>JBANSL010000003.1:64681313-66042563 GCA_037127255.1 Persicaria tinctoria
TTTGAAATAGAAGAGCAAAAAAAAACATTATTTGGCAGAATATTACAAATTATTCAGTGGAACTGGGAAGTTTTCATTTTAACTGAATAGAAAAAGAAAACATAACATTATTCAGTAGAATGTGAAACATTATTCAATGGAATTTGCCATTTTTTCAAAACTACGAAATCATATCCGGAAAAAAATCTCGTTACCTTTTGACGGGGGTCCCAAAAAAAAAACAAATCTCTCCATTAACATTTTCTTTTTATAACTTTTTACACATAAATAGGGTCATGTGTGGTTATTTGAAAGAAAAATAAATTTATGGGTAGTTTTATAAAAGCGAACCTATTTTTATGGGTGATTTATGAAATTTTCAAATTGGCCTCATTTGCTTTTGAAAAAAAAGTACGGATATTGTTTTTTTTTTAAAAAAAAAAACAAGAGTGGGAGGGGGATTGGACAACACGCACAAGGGGGAGATAGTGAGTTGATTTTTTCTAGTGGGTCCCATTATTAATTAAAGCAAAATAAAAAATTCCATTTAATCATAGCCATCCATTTACTCTCCATCAATGGACCGAATTTGCACAAGGTACACCTTAAGAGGTGTGCACAAGAGAACCACTCCCTATATATATATAGATTGCTTGTTCATGGGCGTCTATTGCGGGAGGAAGAAGGTTCACAACTCGGTGCAACCCCAGATCACGAGGGTAGGCTCAATTGCTGGCGGGTTTTCGAGTAACAACCCGCCTTCTCTGTCATGGACGTTTAGGTGACAGTGCTCGAGAGCCCTAGGGAGACAGAGGAGTGGAACTTCATCTACAAAACATCCAGATAGGGCGGATGGGTTCACGTTTTCAGAGCTCGTTGCAGCTACCGATAACTTCTCTTGTGGAAACAAGATCGGTGGTGGGAGCTTTGGTGTCGTGTATAGGGGCAAATTTTTGGATGGATAGGATGTGAAATCACTTTACATCAAGGATAATATTGTTTGTACTGTCTTTGTGAAATCATGGATGAGAAAGAAGCTGGCAAAGAGGAGGATCTGCTGAATCCTTTTGAGAGCAAGAGAAATAAAGTCATAACCATGAGAATCTCTGAAGTGCGGAATAGGCAGAAAAGGCACACGCAAATACTCTATAAGAGGGGGTTGGATAGAGTATGTAAACTTTTCGCAAACCAGAAAGGTAAGACCTTACCGCAAGCTGTAAGACCTTATCTAAGAAGAAAAGAACGATTAGCAACGCAAGCAAGTAAGCAATAAACAAAAGTAAATGCAAGCAGAAAAGTAAAGCACACGATACTTGTTAACGAGGTTCGGCACAACCGCCTACGTTCCCGCCTAGGGTTATCCAACCCGTAGCATTCAACACACTTTATTTCACTTTGCCTTATGAGTCCTAGATACAACCTCTAGAAGACTTATACACTTCTAGACTTCCTTACTATCTAGCAACCCAAACTCTCGAGTGAAACAAAGCACATAAGCATACCGAAGTACCCTATACTTTTGGGTAAAGAAACCCTTAGTATAACCTAGATGAATTGTACTATAAAGCGTAATGAAAACCTCGCACACACTCAAAGTAAATACAAACTCTTAGTGTAGGGAGCTGCGTGAGATCAATTTGACTTAAGAAGACTTGATAGCAATGAACGAATGAACGATGTAGAAGATGTGTCTCCAGCAGACGTCTTCTTCTTCTTTAAATAGGCCAGCACCAGATTTGAATATTGAACGTTTGAACAACAACATTTACACTGAAACTTCTGGGCGAGATCTTTGGCCAATCCAGAACCTTCTCTTGTTATGTCAGATCGCGTCAAAGAACTGGAGAGCCTGGAGATTATTGGGCAACAAAGATATACACAAATCCCTGCAGAATCATAACCATACGAGAAAAGATATGCAGTGGGACAATAGATCAATTCCGAACAAATCCAAATAGCAATTATGAGTCCAAATAAAATTATTCCCAACATACTAAAGATCAAGCCCAACTCGAATGGCTCTTTGAACAAATGGATCTCGGTATGGGTTAGAGTAAATTAGGCCCGTTTAATAAATAGGCCCATTTACTCAAAACAATTTCCGAGTCCAGTAGAACCAAACTAAAATCTTGAGCCTTTTGGTAAGACCTTACCAAACTCAGGATTCCTGAGTTTTGGCTTTCATCAACCAAGGTCTTGCTTCCTCTAGTTAGATCTTATCATCAAGGTGGAGTTAATAATCTCCCCTTTGATGAAAGACAAAACTTATGCACCTGTTTTACCTGTCAGAAATATACAACAAGCCATATAGATAATGCAAGCATATTATAGCAGCATGTTGGATCAAAGTTTTCAAACAACACAAGCAAAAACAATAAGGCCTTGCAAACCAAAAGTAAGGCCTTCGGTTCACCTAAAAACTAAAACCATAAAACCAAATAAAACCAGATAGGATATCTCCCTTTTTTTGTCTTTCAACAAGAAGGGAAGAGAAATTGTTCAATAAACCAGAGGGTTTAGAGAAATTGTTCAAAAACATAAATAGATAATGTTTCCCAGACCAGCTTCAAGAGACAGAACCACCAGCATCATCACTCGTCATCAGAAACCACCACCACATCCTCATCGTACCACTGGCCATACTTCGGAGGAACTCTATCTTCATCAGGGCGGTTTGTGTAAATCTTTTCACGCCAGCGATCCTTTGCATTCTTCACATGGTGAGCACTCCACATTTTAGCTTGAATCCTGGCCTCCTCATCTCGCCATTTCTTAACAATACCATACTCCTCAATAGTGAGGATGTTTGGTTCAAGATAAATAGGATGAAGGATAGGATAATTGCGCACCCTGCGTTCACAATTGAGGAGAACGTTCTTAGCCGTTTCCTCGACATGCTTAACAGAATCGGCATCCATTAGCAAGATTGACGTAGTAGCCTGGTGATTGAGACAACAAAGCATGAAAAGTTGATTCAGCTTTTCATTTAGGATCATTATCTGTTGGAGGGAGTTGTCCTGACGATCAACAATATCTGCTCTGGCGGCATTGACGTCCTTCCTTAGCGAATCAACCTCAGCTTCCAGAATCTCGATCCGTTCCTCCAGCTTCACAGAGTCTCCTTGAGCATGAGAGGGAGGTTTCAAAATCCAGCCACCGGCCAGAGTTTGTTCTACCCCCAAACGCTTCCAACAATCTTCATCTATACAACTGGGGTGAGAGATAAATTCCTCGCCTTGAGTGTCAATGTTGAAGAACTAAAAAACCTTGGGAAGGAAATTTGCGTAGGGGAGAGGAGCAGTCACGGGAGTATTGATAATGTGCAGCATGTAGGTAAGGATGAGATCGGGGATATCCAATTCGTGGCCTGCCATAATCAGATAAAGGTAGTGCAACAAGTTGTCGGTGACAAGCTCGCGGGAATTCTTTCTTGGTAGGACGCACCGAGCGAGAATGGTGAAAACCATCTTAGCATCAAGAGGTAGGACATTATGGGTGTACTTAGGCTTGGATTTTGAGGATTCAGCAGAGGTAGAGCGACGAACAAAAAGTTCTTTTTGGCCTTTGTGAATGCAGTAGGCTTTGGTGGGATGACAACTTGTGTTCACGTTTTCAGGTATTTCGAGAATAAGAGCCAAAGAAGAGCGAGTAAGGGTAATCTGGCGCTGCTTCACCTGAGAAGTAAGAGTAAGACCCCCATTTTCTCGGGTGGCAGTAAGGTTAAGGAAGAAAAGCCTAGTCAGACGAGGGTAAGCCACAGTTCCGGGGTTGAGAAAAGACCAGACATGTGAGTTCTTCAGCAAATTGACGCACGTGAGTTTTGTATATTCTAGAAATTCTAGATCCACGTGCTCACAACAGTTAATAGGTCGATGAACATACCCATCCCTCCACATTCCCGAAGTCGTATGATTGATAAACCAGGCATGAGGGACGTCGGAGAATACCTCGTGTGGAATTGGAACCTGGAGATGATGCTGACGAGGCGCCTTCTTTGGAACACAAGGGTTCACTTGGCGTGGATGTTTGTGACAGGGATACCGGGGCTGTCGTTTGATTATCTTCCGGTGGTGGCGCGCCCCTTCTTCCTCGATCTCGGAGGAGGTTTCCAGTTGCTTGAGAAGTGTTTTCCCCTTGAAGTCGTCGTCAACTGCTACTCCCTTTCCATTGTAATCGGAGGGACGGTGGCGCTTCGCTCCAGATCTGGTAGTGGGAGGTGAGGAGGGTTTCTTCGGAGCCATGGTGAGGGGGAGAAATACTTGAGTGTTCTTGGGAAGGGATGAAAACAGAGAGAAATAATGAGAGAGAGAGAGAGAGAGAGAGAGAGAGAGAGAGAGAGAGAGAGTGATGTGACTGGGAGAGGAAAGAGATATATATTTGAGAGAAAGCCCTTTGATCTTCCAAATCCAAACCACAAAATCCGGTCAAATCTTTTTAAATCAACAACCCATTTTCAAAACGGGATAAGTACAAGGAATTTGGGTAAAATAATTTTTAACCATAAAAAAAACGGAAAAGATAAAAACCAAAAGATCTTATGGGTAAATATCTAATGAGATATTACCTAAAAGATTTGATCCAAAAATTTATTTTTGAAATTTTAAATTTAACGTATGACTATTTCAAAGTAAAACATTAAATTTTAATTCAAGATCTTGATGTAGGAGATAATACTAGTATCATAGGATACGACTGCTCCCCCTACATTGATGCTTCCTTATTAAGCATTCTAAGTTCTAATTGGATGAAATTAAATATGTCTCCGGGAAGAGGTTTTGTAAAGATATCTAAGAAGAAAAGAACGACATGCTCTAAAGATAAATGTCAATGACACATCTCCCTTTTCAACATGATCTCGGATGAAGTGGTGTCTCACATCAATGTGCTTTGTTCTTGAGTGTTGTACAGGATTTTTAGAGATAGAAATAGCACTAGTTTTATCACATTTGATGGGAATACCCTTATAGTTGATTCCAAAATCTTGGAGTTGTTGTGCAATCCATAAGACTTGCGAACAACAGGCTCCAGCAGCAATATATTCAGCTTCGGTTGTTGAAAGCGCTGCTGAATTTTGCTTCTTGGAATTCCAACTTATAAGGGATGCCCTAAGAAATTGACAACACCCTGAGGTGCTCTTCCTATCAACTTTATACCCTGCAAAATCAGCATCAGAGAATCCGATAAGATCAAAGCTTGTTCGATGTTGGTACCATAATCCGAGATCTTTAGTACCATTAAGATATCTCAAGATTCTCTTTACCGCGATTAGATGTGATTTCTTTGGATTAGCTTGGAATCTTGCACACATACAAACACTGAACATAATGTCAGGTCTGCTAGCAGTAAGATATAGGAGAGAGCCGATCATACCTCGATATTCTTTCTGATTTACCTCTTTGCCGGTAAGATCTTGATCCAGAGAAAGTGTGGAACTCATAGGAGTTTTGGCTACCTTGGAATCGATCATCTTGTATTTCTTGAGTAGCTCTCGTGTATACTTTCCTTGATTAAGGAAAATGCCTTTAGAACTTTGATGTACGTGAAGGCTGAGAAAGAAATTCAACTCTCCCATCATGCTCATCTCAAACTCCTTGCACATAATGTTAGAGAATTCCTTGCACAAAGAATCGTTAGTAGCTCCGAAAAGAATATCATCAACATAAATTTGGACGACAAGTATATCTTTTCCATGAGTTTTGATGAAGAGAGTTTTGTCAATCAATCCTTTTTTAAAATCGTTTTCCAAGAGATATTTAGAAAGCCGCTCGTACCAAGCCCTAGGAGCTTGTTTCAAACCGTACAGAGCTTTATCAAGCTTGAAAACATGCTCCGGGAATTCATCGTTTTCAAAACCAGGAGGTTGAGCAACAAAAACTTCTTCATCCAAAAACCCATTAAGAAAGGCACACTTTACATCCATTTGATGAAGCTTGATATTCATAAAGGAAGCAAAGGCAAGAAGCATACGAATGGCTTCGAGTCTGGCTACAGGAGCGAAAGTCTCCTCGTAGTCAATACCTTCTTCTTGATTATATCCTTGTGCGACTAGTCGAACCTTGTTTCGGATAACATTGCCTCCTTCGTCCAGCTTGTTTCGAAATACCCATCGAGTTCCAATAATTGACTTTCCCTTCGGCTTAGCCGTAAGGGTCCATACTTTATTGCGTTCAAACTCGTTGAGTTCATTTTGCATAGCTATGATCAAATTTGGTTCTTTGAGAGCTTCGGTGTATTTCTTTGGTTTTGTAAGAGAGACAAAAGCGTGATATGCACACAAGTTTCTAAGATTGGAGCGAGTTTGAATACCCGACGAAGGATCCGAAATAATGTCTGCCAAGGAGTGAGAGGAAGCATGTTTGAATTTCCTTCGTGTTGATCCTTGATTGGATGTTGAAGCACCATGGGAAGAAGATTCAGGCTCCCGAGGTTCAGGAGGACTTGTGGGATATGGTTCAAGAGGCTCAGGAGGAATTCCATTTTCTAGACTAGCTTCATCGGTAAGGCCTTGAGATTGAGTTCCAGGGCCTTGTGATAGCTCAGTAAGATCTTGAAATGGCTCCTGCATATTTCTTGATTTGCTCTTTCCTTGATCATTGCCTTCTCCATCCGACTCATAATCCTCATAGGTGTTTAATTTGAGATCTGCAATGCCTTCACTCAAGGTACAGTTATCACTTTCATCAAATAACGCATGTATGCTTTCCTCGACTATTTTGGTACGTTTGTTGAATATTCGATATGTCTTGCTTTGAGTCGAATATCCAAGAAATATACCTTCGTCGCTGCGTGCATCAAATTTCCCAAGATTATCCTTCCCATTTTTATGTACATAGCATGTACATCCAAATGGTTTGAAATAAGATATACTTGGTTTTCTTCCTCTAAAAAGCTCATAAGGAGTTTTCTTTAAAATTGATCGAATCAAACATCTATTGAGAATATAGTTTGTTGTATTCACAACCTCTGCCCAGTATGACTTGGGCAGGTTATTCTCTAATAGCATAGTCCTTGACATCTCCTCTAGGGTGCGGTTTTTCCGTTCCACCACCCCGTTCTGTTGAGGTGTCATTGGAGTTGAGAAATTGTGAGAAATACCATATTTCGCACAAAATAAGTCAAAGTTTAATTGATCAAATTCTCTACCGTGATCACTTCTAATAGAAACGATGGGTAGGTTTTTCAATGTTTGTAACTCCTTACAAAGTTTTGAAAAATAAAACAGAGTTTCTGATTTATCTTTGAGAAAGAAAACCCAAGTAAATCGTGAATAATCATCAACAACTACAAGAATGTATTGTTTACCTTTGGGAGATTTGACGCGCGTATGACCGCATAGATCCATGTGTAACAATTCTAAAGCTCTAGTAGTACTAATGACCTTCTTTTTCTTGAAATAGCTATGAGTGTGTTTTCCCCTTGAGCAAGCATTGCATAGATCATCGACTTTAAAATCCAGATCCGGAAGTCCTCGGACAAGATCCTTAGACAGTTGCTTTCCAAGGGAATGCATACTGATATGCCCAAGTCGCTTATGCCACACTCTTGGATCTTCTGATAAGGCCTTGAGACATTTCAGATTGGAGGCTGGAATACGATCTGTTTTAAGAGCATAAATGTTAGAATCTCTATATGCCGTAAGAACCACATCTCCTGTCTTCTCGTCTTGAACGATGCACTTTTCCTTGTTAAAGCAAACACGATTGCCTTTATCACAAAGCTGAGAAACACTATGAAGGTTATATTTAAGACCATCAACGAGATATACATCTTTAATGAAAATTTTGGGATTAACACCAATGTTACCAATACCGACGATGTCGCACTTTCCTTTATCACCAAGAGTTGTAGTACCGCTGGATTGCTTCTTTAAATGATGAAAAAGAGATTCTTTTCCACTCATATGCCTGGAGCAACCACTATCCATAATCCATTTATGATCCTTAGTCTTGGTGATATCCTGCACAACAAAAAATCAACCTTTCCGGCTTGACCAATAGACCGATTTGGATCCGTTGTGGGGGTATACCATATTTGGAAACTTTGTTCCCTTAGGGACCCAAACTTGCCTTATCAGTTCATTTAAACGTACTGGATATGTGTTTCGGATAATGTAAGGATCTGTTCTCTTGTAAGGACACGTTTCCTTTACATGACCCTTCTTGCAACAGAAGAAACACGTAGGAGACCTCCAACTCCCTTTTGCTTTAACGAACTTGGTGGCAGGCTTAACAGGAAAGTTCTTGTTATAGCCTATACCATTTCGATTTAAAGAAAGTTGTTGTTCTCTAAGCATCCTATCAAGAGTAGCATTGGATCTTGTGAATTGCACTAAGGCCTTTTGTTGATCTTGACATTTTTCAGACAACTTCACATTTTCTTTCTCAAGATTAGCGTTTTGATCAGTGAGAGTTGAAAGTTTTTCCTTAAGTTCGGAATTTTCCAATCGTAAGGTCTTACCTTCATTGATAAGGTCTGAATTCTGATTGTCAAGATCTTGCAATTTCTGTGACAGCCTTTTAATGCAAGTTTCTTGATCCAATACCTTCTCTTGTAGGTTGCTGATTTCTCTGCAGCAGCTTTCCTCATTTGAGATCATATTTTCCAGAAATTCAGACAAAACGGCGTTGTAGCTAGAAAGAAGGTTTCTTACCATTCCATTCAGGTGTTGATCTTTATCATCATTTTTGGCCATGAGGCATAGGTTGGCTTGTTCTTCCTTAGAGTCCGAGTCGCTTGATGCATCTGAGTCACTCCATGCTGCCATGACTTTCTTGTTGGACTCTTTTCTCTTGGCCTTGTTGCGTTTCTTGAGAGGACACTCCTTAATCAAGTGATCTGTTTCACCACATTCATAACAAGTTAGAACTCGGTTTCTTTTGGAAGGGGTAGAAGACTTACCTTGGTTCCTTGATGATCCTCCAAATTCCTTATTGGAAAATTGCTTCTTCATTTTGAGGATGCGAGCCAAACCCCTTGTTATAAGAGCAAAGGGGTCTTCCTCTTCATCATCCTCGGAATCTTCAGGAGATTCTTCTTTCTTAACCTTCAGCGCTAAGTTCTTTATATTTTTGGAAGACTCCCCATCGTCCTCGTTGAGGATCATTTCATGGGTGATTAATTTTCCTAACAGATCGTCAATAGCTAGCGTGCTAAGGTCTTGAGCTTCTTCAATGGCGGTCATCTTGGGACCCCATTTTGATTTAGGAAGACATCGAAGTATCTTTCTAACTTTTTCTTCATTTTGGAAAGTTTTTTTCCAAAGAATCGAGATTGTTAATGATCTCCGTAAAACGGGTGAACATTATTTTCTCGGATTCATCAGGTTTCATCTTAAACAATTCATATTGTCTAAGATAAATACTGATTTTGGACTCTTTGACCTAGCTAGTTCCTTCATAGGTCACGACCAATTTATCCCAGATTTCTTTTGCTGATCTGAAAGATGACATTCGATTGAATTCATAAGTACTCCGCCCACAGTACAGTGCATGAACCGCTTTGCTATTTTTAGTCGTGCTTTCTAGATCAGCTTGGTTGAACTCTTCTTCTGTCTTGTCTAGCTTTGTTCCATTCGGTCCATCCTTCTTTTGGACATTTGGCCCTCGCGTAATGATATGCCTGTAAAGGCTCGGATTTTCAAATCTTAATTTTCGGAAAAAGTAAATTAAAAATGAATTTAAAATGGGTTTAATTCGGTTATTTCAAAGAAAACTCGTCCTAAATTTAATAAATCGAACTTGAAATCCTTAAAGCGAATTCCGTCCCCTATCACCAATTCTTATCCAATTATACATCCAACTCATCTTCTCCTCCTTTGGGTAAATTCTATCTTCTCCTCCCCTCCCTCTTTTCTTTGATTCACCTACTTTTGAAAAACAAACAACACCTTTCATTTTCTGAATTGGTCAAAGACTTTGCCTCTATCTGCTCCATCTCTTCCAAAAAAAAAAAACGAGGGCAGAACCTAACCCATTCTCCCCACATTTGATTTTCAATTTCATAAACCCCCTCTGTCTAATTTCATTTGGAATCTCCCACCTCTTCTCTTTCATTTTGTCCCAGCCCATCTCAAATGCTCACTGTTTGACCACGACACGCCAGAACCACCACCATTCGCCTCCACCACCAGCAACCACCGTCACCTCCATTCTTCTCCTATCTCCTGAACCCGCAACCCCGCTCTCTGTTCGCCGAGAACGCAGCAGCAGCTCCACCTTCGTGTCCTCGTTCTCCAACCCCGAGCCAGCAGCAGGAGCGCCTTCCTACGCCTCCCCGGAGCCTACAAGCAGCAGTGGAGATCTCCCCCGGTGTCCGAGCGCAGCCCCGACCTCGCTTTCCCCATTTTGATTTTCGAAAGGTAAGGGATCGATTTCTCACTCCTTCCTCTTCCTTTTACCTCCAACCGCAATAAAGGTCCCTCCTTTAACCTCCCACATCTCTCCCAGGCATTCTCGATCGAAGAATCGACACCGACGAGCCCAAACGCAGCCTCGCCGAGCTTTCTTTTTCCGGCGATGAACTCGAAGAACACCTTGGTGAGCACTCCTTTTCTCTCTTCCTTCCTGTCAATTCTCTGTGCTTGGTGTCATTTTGAATGACCGATGTTGGGTGCCGAAGCCGGCAGCTCCATCCCTTCCTCTCCCTTCCCCATTTCGAAGTACAGATGTTGAAGACAATGAAAAGTGTTCACTCGGGTCCGGTTTTCTTTTGTTTTTAAAGGCGGGTCCGGTTCAGCAATTTTAAAACAAAAACAAGGCTGGTCCGGTTTTTTAATAGAGAGTTGGGTTATGGATTTGGTTTGGATCCGAGATTAGAGATGGGTTTGGGCCTAGTCATTCTTGGGCCTTATTTTTGTGGAAAAACTAAGATAAAATGTGTTTAAGTGAGAAAATGATTTTAAGACTTATATATAATTAGCACAAATATTATAATAAGTGGGATATTATAAATTATATTATATTATTGATGAGATTTGAAAGTATAATATTATTATCCAGATTAAAAATATGATATTATTGGACTTGGATTTTAGAAGAATTGGAAAAAAAAAAGGTTTTAAAGGTTATAAATTGATTTGATGAACAAAATTGAATTTAATAAAATATAAAAGATGAATTCTGGGAATATCCCAACCTAGTCGGATTTATTTTAATAAATAATAAAATAAGTTGATTTAAAGGATGATGTTTTATAAATGGATTTTCGGCTCAAGTAGGAAGCGGGAAAATGTTTTGAATAAAGATTTATCTAACTTGAGATTTAAAGAGTTCTGGGAAATCTTGGGAAATTACCTTACTTTGCTTAACTTGATAATTTGAGAATTATGTGATCGGTGACTAACTATCATGTTGATATGATTGGTTGACTAATATCACGATTGGCGTGGACTAATGGCATGATTGAATGACTAATAGCATGATGTTATGATATCAATATGATTGGGAAGTATGAATTATGATATGTTCTTAAATATAAAGGTAGGAATATGATCTATATATGTGGTGAAGATACATGTTACTATATGTTGTTATATGATATGACGATAAGTTAAAGCATGATGACCTGTTGCGATGATGAGTTGAGATGGTACTTGATGAGTTATATTGGGAACTTGCGATGAAATATGGGATGAGTTGAAAGCAGAATGATGGAATATTCATTTCGTGAACTTATATGGAAATGTGTGTGTTTGTATGTTTGAATAGATAGACTTATATTCTCGTTATGATTACTAGGTGATACTTTATGATCATGATTGATGTATGCCGGATCTTCTATTATGTTGTTCTGCATAGCCAGGTGAGTCCCTATATGAGCTCACTCAGATTCGAAAAGAGATCTCCTTGCTTATAGCCATGTGCATACTAGGTGCTGGCATTCATAATAAAGCATGTCATGTAGTATCCTGCTAGGATTGCACTCATGATTGAGCATTCGTTTACTCATTGCTTTTGTAAACAGAACGACCGTTATCTGTGAAGTAACTAGAGTCATTGCTAGGGTTATAGGACGACCTAGTCCCATCGGGTCCCGTCCTGAGTCAATCGAGTCATGAACTTCCTTATATTATGAGATGCCTGCGGGCTTTATGGTGGAGCGGGTTGGGCATGCGTGCCACCCGATTATATGGAATGCATTCACGAGCTGGCCAGTCTCCGTCCTATCGGAAGGGGGTGGAGGTAGGAGAGGGATATACCACTTGGTATTCGGTGCTAAGGCCTTATTATATTTATGCACCTGATTTTAGGAGCATGTTAGTGTGTAATATTCCGCCTTGCATCTAGAAGCATCTTTATTAGGACTAGCGTGTGTATGTGTCTGCTTGTTTGAGATTATATTGCGTAGGGCTTCGATCTGACACCGCCCCACATACATTTTTTTTAGGTTTGTTTTACAGTATGATTGATCCTTGCTTCCGTGACGTGGGAACTCTTTTGGGCAATTGCGAAGAAATGGTCTAACGTCACTAACATTGCCTATTAGATTTCGATAAATGGGCTTATTGATTTGGTTTTGACTCGGCTCTGTCGTGGCACCCTCTTGTATTACATCGTGATTCTGCTAATTGCATGACTACTGGTTTTCCCCGCTTAGACTTATGACAGGTACAGGGGACTTCCCCGGGGATTCCAACGATCCCTTCGAATTTTGGGTATGAAATCCCACTTGAAAACGTTAGAGTAGAATTTCAAACTTTCAACCTGTACTCGGGGCGCAAGATCCTAACGAGGAGTTTCATCCCTCGAAACGTAACCCGAGAATCATAATCCTGGGTCGTTACAATGCCAGAGCTCTAGATCCTGATCAATGATGAACATTTTCATCATTGATATACACAAATCCCTGCAGAATCTTGCGCCCATCTTTATTAGGGCGCAAGATATGCAGTAGGACAATAGATCAATTCCGAACAAATCCAAATAGCAATTATGAGCCCAAATAAAATTAGGCCCAATATGCTAAAGATCAAGCCCAACTCGAATGGCTCTTTGAACAAATGGATCTCGGTATGGGTTAGAGTAAATTAGGCCTGTTTAATAAATAGACCCATTTACTCAAAACCATTTCCGAGTCCAGTAGAACCAAACTGAAATCTTGAGCCTTTTGGTAAGACCTTACCAAACTCATGAATGCTTCCCCTAGTTAGATCTTATCATTAAGGTAGAGGTAACAATCTCTTCTAGTTAGGTATCAGTTGAAATTTACCTCAAATATTAATTTATAATTAAAAAACTGAAAATTTCTGTTGAGATTAACATAAATTATTTTTTTTTAAAAAAACGGATTTTGATTCCCCATTTTAAATTAAATATGGAGAATCTTTTGTGAAAGCTCTTAGAGCATTCCCAAGAGCTTCCCTAAAACAATCACCAAAATAGAGAATGAGAGATCAAATATTCTGAATATTTTTTTGCACCATTCCAACAGCTTCTCCATTCTAGAATTCACCCCAAAATATATAGAGTTTGCTCCAAATTTAGGGAATGACCTCTATATTTTCCCTCCATTCTCTATTTTGGAGAATATAATGGGGAAGCTCTTGGAGCAAAAACCATCCCAACATTCTCCAAAAAATGAAGATGGGGAATCTCTTGGGGATGCTTCCAATTAAACAATTTTTCCAAAATCCCAAAATCGGGCCACGTGTCTGAGAGATGAGTCACGTAGTACTGTGGGACCCGATCGAGGGTTTAAAATGCAAAAAAATTACACCATATAGCATCTCGGACCTTCTTACCTTATAATAATGATAATAAGGACTTGTTTTGTTTTTAAAACTTACAAATATATACTTAATTAATCAACTAAATGGTACAAAAGCATGGAAGGTCGACATTGAAACATGTGTTGCCAACTTAGTGGAGCATATACAACGACCATTCCGGAATAACGCACTGGAAAGAGCTTATGAGTAGTACCCATATGCTCCCGGTTCAAACTCCAAAATAACCGCTCTTTATTTACCAATTCGAGGAGCAGATACAACTTTCCAAGATTTAGAGGAATTGTTCTCATATTTTATTTTCTATTTTTTTTTAATTGTTTTGATAAAAAAGGAAATGTCGTCAGTTATCACCAGCAAACACCACTTCCTAAACAACCAATTACCGTAACTTTAATTATTTAACATTAATTATTTGTGTGTGGGGTTCGTGTGGGACGGGTTTAATAAACTGATTAAAATTATAAACATAGTAAAATTTATAAATTATTTGTAAAAGTAGTTAAAAATTTAAACAGCAAGATAATCTCCGTATGAGGTGAAAAATAACTTATTTGTAAAAAGTGTAGTTTATTTGTTTGTTATTAGGGGTATTGTGTTACTTTCAAACCAAGTAAGATAAAAAACAAGGGGTAAAATAGTACTTATACAAAATAAACACCCAAATAACCTCTATTTTGTAGCATTTTTTTAAACACAATTTTTTTACACGTTTTTGTTTATTTTGATCATCAGAACAACTAAAAAAATTGTTTAAAAAATAAATATTCACAAATACTTTTTTAAAAAACTTTTTATTTAGCTTACCATACACACATGTGTGTTTGTTACTAATTCAAGTAGATTTTTTGCTTGTGGTTGAGAAGAATTGATAAAAAAATTTCACTTTTTTAAACTCCCATAAAACAATACCGAATTCGGTAATGAAAAATCATTTTTAAAATATGTGACAATTGTTTTATCAAAAACTTATCTATTACTGACTACTAAAACAAAAATCTTACCGATGACGTGACGTCTTCACCTTAATCCTAGACCTTTTATCAATCACCTTAGCCTAAATTACAATTTTAGTAGTTTAAAAAAAATATACATTACTAACTATTAAAACAAAAGCGTTACCGACGTGCTGCCATCCCCTTAAGGCCTTAATCCTAGGACTTTTAACCAATCATCTTAGCCTAAATTACAATTTTAGTAGTTTAAAAAAACAATGAGATTAATTCAAAACATAAAATTAATAATAAGTAAACATAAAATTCATATTAATAATATGTATATATATAGGGAGTGGTTCCCTTGTGCACACCCCTTCGGGTGTATGTAGTGCACAAATCAAGACCTTTGATTGAAAGAAAATAGAAAACCAAGATTAATTGGGATTTTTTTTTCTTTTATTGTAATGGGACCCACATGCCCAAAAAAATACCAACTCTCCCACTTGGTAATGGTAGAGCGTGTGTTCCACTACTTATTTTTTTTTTTAATTTTTTTTGTTGGAAACTAATTCCATTCATTTTTTTTATTTTTTTTTTGGTTGGAAAAATAAATAATTTTGATTGATTTGGTGATGTATCCACCTGATTTCTTTTTTTTTTAATTTTGGTGATTTCACCGAATAATATTTCTTATCCTACCGAATAATGTTTTTTTTTTACATCCAGTTTATATGAAAATTCACCGATTCTACTGAATAATTTTTTCTTTTTCTATCTAGTTTAGATGAAAATTCACCGATTCCCCTGGATAATTAATCGCATGCTACCGAATAATATATTTTTTTATTAAGAATAATATATTTTTTTATTAAGAATAATATTTCATATTTCACCGAATAATTCATCAAAAATCACCGAATAATGTTTCATATTATATAAACCCCAAATTCATTAAAAAAAACTCCTATTTCTATGAATAATTGTTCAATATCACCGAATAATCCTTCAAACGGGAGGGGAAGCATTGAAGAAGCCCGGGATACCGGGGGTTGCATCGTTCCGCCTCCGCCTTCCCTAGGTTGCGGGCTGCACAGTTGGCTCCTCTTTCGCCACCGTCTCAGACACAAACTCCAATTTCGAGTGCGAACCAGTCGAAGAATGGATTCAATTTACCTGTCTTCGTCTCCAACCGCTTCCACATATCCAGATCCATCGTGCAACAGGATTCCGTCAAGGAGGACTGTCGGGGGAGCGAGCGGAGGAAGGAGCTCGCCACAACTGCCTAGATCTGGCAATGTCGCGACCATCTCTGTCGTCCTTGGCCTCGTTCTCCCGACATCGGCTGCCTTTGTCCGCCCTCAATGTCTTTGCTGGGCCGATCACATGATCGACTCGCCTGGAAAGCCGAACCAAGCACCGCCTCCTTGCACCGCCTCCTTGCATCGCCTCCCACCGATCAGCAACTCCCCATCGCCGCCGATCATCAACTCCCCCATCGCATGTTCCTAGCCATGTCGCCGCTCTGCCGATCCTCTTGATGCCGCTCTCTACCTCTGTTAATTCTCACCGCCCCTCAACCGCTGGCCTCCCGGATCGCACCCCGCATTCGCTGCCGAGAGAACCCGCCACCCACACAATTGCAGATATGAATTGGGGGCGGTTGGCCTTAGCCCCGAGCCCTCCTTATCGGAATCCTCATCGGCATAGTCGAGCGACGAGAGGAGGACGTCAGTGACGACTCAACCGAATTGGAAGGGGTATTGAGGGGGATGAAGGAGTTCATCACCATAGGTCGTGCTCCGCCTCCTGGCTCTCTTCGGCTCATCTGTTCATCAACAATGAAGAAAAAGAAATTTAGGGTTTCCTTTTCCCACACGCTCACGCTCATCTCTATTGAATTTCAAATTAGTTTTTCACTTTTTTTTTTAATTCAGAGGACACGTGGCACTATCGCAACCCTCTATTTTATTTAGATCAAAGGCTTAGGATTGTGCACAAGGTACACCCTAAGGGGTGTGCACATATTACCCATTATATATATATATAGGGGGACTTCCCAGTGACTACACCCCTTAACATAAAACGAGGGGACAAATCTAGGCCCTAGGATGAAAGAAAACCAATCGTCTGGATTAGTTTTAAAAATTCTTGGTTAAGCGTGTAACTGCCTATTATTCATATTTAACGTTAAATATGAATACTAGGATGTTAACCGCTTAAAGCAGGTAACCAAAAATTATTATTCTCAAATTGTGTTAATATTCATATTTTATTATGTAATTATTCATATATAAATTATTAAATATTCATATTTAGTGCTTAGTTGTTCCAAGTAAAATATCCGAGATTTCATCTCTACGCTTAAACATGTAACCAACTAGTATTCATAATTAACATTAAATATGAATACTAGGTAGTTTTACGCTTAAACAGTTTGTTTTTCAAAGTTAATCCAAGCCATTTATTTTTTTGATCCAAGAGTTGAGATTTGTCCCCCCGTTTCTAGGGGTGTGCAAAAAAACCCGAAACCGAAAACACGACACGAAAACACGACACGAAAAAACCCGAAACCGAAAAAACACGACACGATAATGACAGGAACCGGTAAAACACGGTAATATTCGGATCGTGTTCGGATCGAGGTTTTACGCTTATCGGGTATCCGACACGAACCGTTTATATTTTTTTTGAAATTTAAATCTATAAATAATATAGTACTAGTAGTATATTATTCTCAGTGATACACATTGTTTGAACGGCTCACTTGGTAAAGAACCTAAGGGGGTTTATTAAGAGTGTCACATGACGCGAGATCGATGCTCATTTCCGTCCATTTTACTTTTAAGCTCCGTTTTTTTTATATATATAAATCTGTTGGATTTTTTTACATTCTTCCAAATTCCACACTTTCACTTTCTATTCAAACTCTAGAGCCCTAAAGAACGAAGGCGGCGATACCCTCTCTCAATCCCGAACTGAAGGCGGCGACTGCTCCCTCGCTCTCTCAATCCCATCGGCGACGCCCGATCACTCTCTCAATCCAGTCGATTCTCCAGATCCGGCTCTCACGCCCTAAGGCGGTGACTCCTCTCTCTCAATCCCAAAGTGAAGGGGGCGACATTTTCTATTCAAATCCTAGAGAGTAGAGGCCCTAAAGAATGAAGGCGGCGATACTCTCTCAATCCCGAACTGAAGGCGGCGACTACTCCCTCGCTCTCTCAATCCCGTCGGCGACTGTTCCCTTACTCTCAATCCTGTCGATTCTCCATATCCGACTCTCAATCCCGAAGGCGGTGACTCCTCTCCCTCTCAATCCCAAACTGAAGGGGGCGATAGCTGCTGCGCATGACTGTAGCTGGCAGTTTACTACTGCATTTATGGCGTTTTGTTCTTGTTTTGTTTGGATTATTCTACGCTGAATTTATGCTTTGTTTTGCTGCGTTTTTGGGTTGTTTAGAGGTTGAATGTGCTTGTTTTGCTGCGTTGAATGTTCAGTTCAGGGACTGAATTTTTGTTTTGTTTTCAAAGCCTTGAACTAATGAAATACAGAGTATACATTATTTCATGATAACAGGTAGTTATAATCCAAACGGTTCGTGTCGGATAACCTGATATCCGACACGGATCCGACATGTATATTCGTGTCGGATACCCAGTTATAACCGTGTCGTGTTCGGATCGGGGTTTTCAACATAAACGGTTTCGGGTATCCGACACGGTTAACCGGTTCGTGTCGGATACCCGGTTATGAACACCCCTACCCGTTTCATGGTAAGGGGTGTACTCACCGGAAAGTCCCCCTATATATATACTACTTTAATTGTTTTTTCAACCATCTATTACTAATCTATCTATTACTTTACTAACTATTAAACCAAAAGCCTTACCAATCGATGACGTGGCGCCCTCCTCTTAATCCTAGGCCTTAATTTTAACCAATCACTTTAGCCTAAATTACAATTTTAGTAGTTTAAAAAAAAACAATGGGATTAATTCAAAACATAAAATTAATATTAGTAATATGTATCTATATATATATGTCTATATATACTACTTTAATTGATTTTTCAACCAATGAGTTTAATTCAAAACATTTAATTATCTAAACTTTTACTATTATTTTATAATATTAATTTAATATATCACTAAGCTTTTATTTATAAAAAATCCCGACATGGCGCGGGGATATAATATCATTTGCCTTTTTATAATAATTAGCATATGTTTTTGGTAAGTCAACTATCACCTAAAATAGCTTAATTGATTTGATAATTATTATAATTATAATTCATATTCATATTCTTTTTAAGATAACGCATACACACTTTCAATATTACCTAAATATATAAATATCTACTTTGCTATCTAATATCTAATGTAATATTTAGTTTTGATTTCTTTTTTCACTCATCTACCCATTTTTTAATGCATGAAAATTCAAATGGTTAGTATAATTTAGAATGTATATCCACTTATGGAATATTTCAATTTGATTATATCTTTATGACAAGAGTAGTTGTCTTGGCTGACGTAGAGCATGTCTGGCTCGAAGGTGTCAATCAAATTGCATATCCAACCATGGACCGGGATCAAGAAATCGATAAGGTCCTGAAGCACTCGATCAAGGTAACTCCCAATCTCCGTGAGGTTATGAAATACGATGGTGTAGTCAAGGGATTATATGAGGGCAATTGGTTGTTCTCTTGATTGAATTGATGGAAATCAAGTTGGCTAAGTCGAGAATGGATTCGTTTGATTGTTTGAGAACCCATGTTGTGCACAAAATGTTTTTCAAAATGCCAAGAAGGGGCGTTCAGTTAGTAATTGGTTTAGGAGTTTATGATAGTTGCTCGAATCATGTTAGTTCTAGACTGAAAAGTATTAGTGCCGGTACTGAACTGGACCAAGATGTGATTAAATTGCCTTATGATAGAGGGAAATCAGGTAATGAGGCATTATCTAGATGTTTTTTCATGGTATTAATAGTCTTACAATGAATTGGCTACTGTCAAAGGCCTTGTATTCAATCCGGGTGGCATTGACCCATTGCTGGTAAGAAGCCGAAGTCAATTATCTTCCCATCCGTCTTGCTTTTTGGATCTAATCAAGCGATTCAGGTATATCAAGCTTTTGCAACTTTCATGGCTTGATGGGGTGGACAACAATTCAAGCTGCTGGACTAAAAGTTGCAAATTTTGGTTGTTGTTGTAATGGTTGTCATGTTGTCATAGTGAACTGGTTTTAGAACTAAAGTGGTCACCCTTACTAAGGCGTCTGTGAATTTGTGGATATGGATTAAGGTTCAAGAAAAGGCCAAGTGGAGTTGTTGCCAGTTCAGTTGTTTTTCCGGTTGTTCAAAGCTTCAAAGGTGCTGATGTTGGAAGGCAAAGCCAAGTTGCAACTTTATTGTGGTGCTAGTTTGGACAGAAAATACAGGCTCAATTTCCAACTAGACCCATTTACCTCAATCTTGCAGCTCAATTTTAAATGGATTAGGAGGTGGTTACTGTCATGGGGTGGATTCCCAACTAGACCCTTTACCTCAATTTCAAATGGAATTAGCAGCTCCATTTGGACAGAGTATGATACAAGTAGCTTACATGTACAATGTTCTCATCAGCCGGGGTATATTCGTAGGGAATTTTTTTGTAATTTTTTCGTATCATTACAATTTTGTGATTTTCATAGAAGCTTTGAGGACAAAGCTTTTATAAGCGGTGGGTATTGTAAGGAATATGGTTATTGGGAAATTAGGGACAATTATGGGGTTAATTGTGTAAAATTGGGAAGTACCTTAAATAAGCTATTAGCCCTTGTACATATTATCAAAATAGTGAATGAAACCCTACCTTCTACCTCTTTCTCCTCTGTATTCTATCTTCCTCCTCCTCTCTAACCTCTATCTCTCCATTCCCTTCTCAATCCTCCATTGAAGGCCAAACCTTCACCTATCCGACCTTTGGGTCCTTACACACCACTGGCCAACGATACATCAGGCATCCACATGGGCAGTGAAGACGAACCTTCAGAAAGCTCATTTCCGATCACAGAGTCATCCGGTTCACACCACCTTAACCTCAGCCAGTCCCGACCTTATGAGATTTGGGAAATTTTTACATATGTATAAAAAATCAAATATGAAATTATCCATATGTAAACACTAGTGACACAACACGCATCTAGCACGCGGAGGAAGAGGTGGAGAACCATCGACAGGCCGATGATACGCCGATGGGGCACCACCAAACCAGCATCGATGTGGCCAGTGCCGGGAAGACGGTGGCAAGGAACACATCGAACCCAAACAAAATAAGATGGGGCAACTTGATAAATAGTTTGGGGGATTCATATTTTGGGGCTAACAGGGGCACAAACGAGACCCAACAGCAAATCGAGGGCCTCGAATTGGTAGGACGACAGTGAACGAATTCGAGTCGGAAACAAACGAGGATGGATCAGAAGGCTGGAATTTAAAAAATGAAAAAGGGAGAAAGCAACCCTAGATTTGAAATTCGAGGCATTGTTATTCGAACAAAAGGTTTATACCCCAAAAGGATTTTTCCAACCCCACTCTCTCTAGAAAACAAGAGAGTAGAGAGAAAAGAGAGCATTTTTATTCTCACTATTCTATTAAAAGGTACCGGTTTATAGTTTTTGTATTTTCAAATTGTATCGGTCATTTTATTTATGATTCGGTCTTGCATATTACTAATGACAAATTTTAGAACTTAAAAATAACATATTTTCAAGATTAGTTTATCTATTTTTAATTTTACCACAAATATATTTAAATATAAAATCTGGTAAACCAATTACCTAAAAACTTAAAATCAATATATTTTCCAATATATTTGATATATTTGTGTATTGAATATAGTTATAATACTACATCTGTTGTAAAAAAAAATGTTATTTTACTATTTATCCACACTTTTTAAATAGTTAAAAACTATATAAAATATCAACTTTTTTTTATTAAAAGTTTTGTAAGATTTCATACTTATTAATAATAACTATAAAACTACTAATAAAATTTTAAATAAAAGTTTTTTTACTATTCTAAAAAAGCGCGAATAAATAATAAATTAAGGGTATTATTTATATTGTTTTTACTATTCTAAATATAATAAATGATATAAAAACTTAAAAACAATAGAATTTTCACATTTTACTTTTCTATTTTCTAATTAAAAATTAATAATATGTACTTTGAAATAAATTATGTGGCATTAAATAACCTACAAAGTGAAATAATTAACACTGCAAAACTTTATTTTACTAGTAGACTAGTGAACTACCCGTGCTATGCACGAGATTATTGACTTCTGTATCAATGAATTTGTACATTCATATATTAATTCAAATTAAAATAAATCAAAATTGAAAATTAATTAAATAGAAGCTCGGTCTAATATAATTTATTTTATTTTTTTAAAAACTTTTTCATTTCATATTTTAGTTATTCCTTATATTAAGTATGTAAGGTTTTAATTTTCCATCTAGATTATACTAAAACTATTTTAGTTTTATTTTTCTATACACTTTTTTTTTTCTTCGAAAACTAAAATTATAGTAAAGCGTGAATGCATCTTCCTATACGCATAAATAAAAAAAATTATAGCATTAGATGTTTTAAAATATATTATTGTATATAATAAATTATTTTTATATATGGTGTCTATCTTTGGTAATTTATAATTTAAAAATATTTGGTGAAGCTTATGAATATAATATAATTTTCTGTTTTTGTATATTGTGTTTACTCAAGTGTTGATTTTAAAAATGATAATTGATTTTCTACTTTCAAAATATTACACTAATAATTGATTAGATAATGTTAATTATACTTTTTAACTTTTTATAAAGTTTATTTTTATTTAAGTGATTATTAGTTTTTTGAGAAAATTTGCGCCGAATGCGCAAATTTTCTCCCCAATTTAGTGATTGTCCCCCAACTCCGTCAAATTGGGCTTTTGTCCACCTAAATTTTTTTGGACAAAATTGCCCTCCCATATATAAGGGTTTATGCTGTAAACCGCTCTCTCTCTCCTCACTCTGTTCTTCTCGTCGCGTCCTTCGTACGATTTGCTCTCTTCTCTCCATCTTCTTCGAAGCCACTGTTGCGGTTGAAACCGGCGGTTCCTTTTCTATTCTGTTCCAATGGCGGTGTGTTATCTGTGTTTATAGTTTTATACTTGTTTTGAAGTTGAAACCGACATTTCTTTTCTATTTTTGTCGAGTTTCAGAGAAAAAGGACTCCGATGAGATGGAAGCAGTTGATTTTGCTGCGGTTGACAGTAAAGCTAGAAGCGATTCGGCAGATGACGGTTTGTATTATGTGTTTATGTCTTTTATGCATGTTTTTCGTTTTTTCCCCCTTATTACTGTGTTTGATATCTACTGTGCCTAATTTGCAGTGAAGAAAAGTTCTTTTGAGAAGGTTCCTTCAGTTGAAGGTAGCTGTTCATCCGGTCCTTCAAGAAGAGGTGTGTTGTTATTTTTCTAAAGTTTTGTGTTTATGTTTTTCCAGGCCTTTGTTGTGTTTTTCTATCAAATGTTTACATGCATTTGGTATTTTTTCTTTGATTTTAGCATAAATGCCTATTTCAGCATAATCTGTAAAAGACCTATTTCAGCAGATTTTGTTATTCATGCTGAAACTGATACGTTTGGGATACCCGATCCTTCGCCTGTGGGCTTCAGATCAAGAACCACGCCGTATATTTGCTTCGATCTTGCAATGCTCTTTGATATCACCTGATTTGGAACAATTCAAACAAGTGATTAAAATTCTGATTTAGCGACAGAATTATACTTAGTAAAATTCAGCAACTTTAAAACAGCTAAATAGTGACAGAAAGAGAAACGAAGATCAGCGAGGAAAAAGGGAAGCCTGGCGCGCAGAGGTCGGGACGTCTCAGGAGCCTTGCTCGCGGGAGCGAAGGCCAGACGCGGGCGGGTGTGCTTCGCTGGCGCGAAGATGATGGCGACTGGGCGCGGGAGTGCTAGCGAAGGGGAACGTGGGAGCGAGGGCGCCCTGGCGTCCGTGCTCGCTGGGAGAGACGCTGGGAGCGAGAGGCGCCTAGCGCTGGAGTCCTCGGAAGCGCCAGCTGGATCGACTAGGGCTGTGCGCAGGGTTTCTCGACTTCGACAAGCACCAAGGTGAGGGTTGCCGATTTAGAACAAGGTGAGGATGATGATTTTGTGAGGTCCGAAAATTCTCAAGAACACAAGAGCTTTTGGGATTGATAATCGAAGAACCCTAGATCCGTTAAGGGTTTCTTCAATTCTAATTCAATCTGATTAATTCAAAGTGCGGAGCATGAATTTATAGTAAAACTATGATCTATCTAACCAATCCTTCCTTGCATAGGAAAGGGGTTTGGATAGATTAATTCTATCTAATGATAAGTGAAATAACTTAAGATAAATAAAACCTAAGAAGATAGATATTTAATAACTTGGTGGGAAAGTAATATATCTAGAAGAGATATAATTAATTTCCACCTTATTTATCTAATTGCATAAAATAACAATTTAATTAACTAACTAATGTAACTCGGCCCAACACCCTAGTGTACTCGACATGGGCTTTAGTCGACATCCTCTTGGCCCACTCGGTATGTGATGGTGTCGAGTGGTCCATGATGGTGCCGAGTTTGGTGGAGTCAAGGAGGATGTTGACGAGTCTTCATGAGCTCCATGTGTGGACGTAAGCTCACTTCCGGTGCTAATGGAGTCACATTGAGCCAAGTGATCCAGGGTGGCCTGCACCCTTGCTCTAACGTTCCATGGTGATGGACAAGAAAGGCCTTAGTTGCATTTTGAATCTTCTTGGCCCTTGAACGAGTGACAGGGCCATCAAATGGAACCTTTATGTTGTCCTCAATGTCACCAGGAGTCATCGATAATTGAACGTCATCATTCTCCTCCACTTGACTTCGATTTGTCCTCAAATCGTCGTCAGAGTCATCGTCAGGCACGAACAAGGATAGATCGACGACGTTGAATGTAGAATGGACGTTGTACTTATCGGCAGGGAGATCCAGCTTGTAGGCATTAGGACCCATCTTCTGAACCACTTTGAATGATCCATCTCCCCTGGGGTCCAGCTTAGATTTTCGTTGTTGCGGAAACCTTTTCTTCCTGAGATGCAGCCAGACCAGATCACCAACGTTGAACTGCACATCCTTGTGATGCTTGTCCTTCGCGGCCTTGTATTGCGCAGTCTTCCTCTCCAGCTGTGCCTTGGTACGCTCATGCAAGCTTTTGATGAAGTCCACTTGCTTAGCTGCATCCACGCTCTCCTTGTCCTTATATGGCCGAGGCATCATGTCCACTGGAGTCAATGGATTTCGGCCATACACAACCTCGAAGGGGGTCATTTTCGTTGCAGAGTGCCTAGACCTGTTATATGCAAACTCTACAAATGGTAGACAGTCTTCCCATCTCCGGAGGTTAGTTCGCAGCATGACTCTAAGGAGAGCCCCAAGAGTTCTATTTGTGACCTCAGTTTGGCCATCAGTTTGTGGGTGACAAGAAGTAGAAAATAGCAATTTTGTACCCAATTTAGACCATAAAGTTTTCCAAAAAGAGCTTAAGAATTTAGGATCACGGTCAGAAACTATAGACAATGGCAATCCATGTAAGCGAACAACATCTTTGAAGAATAAATGAGCAACATGAATAGCATCATCAGTTTTATGACAAGGTATAAAATGAGCCATTTTGGAAAATCTGTCTACAACAACAAATATGGAATCATGACCCTTAGAAGTTCTAGGCAATCCTACAATAAAATCCATAGAAACATCTTCCCAGGGTGCATTAGCAATTGGCAAAGGTTGGTATAGACCATTAACATTGGATTTAGATTTGGCTTTAGCACATGTAACACAACTTTTGACAAATCTCAGCACATAATTAGACATTTTAGGCCAAAAGTAATGTTCCTTTAGTCCAGCTAATGTTTTTTCGAAACCCTCATGTCCCCTAGATTCATGTATTTCTTGGGTTAACAATCGGCGAATAGAAGAAGATGGGATACAAAGCTTGCCCATCTTGAACAAATACCCATTATCAACAAAAAATGAATCTACTTCACCTTTGGACACACATTGAGCATATATAGTTTTAAAGAAACTATCAGAAGCATACAGTTCCTTTATTAATGCAAAACCCAAAACATGTGCATCCATATGGTTTAAGAGGACATACCTTCATGATAGCGCGTCAGCTACCACATTATCCTTTCCCTTTTTGTGGTGAACCACATAGGAAAAGGTCTCTATGAACTCCACCCATCGAGCAAGTCGCCTGCTGAGCACTGCTTGTCCTTTCAGGTACTTAAGAGCTTCATGATCCGAATGAATCACAAACTCCTTAGGCCAGAGATAATGTTGCCAAGTCTGTAAGCAGCGAACCAATGCAAATAGCTCCTTGTCGTAGGTAGAATAGTTGAGCTCAGGGGTGCCCAACTTTTCGTTGAAGTAGGCGATAGGACGCTTGTTCTATAGTAGGACCCCTCCAATGCCAGTGCCAGAAGCGTCACACTCGAGCTCAAAAGGTTGAGCAAAGTCAGGTAACTGCAGCACTGGGGCGTGTGTCAGGCGATCCTTAAGAGCGTCGAAAGCCTTTTGATGTGAGTCACACCAGCGAAATGTCACATCCTTCTTTGTCAGCTCATGCAGGGGGGCGGCAATCAGGCTGAAATCCTTGACAAAACATCGATAGAAGCCAGCAAGGCCCAAGAATGAGCGGACATGGGTGGGTGTAGTCGGCCTAGCCCACTTCTGAATAGCACGAATCTTCTCCTCATCCACCTTTAATCCAGATGCAGTCACTACAAAACCAAGAAAAATGGTAGACTCGGATGCAAAAGAACACTTCTTTAAATTGGCATATAATTTCTCTTTTCTTAGACAATCAAAAACCAATTTTAAGTGACTTAAATGATCATGCATATTCTTACTGTAGATTAAGATATCGTCAAAATAGACAATGACAAATTTTCCTAAGTGTCTTCTAAGCACATGGTTCATAAGCCTCATAAATGTAGAAGGTGCATTTGTTAAACCAAAAGGCATTACTAACCATTCATATAAGCCATACTTAGTTTTAAAAGCCGTTTTCCATTCATCACCCTGTTTCATCCTAATTTGATGATATCCACTTCTAAGGTCAATTTTAGAAAAAATAGCAGCACCATGAAGTTCATCAAGCATATCATCTAAACGAGGAATAGGGTGGCGATACTTAACCGTTATTTGGTTGATTGCGCGGTAATCAACACACATGCGCCAGGAGCCATCCTTCTTTGGAACCAAAAGGACAGGAACGGCACAGGGAGACAGGCTTTCACGAACAAAGCCTTTATCCATCAACTCTGTGACTTGGCGTTGCAGCTCCTTTGTCTCCTCAGGACTAGCTCTATCAGCGGCGCGATTAGGCAAGGCTGCTCCAGGCACAAAGTCAATCTGGTGCTCAATACCTCTAATAGGAGGCAAGCCTTGGGGCAGTTCAACTGGAAGCACATCCAAATAATCCTGCAGAAGAGCAGCAATAGGTGCAGGAATATGACTCAATTCAACATTAAGTAATACTTGTTTCATTACCAGAAGAATATGAGGTCGATGAGCATTCCAAGTGATGGTCCCTTGCTGAGGGTGAGAGACCAACGATCGACGTTCCACAGAGCCCTTAAGTGATGCAGAAGAGGGCTTAGAAGACGTCGGATGGGAAGGAGAATGCGTCAAGGGGGCTGCAGGGGCTACGGCGGGCGCTGCTGCTGGGGCTGCGGGTGCGGCGTCTGGGGCCGCGGGGGCGGCTGGTGCAGCCGAGCTTCCTTGGAGCTTCTCCACTCTTTCAGCTTCTCTTTCGGCGTTCCTTTGTTGCTGCTTGCGCAACTAGTCCTTCAGAATAATTTGTGGCGATAAGGTTAGGAGAGTAACTCTCCTCCCGTCATAGGTGAAAGCATATGTATTTGCACGCCCATCATGAAGGACATTACGATCATATAACCAAGGACGCCCTAACAATATATGACTACAATCCATGCGAGCACCATCACATAATACTTTATCATGATATGTTCCAATTGAAAGGGAAACTAAACATTGTTTGGTGACCAATATATCAGAACCATCATCAGTAATGCCATTTAAACCATAGTGAGTAGCTCGAGGAGTTGTAGGTAAATGGAGGAAATTCACTACCTTTTCACTGATGAGATTGCAACAACTCCCACCGTCGATGATAAGGGTTAAGGTAGCCTCATGAACCAAGCATCTGGTGTGGAATATGTTCTCCCTTTGATCAGCCATGGGAGATTCCTGAATGTGCAGGACTCGTCGATTGATAATGCAAAGCACGTTGTCGTACTGTGAAGTATCGATCTCCTCAATAGGCTCAGTCGACTGGTCCTCCTCCACTTCACTCGAAACTACCAGGTCCTCAGTAGTCTCCTCCTCATAGTAATGGTCTCCCAAATGGTTGAGAAGAACCTTCCTTTTCTGGGGGCAATTGCGAGAGACATGCCCAGAACCTCCGCAAGTGAAGCAGCGGATATCTTTGTTGTGATCTGTAGAAGGGGCAGCAACTCTTCTAGTTTCAACCTGATAACCCTGTTGAGGTGAGTTGGAAACTCCCTTTTGCTGCATGGAAGGGTTAGAAGTAGAAGGCTTAGATGGACCAGAAGGGTTAACGGGAACAAACCTGCGACCTTGGGAGGTCTGATCGAATCTGCTCCGTTGTTGCCGAAGTTGCTGCTGTTGTTGCTCATACAGAAGATGTGCTTTATGAGTCAAAGTGTTAATATCTCTAATGGAATGGATAGCTAAAGGATTTTTAATAGAAATATTAAGACCAGCAAGAAATTGAGTACACAAAGCACGTTCAGTAAGATAAACATTAGCCTGATGGGAGAGTCGTTCAAGTTCATCCCTGAAGTCATTCGGCGAGCGAGTTCCTTGTCGGCAGGAAGCGAGCTGCATCCTCATGGACTCCGTGTATTCCTCAGGCACATGTCTCTTCTTTAGGAGAAAGCGAAGCTGCGGCCAAGTTTCAACAGGTTGCTTGTCCTGACGGCGGCGCATCTCACGAGTGCGGAACCACCAGTTGCGAGCTTTACCTACTAAATGTAATATAACAACTTCCAATTTCTCCGTTTCTTCATAGCGCAAATGTTCAAGCAGATAGTCAGTATGATTTTCCCAGACAAGATAAGCTTCAGGATCAGTATTACCATAAAAAGTTTCTAATTTAAGCTTAACATCTCGTCTCTGAATAGCTTGAGCATTATCAAATCTAGGACGACCAAAATTAGGAGGGGGTAAATCATCAAAGTTAGGATTTACGTCATGGTAAGAATCCTCCAAATGTGGTGTCTCATTCAGATCAGCATTGCTACGACTATCATCCCAGTTAGCACGAGTATAGAACGGTTGCTGTGGACGCTGATGGGGTTGGTCCTGCTGCTGCCGTGGGTGCTGGGGCTCAGAGCGATCCTGGTGGCCATTGAAGCCCGCTAAAGGATCGTTGTCATGCTCTCCAGGGAAAGCATTAGTAGTAGCAGATCTTAGCTGATAATGTAATTGACCAGAAGGAGGAGGGTGAGCTGAATAAAAGGTGTTACCTGCAGGTTGCTGATTACCTGTAGGGGGCACAGTACCCGAAGGTGGTGTAGTATCTGGGGGTGGTGGAGGCGGCTTTCCTCCAGAAGGAGGTGTAGATCCAGAAGCCTCCGCCTGTTTGGACTCCTCCCATTGTCGAGCAACTGCCTGTTTGACGACGTCAGATAACCGTAGGAGGTCCTCTTTGCGTTCAATAGCTCGACGATTTTCAGCCTCTGCTAGCTCCTGTTGTGTCACCAGAGTAGACTTTTGGACAGCAGAGTCAATAATAAACTGCATAGCCTCAGCAGTAATGCCAGCAGGTGGGGTAGGGGAAGGGTTGGGGTCGCTATCGTTTGCCATGTTCCTACAATATCAGAAGAGCAACAAGTAAACGAAGCAAAGACGAGAAACCAAGTAATGCAAGCTCTAGTGATTCCTAAGAGTGATTCAAGTTTTAGAAATCAAAGAGCGAGAAAACAAGGCACAATATTCAAGCAATTCCCCTGGACACAGAATTTTGCAATATTGAAGACAACAAGTAATAATCAAATTGCAAATTAAATCAGCCACAAAGTCGGATATCAAGGATAGCAAGTATAAACAAGCGGCTTAATGTGGAGAAATAAGAGCTACAATGTGATGCTTGAATAATATGAATGTATAATAATCGACAAAAGCAATCACAAGGGCAATCAAGTGCACACACTCCGTCAACTATTATCTGACGGTTGCAACACGGTTCAGAGAAAGAGGGGTGTGACCAAGGCTCCAGTGTCGGCACAACACAAAATCACACAAGTAGGGTTCTTTTGTAATGCTTTAAACCGTTTAGATCATCTAACATGTAGCAAGCAAAGAACTCAGAGTTACTAACTCAATGATGTAATGAAAGAATGCTCTATATAATTTTTTTTTTTGAATTCGGCTTTTTCTGTTTTTTTTTTTTTTTTATATATATATGGGGCAAGTTGCTGTAAATTGGAGGGAGCAACCGAAATTGAAGAGCAAAAAATAAAATAAAAAGCTACGATGATCTAAAAGTAAGCAAAAATAAGGAAAATAGGGAAATTAGGCTAGAAACTGGAAAAAAAAATAGGGTTCTTTAGTGGTGCAAGTTTATATAATGCTTTTAATCCAAGAATCACAGTCATAGGCATGATATGTAGCAACTAGGAATAAAAGATCAGAACTTGCAATCAAGAACTCGATATCTTCCAAATTATAGATCCAAACAGAGAATAACAAAAATAAAGTGCCAATTTTTATGGGTAAATAATAAAGATTCAATTTTTTTATGCAGCGACTATGGTGAAAAATAAGGCACGAAAAATAAATCACTCAAATAGAAATCAAGAGAGTAAAGAACTTGCATTAACCTGGAATCCGATACCACTTGATACGTAAAACATGAGTTTAAATAGACAATATACCAATTATATCTTGTGCAAAAGATAGAGTTTTGGTAACTAAAGATAAATCAAATAATCTAAAGATATGTAAATCTTCCATAAGATAAGTAAAACTAACTAAGGATAGAAAATTAACAACTTGGTGGAAAAGGAATTACCTAGATGAGATATTTTTCTTTCACCTTATTATTTCCTAATTGCATAAAATAAATATATCTAATTAATTAAATTCGAAATTAACTAAATAAATATGTGGAAATTCGTCCAAACAGTGACAGCTGCAAAGATGATGAATTTCGGCCATTCTCGACGTCGATTTTTGAGAAACCTTCAACAGCAAAGTTGTAGATCTTTTCGTCCTCTTTCCAACAAGGTATGGTACGACCTCATCCGATAAATATGGACTCCGAACGACCTGTTTTACTGAGACGTCGAAATGCTGTCAACCCATTAAGAACGAACCCAAATTTGAACATTACCTCACCTTACTCCTTTGAACCTTGTTCCATGGTGGAGCCTTCTTCCTCCTTTTGAGGATGACACTCTTCGCCATCAATGGCCCTCGAATCGGTCTTGAGAGCTCGTCTGGATCAAGATCATTGTTTGACCCACAAAAGGTCATCTTGATCTGCATCATTTTCCCCTTCTTAGCTTCGATTCGTCCTCGAATCGAGACATTGAATAGCAAATGGAAGGGATCAGCAATGAGAAAGTAACTACCTTGGGCCTTGGCAATCAACTTGAGATGGCGCCAACAGAATTTGAGGCAAAGGAACCTCAAAAACAACACCTGTCATAGGGAACATTGAGCAATAAAAAAGAATAATATCATTAGGCTCAATAACCCTATGAACTTCAGAATTATCAACATTAGGAACATTCTCAAGAGGTACAATAGCTAACTCAAGAGAAGTGTCCCCAACGTCCTCATCGTTGTCGTCAGAAGCAACCACATCATCTTGCAGAAAATTACAGCCAGCTTGCAGATCAGATTCGGGTGTCTTCCCGGACGAATCTTGCAGCGTGTGACCAACCGTTGGAAAGCTCGTCGATTCAGCTTCGCAACAAGACTGAGTTGACTCAATTCCGAGGTCGGAGTCAACGGGAATCTGCGAAACACAATCATCGCGCTGTGCTGTTTTCTGGGCAATGAAATCAACAGAATACTCCTTAGGCTCAATTACCTCGTCGTCGGTTGAGGCAACTATAGCCGCTGGAGTAGGGGTGAGGGCTGAAGCAAGATCTTGATAAATTCTATCCGAGATGGCCTTCGCCAATTCCTCCAAGTCCTCCTCTCGGCGACGTTCCTCCTCCTCTTGATAAATTCTATCCGAGATGGCCTTCGCCAATTCCTCCAAGTCCTCCTCTCGGCGACGTTTCTCCTCCTCTTGTCGTCGTGCCTCCTCAGCCTCTCTTTGTTGGAGAAGCCGAATCTGATAGCGTTGTCGACACCTCTTATCTTCTATCTCCAATTGACGTTGTTCTTCCTCTTGACGTTGAAGCCAAAGTTGGCGTCTTTTGACTTCGCGTTGATGCTCTAGGGTTTGTTGTTGTAGCCAAGCTCTCCGACGTAACTCTTGTTGGCGTCGTTGTTCTTTAGCACGTTCCAGAGCAAAAAATCCATCCAATGGATCGGGATCATCATCCAAATCTCCCCAAATTTCTCAAGCCATCAAATCAAATTGTGAATAACATCAAGAAAAGACAAGAACTTGCGAAACCTACGACTCTGATGCCACTTGATACGTTTGGGATACCCGATCCTTCGCCTGTGGGCTTCAGATCAAGAACCACGCCGTATATTTGCTTCGATCTTGCAATGCTCTTTGATATCTCCTGATTTGGAACAATTCAAACAAGTGATTAAAATTCTGATTTAGCGACAGAATTATACTAGGTAAAATTCAGCAACTTTAAAACAGCTAAATAGCGACAGAAAGAGAAACGAAGATCAGTGAGGAAAAAGGGAAGCCTGGCGCGCAGAGGTCGGGACGTCTCAGGAGCCTTGCTCGCGGGAGCGAAGGCCAGACGCGGGCGGGTGTGCTTCGCTGGCGCGAAGATGCTGGCGACTGGGCGCGGGAGTGCCAGCGAAGGGGAACGCGGGAGCGAGGGCGCCCTGGCGTCCGTGCTTGCTGGGAGCGACGCTGGGAGCGAGAGGCACCTAGCGCTGGAGTCCTCGGAAGCGCCGGCTGGATCGACTAGGGCTGTGCGCAGAGTTTCTCGACTTCGACAAGCACCAAGGTGAGGGTTGCCGATTTAGAACAAGGTGAGGATGATGATTTTGTGAGGTCCGAAATTTCTCAAGAACACAAGAGCTTTTGGGATTGATAATCGAAGAACCCTAGATCCGTTAAGGGTTTCTTCAATTCTAATTCAATCTGATTAATTCAAAGTGCGGAACATGAATTTATAGTAAAACTATGATCTATCTAACCAATCCTTCCTTGCATAGGAAAGGGGTTTGGATAGATTAATTCTATCTAATGATAAGTGAAATAACTTAAGATAAATAAAACCTAAGAAGATAGATATTTAATAACTTGGTGGGAAAGTAATATATCTAGAAGAGATATAATTAATTTCCACCTTATTTATCTAATTGCATAAAATAACAATTTAATTAACTAACTAATGTAACTCGGCCCAACACCCTAGTGTACTCGACATGGGCTTTAGTCGACATCCTCTTGGCCCACTCGGTATGTGATGGTGTCGAGTGGTCCATGATGGTGCCGAGTTTGGTGGAGTCAAGGAGGGTGCTGACGAGTCTTCATGAGCTCCGTGTGTGGACGTAAGCTCACTTCTGGTGCTGATGGAGTCACATTGAGCCAAGTGATCCAGGGTGGCCTGCACCCTTGCTCTAACGTTCCATGGTGACGGACAAGAAAGGCCTTAGTTGCATTTTGAATCTTCTTGGCCCTTGAACGAGTGGCAGGGCCATCAAATGGAACCTTCATGTTGTCCTCAATGTCACCAGGAGTCATCGATAATTGAACGGCATCAGAAACTGTTGTTGTGTATTCTTTGTGTGTGTTTTTTAGATGATAACGCCTCTGCAAGTGATCATCAAGAATATAAATGTCAATTTGATGTGAGTATATTTTTTTTCATACCTTATCCCCCTTTTTGTGTGTTTTTATGTTTATTCATGTTTATGAATGTGTCTTTTTAATAGAGATTGAAGTATTGCATTCCTGTAAAGGATAGATTTTGTGCAAAATCCAATGTTTACTGCGCCCCAGATGTCTGTAATGTTATAGAGGAACATCTGTCTGAATCTGATTTTGAGTTGCTGATGAAAAGTTGCTTTGGATGGGTTCTTGTTCAAAGAGATAAGATGAAACTTAATTTTTAGCTGATTCATCAAATGATGCTTCGTTTGATTAAGAGTGATAAGCTGCATGAATTGTGGTTCAAGGTTGATGGTCTTGTTGCTCGGTTCTCTTTGGTAGAGTTTCATGCAATTACAGGGCTTCCTGTCATAGATACTTTAGTTAAACCGCCCGGGAAATTTGCATGGTCTCATTTTCTTGGGCAGAAGCAGTCAAACTGTACGTACGATGAGTTGTTGGAGGCATTTAAAAGATGTAGAAAATCGTATCCAAAGAAGCTTCAGATGGCAAAGTTGTTGATTATCGAGAAAATGTTATTGTTCAAGCTAGCGTTCTAAAAGTGTTAAGAAAGATCATGCTGCTCTTGTATACAATCCAGGGAAATGTGAACTGTATCCATGGGGAAGGTTGTGTTATTCTTTGGTTGTGAAGTACTAAAGAAGGTTCTGGTTTGTGATCGATTAGATCCGAGACCATCATACGAATTGTTTGGATATATTTATGCTTTTCAGGTAATTAACTTCATGCATATATGTTTCAGCATCTTTTTGTTTCAGCATTTGTGTTTCAGCAATGTTTGTGTTTCAGCATCTCTATCTTTCAACATCTGTTTGTTTGGTTATATTTATGGGCTTGGATACTGGAGGCTTTCCCGGTGATTTATGATAAGTTTCTTTGCGATTTCAAAGTTCGTGTGGGTGATCCATATTCTCTTCGTTGGGAGTGTAAGGTACGACATACTTACATTGAAGCGCAAGAGTTGTTTGATGGTGATCTGGTATTATTTTTGTCTCAGCTCTGTCTTCATACAATCTTCTTTTTTTTATTAAGTTCATTTTTATAATTTCAGTTGTCTTATTGTGTGTTAATATTGTTGGTTGTGTAGGCACCCATGTTCCCAACTTTTGGGGAGTTTGCAAGGTCCCCAAGGATGGTCTTTAAAGATGAAGTTGCTCACCCCATTCTTGATCACGTGACTGAACCTGTATTTTCCCAACCTGAGGCAGATAAGTTGTATGATTATTGGAGACTTAGGATAAGAGCATATTGGAGACGGTTCAATTGCTTTGTAGATGGTGATTTATCATTGGATATACCTTCTGCTGAAACCCAAGGCGAAGAACAACAAGAAGTCAATGAAGAGTCAGGTGGCAATGAAAGTGGAGGTGCTGCAGGTTCGAATAAGCGAAATTCTGTGAGTAAAGTCCTGTCATTGGTGAAGAAACAGAAGATTGAAACAAGCAAACCTACCACAACGCGAAGAGGTCGGTCTGCTGGTTTAGTTTCAGCTAAACAAGCTGATGTCATCTCCAAATCTCCATGTGAAATTGGTTCTACTTCAAAAAGAAGACAAGGGGTAAGAAAATTTCAGTTGCAAAGAAACCATCAACCGTTGAAGATGCAATTGCGAGACCTATATTTGTATTTCGCAAGAGAGGTAAATCTGCTTTTGAAGATTCCAGTGATTTGTTTATGCCAATTGAAGTTGCATGTCCATCCTTTCATCGAGTTGCTGAAACTGGATTGAGGCCTCCCATCGAAGCTGCACCTACAAAGGATTCTTTATTATTTAAGGATGGGAATGATGATGCTAATGATAGAGTAGAAGAGGGTCCCGGGGGGGATGTGGCTCAAGGAGGGGATGATGCAATGAATGTTGAAACTGATGAATACGTAAACAAGGAAGGCACTGAGAACGTTGCCAGAGATGATCACTTGGAAGGAGCGGGGAAGAATGTGGGTGGTGCTCAGACTGATGATTTCAACAAAAAAGGGGGACATCCTAGCTGGTTGAAAGAAATACATATGAGGTTAGATAAGCTTGAAGAGTTGCCTCAAAGAGTCTCTGATTTGTCTGCGAGGGTGGAGGTGCTTGAAGAACGTTTGTCAGGATGTTTAAAGTTGGTGGATGTTGTTGATGATCTGCTGAAGAAGGTAGATTCCTTAGAAAATAAGTTTACAATGCAAGAGTCAATGCAGTTTAAGACCCAGTCATCCAATGTTGCAACTTGTGACCCAGTGATTTCAAAGGTTGTGAATGAGGTGTTGGATGAAATTCAGAAAGAGGTACCTACTGAGATTCTAGGTCAACCAATTGGTACAAATGTTTCAGCATCTGTGAATGAGGTTATACCTATTACACTTGTTGAAGGGCAGAAGTCATTAGATTCATCTTCAGGGCATGTATATGCTGTTGACTTAGGGCGCGACTCTGATTTTGAATTGAAGGGTGGGGAAAAGTGCTTAGATGATGGCATTTCTGTGGGGTTGGGGAAGGTGGTGGGTGGTCCTGAAGTCAAGGTTGCTGGAACTGAAGTTGCTGAAACAAAATTTGATGAAAGTAAAGTTGCTGAAACCAAGGTTAATGCAACAGAAGATGCTGAAGCCAAAGCTGATGGAATAGAAGATGCTGAAATGGTTAATGTTAAAGTTGCATCATCTCATGGCCAAGTAGTCAAAGATGCTGAAATGGGTGATGCTGAAGGTTGTGCTTATGCAATAAAAGATGTTGCAAGCAAAGATGTTGTTGGTGACTTAATGACCCCACCCCCTGGAAAAACAATACATTTAAGTGATGATGACAACTTGGTGAAGAATCCACGCACTCAGTGGGATACAATTTCCAAAGATCCTAAATGTGTGGAAGAAATTGAAAACTTCAGGCGTTCAAAGCGTCTTCCAAAAGCAAGTAGTTTTATGTTGAGCACGTTTGTTGCTGAAAAGGTAAGGATCCAGAAGCATGTTGAAAAAAAATCATTGCTCAGCAAGGTTGATCATGACTTCATGTATCAATGTGTTAAAAGCTCAAGGTATGTCCATCTTAAATTTTCATGTGTGTTTTCGAGTGCTCTAGCAATATATATATATATATATTCTTACCTGATTTTTTAATCTTGTAATAATATGTGCAGGGATTTTTCAGTACTTTTAATGGGAGCTAGAAAAGAGAAGTCATTTTTTAGAAACATTGTTAGGAAGGATGGTTGGCTTGATATAGATGTAAGTATGCTGAAACTGTTTTTCTTTTCAGCATCTTTTCGAGTAAATGTAACTATGTATGTATTTTTGTTAGTATGATTTTCATCACCTTACACTGTTTACTATTTCAGCACCTTGAAGCTGGACTGGTTCACATGAGGAAGAGAGCCAGTGAGGATCCTAGCATATTTGAAGGCATTGTCGTGATGGATCCTATTTTTCATCAGAAATATCTTCCAGAATGCACGTCATCTTACGAAGAAACAACCCTTGTTGAACAATTCATTGCTAGCTACTTCGTGGGCTTATATCCTAGCGATTATCCCAAGAGTTGGGAGTCTGCAACAAAGGTCTACACCCCATTCAACATAAACAATGAGCACTGGATTGCATTGGAGATAAATCTTGTTGAAAAGGTTATAAATGCATATGACTTCAACCACTACATTGTGTCTACTGAAAAGCTTGTTGATCATCTGCGCGCGATGGCTGAGTGGTTGCCAATTCACTTGGATAAGACTGGTGTGATCCCAAATTTTCAACCGTCTAAATTCCACATTAACAAGGTCCCTGATCTAGTGCACGATACAACAGGGGTATGGAAACCTACATTTACAATGTTTTTAAAGTCATTTAGAAGCATTTTGTTGTTGTGCTTGTTATCAATATGTTTTGTTTCATTTTTTACAGCGCATCTTGTGGGGTCTTTGTAGTGAAAGCAATCGAGGCACTAGTGTTTGGGGGAGATGTCAGGAAGTTTACCAATGAAAGAATCTTTAGATACCGAGAACTTATGGTCTCAGACTTGATTCAAGAGATATGGAGCTTTAAATTCTAAATAATAGCATCTTGTGTGTAACATCATCTATCAGATTTAGGGATTTCAAGACATTCTAATGTGGTTGTAGTTTAGATGTATTTTCGTGGGATATTCTGGACAACTGATGGTCTTTTGTAGCATTTTGGATGCATTTTCAGTGGCACTCTTTGAGGCCAGTGGAATTGACATTTATCCAATGTTTTAATGTAAATTGTGTCTGCATTCATGTTTCAGCATTGTTTTCTGCAAGTTTGTTTCAGCAAATATTTCAGCAAGTATTTCAGCAAATACTTCACCATATCTATTTGCTGAAATAGTTTATAAGTTAACCAAAAATCAAAATCATCATTATTTGTCTCTATCTATCTGGTATAATGTAAATTGTTCAGTTTTCCTGTTTCAGTAAGTTAGGTTTTCAGCATTATGTTCAAGTTGACACCAACATACAATGTTAAGTTTCCATATTTTAGAGAAACACAGAAATATAATCTCCAAAGAGGGGACTTGAGTGACACTGTTGAAAATATTGTCCGTGATAGAGCTTACAGCACCCCTTTCATCAACTGTGTTCCCTTTTCTTTTCATCATGGCATAGCGCTCATTCCAATACCCATCATTGGAGTTATCTGAAAATGATTCACTGTTTTCAGCATTAGAGGAATATGAAAATCTGTCAGCATCCATATCGACTTGTGGCATATCCTGAATCTCATAAAAAATAGAGATATTTTCTATTATATCCATATTGTTGCTATATCTGTCATCAGTTTCAGCAAGCTTAGCAGTAAGTGTGTTTATGGCAGAAGCATCTTCGCGAAATTGAAATTCATGGACAACAATATCCAATGGCAAGGTGTTGGTGACACACAACTCTACACAGCAAAATTCACTCCATCCAGCATACTCAACAACAAGAATTCTTTTATATCAGCATCAGAATCTACCTTCAGCGGTGCTTTCAATGTCTTAAAGGGGTGCAAATGGTTGAATTCCAATTCAACTGATTCATCAACATTGAATCTGCAGCAAACCTTGTCCCTCAAGGTTAATAAAGTGATTGAATCCTCTAGCACAAAAGCTTTTGAAGTAGTGTTTCCATCGAACAGTAATCCTGTTTCAACAACTCTCCACTTTCCCCCATACACAACAACTACAATGTTTGAAGACATTCCTACCCCTGGAATTCGTTGTTTGACAGTATTAAAGTACTTGAAATATAATTTGAATGCATTTCCGCAAAAACGAACATCGCACCAAAAAACAGAGCTGCTGAAACAATTAAAAAACAGATAACTGCAATCCACATGAGATCAATATTCGATAGTTTCAGTAATCGAAAACGATAGTTTCATTCCACATGCTAATGTTATATAGAAAATCGAAACACATACCTCCAGAAACACTTTTAGTAGCAATAAAAAAACCGAAATTCTGTTAGTTTCAACAGATCTGGTAGTGCAAAATCAAAATAATTTCGTAGAAACTTTGCGCCTTCACAACAGATAACAACAGAAAGTATTGAACTATAATCAATTGATAGAAAGTATTGAACTATAAGCAATCACAACAGAAACAATATAAACGATCATAACAGATCTGTTGCAACGTTACTTGTAGCAGAAAAATCGAAAATCCGTGTTTCAACAAACCAAAAATCTGTTAGTTTAAACGATCACATCAGATCTGTAACGAATCAATAGCATAATCAAAAGTTCGAAGAACATTGCTGAAGAATAGTCCAAAATTACAGCAAAAAACGAGCGATAATGCTTACTTTGTTGATATGCTTACGTAGTTGAAGCAATTCAGCAATATATTGATTGATTGAGCAACATATCGATCGTTTATAGCGGATAGATTGATTGATAGGTAAAAACGATCAATTTACAGCAGGAAGGATGAAGAGGAGGATGCTTGTGTGGCAAGTTTTTCGGTGTGTTTCGGTTTCAGCATGTTGAAAAAATCGGTGGACAAATCCCAAATATGAAGAGATTGGGAGACACATTCCTAATATAGTCCAAAATCGTGGCTTATATGATTAACGCCCCAAGTTTTTTTAAAATAACATCTTCAATATTTCTAATTTATTCAACCTCATTTATATTTAAAAAAAAACGTCTTCCCCTATAGAAAGATTAGTTACATTACCAATTCCAACATTGCTACTAGCCTACTACAGTACTCCGTACATACAAATCAGAAAATTGATTCTGCTTTATTGAGAATATAATAATGAAGTGTATCCCAAAAAGTGATTAAAATCGAATAGAAGTACTCTTTATTGGTATTTGATGAGCAAACCCTTGATCAGTACGTGCTAAATCAAACTGAACTACATCAGAGTAAATATCTACAGCCCATCAAAGCCATCACCAATATTTTAATAATGTCAGATGGGAGATTATACACTACATTTAAAAGTTGAAACAATTGGAATCTGCTTTTGATCTTGTCCAATACAGACACTGCTACCGAGAATCGAATCAAGTAGCCGACTTCATAGCTCGGAAGGGTATTATTAGTGATAACTCTACTATCCCTTTTAATAGAGAACTTTGTATCATCATCCTTAAGGATGATCAAGGTGCCAAATTACGACTTATGTAATCACTCCTAATTCTTGGGTACTGTAAAAAAAAAAAACTACAAAAGTACTCGATCTTTAAGTTGCTATTTTATGAGTAATTAATCTACAATGCCGACCATATGCTCATCACTAAATTATTTAAGATATAATTTTACTTAAAAAATTATAGTCCGTTTTAGTTTATAATTTTTATATTTTTGTAAAATATAAATTTTCATGATATAAATTTATAAATATGTAAAATATAAATATATAAAATTCAAATATAGCTTCTTAATTAATTTAAAAATAAAATAAAATTATACGCCAAATAATTTAATTAGTAGGACACCGACTGTTTTACAAGATCTCCACCAGTAAATGTACATACATGCTTCGTTAACGGAATCCGGTGTGTCACATAAATGAAAAGCATAAATCTGAATAATGAGATATCGATTAGATGCAAAAACATAACAAACAATTAGGGATTAGGAATTAGGGATTTGGGAATGGAAGCACTTGGACGAGTTTCATAGGACGAACGATTATTAGAAATAAAGGGGTAACCAAGAGAGGTAATAACCAGTCCTTTAAAGTTGCAACTAAACGACACTAAAGAGGGCTAAAAGTTTCCACTTTGATACAATTAGCAACCACACGCTACTAAACCCCACAAAACTTTTTACATTACATATATTCATCCACGCATTTTTTATATTTTATTCCCTCTTAAATCGATGCCTATATTACGTGTGCATCTTTTACAGCTTCTATATCATATGCCAGTATATCCATGCAATCTGCCTCGCTTGCTGTTATATGACCTCGGATCGGAAAAAACTTGACTCGAGCTCATTTACTTATCTAAATAAGTCGAGTCTGCACATGATTTTAAGCTCTGTTGAAAGTCCGGCTGGTTCGATTATAGTATGAATTTTAAGAAATTTTTAAAAATTTCTTTAAGTTAATATATAATGATCAATTGAAACTGTTTCAAAGTTGAAAAAAGCTCCATTCGAGGTCGTTTATTTCCTAAACAAGCCAAGCCTTAATCGAAAAAGAAAGATAATTTAAATTTTGGGTTCGACTCGGCTCGAGCTCGTTTAACAAACGAATCAAGCTTGAACATACATTTCAAGCTCGGCTCGGTTTAGCTAGTGTCTATATTGATCAATTGAAACAAGAATAGAAACCCTCAAGAACACTCAAAAGAAAGAAAGTAAATAAGCTGAACTCCCATAACATAGAATTTTATTACCTTGTAAAATAGTTTGCTACAAGTTGCAGTACATGTATTTATAGACCATTACCTGTACGAGAGATTGAGAGGGAGTTGGTTACAACAACTTAACTCCTAACAATATGCTTAGATGTACTCATCACTCCCCCTCAAGTTAAGAATTTTGAAACATATTCATAACTTCTAACTTGATCATCATCTTGTTATATATCTCCTGATTTACAGTTTTGGTGAATATGTCTTATGGCTTTTCCTTTGCGGAAATGTAGCCTAGAGTTATCTCACCTTTCAAAGCTTTGTTTCTGACTATGCGGCAATCTCCCTCTATATATGCTTGGTCCTCTCGTGACATATTGGGTTCCTCGCAATGTGTAGAGCTGGTTGATTATCACAATGCAAAGGCACAAATTTCACATTGACTCCCAAGTCTTGTAGCAGCTTAACAAGCCAAGTAAATTCACAGCATGTTACCATTGCCCCGTACTCAGCTTCAGCCGTAGACATAGCCACATATGATTTCTTTTTAGTTCTCCAAGATATTAGAGATCTTCCCAACGGAACACAGAATCATGTTAGAGACTTTCTAGTCATAGGGCAGCCTTGCCAATCTGCATCACAAAATGCTCTAATCTGTAGATCTGAATTTGCATCAAGCAGAAGTCCTTGTCCAAGAGCTTTCTTCAAATACCTCAACTCATGCTTAGCAGCTTGCCAATGTTCATTTCTTGGTGAATGCATGAACTGACTCAACATTTGAACATCATAGCATATATCAAGTCTTGTGATGGTCAAATAGATTAGTTTTACAACTAACCTTCTGTATGCTATTTGATCCACCTCTTCTCTCCTTCCTTCTATACTTAGCTTGGTTCTTGGATCCAAAGGAGTTGCTACTGGTTTGGCATGAGTCATGCCAGTCTCATACAACAATTCCAAGGCATACTTTCTTTGGTTAAAAAATATCCGTTTTTCACTTCTGTCTATTTCAATTCCTAGAAAGTACCTTAGCTCTCCCAGCTCTTTCATTTGAAAATGCTTATGTAAGTGAGCTTTGACACTGCATATCAGCTTCATCATTTCCTGTAATAATCATATCATCAACATATACTAGTAGAGTTGTGATCTTGCTTCCATCTTTCTTCACAAACCATGAATGATCAGCTTCAGATTGGTTATATCCAGCAACCATTACCACCTCTGAAAACTTTGCAAACCATTGCCTAGGTGCATGCATGTTTTAATCCATATAAGGATTTTTGAAGTTTACACACAACATCTTGCTCAACCTGATGCTTCATACTCTCATTCTCCCCTGAACAAAAGGCTGCATACTCTTAAGATCATAGTAGGCTGGAGGTAATTCCAGGTACACCTCTTCATCTAAATCTCCATGCAAGAAGGCATTAGTAACATCTAGTTGAGATATATGCCAACGATTAGTAGTAGAAACAACTAATAAAGTTCTAATTTAAATCATTTTTGCCACTGGAGCAAAAGTCTCACAGTAATCAATGCCTTCCACCTGACTGAAACCATGAGCAACTAGCCTGGCCTTGTGCATGTCAAGAGTTTCATCAGCCTTCAGTTTGACTTTAACAGCCATTTGCAAGTCACAACTGACTGATGAGCAAGTCTAGGTACCACACACCAATTTGTAGTCCTCTCAAGAGCAACAAACTCTATGATCATAGCTTGGCACCATTCCTTGTGTTGTAGAGCCTCCCTTAGAGAAGAAGGTTCATATAGTGGTGCACTATTGACTATGAAGGTGTTATAAGCAGCTGGACAAGAGGCATAAGAAATAAAATTGGACATAGGGTATGGAGAAGCGACCTTACTACATGAGACAGACATTGCATGTGGAGATTCAAGATGAACTGTACACACATAGTCCTGTAACTAGGTGGGTGGTTTATAGGTGCTTGTAGAGTGCCTGATAGGCGGAGGAAGAGGAGAGAGATCTGGAGGAGATGGGGTTGTAATCACATCAAATGATGGGGGCACTAGGGAGGGAGAGTAGTCAGCTAGAGATTCAGTAGTGGATGAGGGGTCAAGAGAAGGAAGGTCATTGTCAGAAAGAGTGTCAATAGGCATAAAAGGCCAATCATCCACAACCTCTAGCTAAAGGGAACTGATAGCCTTTTGTGGGGAAGGGTTATCAAGAATAGAGTTTGGGTTATTGGCTGCAAAAGGAAATTAGTCTTCCACAAACTTAACATCTCTACTAATGTGACATTTTTGAGTTTGTAGATTGTAAACCCTATAGCCTTTAAAACCAAATGGATAACCCGAGAAAACACATGGTTCAGCTCTAGTATCAAATTTCTTATTGGTTTGAAATCCAGTGGACATGTAACATTGACAACCAAAAACTCTTAGAATAGAGTATTCAAGTTTTTGTTGAAATAAAATCTCATAAGGGGATATATTTTGTAACAAAGGAGTAGGAAATTTGTTTATGAGGTATATTGCAATAAGAATACAATCAGCCCAAAATTTTATGGGCAAAGAAGAGTGAAATCTGAGAGCTCGGGTAGTTTCTAACACATATATATGCTTTCTCTCTCTCCTACCATTTTGTTGAGCGGTGGAAGTGCAAGAGCTCTCATGAAGAATGCCCTTAGATGTAAGAAAATCTCTCAAATCTTTATTCAAAATCTCAGTACCCTGATCTGTTCTCAGAGTCTTCAACTTTAATTTATTTCAAACCGAGTTTTAATTGTGGTTATAAAATCCATTAAAACAGAAGGTGTCTCTGATTTTTTTAGAAAGAATGTGTGCCCACACACATCTACTGTTGTCATCAATAATGGTTAGAAAATACTTTTTTCCATTGTAAGTAGATGTGTCATAGGGTCCCCAAAAGTCAAAATGTACAAGTTCAAAAATATGCTTAGCGTGAGAGTTACTTTTGTAGAAGACATTCCCTGTTTGCTTAGCCAAAGGACAAACAGAACATGTTAGATCAGAAGAATTATTCATATCATGAGCAATGGGAGGTGCATGTAATAGTTTGTCAAAGGGGGCATGGCCTAGTCTGAGATGCAAAAGAGCATTATAGCCAGACTTACAAGAAGATTTAGGCAAAAACATAGGTAACATGGGAGAGGTAGCATAAAACTGTGCATTGGGTTTCTCAATGTCTTGAGATTCTTGTATGAGAGAAGGGATCTCTGGTTTAGACACCAAGTGGTACAGTCCATCAATGTCCCTACCAGCTACAATGTTCTTCCTCCTTAGTAGGTCCTGAATGAGACTGATTAAGTTTGAAGGAAAATGCATTGTGCGAACTAGAGCGGTCAAAGAGACAAGATTGAGTTTGAAGTTAGGAATGTAAAGCACATTTGCCAATGTTGAAGAAGGTGTTATGTGAACATTACCAGAGTGAGTAATTATACTAGTATGACCATGAGGGAAAGGTCAGGTCACAAGCCATGTGATAGTTTGCACCACTATCTAATAACCAACTATTTGTAAGAGGAGAAACTGCACCACAAAAAAGAGTACCCGCTATCACCACATCATGTTGTTTTTCCTGCTGAGCTTGTGTCATGATGTTGAGCAAAGAGACCATTATCTTTTGCTGATCTGCAGAAAGGCTTTGCAACACATTTGATTCACCTACTTTGTCAGTTACTGCATTATCCCTATAATTCGAGTTCCTAGATCCATTTTTCTTGCTCTCACCACCATTCTTGGGAAATTGAGGCTTTTATTTGCTCTTCAAATGAAAGCTGGGGTAACCTATCACCTCCCAACATCTCTCAGATGGATGATTCCCTTCATAGTGAGTACATTTCTTTTTCTTTCCTTGTTCACCAACATCTCTTTTACTGAACATTGTTGTAACATCAGGTGCTTTGGTAGGCACGTCTGGTTGCTTGGAGGTTGATTCATCTTGAATCAACAGAGAATGAAAATAGCTGACAGTAGGAAGTGGATAATACAAAAGAAACTGCCTTCTTACAGCTTCATATTTTTCACTCAGCCCCATGAGAAACTTCATGAGTTTCTCTTCATTCTCGGCAGCTTCAATTCTCACATTCAGATTGCATTCACACTTGCCACAGGTGCACCGAATTGGAGTGCTCAAACCAGCTAGTTTTTGCCAAGAACCTTTGAGTTTCGTAAAGTACTCAGTAATCCCCAAGCTTTTCTATCCACAATCTTGCAACTCTTTTTTGATCTAGAACAACATCAGACCATTTTTCTGACCAAAGCTTTCATGGAGATCATCCCACATTTTCTTTGATGTGTCATATTTATCTAGAGTCACATAGATGTCCTTAGACATAGAATTCGTGATCCAAGAACAAACCATGTTGTTGCATCTGTTCTAGATAACAGAATTTTTAGATGTTTCGACAATGGATCCTTCAACAAAACCTAGTTTATTTTTCACAGATAGGCTCTTCATCATCGCTTTCATCCACCTCCATAAATTTTCTTCAATTAGTTGAATTGAAGTGAGTGAGAGACCTGAATTATCGGATGGATGGATAAATAACGGATTCTGAAGATCCATAACAGTAATCATCTCTCCTCGTCGCCTTCGCTCTGACGACGAACATTGATCCTCATTGTTGGCCGCCATTGAAGACTGCAATTGAGCTTAGAGATAACTCAAATCACAGTAGAGGAACGACTCTATGGAATCATCAATTATACACAAAGATCGACGCACAAATTGAACAAGAATAGAGAAGAAAAATCGATTAAATAATCAGTAGCTCTGATACCACATTGATCAATTCTTTCAAGGATAGAAACCCTCAAGAACACTCAAGAGAAAGAAAGGGAATAAGCTGAACTCTCAGACCATAGAATTTTATTACTTTGTAAAACAGTTTGCTACAAGATGTAGTGCATGTATTTATAGACCATTAGTTGTATGAGAGATTGAGAGGGAGTTGGTTACAACAACTTAACTCCTTACAATATGCTTAGCTGCACTCATCGTTCTAAAAATATTATGGTTTTTAGTTTTTGATTAATTGCATTAAACCACCCTTAAATTATAACAGTTTTTCAGAAAAGCACCTTCAAAATAAAAAAAAAATCATCAACTTAATTTGTTTCTTTCAAAGAAAAATCCAACAATCTTTATGTGTAAAAAGATTGAAAAAAAACGCTATTGAGTTATATATAGTTGGGAAGAAAAAATAAGATTTTTTTTGTGTGTGTGTTTTATTTATAATTTTACTACTATATGATATAAAAGAGTTTCAAAAGAATAAAGAATCATAAAAATAGCTTAGTTTAGTTGGTACTTGGTAAAACGGAGGATTTCTTACATTATAGTTATGGATTCAAACCCCTTTAGTTTTAATTATTTTTAATATAACTTTATTTTTCTTGGTTTTCTTTTACTAAAATTGCTATTTAAATCCTAAATTAAAGATTTTCTTCAATATATATATATATATTTTAAAAATCTCTTTCATATATACATATACAAAAATTCTGATTTTTGATAATTCTTTCTCTTACTTTTTTCCACTGAAAATAACAATTTAAATAAAAAAAATTATTTATAAGAAATATTTTTGTCTTGTATAAATACAAAAAAAAATTATCAAAAAAAATTTCAACCCTTCTAAAAAAACCACAGATCGTTTTTGGTTAAAAAAAATTCACAAGACTATTAATCGTCTAAGGCTATATAATTAATCAAATATAAAATTCACAAGAGGTAAATATTCCCATGGAAGAGTCGATGTTGACATGTTTGAGCGCCGATCAAATTCGTCTATGAACTGGAAAGCCATCGTCCATGGGTCGGAAGTTCTTCTGCCGAATATCCGGACGGAAGTTGGTAATGGCAGGACCACACTGTTTTGGACGCATCCCTGGTTGATGGACAGACCTCTTGAAGACGTTGCCACGCAGCCGATCCCGGATGATGTCTTAGGGGCCACCGTTGAAGAATTGATGGGAGCTACAACCTGGAAGTGGGATGTTCTTTCCCCTTTGCTCAGTCCGGACATTCTTCTGAGGCTACAGTCGGTATATCTGAGCAGGGATACAGAGGAGAAGGATCGGATGGTGTGGAAACTAACACCTACCGGCGAGTTCTCTACCGGCTCGGCGATTAGGGCGATCAAGGAACCGCATCGCGATGCACCACCGGAGGCAGGATGGCGGCATATTTGGAGAACTCCGGTGCAGCAGAGGGCTCGCTCATTTCTCTATCTGGTAGCCCATGATAGCATCCTAACAAATGTCAATCGTGTTCGGCGCCACATCTCGAATTCCACAGCCTGTCCGAGATGTTCGGAAGCTGAAACAAGCCTCCATCTGTTGAGGGACTGCCCTCGAGTTCGAGAACAATGGCATAGGCTTCTTGGTGACCAAATGCAAGGGACCTTCTTCTCAGTCCAGGAAGTGAAACAGTGGGTGTTTTTTAATACAAAGAAAGAAGATTGGAGAGCTGGTCGCTTTGCAGCCATGGTGTTGCTGACTTGGAAGTGTCGGAATCGCTTAGTTTTCGATGGGGTAGACGAGGTGAGCGGAATTGTTAATAGGGCGATTACGGATGCAATGGACTATGGAGAAGCTAAGTCCACACGAGAAGACCACTCTCCTCTCCCAAATGGAAGAGCTACTGGAACAAGGTGGAATCCGCCCCCCTTAGGTTGGGTAAAGCTAAATGTCGACGGAACATCGAAAGGGAACCCCGGGAAAGGAGGTGGAGGCGGCATTTTCAGAAATTCTGAGGGGGTTTTCCTCTACGCTTTCTCTTTTGATTGCGGAATATGCAAACCCCTCACGGCGGAGATCTGGGCTATCCACCATGGCCTAGTTCTCGCTAGGAAGCTCAACTACAACCGTTTAATCCTAGAGTCGGACTCTTCCACGGCCTGCAAGCTGGTGACGAACAGAGGGACTGATGCGAGACTTGACCACAGCTTGGTGAACCAATGCAGGCGCTTGATTGCGGAGGACGGGTGGGAAGTCAGCCTCATCCATATAGGTCGAGAGACGAACCGGGCAGCTGATGCAATGGCAAAGAGTCACACTGATGCTGCTTCTTCTATTACTGAATTTGCTTTTGTTCCCAATTTCATTTGTAGTTTTCTGAACGCAGACATGGGTAGCTTAGCCCCATGATTTTCAATAAAAACTAGAGGCCTTGGCCTCCATTCAAATCAAAAAAAAAAAAGATGAGCGCTTAATCTAAATAACCACTACCACAATTAAGAGCAAATAGGGCGGTTGTTGGCAGCGGTTTTCTACTGCAACGGTCCATGGTAGCGGTTCAACCTATAGGCGCGGTTCTAGTTGCGGTTTTTCATTTCATATCTAAGGAGGCGGTTGAATGTATCAAAGGAGGCGGTTTGGTAGTCCCATGTGTAATAGAGCGGATTGAATTATAGCTAAGGAGGCGGTTCATGAGAATAAAAAATAAAACAGATGGATTCACTTCATTTCTCGGTAATTAAAATAGGGTTTGGAAGAGAAAGAGAGAGAGAAGCGATAGGGCTCAGAAGTGGAAGAGAAAGTGATTTTTGGAGGAATTCGAAGGGGCCGGTGTTGGGAGACGATTGTCTCAACAAATTGAAGCCTGTAAGCCATTAGAAATTCGAAATTTTGGGTTAACGATTTCAAAGAAAGCACGAGCCTCAAACTGGAAGGACGGATTGGAAGGTTATTCTGGTTTCTCATTTGCACTCTCGAATCCTCAATAGCCATAGCCAGTGACAGTACGAGCGAACGAGCAACACCGGAGACAGTACGAGCGAACGAAGATGCCGGAGCATGGGTGGCGCAAGGATTGCAGCACCGACGACTAGTGGTTCACGCGAGGAGAGACGAACAAGAGGTATTTGTTCTCTTTTCATTTTTAAATTCCCGAATTCAAGCTTTAGGGTTTGGATTTTGGGGTTTTAACTCCTTTCTAATACAATGTGAAGATTTGTATTTATTTCTAGTGCAATTTGAATTTAAGATTTCTGTGATTGAATTTTTAGGGTTTGATGTTTCGATTTGGAGATTTCATCTCAAATTAGCTTGCCTTAGAACTTGTGAATTTCATCCATTCCAATTTCGAAAAAGTTAGTATGTGTGATTGAAAATTTAGGATTTAGGGGTTTAAAGTCCTTTCATAAGGACTAAAAGGCCTTAGTTATAGTTATAGATGGAAATGGAAGGCCAAGGAATATGATTTAGTAGTGTACTGATGATTTATTTTGATGGAATTTTTTTTCCAAGTTAATGATATAGCCAACCTGGCTCAAATGAAAGAGCAATGGGGATTAGAAAGGTTAAGGAACTGACTGGAAGAATATAACTACATAAGCCATAAAAAAATTTCATATCAAGTTGTCATTGTGAATATAGGAAAACGAAAGCACTAGTTTTCACAAGTTTGAGGGTTCACAAATAGATTATTAATGGATTGGGGGTGGGTGGGTGGAAGGGTGTGTGTGTTTGTTTGTTTGGATATGTTAGATAGATGGATAAAAATCGATTCATACCTGATTATTTTTTAACCATTTGATTTCCTTGTGACCTCTTTATCTTGTTACTGGTGCTAATAAAGCTTATTTGCTTGCATAGTAGAGTGCATTAACTTTGCCATTATTTCTGGTTGCTTTCTTTGATGGGAATTCTCATTTGCTTGTTAACTCTGCATAGATATTTCTTCATTATCCCATGGATGATCTAAATATCTTATTCTATATATTGGATTTTTTTTGGTATAATCTTGACGCACTATGTGGTAGTGTGCCTTGCATGAGTATCTTTTAAATTTATGCTGTTTGATGTTGGTGTTGCTGCATATATACTTTTGTTATGCTGTTTGATGTCTAGTTCCAGCCACAAGGATTATAATCACCCAACGTCGGTTATCATCTGTAGGTTATTCGTATATTTTTGGCAATGAACATGAATGCTTTTTATTTCACTTATGCGGTTATAACTTGCAATTGTTGACTGAACTCTATGTTTTATTATTGATTTAAGGCCTTTCAGTCCACTTTCAAGTTATCCAGTCCTACCAAGCAATGGATCCAAAACCTCTTCAAAGTAATTTTTTTTATAGCCCTTCTACTTTGATCCATTCTAAATTTCTTAATAGCAATGATGGGATATATTTTTCTTTGTAGAATTCTTTTAACTTTTTTTTTTACCTTGTATCACATTTTTAGGTCCGACCAAGACTAGTGCATAATCCTTGGATGTCGAATTCCCTTTAGAGAAGATTTCTCGCAGAGAAGAATATGTTATTGCAACTTGAGGTTGGTTTTAAATTCGTATTTTTTTTCCTTCAAATGACATGGATTGATATTAATGTGCATTTGTCATTTGGATTAAATGAATTATGGGCATGGCACAAGATGTTCATGGACCAAATAAGCAATTCTGTTGTTTGTTTCCTCCTTCATAGCCAAATTTTCTAATAAATTCTCATCTAACTTGGAGATAGATTTCTAGATCAAAGATGTGTGTCATATTTACTGTTGTTATACTTTGTTGTCATATTTACTATTGTTAGCCTGATAGGGTGTTCTTAGGGAGTTCCATGACATGGAAGAGCTTTTTGTTGATATTGAGTGCTTGAAAAGCCTTAATTACCCAACCAGATATAACCAATTGGGATCTCACCAAGTTGCTGAAAGGGATGAGTTTGATGTCAAAGCTTGAGGTGCTCAATGGGTTCATGATCTATGAATGAAGGCTGGTGAAAAGGTTGGGAAGAAGTGCTTCCTCCAATGTTGGTACAGATATGCTAAGTGATGTGTTGTCCATGACGTCATGCATCTTACCTGCAGGGCTACCACTAGCACTCAATTTTGGTTGAGCATCAACATTAGATTCTTTTGGTTTTCCTGCTATTGTTGCACACGGGTTTTCGCTTTGTTGTTTATTGCCAGGACGACACCGTCCACATTTCCCATATCGTTTTTCCAGATCCTTAGTAGTATGTACTCTCTTCAAACTCTTTTCCCATGTAATGAATGTTATGGATCAATGTAAATATGGTTATTTAATTTTATATGTAGATATTATTATAATGAATATTCATTACTAGTTATTTATGATTTTAAATAAATATAATTTTCAATGAAAAAAGCATATTCTATGCCAAAACCAACAATTATAAAATCTGTAAAATTAAAATATTTACAATAAATATAATTAAAATATTTAAAATGCAGCAAAAATCCGTAAAATTAAATATATATAACCGCTGCCAAAAAAATTAAAACTGCTGCCTATGATAGGGAGAAGAAGTGTTGTTGTAAGTCAATAGGCAGCGGTTTTTCTTTATTTTTGGCAGCGGTTGCCCCAGTTTTATGAAATCGCTGCCTTAGATCAATAAAACCGCTGCCTCAGAGATAAGGCGACGGCAGCAGAAGCGGCGGGTCAAAACCGCTTCCATAGAGCTTAAGCAGCGGTTATCCTATATAAGGAAGCGGTTTTTGACCGCCGCTAAATCCCTTAAATGTAGTAGTGAACCACAAGACTAAAAATAATCTACAAAATATTTATGGTTTAAAAGTACGTATCAAAATATTAACTGTGATCCCTTTGTTATATATAATTTCCCATAAAAGCAAAAAAATCATAAATAGTCACTCTATCTAAAATTATAAATTGTCGTTCTATGTTTTTTTAATTTGCATTAATGTCCTTAAGTGATGTGAACCTAATTCGCCATGTTTTATAAATAGTTTTATATCATTTTCTGCATACATTTCATGCATTTGGGCTAGAACAGTACATAATCTATGTAGTTTATGCTTATTTGCCAAATTATGGAATATACACCCGTTTATGTTGAATTTCGCAGAAATCGAAGCAATTTACAGAATTTTTGAGGAAGGGAGAAAAGCTCGAAGTCAACTACAGAAGTCCGAGGTCAAAGAGCACCGGAACCAGGACAAATCGAGCTGGAAGCAAGAAAATCTACTGGACAACATTTGGTCGATTTCGACCAAGCTTAGTCGATATGGAGTACAATCAAGTCGATTTCCAATCGGACAACCAAGAATCGAGCGGAGCCGAGAGATTTAGTCGATATCGAGGTCTTTTACTCGATATCGAGTAAGCCAAATCGAGCTGAGCACCAGACATCGACAAGTGAAGCTGGGAGCTGAAGATGTTCGTCGACGTCGAGGAATTTTCTCGATATAGAGGAAAAGTCAAGTCGGTGTGCTGTCCTGGAGGACGGAATCGAGTTGCTGAGCGGAAGACGGAAAAGTGCTAGTCGATATCGAGTAATTCTACTCGATATCGAGGAAATCCCTAGAAGGCGACGCCGAGTAATACAAATCTTGTTAAGGTTCTATCCCGAGTCCAATGGTGATATTTTGGAGATGAAATTCTATTAAGATCTATCAAGTGCTATCAAGAGGAGAAGATATTTATCTACATTAGATATAGTCCTAGTTGATTTAATTATTTATTTCCATGTTTTAAATCTTTAGATAAAAGATAGATAGAATTAGATATAGATATAGTTTTCTTTCCTAATTAGAGAGGGAATGAAGGCTGTAAATAAAGCCTTAGGGGCTGATTTCAAAGGATTCAATTTCAGAAGTAAGTAGTTACATAGACAGAGTTGAGGAGAGATCTTGTGGCGAGAGGAGAGAAGGTGTTGAGAGACGGTTTGTCTTCGATCGGCTGTAAGTTCTCTTTAGTTTATTTAATGCAATTTATTTTCCTAAAATCTTTGATGAGTTTATTCATGATGAAAAGCGAGTAGTCCACCCACTTCTAGGGTCGGGGTGAGCCCGACGGTATCCATGTGTGGTGATACGGTAAAGGTTTGATTTTTTTATGCAATTCGTCTTCTATCCCTATGAACGTGATTCTTGTGCGAAAGTTGGAGGTGATCCTTGTTTGTGTTATTGAAGCGAAAGTGATCTTAATACAAGTTGGGTTAATTATGTGAAAAGGGTTAGTAACAATTAGGGTTTATGCGAAAGCCACTATATTCATATTTGATAATAACGAAAGTTATTTGATGAAAAACATGATCTTTTATGCCTTTATGTGTTATTTTGCATGGTTATCGGTGTGGTGTTGAAACCCTGATCTTGGAAGTCTTTAGTTTATTGATTTATTCCATCGAAATCCGTGTTCTGCGTTGCGAAAGGTTGCGATTTAAGTTTCTGTTGCTTACTCGATTTCGAGGAGTTTTTAGTCGACATCGAGGACTTTTTGTCGATGTCGAGTTGATTTTGTCGAGATCGAGTACTTTCTGTTGGTTTTCGTTTTCTGTTTCGTTTTGCTTTCTGTTTTACTCGACAGGTTAGTCGATTTCAAGTACTTTACTCGATATCGGGGAATCTTCTGGTCGACTTCGCTGAGATCTTTCCGCTACCTGAGATCCGCTGACACGCTTCCTCGAAGATCGATCCTGACTTCCCACAGCTACATCAGGAGGAGGTCTTGTAATCATTTGCAAGGGACGGAATCTGGTTTGCTTTACTTTATTTATATTTTGAATTGCAAGTCTCGATTTCTTCCTTACAACAAATTGGCGCCATTGTCGGGGAAGCAATCATTCACGCCTTAGGTAGTTAGATCTCACGTTTTCCTTGAGTTTTCCTCTATAGGTGGATGCGGGACACCTTCGAGTGTTTTGAAACATGGGACGAAAGGGAAAGAGAAAGACGGTATGCAAAAGAATTTGAATATTTGATATGGCTATACATCGTTGATGAGGAGGCATGGCTTGAGGGTGTACGCGCATTTAGGAAGCTATGAGATTCGTCAAAACCACCGCCAGAAGCCCCAATCCCGCTAGAAGGGGGATCTGAACCTGAGGTCGACCTCGACCAACGCCTAGTCGATATCGACCTATCTACAGTCGATACCCAGGTATGTCCTTTGGCGATCACAATTCCAAATTTGCTATCTGTCTTTGAAAAACCATTTGAAGGACCCCAAGAAGAAAAAGAGCTAGAAAAGAAGAAGCCGGACATCGTTGCCCAGGATGTTTCAAGGTCGCTTTTACCTTACAAGGTGAAGGTCATCCCCAACAATTTTGAGCAGTCGATGTTCATATTCAAGTATGGGGTCCTAGCAAAGTGGCATGAAGCTCCGCATGATGGGGTCCTAGCAAAGCATTGTCGACGTCGAGGAATTTTCTCGATGTCGAGGAAAAGTCAAGTCGGTGTGCTGTCCTGGAGGTCGGAATCGAGTTGCTGAGCGGAAGACGAGAAAAGTGCTAGTCGATATTGAGCAATTCTACTCGATATCGAGGAAATCCCCAGAAGCCGACGTCGGGTAATCCGACTCTTGTTAAGGTTCTATCCCGAGTCTAATGGTGATATTTTCGAGATGAAATTCTATCAAGATCTATCAAGTCCTATCAAGAGGAGAAGATATTTATCTACATTAGATATAGTCCTAGTTGATTTAATTATTTATTTCCATGTTTTAAATCTTTAGATAAAAGATAGATAGAATTAGATATAGATATAGTTTTCTTTCCAAATTAGAGAGGGAATGAAGGCTATAAATAAAGCCTTAGGGGCTGATTTCTAAGGATTCAATTTCAGAAGTAAGTAGTTACATAGAGAGAGTAGAGGAGATATCTTGTGGCGAGAGGAAGGAAGGTGTTGAGAGACGGTTTGTCTTCGATCGGTTGTAAGTTCTCTTTAGTTTATTTAATGCAATTTATTTTTCTGAAATCTTTGATGAGTTTATTCATGATGAAGAGCGAGTAGTCCACCAACTTCTAGGGTCGGGGTGAGCCCGACGGTAGCAGTGGCGGCCGCAGGACTCTCTGAAAGGTGGGGCGGAATTTTGCAGGGTCGTTCAATCGATTTTGGAGGCCATGCACAATTATTAAAATGAGGTCTACGATATTATAATCATTCTTACAAATGAATATTATTAATTTATTATGTACAAAAGAGCACTTGAATTCTTATACAAATTAATATTATTATTTATGTAAGGGTATTTGAATTTTACAACACAATTAATTCTCATAACTTTAAAATATTTCTGGTTATAAAGTTCATTGTAGAGATTTTTTACAATAAAAAGTTTATATTTATGTCATTATTGTCATATGTTATAGTACAAATAGTATAGATCATTATACAATTTCAAATATTTTTTTTCTACAAAGGTTTCAATGAATTATAAGTCTCTTTTCATTATAATTTTTTTAATTATCCTATTTTATGGGTTCTAATTAATTTTAAGTAAATTTAATTTGTTTAATAGGATGTTGAAATTTTGAATGCTTTTGTAGAGTATAAAATATTAATTTATGAAATCTTATATATTACTAAAGTTGAGAAAAATAACTTGAAATGTCATCATCCTATAATTGAAATAAAGAAAAGGATAACAAAAGCATTGAGGAAGCACAACACAAGTAAAAAAAAAGGTGAGATAAAAAATTCAAACAAGAAATAAGAAAAAAAAAAGTGGGATAAAACATTCAAACAAGAAATAAAATGGGAGCAGTGGGGAATCGAACCCAGGCCCTTTGATGTCATTTAATTTTCTCTCCTTTCCATTTACCAACTGAACTAACTGCATTAATTGATTCAATTTTCATTCTAATTTTACATATTACAAAAATACAATATATATAAATAAAATATATTTTTTTTCTAAACTCCAGGGTTCGTGGGTCAAAGGGTGGGGCGGTCGCGTACACTCGCCCCACCCTGGGGCCGCCCCTGGACGGTAGCCATGTGAGGTGATGCGGTAAATGTTTGATATTTTTATGCAATTCGTCTTCTATCCCTATGAACATGATTCTTTTGCGAAAGTTGGAGGTGATACTTGTTTGTGTTATTGAAGTGAAAATGATCTTAATACAACTTGGGTTAATTATGTGAAAAGAGTTAGTAACAATTAGGGTTTATGTGAAAGCCTCTATATTGATTTATTCCATCGAAAAGCATGATCTTTTATGCCTTTATGTGTTATTTTGCATGGTTATCGTCATGGTGTTGAAAACCTCATCTTGGAAGTCTTTAGTTTATTGATTTATTCCATCGAAATCCGTGTTCTGCGTTGCGAAAGGTTGCAATTTAAGTTTCTGTTGCTTACTCAATTTCGATGAGTTTTTAGTCGACATCGAGGACTTTTTTTCGATGTCGAGTTGATTTTGTCGAGATTGAGTACTTTCAGTTGGTTTTCGTTTTATGTTTCATTTTGCTTTCTGTTTTACTCGACATGTTAGTCGATATCGAGTACTTTACTCGATATCGAGGAATCTTCTGGTCGATTTCGCTGAGATCTTTCTACTACCTGAGATCCGCGGACACGCTTCCTCGAGGATCGATCTTGACTTCCCACTGCTACATCAGGAGGAGGTCTTGTAATCATTTGCAAGGGACGGAATCTGGTTTGCTTTACTTTATTTATATTTTGAATTGCAAGTCTCGATTTCCTCCTTACAACATTAAGTACTATCTATTTAGTTATATATTAACTTTGTTCCACATGTCAAATTTTTAATCCTCGTTACTTATATAGTTATATCCTTGATCCTTGAATTTGGTATCAAATCCTAATTAATTAAAAAAAACTAAATCTTAATTAGGTGAGTCAATTTGGAGGTGTCTATAAATTTCCACCATAAACCTTATCCTCATGCACCACTTTCAGATAGAGATGATAGACATTATGGAGCAATTCTAAATACCATCTCAGATGAACTAAAAGATTTAAGGGTAGAATTAAAAAAAATAGAAGAGTTACTTATAAGTATTGGTGATATTTTAGTTAAAATTGTTAAAGAGATAGATGACCTCCACCACTTCATTAACCTCAAAGCTTACTAATAAGCTATTAAAAAGATAAGTCATCAAGTAAGTATTAAGGTAGCAAGTGAAGATAAAAAGAAATAGTCCATATAAATATACTTATCCTTAGAGAAAAAGGAAATTTACTACCAAGTTGGACAAAACAATGGAAAAAAAGAAACTTATATACATAGGTATTTCAAAACTCATTTAGATGTACCAAGTTGCACACATTTGTCGCTTGGTCAGAAGTGGTTATTCCGCTATTGATCCAAGTTTTCTTGACTTCATCCGTTAGGATGCTATTGATTAGGCAACTCCAAATCGAATTCTTTCCTAATTAAAAAAACAAAAACAAAAATTTACCGGGTTGGTTGAAAGAAATGCAAGAACATTATTAATCTTAATGTTTAGAAATCGACCTACTTGATCAAGAAGTTATGAGCGGTGATGAGTTTGAAAATCATTTTGATAAAGAAGTAAAACCATTTTTGTTTATCCTTGGTGCTGAGCTACTTGGAAGGCGTTCGCAACAGGAATCGTTGTTGCCCACAAGTAAAATAGGATTTAAATTCAGCCGCGAGGGCCCTAATGTGCCCTTTCTAGGATTTGCGGATGACATTATTATCTTATCTAAAGCGACTCTGGAAGCAAGTCAAAAAGTAAAAGATATTACCGAAGAGTACTGTCTTTTATCAAACCAAAAAGTTAACTATCATAAGTCTTCTTTCCAAACAACGAAGGGTTTCTCGGGGGCTAGAATTCAATTGCTTCAGAACTCTCTTCAAGCTCCTCACACAAGGACCATGGAGAAATACCTTGGATGCCCAACTCCCTTTTTCAGCAGGGTAGAGTTAATAAGGATACATTTAAAGAAATTATAAGTAAAACAAAAGACGAACTATCAAAATGGAAAGCCAAATCACTTTCTCAGTAGAATTGATCCATTCTCATCAATTCTAATTTGTCAGCAAAGCCCCTATTTGCGACGCAAAGTTTCATGCTTCTCGCCTCTATTCACAAAAATTTGGATCAGATCAACCGACCCTTCTTTTGGAATAAGGAACACCATTATAAACCACTTATTAGTTGGGATCGAAATTGCAAGCCCAAGTGTAAAGGTTGGCTAGGTATAAGGAAATCCCAAACTATGAATGAAGCCCTTCAAATGAAACTATTATGGAAAACACTAGCAGAACCAGAGAATATTTGGGTACAAATTATAAAACATAAGTACCTTAATAACTCCGACATTCTAAATTACCGGCAAGTAAAAAAATACGTCTTGGAAATGGAGAAATGCCTCTTCGTTGATAGAAAAGTTGAAGACTAGGTTGATATGGTCTATGGGCAACGGGGAAACGGTTAGATTTTGGACTTATAGATGGATTACCAATGCACCTTTAGATCAAAAGTATGGCAATCTTCCGAACCAGAAGAATAGACTAACAATGAGTGAATTTATTAATAATGGTTGTTGGGATAGAGATAAACTTTCCTTTGTAATTGACTAAAACATGGTCCTAACTATTATGGAAACTCCGCTTCTGTCAAAACCTATCTCTGATAGGCTCTATTGGTGGCCAGATAAACAAGGGTGGTTCTCCACTACAAGTGCTGTCAAACTTATCTCTAATCAAGATGTGTTTGCTGATGATCCGAATAGTTGGGTGTGGAAGGTGGATACAATGCAAAAAATAAAAAAAATTCTTATGGAAAATGGCTCAGAATGGCCTACCCACGAAAGAGAGACTAAGTAAGCAAGGGATTCCGATCCCAAATCAATGCATTTTCTGTTATAGCTTTTTAGAAGATGAACAACACCTTTTTATAGAATGTCGTTTTGTTAGAAACTCCAATTTAAATGTGAACAAACTATACAATTTACCCTACCAAATGAGTGACCCCAGATGGTATGGAAGAGCAATCGTTGGTAAAATTGGGAACTACCGGAATAAAGAAGAAAAGAAAGAAATGGATATAAAGTGGTGGACAACATGGTATTACAGAAACCAAGTTTCATTTGGAAGAATGAACAAACCTTCTAATTGGGAAATTCATCATTTTCTTAATAGGGTTAAAGATCAATGGACAAAGGATGTTCGAGGTGAGGAGGTGGGTACTTTGTCGTCTGCATGCCAGAGACCAAAACAGAATTGGAAACTTAATAGGAAAAAGGTTAAATGGCGTAAATCGGAGCCTGGATTCCTGAAGATGAATTTTGACAGTGCAACAAACGGGTCGGGCCAAGCGATTGCGGGCTTCATAATTAGAGATTAAGAAGGAAAGGTGATTATGATGGGGGCAAAACAATTGGGGCGTGTTTCCCCGTTACTGTTTGAAACTATGGCACTTTGAGGAAGAATTGTTGTTGCCAGGCAATTAGTAGACGCAAATATTGTTATTGAAGGCGACTCTAGAATCATTATAGACCATCTAAAATACAATAGCCCTTTCCCTTGGGAAATTGAACTACTTATGGGAGATATCAAGAGACAAATTACGGAATTCCAAAATGTGGTTTTTTTGCATGTGCCCTGCGAGGGTAACAGGTCGGCCGACAAGGTTGCACACCTTGACCACCTTGTTAATGGGGCGGCCCTGTCATCTTATTCAGATCTGAAAGATCTCATCCGTCGGGATGCTATCGGTTAGGTTCTTCCAACCGAATTCTTACCTATTAAAGAAATGGGATTACCTAAGCTAAATAATATAGATATCATACCTATAACCAAGTTGCAGAAAAAATTAAATGAAATTCTAGGAAAGAAGAATTTAGATGAACCTAAAGAACAAAATGAGGCAAGAAGAAACTCTGGGCAATAGAACATGGATCAACTAGCAATCAGAGACCTCGAATGAGACAAAGAGAATTCCATGAAATGAAAGAAAGATTTGGAGTAAGTATTATACCGAATTATAGACCAGATCAAAAGGAACTATATCTATAACCCATATAAGTGGAAATAATTATGTAATGGCTCGTATATAAATATTGGGGTTACGTTTCGAAGGTTAGATACCTTCATTCGGATCTTGAAATATAGGTACGGGTCGAGGTTTCAAACCTCTTAATCAATAGTATTTAAAGCGAGGATTTCAAACCTCAAAACAATCGCAGGGACATTGGGTACCCTTAACCTGTCCTAAGGTCTAAGTCAATCGCGAAAATTCGTTTAAGGAAATCGGAACGAAAACGAATTTAAAGTACAACTTGCCATGGCGGGGCCGGGTCAAAACCAAAACCATAGATCGTAATCAAATATCACTTAGCCAAATTAGCGGGTTAGACTGGTTCCTCGCTTTCGCCCAGGAGGATTCCCCGTCATAGAAGCATGGAGCAAGCAAGGAGAAAGTACCTAGAACACACATAGTCATTCCTAGAGACGCATGCGGGCCCTAAAGACCGCGCTGAGGCCATATAACATGCTTATACCTAGAATAAAGGATGTTCTAATGAAGTACAAAATTTAAACATGCAAGTCATGCTTATCAGGATATATAGATATAACTGCCGAAATACAGTAAAGGAGCCCAAAGAATTCCAAGTGGCATATCCCCATATCTCTATATTTCCCGTACCCACTCCGAGGTAGGGCGCTCGGCCTCAGCCGAATCGTAACAGATATATTCTTGTACCGACTCCGAGGTAGGGCGCTCGGTCTATGTCGAACCGTACAAAGATATATACTAATCATGCTCATCGACTCGATTGGGGACCGAAATGATATAAAACACAAATGCCCCCATGAACCTAGCAAAGACTCTAAGACTCACACATAACGGCCGTTCTGTTTTCAAACACACCATGTAGCCAAAGGCTCATTCGCAAATGCAATCCTAGCATGATAATATATGACATGCTTTATCATATGAAACACCTACACGCTATATGACACATCACACAGGAGGTCCAGGGTTCTGAGTAAGTCCCGTATGATACTTACCTGGAAATGCCGAACAACAAAAGATAACGCAAGCGAAGGTCCAAAAGCAATAAACACCTATAATCATATAAACACCATAAGCTACTAAACTAACAACCATGCACAAAGAATTCAAGTTCTCAAACACTTCCAAAACCAATCAAGAGAAAAACCATTTCAAAGCCTTTCCGATACGATAAATATCAACAAGACCAATTGATAAATCTCATCAACAACATTTCCAAACTCATTTCCTAAAACCAACTTCGATCATCAAACCAAGACAAAGAATCCTGACATTTGAAATGACATTCTTTAACATGTTTTCCAAGCGTAAGACTCGATAATTCAAGTTTCGTCAAAAATCTCATTTTGAATATTTAATATTAAAATAATATCTCAAAACCTAGCTGATAAACCATTATCATCTAAAACACATTCTAAAAGAATCGGACCAAAAACCAACAAAAGAGTCCAAGGCATAGGGTAGGGGGCTTGGCAAAGCCACTGGGGGCATGTCGCGGTCGCGAGAGAGCCAGTTGCGACCGCGACATACTCCCAAAGTCCCCATTGCGAGTCGAATTCTAGCTAGCTATGACTTGCGGCCGAGAGAGGTCGTCCTCTACCTCTGGACTGGGTGTTCATCCTCGCCGCAGCGACCATGGTTTCGCCGCGGCGAGATCGAAATAGATCTTGTCCATTTTTGCTTGTTTCAAATCCTTTTTCATTCAAACTTGTTTTAAAACGTTTCTAACTAAAAATAAAACCCAAATAAAACCAACATGACTCCAATAGACACACAAAATACCTCAAACAAGGACTAGAGGGGAGAGCGGAAGAGGAATTACCTAGCCTCTTTGAGGCTCATTGAAAACTTAAGGAAAGGGAGTCCTTTGGCGTCGATTCGACAAATCCTTGCCCAAAAATTTAGATCCAAAACGCGAGGATTTGAAGAGAGGAAGGAATGGTCTCAGATTATCTACCAAAGGTAGAAGGGAGGGTGAGGAACAAGTATAAACAAACGGGGAAGAAAACGGAGTTAAAACGAGGGAGAACGAAGGATTTTACCGAGACGTTGCCGGATTTGGATGCTGAACTCGCGGCGGCGACATTACTATTTGCGGCGGCGAACATGAACTCGCGGCAAAGAACATGAAATTGCGGCCGCGAACATGAGTTTGTTCTTCTGGGTTCATACTCGTGGCGGCGAAATTACCAAGAAACGTCCGTTTTCGATGGAAACGACGATCTGAATCTGATTTTGTGGGTTATTTTCTTGAGAGGAGATCTTCTTGATGGAGTTTAGAGACTATATAAGGTATGAGAAACAAGAAATGGAAGATGAGAGGAGAGAGACATGTATTCAAGGAGAGAAAAGTGAGGATTTTGGGTTTTTGGGATTTTAATCTTCAAGTTGAGATTTTGGAGGCTAGGGTTTTCTCTTTGCTCATATTTAGAGGCTTGAGGATCCATTTGGGGATTAGTGAGCATTTATATAGGGGGCAAAAGGCTCCTCTAGGGTTTCATGGGCTAGAGGACGAAATACTTAAAGAAGAGAGAGAGATAGAGAGAGATTCCACTCTTCCGACTTTAAATCCCGACATCCCATCTCGGAACCTGACATCTCATCCCGTAACCCGACATCCGACATCACGAAACCGGACATCCGACATCTCGAACTCTTCAAAATCGAAATCCAATAAATAAGATTTAGAATCCGTCAAATTAAATTTTAAAAGCATGTCGGGATATTTTCCAAGGACTTTCCAAAAATAAAAATTGCTCGAGGACGGGTTTTTCCAAAACTTTCCCTTTTTAGAAATTTCCAAAATCTGGTCGTTACATTCATCCACCTCTAAAAAAAAGTCTCGTCCCCGAGACTCAAGCTTCAAAACCTTACAATTCAATCAACCCAAGGAGTTCGCTTTTTCCAAAACCGTTCAAGATCCTCCCAACCCCGAATCGGCCACCCAAGCCGAAACTCGAGAGGTGGATACATCCACATCCAAGGGTTAATCCCGTCTTCGTAGGTTCCAAATCATTCAACCATCATCCTCAACTAAATATGAACATAAGCCAATCAACTCATCAACTCATAATATCATCAGCACCTCTTACAGAGCAAGTCTCAACATCAATCATGATAATCTCAACAAGTCAACATCTCAACAACATAAAATGTCTAAAAGATAGCATATGTCATACCAAAATCTCAAAACATGCCAGAATGGCGACAAAGTCTCAAAACATACTACGAGCCATAAAGTATATCTATATCACACTGAAGGCATTACAAGTGCAACATCGAACTCTCATAACTTATCATGCAAGCACACATATCAAGAGATCAATGGGTTAGATGTCATTGAGTTAGTACGTCACTACAAGTCTAATCTCACGATCGCATATCAACATCACAATACCTAGTATGTAGAACCAATAATAACAGAAACTTTTCATTTAATGAACACATAACGCGCATACTCATCTTATCAACTTATCCAAATTCTATTCCGCATTGCCATATGTTGTGAGCTGAATCTGCCATGTTTTACACTTAAGTTTATATCGATTTCTGCATACATTTCATGCATTTGGGCTAAGATAGTACAGAACCTATGTAGTTTATGTTTATTTGCCAAATTATGGAATCTACACCAGTTTCTGTTTAAATCGAAGAATTCGAGGCGTTTTACAACAATTCTAAGGAAGGTCGGAAAAGCTCGGAAATCCACTACAGAAGTCCAAGGTCAAAGAAGCAGCGGAACCAGTCGAATCGAGCCGAGAACCCAGGCTACTCGATCTCGAGTAGACCTTACTCGATCTCGACGAGCATGTCCGAGCATAGCCTTGTCGACCAGGAGCAACGTCGAGAGCCAGACCAACCCAGCTCCGGAACCCAACTCGATCTCGACAAAGATCTGGTCGAGATCGACGAAGCCCAATGCCACACCCGGAGTCCACAAGGAGAAGAGATGATCGAGAAGCCGAGGACGAGAAGCCGAGCACAATCCTAGTCGACCTCAACGAACTCTTGTCGAGATCGACGAGCCACCCAGCGCCACTCCGAGTCCATGACGAGGAGAAGTTCCTCGACCAAGAAGTCCACACCCCAACTTGACGAACCCTGGTCGAGATCGACGACCCTTTGTCGAGATCGACGAAGGCCAGAGCCCAGATCCGAGCTTGTCGAGCACACCTACCCGAGAAGACCTAGTCGACAGAACTTTCCTACTCGAGGTCGACTAGGGCTACTCGAGGTCGACGAGCACCAGGAACCCAGATCCGAGCCTGGCGAGAAGATCTAGCCGAGAAGTCCAGTCGACGATGAATCCTACTCGAGGTCGACGAAGCCCTTGTCGATGTCGAGTAGCCCAGTTTCCAGAAACGCGTCGACGTGACGAGTCCTACTCGACTTGAGATTCCTTGGGCATGAAGGAAGTCTAAATGGCCGAATTCTATCCAAAGTTGATCAATTCTATCCAAGGAAGCAAGATCTATCAACATGAAAACATGCTACCTAAATTAGATTTATCTTTTCCTTATTGATTTATTTCCATTAAAGCATTTTATTTATCTTTTAGCAAAGTAGATATAATTTTAGATATAGATAGATGATTATTTCCTTGATTAGCGGGGTTTGATCACTATAAATAAGGCCCTAGGGGCTCAGTTTTATTCATTCAATTTCAGAGACAATTAGTTAGTTACATAAAGAGAAGAGATTGTAAGTTGGAGTTTATTTTATGCAAGTTAGTTCTTTTCATCAATCAATGTCTGCAATTGCGATGAGGCGTGAGTAGTCCACCTACTTCTGGGGCTGGGGTGAGCCCGACGGTGGCCATGTGAGGCGATGCGATAAAGGTAAGATCTTTTTGTGCAATTCATCTTCTATCCCTATAAGCATGATTCTTTTGCGAGAGTTGAAGGTGATCCTTGTTTGTATTATTGAAGCGAAAGTGATCTTAATGCAACTTGGATTAATTATGTGAAAAGGGTTAGTAACAATTAGGGTTTATGCGAAAGCCTCTATATGCCTATTTGTTAATAACGAAAGTTATTTGATGGAAAGCATGATCTTTTGTGCCTTTGTGTGTTACTTTGCATGGTTATCGTTGTGGTGTTGATACCCTGGCCTTGGAAGTCTTTTATTATATTGATTTATTTTCATCAGAAATCTGAGTTTGGGTTCGAAAATTTGCATTTTAAAGTTTATGTTTCCAGTCGACATAGAGTAGAACTCGTCGATCTCGAGTAGGACCTTGTCGAGATCGAGTACGGTTTTGGTCTATGTCGAGTTGAGTAGTCTGTTCCGTTTTCTGTTTTCTGTTGTCGACTTGCTGTAGTCGATATCGAGTACCTATGGTCGATATCGAGTTAGCCTGTTCCTTTGCTTTTATTTGTTGCTTTGCTTTATTTTCTGCTTTGCTTTGTCTTTCTTTCTTCATTCCTTGTTTATGTCTTTTCTGCTGCTTCTGTGAGAATTTACAGCTACCTAAGAACTGCTGACGTGCTTCCTCGTGGATTCGATCCTGACAACCTTCTACTACAACGGGAGGAAGTCTTGTATTTATTTGCTGACACAGGGAAGTCAGTCTGAACTATATTTTATATTTATTTCATACTTGACCATCCTCCTGCAACAACACTTTAACAGATTTATCATGTCAAACATTAGCATTGTAAAGGTAGTCCTAGCAGGATTTCATCATAGAGTCCACAAACTAAAACTAAGTTGTCAACATACCAACATCAATAGGTCATATGCTATTAAGATTTAGTAAAAAGGAAGATCAAATAATATATCAATTATCAAAATGTCAACATGCTCAATAGACATCACCTTAACTCATCACAATATCATATAACGATCATTTAGTAACCAGGCAACATTATCTCATGATTCTCATATATATATATATATATATATATATATATATATATATATATATATATATATATATATATATATATATATATATATATATATATATATATATATATATATATATATATATATAAGTCACATTCATACTCCAAGTCAAATTCATCATTTAACATATTCATAATATTGTTTGCCATCCGTATAATACAACATCATGCTTACTACCACATAAAATAAGATTATGTTCTCATAATAACACATCATTATCTCATACGGAGTATATCATATCACAACACATCCTATATGCTTCTAACATAATAAGGTAGCAAAACATCAATATATCATGATAACACTGGTCACTACCATCTAGATTTCAATGCTGCATAATAACATGTAATATCATTCCATATAGGTTCATCATGGTTGTTATCTAACATCATGCCATTACATATTGATAAGTCACATAATCAATAAACTTTGCACATTATACCAATCAAAATAAAAGCGCAATCCCCGCTCCCTCGATTCCAATTTTCAAGCCAAGACCAACCTTCTTCTAGACTCACCAACATCAACTCAGACAACATCCCCTAAAGAAATCCTAATTCATTTCAATACTTCAATCTCACCACTCATTCCACCAAACACTCTCGCTAGCAATCCACCTCTAAGGATCTGAGTTCTATCTAAAAATCCAAACTCGAGTACCCTCTCATACTATGTCCTCAATGCTCTCAAAACCCATTCCCTACACTTCCCACACTTCCCAAGGTATCACAAGCATCATGTCCTGGTAGTCACATTTTCTCTAGAATATTCCTCGATTCCCGCCTAGCCGACCTATTCCTAACCGTACCCCCACCCAAGATTCACCTAAAATCTTATCAGAATCATCAAGAATTGCCTCTCATACTTCGTAAAACTCACTCAGTCTTACCTAAGCGAACATCCACCTCTCGCGACTTACCTCATAATACCATCTACCATCCTAGTTGCTCAAATTCTTGCTTCAGTCTCTAACCATTCTACCAAAAGACCTCACCCACGTTTAAAGAAGAGAAATCATGTACATCATTATGCATAAGGATTACAACATATCAACTAGCATTTATAACAATAGCATCATATATGAACATAATCAAGTCAAGTTATCAAGTTTCATCATAACTTAATCCACTAACAATTCAGGTTTCTCAACAATTGTAGTTCATACTTATAGGCAAGAAATTTATGTCATGCTTAACAATACGAGTAGCAGCACATCAAGACATCATGGCTCGTTAGAATTGTAAGGCATTGAATCAAATCATCAAAACAACGGATAATCAGGCGAAATTCATCACCAAGTCAGCACATTAAACACGTTAATTTCATCGTCAAATCAGTGCAATATTGCCATCAACATATTCAGAAAGGGTTACCGATTCAAACGGAGAAAACTTTTGCTCACAGGTCATATCGTACTCAGTAACTGACACCCTCTCGGTGTGCTTGTCATGTAAAAATCGTTGGTCTTGAGGCCCATAGGTTATGGGCCCATGCTTCCGCCGTGCAACTCTATCGCTACCCAACTTCCCATTTCCTCTTCCATGCGGTCGCTCATCCAATGTATCACGTAGGAGTCCAAGTTAGGAGAGATAGGGGAGGGATAAGAGCAGACAACCCAATGTTCCTTTCGGAAACAACCAGAGACCAACACATCAACACTAAAGACGACAACTAGAGACAAAACTCCGACCGGAGAATAGCAAAGATGCCCTTATGGAAGTCTATTAGGTTATAATCGCGACAAGAAAACACGAATTCATCATGGAGCATATCAATCACACTAATCCATACTAACATTAATCTACCTCAAGGAGAACAACATACGTATTCTTTCCAAAAGACATATTCGAGTTCTACAAGATGTGCCTAGCAGCTTAAGCAAGTTATGCGACACATGAAAGCAGATGTGCCTAGCAACTTAAGCAAGTTATGCGGAATCAACAATGATCATGTAGGATTCGAGGTCAGGTGAGATTTAGCGAGGATAGCAAGTATTATGTATATGAACGACTGAACAAGCATGGTGTATGCATCAACAGGCGAGGTCAAATATATCATGGCGAGGTATACAATATCAATCAGACTAAGGGCGTGTTTGTTAAGGGGATGCGGGGAGTGCCGGGGGTGGGGATGGGTTTTCATTTTCGTGCTCGCGTGTTTGGAAATGGGATGCGAGGGGTGGAGGAGGTGCGATTCTAGGTGATGCGGGGGATTGGTGGGGGTGCCTCGGCCACCTGATCAAAGGGAGATGGAGAGGATGTGAAGGTGAAAAGTCCCAAATCTGCCCCTCTCTCCCCTCATAAATATTTGAAAAGTATCAACTTCATCGATTCTCACTTTACTCCTCTTTCTCTTCCCAGGCACGCCTTGAACACGAGCGGAGAAGAAGACGATCTTTGAGAGCTTCCATTGTTGTGCATCTTCACAGGTCTGCACCTCCAGGTAAACCGATGGTCTTGTGGCTTTGGTTTTCTTCCCAAATGCCCGATTGTCGCTTCAATGTTTAGGGTTTCGTTCAAAGTCGTCAGTTCAGGGTTTCGATTGAAAGAACGTTACTTTGGCTTCCATGGTTAGGAGGTTATGGTTTTCTTCCCAGATTTGAAAGCTTGGATTTTGGCTTCCATGTTTAGGGGTCGATTCAAATGTAGGATATCCTTCAAATTGGTAGCGTGTTGTTCCTTCTTAGTTTTTTGTTCTTGTTGAACCTCCTCTTGCTTTCTTTTACATTCTGTTCACCTTAAGTTTAAGATTCCCTTCATAATTGTTTCACCTTATGTTTGAGATTATGTTTTTTTGGAACACCTCTTGCTTTCTTTTACATTATGTTCTTGTTGAACCTCAGAAAACATGTGACATTAACGTGTTGTTCCTCCTGAGTTTATTGGTGCTTCTGAAATGCTTTTGGGTATAATCTAGGGATATTGTCTTGCTTCTAAACTGATTATGAGATTAACTTCTTGGTCCTCCTGATATTTTTGTTTCTTTTGAACTGATGTACGAGAGACTCTGTTGTTGAATCTTAGAAAATGTGTGACATTAACAACTTTTGTTCCTTCTGAGTTTATTGTTGCTTCTGAAATGCTTTAGGAGAGAATCTAGGGTTATTTCTTGGTTCTTAAATTAATAGGAGAACTAATCAACTTAGTGCCAAATTGATTGGCTTCCTAAGCTTTCTTTTGACAAATATGGTGCCTCATATGATTTTGTACCTGAGAGCATATTCGATTTCGTAGTATAGAAATGCTATGCCTACTAATTTTTTGGATAGTTCAAGTTGACCACCAAATTATGTTGCTCAAAAGTTGAACACCTAAGGTATCTTATCTCTTAGCAAGCTCAAATTTGAAATTTCAATAGTTGTGTTTGCAGCAAACTTTTAATAGTTTAATGATTTACCGTTTGTCAATAAATATACTTCTTTATACCTACTTATGTGTTCAAAATGATCTTGCACCAGAAGAAAATGATGTGTTTGATTAAGGTAAAAATCTAAAAGCTAGATGTGTCGCATTTTCTTCATAGTTCAAGTTGAGCTCTTATATCACATACTAGTTTCATAGATCGGCTATTATATTTTAAATTTCTTATGTCTAATGTCAAGACCCTGAATTATATTTCACATAACCTAATTATGTTTGAAGATGTGCCCACACTATCTTTTAGTTCAGCTTTTTAGAATTTATCAATTCAATTCCTTGTAGCTTATGTTTACATTTTTTTCATAAATTTTTATATACTTATGCCACATAGTTGGAATGAGAATTTGCATCTGACTGAGTCTGAATGAACATTGTGATTGTTTCCATTGAAGATGTGCCCACACTATCTGTCAGTTCAGCTTTTTAGAATTTGTCAATTCAATGCCTTGTAGATTATGTTTACATTTTTGTTATAAATTTTTTATATACTTATGCCACATAATTGGAATGAGAATTTACATCTGGACGAGTCTGAATGAACATTGTGATTGTGTCCATGGTAAATCTGGATGAGTCTATATGTTGTTGTTCATCCTTGTCCCATATTTGAAGCATATGTTTGAAGTCTTAACATTTGTTATTTCCAATTGGCCTCGTAGGAATTATGTGGTCGTATGACGACACCGACTCCGACACCGACTCTGAAAGTGACCGCAGCTTCGCCAACGGTGACCCTAGAAAGTGCTACTGGCTAAGGATGTCCTATGAGCATGGCCGGTCCAGTCGTCACCAGGCAGATGAAGACGATGACGCGCAGTCCGATGGCAGTGACCCCAAAGACAAAGCGGAGGATAATGCTATGTGGGTCATGGCTGCCAATTAACTGAAGGAGCTCCGCGCCCAGGTCCGGGGGCTCCTTGACCAGGACGCTCGCAGGGAGCACGCCCTGGTAGCAGCCAACAATGAGATGTAGGAGACCATGGTGCACAATGTCTCCCTGGCGAACAGATTGGTCACTTCAGAGGCCAGCAACGACCACCTCGTGTAGAGGATCGTCGACCTGTGCGCCTTCATGTGTGGCCGGTGGGTGGAACACACTGGGGAGCAGCTCCGCGCACGCCGGCTCTACCACTTGAACAAGGTCCTTGGCTGGATTCTTCTCCTGATGATGGTGATCGTCATGCGTGTGGTCACCAGGGCGTAGGACATCAGCTGCTATGAAGAACCTCCTCTTTTGTGAAGATTTCGTTAGACTTTTTTTGTATGTCGCGTAAGTTGTTGTGGTAATTGTGCACGTGTAAACACCTTGTGGTTGGCGACCCCTATTTTGTGTAGTTCGGGGTCGCGGATGTAGTCAGGACCAACCTTTCTTCAACCTCGGCAGTGATTATCCGTTTTTGTAAGCCGAGTGTTGTTGTACCCATTTTGCAATGGTGCATTACTGAAGCCTAGGCTTTGTAACCCAAACATCATCCGTAATTTATAATTTCTATGCATATTCATCCACAACGTCCAACGTTGCATTACTTAGGCACGTTTGAGTGGATCATGAATGCACAAAATGAGCTATCTTATACAAAATTCGACTGTCATTATACAAACCGTCAATCGCAACATATTTGCCTATCTTGTACAAAATGTGCCTTCGCCGAATGGATTTGGCTCCTACACATAATCAGCATGGGGGGGGGGACTTTCATGAACGTTAGTTTAGATTCGGCCCGATACATAAACTAATGGCAACCTACGTAGATAAAATGATATCCTCTAAACGTCTATTGCGTCGCGCATCGAAGCTTTACCTGTTTATGCTATGGTCGTTCCAAATCTGTTGAGCAATGTCGTCCCTCAGCGCCTTGATCTCTTGGCTTGACCCCGGGGCCTCGTCGTAGGAGAAAAAGGGGTCATCTTCCTTGTGTCCAACCTCCTCTCCCGCGTCGCATGCGTCCGAGGGATGAGTATGAGGATCCCCCTTAGCAATACAAAAATCCACCCACCCACATAAGAAGAATAAACACGGTAACATTAAATGGCGCAAACCCTCTAAGGGAACTTTTAAGCTAAATTTTGACGGCTCTACACTAGCAAGCAATGATAGCTCGGCCGGTGCTGTTATTCGGGACTGGGATGGCCGACCAATACGCATCTGTTACCAAAAACTAGGTAAACAAACCCCCATCAAAGCAGAAGTGATTGCTCTAAAAATGGGAATCCAACAAGCTATTCAACTAGATAATAAATCATTTAAAACAAATCATTTAAACAAAAACACTAAATGTCCTTGGGAAATTGAGCTAGTTATATCAGATGTTAAACTTTTGATATCGACTTTGAAAGAAGTTTCCTTCTTTCATACTCCCCGTTTGGGCAATAGAGTGGCTGATAAGGTTACCACTCTGCTCGGGGTGTCGATATTTACAATAATTCAGGTCTGTCAGATCTCATCCGTAATGATGCTCTCGGGTAGAGTTCTCTCGCCCGAATTCTTTCCTAATAAAAAAAAAACAGATGATAGCCCAAGAGAGAATATTTTATAATATTCATGCTGTTTTAATTTTTTTAAAAGGAAAATAATTCAATGCTTCATTTATCATTATGACATAAGGAGATGCTCTTAAGAATATATATAATTGTTAATTAAATAAACCATTTTTTGAAGAAAGTGGTTGACAAAAAGGGATATGAAAATCATACCTTTAGCCATATGCCCACACAATGACTAAAATAACAATGAAATGACTGATGAAGAAGTTGTCTAATTTGCCACGTACACAAACGTACAACATCGATCTATAAATAGAAAGGTGAGGGCATATGGAGTGAGTGTGCCTATTGTTTGGTGACAATATATAGTTTTGGAAATTCATAATATTTCCATATATACCAATTAATTTTCTAACTATTAAAAATCCAAGTAAGAAGATCATGGTAGCTAAAGGGTGGATGGCTTGGGGTATGCATGCTGCAGCCCAACAACAAGGCTGTAGGAAGGGCCCTTGGACTCCCGAGGAGGACAAGCTTCTAGCCGATTATGTCTCTCAAAATGGCGATGGTAGATGGAGCTCCGTCTCACGATGTGCAGGTATGGTACAACTACATATATGACTATATAAGTACACGGCGATAGACACAAATGATCAATCCATTTTGTTGCTTAATTGATTTGATCCGATCTTGAATTTATAGGTTTGAATCGGAGCGGAAAGAGTTGTAGGTTGAGGTGGGTGAACTATTTGAGACCCGGGCTTAAGAGAGGCCAAATCACTCCACAAGAGGAAGGCATCATAATTGAACTCCATGCACTTTGGGGTAACAAGTAATATAATCGTTCTTCAACACATTGCTTCCAAGTTCAACTATTATTAATGCGTTGCGTTTAGCTAGCGAATTGAAGCCAGCCCTTGTAGTTGTAGATGATGTTTTGTGGGTACGGAAAGTAATTACAGTTTCATGTACATATATATACATACGTTGGTTGATGAACAGATGGTCCACGATTGCTCGTTACTTGCCTGGAAGAACGGATAATGAGATCAAGAATTACTGGCGAACCCATTTCAAGAAGCGGGATAGGTTGCCATCCCATAAGACCAAATCACGCAAACTCCAAACCCATAAGGAAATAATGCTACCACCACAACAAGGAGAGGTGGTGCCTTTGGGAGAAACAAAGTTAAACACAACCAAAGCGGAGGAAGACAACAAGGTCATCATAACCGCGAACTATGAAGACATGGAAGATTGTCACTTTGGCCAGTTGATGAGCTATCCAACCAACGAAGAAATGGTGAACCAAGATGACTTCCTATGGAGCGCCTCCCTGTGGAGCTTCAACGATCCACAGGGAGCACGCAGCCCAACTCCGCAACACGAGCCGGAAACACAAGAGCAGCTCTGCAGGAAGGTGGCCAATTTGCAAAACCAGGCAACTTTAAATGATTTCAATGGATTTTCATGGGGCTCAGGGGACTATGCAAACTACTACACGTTATTGTACAATGAGGGTTATAGTTTTTTATTAAGCTAGCAAATTAATAGTTAATATATTGGGGTGAATTTTTCTTATTGTTTTTTGGAGAAATTCATCATCACGATCATATCACATATTCTCACATGTACCATCATATAAAGGTGATGCGGATCGTTGCATGTAATGCCTTAATTGGCTAACTTACGAATATATAAAAATAAGATATATTTTAATCTATAATATTGTTTTTTCCTCTTCTTTTGGTGGATCCCCTTACCTTTAATGTTGAATATATTATATTGTACAATTATTTTCTTTAAATGACTATTAGAGTCATTCTACTGTTCTGAATTAAATAATGATTATTTTGACATTTATTTATGATTATTTTTACATTTATTATGTATCTTCATAAAAATTAACAGCCTCGGTCTCTCTAGATTGTCTAAATGTACATCACGGTAAATGCATCTGGCTCCTACACTTCCAATTTATTTAACTCCATATTTCATAATCATTGTCCTATCAGAGTTATAAATCCAAAAGGATTGAACCCTGATCTCTCACAAAGATGAGGACAATGATAACTCCAAAAACAATTATAGGCTTGAGGCAGAAAAGCCCCTTGCGTCTTCATTTTTTTCCTTAGGTTAAAATGGGGCAAAAAAATTAGATGCAGAATTCAAAAAATTGGTAACAAATGAAATAAGAGGTTTAGAATATTTGGGAAGATATGACTTTTGGATAGAGATAACTGAATGAGATGCATTCGGATTGCTGATGTATAGAGTTATGGGTTATGATGTTGTGTCCTGTTGTCTTAGCTTATTATCTGACTTCTTTTCTGCTTCTTTATTGTCCTTTTCACCTTATGTGAGGCATGTTTCCATGTGGTTCAAGTGTTCTGTTGATCTGGATCTATCGAAAACACTTTGTTGTGATGTCTTGGAACATTTGTCCCACATCGAAAAACACGAGAACCCGAGCCTTGCACATAAGTTAGTGGGTCATTCCTCCCACTACCAAAAACACAGGAAATAGACACGGTTAAATAGCCACGAATTGGTCACGAATGGCCGTGGCTAAACGGTTTAGCCACGGGCATAGCCATGAATTTGACGCTCGTCGCCATTTGAGGCTATATGCCTCGTCGCTAACAGCCACCAACCCAATATCCGTGGTTAATAGCCACGATCTGAGAAGGTCGTGGCTATGCCCGTGGCCGGTTCAAAATCGTGCCATTCGTGGCTATAGCGACAAAATTAGCCACGGTGTATGTCATGGCTGATTTCGTGGCTTGGCACGTGCGGGATGTCTAACGTCTTTCGTGGCTGATTTCGTGGCCAATTAGGTGGCTAAATTCATGGCTTTATTGTTCGTTATGGCCATGGATATTCCTGTGGCCGTATCCGTGACTAAGTTCGTGACTTTATTGTTGGCTATACCCGTGGCCTTATTCCTCATTTTGGACGCATTATATATATATATATACACACACACACATGATATCTTATAGAAAATATATATAAACACATCAATAATAATAAACTAGTATAAGATTGACCAAATCCAAACATATGGAGTACAAAAACAAAGAACAAAATTTAGATACAAAAAAAAAAAAAAAAAAAATTGGAGAACATATATTCTGTCCTCGTGAATTTCCTTATCTCCACAACATCCTCTGAATAATTTGACCAACAAGGCAAGAAAGTCATTACAATTACTAAAAAGCACATGGACTATTGTAATTAAATCTACCTGTGCAATTTCCATTAGATCTTAGACAAGCTGTAGGAGAGAAATAAAATGTCTGGAAGATGCCAACAAGACGTAAGTTAATGATTGAAGGTATTGCCTCATGATGGTAAATGTGTACAACTAAACTTGTTTAAAAATATTTGATAAATGGATTTTATTTTATTATTATTATTATTTTTTGATAACGTAAAATTTCGACTAGATGAAACCTAGCCGATCGCAACCAGGGATGTTTCTTTTCATTTTATTAGTCTTCTTGTTACAGTTACAAAATTGATGCCTCTTTCTCTCAAAGATTAAGGTTGCTTGCATTTTGAAAGATATATTGAAGGTCAATCAGGTCTAATATTAATCATATCAGATGATTTTGAATAGTTATTTATTGGCCTTCAATGTATCTTTAAGAATAAAAAAACTCAAGGAAAATAACACTTCCACTTGAATAGGATGTCATGAGCATGAGGTTTTCACTGTATCTGCACCTACCTTAGTTATCAATGGTAGCACCAAACACTCAAAATGATAAATTTTATTAACAATCACCTAGTAGATGACATGATTTTGAACTGCAGCTAAGTTGTGCCCGAAATTTTCCATAGAAACATGGTCATCAGCATTAAACCTAAAGTTTGCATGAGATATTAATTCATACAGAACTTTTTGAGCCTCGGAACAAAAGTTTACCTGCACTAAGAATACATCCAAGGCAAGAACCGGGCTGTAGCCAGGAGCAACGTCCAGATAGAAAGGAGTAGCAGAAGTTTAACCGTTGCTTTCATGTCGAGGACAGCAGCACCCATCCGTAAAAGATTTACAATTATTCCATTTTTCAGACTTTTTCAAAACATCAGCACGAGGATGAGCCTTTGAGGGATTTCAAAAGCAAAGGCTTAAAAAGAGGATTTGAGAACATTCAAATACCTAACAGGTTGAGCACAAATTGGGGCCAAATCCAAGCAGGTGAGAGCCATGGCCGATTGAAAGAGAGATTGATGCGAAGCTGAAGCACCAAACAACGAAGATCTTCCTCAATTGGCGCTCTCTCTCGTGTTTCCTCTTCTCAAATGTGATGAATTAAAAAACCATATTTCACACCAGCAGCAAAATATAGAAAGAGAAGGACGGGGAAAGCGAGAGTAGAGGAGGAGAAGAGGGAACGAGCTCACCTTCGGCCTTCAATGGAGGGAGATCCGGGACCAAGTAACGTGTCTAAACATCAAGGACGAAGGTCGTTGGGTTCGAGATCTGAAGACGAAGGTCGTTGGGTGGTGACGGTACTTCACATATCCAAGGAGACGGCGGCAACACAAGAAGCGAGAGGATGCAGCGGGAATACGAGACCAAGAGGAAGGAGGAAGGAGAGGCACCATTGAGAGAAGAGGCCAAACTTGAGAGAGGAGGCAAGAGAGGCATCTGCCTTTGTGAAGCGGTCGATTGAAAAATTTAGGGTTGGGAGCCTATCTGAGACCGCTTTAAATTTTGACCAAAATTTTGGGGGGAAATTTACCGCTCAAAATTACAATAGGCGGTAAAATAATTTCAGGAGTGAATTTTTTTTTTCCTTCACAATTCATATATAGAAAATAAATATCAATATCCTTATCTTATGCGAATGATTTTACCCAACATCATTAAACTAGTTCAGTATCCGTATTTTTTGCGAATATTTTAAATATCAATTTTAATATTTTTAGGTTTGGTATAAAAAATTCATATAAAAAGAATGTATAAGTTAATATAATGTTTTATTAAACATTTATTAGTCAATTATATGATTTTTCCCCAAAACATACTCTTATATTATTCTAATAAGAATTTACTAGTTAATATAAGATTTTATTCAACATTTATTAGTCACTCGTATGAGTTTTCGTCAAAACATACTCTTATACTATTTGAATAAGATTATAGTAGTTGATATAAGATTTTATTCAAATTAATTAGTCACTTATATGAGTTTTCCTCAAAACATACTCTTATTTTATTCTGATAAGAATTTAGTAGTTAAGATAAGGTTTTATTAAACCTTTGTTAGTTACTTATATGAGTTTTTTAAAAAAACATACTTTTATAGTATTCTAATAAGAATTTAGTAGTTGATATAAGGTTTTATTCCACAATTATTAGGTACATATATGATTTTCCCTCAAAACACACACTTATAGTATTCTTATAACAATTTATTAGATAATATAAAGTTTTATTCAAAAATCATTGCCTACTTATACGATTTTTCCTCAAAACACACACTTATAGTATTCTTATAATATTTTATTAGATAATATAAGAGTTTATTCCACAGTCATTGGCTCTAATATAATTTTCCCTCAAAACACATACTTATAATATTCTTATAACATTTTATTAAATAATGTAAGGTTTTATTCCACAATTATTAGCTACTTATATGGTTTTTCGTCAAAACACACACTTATAGTATTCTTATAACATCTTATTAGTTAGTATATGAATTTATTCAACAATTATTAGTTACTTATATGATTTTTCCTCAAAACACACACTTATAGTATTCTTATAACAACTTATTAGTTAGTATATAAATTTATTCAATAATTATTAGTTACTTATATGATTTTCCCTCAAAACACACACTTATAGTATTCTTATAACATTTTATTAGATAATATAAGGTTTTATTCCACAATTACCAAGTACATATGCTATTTTCCCTCAAACACACACACTTATAGTATTCTAGTAACATTTTGTTAGATAATATAAGATTTTATTCCACAATCATTAGCTACTTATATGATTTTTCCTCAAAATAAATACTCCTAATTTTCTCGAATGAATTTATTAGTTAATATAAGGTTTTATTCAACGATTATTAGTCACTTATATATAAATTTTTTTCCCTCAAAACACATTTTATTCAACAATTATTAGTTTTCTTTATGTTCGAGTATTTATTTACATATAAAGACATATACCATTAATGGGGCCATTGACGGAAAATATAGTCATATTTGGGCCCATAATGAATTAAAATCTATTAGAAATTGAAATGTGTCATTTGAGGTTAACTATAAATAGCCACGGCATTAGCCACGGATATGACCGTGACTATTAATTGGGCTCTTTAATACGTCGAGAGCTATTAATCGGGCTTCCATATTCATTGGGTTTTGACTAATAGTAATGGACTTGACCCATTTTGGGCTTTGACTCTCTAAAATTGGGTTTGACGATCTTTAGGACCTACCTTTTCTTGGTGAGATTTTGGGCTTAAAATTTTATATTTTCTTTCAAATTAATTTGCTTTAATTTGTGAATTTCCTCAATTCGGATACACCAAAGGGATAATGGGCGTCTCCATGTTAGCGTCAAATACAGCCACGGATAATCCAACAGTGGCTAAATTCATGGTTGTTCACCTTCAACTCGGGTCATATATTGTTAATTGCCTCACATTCTTAGCCATGAGTACATGAACGGATATTATTCATGGCTAAAATCGTGGCTACATTGTCACGTCAGGTTAGACTCGCCAAAATGGCGTCGAAATCGGCCAAGGAAAATGTGACAGTGGCCAAAGTCGTGGCTAATAGCCATGACACCAGCCACACCATTTTTATTCGTGCCTAAAAACCACGAAATTCTGGACACGAAATTATGTCTTCATCACTAGCCACGACCGTTGCCACGAATATTTTCATTCGACGCTAATTTAGCTACGGCTTGTCAGGTTGTAGCTATCTTCGTGGCTATCATCTACGGATGTGGAAACGACTTTATGACGTGGCTAAAAATATGTGGCTATTTCGTGCGTTTTTGGTAGTGTCCTATTGTCAATTGGTTTTATGATAGAACCCCACTGGTCTTGTGTATTCGGTTGATTAATACATGATGCATTCGGACATATGACCTACCATGTCATATGGTGCACTAGAATCTAACCCTTTGATTAAAAGAGAGATGGATCAAACAATAATAAAAAAATCACTTAAATTATAAATTATACAACGCTAATAAATTAGGTCTTTCTTTCGGATAAATATTCATATCCCTTTTCACTTTTAAATTAATTAATTTAATTGATGGCAAGAGAAGGGATGGGGTGGGAGGGGTTAACTAGGCAATGGTGAATTTGGGGGACGAGCGCCCTTTTGTTTGGCTTGGGGTTGAACGGGTGAAGTAGTGCGGATGGGAGAGTAGTAAGACCCAAGATGATGTTCCCACTCATGGTCCCTAGTCCATTTTATTTTTGGCCCATATTGCAAATGTCTGATGACTCATCGATATATATATATATATATATATATATATATATATATATATATATATATATATATATATATATATATATATATATATATATATATATATATATATATATCTTGTAAATCATAGTGAATTGAAGAAATAGAAACAATTGTTATTGGGATTCCAAAACCTAAAACCTAAAACTCTCCGTGGTACTAGAGCCAAGCTAAGGCCAACGCCGCCACACTCTATTTTTTTTTTTACTTTTCAAACACAATGGAACATCCATCACCTACTCCGCAACTCCCTCTTCAACCCATCACATCTCGCGCCTCCCCTTACTCTTTCCCAGCATTCTCCAATTTCATTATAGTAAAACTTTTTCCTCTCCAATTTCATTTTTTGGAAAACCCAAGTATCCCCTACTTGGTCTGTCAAGACCTTTTTGGCTTCGTGGATGGCTCACACCCATATCCTCCCGGCACCTCAAACGTTCCATCACCGGAGCAAAAGGAGTGGATCACCAGGGATCACTTTGTCATGGTGGTTCTCACCTCCTCCCTAACCGAAGACATTCTCTCCCATGTTATTGATTGTCGGAGCTCCAAGGAAATTTGGGATACTCTCTCATGTTCGCCGCTCGCTCTAGGTTCGCACTCTTGGTTCCACTCTCGCGGCTGCTGGCCAGCCCATACCCGACCAAGAATTCATTGCCTAGATCCTTGTCGTACTTCCCCACGAATATGAATCAGTTGTAACTTCACTTTCCCGACAATCAGATCTCCCATCTCCCCGACTGGTCCTTTCACACCTCCTAAATCATGAGGGACGCCTTTCATTTTCTACTCAGATATCTCTTTCACTTTCGGGCCTTGATGGCTCCCTCACCACCCCTACCACCAACCATTCCGCCAATGTTACCACCACCAACGATTTCAGGTCCTCAAACCGCAACTCCCAACGTCCTAATGACAGCCGCTCTACTGGCTTCTCTAACTCTCGCTCCTATGATAATCGCCCATATGAGAACCATTTTGGCCAACAACGGGGCGGTCGCACTTTTGGTTTTGACAACCGAGATGGAAGGTCTAACAATCATGGTGGTCAAACCTACAATCCCACCACTTTTTCCGGCCACCCTGATTCCAGGCCTATATGTCATGTGTGCGGAAAAACAAGGCACACATCCCTCCAGTGTTGGCACCGATTTAATCAGTCATACCAAGCTCCTCCTCCGCCGTAGTTCCAAGCCAATCTCACCTGTGTTAACTGGACGTTGGACACTGCTGCAACCTCCCACTTTACCCCGGACCTCACCAACTTCAACCATCATGTCCTACCATACTAGGGCACTGAAGAAGTCTCGATAGGCGATGGTTCTCCACTCCCAATTTAGCATTACGGTTCCACTCATTTCCTCTCTCCTTCTTCGATCCTCTCACACTTTTAAGTTCACAAATCTCCTCCTTGTTCCTCTAATTTCCAGAAACTTACTCTCTGTTCGTCAATTTTGTATTGATAATTCTGTATTTTTTGAATTTCATCCCTCCTTTTTCATGGTGAAGGATCGCAGTACTCGTCGGGTTCTCTTGCAAGGAGGCATTAAAGACGGTCTGTATGACCTGCAGTTAGCAGCAACTCTATTCAAAGCACATGCGCACCATACCACCACCTCTGGCTCCTTGTCCCTTTGGCATTCCCGTTTTGTCCATCCCTCATCCTCTGTCACACAGAAGCTTCTGCGCCTTTTGTCTATTCCCTGCTCAACTAAGGATGCTACTCAGTTCCAATGCATTTCCTGCTCAAAAGCAAAAGCTCATGATCAACCCTACCAGACCTCCCCTTCTAGATCTACTACTCATTTTGGCCTCTTATTTATGGACTTATGAGGCCCGGCTCAATTCACCTCAAAACGAGGCAATCGTTTCTATTTGGCCATTTTGGATGATTGCACTAATTATCTATGGATCTTTCCAATGTCTTCAAAAACTCTAGTATTGCAGTATGTTCATGCATTTATTATCTTCGATCAAAATTATTCTTCTACCACAATCAAATCCATAATGGTACCGAATTCAAACCACTTCGTCCGATCTTTACCAAATTCGGCATTCATCATCGGCTAACACATTCCCAAAAAGGTATCATCGAAACGAGGCACCGTCGGATTGTTGACAATGGCCTCACTCTCCTCGCTCTCCTCGCTCATGCCCATCTTCCACTTGACTTTTGGGACTACACCTTTGAAACATCCGTCTTTCTCATTAATCGCTTACCCACCACTACCCTTCCAAATCAAACTCCCTATCACGCTCTCTTCCATCTTGATCCCGACTATCACTTCCTTAAAGTGTTTGGTTGCTTGTGTTTTCCAAATTTGAGACCGTACCTTACTCGAAAATTTTCTTTTCGATCTACACCCTGTACTTTTTTGGGATATTCTTCAAATCAAAAAGGTTATTTATGCTTTGATCACATTAATAATAGGATGTACATTTCCCGTGATGTCATATTCCATGAAGCCCAGTTCCCATTTGCTTGTCCCATCCCATCAACCCAACCCACAAATACACATCCCTCCCCTTATTGCTCTTTACCATATGTTGGCCCACCCTCATAACCTCCCATTCCTCTCAGATAACTTAACTCGTCTCCCTCTCCAACTGATATTGGGACCCCACTTTGCTCCTCATCGTCTACCTCAGAACCTCTCACCGTTTACTCTCCCCAGGTCCCTACACCCACATCCATCTCTCCCTCCATTTCCTCTCCACCATCTGTTGCCGAACCCTCAAACACACACCATATGACCACCCGCTCAAAAAATAACATTGCTAAGCCTGCCACTCGAACGGATGGAACCTTTCCTTGGCCACCTCAATCGAGTGCCTTCTCGAAGCATCCGGAATGGCGGATTGCCATGTCTCAGTAATTTGATGCTTTAATTAAAACCAACACTTGGTCTCTTGTCCTGCCAACACAAGCAGTCAACCCTTTTGGTGTCAAATAGGTCTTCAAAACCAAATTGAAGGCCAATGGTGAAATCGAGCGTCGGAAATCTCGCCTTGTCGCCAAGGCTTTTCATCAACTTCAAGGAGTTGATTTTTCCGAAACTTTCAGCCCTGTTGTTAAATCATCAATTGTGCGCCTTGTGCTCTCTCTAGCGGCTATGCGAAATTGGACGGTCACACATATCGACATTCAAAATGCCTTCCTTCATGGGGACCTTGACGAGGACGTTTATACTGTGCAACCTCCGAGATTTGTCCACCCTGACTTTCCAGATTACTTATGCAAACTACATAAGTCCTTGTATTGACTCTACCAAGCACCTCGAGCTTGGTTCTCAAAGCTTTCTGAGACTTTGGTTCACCTTGGTTTCCGTCCTTCCAAAGCTGATTCTTTACTATTCACATACACCTCATCTTCTGTTATTGCTTATGTGTTGGTTTATGTCGATGAAATTCTCGTTGTCGCCTCTTCCTCTGTCCTGGCATCTCAATTCACTTCATCCTTATCGAGCTTCTTTCCTGTCAAAAACTTGGGCCCCCTACACTACTTCGTGGGCATCCAGGTTCATCGTGATTCATCCGGTTTTTACCTCTCCCAATCCAAGTACATTCTCGACATGCTCACACGAACAAACATGATACACTCTAAACCAGTTTCCACTCCAATGGCACTTCATTCTGACCTATACTCCATTACACCCCCTTCTCTTGATGACCCCTCCTATTATCAAAGTGTGGTGGGTAGCCTCTAGTACTTGGCATTCACTCACCCAGATATAGCTCATGTCGTCGCCAAAGTGTGTCAATTCATGCATTCTCCCCATGAGATTCATTGGCAAGCCACTAAACGTATCCTCCAATACCTTCGATCCACGTCTCATATTTCCCTTCATCTTTCCTCCACTCCAAATTTCAACCTCTCATCCTACTACGATTCTAATTGGGTGGGTGATCTTTGAAGAACGGAATAGGTAGACAAAATAGTAACCGAATACTCCAAAGAACGTGAGGGATTGAATAGATTATGGAAACTTTTCGCAATTATAGAAATTGTAAGACCTTACCACCAGAAGTAAGATCTTATTTGAAAAAACAAAACCACGTTAAACCGATATAACAAATATGTTCAATCGAAAGAACAAGTAATAAAGAACGGAAATAGATGAACACAATACTTGTTAACGAGGTTCAGCACAACAACATACGTCCCCGCCTAGGGTTACCCAAGCACACTAGTGAAACAAAGCTTCTAAGGATACAGAGGTACCCTATACGTTTGGGTAACGAAACCTCCTAGATGAATAGTACTATAATGCTCGAAAGAAACCTCACACACTCAAAAACAAATACAACACTTAGCCAAATGAGCGATGTAAGATCCGAGTGCTTTGAAGAAGACGATCTTTGCAAGAGTACGTTAGAGCGTTGTAAATGATATATCCTGCAACCTCCTTCTTCTCCTTTTAAATAGCCCAGAAGTCTTGATTCAAAAAGGCGAACGTTGTAGGTTGAAATCGGCCCGATCTTCCAAGAGATATCTTTGGCCGACCGAATCAACGAGTTCTGGAAGCTTCACTTCGGATATATGAGATCGAATCAGTTGTAGAAGTCTTAGGAAATCATCCGAACAAATCCTGCAAAATCTAAACAAAGGGTTAAATGGGCTTAGTAGATAAATGCATTCATTTTGTAAGATCTTACCAAACTCAGGAATCCCGAGTTTTGGCTTTCATCAACCAAGGTCTTGATCTTCATTAGACAGGTCTTATCATCAAGGTGGAGTTAACAATCTTCATGATCGTCGATCGATTGCAGCCTACTATGTCTACCTAGGCTCCTCACTAGTGTCCTGGTCTTCGAAGAAACAACTCACGGTGGCTCGATCCAATACAGAGGCGGAATACAAATCTCTTGCCAATGCAGCGTGTGAATTGATCTGGTTGCAAACTTTACTTGCAGAACTCAGCATCTATCTCCATCATCCGTCTCGTCTATGGTGTGACAATCTAGGCGCCACTTACTTGGCTGCCAACCCAGTGCACCACCAACGCACCAATAGCAAGATTCGAGCTACTGTGAACCCAACTTTCGCTGACCCCGTTGGGTTCGAGGGGCCGTAGTAAGGCCCAAGATGATGTTCCCACTCATGGTCCCTAGTCCAGTTTATATTTGGCCCATATTGCAAATGTCTGATGACTCATCGATATATATATCTTGTAAATCAAAGTGAATTGAAGAAATAGAAATAATTGCTATTGGGATTACAAAACCTAAAACATAAAACTCTCCAAAGAGGCTTGAAGCGGTGGAGATCATGAGTTTGTTCTACCTTCATAGCTTGGGATGGAGGGGTTGGAGTGCACTTTTGATCCTCTTTTGCCCTCAGTTTGTAGTCCTAAGAAGTCATGCATGCCTCCCTCTTTATGTTGCAGTTCCGGAGGCATATGTAACACCAGGCGAGGTCCGATGGCAACCCCAACTTCAATCTCTTCCCGAAGGGTGAAATTTCTCGAACCCACGAACTCAATCTGTTAATCCCTTTCTCCCTACTTAGCTTCGGTTGTGTTTTGTCAAATTGGAGCTCTTTGTTGTTTGTGGAATTGAATTTTTGGTGTCTTCTAAAGTCGCACAACCTTGTGTGCTTCCTGTGTCAATGGTGGAAACTGGAAAGTAAGAAGATGTGTCCTTCCTGTGTGCTTTCTTTGAATGTCAATTGAATACGGGTGAAGCGGTGGAGGGGGCTGACTGTCCTCCGGTGGGCGGCGTTGTGAGGGGCGTCTCCGGCTACGGTGCTGTAGTACGAGCGCAAGGTCTAGATGTCGATTGAAGATCACCTGCTCACCCAACAAATAGTCTTTCATTGCCCAAACACTTACGGGGCTATTTTCAAAAAATAATTCTCATCTTCTCCACCAAAAATGATCCCTATAAATAATTTACATCCTTTCCACAATCCAACCCCTAAAATTCAATCCCGAAGAAAACACAACCCTAATTGTTTGGGTCAATCGTAGGAGTGATATAATACTCGCGGGTTCGTCATCAATCTAAGACTTGATATTGAATTTATAAGGGCATCAAATACGACCTCTAATTCACCTAGTAAATAGATTTATTCCTAGATTGAATTGTGGTTCTCGAGGCGGTCGTGTTTGTACAGCTATGCCCCAGAATTTGCAGGGACTACTGAACGCGCCTCCGATCCAACCAGAGTAGTCGAACATGAAGAACTCCAACGGTTTTTTTCCCGAGGAGTCATTGATGAAGTAAGAGGCGATATGAATTAACTCAACCAGCAGTGGAGATCTCCTGCTCCATGCTCCCTACTACCTTCCATGCAACACAAATATATTTTAACACTTATTTAATCTTAAAAAAAAATAAAAATTATATTTACATTACTAATATCTATTTTCATATATTTATAAAATTTAATGTTAAAAACCTATATTTTACAATTTTTAAAAACTAAACAAGTAATTTTACAAAATACAATTATTAAAAATTTTAAAACATGATTTTTCAAAATGAAATTTTATAAATATATAAAAATATACGTTAGGAATATAAATATAGTTTTTTAATTTTTTTTAAATTAAATAAATATCTAAAAAAAAATAGTGGAGTAGGGAAGATATTTAGAGGATCCGGCCTGCTCAACCAGGGGATGTGAGAATGAATCTCGGGGTTTGCGCTTTAGATTGAGGCTTATGCAACCCTAGACCATGGGGTCTTTATAGGTGATTGCTCCCTGCTATTGCTTTTCAATTGCAATGTCGACGAAATGGATCAGCTTCTGCCGCTGTGAAATCTTCACGGTTTTGCTAGATTTTCAGGTTTCTGGAGTTAGGTAAGATTTTGCTAACTCTTAAAACCACGTATTGTCAGTTGTCACCAATATAGATACTACCCTTTGAGCTCATGTGCGCGCTCATATGCCAAAACCTTTTCACTAGTCCAGTTGGAATTCGATAGAATCTAATAACTTATCGATGGCGCCGGGGAGGGTGACTTTATTACCGCAATAGATTTGTGATGACGTCAATAAACTGGTTCAGCAATGTATGTTTGGGGTTCCACTTTAGAAGGTAAGATGCCAAATTGTCGTAGGTAATCAACACAAAGAGGCAGGTAAGCTTGCAGTGGGTCGGATGAATGGGAGACCCCCTTGACTAGTTGACTGTGTGGCTTCCCAGAATGCTGGAAGAGTTTGTTGGGGTTAACCATTGCTGAACTTTGGTCCAGGCTGCATTGGAACTGGGAGGTTTTGAATCAGTTTGTCCTCCACTCGCTTCATTCCGTGTGCCTGAGCGAGATAATGCCCTGGATAGTTTTATTGGGGTACAACTTCCTCAGATATCTTCTCGACTAAAGTCAGGATTATCTTTGCTATGATCCGAGGGTCTTCGTGGAATTGCAGAATGCAGTTAGCGTTGTGGTGGGGTTTATCCATAGTCTTGTTCATTGGGGGTTTGCAACCTTTGTGCTGCACAACATACTCATCCCCGTCATCTAGACTTTCACCTTCTTGATCTGTGCAGGAAGCTAGTTCAGACCAATGGCTGGGTTTTGACTTTTGAAGATTGCATCTGGGAATATTTCTGTTACAACCTTGACCCTATGGCCTATGGAGGTTCCACTTGCCTTTTCCTTACGAAAAACAAAGCTACTGAGGAATGATCAAGCAAGGTAAGGTGCAGGAGTCGAATAATTTACAAATCAGAGTTGCCTCCAAAATTTCTCAAGATCAACTAACATATATGTTCAAAAGGGAAGTTAAGTGTGGCCGGAGATACTGCTTGTAAGAGAAAGGGAACACCTTCCACGGGGACAAAATTTAGAGGGCGTCTCTTGAAGATGCTATGAACCATCTTCAAGGTAGGTTGATTGATCTTCATCACCATCTCTGCTAGCCAACATGGGTAGAGAAGGGTGCAACTGTCGATGAGGAAACAATAATTTCAATCGGTAAGCATCAACTCCGTTCAAGTAATATCGGAAGAGTCTCTTTGCTCTTATAAAGCCCAGACGACCATACAGTGCAAGAGCGCCTCTGTTTGTGACTTCTGCTTCAAGTGTAACCTTCAGAACAAAATCCATTGCAGAGGTCAAAATCATAAATGTCACAAAACTAGCAGCACATTGGCGCCTTCAAAAAATCCACAACACTTGCACCACTCTATCTAATGCATATGGGCCAATACAGCTTGCCCGATATGTAAGAACTGTCATGTTTCATAAGCCTCCCTTGTTGGGTATTGGTGTCTATAAAGTACACAGAACGTGCTAGAGATGTAGTTCGCATTCCAAAAATATAAACAATGAAGGCAAGTATTCATATACATATAAACACGGTACAGGTTTAACTCTGTGATGGCCATGAACTTTGTCTAGGCTAAGAACCAGAAGCAAAGGGAGGCTTAAAAGTTGCAATATCCACAAATTTTTCTTGCCTGTGATTTATCTAGTCAGGTGATTCTCAATACTTGGCCCTTGCTACAACATTATATCTAAAAATCCTACCCCTAAAATTTTCTTGTGCTATTACAGTAACTTTGGAATGGGAACTCAAGCCTCGAAACTAAATAGTTGGCTCATTTAATGCTGCCAAGAGCACAATTAAAATCATCCACAAGACATGTATATGTGGGATACTCTCATGTAATACCCGAGTTTCAAATAGTTCTTCTAATGGTGAATAAAGCATAGTTTAAATAGGAAGATATCCTCAATCGACAATAAGTTCATACTAAATACAGGTAATGCAGAAGTAACTCTAAAAAATGGTGTACGCCTAAAATACATTATATTTCCAACAATCCTTTATCCAAAAGTTTCAAAGAGCAATATAACACCTTGAGAATACAGAACCAATTTATTACAAGTAAAATATGTTCATTTGGCATGAATTGAGTGTATCCAAGGTTACAATTCTCACTCACATCATAGTTTGAATTTGCAAATTGAAGATCAAAATAACACCTTGTGATTCATTGATAAGCTGGGTGAGCTATCACCCCTATAATTAAAAGAATTAGGCAGTTTACATGTTTACATGCATTGGAAATATTATCGAGCATAGATGCTTACAACTCTAGAATAAAATATATCAAATCTAACAAATCAAACATACACCCCATGCCAAAGAAATAAGGTGATACCTCTTCACAACCAGATTCCATCATCACTTTAATGGATCTTGTGACCAATTCTGTTGCTGCCAAAATGAGGAAACGAATTATTAAACCCAATTTCACTGCTGCAATAGATGTTTCTTGTACCAATATAGAATCTTAGAAAAATATAGACATTAACCTAACAAAAAGGAATGAAAAAAGAAAAAGTCATTAACTCAACTCCAACAAATGTTAATTGTTAATTAAATACATTGACGTGGAAGCAGGAATAAACATTTACCTTGTTTCATAATCTTTATTCACATTTTATTGGTGAGAACCAGCAGGAAAAGATATCAATCAGACACACAGATGAGTAGTTCAGGGTTTTTATCCCCAAGAGTTTATGGATTTTTATGAGTATTTTACAAAAGAGATTCAATTTCCCATACAGGTAAACTTTTCCACAAGTTCCAAGTTAGAGCAGGTGTTCCAATTATCCTAATAAATTACTAATATTACTAATATTTATTGATAACATCCCACTGATACTTGGGTAATGAAATGTTACCAAGTAGTTCAAGATGAGTAGGCTAGGTGTAAAATAGATGGACAAAGGTAAGGTGTAATCCTTTTTCCGTAATAAAACAAGGATCCATCCAAGGATATTTAGGCATGTTCTTTAAAAAATTAAAGAAACCTCTCAGTGAACGGTCAAGACTGAAGAATACCACAGATGTTGCAGAGCACACTGCCAAGCCTTTACTAAGAGGTGGGAAGCTCAAAATGCTAAAAAAAAATTATAACTTAGGAATCATCAATAACCAACCAAACAAGGCTCCTTAACTTTGAGAATTGACTCCATATTTTGCTACTTATCTTTTTCACTTTGCTATCAAACACTTCATCGGTAACTTCTCCAATCTTTTAATTTTTATTTATTAAAAAAAATCCCCTGTTAAAGCATCCCACTAATTCCATGACGTGAAAAAGAGTTGAGAGCCACATAGCCCACGTGATAAATGAAGTAATACTCTTTTCCCTAGTCCTAAGATTAATCTTATTATTTTCCTGGCAGGGAGCTAAGGCTAATAAAACTTTTCAGGAAATTTTTTTAGTTGCCAAACTTATGACAAATTGGATGGAGAGAAGTGAAAAGGCAATAGGGTAACAATACAGTATTAAACTACTGCTATCAGTATCAAGGAAATACATGTTGGTACAGTTAATGGCTTCCCGTCATTCATAGCTCAACATAAGAATCCTGTAGTTTTTGGGAAGCATTTAGTATTATGATACTATTACAAGAAATGAATGCCTTGTAAATCTACTCTTGGTGTTTAAAGCACAACATTCCATTCACTATGGCACATACTATATGATTGTTAAAGCTAGCATCTGTTAAAAACCTTCCACTACTCCTTTTCGAGACTAAAGTGATAATAATTCTGTTCATGGGATAGATTAAAAAGTTATAAAATAGTTCCAATCAACTTGACCATCCTAGAACCCATACCTATGGGACCTTAAGTGTCAAAAGAATAAGGGTCAGACTGGTATAACATCATCATACAAGCTCGTTATCCACACATATTATGCATTATAATATAAGCTCGTTATTGGCCCCTTACAATCAAACAACACATCACGCCAATAGACACTAAGTAGTAGACGAGAACTGAACAATAAACATGAACAAGAAAGCACCAAGAGAACATTTACCAATGCCTTTGCCTCTGTAAGGCTTGATCACAACGAGCATGGCTATGTAGCCTCTGAATACATTACGATGCTCTCCCATTTTACAAACCACAGTGCCAACACATCTACCTCTATGGAATGCCTGCACCATACATGAAACAAATCCAAACATAAACAGAAAACCCCCCCTTTAAACTCCAATTATAATCCAAATCAGATCAAATGTCTATGTGATAAGAGTAATAGAGAGGTGAGAGAGAGATCAGGAATACTAACAAGAAAAGAAAGTTGGGGCCAGAGGTAAACAAAGTAGCGATAGGTGAAAATGGAGTAGGGCTCACTGAGTTCTTCATCAACAAGGCGCATGATCACCGGCAGGTGATGTTCACCTCCATAGCTGACATATTCTATATCTGCTGCCTTGAATTCCACCTTATCTTCTTCAACTTTCTCCACGGCCGTTATTTGCTCCATTCCCTCAATCCCCCTCTCTACCTAACCTCAAGATGCTGCAATAGTACATTCCATAAAGCATAGGTCACAAAACTGAAACACCATTTGCCTAATTTACACATGTTCTAATATAAGTTTAATTTCCATTATAAGAGCAATCTACGCATGCTTCCGATTCTAGGAAGAAAACATCAGAAACAAATTCATAAGCTCTCTTGAAGCAGATTCAAGGAACTACAGTAGGAGTATGATAATCACTACACTGCATTAAACGGCCTACAAACTACAAAAATCATATAAATTTACTTCAGTTGGTCAACATCTTACCATTACAGTTCCAATTCCCGTTTTTAATTTGCTTTTTTGTTTAAACAATTTTATCAGCAAAATATCCATTGATTCAGAGAAAACACAATCAACAATAAAACCGGATCCACATCTCATTCACCAAAGTCAATATAAAAATGGCCAGATCTACTGAAAAAGAGGGACAAAAGGTAAGAATAAAACCTAACTCGGCAAAATCCCTTCAAATACCTCGGGTCTCTGAAAAAAGGACGGGAGGGGGAGGAGGCGGGCAGGCGGCGGCGGGTAGGCTGGAGGGTGAGGAGAGAGGAGGTTGTGGTGGCTGCAGACTGGTTGCTCTGGGCCCGGAGGAGAGGAGGGTGGTGTTGTCGATCGAGATAGAGAGCAGCAGCAGCAGAGGGTTCAAACTATAAACTTTCACACCAGAGGCAATGTGGGGATTACCTGGCCAGTATTTTATTTGTAGATACATACGGAGTATTTAAAAAAAAAAAAAAAGTTGGTAAGTTGTGTACCCGCAAATGCACTTACACTTTACGCATTTAGGGCGTGTTTGTTTGCAGGTTATTTTTAAAGGGGTTGAGGTTATTTTTTTAGGTTGTAAAGGTGAAGGTTATTTTTTTAGGTTGTGGAGGTGGAAAAGGTTGAGGTTATTTTTAAAACATAACCTTGCGGGGTGTTTGCTTGATGGAAGGTTATTTTTTTTGGTTTATATATAAATGGACAAAATTGCCCTTGCCAAACGTCAAACATTGATCAATCCAAGCCTACATACAGATGCATTGTGCATCATGATTGCTCAAATTGTGAATACCAACGGATCCATTTTGTATAAAAGGACAAAATTCTTTATATATCTACATATCCATCCATCTATATTCAAGCAATCATTGTTACCCATCTATCTATATGATCTGTTATTTGTTAGACAAGTGAGGGGCTATTCTCATGGCCCATGTTTAACTTGCAGTATACTGTCATGAAAGTACACCAACTTGATACCATATCCCAGAAATTGTTCACCTGATAAACTCAGCAACTAGAAATTAAAAAATTGATATGCAAATATGCAATAAGCATATTCGTGAATCATGACACCTAATGATCGAATAGTATTTACCACACAAGGTATTGTAGGCCATGATTAAAAGAAACGAAAGCTAGTTGAATCATGATCAGCTAGATTGGTCATGATATATACATTCACAGAATGCGATCAGAATGAGATCAGCAGCAGTTCCTTATCGATCCAAACTGCAAGCATGATTTCAAAAGCCCTATGGTTCTAGTTTTCCAGCACAGTTAGAGGACCCATTGTACAGATTGTGCCTTTGATTATGTTGTCAAGGTAGGAATGCTGATTAGCTTGCATAGAGAGTGCACTTGTTTCTGCTAATTGGTTTGTAACCCGACTGGCTGATTTGCTACCACTACATTTTCCTCCACAGAAAACCCACTCTTCCTCAGCAATTGTATTTTTATCCTAAACTTTCGCCTAGTTTCCTTTCCTATGGATGTAGAAAATTTTGGATAGCATGAATTTCAATTACAAAAGGTACTTTGGAGAGACACAAACAAAAATAACCAGAAGGGTGCCAGATAAAAGCATAGCAATCAGTGTTTTTTGCATGGGTTAAAATGCAGCATAATAAACAAAAGCATTATATAGTTGTATGCAACAGCTAGAAAGGCAGTTTAGCCAAGGAAAAAACTAGTTGAACAACAAAAGGAAAAAGGCCCATGACACTATTTGTGATGATCTGCCAGCTATTGTCTTAGCTATGAATCATATATCAAAGGGTGCTGAACTTTATTATCACTTAATCCTAGTGGTAGGATTCAATGGAAAGACAATGATACATATGATTATCCAGCTAACATACTTACAAATTAAGAGGGAGATAGTGAAACGATTTGCAATTTCAGCTATGCTCAGCAAATTCTCAAGCTATTTTTTTTATAGTAAAGTTTTCTCAAATTAAAGTTGTTTATGCCTCACTTTAGAAGCAGCATGTAAAAACATTTAGACAAACATTCAGATGTATATAATTGAGGGTGAACAAGAACAACATTCAAGTGATTTCAGCCCCAACCTGAAACCCTAACCTGAGATTTGAAAAAATTCTGACATCTCGGATCCAGGAGCAGATCGAGAAAGAGAAGAAGAAGAGTACGTGAGGATGGAATCGCTGAATCGAAGCCACTCGACGAGGGTCGAAATCGCCTGAAGAAGGAGAGGAGAGCGTGGAATGAGCTGCAGATGAGTTGTGAGGAGGAAGGGCACGCCTGGAAAACCTCCGGTTAAATACTGGACAACCTTCTATCTCCCAGGTTGTAGAACTGGTGGTTTTAACCGCTCCAGAACCGCCCACAACCTCCACCGGCGTCCCCCACAACCGAGTGCCAAACAGCTCCAGTCGCCGGTTTTCATTTGTTTTAACCCCCACAACCTCCTACAACCGGGTGTCGAACACACCCTTAGGTGATGAAATTGAGTTTATGCGCACTCTATGTACGCATGAAAACTAGTCCTCGATGCACTAAAAACAGCACTATGGCGGGGGCGAGACCAAAATATGTGTTCACCAATTTGTTCACCAAGTTGCGTTACGATAATACAACAAAGGTCACTTTAAGGAATTATGCGTTATGATAAAACAACAAATGTGACTTTAAGGAATCAAATATATGATGCACGGGCTCGAGTTAATAAGAAATTGAGAAAATGATAGGGAATATACCAAAACTTTGGGCCTCTTGTAAAAATGACACCCTCCTTCTAAAATTTGCAAAAGTAGCAAATAAGTCCAAACATTTGCAAAAATAACCGGTGACCATCACCTCCTTTCACAGGTTACCCTTCCTGCTGAATTGAACCCACCCGGTTCGTGCACACCCAACCACCACCGTTCGAACCGCCACCCTCAACCGCCCATCCAACAAAGAGAGAAGCGCGGGAGGCGATTCCATAAGGGATAAGACAATGAAGAAATTAAAGGAATAAGCTTTGGAGGAGTTTCGAAGAAGAAGAAACCCCACCCCCCCACCCCCCCCCCCCCCCCCGAGAAATATTGAAGGCGATTGAAGAAGAACAATCCCCCGCCCACGCAGAAAGCAAGTAAGTACTCATCCTCCCTCTATTGAACTCGAAAATTTTGTTGATTGTCCTATTGTAGATAATCAGGCAGGTTGGGTAGAAATCGGATTGAAATTTTTTTGAAACCCTAACTTTGTGGGAGTTGGAAGATTTGGGGAAATTGAGGAAGTTGTGATTTTCAAATGGACATGGAAGTCATCGGGGATCTGAAGACGAAATTGAAATTGAAGGTCTGAACATGAGTGAATCGAACTGAAAATCTCGATTAATTGCTGAATTTTGGAATGGGAAAATAGTTAACGTCACTGATTTTTTACTGTCATACATTTTTCTGTCTCGCATTTTTTTTTTACTGGCACAGCTTTTTTCTTTACTGGCACGAATTTTTGTTTGACCAGCAACAATGGTGATGTTGTGTCATTTCGTGTGTGTTTTGTTGTCCTGCTGAGATGGGTATGGAATGATGTTGGATGTGGTAAAGGGGAAGGTGAATGGTAGATGGAATGAGTGCGTATTATTTTGGAAATCGGAAACTTTTTGTGGATTTCAAGATCGGGGGTGTTTAGTGACTAATTACCTTCAAAATATAATGCTAATAATGGGTTATACTTGTACATCGTTGTAAGTTTGTTTCTATGTGTTGAAATATGTTGTGATTGAAACCATTAATGTTACACTGGACGATGTCATTTGAGAGTAATGTAGGTTTGTTTCTAGGGTTGTCATATGTGTATTACATAAGTTTTTTTTATTGTTGACACTATTGTGTAGTTGTGTATGTGTGGTGTTTATTTCATTCTTTACTTGTGTGAGTTACCATTTTGAGATTATTTGAACATGTGTATTTGTCGGACATATGAATATGTGAACATTTGTATTCGTGACATTTGTGTAGTTGTGTCATTTGTGTAATGTTATCTCTTTTAACATAAACATTATTTTGACTGGCTAGACATATGTATATACTGGCTAGGATCATTGTTAAAATGGGTATTATCTGAACACCTGTATGACAGATTAAGTAGACAATGAGAAAATTGAAAAGAAAAAAAGTAGCGATGTTGTCGAACAATAAGGTATTAACTGTAATCACTTCTCGGACAGATTAAGGGCCTTCTTTTTGTCTTGGTGATGTTAAACATGTCGTGTCGTTTGATATTTGTGCAGCCGACACTAGCCCTTCCTCTGGAAAAGTATTTCAGATGTGTGAGAGACATGGTACGAGCTCTAGGGGCAACTCCTCCGGTTTACCATCAAGGAATTTTGCCTCGTCACCGACCTCAAATGTGCTAGAAGAAGTCGGGACTTTGAGGAGGAGAATCACGAAGATGACATTCAAAGCTTCTTTGGAAGGGAACTTTAGTACTTCGTAGTATTTGGTTTACTTGTTAAACATTTAATCATTTCCACTTTTTGGATGACTTGTATTTGATGACTGATAAGTTATGTTGTGGACACTTTTTTATATTCATTATGGATGGTTGTTGTGAATGTTGCGGTACAACGCATTTCATTTGGGTTTAATGGCCGATATTCTTAGGTTCGGAAGTTTCTGATATAGATAAAATATGTCAGGTGTTATTCTTTTATCGGCTAAGACATCATTGTCACTGGCTAGATAATACTCCCTCCGTTCGGCAAAACTTGTCGTTTACTATTCATGCACGCTTTTTTATAACGATAAAAACTATATAAAATATTCATTTTTTTATAAATTTTTTTTAACAAGTTTGTACTTATTAATAATAACTACGAAGTTGTTAAAAAAATTATTAAAAAAACTAGATATTTTATATAGTTTTTATCTCCTAAAAATGCGTGCATGAATAGTAAAGTGTCAAGTTTTTCCGAACGGAGGTAGTAGTATTTACTGGCTAGTAAGCATACAACGCAATGGGTTATACTTATACATCATTGTAAATTTCTTTCTATGTGTTGAAGTATGTTGTGATTGAAACCATTAATGTTACAATGGACGATGTCATTTGAGAGTAATGTAGGTTTGTTTCTAGGGTCAGTTATGTACATTCAAAACCACCAAAACCCCAAAGTGTCAGTGAGTTAGAAGCAAACTAACAAAATACTACATTCGACTACGCAAAAGAAGAGTTATCCCACTAGACATCGATTTCTTCACCTTACCACCACACGCTTGCTTATGTCATCCGACGCTTCCGGTGAAGGAACTATCCTCGAGACGGGTACCTGCTTGTCTATATTATCTTGCTCCTGACGGACCCAAACGGCATGCTCTCCTCTATGAGCATTGCCCCTCCTCCATATCCACGTCGACAGCTTTACCTTTCGTCTCCGGAGCAACGATTGTCGGTTCTGCCCAGGTTTTCTGGTTTATCTTGCCAGTTGTGTGAATTTCCGTGCTAGCTAAATTGTTATCTTTGCCATCCAAATGGTTATCCATGTCATACTCCAAATTGAGATCAAGATACGATATACACCCAACTTTAGTTCGAAATATTTTTTTTCATAAACATATATAAAGTGGGTGTTTATAGATAGATAAAATTAAATTAAGTTCAAAAATTAATTTATTGTTTAATTTTAACAAATAAAAATTGCTGAAATTTAGTTTAAAACAATTAAAATTGGTCTCTTTCTCCCCCCCTTTCTCTCTCTCTCCCTCTGTAGCCTTTATCTTCCACCGGCTGTGAAGGTGCCCAATTTATTTGCAAAAATAACATTTTGCTACCCCCTTGCAAATTCTACACCCAATGGTTATTTTTGCAAAGTTGATTTTTTTTTGTATATCCATGCAAATTGTCCTAAGAAATTATTGGATGACCGAACACCGTCACAATATCTTTTGTCATAATTGGTGTGCAAGGAATACTCCTTCCAATAAAATTGAACGACAAAGAACATTGCAGATCTAGTTTTTTTCCACAATGATTTTTTAAGTTATGAAATATGTTTTCATACGTTCTTGGGATGGACACGATGTACAACACAAACAAGTATGTGTATTTATGCTTTTTTTTTAGAGAGAAAACTAATTAAAATACCCCCACCTTTGGAGGTATAGTAAAAATATATCCTCAACTTTCAAATATAATAAAAATATCCCGACCTTTAATGCTAGTGGTAATACCGTAATATATTACCATGAGTTTTTTCATGGGTAAAAAAATAACGAGTTGGATCGGCTAGTGGATTTTTTTATAAGGGTTTTCTTAGAAAAAATAAAGAGTTAGATCGGGTTCATATCCAATGTTTTTTCCTTCATCCTATTTTCTTCTGTGGCCGCCTCTTGAACTATCTTCTAGGCAGCTCATAATTTCTCTTCAATGGAAGCCTTCATCCCTCGTGGTTGCCTATCTTGAGTTGTCTCTCTCACATCTTCTTCCTCTTTGATTCGTTCACGGGCTTGGTTGAAGTTTTGTTTTTTTCACTCTTAGTTGTTGTCGTTATTGTCGGTTTGGTGTTAGTAGTAGTCGTGTTGTGTTAATTTAAGGCAATTTTGACCGGATTAGTTGCTTGGTTGAATCAATTTCATTTTTTGGGTTTAATTGTGTTGTCGGTGTATTTTTTTCTCCTAAGAAAACCGTTCAAAAAACCCATTTTTAGTGCTAATTTGTAAAAAGGCTTCCACACAAACTATATTGTCAAAAAAAAAAATCCACGTAGGTTGCCTTGTCATCTGTCACTAGAACGCGATATTCAGGATACTTCCATAGGGTAAAAGTAAAAGGAATAGGAAGTTTAAACCAGTAATGGGTTAACTGTACGTCAATAGGGAGGAGGAAATAAAACAACATTTTGAAAGAAGGTTCACAAAAGAAAATGACCAAAGAGTAAATTTGGAGAGTATTTATCAATAATCACACCCACCATAACTGTGGAGGAAAATGAGGAGTTAATTAAACCTATAACAAACCGTTAAATAAAGAATGCGATATTCACCATGGGGAGGAATAAATCACCCAGAAACATTTCGAAATGGCTCAATAGAAAGGACTTGCGGGTAGTACCCAAATGTCCCCAGTTCGAACCCCGGATATGACCGCTCTTTATTTACAAATTCAAAGAATAAATCGCCAAGTCTAGATGGAATGACTATGGAATTTTACAAAACTTATTGGGACATTGTTGAGTCATCGGTTATAAAGGCTATCAAAGGATTCTTCAATTCTGAAAAAGATTCTAAAAAAAATAAACCATACTTTTATAACCCTACTACCAAAATGTGACAACCCATAAACAACTAATAATTACAGACCTATTAGTTTGTGTTCAACTATCTATAAAGTCATTTCAAAAATCATCACATAATAGTTATAAAATGTAATTGAAAAACTAATTCACCCGGTACAAGGAGCTTTCATCTTAGACATGGCCATCCAAGAAAATATATTGATAGCCCATTAAATCTTCCTCACTTTCAGGAGTAGGAAATGTAAGGAGGGATATATATGGCTATGAAATTTGATATGGAAAAAGTCTACGATATGGTAAATTGGGGCTTATTTTTCGAAATTCTAGAAAGGTTTAGATTTCCCTTGACTTTAGTGGAATGGATCCGAGAATGTATCACAACCGTTTCATTCTCGGTTTTAATTAACAACAAAACAACATAACTTTTTTTCCCGTCTAGAGGAATATGCCAGGGTGAACCTCTATAAGCTTTCTTATTTATTCAAGGGGAGGAAGTTCTGGTAAGAAAATTGCAAAAGGAATATGTAGAAGGTACAAAAAACATCAGATTTAAGTTTGGTCCCAATGGACCTAACATTCCTTTATTGGCCTTTCCGGACGATATCATGATTATTTCCAAAACGTCAATCACAACAATAGCGGATAAGTGGAATAATCATTGAATATTGTCAACACTCAAGTCAAAAAGTAAATTACAACAAATCTCCCTTTCAAAAAATGGTTGGAGTTAGTAGTCCAAGAATTCAGAAGCAAGAACAAAGCCTCCAAATTCCTAAGACAAGATCTATGATAAATTACCTAGGATGTCCCATTATTAACGAAAAGGTCAATAGTAGTATGTTTGAAAACATCATATGCAAATCCAAAGAAACAACTATTAAAATGAAGAGCAAACTCGCTCTCTCAGGCAAGGCGAACAATCCTTATAAACTCCAATCTATCTAATAAGTGATTATATACTATGCAAAAGTTTGTGCTACCAGTAAAGATACACAAAGAACTCTAGATTAACAGAATGCTCTTCTAGAACAAAGATATTCAACACATACCACTAATTAGTTGGGATATAATTTGCAAACTAAAATGCAAAGGAGGTATTGGAGTGCGAAAGACAAAAGATGTGAATGAGGCACTCCGAATGAAACTTATGTGAAAAATTCTAGTGAAACCAGATAACACATGTGTAAAGCTCATCAACCACAAGTATCTAAAGGCGAAGGTTCTAATGGAGTACAGAAAAACAGGAAACTTATCTTGGCAATGGAGAAATCTATGCCCACTCATTAACAAATTCGAAACTCGGCTAATATGGTCTATTTGGTGATGGAAAATTTATTAAATGTTGGACATACAATCGGGTCACTACAACGCCTTTGATTGATAGGGTGGCTTTATCCCAAAACGTTAAAACAAACTCCAATGTTTGTGATTATATTCTAGGAGGGAAATTGTGGATCGAAAAATTAAACAGGGATTTAAACCAACAACTAGTAATGGAAATTACAGACATCCCTCTTCTAGTTACGCCTTTTCTTGATAGGTTGTACTAGTGTCCTGATAAAGAAGGATGGTTCAGAACATCGAGTGCAATGAAGCATATAGAAAATCCGGATTGGCTACTGGATGATCCAAATGCACGGATACTGACAAATTTACCACGGGTCCTCAAAGAACCGTAGTAATTTACACTACTAGAAAAACGCAATTAGACATCTGTTATCAAAAGATGTCTTTCAAAAAAAATTTCGATCTCTTTGTGCGTGTAGTAAAAGATCAAACTTTCCACATCGGTTTTAAGCGGATGTCTTTTAGTAATTAGAACCCCTCAATTTTGGTTATGGAATATTCACTTGTTGATGAATATCCATGATTTGTCATTTGAAAACATATGAAGATGTTCTCCTAAAGCAAAAAAATAACATTTACATCTTTATTTATAAAATAAGTAATGTCTTAAGACAAAATAGACAACAATTTTTGTTTTAGTGATCACGTTTATAATCATGTTCGATATATAATTTATGATTTTATATTGTTTTAATTTTACCAACCATATGAAATATATGAATAACTGATGTATTTTCATATTATCGACATCGCATTCAGAGTATTCTTTCTCTGTATATTAATTTCATGTTCATTATATGTGATATTATATTATGAGGGATTTAAACTATATGACCCTTGCCCCGAAATGGTTTGCTAGCCTAACCCCGTATCCACAACATTTGCAAAGGTTACACCCCCCCCCCCCTCCCCACCACCAAAAAAGGCATAATTGCCGGTTGGATTTAACCGGGACAGAGAGAGAAGGTAAAAGGAGGAGAGAGAGAGGAAGCGGGGTGGAGAGAGAGAGGAAAGGGGAAGTTATTGTGGAGAGAGAGAGTGGAAGTGGGGGAAGTTATTGTGGGAGAGAGAGTGGAAGCGGTTTCAATTGAAAACTGTCAACCCCAATTGCTCTCACGGCTTACAAAAGAGGAAGAGAGAGAGAGAGAGGGCAATAGTTCCACATGCAAGGCTGAGGAAAAGAAGAAGAGAAGGAAGAAGAAGAGGAAGGAAACGACAGAGCGAGAGAGGAAAAGAAGAAGCAAAGGCGAGGAAGAGGACGACAGTGCAGAAGAGGAGACGAGACTTCGAAGTAAGTAAACCCTCACAATGCCGATTAAATACGTTTTGCTTCGATTGGTAGGGGAGGAACAGATTTGAAGAAACAAAACTGGTTTGGATTGTGTGAAAATGGGAAGAAGGGGTCGAATGGGTTGACAGTACGCAATATCGCCCTATCATGTAGGAAGTAACCGGCGTCAAGTTAAAAACAATTGGTGAAAAGTTTGGGTACTGGGGTTTGCGCGTCTGGGAGAGAAGGGGATTTTTGGGAACGGGAAAATTGGGCAACTGTGTTGTTGAATCCAACTTATCAGGAGAAGGGGAGTGTAGATCCGTTCAGTTTAGGTGGGAATTGGGCGAAATGGGGCTTATGACTGTAGATGCGGCACATTAGGGGGGAATTTGGGGGAAATTGGTTGAAATGCGGCGCATTAGGGTTAGAGAAAATTGTAGAAAGAGTGAAAATTTTATGTGGAATCGAAATTATCTAGAATAGGATTACTTGTGTGCAAATGGAGATGGACAGATTGAATACGTATGCTGTCATGTTTTCACAACCATGTGTCATGTGTATATGTGTATGTGTCATGTGTAATTGTGTTTGTGTCATGGTACATTTGATATTGATATGAAGGGAACCGTGGGTTGGGGGAGAAGAATTGATGTGTAGAATACTGAATTTGGGTCTTCCACTGTGCAGGATATATGGTGAATATTAAAAATGTCGCAGCGAAGTATGAAGAAGATTGTAGACCGTACAACTCAAACATCCGGCGCGGTAATATGGCTTTCGTTCGAGTAATGTAAGTTGTGATTGTTGTGCTGCACTGTGGCTGACATGTTGAAGTCTGTGCAGGCTGTGTACGCCGTAGAGGAAGAAAGACACTTCAAAGCAAAAATTAACCAACACTCCCGGATGGCGCTCCTGGTTAACATTGACAACCGGTTGAGTGAGTCCCATTGGAAGCGCCTGACCGACAGCCCGTTGGGGGGCATTGCAAGACTGGGCACAAGGGTCCAGTTCTCGGCACAGCTTGTACACTATGTTCTCCAACGACAATTGAAGTCGAAGAAGGAGAATGAAACATGGTACAAGATCCATGAAGCGGTCGTCAGGTTCTCAATAGCTGAGTTTGCCATTGTCACCGGTCTCAACTGTGGCTATGGCGAAGAGCCCGAGGAAGACGACGGGTTCGAGAAGGCAGTGTATGATTTCTTTGGAGTTTCAAAGATGAGGATGTCTGAGTTCGAGGTAGAGTTCCGCGTGGCGATGGCATCTGAGAAATCGCCCACCAGAAAGTTGAAATTTGTCCTGCTGATGCTGGTCGAGGGAGTATTGTTCGGGAAGGAACCCAAAAACTACATTCATGGGTGGGTGGTCGACCTTGTCGGCGACGTTGACAGGTTCCTGGCGTTTCCGTGGGGTCGGCTTTGCTACGAGCAAACGAACGAGTTCCTACACCGTGCAATCGAGAGGAAGCTCCAACGGGATGAGGGCAGCTCCAATGCACGCCCGGCCTATTGCCTGATGGGTTTCCCTCTCGCCTTCCAGGTTCGTACACAGATATGACTGGACGCCCTATACTGGTTTACTAGGCGTCTAACATTTATTGACTGGACATGAACTGATTATTTACTCCACAATATGTAATTGCAGCTATGGGTGTACGAAGCCCTCACTACAATGGCCGACCAATTCGCGAATGTCATAGACGAGAAGCTGTACCCCAGGTGTCTGCGATACGAGTTTAGAGACCTGAACCTCGAGTATGACTCAATCGAAACCCGACTGCAGGAGGCGAAAGAGCTGGGGTACTTCAATGACCCTGCAGCCGTGAGGCCTCTTCTGCTCCCCGATGATGTGGAGAGAGCAACCGGTTTACACCGCGATGCCCGAAACACTCACGACAAGCGGGACAACTTCTTCGACGACATAGCCCGGGCGTTCTTATCAGCAAATGTCAAACCCTCAGCAAAGAAACAACCAAAGGGAGCAAGTGGGTCAACACAAGAATCAGGGGAGGGCACGCAGACACAAGCTACCCTATTAGAGATAGAGTCACGGTTAGTGGCAAAGATGGACGAGTTGTTGAGGAGTATATCCGCAGAGGTAAATTCGAAGATGGCGACGCTTGAGGAGGCGATTGAAAACATGAGGAGGGAACTGCGGTGGAAGGGGACCAGGGAGTCGGAGGAGCGAGAGAAAGTTCTGGGAAAGGAGGTAAGGTTCTCCTGGTATTAGATCACAATCGTCATGTCATCTCCTGTAAATGCCATGTTGTTAGTAATGTATGTCATGTTAGTATCAATACATGTCATGCCAATTCCAGTATATGTCATGTTAATAAGAGGTTATGTGGTTAGGTTCAGGGATCAGTGAAGGACAAGGATAACGGCAAGGAGGAGGAGGACAAGGACAAGGAAGTTCTGGGAAAGGCGGTAAGGTTCTCCTCGGTATCAGATCATAATCGTCATGTCAATTCATATAGATGTCATGTTTATCATTATATATGTCATGTTAATTTATGCAGAGGTCATGTGCTGAGGTTCATGGATCAGGGAAGGACAAGGATAAGAGCAAGGAAAAGAGAAAGGAGGACAAGTTGAGGGCCAAGGCCAAGTTGAAGAAGGACAAGTTGAAGGACAAGGACAAGGTTTGCGCATGAGACTGTCATGTGAATATATAAATGATGTCATGTTATTTGTGTTTACTGTCATGTCATGCGCAATGGGCTTCAAGTTGCAGGAGGATTTGGTGGCACCCGGTTCTGATGTTGAGGCTGAGGTGCCCCTCATACGGCCGAGAAGAAGCACCCGTCAACATCCTGATACGTTGTCCCAGGCGGAGGAAACGCAGCCAGCGAAAAAGCCGCGTGTGGGCAAGAAGCCAATGGATGTCGTCGAGCTAGGCATGGCGACCAGGGCAGATGCTGATGCGTTCGCTGCGTGGATGAAGGACGGAAGTGACCCCGTCTGGTCGGTGGAAGGCACCCTACTGGCGAAGCAGTTCTTTGGGACACTTCAATCACCGACCAACTGGGTGTCATCCGAGGTTAGTTACGTTCCCACATTGTGGTTTGAGTCATCACCTTCTTCTTCATATGGTCTTCCAAAATAAAGATTTTTCCTTGCGTCCAGCATATTGAGCAAGCTTGCGCCCTACTGCGGAAGGACATCAACGCCGGTGACAAGTACGAAGGGGTCGCCGTTCTGGATTTCTTGTGGGGGTATCTCCTGCAGAAGAAACTGGCGGACGCGAAGGGGGACCTTGAGGTGGTGAAGGGGGACGACACGATGACCCAATACTTCGACGACAAGTTGCCAGAGAAGTTTCCGACGGGTTGGGCCGATGTCGACCGCGTGTTGGCACCTTGGAATCTGAAGAACGAGCACTGGGTGGCCCTTGACATCAACTTCGCGGAGTGGACATTGGACGTGTACGATTGCGACACAAGCCACGTCGCTGACCACCATATGCCGGGCCTCCTGAAGGCGGTTACCCACCTCCTCTCCATTTTGATGAACGGCCACCCTGAACTTCGAGTCAAATGGGTCGGCAAAGTCCCGGAACCTTTTGCGTACAAAAGGGTGAAGGGGATTCCCCAAAACAAACAATCGTAAGTCATGTCATTATCGGCTCTTCATTTAGAAAACATTGGCACAGGTTGTGTGAGCAATTTTCGTTATTTTGATGTAGGGGCGACTGCGGTCCATATGCCATCCGTTTCCTGCAGCTCCTCGCGACCGGTGACACCAAGTTCCGCGGCCTGGACGATTCATTCATTGCGGCGTACCGCCATGCCCTTTGTGTTGCCATGTTTCACGGACGTCTTACAACCCTATCCGATCCTTAAAAAAACTCCCCCATTGGTTTTATAAACATTGTTGGTTTGTGTAGACTTGTTAGTTGGTTTAGACATTTGGTTATGCACTTATGTTTGTTGGTTTTAGACATTTGGATATGTACTTATTGCTGGATTGTTGTATTCATTGGTTTTTTAAGTATGGCATGTCATGTGAATATGAAGCAACTGTCATGTCAATATGAAACTATTGTCATGCCAAAATCCGATATTGTCATGTCAAAAGGGGGTAATGTCATATGGCATCCCGTTAACATAATAGAACAAACTAGAACTAGAACAAACTAGAACTAGAACAAACTAGAACAAAACCCCCCATACGAAGTTGCAGATAGCCAACATAATTCTTTGCGAAAGGCGTCTAACCAAAATGGGCGTACTATCTACTTCATTCCGAAAGGCCCCGCAGATGGAAGTTCCTATGCCTCCGCTACGTGCGGCGGCGCTTCTGCAATTTAAATTTCCCATTAGCGGGACGCGCCCACTCTATTGGTTCAAGTTTCACAGTCGTCGGAAACGCTCCGGTCTTCCCTTTTCCGCGTTGGTATGCTTCCTCTACTTCCCTTACCGCTCGCTCCGCGTCGTGATCCCACGGGCTGACTACATCCTCGACGTCACTGCTCACAGAAATGACCTGCTTCCCACGGTCATAAGCAACTGCGTTGTACAACGCATCACTTTGTTCTAACTGGACACGTGGATTATCTAACTGGACAAGTGAGCTCTCTAACTGGACACTCTTAGTTTCTAACTGGACAACTCTTCTTGCTCGATCGACACCTGGTGCTACCACAACTTCCAATTCCTTATCCCCTGCCAAGAGGGTTTTAGTTTCTAACTGTGGGTGATCTTCTAGGGTCAAGTGTGGCCCACCCCCGAGTGGATGGGTCGTTGTGGATCCTTCCGTAGTGGTGAAATCGCCGCCAACCTTGCGTATCAGGGAGACATGGAGGTCGATAGGCCAGAATCGTTCACCGGAAAGACCATTTACGAACTTGTAGGCCTGCACTTCTTCATCATCCCCAATGGAAAAAGGTCTGCACCCTTTCTTCTTCGGCTTTACATATGTGAGCTCAACGTCATGCCTCCTCCCATCGACATTAAACTTGGCCATCAGTTGTTTCTTCAGCGAGACGTAGTCAATACTTTCATCTACCAGTACGGCCTTTTGACTCCTCGACGACTTCACGACCCAAATGCCCTCTTCACAATCCTACCATCCGCCAAACAATACAGTGATACACACGGACGAGTTCTCCCCTGTTGACGGAGGGGAAACCTGTCGTTGATCCGCCAAAGTACTCAAACCTATAACTAGTATAGTAATAAGTAAGAGGTCGATCCCACAGGGAAATTTGTAACTCAAGTGCGATTTTAACGTTGATTAAGTAACCAGATTGGGGGTTTTAGTGTGAAAGTTTAAAAGCAAAATAACGAAAGCAGAATAAGTGAATTTGGTTTAGACAGATGAGAGAAGCAATTCCACCTACAATTTTCCACTTGATCGGATTGAAGCGATCCTTGTAACTTCTTCTCGTCCTATTACGTTTCCTATGAATGCCCTTGTCCCGACCTAATATAGTTACTAGTCCAATCAGTCCTAGAAACCCTTATCAATCGAACAGTCCCTAAAGAAGGATTTAACCCAATTGATAGCTTTAAGTGCAGAGATTAGCCAAGGTATTTGCAGTCCCTAAAGAAGGATTTAACAACACATTCAACTTCCTACTCATTCATTTAGTTCAATCAGCCCTAAAGGAACAAGTTTGCCACTTAGGTTAAGGTTCACAATCAGGAATCTACAAAACCTTAGCGATTGAATTGATCTAACGAGTTGGGCAGACAAGATAGAACAAAACAATAATTAATTAAGCACGAAGAAGTTGAAGCATTCACAAATAGGAAACTAGGAGCGAGAATTAGAAACTCACAATCAATCCGAATAAAGCTTCAAATTGCAGGCAGAATAGATGAGTTTAGTTCCTCATAGAAGACATAGCTCAAAATCTCTAAAAAGTCTAATGGTAGAATGAATCGAATGAATGGTAATGAAAAATAACATAAAAGGCCTAATTAAAAACATCCAAGTCGGCCTCAAAGTAAACAATTTAGAAACTAGGGTTTTCCCATCGAAACGGCGCGCGGCTGTACGTGCGGCGGCCGCCGCAAGTGGTGCGGTGCCCGCCGCAACTGTCTTCCTCGCTACCCGCTGCGGCGGGTGCAGCGGCGGCCGCGGCAATAGCTGCGGCGCCCGCGGCATGTAGTTTCGCCGTGACCTTTGCTTCCTTTGCGGGCTTCTCTCGTCTTGTCTTGCTTCTTTCTTCCTTGTTCCTTCCCATGTATCTTGTGTTCCTCTTCGAGATATCGCATCTCCCATATGTGTTCCGATTCAATCTGCGAGATAAACACAAATTTGCGCAGAATCCGAACTTTTCTAAAATAAACACAAGATGCAATTTAACAATAAAGCAAGCAAGAAATGCAACCTAATTACACTAAATGTATCTATAATGCCTATCTAAAATATGCATTATCAAATTCCCCCACACTTAACCTTTGCTTGTCCTCAAGCAATGATAGAATGAACATGAATCAATGTATCCCACAGGAAATCCCTTCAAGTTCCAACATTACCAAAAAGCAACATCATAGGAGGTGACAACATAAACCAAGCAAACAAACGTCATAGCATGTATTCAGGTGATCAAAGCTTAGAAGTAGACATCATCCAACCTCACCAGAAGTATGTGTTTCACTCATGTGTTTAGGCTTTTAGGTACAACTCTCAACTCAAACCAATAATGCACTAAGCTCATAGACATTGACCACCATATCACCAATTATCTACCAAAATGTCATTACTTGCGGGATAACATAAAGAAAATAAAATGCAACACTTTTTTTTTCTTTTTCTTTGGTTTTCTTTTCTCTTCTCTTTTTTTTCTTTTTCTTGTCTTGGTGCTTTCCTTACGCGAAGCGCAAACATGGGTGTCATGAATGGCCCCGGTCTATCAACACCTCAACTATGAATATGAAGTCCACTTGAACACCTTTTGACGCAAGTTGCAAACATGGGTGTCATGAATGAACCTGGTTACTCAATGATCAAGCTTTCTTTCCTAGTGGATAGTTTTCAACACCTTTTTGCGCGAATCATACCCATGGGTGGCATGCGTAGATCCGGTTACTCAGTGCATCAACCATTGCCACCTTATTCACTAAATATGCATAAAATTGAATAAAAAGACTCTAAATATAAACATACACCCCGCAAGCAACAAACATGTGCATTGATCCTCAAAAATAGATACTGCAGTCAATGCCAAGAGGTAGCAACACTAGGCGAGTAATTCACACAATTGAGCAAACGAATTCAAATAAGGCCAAACATCCTCACAGGGTCATATTTTTAGGACTTCCATCACACTTTAGCTCAATCATACATGCTCAATTATATTTGCTAGCTCATGCTCCACAAAAATCAAATAGAAATAATAATCAAAACATCCAGAACTCCATCGGATTTGTATGATTCATGCTTGAAATTTAAAATAGAGGACAAACTAAGCAAGATGGGTATTTGAATAACACATATATGCAATGCATGCTCTATTTCTAATAATTTCGAAATTAAGTTTTTTTTTTCTTTATTATTATTTCGAAAATGCAGAAAATAAATTAAATAAATGCAGAAAATGCAGAATTTAAAATAACTAAATATTACAGACTTAAACCTCTTCAGAAACTTAAACATGTCCTAAATTTTAATAGAAATAACATAAAATACCATAAAATACATATAAGTCTCCTCCCCCACACTTAAAATTTTCAGTGTCCTCACTGAAACAGTACAGACAACTAAAATAATCATAAAAATTCAGAGTGAAGGAGGGAAGAACTAACCATCACTGAGGCGGATGCTGGTAAGGCGGCGATTGGTATGGCGGAATGTGAGGGTACTGCTGGCGGAAGTAGTACTGCTGCTCCCTCCGCAACTATTCTAACTGGTAGTTTATCTCACTCCACCTTGCCGCCATGTTGGCATCCGACTCCCTCGCAGAGCGACCGAGGTCGCTGAGGGTGAACTCAATTGCGTCCTGGCGTAAGGAAATACGATGGAACTCATTGGCCAGATAGTCCCGCAAGTAGTCGCCCTCATCAGACGCGAAGCGATGGCCTGCAGACGGGCCAGCATCCTGCTGTGCATCCCCCATATGATAATCTGTCGTTGCAGGGGTATCCTCGTCCTCATCATCCTCAGGAACCTCCTCCTCAGCCTGCTCCTGATCGCCTGCGATGTAGAGGGTGATGTCGGAAGGTCCATAAGGTAGGAGCCTGGGAAGACTCAATCGGTGCTCTCCACGGTTTCCGGACTTCCAAATCCAGCCTCTTCCATCATTACCCTCGAGCACAACCGCCCTCCTAAGCTGCTCTGTAGTGTAGGTGTACCCACCAGACATAGGGGTACCGCACTGCTCAGGCGATAAATATTGGTAGGCAATGAGGCTAATCATGCCTCCCAAGCCAAACCTGCCTGACTTGGCCCCCTGGATCCTCAAACAGTTCTCAATAAAAATCTCAACCCAGTCTGGTGTACCATGAGACTGGGGAGCAAAGCTCCATAACCAAGCGAGATCAGCAGCGTATACCTTGTTGACATCTCCTCTGCCGCTAAAGGCCATAGCTAAGACCTTGTGGACCAGGCGGAAGCAAGGGTGGACAAAGCTGTAGTTGTATTCCCCCTTGTGGCTATCAAAAACCGTTCCAGTAGCCTTGAACCACAGATCATGACGTTGTTGCTCGGTGGTCATAGAAGACCAGTTTGGGGTGGCCGCCTGTGATATCCCGAACTGCTGGCGGAGGTTGTCAAGCGTGCAGACATGGGGTTGGTCCAACAAGTTGAACCGAACCCTAGAATCGTCTACCCTCTCGAATGTAGCTAAGAACTCCCATGCGAGCTCGGGGTAGGTCGGGGCACTTCGATTCAGAAAACCCCCCAACCCGCCATGGGTGAGCATCTGGTGAGTGACATCCAACATCCCCAGCGTCTGTAGTGCTGGGGTGTGAAAGAACTTCGTCTGAACGAAGCGCTTAGCATCGAAATTCTTAAAGATCCTCCTCTGCTCGTCGGATGCATTTCTTAGTCTGCGCACCATCTGTAACAAATTCCAACAGTATATATTGACATCCCCAAACAGATTCAGATCTCAACACCACCAAGCACAATTCAAACATAATCCAAGCCAATCAATAAAACACACACGCAAAGCACATCACAAGTGGCTCAAGATCTCCAATAAGTAACCCAACATCAAGAACACTTCATAATATATCAATAATCCCACCCCATATATTCAATTCACACCAAAAAAAAATTCAGCCCCATTAGAATTGAAAAATCAGCCCTCATATTTCATACTTTCACAAATTTCAACCCTTAAAGAACCACAATAAGAATAATCCACCATTACTCATAACATCACTTTCAAACCAAACCTCCATCATCAATTCTCATACTTTAATAAATCAGCCCCTAATTTCCCACACATATAAAACACAAATTTCCAACTTTACATAATGAACAAACACCCAAAAAAATCAAATCTCTACCTAGTTCCAATCCACATTTAAAAATCTCAAATATGGAGAGAAAAGGTTAAGAAAATCATACCTTGAGAGTTTAAAGGGTAGGAAACTTGAAGATCTTTGGGGATTTAGGGGCTCTCGGCTGCGGATCTTGGCTGAAGGTGGCGGCGGCGGGCGCAGCACGGGAGCGGTGGGCGTGACAAGTTCAGATCCGGCGACGGGGGTGCGGTGTGGCTATGGAGGTTTTGGATGAAGAAGGAAGGAAGGAAGGAGACAATGGAGAGGTGTGAAGCGGCAGTGGGAGAGAGCAAAGAGGTAGGGTTTGACATAAGAGGTATGTAATTTCATTAATTTATTTATGTATTTTTTTTTTTTTTAAAAAAATATCCGAGATGGGGTACCGTTGCGGCGGGCGCCGCAGAGGGTGCGGCGGCCGCCGCAACACCCTTGGGTTCCCTTGCGGCGGGTGCCGCTTGAAACACCTCCCTGGCGGCGGGCACCGCAGCAGGTGCGGCGGGCGCCGCAGAGGGTGCGGCGGGCGCCGCTCGTTGTACTCGGGTATATTTATTTATTTTGTTTTTTTTTGCTTTTTTTGCTTTTTTTTTTTAAAATTAAGTTAATTAATTAACTACCTATATGATTACTCCTAGATTAGCGAATGGTCATTAACTAAAACAACAATAAAAATGAGAAAGATAGGGAACTTACCTCGGGTTGCCTTCCGAGAAGCGCCTTTGTTTTAAGTCGTTGGCTCGACGTGATGGCCCTTGAGTGGCCTAGTCGGTTGGTTCAGCAAGCACCAACTCCTCTTCTTCATTATGTGGTATGTTCTCAAAGTAAGGCTTAACTCTATGCCCATTGACCTTAAAGAGCTCATGAGATTTAGGGTCATAGAGTTCAATTGCTCCATGAGGGAATATCTTTGAGATGGTGTATGGTCCTTCCCACCTTGATCTAAGCTTTCCTGGGAAGAGTTTTAGACGTGATTGGTATAGGAGGACCTTGTCTCCCACATTAAGTTCCTTCCGCAGGATATGTTTATCATGCCAAGCTCTTGTCTTCTCCTTATAGATCATTGCATTATCATAGGCATCCAGACGTAATTCCTCCAGCTCCTGCAATTGCAGTTTCCTGAATTCTCCCACTTCATTCATTGCCATATTGCAGTTATTGACAACCCAGTATGCCCTATGCTGAAGTTCCACCGGAAGATGACAAGCCTTACCAAACACAATTCGATAGGGGGACATACCAATTGGAGTTTTATAGGCCGTTCGATAGGCCCAAAGAGCATCATTCAGCCTTAGACTCCAATCCTTCCGATTAGGAGCCACTGTTTTCTCCAAAATGCTCTTAATCTCCCTATTCGATACTTCTGCCTGACCATTGGTTTGCGGGTGATAAGCAGTGGACACTCTATGCGTGACATGATACCTTTTTAGCAGAGCAGTGATGGTCCTATTGCAAAAATGTGTCCCCCTGTCGCTTACTAGAGCTTTAGGTACCCCAAATCTTGCGAATATTGTGTCTTTCAGGAATTCTGCAACTACCTTAGAATCATCAGTTCTGGTGGCCTTTGCCTCCACCCACTTGGAGACATAGTCCACCGCAAGCAAAATATAGATATTCCCAAAAGAACTAGGAAAGGGACCCATAAAATCAATACCCCAAACATAAAAAATTTCACAAAATATAATCTTAGTTTGTGGCATTTCATTTCTAGCTGATATGTTCCCAATCCTTTGGCATCTATCGCAAGATTTACAAAAAGCATTAGCATCTCTAAATAGGTGAGGCCAAAAGAAACCTGCTTCTAATACTTTCCTAGCAGTCTTTTGAGGACCAAAATGACCTCCACATTCATGAGTATGACAAAAAGTAAGGACAGATTGTACCTCATTGTCCGGCAGACACCTCCTAATTACCTGATCAGCACAATGTTTCCAAAGGTAGGGGTCGTCCCAAACGTAGAAGCGAGAGTCATGTCGAATCTTGTCCTTCTGAGCTTTGGTAAAGTTTGGTGGAAATTCCCCCGTGACCAAGAAATTCACCATATTGGCAAACCAAGGCCGAGGAGTATGGACACCCATCAACAATTCAGAAATATTGGAACTTACCTCGTCGGATGGAACGGCAACCTCCGTTTCCGTCTTTTCCTTCAGCTGTGAAAAGAGGTTGTGGGTGATATAGAATAGTGTATCGTCAGGGAACTCACCGTGAATAGGTCTTTGATCTTCCGGCTTGTCCTCTCCTGGGACAAGTCTGCTGAGGTGATCCGCTACTAAGTTTTCTGCACCTTTCTTATCTTTGATTTCGATGTCAAATTCACTCAAAAGTAAAATCCATCGAATCAATCTTGGTTTCGCTTCTTTCTTAGTTAATAGATAACGAAGAGCAGCGTGATCAGTGAAGACAATTACCTTAGCTCCTAGGAGGTAGGAGCGAAATTTCTCCAGTGCAAAGACCACAGCCAGGAGCTCTTTCTCAGTGGTTGAGTAGTTCCTTTGCGCTCCATTCAGCGTCATGGAGGCATAGTAGATGACATGCGAGCTCTTTCCTTCCTTTTGTCCCAAAACAGCCCCCACAGCATAATCGCTGGCATCACACATAATCTCAAAAGGTTGCGACCATATGGGTGCTTGAATTATAGGAGCGCTAGTTAGGCGACCTTTAAGCTCATCAAAGGATGCTCTACACCTGTCATCAAACTCAAAAGCTACTTCCTTTTTCAATAATTCACAAAGAGGTGCAGAAATCTTAGAAAAATCCTTAATAAACCTTCGATAGAACCCTGCATGGCCTAAAAAGGAGCGAATCTCACGCACATTGGTGGGGTAAGGTAGAGACTGAATAACATCAATCTTAGCCTTGTCTACCTCAAGACCCCTGCTAGATACAATATGACCCAACACAATACCTTGCTCAACCATAAAATGACACTTTTCAGAATTAAGAACCAAATTGGTGTCTACACAACGCTTAAGCACAAGTGACAGATGATGTAAGCAAGTATCAAAATCATCACCATGCACAGTGAAGTCATCCATAAATACTTCAATAAAATGTTCCACATATTCAGAAAATATGCTCACCATACACCGTTGGAAAGTCCCAGGTGCGTTACATAGCCCAAAAGGCATTCTGCGATATGCAAAAGTGCCAAAAGGGCATGTAAAAGTCGTTTTTTCTTGGTCCTCCGGTGCTATGGGTACCTGAAAATATCCTGAGTAGCCATCTAAAAAGCAATAAAAAGAACGGCCGGCAAGGCGCTCAAGCATCTGATCAATAAAGGGAAGGGGGAAATGGTCCTTGCGAGTGACTGCATTTAATTTACGATAATCAATACAGACTCTCCATCCAGTCTGAACCCTACTAGGGACCAATTCACCATCCTGATTTTCAACAACAGTAATACCTCCCTTCTTAGGGACAACCTGAGTAGGACTCACCCATTTGCTATCAGATATGGGAAAAATCATACCTGCCTGAAGGAGTTTCAGCACCTCCTTCTTTACCACTTCCATCATTGGTGGGTTGAGTCTTCGCTGAGGTTGTCTAGATGGCTTGGCATCATCCTCTAATAATATCCTATGCATGCAGAGGGTAGGACTGATGCCCTTAATGTCCGCTATTGTCCATCCTAGCGCCTCCCTGTTCTCCTTTAGAACATTCACCAATCGCTCCTCCTGTCCAAATGTCAATTTGTTAGAAATAATGACAGGTAGAGTATCATTTTCACCAAGGAAAGCATATTTAAGGTGATTAGGAAGTTGTTTCAATTCAATATCCGGCGCTTGGATAATGGATGGAAGAAGCTTTTCAGTTGGAACGGTCAGCTCGATGCGGTCTCCCCTTGGTGGCACATATGTGGGAGATCGATGGTCTAGAGCTACTATAGCCTCCTGCAGGTCAGCTGACAATACATAATCTCTAGCAATTTCATCTATAGGAGCCTGTAAAGCAACCTCCATCTCATCAACACATTCCAAATCAAAACAATCCTGTGCCATAGTATCAATAGCATCTATAAAGCACAGAGAAGGATCATCAGATGGGAATTTCATGGAATCATAAATATTATATTCAACTTGTTGACCATCAAATTCCATAGTGAGAGATCCTGAATAGACATCTAACTTGGTCCTAGCAGTTTTCAAGAAAGGTCTGCCCAATAGAATAGGGCCTTCACTGTTACCAGGACCCATGTCAATCACAAAGAAATCAGCAGGGAATATCAAGTTGTCAACCATAACCAAGACATCTTCAACAATCCCCTTCGGGTAGATAGTAGATCGATCGGCAAGTTGAATTACTACCCGAGTGTCATTCAGAGGTCCCAACCCCAAAGCATGATAAACAGTAGAAGGCAAAACATTAATAGATGCTCCTAAATCTAACATGGCTTTGTCAAATTTAGTGTCACCTATCACACATGGAATAGCAAACATACCAGGATCACTACACTTTTCAGGCATACGCTTTTGAAACACAGCAGTGACATGTTCGCTTACCTTCACCTTTTGCTTACCTTTTAGCTTCTGGTTCCGCTTGATAGTGCAAAGTTCCTTCAAAAATTTAGCATATCGAGGGATGCTTTTGATCAAATTAAGCAAAGGAATATTTACCTCGCACTTACTGAATGTCTCGAAGATTTCCTTGTCGTTCTCATACCTCCTTGTATCCTTCAGAGCTTCCGGGAAGGGCGGAACGGGCTTTGGAGTCTCCATAGGCAAGGGAGAAGAAGGGGTAGAAGAGGAGGGAGAAGAAAGAGGGAGAGAAGAAGAAAGAGATAAGGGAGAAACATTACCAGAAGGAAAATCGGCGACGGGTATCGTTGCGGCGGGCGCCGCATAGGGTGCGGCGGGCGCCGCAGCTCGCTTGGCTTCACCTGCGGCGGGTGCAGCTGGATTTCCGTCTCTGGCGGCGGGCACCGCAGGGGTGCTGCGGCGGGCGCCGCAAGTGTGCCGCGGGCGCCGCACGTCTGTTTGGCCATTTTCATCTTCAATAATTTCTATTTCTTCGTCCATTATCTCCTCATCGTCTTTTTGCTTTGTGACAACCAGTTCCTTGCCACTCCTAAGGGTTACAGCACTGACATTCTCCTTTGTCGGATTCTCAATAGTCTGTGATGGAAGCTTACCAGAATTATTTGCCTCTTTAGCACTTAAGATTTGAATGAGCTGACTCATTTGATTCTCAAGCTTTGTCATCCGATCGGATTGCTGCTTTTCTAGGTTCTCCATCCGCTCTGACTGTTGTTTTTCATTTCTCATGACCAATCGTGACAGTTTTTGCAGTGGATCCTCATTATCCCCATTTGACTGCTGCTGACCTCCCTGTCGAGGTTCGAATTGTTGCTGAGGCCTTTCCTATTGCCCCCCTTGCTGATTGAGGGGTGCTTGATAGTTCCCGTAGCCTTGCTGGTAGCCCCTATTGTAGTTATTGTTGTTGAAATACCCAGGATTTCCATAATTGCCTTGTCTAGGCCTTTGTTGAGCGAAATTCCCAATGGCATTCAAATCAACATTAGGATCTTGTAGGATCGGGCACATGTCCATAGGATGAGTGAATTGATTGCAAAGACCACATGCCTTCAGTTGTTGAGGATTTCTATCAAGGACCAATTGTTTCATCATCTCTTTGACCTCTGCCATATCCGTCTGAAGTGCAGCCACAGGCGCATCAACAGCGAGTACACCCCTAGCCCGAGGGCTTTTGGTGAACTGTCTGGAGCCCTCAGATAGCTCCCTAAACACCTCCCAAGCTGCGGTAGGCGTCTTATTAAGCATATTTCCTCCACAAGCAGAATTCACCGTCTTGCGCTCCATGTCAGTCAAACCATTAAATAGAAAGAGGACCAGATCCTTTTGAGAGTACCCATGGCTTGGGCAGCTGGCGCAGAGTTTCTTGAAGCGCTCAAAGTACTCATGTATAGACTCTGTAGCGTACTGCTCAATGCTGCTGATAGACCTTTTCAAAGCATTTAGCTTTGTTGCAGGGAAGTACATCTCTAGGAAGACTCTTTTCATCTCAGCCCAAGTGGTAATAGATCTCGGCGGTAAATAGAAGAACCATTCATTGGCGTCATCCTTTAGAGAGAAGGGAAAAGCTCTCAATTTGATTTGCTCTGCAGTGACATCCTCAGGTTTCATCCCAACTACCACCCTATGGAATTCAGCGAGATGCTTGTGGGGGTCCTCCCCACTCAACCCATGAAACTTGGGTAAAAGATGAATTACCCCAGACTTAAGCTCAAATTTAACCCCTTCTGCTAGCGCAGGAAATTGGATTGCCAGGGGTTGCTGTGCCACATCAGGAGCAGAAAGCTCCTTAAGAGTGCGGTTCGCATCGTCAGCCATCTCTGTTGTCGGTTCTTGTTGATCAAAAGGGAGTTCGCGAAAGCGATCACGAACTTCTCGCCTCAGAGCGGCAAGGGTCCTTTCAATCTCTGTATCAAATGGTAACAAAGATGAATTAGTAGCACGAGTATGGACCATATAAAACGGTCCACACCAAAATCAACACTAAAAACACACAAGAATTTAATAAAAATTCCCCGGCAACGGCGCCAAATTTGACGGAGGGGAAACCTGTCGTTGATCCGCCAAAGTACTCAAACCTATAACTAGTATAGTAATAAGTAAGAGGTCGATCCCACAGGGAAATTTGTAACTCAAGTGCGATTTTAACGTTGATTAAGTAACCAGATTGGGGGTTTTAGTGTGAAAGTTTAAAAGCAAAATAACGAAAGCAGAATAAGTGAATTTGGTTTAGACAGATGAGAGAAGCAATTCCACCTACAATTTTCCACTTTATCGGATTGAAGCGATCCTTGTAACTTCTTCTCGTCCTACTACGTTTCCTATGAATGCCCTTGTCCCGACCTAATATAGTTACTAGTCCAATCAGTCCTAGAAACCCTTATCAATCGAACAGTCCCTAAAGAAGGATTTAACCCAATTGATAGCTTTAAGTTCAGAGATTAGCCAAGGTATTTGCAGTCCCTAAAGAAGGATTTAACAACACATTCAATTTCCTACTCATTCAATTAGTTCAATCAGCCCTAAAGGAACAAGTTTGCCACTTAGGTTAAGGTTCACAATCAGGAATCTACAAAACCTTAGCGATTGAATTGATCTAACGAGTTGGCCAGACAAGATAGAACAAAACAATAATTAATTAAGCACGAAGAAGTTGAAGCATTCACAAATAGGAAACTAGGAGCGAGAATTAGAAACTCATAATCAATCCGAATAAAGCTTCAAATTGCAGGCAGAATAGATGAGTTTAGTTCCTCATAGAAGACATAGCTCAAAATCTCTAAAAAGTCTAATGGTAGAATGAATCGAATGAATGGTAATGAAAAATAACATAAAAGGCCTAATTAAAAACATCAAAGTCGGCCTCAAAGTAAACAATTTAGAAACTAGGGTTTTTCCATCGAAACGGCGTGCGGCTGTACGTGCGGCGGCCGCCGCAAGTGGTGCGGCGCCCGCCGCAAGTGGTGCGGCGCCCGCCGCAACTGTCTTCCTTGCTACCCGCTGCGGCGGGTGCAGCGGCGGCCGCGGCAATAGCTGCGGCGCCCGCGGCATGTAGTTTCGCCGTGACCTTTGCTTCCTTTGCGGGCTTCTCTCGTCTTGTCTTGCTTCTTTCTTCCTTGTTCCTTCCCATGTATCTTGTGTTCCTCTTCGAGATATCGCATCTCCCATATGTGTTCCGATTCAATCTGCGAGATAAACACAAATTTGCGCAGAATCCGAACTTTTCTAAAATAAACACAAGATGCAATTTAACAATAAAGCAAGCAAGAAATGCAACCTAATTACACTAAATGTATCTATAATGCCTATCTAAAATATGCATTATTACCTGTTCCATTAGTTAGTGGGGGGGGGGGGGGGGGCATTCAGTTTTACAGGGAGAAGAACACATTGTGAGGAGAGATGTATCGCATAACCTAAATGGAAGGATGACTTACTCATTTCCGCCAAGAAGTCGCTGTCTGTTCAGTTAACCCCAGTAGGTGTCAAGCGCGTGAATGGGTTTATGGACCCCCCCTCCTCCTTCCTCTCCCTCTTATTCTCTTAAGGGGTAAATGACAGGGCGGGAGATTTAATCTCACTCCCGCCATCTCTCTCTCTCTCTCTCTCTCTCACGCGCGCGCACACACACACACACACACACACACTCTCTCTCTCTCTCTCTCTCTCTCTCTCTCTCTCTCTTATCAAATGTCTTTACCTACCCTCTGCGAGATTCCCCCCTGGTCTCTCTGAAGTTATTGTTGGGACAAAATTTTATTCATTTCTTTCAACATAATATATTGTTTGAAAATGTATTTCGTGGTTTTAAATTAATATGGGTGTACTCCTCTCTCTATGGTTTTGCATTTTTTTAGTATTAATGGTGAGTGGGAAACCAAATTTTATACAAAGGTCAAAATTTTACTAAAACCACTGCTAAAGTTGTATAGTGGAAAACTGTTTGTTATCCAGTAGCTATTAATTATCCGGCTAGTTGTTTTAAAGGGGTGTCATGTAGCGTCTACCGACAAGAAGTAAACCCACTTTATCTTTTGTCATGTCAGAATTGACACGTGTCATGTGTAGACGAGTCCACTACCATGTTCATTGTAGACAACAACAACACACGGCCATTCAATCCAATTTGCTTTTTGTTTCTTTTTTTCCTCCCTCAACGGTCACATTGGCACAGTGTTGTTATTTCCCACAAACACCCCACTTATATGATAGCCATTCACCATCCATACTCCCCACAAATCGGTGAAGTTAAGTCCCCATTTCCATTTAACAACCTCTCCAACAACCCTTCAACGAAATGACATCCTCTTACCCCAGCTCCTCATCTGGCCTCCCTCCCCGACCTGTCCCCATCGTTATATCATCCGACGAATCAGACGATGGAGGTTTGTCGATCACTTCATTTGTGTAGATTTCAGTTGTGCTACTTGTATCATTATACTACCTTATTTGTTTCATGTTATGCAGGACCAATGTCGCCGCCGTCATACCGACGAAATGAAAGAGTAGAGATTGTCGGCGGTGAGTCTGGGATGCTCGGGTCGTTCTACGAGGCGACCCTTGTGCGCAAACTGGACCCTAACCACTGGGAGGTCGAATATGTGACCCTCCTACACAACAACAGAAGAGAGCTGCTGAGGGAGGTCCTCCCGGTTCAACGAATTCGTCCACGGCCGCCTCGTATTTCTTACGACGCCTACATGCCCGAAGACCGTGTCGACTGCCGCGACAACGATGGGTTTTAGGCCGGGAGGGTCCTTGGTGTGTCCGGTTATGGGAGTAACCGAACTTTCACGGTCTACTTCCCACTCAGCGACGAGACGTCTGACCATCGTGGCCGCAATATGCGCCCACACTTCGATTGGGATGGATACAGATTCACCACGCAACCACAATTCGAAGGCTTGTTACCTTAAGTTTGGTTTTCACTGTCTTCTATGTTGAGGACCTCTCCTACTATCTTTTAAATGTTTGCTCCTGTGTCGTATTTGATTAATGCAAGTGATTCTGTCTCCGCCATTTTGTGTCCAGTATATTTTAATGTCTGTCATGTCGTATTTATTTCGTGTCTAGTAAAAACTATGGGATTACCAGTCGGCCCACCAATTTACCTCCACCCACTTTATTGTTATTCTATGGTTTTTCTCTTCACCTTACCATGTCATTATAAGTATGTTTATACCCCCTCACTGTCAATCTTATCCATTCGATTCCAATATGGGTCAAGCATGCTAGTGACGGCCGCAGATAACGAGATCATGGCATCCAAGTATGGGTAAATATTATAATTGGCACACATAAAACAATATGTCATTATAGAGAATATGCTTATCTCATAAATCTTCTCCATTCGATTATGGTAGTTAATGACCTGTGTTTTTCGTAGTTACAATCGTGTCCAGTTAAAGCCAATAGCTGACATGTTTATCGAATACGGATGTCCAGTTACACCTTACTGCTTACACGTGATCCGTAAATTAAACCCCATACCCTTCCTTCTTCAATTGGTTTTATCTTAAACAATATGTCATTTAGTTGAAATAATATTTTTCCCCCTCACTAACACTCTCACTGATCTATCTGTCCTCTCAGCCTGCACTTTTACCACCACCCCTCGCTCTCTCTCTCTCTCCCTCTCTCTGTCTCTCTCTTCTGTCCTCTGCCACTGCAGCAGCTACTTCTTCCCTCCTCTCTCATTGGTCCTTGCTTTTGCAGGAGTAAAGATGCCCCCCTCCCACCGAGAGTGGAGTCCAGCTGTACCCCACAGGGCGACCGGCCACCGGCTCCCCTTGTCATGCGGTTATTCGCTTTTATGCAAATTTTTTTCGGATTGGGTTACTCTTGCAAACCTTCCGGATATGGAGGTCATTTTAGGAAATTTGCCTTATATTATTCTAAAATAATACATTATTGTGGTTATATACATAAAAGATGTCGTTTGCCACATTTATATCAGTTTTTTCAAAATAAAAGGATGTTGCTGATGCAATGAAACATCAATTTATTTGACAGATAACGATGTTACTTTGACAAATATACATAAGTGTATATATCATTTTAATGTTCAAACTGGTGTTGCACATTGATTTAAATGAATAAACTGATGTGTATAATTATACTAGCATCTGTTTCCATAGATTGATCTGTTGTTAAAGATTTGAACACACTACTATTTTCATATACAATTCGATGTTTTTATTTAGATACACAACACGCTTTTGTCGATAGAACATCACAATTCAACCATTCCGACTTTGTAAAATTGGACAATACATGTTTCAAGTATAACAAAAAAAAAAGGAATATGTCAAGAACAAAAGGAACCACGTCTTGCTTGGGCTTCAATAAAATCCCATGAAATCAGTTTCTTTCGTTGGCTCACTATGCCACAGTCTTCGCATTCAATCTCCAAATCAATCCCTTGACAAATTTGTGGCCTTCATATTGCTATTGTCAAGCCAAGGCCTTGACAATAGCAATATCCAATTCCTATAAACCGAAATACTGTTTTTTAGTTGATAATAAGAAGGGGAACGATAAAGAAATGGGAAAAAAAAACACATGATTTAGTGATATTTCTATGCAATATCAACACAAATCCTGATCATATTTTCAATACCTTGTACCTCCTTTTCACGTTGGCCAAACTAATGGCAGTGGTATCCTTGATAGATTCGAGTACATTTCCTAAGACTCTCGATACTACTTCCTCCGGACATTCTCCGTCTTTTGATAACAGATCACTGGAAAAGAATAGAGTTTCAATCCATCAAATGCATCAACTCACATATACAATCAAGCAAATATGTAACACACTAATCTATTCATCATCACCAAAATCAACCCATAACAGCCTTCAAATAATAAAAACTTCAGCTATATGACTTGCATCAACAAGAAGAACATTAGCTATGACATGCCATATTCAATCAAGCTTATATTTTAAACATCAAACACTGAAATTGAATTAGTAATAAATGAATCCACATAAGCACGAAGGAAATCCCTTGCTAATATCTAATCAATCCCTACCCTCTTTCTCACTCTGATTAGAGATACTTTACAGATGACAAAATTACAATTAAGTGTGCAAATAATAAAATTGAACAGAAGAAATCTCATCCAGAATTGGATTTCAGAAGAACATAATATAACGTTATATTCAATCAATGAAGATTAAACTATAAAAAAGTTTACTGGCTTATTACCTGGTAGAAAAGAACAGTTTTTCCAACTCTACTCACCCCAACAATTACAGTAGTGTTCAGCTTCTTACGCTTAAACAAAGGTACTAAAATAGTCAACTAGCACAACAAGAAGATAAGATGAAAGAAGGGGCCCTTGTCATCCACAATAAATACACTAGGCTCCTATTCAAAGGCCCATCACAGCCAAAATGCACTTTGAATTGCAATTTTAGCTACAATGCATGATAATTTTACTCATGAAGCCTTCACGGTGAAGGATTATACACTTTTCACGAGGTTACTACGAACCAGAATACAATGAAAATGCATATCCACCCTCGATCATTTGAGAACAAATACAATTATGTTTTTGAATCATTCCTATTTGGATGTTTAAACCTATTTGGATGTTTATGCTTTAAACGGCTAGCTCAACACAGTCCAATACATAACAGGCCTATTAACATCAATTCATCTAAAATGACATCTTTAAATGCTCAAAATTTCAATTGCATTGATGAAGTCAAGAAATTTTACCGAGGAATGGAAGAAAAAGAAGACAAATGGTTAGAAATGGTTGTTTATGAGCATAGAAATGGATGAAAAGAGGATCATACTAATATCATTTTCCAATTTTGTGTGGCTAGTTGTTTATTTCTTTCATTGTTATTATTCAATTCTCCAAATATATATAGCTCATAGATTCTAAATGATCAAATAAAATACTAAATTTATACGTTTTATGTAGTAGTTCTCATGAGGGTCTAAGGAATAGATGAAGGAGGTGAAATCTTACCAATAGAAGGTGGCTTGTCTTCGTTATCAATCCAGGTGGGGAGATAGAGACAATCATCAACCGGTTGCCTGCCTGTTGCCATGGAAGCTGCATGAGCCACTATAAAGGTATAAAGTTTACAAGGCCATATATGAAGCTACAACAGATTGTGCAGAAGTTTGTGCCACAACTGCAACTGGTGCTGGAAATGCTAAAAATACACTGGCTACATCTGGTTTCAGCTTTACAACCCCATTTGAACAAACTACGCCTCCCGTGGATGTTTGGAAATTAGATCCACGTGAACCCCTAAAACATACGTAACATTAAAAGAGCTAAGAACTTCAACAACGAGAACATTGTAAAACAAATATAATGTTTACAAGGCCTACCATGAAGCTGCAGCAAGAAGAGCACCAGTTCTGCAAGTGCTACTAGTTGGAGGGAAAACTCTTGCACTACTCCCAAAATTCTGCAAATCAAAAGAAACTAAAGCTTTCAATAGCCACACTAGAGAGACGTACAACATAAACACGGAATAACAAACAGACAATCTAAATCGGAACAAAAGAATCAGCCTTTCACGCCAACCATATCTTAGTCATTCACTTAACCAGGTGAAGCAACGAATCAATTCTATATTACTTTTAAACCAAAAGAGAAGGATCAACTACTGCCCAAATGTTAGCATTCACGTTTAATAGACTACAAAAAGCATCACTTGTCATGCACTCGTCTTTGAGAAAGCAAAAACCCTAGCAAATGAAACAGGATATTCATACATTACAGAACTAAAATGATCATTTAATAGCAGCTCTAAATAGCTCCCAAATTCAGCATCGCAAGCAACTACAAATCATCCCCATAATACCACAAAAATGCATTCCCAACAGTGCATACAAGCTTATACCTCCCAAGAATGTAGCACCAAAAACACAGTAGCAATGGATTGAATTAATGACATCTAAACAAGTCTCAAACGCAGAAGCACTGATCAGATTTTAATGCAATCAAAACAGCCCCTAAAACTGAGGAAAAACTACAGCAAAAAGATCTAAACAACAAGATGATCGCAAAATGAACCCAAGTCAGCCCATGCCACCAACTAGATCAAGAAGCAAGCCAAAACTCAAAAGAACATGTATAGGTTTGATTTTAAGAATGGAATCATCAATCCACCAATTTCAGCTCATGTGAGTATGGTTCATTCTATTTTTTTTAGCAAATGCCTTTCAAAGATAGTTTGTCTTAGACATAGTTTTATAGCTTATCTTCTTGTCGATATATCACATTCTAAACACTTCAATACATACTTTTTTTTAAAACAAATGAGGCAAAACAAAACTAATATCACTATATCAATGGGAAATTAAATATGTAACATAAGTAAAAAGCCTAAGAAACCACACAAAGTAACAATATTAGTATATCATTGAGAAATTGATTAACAAAAGGTCAAAAGCTATTAACAAAGAATGAACAGCGAGGGTGACAAGAACGAAGAGTTGGAAGAGAACATGATAGGACCAATCAAAATAGACCTTTAAAAACTTTGTCGGGACCAGATTGAGGCCTGATTTTGCAAATTGATGAGTTTGTAGTTCCTCCTGACACTGTAGACACCAAAGATTGATAATTTATAGGAAGCTTTGCTCTCCCAGGGATATCTGTAGAAAGAAAGGCACCAAAAAAAAGGTTTGTTAAAGAACGGAAGTAGCTACCGAAACCGTGAAGATTAAACAAAATTCTAAAGAAATCGATGGTCTAGCAAACAAAAAAAAAAAGAGCTCCAAGCTACAAATTGTTTCAATTTACCAGCAAGTCGACCGATAAACTGCTAAAAAACCCAAAATCTAGGGCGAAAATGGGGAAAACCAAAAGGCTAGGGTTTTCCATTCATGATGGTAACAGAAATCAAAAGTGACATTGCAGGCTAGGGTTTATGAGAGAGGAGAAGAGCTTACCAATGGCGTCGGCCGGTGATAGCGTCACCAAGAAAAACATTGCAGGCTATCTCTCGCCATATTTTCCCTTCCTCCTTCTCTGTCAAAAACCCTAACAAAAAAAACCCCAAATTAAAATTGATGGAAGATGGTGAAAACATGAAGAACGAATGGTTGGAGTGAGAATGGGAAGAACGAGTGGTTGGAGGAGGCTCCGTAAGGAGTGTGCCCGGAGAACAAATATGGTGAGGTTTTGGGTTTCAGATAGGTATTATGCTACACACACACACACACACACACACACACACACACAGAGAGAGAGAGAGAGAGAGAGAGAGAGAGAGAGAGCACTCACAAGGATGAAAGTGTCAGCCGGTGGTTGAGAGTTCTCAGATCTGGTGAGAGAGAGAGTGGCAAGGTTTGAGGTTTCGGGATACCATCGGGAGAAAGAGGTCAAGATCTCCAATTTGCAGGGAGAGAACGAGGAGAGGTGGCGATGGCGGTTGTGGCGGTGGTGGCAGCGCTAGCGCCGTTGGCAACAATTTACAGAGGAAATTGGGAAAAAGAGGCCGAAATCTCAGATCTAGGAGGGAGAGGAGGAGGAGGATAAGTTGAGGATGAATGTAGGGATCCATAAAGAGGAGATTTGGTGGCGGCGGTAGTGGCGGTGGTAGCGGCGGCGTTGGCAACATTGTACAGAGAACATTGGGAGAAAGAACCTATTCAGATCTGGTTGTGAGACTAATGGTGTGTTTGGATGGTGAGAGAGAGTGAATGTAGAAAAGATAAGTACATGGGATGTCTTGGCGAAGTGTTGAAATTATTTTCTCAAAGTATGGCGGGTGTTCAAATTTTTTTATAAGTGTTTCAATTCCGCACTTTTCAACTTAGAAATTTAAAACGGCGCGTTTTAATTTTTTTTGGAATGAATAATTTTATATCTGTCAAAAAATTTAACCGATGTCTAATTTTGTTTTAACATCACAAATTTTAAAACTGATTTAACAAACTAATTTAAGTAGTGTTAGTCAAACTTTTACCACGGTTCTGTGCATTAACATGGTAAATTTACAAGATTGACACAATGGCCACGGGTACTATTAGAACCGTAGTAATTGAGTAAAAAAATTTACCATGGATTTGAAACTCGTCGTGGTAAAAAAATTGTTTAATGGTTTTGATAAATTGAACCGTAGGTTATTCGTGGAGCAATTTCTTAAGCATCCAATACTCGCTTCTCCAAATCGGCGAATCTAGTGTTCAACTTCGGCACCTTAGGGTTCATCTATCGTTCCCTCTCCCAATTTGGTGCCCAATTTCAGTACCTTCGGGTTTCCACCGTTTCTTCTCTGAATCTAGTACCCAATTTTAATAACCCTTGGAAAATAGCGATTAGGTTTCCAAAATTTCCAAAATCTGGGAAACTAATCGAATATCCCTCTCCGAATCGGCGAATTTGGTGGTTTTACTTGAGTTCGTTTGACGAGTTAGTAGCTTCGTTCCATTTCGCTTAAGAAATCCGGTGAGTTCTTGTTGTGGTGATTTTTCATTGTTAAGTTTTTCTTCATCTTCCTAATGTGGCCTTGTTCTAGTTTGTATGAGTTGTGTTTATTCTTTATTTTTGTCTCAAATCTCATATAATTTTAGAGATCCTTCCCTTTTTTTTATTTATCATAGTAAAATGATCGATGAGGATGCCTAGAAAGTGATTCAAGAATGTATCTTAGACCACTTACCAACCAGCATAAGATAGGCATCAGAACGGGTTTTAGAGGGCATGTATCTTACTCGTGATGAACTAAAGCTCACTCTCGATAACAGGTGGCCTTGGGATAGTTGTCTTAAACGCTTAAATGTATTGAATGATAGTAAAGCAATTTGAAACTAGATTTTGACAAATCAAGCTTGCTTGTTTAGTTTATGACGTGTGGGATTCAAACTTATGTCAATTTGTGACTTAAGATTGATTCACTAGATTACTATAGAAAGAATGTGTCTGTTTGCTTGCCTAATGCCTATGTTTCTTATTCATTCATCCCATTTGTTCATGTGATATTTATAGCACAGTAAAAGAGAAACTAACATTTAGTTTACTTGTAATTAGAATGTTGCAAAGAATAGATTTTTGTCTATTTGCATCATATTCAAACGAAAAGCAGATGTACAAAGTCCATATTATATTTTTTGGACAAATAAAATATTGTCTATTTTATTCACTTCTCATATTTTAGTTTTCCTTTGATTTTTACATAAAAGATATATTTTAATGCTTTATTTTATCATGCTTGTTCTTTGTAAAAGATTTTTTTCTAGCTAGCCTCCCTCAATGCATTTATTTTGATGAATTTTGTTTTTGAATATGAACCACATATTATTGTCACAATATATGATTGAGATGTTGTTTGGGATAATGTAGTTCTTGGTTCAGTTTCAGTTAGAACTAAAACTGAGGGCCAAATAGGTGCACATGAATGACATACACTTGATAATACTTGAGGGTAGCATTGTGGACGACTACGATTTGTAGCAAATCTAGCTAGGTACTTCACCCTACTCATTTTGATTACTCCTGAGTGTATACTTTGCCTATCATGCATCTTACTTATTCCAGATTAGTTTTTTGGTTTATTCGGTGAGCCTGAGCACACCAACACATGCATATATGAAAACATTCACGGAGTTAAAAAAAATAGAAGGATCACCGTTATGTGATATTCAAGATTAATGAGAAGAAAATGAAGGTTATAGTCCCAAGTTAAATAGAAACTAGAACACTTTGTTCTATTGACAGGTTAACTGGTTGAAATAGCCATTTTGGTCGACGTTATTTAAAGCCTTAAATAAATGACATATTAGGTGCTTGTAATTGATGATTTCTTATTTTTGGTTGTTAATCAATCTAGAACTTGTATTTTTTAAGATTGTCGTGTGTTTGAGCAATACATCAGTTGAGGTTTTTATTATGTTTGCAGTTAGACACACCTCAAAATACTTATTCATCCAGAGTTGTTGGGTTTTATGGATTGCGCTGGATTTTATGTCTTCTCCTCATTGAGGCAATGCCACATTTGTTTCACTATAATGCCTTTGCACTCAGGTGAGATAAAATTGGATGCTACATTGCCAAATGCCAAGAACAATTCCGTATTTCTGTTGCAACTTAAATACTTCATATTCTGACTGAGTACTTGTTGCTGCAGTCGGTAAGCGTTTTTGTTGAACCATGGTTAAACTTGGATTTGATATGTTAATATTTGCATCTGAAGCAATTATATTGTTTCATGTGTTGCTCAAGATATTCCTTTAGTAGTTGGAATTCCTGGTCTTTTCTTCAGATTCTTATCAAGCCAAGTGCAAACCTTCTTAAGTATCTATGAATCTGGTGCTTTTACTTTAATGCCGTCTTCCTATAATTTAACCTCCCCTATCCCTTTAATGCCATGATTAACTTCAAACTTCCTTGGCAGGAATCTTTAACTATTAGTTTTGAATTTACGCTAGTGAAAACGCTAAATCTTTTGTCCAGATGAAGTTGATTATTATTAGCTTCTTGAATTGAATGGTGCTCACTGAATTGCTAGTGAGCAGCCAAGAGAAATTAAAGGATATAAGATGATAGTTATTAGCCTTTTGAAATTAAGATTCCTTTTGGTGTGATATATGTCAAGGATTAATCTTTTTGTATTAAAAAAGCAATGATGCAGTTGCTTGTAGTTTGATGAGTTGGTTGATAGCTAATCCTCAATTTGTTGCAACACTCAACATGAGACATCTGGTATCCACTAAATCTCGTAACAGGCAGAACCACAACAAAAATCATGATCGCTGGAAAAGACAATTTTCTGGGGAAGTATACTTTTAGGACAATTTTCAACTAAGATGATTGAGGATGCAAATGCTCTTGTCTTGACTTATGGTTCCTACCATCTTGGGATAAGTTTAGTTGCTGTCTAATGCTTATCTCAATATGTTAGTGTTTCTATGTTGATACCAGAAATCTGAAAACTTATTGAAATTGCCTCTTAGTTTCTATGAACATCTGTGATGATGCTCAGGATATCAATTTTTTATTCGTAAATTCCGTGATTGCCTTATCTTAATATGTGGATGAGGTCCTTTTTAACTAGTTTCCAGTTTCTTTTCTGATCAATTTAACAATGTAGGTTGGTTATATGCAATTCTAATTTTTTTTATTGTCAACAGTTTTTGGAGAAGGCACCTTATCCCAAACCCTTTGTCTCCTTATTCACCTTTGCCCTCTCATTTTTTGTATTTCCCAATCAACCCTTTCTGTACATAATCATTGATGATTGCAAGAGATGGAGGAAATCTCTGATCTACAGCCCATTTTGGGTGCCCATGTCCCTGTCATGAAATTTAAGTTTAGTGGAATTTCAATTGATCTCTTGTATGCTAGTATTCCTCACTTGGTTGTCCCCAATGTAATTTATGTTTTTCCTTTTTGTAGTTTAATTCTGTTTAAAAATTTTGTTACCTAATTTGCATCTAAATCAGTGATCGATAATCCATTACCTTTAGGGATGGGGGTGGTATAGAATGTGGATATTTTGAATTTTTTCGCAAGATATCAAGGCTGGCTGTTATTGTATGATGCTTCTCTTATAGTCATGTTTGGTTTTTGTTGGTTGTTAGATTATTGTAGCTTGTGGTTTCTCTGATCCATATTTTCGTTTTGAATGCCCCATGTTTTTCTTCTCTCAATCTTGTTGTCTTTAGGAGGCTCTTTCGATTGGATTAGTATTGGACATGGTTGGTGACTTGTAGTTATTTATCATATTTTAGTTTTTTTTATCATCATCTATCTCGAGAAATATAGTACAACTTAGCCTAGGATGCACTTTTGGAGCTTGGCGTAGATGGAAAATTAATTCTTGTCAAAAATATATTTTTAGGACAAATTTTCTTTGCAATTGCAAGGTATAAATTTATATTTATATTTTATTTAAGCCTATTAGCTCAAATGGTGGTAGAGCGATGTGATTATACACAGATGTGGGTTCGAATCCCACATAGGCTACTATAATAATCAGGTGTACCATAATACATATTTACTTCGGTTCAACAATTTACCACGGTTCAAAACACAATTACCACATGTATTTTTACTTCGGTTCACAACTTTACCACTGTTCAAAATCAATTACCACACAACCTATTTACCACAGGTTACATATTTACCACGGTTCACAAAGCCTAAAACTACAAGCAGATTTACCACGGGTGGACGATTTTACCACGGTTCTCTTCACGTGGTAAACAAATTTACCATAGCCACTTTTACTTCGGTTCTGAACCGTGGTAAAGCTTGCATACGGAACCGAGATAAAACCGGTTTTCTGTACTAGCGTGGAGTGCGAAAGACAAAAGATGTGAATGAGGCACTCCGAATGAAACTTATGTGAAAAATTCTAGTGAAACCAGATAACACATGTGTAAAGCTCATCAACCACAAGTATCTAAAGGCGAAGGTTCTAATGGAGTACAGAAAAACAGGAAACTTATCTTGGCAATGGAGAAATCTATGCCCACTCATTAACAAATTCGAAACTGGGCTAATATGGTCTATTTGGTGATGGAAAATCTATTAAATGTTGGACATACAATCGGGTCACTACAACGCGCTTTAATTGATAGGGTGGCTTTATCCCAGAACGTTAAAACAAACTCCAATGTTTGTGATTATATTCTAGGAGGAAAATTGTGGATCGAAAAATTAAACAGGGATTTAAACCAACAACTAGTAATGGAAATTACAGACATCCCTCTTCTAGTTACGCCTTTTCTTGATAGGTTGTACTGGTGTCCTGATAAAGAAGGATGGTTCAGAACGTCGAGTGCAATGAAGCATATAGCAAATCCGGATTGGCTACCGGATGATCCAAATGCACGGATCTGGAAAATTGATTGCGCTCTACAAACAAAAAAATCTTATGGAAACACTGAGAATGGGTTACCAACCACTGTCCGACTGGCTCATTAAGGTGTGCCAGTGCCGACGCCATGTAGCTTTTGTGGAAACCAATATAAAGACGAGGCACATTTGTTTTTAGAATGCCCATTCAACGTACAACAGTATGTGGCGATACAAATAGTGCATGGTCATTTGAATGATATTCTTACAAAAGGAAAAGAAGGCACTGGCTGTCAACAAAGGGTGGACAATCTGGTTTTACAAAAATCAAATAATATTAAAAAATCTTCCAGTACCAAGTACCGTTGAGATTAACAATTTTATGCACACAAATTGGGAAATTTGGAGAAAAGCATGTTCAATAGAGGAAGTGGATGCACATGTACATAACACAACGATATTTTATAGTAAGAAAAAAAAAAGTGAAATAGAGGATACCACAGATAGGATACATGAAGATGAATTTAGATGGTTTCGCTTTGCCAAATGGGGCGTGTAATATCGGATACATAATTAGGGATTAGTTAGGAAACCCTATTACAATAGGCTATAAGAAATTTGGAAAACAATCCGCCATTAAGGCAGAGACACTAGGTTTAAGAGAAGGGATCTTAAAGACGAATGAACTCAAAATAAGGAAACCATAGGTTGAAGGGGATTATCAGATCATCATCGGCCATCTTTCTAAATGGTGTTGGAAAATGTCAATGGGAAATAGAATTGATTATGGGAGATATCCTATCATTGACAAAGAAACTCACATGTGTTTCTTTCTCGTATGTGCCCCACATTGGTAGTAGAGTGACAAATAAGATTGCACATTTTAGCTGCTCTGTGCGGGGACATGTGTTATGTGTTGGGCCTAGGGCCCATTTGGTCCAACCCAAGTAAAGGCCATTTCCTGGCTTTTGTTGGAAAAAATTAAAGAAATGCATTTTTGCCTTTTGTCTTGAGGAGCACGAGTCATAAAAAAAGGAAGCTCCAACGGTTGTGCCGCCTGTAGCAACTAGGAGAAAGAGGAGAGACAAAAGAAAGACGAGGGAGAAAGGAGAGGAAAGATAGGAGATTGGAGTACATGAAGAGTTAAAGAAATGCATTGTGGCAAGGAAGGGCACATGAAGAGGAATTGCAATTAGAGGTGTGCATGATTCGGTCCAAACCGATTTTTTCGTTTTCAGTTCGATTCGATTTGGCCCGGTTCGGTTCAGTTTCAGGCCGATGCACAACCCTAATTGCAATGTGTGGAAGAAGAAAAGGGATGAAGAGGAAAATTAGGAGGGTACAACGTCGGTTCTGCAGGACGGTGATGATGAGCAGGTTGTTCTCACATGCTTGGAGGAGCCTGATTCTTGTGTAGAGTGGATTGTTGATGGAGCTGCATATTTCCATGCTACATCAAGGAGAAAAGCGTTTACTTCGTACAGAATGGGACACTTTGGCAAAGCAAATATGAAGAATGGAAGCTTGTCAGATCTTGTTGGTATGGGAGATAGTTGTGTGCTGACAAACACAGGTTGGAGGATAACATTGACTGATGTGCGACACATACCGGATTTGCAGAAGAATCCGATGTCTCTTCAAGTATTGGATAAAAAGGCTATGATAACTTCTTTGGAAGTAAAAAGTGGAAACTCAGAAAAGGGTCAATGGTGATCGCTAAAGGTGATTTGAGCGGCACCTTGTACATGACTCGGATGGAAGAAATCAGAGAAGTTGTGACAGAGGTTTATGGTGATGCTTCGCTTGATTTGGTGCGAGGGCTTACATGATGCTTGAGTGGGAAGGGGCTGCAGAATCAGAAGAGAAAGTTTCCCGTGTCTGGATTGCAGACAAGATTTAGAGGAACTTCTAAGACGTCAGAAGAGGATAGCACAAGTGTGGAGTTTGCTTCAGAGGACTGTGTTGATGGAATAGCCATGTCAAAGGGGAGTTCATCAGGAGCTATGACTGGTGACAGATCTGAGCACGACGAGCCAACACGGATAGAAGAAACTACCAGAGGGTCAGAGAGAGGAGGTTATGCATTCACCGGGAGTTGTACCTCGGAGTACTAAAGAGTTACGGAGAAAGGGGAGCTAGTGGGTGATGGTGACATCTGGCGATCATCAGTTACGCGTCTCAGGGGTGAGACGGGACTTGGATGCAGGTGAGGCCAGGGCGAGCATGAACATGTTTCCCTTGGGCTGGAGGGGGGGATTGTTGTGCCTAGGGCCCATTTGGTCCAACCCAAGTAAAGGCCATTTCTTGGCTTTTATTGGAAGAATTAAATAAAGGCATTTTTGCCTTTTGTTCTGAGGAGCACGAGACACAAAAAAGGGAAGCTCCAAGGGTTGTGCCGCATGTAGCAACAAGGCGAAAGAGGAGAGAGAGAAGAGAGAGGAGGAAGAAAGGAGAGGAAAGATAGGAGATTTGAGCGGGTGTTTCTTCTCTTGATCTGGTGATCCGTCTTCTTCCTTCGGCAAGTCAACAACGGATGTTTGTTGATAGGTATTTTCTCCTCCTTGGAAATCTAATCTGATTACAAGTGTTTAGCTAGGTTTTGGAGAGGAATCCTTTCTAGATCGGGTTGTATTTAGATTGGTGTTTGAGATCTCCATATTTGTTTGTCTCGGTTTGAGACTGGATTGTTAAACACTTGTATTGACATGTTGATTAGTGGATTGGTTGCTCTGGCGGGCGGAATGTGGGTTTTTTGATCCTCTGGTTAGAGAGGGTTTTTCCCACGCAAATCTAGTGTCCATATTTGTTGTGCTTTTATCTGTGTTTGTGGTTGCTTGGTTGTTTGATTTCTAGATTGGATATTATCGGTTGGTCATTAATTTGCTGGCTGATTATTTTTGGTTCTCTTATTACCCGAATTCGCTTCCTGGAATGGTTGGAAAGTAGTTTCTAGACTAACGTTATGTTCACACGCAAATGTGCTGAATCGACCTCGTCCGAGAGGACGCCATCGGCTAGTATTTTCTCCGGCCGAAATTTTTCCTTATATAATTTTTTTTAAAGTTTTTAGACAATATATTTAGTGCTAGCTTTAACAAAAAAAAAATTTAAAACTTTATTTCTACTAAAGAAGGGAATCCTCCAATTAATTAGATAACTCCAACTATAATATTCCGAAATAAAGTAATGAATGATGAAGTATAAATGAGTAATTAGTAATCTGAACATATGTACACAAGAGGCACAGTTGTAAATTACCAACTGAAATGATATGAAATCAGCAATATTTAACAGATGCACATGCACTCATGTACAAACCAGGCCCGTCCAATAGCATGTTCAAAAAGCCCAACGGAACAGGGCCCCAAATTTTCTAGGGCCCCATATAAAAATTTATTAGTACTTGTATTATTTGTTGTCTAGATAATCACATTGATGGGTTGTCTCAATGGTTAGTGGCCAACCAAATTCAATCAATTACCCATAGATTGTGGGTTTGAATCTCAACCCTCTTTCATTTTTGTTTTTAATCTTTTAATCTTTTTTTTTAATATAGAAAAACTATATCAGACCTTCTTATTACCTACTTTTAATTAATTTTTGACCTTCTTATTAACTAATTTTATTTGTTACTTTAATACATCCTCAAATTACATTATTTTTGGGGCCTTCTTATCAACTACTTTCTTATTAACTACTTTTAATTAATTTTTGACCTTCTTATTAACTAATTTTATTTGTTACTTTAATACATCATCAAGTTACATTATTTTTGGGGCCTTCTTATCGACTATTTATAATTATTTTTGGGGCCTTCTTATTAAGTATTTTTATTTGTTAATTTAACACAACCTCATGTTATATTGCCATAAACATAACAATAAAAAAAAACTAAATAACTAATACTGTAGAAGGTAGTTCTACATTAAATTTATTTTAGTCTTCTTTTATTTTTCAAATATAAATTTATTCAATACTAATTTACTCTCCTACATGTTTGTGATTTATTAGTAAATCTTAATAAATACTCCTCCCAGTAAAATAGTTATATTTGAATTTTTCATAGGGTTTAAAAAAAACTCGATAAAATATTAGCTTTTAAAATATTATTTATAATAATTTCATATATTTTTATATTTTATATGGTTTTTATCTTAATTTAAAAAAAACATATATAAATTAAATATTTTAATACAGAAGTAGTATTGAACAGGGCCCCCAAAATACATTGGACGGCCCTAGTACACACACATAAGCAGAGAGGGAGGGAGGCGCCCGAATGCGACCATTGAGATCGATAACCGGTCAGCTCATCAAAGTATCAAACCACATGGCCTTGGAAAGCGAAGCAAATGAGGAGAGCCAAGAACCAGCTCGTGAGCGAAGGGAAGGCAAGAGGGCCAGAGTCATTCAGGTCGTGACCCGGGGGCATTGCCATCCCATATGTTGATTTCACCTTGATGATAATTTGTGATATATTTTTGCAGGATGATGGAAGACAAATAAGGTAGTATTTTATGCAAATATCAATTATACCTTGAAGTTACATACAGCTGATTTGTTTTAAAAGAGTTTGTTTTAGATTTGGTTGTTTAAAGATTTGGTCAAAGTAGTAAATTGGATTTTATTTTGTACGTGAGATTTGTTCAAATTAATTTTAAAAGTGCTTTTTATTTGATTTATTTATTTAACAATTTGGATGTGATTTGCTATGTGGTTCCACGTACAGAATTTAAGGTAAAGCTAAAAATGATTTATTCTATTCCTATATATATTTACGGATGAAGTAATTTAAATTGGTTTAATTTTTTCTCACATCTTTTATTGGATTTTCGGTTAAGAATATATTGGATATATATTTGTTTTGGTCTAGAATTTTGTTACATGAGTAATTTAAATTGGAGAAGAGCGTAATTTAAATTGAAGAAAGCGTGGAGCGGCCAGCGGCCAGTAGTTTTCTCCAACAGCAAATCTCGGCCAGAAAGTTTAAAATGCAGAAATTCAAATTCAAAAGCCAGGAAGATTCGGCAACAGCAAATCTCCAATTCAACGTTCAAATTCTTGTTACCATTAATCAAGATTTGGAGAGATAAAAAAATCAGCAAATCCTTGGAACTCTCGGTTATAAAGCAGAAGGAAGAGAACGATAGAAATACACCTTCTGCCAAGCCATCTCCGCGCCTCAAAGAGCTCTCAAGTCTACAGACGCCATTGCTGATTTTATTTGCTTCCTTTCTCTCTCTATTCTGTATTTGATTTATTATCTTTGAGAGTTAGGAAGTCTTGAGCTTCATAGTTTAATTCAATCCCTGTTATACTAAGAGTATCATATACTCAAACGTATCACACTTTGGTGTGGCAAAGGGGACTTTTATTTCTCTGTATTTTGGGTTGTACTAGATAGCTGAGAGAGGTGAGGCTATTCTAGATTGGTCTAGGACTCTAAGGGATCTGAGTTGACTAGATTGCAATTGTATAGGAGAGAGGCTTCTCGGTGAGCTATTAGGATCCATAAGGAAAGAGGAATAAAAGTTGTTGAATCCTACGGGTTGGATAACCCTAGGCGGGGACGTAGGCTGGTTTAGAGCCGGACCTCGTTAACAATTATCGAGTTCATATATTTAATTTCCGCACTTACGTTTATCTGTTCTGTTTGTTTTTAACGCCTGATTACATTGCAGAACTAGCAAGGCACGAAAAATTTGTTCAAGGTCTTGAGATTGAGTTCAAGGCCTTGAAACCCACTATCCAACCTTTGAAGTTGCTTGCTCTGCACGACTTTGCGAAAATCTTCCATACTCTGTTCAACCCTCCATTCAAGAGTATTTGTATTACTTTTATTTACCTTAAGTACTCGTTTCATCAATTGGAGCTTAACTCACATTTATTTGATTTAACAATCCGTGAGATCGATCATGAGTACTATAGATAAGGAGGATCCCTTTGAACTCATCACAAGAGGGCTAGCAAAAATACTCAAGATGAAGAAGCAATTCTCAAATCGAGAATACTTTGGATCTTCAAAGCACCGAGGTAAGTCTTCTAACCCTTGTAAGAAATCAAAGATTCTAACTTGCTTTGAATGTGGTGAAACATGTCACCTTGCAAATGAGTGTCCTCAAAAGAAGAAGAACAAACGCCGAAAGAAGGATTCAGATTCCTCCAGTGAATCGGACTCGGAAAATGATCCAGGAAATCTTTGCTTGATGGCAGATCATGAGAAAACTCCAAAGAAGCATCTTGGAACTTTTGTAAGAAATTTGATTTCTAGTCCTACTGCTGCGTTGTCTGAATTTTTGCAAAACATGATTATGAATGAAGAGGATTATATTTTGGAGACTAACACCTTGAAAGAGAAGCTATTGGAACAGGAGAAACGCATGAGTGATTTGTCGCTGGAAATGAAAAATCTCAAAGCCTCTCGGTCAGCCCTTGACATTAAAGTCAAGGCCTTGGAGAAAGAAAATCTCAAAGCCTCTCAAGTCTACAGACGCCATTGCTGATTTTATTTGCTTCCTTTCTCTCTCTATTATGTATTTGATTTATTATCTTTGAGAGTTAGGAAGTCTTGAGCTTCATAGTTTAATTCAATCCCTGTTATACTAAGAGTATCATATACTCAAACGTATCGCACTTTGGTGTGGCAAAGGGGACTTTTATTTCTCTGTATTTTGGGTTGTACTAGATAGCTGAGAGAGGTGGGGCTCTTCTAGATTGGTCTAGGACTCTAAGGTATCTGAGTTGACTAGATTGCAATTGTATAGGAGAGAGGCTTCTCAGTGAGCTATTAGGATCCAAAGGAAAGAGGAATAAAAGTTGTTGAATCCTACGGGTTAGATAACCCTAGGCGGGGACGTAGGCTGGTTTAGAGCCGAACCTCGTTAACAATTCTCGAGTTCATCTATTTAATTTCCGCACTTACGTTTATCTGTTCTATTTGTTTTTAATGCCTGATTACATTGCAGAACTAGCAAGGCACGGAAAAATTGTTCAAGATCTTGAGACTGAGTTCAAGGCCATGAAACCCACTATCCAGCCTTTGAAGTTGCTTGCTCTACACGACTTTGCGAAAATCTTCCATACTCTGTTCAACCCTCCATTCCAGAGTATTTGTATTACTTTTATTTACCTTAAGTACTCGTTTCTTCACCATCCATGTGGCCCTCGTGACCCGACACTGCATGCACTAACACCAGGCAGCATGCCGCAAATGCGTAAGGTTTCACTGTATTTCCTGATACCATTATGTTGTGACACTTGTGAATCCCACATCGGAAGTGGGAAGATTCTGAACCTAACATATAAGTGGATGTGCTACTCCACCTAATGCCAATTGGTTTTGGGATGGTGCCCCGGTCTGGCTTTTATGTTGGGCTTTCTGGTCGTGCCCAACAAGACTTTCCCCCTAACAAACTGGTATCAGAGCCGGGTTCGGCGGGTGGACCGGTTGCACCGATAATTGAGATGGACTCCACATCTATATTGATGACGGGTTAGTCGAACCCGTTGCGTGGAGGTCTCAATTCCAACCGGGCTAGACTTGTGATGGATTCACAAGTGAGAGGGGGATTTGTTGGGACACTTGTGAATCCCACATCGGAAGTCGGAAGATTATGAACCTAACATATAAGTGGATGGGCTACTCCACCTAATGCCAATTGGTTTTGGGATGGTGCCCCGGTCTGGCTTGTATATTGGGCTTTCTGGTCGTGCCCAACAAGACTTTCCCCTAACACATTATTTAGATGATGCTAAGTACGTACGTAATTGTTGAATTGAATCGAATTGAATTAAATTAGATTAGATTAGAGAATGATGTGTAAGCCAAACTAGCTCTCCTGGTATTTATACTCATCGCCGTTGATATTTTTGCCGATTTCTAGCCACTTAAAATAAAATTATCCTAAAATTTTAATGACGATAGCAAGTCCTAAGGCCATGTTTATCAGTTACTATTCAAGATACTAAATTTACTACTTTTTTATTCATCTCTCTCCGCCACATCAGCATAGCATCTCTTTTCCACTTTTTCCAGTTTAACAATAGCATCCTTTTAGCATCCCACAATCCATCTTTTTTTACCAATTCAATTTACGAATATACCCTTCTATAACAATTATTTCCAACATATTTATAATATGATTATAATATTATATTAGTTATAATATTATATTAGTATTTAATTACTAAATTGTAATTGTAATTATAAAATTTTGATTTAAAATAAAATAGAAAACTTCATTGATTAAAAAAAGAAATTACACAAAAGCTAATACATAAATTAAATTGCAACGTACGAAACATAATACGAAAATTATAATAAACAATCGGGAACCGAACGCCCAAGATCCAATTTTTCGAGGAAAATTACAATATAATTGTATCGAAAGAAATCATTTTTTTCAAAATATGTCGAAACATATTTAAAATTGATGTCTATGTGTAGAGAAAAATGAATCTAGTATAGTGGTATTTTTTTTTAATTTATTAATTTTACATTTTCATTGTTGAAATTTGCATTTTGTAAATGTAAATATCCAAACGGTAGAACAGATCACAACCGTTGATTGCATTCAATCTCAACCGTCTGCTCTCGCCCACTCCTAACTTGACATGTGTCTCCTTCTTTTTTCACAATTGCAGGGATTTGCAGTGCCCAGTTGCATGATACGCAACACTTCACCTAAATATTGTTCCAAACGGCACCGTTTTGACATGAGATTTCCGGAAAAAAAAATGAAAGCCTGACACAACATTTATTACACACAATTAAACGTCGATGCTTAAATTACATCGCTCAAGCATCCGTTTCATCCGACCCTTAATATTTTATTAATTTCTTTCACTTAAGTATCGTGAATAGTTCGCCGTTAAAGATGGTCTAACACTCAAGAAAATTTTATTGAATTGATTAAAATTAAACAAACAATGTGGTTGTGTACTATTACTACGAAGATGACGCGTCTAGTATTACTGCACGAATCTTGCTACTTCTAATAAATACCAATTCAAACTTAATTGAGGCTTGTAAACAATTAAATACATGAATTTGCTTGATCTACTTCTAATAAATACCAATTCAAACTTAATTGAGCTGCATGAATCTTGCCACTTCTAATAAATACAAATACATGAATTTTGTGAAAGATTTCCTTTTTTTAAGAGGTAAATATATAGTTGATGTGGTAAGAAACCACAAGATACAAAAGAGTAAGATCATACCGCAGGTCTTACGTAAGAGGTAGTAAATCTATACCCAAAAGTCCCCCTAGGCTCACCAACAACTAACTCAAACTCTCAACTCACACAGATGACCACCATTACAAAACCACCCTCTAACGCCTACTCTATACAAAGCCAAGTAGCTCTAATCAGTCGGACCGCAACCTAGGAGCCAACACAAAACTCAACACATCAGAGATAGAAGTAACCCCCCCCCCCCCCCCCCCCCCCCCCCCCCGTCGATCCGGTCTTCCCATGCATGTTTTGCCTTCACACAACATGGTAAAACGGGATCGACAACTAGCCATAATAAGCTCAGCACATTTAGTAATGTCAAATGGTTCGTTACAAAATAAAGATTTGTTACGCGGCATCCAAGTGAAGTAGATTGTAGCTTGTAGTGCCATCATCTTCCTATGAAAGGTCCTTGTCTTCCTTACGCGGGATGGCTCAGCAGCAAACCAATACAACCACTCTTCAACGGAGGCATGGAGTACAAAGATACCAATCCAATCAAATACAATATGTTGGACAACATAAACAACGAGGCACTGAAACCATAAGTGATCCTCGCTCTCCTCCGTCGAATGGCAAAGGGAGCACTCAGCAGCGGCGTCGCCCATCTAGTGCTTGATCCTCCTGCCCGTTTGTAGTCTCTTCTTAGATGCTATCCAGGTAATGACAACCCATTTTCTATTCTGCATCTTTCCCCAGATTAGCCCACCCCAATCTACCTCCTGGCCCTTCTTTCGGAAGATATGATAGAGTTTCGAGCACGAGATCTTACCACCATCACCGAGAAGGCTGCTCATATCATACTCGGCGATACCATCTTCAGCTAGCAGCCCTGCCAGATCTCCCTTTACTTGTAATAATGCTCTCCAAAGCCTGGTGTCATCCCGTTTCGGAACCATTACCCTTCTGAAGTCGCCTCCCAGATGGTTTTGAAGGCACCATCGATTCCAAATTGACTGTAGCTCAGAGTTTGGCCAACACACTCTTATTTCATGCCTGCAGCTCACAAATATTCAAGTCACATTCCTTATGCGGCTTTGTCACATCGTCCCAGGCCACAAGGTGCTTCCGACCTTCCATAGTTCCATTCTAGAGGAACCTCTTGAGCATTCCTTCAACCTTGTCTATGACCCCTTTAGGCAAGAGAATGACCTGACTCCATAACGTTTGGACCCCCGTACATATAGCTCGAATAAGCTGTAAACATCCAGCATATGATAATCTTCGTGTCGTCACATTCTGAATTCGGCCACCAATTTTAGTATAGAGGGAGTTATATTCATGGATAAGAATTCTCCTTGAACTCAATGGTGTGCCTAAGTATTTGACTGCAAATTCACCACAGACAAATCCCAGCAGCTCAATGATGCCATTGGTTACCTCTGAAGGAATTGGTATCCTTTAATTGATGTGTAAAATACTAATGATATAATAGGATTAAAATGGAGATTTATAATCTGAATAATTTAGGTAATTATAGTGCTTTGCTAGAAGTCAACTATAATTTATAGATTAAATTATATTTAATCTATTGCTATTTTATTCAGGTCCTATAAGGTCACACACAAAGAGTAGTAGGAATTGGATAATTGATTAATAATAATAATAAGTTATTATTGTTGATATAGTTTGTGGATAGAAGATAAAAGATAAAGGTGACTTATTAGGAATAAGCTGACCTAGTTTCTACAATATATAAGGACTTATTAAGAATAAGTCTTAACCAGAGATTGACATTGTACGTGTCTCCAAAAACTTCTCCCACCACAAATCGCTTGCCTCCCTAACCCGTAGGGTGATCGCGCTACTAAATATCTGACCTAGTGTAACATCAAATTTGCAACAGTTTTTTACATCCGTTACAATAGATAGGCTATGGCAATAGTCATAATAAATTGACCTATAGTAACGGTTTGATGTAATAGTGACCATCTATACTAACACTTTTTATCTTCTATGGTAACGGTTGCTGAAAAGTGAAAATTTTGGCGTAGAATTAAAAGAAGAGGCGTGTAATGATGGTCTATGCTAACACCTTTTATTTTCTATTGTAACGGTTGTTGAAAAGCGAAAATTTTGGCGCAAAATTAAAAGAAGAGGTGCCTAATCTAATTCATAAATAAATAAAGAAGAGCCTCTTCACGGACTTCACCCACATCAACTTTACCTTTCCCCAAATCAAATTCATACCTTTTCTCCGCACAAAAAAAAATCAGATTCATTCTCTCTCAATCAGTTAGACAAATTGATGCGAAACACCATGAAAATCCAAGCCCTACCGCACGAATTACACTCGACTTACATCAAAATTTCCTTCATTTCTCACTAGTCTCTTCACTCCTCTAGCCTATTTGAGTCCTTGGGTTGCGAAAGAAGCCGTTGATTCTGCCGAACGACTTGATTTTCCACATTCGCCACCGAAGGAATTCGTTTTTGCTCTTGAGAAGGAAACAACTACTTTTATGTGGAGCTTTGGATTTACACCTACTCTTCACTCCTCAACCTATACACTTCTCTATCGTTTGTACTGGGTATGCTTTTCATATTTTTTGGGGCAATTTCTGGGATGTTTAGGAAAATTTACACCAATTTTTAGTTTTGCCTAATTTTTGCTAGGTATCTTTTTTTCTTTCAGAAAGCCCTTCCTTTTGCACAAGTAGTTATCAAAATCATTGAGTTTACACAAGGTGTTGCCAGGCTAACCCCAATTTGGAGAAACACTTTTCGATCAGACATGTATCGGTAGGTTTTTACTATGCATCTTCACTTACAGTTAATATGTTCCATGTCTTATTATATTTCTAAAATAAGAGAGTAGATGATAATCTGATATATAAATGCAAATGTATTATATTCATTAACAGAGTTTTGGAAATTATAAAAATGCATGGTACCTTGGATATCTGTATCGGGGGGAGTTGATCATGAATTTAGTTAAAGTAAACAATTTAAATGCAATGATTTGGAAAGTTGTAACCCATATCAAATGTTTTCTGGATACTAACTTCTCTTTTTATTATCTTTGTTTTAATCTATTGTAAGTAGGTGCTGGAAAGAAAAAAAAAACAAAATCTATTGAAAGTGTGTAACAATAAGCATTTGTTTATCCTTGCTTGTATTTCTTTGTAGATATTAGTTCGTTCAAGCTAATAAAGCTTTTTTAAGTGTTTCAATTTTTATTTCTTTTATCTTCTGTATCAATTTTGATAATGAGATAGATGACCAGGCCAGGTGATTATTGACATTCATTATTAGTTTATCACCATTTTTATTCATCCATTTTGTATTTTGCTATAGTGCAATTTGAGAGGTATTAGGCTAAGTAGCTTGGTAACCCATGTCTGTTAATTAGAAGATGAGTTTCTGGTATGATTTTCCTTGGTGGAGGGATGAATATGAAATATGGTTGGATGAAAACCTTGAAGATGCATTTGTAACTAGCTTCTTTTATAATTGAATGTAGTGAACATCATCCATTTGTGAGTTCCCAAAGGAAAAGGTTCATCGACATTCCCTTGATAAGCTTCTAGTAATTGTCCTAAATTCAGACGGGAAACCTATATGTTCTAGTGAACTTGGTCAATTCTTAGGGACCGTAACAAATGATCGTGTGCTTGTACCCTTAAATGTACTTGATTGGAAGTTTACACCAACAAAAGAGAATATTTGGAGTCATGTGAAGGTACTTATGTTCATTATATATCTTTTCATTTCTGTGTATATTATTGCTGGCAATTTTGATACTTTACGTGATTATATTTGAAGGAGAGATACATTATTCCAGAAGAAGGGAAAAATTGGTGTGAGTACCGTGAATGATGATTGGCGTGCTTACAAATCAAGGGTGAAGAGATTGCATTATAGTGCATATAAAATAGATGAAGAGAGGTGGGATAACCACCCAAAAACGGTTCATGAAAATCAGTTTAGAGAACTCTTGGATTATTGGAATAGTTCAATAGGGAAGGTATTTTTTTCCATGCGATATCTTTGTGTGAATTGTTCAGCCTTGTCTTACTTTGTTCATGTCTTATTTTTTATGGGATACATGTTTAATTATAGTAATCCTTAATACATGATTTAGGAAATTTCTCGTGTTAATGTATCCAACCGCCAAATGTATGATGATGCGCAGATGCGCACACCATTGGTCCCCGTTCACTTGCAATGTTACGCTACGAGTTGGCCGGTAATATAATCTAATTATTTTTATGATGTGATTTTTATCTAATAAATATTTTTATAAGGTTTCTTTATTTTCTTTAGGAGCAAAAGGATGCAAACAATCAACCTCCATCAAAGTCAATGGTCTACAAACAATCCAGGAAAAGTGATGCGGGACCATCCAAGACACCTCCGGACACACCTATACTTGGGGATGGACCTATGATTCGAGCTCGTGAGAATGTTGTCATCCTCAAGAGGAAGAAGAAGGCTCCACCATGGGAGAAGGTCCAAAGGTGCAAGCTTGATGGGTTGTTCATTTTGAGATCGGGCCATCCTACGGCTAACCCCGTATCAAATTATACGGGGTTAGCTGTAGGATGGCCCGATCTTCGACAATCAAGACTCAAAGGCAAGAACGGAAGCAAACGACTCAAGAACAAGAACAAAACGCAGCAAGACTCGAAACAAAGAAACAATAAAGACTCGACCGATAAGGACTGATTCGAACTAAAATAGAACGAGGCAAAGACCCCAGGCCTCCTAAGAGGGTAGGAACCAAATACCAACGACTATAAAGCCCGCATCTTCAACCTTACACAACCAAGCGGACAACTTGGAGGCACAAGGAGGGGACTTGTGATTACCTGGATCACCAAGCTCTCGCGAGGTTGACGAACTCAAAGCAAACCAAGTTAGATCTATACCAATAGTTGCAATCGACGAGCCACACTTCGATTCGATTGACTTTCTCTCAATTGTGTTTCACACAAACTGAAATTTTCATAAAAGAGACGTCTGTCTTACAATGGAGGAATCAGCCGTTCTAATATAGAAAACCCTAGGGCTGATTTTAATGAAAATAATAAATATAATAGAAATTAACTTAAATCCCTAAAATACTAAAAATAACTTAAGTAAATAAGGTCTCTAAAAATAGCAATAAAAAGAGTTCCAACACTTGAGAATTTCCCGTCTAAAACAGTGACAGCCCAAAGAATGTGATTTTCGGCCAAGCTCTAGGTCGAATCTGGAAAAACCTTCAACAGCAAAGTTGTAGATCTCTTCGTCCTCGTTCCGACAAGGTATGGCACGATCAAATCAGATTAATATTGAATCCGTACGACTCATTTTACTGAGAAGTCGAAAAGCTGTCAAATGTTGAACGAATCTCAAAATGAACAACCCATCAAGCTTGCACCTTTGGACCTTCTCCCATGGTGGAGCCTTCTTCTTCCTCTTGAGAATGACAACATTCTCACGAGCTCGAATCATAGGTCCATCCCCAAGTGTAGGTGTGTCCGGAGGTGTCTTGGATGGTCCCGCATCAGTATGCATTGTAATGGTTATGCTTATGGTAACAGTGATATGTCTATGGTAACAGTGATATACCTATGCTAACGGTTGTTGACCAATGGTAACAGATGTTCCCATTTTTTAAAAACTGTTACCATAGGATAGCAAACCGTTACCATAGACCTAAGCCAACGGCCTCTAGTGTAGCGGCGTGACATGTGTTACCATAGACATATAGTAACGCTTTTGAAGCCTAAGGTAACTGATTTGGGCCGTTACACTAGGTCAGATATTTTGAGTTGAAATCCTCCGATCATTCGTTTTAGCAAACGGAGACAAGGAGATCCAATCTCGTGCTCGTGTGGACCAAGTAGAGGAGTCGCGCTTGAGGCTCTTTTCTCCAAAGGTGATTTCGAATCAAGGTTCCGCACAAGAAAGGTACGACTTTTCCCCTCTATATTGTTCATATCAATTCATGCATGAGATCCCGAATTAGATGTTAGAAAATAGTTTTCTTCCCTTCCGCTGCGCATCTAATTTCCTACAGTGGTATCAGAGCCTCTTGCATAAATTGATGTGATCGATTAATTTTCTTGCTAATTTTGATTCAGTTTAACAATATATTTGATATATGGAATAATTTGTATAATTAAAATTAAGATTTTGATTGATTGGGTATATAAAATTTGGTACATGAAATTAGTTCACCATAGGAATTTAATTCCGATGCAAAGCGGTAAACTTTGTATGCTGGGCAATCAATTAGTTCGATCATGATCGGAGTTGAATTAATTTATACATGAACTTATAAAATTTCAATCCAAGGTCAATTGGGAATCAACTTACGTACATGTTCAATTAGTTGATCATGATCGGTTTGATCTCACGATCAATTAGTTGATCGCAATTTGATATGTTTGACTTAATCACTCGGATTACAGTGGAATATGAATCTAAGAAATTAGGAATTTCATAATTTTGATGCATAAAGTTGATAAATTTTATGTGAATTTGATTCATATATTAATTTGTCAAAAGTTTAAGTTTTACGAAAACTTACCATCTTAATCCTACAATTGTCAAAGTTTGTAATTGTTATAAAATTTGAGTGGGAGTGGATGAGGGCGGAATTAGGATTATGGAAGATATTTATGATTTTAGTGTAAAATATGAAATTACCTTAATTAGATATGGTAGATATCTTATCTCTAATAAAAAAATTTTCTATCCAATTATACAAGGTAATAGTTACCATAAATTTATTCCATATATATGATTGCTAATTTTGAATTAAATATCAAGAATATTAAATTAGTTATTTTATTAGATAATTTAATTGATTTGAGTTAAATAGTTTATTAATATCATTAATATTCTATTTCTTTTTTATATTAATTTGATTAATATTTTGATATTATATTAATTGTAATTAATATTTATTTAATATTTGATATTATTGCATGCGGTGACTAGTATGGCCCAAGTAGCATATAAATACGATCTGCGTATTGTTATGTATTTTTGTACACGATCTGCGTATCGTTATGCATTTTTATAATTTAATTTTTGAAAGTAAATTTATTTATACATTGTACAAAAGAAGATGTTACAAGATTTAAGGATGGAGATCCAAAAGGCAATTCTAGGATGGAGATCCAAAAGGAGAATCAAGAATGAGGATCCAAGAAGTTAGAAGAACCTTGAAGATTTATCTTTTTGGTTTTCTTTTCATTAGGGGCCATACTAGGATCACAATTTATTTTTGTGCATGTGTTTGGTTTATGCTTGCATGTTTGATTATGTTGTTTGTTCACTTGATAATTAGACTTACATGACAAACCTAGTTCCCTTAAAAGAAAATTGAGAGTATGCATTTCCCAATTCATAACTTATGGGGCCCTTGGAATTTGATGGATAGGTTTTGCCAAAGCAAGGTGTCCATGCTTTGACCTTGGGATAGTACGGGTAAATCTATATAAGAGATTTATAGCCTTGAATTGGTTATACTCAACAAAAGACCAAAAGACAAAGTTTTGGATTTTGAGGCATGGGATAGATTTACATAAGATGTGATCTATCAACCAAGAGTTATAAATGTTATAACTAGTAAAAGTTACTTACCTTGTCACATAAGAGTTAGGGTAGTGCCAAAGCACACTAATGTCTTATTTGTAATAGGATCTTGGAATCATTTTATTCAAAGGAAAATTTATTTTATGGATAAAATGGCATTAGCTTATTTACATTTAAAGCATGTTTAAATTTTAAGCTTTTTGCATGACAAACATGATTCATATTTTGCATGTTCTATGTTGTAGATATCATAAACAGAAATGATAACCCAACCATCATCAATTTGCGTTCAATTCTTGAGAAGAATAAGTTGAACGGCAATAATTTCCTCAATTGGGAAAGAAATCTGAGAATTGTTCTCAGGTTTGAAGGAAAAGAGAGTGTACTTGACACCCCAATCCCAAAATTGATTGATCCCTCTACTCAAGCTGAGAAGGATCAGGAAAAAGAAATCAGAGATAAGTCAGTGATTGTCACATGTCTTATGCTGGCTTCTATGGAGTCGAGCCTTCAAAAGAGGTTCGAAAAAGATGGATGCTTGCACCATCATTCGCACCTTGAAAGTTATATTTTAGGAACAAGTGAGGATGGAGAGGTATGAGACTGAGAAGGCAATACTTGATTACAAACTTGATAAAGGCAAGCCAGTTGGTCCTCATGGCTTTGAAATGATTGGTCACTTTGAAAACATGGAGAGACTTGGCAACCCCTATAGCCAAGAGTTGGCTACAGACATCATACTTCATTCTCTGCACGATGGATTTACTCAGTTCAAGCTAAACTTCAATATGAACGGAGCTGTAAAAATGCTTGAAGAGTTGCATGGGATGCTTAAGACCGCTAAGCAAAATCTAACTATGGGCAACAAGAAGGAGATCTTGATGGTCCAAAAGGGAAAAAGGGTTCAAGAAAGGGGCATCTGGACAGCAGAAGAATGTAAAAGGGAAGGGTAAACCAGTTACCCAACCCAAGAACACTTCTGAGAAAGCTAAAGTAGTTGCTGACCATGATTGTTTCTACTGCCATACCAAGGGTCACTGGAAGAGAAATTGCCCAAAGTATCTAGAGGATAAGAAGAATGGAACTGTGAGTTCCAATTCAGGTACGCATGTTATAGAAGTCCTATCGGCTAATGCTTCTAGCTGGGTATTCGACTGAAACCTTATTGCGGCTTCTGTTTTGGATTTAGAAGGCTACAATTATTCTTGCAAAGTTCAACGCTTGTCTATTTTCAAAGATAACATTTTTATGCCGATTTTGTGTTGAGTAATGGACTCTACATTTTGGATCAAACATCTGGCATTTATAACGTAAGTACCAAAAGGCAAAAATCAGACGCATGTGATAACACCTACCTATGGCATTGTTGATTGTGTCACATAGGCTTAAATCGCATGAAGAAGCTTCATAAAGATGGACTTTTGACATCAATTGATTGTGAATCATTTGACACATGTGAGTCATGTGTAATGGGAAAAATGAAAAGGTCACCTTTTACTGGGGTAAGTGAAAGGGCAACTGAGCTCTTGACACTAATACATACTGATGTATGTGGACCTATGAGTACAGAAGCTAGAGGTGGGTATAGATACTTCATAACTTTTACTTATGACTTTAGTAGATATGGCTACATCTACTTAATGAAGCATACGTCTGAATCATTTGAAAAGTTCAAAGAATTTCAGAATGAAGTTGAAAACCAGCTTGGCAAGAAAATTAAGGCACTTCGATCTGATCGTGGTGGTGAATATTTGAGTCAAGAATTTGATCATCATTTGAAGAGTTGTGGGATATTATCACAACGAACTCCACCCGGAACACGCCAAATGAACGGTGTATCTGAAAGGAGGAACAAGACCCTATTGGACATGGTCTGATCAATGATGAGTTTTGCTAATCTTCCAATATCTTTATGGGGGTATGCTCTCACAACCGCAATGTTCACACTAAACAGGACTCCATCTAAGGCTGTAGAAAAGACACCATATGAGTTATGGACTGGAAGAGTTCCAAGTTTGTCTTTTCTCAAAGTTTGGGGATGCGAAGCATATGTAAAATGTTTACTAGCAGATAAGCTCACACCCAAATCGGATAAGTGCTTCTTTGTAGGGTACCCTAAGGAAACTAAAGGGTACTACTTCTACAATCCCACCGAGCACAAAGTGTTTGTTGCTAGGGATAGTGTCTTTTCGAAAAAAGAGTTTGTTTCCAAAAAGTTAAGTGAGAGAAATGTTGATCTCGAAGAGGTTCGAGAGAAGCAACAAATCGAGCAACAAGAAGACATGGATCACTTCATGAATGAGGCTGTGAGCTTTGAGGACCTAATTCCCGAAGAAGATGGAACTCAAACTCATACAATGGAGGAGGCAGAATTGGAGGTGCAAGACCCCATTCCCAACAACCCACAAAATGTTGGGGTGGAACCTCCAGTTGCTCAACCCACGCGTAGATCAAAAAGGGCAAGATCGCTACCAAATAGATTTGCTGAATTCATATTGAATGCAGGTCTGGACATTCTGTTGTTAGAAAGCGATGAACTTACTACATATAAGCAAACTTTGATGAGTCCAGACTCCAAGAAGTGGCATGATGCCACGGTATCCGAAATGGATTCTATGTCTGAGAATCAAGTATAGGACTTGATAGATCCACTGGATGGGATAATACCCATTGGGTGCAAATGGGTTTATAAACTCAAAATAGACAAGAATGGAAAGGTAAATCTATTCAAAGCAAGATTGGTTGCGAAAGGGTTTAAACAGATTCATGGTATTGACTATGATGAAACTTTCTCACCAGTCGTTATGATTAGATCCATCCGGATACTCCTAACAATTGCAGCTCATTATGATTATGAGATCTGGCAAATGGACGTCAAGACCGCGTTTCTAAATGGATACTTAGAAGAGGATGTGTACATGACACAACCTGAAGGTTTTGAGGATCCACAAAATCCTAGGAAGGTATGCAAACTTAAGGAATCCATTTATGGACTTAAGCAAGCATCAAGGAGTTGGAACCTTCAATTTGATGAAGTGATCAAACAGTTTGAATTCATCAGATGTGAAGAAGAACCTTGTGTTTACAAAAAGTTTAGTCGGAGTAAAGTTGTATTCTTGGTTTTGTATGTGGATGACATACTACTCATTGGGAATGACATTCAAATGCTTGAGTCTATAAAAGACTGGCTCAAGAAGCATTTCTCAATGAAAGACCTTGGAGAGGCAGAGTACATTTTAGGCATCAAGATCTATAGGGATAGATCCAAGAGACTCATTGGACTAAGTCAGGGAACTTATATAGATAAGGTTCTAGACATGTTCAAAATGAAAGATTCCAAAAATGGATTTTTGCCCATGCAACATGGTCTATATCTAAGCAAGAAGCAGTGTCCAGTAACACCTGCTGAGCTGGATAGAATGAGTCGGATCCCTTATGCGTCAGCAATAGGATCCATTATGTATGCCATGATATGTACTCGCCCAGACGTCGCATTCACCTTAAGTGTGTGCATCAGATACTAATTGAGTCCAGGTGAAGCACACTGGAGTGCAGCTAAGAACATCCTCAAGAAATTGAGAAGAACTAAGGATGATTTCTTACTGTACGGTGGATATGATGAGTTGATCGTTCAAAGATACACTGATGCCAGCTTCCAAACAGATAGAGACGATTTCCGATCCCAATCCGGATACGTTTTTATTCTTAATGGAGGAGCTGTGAGCTGGGAGAGCTCAAAACAAGACACAGTAGCTGATTCTACAACAGAGGCTGAGTACATCACTGCAATGGATGCTGCTAAGGAAGCTATATGGATAAGGAAGTTTTTAGCCAAGCTTGGTGTGGTTTCCAAAGGGGTTGAAGCCATTGACATTTATTGTGACAACAATGGTGCCATTGCTCAATCCAAAGAACCAAGCTCCAATTCCAAATCCAGGCACATCCTCAGGAAGTATCACGTTATACGAGACTATGTCCAAAGAGGTGACGTGAGACTATGCAAGATACACACGGATAACAACATAGCAGATTCGTTGACTAAACCTCTTTCCAAGCCCAAGCATGATAGTCACACTAGAGCTAAGAGACTCATGTCCATTGGTGAATGAATTTGATTTATATGTTTAACGCCTTAGATATTGATCAAGATTGTTGAAACATATTTTCATCATGTTTGTTTGAAATAAAATTTCACTATTATTCAATTATGGTTTAAAATTGAATAAAATGTCCTAATAATTTATGATTATCAAATAGGATTGATGCGAAAGTCGTGGTGGTTGAGACCCTATTAAGTGAATTGATATTATGAATTATGCTTTGCCATAGTCTTAATCATTAAATGGGACATAAATGATTTAATATAGACTATTATGCAAGTTGATTGATAGCGCCAAGTTTCACGGGCTATAGGGGCATAGAGATGTCTAATCAATTGTATAGATAAGTATGGTGGATACTTGTTAGGCAGACCTGCCTTAAGATTTTTCAAATAAGTTGAAGAATTTAAGGTTAAAATATTATTAGTAGGTTCCTCAGACATGAGTGTGATATCCCTCTCACTTGATGATTGGTAGCCTTTGACACTGTCAACCGCTGATCCGTAAAAGGCAGTGATTGGGGTTGCTAAAATTTAAGTGGGAGCTATAGTCACACAAGATTGGAGAAGTCCTCCTATTCTGTATATTTGGATATTTGAGTAGGAATAATGTTCTGGCCACTCGAAGAGTAAGAACAGTAAAATGCATGGCCATGCTCAAATGGATTAATACGTAATCATTTGTTTATTTGACAGCCCAAGCTCGGGATCGAGAAATAATTTGAATTGATATGGATAACATGAGATGCTATCATATCGTCAAATTGAACATTAAGTGACAAAGGAATTGAAACCGCACATCCACTTAAGGACAAGTGGGAGATTGAAGGAATTGGTGTCCTTTAATTGATGTGTAAAATACTAATGATATAATAGGATTAAAATAGAGATTTATAATCTGAATAATTTAGGTAATTATAGTGCTTTGCTAGAAGCCAACTATAATTTATAGATTAAATTATATTTAATCTATTGCTATTTTATTCAGGTTCTATAAGGTCACACACAAAGAGTATTAGGAATTGGATAATTGATTAATAATAATAATAAGTTATTATTGTTGATATAGTTTGTGGATAGAAGATAAAAGATAAAGGTGACTTATTAGGAATAAGTTGACCTAGTTTCTACAATATATAAGGACTTATTAAGAATAAGTCTTAACTAGAGATTGACATTGTACGTGTCTCCAAAAACTTCTCCCACCACAAATCGCTTGCCTCCCTAACCCGTAGGGTGAGTTGCAATCCTTCGATCATCCGTTCTAGCAAACAAAGACAAGGAGATCTAATCCCGTGCTCGTGTGGACCAAGTAGAGGAGTCGCGCTTGAGGCTCTTTTCTCCAAAGGTGATTTCGAATCAAGGTTCCGCACGAGAATTGTACGACTTTCCCCCTCTATATTGTTCATATCAATTCATGCATGAGATCCCGAATTAGTTGTTAGAAAATAGTTTTCTTCCCTTCCTTTGCGCATCTAATTTTCCTACAACCTCTTCCTTACCCCGCAATATACACTGTACTTTTATCATCATTTGCTCTCAGACAAAAAAGTGCAAAGAACTCATCCAGGCATAGTTTTAGTATCCTCACCGAATGTAGGTTGCCATGGCAGAAAATTAACAAATCATCGGCAAATGCAAGGTGAACTAACCTGAGATCTTTGCACCTTGGATGGAACTTGAACCCCACTTGATTGGTAGCCTTGGAGAGCATATGAATGAGTACCTCCATACCTAATACAAAGAGATAGGGGGAGAGTCTGTACCGAAAGCTTGGAGTAAGAAATCCCCGAAGATTTTTCTAAATGCATGTTTGGGAGGGAAAGTTGAGTATGTGGAACCGGTGGAGAAGCTAGTCTTCAAGAGAGTCGAGGAAATCCCCGAGGAGATGGTGTGGGGTTAGTCTCTCGTGGGCCAATTTATTGGCCTTTACCCCGACAACTTCTTGATCAACGAACTAAGGAGATCTTGGAGAGTGAAATGCAGATTTCGGATCGAAGGCGGGAGGATGATCTTCACCTTTGAGTCGGAAGAGGATTGCACCCAAGTGTTGAAGGGTGGACCATACCTCATCCATGGTAAACCTCTAATCTTGAAACCTATCCCGTATAAGTTTGCTTTCAATAGAAAGGATATAGCTACTATTCCTTTGTGGGTCCGATTCTATGGTCTTTCGAGGACCTATTGGACTCCGGATTTCCTAGGTCGCTTGTCATCCTACGCAGGGAAGCCGATGTACATGGATAAGGTAACTGAGGAGCGTAAGTGGGGTACATATGCTAGGGTTCTTGTCGATATCAATTTTTCATGATATGTTATGAAAGAGTATACCATTCATTTTGATGATGATAGTGAGCCATCTGTGTGCAAATTTGTTGTTGATAATGAACTTATGTATTGCAAGACTTGTTGTTCCTTCGGCCATGTAGATTCTGAGTGCACTTTCAACGACAAAAGAACCCATGTTGGGGTTAACAACCGGAGTGATCCCAGGGCCCCGAGGAGTGATGCTCAGAGGGGCACGAAACGGACCGGGGAAGGTGGTGACTTGGGAGCGAATGGGACGGGTGGTACGCCACCACCGGATGACTCCAAAGGGAAGGGCTCATCCTCCCAAACCAAGGGTGGCAACACCTCCAACAACGAGGATCATAACGGAAATGTTCATCAAGAGAGCGATCAAAACAAAGAAAACAAGGGTGCGGAAACACATGTGAATGGGAGTAACCCTAAACCTTCCAATGATAGCTAGAGTAGTGAGCTAAACTCTCAAGAGGATAAGAGTGAAACACAAAAGGGTGAGGGGGATGGGAAACACCTTGAGAGTGACCCGAATGCTAACTCCCAAAGCATTCCTAGTGACGAAATTGATGAACAAGCGCTCGATGAGTCCTCATCAGAGGAGGATGCTACTCGGGTTGAGGAGGAAAGCGAAGGCTCGGACAACAATTCTGAGTTTGGAGGAGGTGGTGGCGTCGATGGGCAGGAGGTCTCTTTCGAGAAGGTTATGTCGAAATCTGCAAGGAAAAAGGCTCATAAGCAAACTCAACAATGAGAGATCATTGGGGGGTTGCAAGCTGATGGTAAATGGCCGCCTAAGAAGGGGAAAACCAACAATGGTAGTCGGCAAGGGCATCGGGATGCCGGCCACGAAAAGCACAAGGATATGCACCAATGATTGTTCAATCTTGGAACGTAAGAGGGATATGTCATCCTCCGAAATAAAGTGATGTGCGAGATGTTATCCGTGAGTATGTTGCAAAGGTGTGTGGGTTGTATGAAACCAAGATGAAAAGCAACTCGGAAGGGGCTAAGTTTGTGAAGTACTTGGCCAATGGTTAGAGGTTTGTTTCGAACTTTCACCTTCATGTTAGGGGTAAGATCCTTGTGTGTTGGGATCCGAGTGTGATTGATATTGATGTTTGTGGGGCTTCGGAGCAACACATTGCGTTCTTGGTTAGGTGTTGAATCCCGGGCCTCAGGTTCGGGATATGCTTTGTTTATGGACTCCACACGGTGGTGGAGAGGAGAAGGATATGGGAGGAGGCTGCAGATTTGTTGGGATCTGACAAGATCCCTTGGATGCTAGCCGAGGACGTCAACAACGTCATGGCTTCAAACGAAAGGATCAACGGTGAACCTGTCTCTGTGTACGAGTGTAATGACATGATTGAGGCATGTCAAGACCTTGGATTAGTGGATGCTCCATCTACAACTCCGAGCATCTACAAATGGATCGACGAGACCATTTTGAGTCATTTGGATAGAGTGATGCTCAACGATGATTGGATGCATGCCGAGTTCTCTTGTTCGGTACAATTCCACGAGAAATGGTTCCTCTCAGACGATAAGGTTGCAGTGTCTACTTTGAGCAAAGATGGGGTGAGGCATGGCGCCACCTTCAAGTTCTACAATATGTGGACCGATCACTCAGACTTTGAACGCCATGTGCAAGATAAGTGGGTGACAAATGCTAGAGGTTCATATCAATTCTGCTTGTGCAAGCTTCTGAAAGGAATGGAGGGGCCTTTGAAGGGGATCAATTGAAGAGACTTTAGCCACATCTCATCTCGGTTGGAAAGAGCCAGGGGTGAGTATGCCAATGCCCTAGAAGCGCTACGCCTCCACCCGGACTCCACTAGCCTCAGAAGTGATGCCGAGGAGGCCAAAGCCAAACCCCATCGTCTCCACCGAGCCGAGAGGTCTTTTCTCTTGCAGCTAGCGAAGGCTAAGTAGACTCTCAAGAGCGATTGTGGAACGAACTACTTCCATGCTATAATGACAGCTAAGAGCAAGCGACAAGCAATCACCTCCATTGAGAAGCAAGGAGGAAGATGTTCTACACATGACGGCACCCGCCACTATCCAACTGGCACCCGCTGCCACTAAGGACTAGCGCCCGAGCAAGGTAATGAAATTTCGAACACATTTGTGGATTTATTTGAATATTGGACTCCTAGGAGCATTAATTCTATAAGACACCAGCGGAACTATGTTGGTGGTCTTACATTCCTTCTAGAGAAGACCAAACTCGGGTAAATAGGGTAGTTTGAAAGCTTCTCTATAAGGTATCCTTAATTGTGAATTTTCTCATGTTTAGTGTTCATTCAAATTTTGGTTGGGCACACAATTTTGATTTTCTTTTAAGGGCACTAACAATGTCTGAATGAGTCTTAAAGGGAGGACATAATAAACCGTCGAGTCTATGATGTTAATAAAAGACGCTTCTTGGGAGGCAACCAAGGTAAGTTTTATAGTTTGCAAAATTTTCAAATTCCTAGTTAGGTATTTAGTCTTTCCAATTCAGTAAGATGATAGAGTTCCATATAGATATGCATTTTTGGAGTCTTGAGCTAACCAATGCAGGGGAGTTATCTGAGATTGGCGTTCTACACATGACGACGCCAACTGCCCCATCCACGGAGCCCGCCACTTCATTGTCCACAGACGCGTTTCGAATTTTGGTAACATTGGAAGGGAGTATTTTCTACCATTTTCATCTGTATTTTTATATTATTTTTGTTATTTTTAAGATATATATGATTTTCTATTTATTTAGTATTAGATATATTTCTATCTTTTTATTTTAGGATTATATTTTATTTTATCTTCTTTAGGATTATATTTTATTCTATCTTAGGTTAGTATCATTTACCTTAGTTATGTTTATTTTTCTTAGGATTAGATTATTTTTTCTATCTATATACATGTTGTTTCTTTTTATTATTTCTTTTATTTATAATATTTCTTTTCCCTTTTAAAAAATGATCCTTTTCTTTTCAAATTAACCACATATCCCAAATTCCCTAATTTTTATCATTCAAAGCCTTTGTCTCCAAGCACCAAAAGCCTTTCTTTTCCCATCCATTATCCACATTCATCACTACCCTTCATCCATCAAACTCGATTCTTTTCATACCATCACCATCCGTACCATCAAAAGAAGACTTTGAAATCAAGTCCTGATCTTCAAAGAGCAATTTGGAAGGAGTTTAGATGTCGCAACACACGACAACTAAGCCTCTCGGAGACAATCACTAAAGTCCTTAGACGCTAGAGCTTGGCTCCGCGTCAGGCCTCGGATCGCAGCATGAGCCTCTCGGAGACGATTACTAAAGTCCTTAGGCGCTAGAGCTTGGCTCCGCGTCAGGCCTCTGATCGCAGCCTGAGCCTCTTAGAGACAATTACTGAAGTCCTTTGACGCTAGAGTTTAGCTTTGCGTCAGGCCTCCGATAGCAGCTTGAGCTTCTCGGAGATAGTTATTAAAGTCTTTAGACGCTGGAGCTTTGCTCCGCATTAGGCCTCCAAATATAGCATGACCCTGTTAGAATCGCTTGCCAAACCAAGAACCTTCGAGAAAAACTTGAAGGAAGAATTCCGCGTTTAAACAAAACACGAGGGACAAGGTCCATACGTCGACCAAGTAACAGTCGATCGTTAGCTTTATTTTGCAAAAAAGAAAGCTACAAGGCACACTCAAAGGCCAAACTAAGGATAAAAATCGTTCGTAACAAGGTCACTTGCTGACGGCTCAGCGCGGTTACAACCCCCTCACCGTCCTCCGAATCCATCACCTGGACTTCAAAACGAGCATTGCCCTTGTGGATAATGACCATGGATGAACCAATGTCAAAGCCGTGTGACTCAACAAAGTCATTCCATCCGCGATCCAAGTAGAGTAAACCATAATCTCGCTTCTCAACAAAAACTGGAAAATCTCTTAGGAAATGAGAAGATAACAATACTTCCTCGGGAATAGCACCTTCATATTCATCCTCAAAATGCAGTGGCAAGAGCTGTCAGAGAACAAGGGAAAAAAATTAGGTAAAGATTATAACGGTGTAAAAAGAGGCCAAAACTCCCACGCAAAAAAGACCTTACCATACGTTGCATCTGTTCCGAAAAATCAATCGCCTGAAAAAAGGCCCATCGTTCTTCTCCTGAAGTAGCCATGTCATCCCTGAAAGCATTGGGAGGGACGATGGTGGAGCCTTGCATTTAAAACCCGGGCAACACCGACAAGGCGAAAACAATCCATAACATAAAAAGATTACATCCCTACCCTAAGAGGCGCATGCATTACAATTGACATAAGTTTGGTCCAGCATGGAAAGGTCGTGTCCAACTCAGGCCACGCCACATCCAACAAGGACTTCAAGACATAACAGCAAGAACTCAGCCCTGCATGGATTCTAAACCAAGAGAAAGGGACTTTGCAAAGACATCACGGATAATGTGACCCAAAAATAAGGAATCCTTAGGCAAGGAACAGCCCGTGAAGCCACGCTAAAAAGCAAAATCCGACACGTGGCCACAGGCGATAAAAGCTAAGTAAGAACCATACTAGAGGGGTATAAAAGCCCAAGGAGTCGAGATAACTGATATTAACCAAAGAAATGGAACTCGAAGAGCCACCAAAAGCTTTTTATAGGGTCATCATAAGAGAGGAGCAGCTCCAAACACTTTGACTCCCTCTACAATATGTATTGCTTGAGGAAGATGCTCACACCTTGGTCGTCCGTTGGTCTCGCTCTTACCGGGAGCACGAAGTCAAGGTAAAAAGGGATGAAGATAGTTTCTTTTGGTTAACCCAAGGGTGGCCAGAATTCACGCAAGCGAATAGAGTCCGCGTTGGATTAACACTGATCTTCACATACCAAGGTGACTCTATCTTCGAAGTCTACGTAGTGAATCCCGACATCGACAACAATGGTGAGGCAGGACGCAACTAATGTTTTCGGAGATTTGGAAAACTTATGTAGCCGCATAGACGACATTAATCCTAAGGCTTGGTTTGGCACGAGGCAAAGCCTTTGCCCACCAACACCTATTGCTTGTTTCGTCAAATAAAGTTTCCCCGTTTCACTCACAGGTTTACCTTTTTATGAGATGCTTTAAGATAATACAAAAAATTTGAAGAAGGTAAGTCAAGGCCTTTTGAAAGTCATATGCGAAGAAACAAAAACCAAAAAGTGCATTGGGAAGCGCCTACGAAAGTGAACAACACGGATATAAAAAGAGTCACTTGGAGGAAAAAGAAAGAAGTTAACAAGATTCGTTCGAAGAAGTAACTAGAGAATGATCATCCGTGTCACTCCCCGTATCGCGCCGCGGATAAACTTTGAAGCTAGCCTGACCCACATGAAAAAACATCATGGCACTGCCTACTCCAAAACCATGAAGCAAGATGAAATTGTTCCACCCGCAGTCAAGTTGAAAAAGATCATTTTCGTTGCGGCTTACCGTCACTGGAAAATTCTGAACCAGGTATGAGGGTAGAAAGACCCACTCTGGTAGTAGAGGCCCATATTTGGCTTCAAATTGAGGAGCAGCACCTGCACGCGGGTAGTAAAAAGGAAAAAAGAAACAAAAACTTAAAAAACCCAAATAAAGCCATTTCCTTTTACACAACTAAGGACCCGCTGGAAGGGAAGCCTTACGAGTTAAAATAGTTGCTCAACACTCTCCAATGTCTGGAAAAAAACCCAAGGATTAAAATTCACAGGAGCCATGGTTATTAAACCGATATGCAACACAAAAGCTCAAGACGACGCGAAGGCGATAGTAAATAGAGAAGGGCCATTACAAGGAGGAAGCTGAGGTTTGCGGATGACGGCCAACTGGAAGGAAGACCTTTCACATTTGGAAGGAAAACAATTTACACTTGGAAACCTCCTGCTTAAGCTGGAGGGGACGTCTTTTGGACACTTGGAAAATCCCAATGTCCCTGAAATCATGGTTAAAAGTGGATAAAATACTTAGTAAAAAGCGCTAAGATCAAATTAAGCCGTCGCGAAGTAGTATCTGAAGAAAAACCTTACAACATTAATGTTTTAAAAGAAATGGTTGTGTCCCGCGCCCTAGATGAAAGTATTCATTCCCACCAAAAAGAAGAAAAAGAAACAAAGGCCTCAACTAAATTGGGCAGACGTCTCTCCTTCATCAGCGGCCTCATCTTCATCCTCAACCTCTGACTCGTCCGTGACCATCTCCTCTTTGAAAAGCCCCATGTCTTCGATCTTCGTGCTGGCGCAAAACTTCTCCAGAGGAACGCCAGGGTTAGTAGAAGAGCGGGCCACACTCTAGTTAATCCCCGCGGTCATGCCTTTACAGAAGTAACTAAAACACTTATCCTTCAGAATCCTATCCCCTTCCGGAGATTTAAGGCATGCCTTGGCTATCGACGACAATAAAGAGAGGCCAGGATCTGTCTTGATCCATTCTGCAGAAAAATACCCCGCGCCCTCGGGAGTTTGAAGCCATTGAAGAGCAAGGTCTTGGTTTGATCAATATTGGGCCGCCTCCAGGTCCTGTTTTAGGATGCTTTGCTCCTCACGAAGAATTGAATAATCCTCCTCTAGCTTGTGGATGGAAGCCTGGCTCAAGCGGAGCTAACTCTGCAGTTGTTCGACTATCGACTTAAGCTCATCCACCTGAAGACAAGAAGCATCTAGAGCGGACCTAGAAGCATCCCGTTCGTTAGCCAACATTGATGCCCGCTCCTTAACCCTCTGCAATACCTCATGAAGGTCCACAAACCTTTTCTTAAACTTCTCAACAGAGGCAGGGTCTCTAACCGTATTACCCAATATCCGCACGTGGTGAGTCAGATCCTTGATCTCAACATCTTTTGTAGAAATCTGAGCCCCTTGACAGACTAGGCACCGCTCGGTATGAGTCTGAACAGGCAAGTCAAGGAACGGAAAGAATACACACATCTATGAATAAGGCACGATAATCCTAACTCACCCATTGGGCAATCATGTCAAACTCAATCGAGAAACTTCGAGAATTTAGACGTTGTATATAAGCTTGTTCATTACACGCGAGCTTCTCGGGGAATTTGAGCTGGACCAACTCATCCATCCCAAAACCCTTGATAAGATACTTAGGGAGAGTATCGTCTCCTTCAAGAAAAAAAGGCCTTATCATTCTCCCCCGCATCAGACGCGCCCACAACGTTGCTAACTTTCTTCCTTTTTCTTGAGATTGCGGGATCGGAGAAACAAATCCACCACCGTTGGCGCGACCGGACTTTTCTTCCACCCCTAGCCTTTGCCTTGTGATGGTTTAACAAGGACTCAAGATCCATTTGATATGAAAAGAGAACAATAAAGGGATAAGTCATAATTTTTCAGGGGTAGAAACACGAGCAAATGTAACCATAACAATATTATTGTGAAAAGAAAACAAAGAAGACAAAGAGGAGAAAACAGAAACTAAGAAAAAACCTAGACGCGAGCGGGGAAGGCTCAACCCAGCCATCTTGAGACGAAGAGCCGAAATCATGCCTCGCTAGAGGAATTTAGGCTCATGAGTAAAGAATTTCTTGAACTTGGAAAGCCCGACAATGAATGACCATTTTACATCACTAAACAACCCTGGAACAGACCTGAAGTTTAAACTCCCCCCCCCCTCCCCCCGTCTTGTCACGGATAAGGAACCACTTATGTTTCCAATTTGGTTTGCTGGAAAGCCTCTCGATGTAACCACAACTTGAGTTGCATTGATAATACCTTGAATCATGGGGCCCCATTTTCATGGAAAAGATAATGAACATCAACTCCACAGTTAGGGAGACCCCAATCTCCAAACACCTCGTGATGAAGCTGGTAAAAACTTCCAACAGTTTGGAGCGATCTGCGCGGGGCTCAAATTGTATTATCTAAGAAACTCTACAAAGAAGGGATGGAGAGAAAGGTCAAACCCCTGAGATAAGCGCATGGCGTCGACAACCAAGCAGTCTTTATAATCATCTAGACAACCCCTCCCTCAATAGAGAGACAAAACTCCAACTCAACTGTCTATGTAAAAATTTGAGAATTCACCTCAAGATTGGCCAGATCCGACAAAGTTGTACAACCTCGCACTTTCTCAATGGGGGATCGACGCGGACAAACCCTCTCAGCGACCACCAAGGGACGAGCTAGAGGGTCACGGATGGAAAAATCCCAGCGAAAAAAATCGGTGGTTATGTCCTGAAGATCATAAGAAGGGACATCCAGATCCCGAAGGTTTTCCTTACATCGAATCCTAAGGGGAATCTCTGCGGCACCAATGGGAGACCCTGCATAAGGAACCCAAGGTAACTCAGGATCCCGACCATTGACCTCTGATGAGAAGTAGAGGGAGGATCCACGTCCTGAGAAGAGCGAAGTCCCAAATCATTTGTGTCCGTAGAAGCACTGCTTTCCTAGCCTCCCTTAGAAGAACAAGAAACTAAGTAAGAAGAAGAATAGTAATGAGGGTCAGAGAGCTTCCGACACCTTCTCACCTTAATAAAACTTCCTGAAGGCCCAGCGCGGGTTGGAGTGGCTTCCGTGTACGAGGAAGATGACTCTGATGATGAACCTTCATATTCCAAGGACGAACCCTCGGAAGAGGAAGGAGATGACTCCACAACCTTGGGAGAGGGACGAGGACAAGATGTCGATGGCACGTCGGCTCTCCACCCCTCCTCCCTCTCAAACTCATTCAGAGCATCATATCCTTCCCTAAGACTAGCCATTTTGGAGAGCTAAAGAAAAAACTGAGTGAAGAGCTGTATACGCAGATCAAAGTTTCAAACACAAGAAAAAATTGACCCAAAGAGGGAAAACTAAACTTATTTCGATCTAAAGAGGAGAAATTCCGAAGAATCAAAGTAGAAAGTAAGAAAAAACTCAAGAAACACAAGAAAAAGAGTGAAGAACAAGACGAAATACCTGAAGAACGAAAGAACACTACCGGAAATATCAACCGAAAAGAAACCGTCGATAGAAGAATACCACCAGTAAATGAGAGACAGTAAAAACAAAAATCCAAGAAGATGGAAAAGACAAATGATGAGTGAAAATGGAACGGGGTAATTTATAAGAAAATTACTAACCTTTGAGCTTCCTTGCACAATTGGGCCGAAAAGAGTTTAAATGGGCCTTGCTCGGCCAATAACCCAACCCATTCGAAAGGTCCAAAGAAAAGGAAGGAAGTCCAAACCAGGATATTTTTCGCAGAAGATAGGTCAAATTGCACCAAATCCATGCGGATTCGACCCAACCTGAGGAGTTGTGACGAAACTGGTCGAAAATATTAAAAAGATAAAAGGAAAGGATTGGAGAGAGAATTCCTTGGTTTCTATCCGCGATCGAGAATGACATATTATCCTCCCCACAACATCGCATTAGTGGACAAAAAGAAGGGACACGTGTCCTGTATGACCATAATGCACGAAGGGAACACGTGTTAGACTGAAAATAACATGTGTCAAGGACGCGGGGCAGTCTCAGTCACTATAACAAGAGAAATCCAAATAGTAGGAAGAGACTTTTGGGCAAAAAGAGAAATAAAAATAGAGCGAACGAAGGAAGATCTGTCAGAGGCCACAAAGTCTTTGAGGAGGCACATGGAGCCGTGACAAACACACCAAAACAAATTGTCTACGGTAGGTAATAAGTCCATCCTCATAAATGTTGGCAAAACTCCATAAAAGGGGAGGTCAGGGAAGACCCCACCAGGCAATTTTTATCCGCGACAAAGGTTAGGTCGCGCCGATTACATCGGTGCGGGTCAGGTAAGCCCGCCAACGAAGCGCTGAGTCCCCAGGGATCAACCCTTGGGTCCCACCAAAAGTGGAAACTTTACAAACGAGTTTCACCAGACGATTTATTATGTCCTTCCCTTAAGACTCATTCAGATATTGTTAACGAACTTAAAAGCAAATCAAATTTTTGTGCCCAACCAAAATTTGAATGAACACTAAAAATGAAAACATTGGCATTTAAGGTTACCTTGTGGAGAAGCTTTGACACTTCCGCTGGTGTCAAAGCTTGCTCAGGAGTTTGATCATATTTAGAGGGAATGTACGACCACCAACACAGTTCTACTGATGTCTTATAGAAGTAATGTTCCCATGGATCGAAATATTCACCATAATCCACAAAAGTGTTAGAAAATTCATTACCTTGCTCAGGAGCCCCATAAATCAGCTATGGACTTGTTTCATTGACTGGTGCATGAGATGAGTTCTTCAAATGAATCAGGAGCCAAAACATATAGATCCTCATGTGTGCACTCATGAGAATCTATTTCAATAGACATTGGGCTCTCCACTTCACCGGATGATGGGTAAGAACTAAGAAGAGATAATGGATGATGAAGTAGAAAGTATGATAGATATTGGAGAAGAAGGCACAATAGATGAAACCTCACGCGTTGACTCATGCGAGTCCACGTCAAAAAGCACTAGATCCTCCTCTTCATCCCATTCATCGTCAGAGAAGCCATGCATCTCCCAATATTCTTGCTCAGTTAGTCTCTTTATCTTTGGGATATTTGTAGAAACAACGACTGACGCCGGTTCTGGAGGATCATTGTATTCCACTTTAAGTAGCGGTGGGCGCTAGTCCTTAATGGCGGCGGACGCCAGTTGGGTAGCAGCGGGCGCCGCCATGTGTAGAACATCATCCTCCTTTTTTCTCGGCTACTTCCTTGCATTCTCTCACTTCAGGACTTACACCTTCATAAACGCAAAGAACCATATCTCTCTCACTATCATGGATACCCCGTGATTTACGGTCGTCCACTAACTTATGCACTCTTGTGAATTAGTGGTGAAAAGAAATTAGCAGCGATGGAGCTGACATCTTAACATCTTGAAAAGAAATTAGCAGCGATGGAGCTGACAATTCAGGTCATCCGGTCGGGTTCGGGTCGATCACATTTGGGTCGGGTGACTGATGAGTCGGGTCCACTCGGTCCAAATGAAATTCAGATTGGTAGGGTTTCAGTCAAAATCGGGTTGGACCCATTCAAGTTTTCGGGTCAGTACACGGGTCGACCTCATTTAGGTTTCAAGTAGAAGCGGGTCTACGGTTATTTCAAACTTTTAATTTTTTGGGTTTAATTTGTTGAATCATGTTCGTTCGGGATTTCCGGGTAATCAATTTTATCAAATTGAATATGTAATTCATGTTATTTATGTATTTCAAAAAGTATTTTTAGTAAAATTAAATATGATTCAATATATAATCTACTCATTGGCTCGTAAGCTATCTAAACTCATTCTATTCATTATTAATTTCATTGAAATTTGATAATTTATTATTATCAAAATCATACTTGATTCCCTATCTAAAAGATAATTCACATTATTTGTGTGATTGTTATTTGTGTCTTTCAAAAATTAGTTTTCAAAAGAAATTTCACTACGTATATGATTCAAGTTATAATATTCTAATTGTACTCATCTTTTATTAGTGAGAAATGAGAATTTTGAATTAAAGTTGATCATTCATCATTAAATGAGTAAATGAGTAAGTGAGTTAATCTTAAATACTGATAAAGTAAACAAATTATTGGCTATATGAAAATAACTAAACAAGATTACCTTAATCCTCATATATAAATTCATCTCCAATTATTCGATGAATTAGAATATTCGATGGATTCGAATATTCGATGCATTTAAAGTATTCCCTTCAACCCTCATCAAAATTTGGAAAACAAGGTAATATAAAATTACGAATACAACTTATAAAACTATGGTTTTATATTTCATTCATTACAAATGATTTAATTGATCACTTTATTTTTGTTAAATATATTATTACATAAGTGAAATTTTACTTTTATCTTGTCAAATTTTATTTTTTGATAATTAGATTATTCATAACAAAATAAATTTCATAAACTATGAGGAAATGAAAATAAGAGGGAATGAAAATTTATAGAGAGAGAATCAAATTTGAGGAGGAATGAAATTTGAGGAGGGAATGAATGAAGTTTATTGAGAGGGAATCAAATTTGAGAAGGAGAGAGAGCAAATATAGGAGGGATGAAATATGAGGAGAGAATGACTGAAATTTATAAATTTGAGGAGGGAAGGGAAAAAAATATAGAAGGGGTGAAATTTGAGGAGGGAAGGAATGAAATTTATTGAGGGAATCGAATTTGATGAGGGAAGAAATGAAATTTATTGAGAGGGAATGCACTTTATGCACTAATGGTTTTATGTTTTCATTTTGAGCAATGAAAATTTTATTTTGTTTAGAAATAGCATTAACTATCAATAGCTCGATAATGGATTACGGTAATTTTTTTTGTTTTATAGTATAAATGTATAATATATTTATATTTATATATATATATCTATATATATTCAAGGATATTCAGGTCCGGTTGGGAGTCGGGTCAGTTGGGAGTCGGGTTGGGTTGGGAGTCGGGTCGGGTTGGAATTCGGGTCGGGTTCGGTTTGAGTCGGGTTTGTCTGTATTCGGGTCATTTCGGATTTCGGGTCAACATCAGTCGGGCTCGGTTTCGGGTTATGCATAACGCCAAATTTTTGGGTTTAGTCGGGTTTCGGTTCGGGTGAGTCGGTCAGGTTTCTCGGGTCGGATCATGAATTGCCAGCTCTAAGTAGCGGGGTGTTGTGACCCGTAAGATAGGTTCACAACAGGGGTAGATATATAAAGAAAAATAAACAAATACACAAAAAAGAAGGTAGACAATGCAAATAGGAATACGAATGAAGGTAGACAATGCAAATAAACTAATGAAGGTAGACAATGCAAATAAACTAAGATAAAGATATGAATAAGAACAAAGAAAAGATAAAAGATAAGAGTGTAGTTTCGCATACAATTCATAACATTGGTTAGTTCGTTGATCCGTGAACCTATTCTATATACCCTTATTTGATTTATCCGACCTTGGATCACTCCAAAGGTTCGACAATTAAACAATGTCAATAACATAAACAACCAAAGATAGAGGCGCAACTCCCTAACCCTAATCGATGCAATTGATAAAGTATAATTGTCAATATCCCCTACAATCGATGCTTTCACAATATTGATTGATTATGTTTGCTACTTATTTAATCAAATCGTAAGAAGTAATCAAACCTAGAAAGAGAGCGAATTCCAACGAAGTAGCTAATCAAGAGGAAATATATGCAATCAATCAATTGAAGAACAAAGATATTGAATCAAGCATACATAAAATAGATAGAAATCAAGTCTTACAAATCATCAAACCAAGTCCGGAATCATGGCAAAACCACGAGAATTCTAGGCAAGCATAACGTACCTTGAATCACTAAACTTAAAACCTCTCATCTCTCTTTTAGTTAATCGACTATTGAATGAATTAGATTATTGAAACCTACTACGAAATATATAGGCAAGGACGCCGGCCAAAATCCCTAGGAAGAGTAGATAAGAGTATCCATAAATATAGGCTTGGGACGCGTATCGCAAATCCGGAACTGACGAGAACTGGGGGCACCACTTTAAAACCGGTGGGCGCCGCTCTATACAGTGTTGACAGCTTCGGCACACTGAACTTATAACAAACTTTCTGGAGTCATCCTTCATCCGATTGAAGCATATGAATTTGCCTTTCCAAGAACTACAATTCTCATGAAGACCTCAGAAGCTAATTTCGACTTCTCAGAACCATAATGATGGGATTTGTCCACATTCTCCATTTCCGCACTTGTTCCTTAGCTCTTCTTTGTCCATTTGCTCCATGCTTTCTCCAAATTTCGATGCCGGATCATAAGATATATAAATAAAAAATAAAAATCGTAGATTCCGAACTTCGAATATCAAATGATCAAGAATGTAAATAAGCTAAATATACATGAAATATGAATACTTAATGCACCTACGCCCTACTTATAATGCCTATATAAAATATGCATTATCAATCATCATCTGCCAAAACCCTATGGGTTAGTTTCAAGGTCTTACAATGAAGGTGGAGTCTTCAATCTCCCCCTTTATGGAAGACAAAACATAATTATCTTAAACGAGCAAATAACTAACAGACAATTCATAATATAATATATAACAGATAATGTATAACAGATAATATATAGCAGATAATCACAGAAAATGTTTGGATCAGTTTTCAAAACCATAAACACTTGTCATAAAACCAGAAAAACCCGCAAGCTAACTAACCGCATAATCCCCCCCCCCCCCCCCCCCCTTTTTCTTCTAAAAAAAGAGAGAGAAACCAAAATGTTCAACAACAACCAATAAACATCAGATAACTAGAAGTTTCAAAAGAGAAAGAGTATAAAAGTGAGATAAAAAGCAAGGAAAATCAAGGCCTTGAAATATCACTTCTCTTCAATCCATTTCCCAAACATTGGGTACTACTTGTCTGGCCCTTTGTAATTTTTTTTAATACCATCAGCAGCTTTCTGTTTTCATCTTCGCACAGCTTCCCTTGTAGTTTTGTTCTTGCTCATCACAACCAGCCGCGCCTCTGTCGCTCAACATCTCGATACTTCTTCACCACCCCATATTCTTCAACAGTAAGAATGGTGGGTTCAGTGTGGGTTGGGCGCAGGATTGGGCGCTTTTTCATCAGCTACTCATAGTTGAGAATGATGCTGCCAGTCTTCTCTCTGGTCTGATTAACGACTTCTTCCTCCAAACGCATAATGGAGGGGGGGGGGGGGGGGAGGCACGTATACTGATTAAGTTGGTCAACGGTCTTACCAGAGGTTTCCCCCCAGATCCTAATCCTAGAACACTCATATCCTAGGGGGGAAAACACTTGCATGTAACACGATGACCATAGATCATAGGACTGTCTTATCTGGGCTCGAACCTCTGCGGTCGGCTGACGGTGCGAGCCTGGCACCGCCGAGCCTCGTTCGTGCCTCATTCTGCCTTTCGGGCGTCGATTTCATCAATGCCCTCCGGATAGGATGAGCTATTGCTCTAGAATAGAGAAGACGGATCGAGATAGGGCTATATTCAAACAGACCCTGTTTCTAATACATGTATCCTCGCCTTTTGGGTGATCGCGGTGGTTTTGCGGATATGCTGGTATTTACTCGCTTGTCTCCTTTCCCTTATCTCTGTAGTTTAAGACCCTCCTTTTGGTTTTCCGAAAAAGCACTATTCTTAGAGTGCCTCCTTGTTTATATAGTGCATGCCCGCATCCCTACTTGAGTGGGACATTTCCTTCTCACGACCATTTATCGCCTCGTGGCTGCCACGTGTTCTTCGGAAGAGGACGCGTGGGTGGGAGGCATGTTCGACATCTGTCCGGGTTGCATGCCGTTTACGTCCGCGGACCGCTTATCAGTTTTATTCGCGATGGCCCATATTTCCCTCTTTTCATTCTTTTTCCTTTTTTCCCTTTCCTGCTATTTTTGGGCATCATCACAGCTCCTCGAGTCATGGTCGGAGCTGAAGGATCGTGTCGCGGTTCGATCTAATCCCCCTGATCCCATCGTCTTCGGCATTTTTAGGGCAGGAAGCGGAGGAAAGGATCTTTCTGGGCCTAAATGGGCTTAATGGACCTTCTCACACTAGGCCCGTTTAACTGATTGATGTGCATCGGGGGCCCGATACGTGGGTTGATGAAGGAGGTGAACCGTCGGTCGAAAGAGGGATATAAATAGGGGTCCTTTTCACTCTCTATTTTTACCGTTCCCCGTTTGTACAGTGTTCGTCTCTTCTGAGCTGGTTCAGGTAAAAACGCTTTCCTTTGCTCTTTTTCCGCGTCTTTCTTTTTATGCCGTCGTTCTAGTCTTATTTTATTTCTTTCGACCGCGGATTCGGCGCGGGCTTCTTGGGTATATCTTTCATTTCTCGTTGGCAGCGTTCACGCTGTCAACAACCCTACACCTCCAGGGAAGTCAGAGGATAAGCTCCTCATGGGGAGCATCTCTTTTCCCGAAGAGGTCAGTATTCGCTAGTCGAAGACCTCTGCGGATCCATCTTTCTACTCTTCTCCTGGTCGGGCGCGTGACGAGCCCTTTTCACCCACGGGTTCTGTCTTTTCTCGTTCAGGTGGGGATGCCTTATCGTCGGGGTCCAATTCAATCCTGGAATCTCCCGAGTCCCAGCACTCTGACAAGGACTGGGATACCCGAACTGATTTGCCGGGTGGCCTGTCTTCATTCCAACCGAACTCCGCTGCTCGTCGGTGCTGGGGGACTTCCGATCGGTCTTATACGACGAGGGCGTGTTAGCGGCGTGCCCCTTTAAGGGGGATTTTCAACCTTTCCTAGCGGGCCCAATCCCAACTGTTTTGCCGCAGAGGGTAATCCCAACTGCTCCGCCCAATGCCCAGGACTGCGGCGTAGGTACTTTCACCACTTTGGAGGACCTGAGCGTAATCGCGTGGGTCTTTCCTTGGCCGGAGGGAGTGGTGTCGTGTCTCCCTGCGGAAGGCGGAGGGAGCCTGAATGCTTACCCATGTTGCTTGGTTGTCTATATTGAGAGCTTGGTTCAGGGGTTTAGATTCCCTCTCCATAATTTGTTCAAGCGTTACTTGAAGGCTTGCGGCTTGAGCCCCGCCCAACTGGTGTCGAACAACTGACTCTTTTTTACTTCTTTCGTCATGCGTTGCCGGGAGGTCGGGGTCTAGCCCACCCTAAGTCTTCTTTGTAATATGCTCACTTTGGGTCATGGAAGTACCCATAAGAATTTTTATCAAGCGAAGCTCAGTGTCCCGATAGTGGATCGGAACACCAACAAACATGAGTGGAGGCACAAGTGGTTTCTAGTCCGGGATCCTTCTCGCCATGTTCTGAACTTCCATACTTAGTCGCGCCATTACACTCGTGTGAAGAGAAAGGCCATGGAAGATCTGAAGGAGATTAAGCGGAGGTTCGCTGTGGAGACGAAGCCTTCGTGGCGGGACGTGTTGTCCCCTTTGAGGTTGGAGATGGTGGGCCTGAGTCTTCTTCATCCGCGGATAGGTTGTGGTGGATTTATTGAGAACTTTTGATTTGTCTGTATGTTCGTATGATTGGGGCAGTTGCAGTCTTCGCAATTGTTCTTCCCGGATGATGAATCGATAGAAAGCCTGCGGCACATCTTCAATCCCCCATTGTTATCTTTCCTGGGTGATGGTTACCTTAGGAGGGCGTCCATGGATTCCAGTTTCTCTTAAAACATCCATCGCTGGGGCAGTGTTTTACACACGTAGCCCCCGGTCAGGTGCTTCCTTTTTACGTGGACAATACATTCATTCCACGTTATGGGAGTTCGATCGTTCCCGTGAATTACTTGGCCATCGGTAAATAGGATTTTTATTTCGAATCAAACAAAGTTGGCGAGTTAGATCCTCTTACACTTTTTCAAAGTCGCTGTGGGGGAAACAAGTCTTCAAGGAGAGGGAGTCGGGATGTGGGCAAGTAAGCCTACGCGGATGGTGGAAGGTCCACGTACTCATGATCTGGGTCGACCATAGAAACCTCGTATCCGGTTCCTTCTTTAGCCTTGGTGAATTTAAGAACGACCCCCACTCGTATGCAGTTTGAGGCAACGAAGCCCTCCCATCCTTTGGCCAGCCAATAGATCCCATCTCCGTCTTGATTGACTTTGACACTGTGTTCTTCATATGATCGTGAGCGAACGGTGATCCTCCCTTAGGCGTCGTCTTTGGCCAGCTCGTATGCTAGAGGAAGTCGGAGCCGCTGTAGTTGATCCACTCGGAGGACAACCTTGTAGAACGTTGTTTGAGATAAGCCTGATTCCATTGGTTTTGGGAGTAGTGCTTCTTTCGAGCCGATGGCTCTCCCACTCCCTTTTTTCTTTTTAGGGCTTTTCATCTCCACGGTTGTAAACGTAACGGGTCCCTAGATACCCTTCTGTCGTCGGGGATATGTGTCAAGGACAATCTGTCCTCATGTTCTTCTCGAGACGCAGTCGTCACACTGCCCGGGGCGAGATTTCTCCGGACATGTGTCCTTCATGCCTAGTCTAGGGCAGATCACGCTTGTCTTTTCACATCGGCCCTATGACCCTTCAAGGGCCCGAATGGCCCGTTCTGTGATGGTTCCTGTGTGGCTCGTGACTCCTGGAGAGCTTCTTTAAAGAGAGGCTCCTTTCGCCTCATTTTCCTCACTTGAACCTCCCTACTCTCAAGATGTCTGCTTCGGGCCGAACCAACTGGGCGTTTTTTCAAACTATCGATTTCCCGGAGTAGTTGCATCATTTGGTAAATTTCCTGAGCTATCTTTCTCCTCTTATGGACAGGTTTTCCATCCTAACTGCGTTTCATTGCGTCTGTGTTTGGGCAGATGCTGCCTTTACGCTTCGAAGATGAATACGGCCAAGTTCTTCCTGAGCGAGTCCTCCTGTCCTCCCGGATCCTAAAGGACATTCTGGTGGCGATAGTTCGTGGTGATTATGGTGTTTCTTATCTTCGCCACGGGTGGAACCACTTCGCTTGTACGCATAATGTGGATATAGTTCTTCCCTTACTTTTTTGCATAAGGGGGGTGCCCGGTTCGTCTCCTGTATTCTGACCTCTGGCGGGAACAAGGTTTATGAGGAATGGGAGGAGCCCCACCCTCAGGGCCCCCTTCCTAACGGGACTTGTGTGTGCGAGGATAGGACCCAACTGGTCCTCGGTAGGCTGAGGATGGGGTGAAACTTCTTGTCGAAGACTGGGTTTTTCTCCTCGTGGGGCTTTGTTTTTCCATTTGTTTTCAAATGCTTCGCGACCTTCGTCAGACACCTTGTTGGGGGGGGGGGGGTGATCTTGACAACTCTTGTATCCCTACCTTGTCCGCTTCTCTTTTTTCTTTTAGTGATTCCGACGTTATCAGGACTTTTATATTCACCAATCCTTTGGTGGGGAGGAAATCTCTACGTCTCCAAGGGAACAAGTTCCTGAGTTCGAAGGTTTGGCAAATGCTTCTATCCGGGAGACCCTTGCTCCAACCGCATGCCCGACGCGGAGTAAGCTCCAGCGTCATGGGACTTAGCAAATACTTTGATTCGGGAGACCGTTGCTCCGACCGGATTCCTGACGCGGAGCAAGCTCTAGCGTCCTGGGACTTAGCAAATGCTTTGATTTGGGAGACCATCGCTCCGACCTGATGCCCGACGAGGAGAAAGATCGAACATGATGGGACTTAGGAAATTCCTTGATCTGGGAGACCATCGCTCCAACCAAATGCCTGACGCGGAGCAAGCTTCAGTGTTTTGGGACTTAGCAAATGCTTTGATCCGGGAGACCGTTTCTCCAACCGGATGCCCGACGCGGAGCAAGTTCCAGCGTTCTAGGACTTAGCAAATGCTTTGATCCGGGAGACCGTGGCTCCAACCAGATGCCCGACACGAAGCCAGTTCCAGCGTCCTGGGACTTCGCAAATGATTTGATCTGGGAGACCATCGCTCCAACCGGATGCCCGACACGAAGCAAGCTCCAGCGTCCTGGGACTTAGCAAATGCTTTGATCCGGGAGACCGTTGCTCCAACCGAATGCCCGACGCGGAGCAAGCTCTAACATCCTAGGACTTTGCAAATGCTTTGATCCGAAAGACCATCGCTCCAACCGGGTGCCCGACGCGGAGCAAGCACCAGCTTCGTGGGACTTAGCAAATGCTTTGATCCGGGAGACCATTGCTCCGACCAGATGCCCGACGCGGAGCAATCTCCAGTGTCCTAGGACTTAGCAAATGCTTTGATCCGGGAGACCATCGCTCCAACCGGATGCCCGGCGCGGAGCAAGCTCTAGCGTCCTAGGACTTTGCAAATGCTTTGATCCGAGAGACCGTTACTCCAACCGGATGACCGATGCAAAGCAAGCTCTAGCGTCCTGTGACTTAGCAAATGCTTTGATCTGGGAGACCGTTGCTCCAACCGGATGCCCGACGCGGAGCAAGCTCCAGCATCTTGGGACTCAGCAAATATTTTTATCCGGGAGACCATTTCTCCGATCGGATGCCTAACGCGGAGCAAGCTCCAGCGTCCTGGAGCTTTTCCCTTTAGTTTGTAAAAAGGGACACTAGATAACTTAGCACCCACTAACCACCTTGATTTATTTACATTCAGTGGGGGTGATTTAGGAAACTTTCAAACATCAACCGATTACACATAATATTTCTTCAGGTGCTCTACATTCCCTATCTTGTTGAGGACGACACCTTCTGGTGTTTGGAATTTATAGGCTCCGGTGTGTACTCATTCGAACACCACATACGGTCCTTCCCATTTCGCGTCCAACTTCCCACCTGATAAGGTCAGTCGCAGAACCAGATCTCCTTTCTCGAATCTGTGCGGGACGAGGCGTTGGTTACGGTACTTCTCGGTCTTCTTCTTGTACTCTCGTGCCTTCAAGGCCGCCAGCATTCTTCTTTCTTCCTAGAGATGCAGTTCCGCCTCCAGGGCCTCATCATTGGCCTTGGATTCATAAGCGAGGACTCGGGTCGAAGGGACCAGCCTTTCGACAGGGATGACCGCGTCTGATCCGAACACTAGTGCGAAGGGAGTTTCTCTTGTGGGAGTTTTGGTCGTCGTCCGATATGACTACAACACTAACGGGAGCAGTTCTGCCCAGCTTCCCTTGGCGTTCCTCCCCAACTTCTTCTTTATTTCCTATAGGATCTGACGGTTAGTAATTTCTGCTTGTTCGTTGGTCTAAGGATGCGCGATGGATGAAAACTTTTGTGCGACCCCCAGTCCATTGCAGAAGTCTCGGATTCCTTAGCAGTCAAATTGCGTTCCATGGTCCCTGATGATGGACTCAGGAACCCCGAAGCGACATACTAGGTTATTCCATAAGAACAAGAACATACTTCAGCTTTCGCTTCGACCCACTTGGTGAAGTAGTCAACCACAACAAGGACATACTTCAGCTTCCTTGGAGCCATGGAGAATGGCCCCCAAGATGTCCATTCCCCACAGAGCGAAAGGGCATGCCCCAAAAATGCTCTGAAGTGGCTCGGCGGGTGCCACTCAGACATTCTCATGCCTTTGGCATGCATCATAGCTTCGTGCGTGGCTCTGCACGTCTGCTCTCATGGTTGGCCAGTAGTACCCCAACCTCATGATCTTTGTGGTTAGAGATCTCTACCCATGGTGGTGTGCACACACCCCAGCAATGTAGCTCTTTGACGATGATTTTCCCTTTCTCTCCAGCTACACACAGTAGATCGGGTAAGTTGAAACCCTTCTTATACAGCCTACCTTAGCGGATAGTGAATCGGGTCACCCGATAGTTCATTTTCTTGGCATCGGCTTTCTTTGAGGGGATGACCCCCCTTCCTAAGTACTATGCTATTGGGGTTCGCCAGTCTCCCGACCCTTCTGTTTGGACCGTATAGACTTCCTGGATAAATCCTCATTGCACCTTTTTTTCAACCAAGAACTTTCCCTCGGCTTCCGAGGGTATTGATGCCTCAATTCGGGCCAGAAGATCTGTTGACTCGTTCATTTCTCGGGGAACTGATTCCAGACTGAAGTGCAGAAATGATTGTTTTAGGGCCATGACCTTCCGCAAGTGGTCCGGTAACAGACCAGTCTTGGCCTCGTAGGTTTCCTCAACCTGCCTTGTAACTACCTCTGAGTGAGTATAGATGGCAATTGCCTTGGCTCTGCGGGCCAGCGAAATCTCGAGCCCGGCGATAAGGGCATCATACTCGGCTTCATTGTTGGTTACTCTTGGAAATCTAGCTTGTAAGTGAAACACGACTGTTTCGCAGATAAAATCGGTAAGGACCTGAGCGAGGACCGCTTTGCGGGGTGCATATGTTATCTCAATCTCGGAGAGCTCCACGGCCCACTTCGTCAGCCGTCCTGAAAGGCAGGGCGAATGGAGGATTTGTCTCGGTGGAAGGTCCGTCAGTACCTCAATCATGTGGTCTTGGAAGTACGGTCGGAGCCTTCTGGCCGGGAAGACCATGCATAGTATTACCTTTTCCACCGGCTCATATTTGGTCTCAACGTCTTGTAGCACCCTGCTCACGTAGTACACGGGGTATCGGCTTTCCTTGGTGAGGATGTTGTGAGGAGGAAATCGAGAATGCAAATATAATATACGATAAAAATAAAGCAAACCAGATTCCGTCCCTTGCAAATGATTACAAGACTTCCTCCCGATGCAGCAATGGGAAGTCAGGATCGATCCACGAGGAAGCGTGTCAGCGGATCCTAGGCAACGAAGAAATCTCACGGACAGAAGTCGACCACAGGTTGTCGATCTCGACTAGGGTTAGTCGACAGAAGATCGGACAAGTCGAGCAGCGCAGCAGCAGTCACATACGATTTTAGTTGATATCGACTAGCCTTTACTCGATATTGAGTAGAGTTGTCGATGTCGAGGATGGTCTTGGTCGAACATCTGCACAGGAGAAGCTACGACGATCTGGATCGAGAATCAGTAACTCGATATCGACAAGGGGTAGTCGATATATCGAGGAAGGCAAAAACTAAAACGAAAGAAAATAAGGACAAAGGCTTTGGGAATTCGAAAATAAACTGTATGTAAAAGACTTCCAAGATTGGGATTTGCGACAACGATAATCAAGCATGCATAAGGCAGAAATAAACAGATAATCATGTAAATCGCATCGAATGACTAAGCTTTCGCCTTTTCCAACAATTTGACAACTCTTTCAAGAAATCCTAATTGTCTCTACCGATTTTATGTTTATAATCCAAGTTGTTAGCATGGACCTCCATTAGATGGGTAATAAACACATAACAAGTAGTAGATGCTCAAAACATGATAAAAGTCGGATCTTTACCTCAAACATGCAAGGCTATCGTCGGGCTTGCCCCAACCCTAGAAGTGGGTGGACTACTCGCGCTTCATCGCAACCTCGGACATTGATTGAAAAGAAATAACTACTTGCATAAAATCAGACAGAGCTTACAGCCAAAGGAAGCCAATTCCGCTCTCGCTTCACCAACTCCTCTTGGCCACTCACTCTCTCTCTCTCTCTACTAATTGTTGTGTGATCGAATGAATAAAACTCAACCCCCTAAGGCTTTATTTATGGGCTTCTAACCCTTGCTATTCAAGGATAGAAATCTCTATCTATATCTAAAAGATTTAAAGATAAATAAATGGAATAACAAAATTAAATCCAAAAAGGGAAATTATATCTAAAAGGCTAAAATATCTTCAAGTAGATAGTTCTTCTTCTCCATGGATAGTTGTTGTTAGACTTGGATAGAACTCGGCAATCTTCGGCCTCAAGGAATCCAAAACCGTGTAGGACAGCTCAAACCGCGTACGCGACTTATGGATAGATCTCCTCGATATCGAGTAGTTTACTCGATATCAAGTAAAGTGTGTCGTCGACTTGGCTAGGCTCGGCATCTCGGGTTGCTGGTCCTCGACTTGGCTCGGGTGTGTGCTTCAGGTTTTGTCGATATCGAGGAAGGTGGCTTCGTCGACTTGGTTGGTTTGGCTTAGTCGAGCAACTCCTCTTCGACACTGCTCGGACATGTGACCTGGGTTTGTCGATATCGATAAGTGTCCTTGACAAGGGATTTTCAGTCGCCTTAAATCCTATCAAATAAATCCGACTAACCTAACTAATGTAGTTTGGCAAGTACGAGTCGATCCCATAGAGAGTCAGTGATTTGTATGCAAGTCAGAATGCGTCAACAAGAACAAGAAACAAAGGGGGGAATTTTGATGGTTTGAACTAACTAACAATGCACAAGTAAGAAAAATAATAAAGTAAAACAGATTAAATGGATGAACATGAGAGAATAGCTCAGGTCAATCAATCTCAGCAATCAGGTTTGTTCATTGATCATGGATATCGAAAAGATAACTTCCTCACGAATACATTATTGTGGAAAGACTAGGTCTTTTGAATCCAATTCCTTTATCAAATCTAGTTAATAGGACGACCAGACCCTGAAAACCCTAACTATCAAACAATCTTGAAACTATCAAGATTCAATTCAATAATTGATTAAGCTTAAAGGAAATCAACAAAGACAATCGACACGCACAACCAGTTATTGCATCAATTGCAAATCAATTCTTCATACAAATCCCTAAATCAACCAGTTTTAGAGATTTATACTTTGCTACTCAAGAACATAGATAACTCAACCAGTAATTACCTATATCTAGCAATAGATTATCATGAACAGGCATCAGTTGATCAGGCTAATGGAAATTCATGAAAACCCTAAACATTCAACGCAAAGAATCGATAATATTCAAAGAGGAGTATTAAGATAGAGAAATCTCACAATGAAATAATAAACCTGACGCTTCGATTAATCTTCCCAAGCAAAGAGGTTTAGTGGTTCATACTTGAGAAATCACAAAGGTACAATCCTCAAATTACTTCGTACAAAACCTGTTCCATTGGAACTCCCCCTTTGAAACTAAAACAAACCTCCCTTTTGTTCTTGGCCCAAAACCAACGTTTCCTCTCCCCTAATTAATTAAATTAAAACATAAAAATATAACATTTCATTCCTAAAATAAATTATAGTAACAGTTGTCTCTTGAATACGCAGCAAAACTCGGGCTCGCCACCACATAACTCGCCCGAGTTATTCTTGATCCACCCGAGTTCCCTTCAGCAGCCATCTTGACGTCCAGATTCCACTGTCTTTAATGCCGAATTTGGAAAAGTCATAAACACAAAAGTTGTAGGTATTCGAATCCTCTTTCCAATAAGTATAAGTACGCTCCGATCTGATAACTACAGCCTTTGAACGACTCATTTTAGTGCACCGTCGCCAACCTAGACAGCTTCCATCCTTTACATGTTTAGCTCCTCTCTTCGGCTCTCGTTCTCTTCTATTTTCGTCCAATCTTCGAGCATTGGCTCGAGCTTAGCTTCACCTCTTTATAATCACCTAAAATCATGCACAAAACTTGTAGATTCCGACTCTAGTTGAAAAATAATGAAAACATGAAAACTACTTTAAACTCATGCATTTTACCCTACCTAAACACATCTAAATGCCTATATTAACACTACCTAAATGTGCATGATCAAACTCCCCCACACTTGAACCTTTCTTGTCCTCAAGAAAACAAAACCAATCCAATCACACAGCCCACAAATAGTCTCTTAATGCATTCACCTCGTCACAATACAATCCAAACCAAATAGGAGGCATAAGACAATAATCAACATCCTCACATGTATTTGAGCAACTCAAAGGTTTAGGCACATTTCAATCGAACCTCACCGGGTACATAAAGTGTTTCACTCATCGCTCTTGTGTTTAGGCTAATTCAATTCCGCTCAAACTCAATCCAATGCAACTAAGCTCCATGAAAATTGAAATCCACATCAAAATGTTCAACGTGAGTGACATTACAAGCAATAATCATCATGAGGTCTTGTAAGAGTTGTAATGGGGCTCAGTGAGAAAATTAAGGTAGATGATGTTTTTGGCTTGTGGTGCTCATAATCCGGGAACTAAGCTCCTCCTAGCAACCAATTACAAGCTCAACCAAAACCTTATAAAAAACCATCAAATTCAAGCCTCAAGCACAACACAATACAAGACTTTCTTTAGACCAAACAATACTCCCAAATCATTTCCAAATGTGATGAAGAATGGTTCTTTTTATTGAAACTCTTTTTTTTTTCTTTTTTTCTTTTTTTTTTCTTTTTTTTTCTTTCTCGACTTTTACTCCTAAGTGAATTTTATTCTCCTTAGGCCCCGAGTATACATATATGTACATAAATTCATAGAACCAATCATCATAATAAGCGCCAAATGAATCAACACAATACATAATCACATTCTCAAAGCACTCACTCAACTCAAATCATCATTTCACCAATTCTGAATCCTAATTCCCGGATGGGTCGGGCTACAATTGGCTAAGGATAATTTTTGTGGAGCTACAAAGATAGGCTAATAGGCTCAGTTTGGCTTCAAACAATGGATAATATGCAAGGGAAGATAGGGAATATCATGGCTCAGTAACAATCATGCCTCAATCATGCGAAAATCACAAGTAGTGATCAACATATACAACCTTGACATTGATATCAATCCCAATTCTCAGAGGTAGTCACATTGGAGAGTATCACACACAAGAAGCAAAGAGGACATCCATAAAGCATAGTCCTAATAAGGCTAACAAAAACTCACAAGGTAAATTTTTGTTGGATTTCAATGCCACCTAAAATGTAAGAGTTATACATGCTCAATCAATCCATTATCTCATACTCCCATAGATCAAACAAACTAGACGAGGATCAACAATTCAAGCATATCATGGGACTTATAATTAGATTAATAAGACAATTGGTACAAATGGGGTTATCTAGAATGTCATGCATGCTGAATTTTTTTTTTCTTTTTATATGATTTTTCTGTTTTTTTTTAAAATATGCAAGACTAAGACTAATCAAAATGAAATGCAAAGAAAGAAATATATACAATGCAACCTAAATGCAAACATGTAAATGTTCCCTCCCCCACACTTAATTTACACATTGTCCTCAATGTGAAAAATAAAAGAGAAAGGAAGAAAAACACTTACAGAGTCATCTACATATCAAGCGGAGGTGATGAATTCAAGGACAAGATCGAGTAAGGCGAGCCAACATTTTTTCTCTTCTCGACCCCAATGAGACATCACAACTTAATCTCTACAAACAAGAGACAAGACAACACCAACAAAGAAATCTTTGTTGTCCAAACAAGGACAACTTTCAACAATAATCAATGGTGTCAAACCACTTACAATAACACACAAAGCCACAAACCTCAACAATTTGCAAATTGATAACAATTAAGCATAATTAATCAAAACTAAAATCAAGAAACTCAACAAGAAACTCTTATCAAGTTTAATATCAAAAAGCAAGATCAATTCAAATGTTCAACACCCCATAATTTTCAAATTTGCAATTTCACAATTAAGCACAGGATTCTCAATCCAAGCCAAAACCTCTCAATCAATCTAAGTCCACCAAAAAAATTCAATGCAAATAAGCTTTAATCTCATCAAAACAATTTCTAAATTCCACAAATTAACAAATTTTGTAAAAACCTAGAATTTGGGGATTTTGACAACTCACCTCATCCCCTTCAATGGAGGAGAGAAAGAAGAGGAAGGTGCTGATCGGAGACTGGCCGGCGTGGGTGGCCGAGGTCGGCGGTGGTCTAGTGGTGGCAGTGGCTGGAGAACTCGGGGAGGCGGCGCACTGGTGGCTCGGATGGACTGCTAGGTGCCTTCCATGGAGATGCGGCGCGCTGCTTCTGGGGCATGGCCGGAATCAGATCGGGAGAGAGTCAGGTGTGCTCAGGATCGAAGAGTGGGGCTCCGTGACTCGCCAGGACTCAGGAGGGTTGCTGGTCGGAGATGCTTGGCGCCGGCGCTGCTGGTGCTGGTCGCACGCTCGATGTCGCTCGGGATGAAGACACGCTTCTTTCTCTCTCTTTTTTTTTAGAAGGCGCAATATAGCTCGGGCGAGGCTTTAAAACACGACCGAGTTCTATTGCCCCTCCCGAGTTCCATCTCGTAAGCCTGTTCGCCACTCGGGTTGGCCCCTGAACTCGGCCAAGTTCCATAACCGAGTAACCTACTGTAATCCCTGGTGGTGGACGTCTATTTTTTTTTAGGCCCAAAAATAATAAAAAAAAAAACTGAAAAATAATAAAAACTACCTAATAAAATTGTGAAAAATGATAATATGAAATACTAACCTTGGGTTACCTCCCAAGAAGTGTCCTTGGTTAACGTCATAGACTCGACGTTTTGGTTGTTCATTTAAGACTCACTCAGACATCATCAGTGCCCTCATCAACAAATCAAACTCTTGTGCACACCATCTAGGTAGGCCGACACTACATATGAATAAGTTGAAGTCAAAGTATGTCCTCAACTCCTCATATGCCCGAGTGTGACTTTTCGTCGTGGGTATGTAGAACCACCAATTCAGTTCCATTGGCGGTATGTCGAAATAATGAGCCGAAGGGTCGACATAATCACCGAACTTCTCACCATTGCAGAGGATATCAATTCTTTGTTCAGGAGCCACAGAAATCAGCTCCGAACTTGGTTCCATGATAGGCGAGCTTGAGACAATCTCATCGAACGAAGGAGACAATAAATCACATGGGATCTCATGCGTCGACTCATGACACTCCATGTCAGGAAGTAGTGTACTCTCCTCTTCATCGCTGAAGAAACTGTCATCGTCTGCGAACATGTCCTCCTCCCCCAAAACATTATCATGATCATAGCTCAAGGGCAGGAGAGGCGGTGGGGTGGACTTGGATGAACTCAACGAAGAAGGAATGGGAATCACGCACTCACCTTCATCGTCATGACTTTCTAAGCTTCCCTCGGGTGTGAGAAACAGGTCCTTGTCACCTCATAGGGTGTTTGTGGTGAGGCTCTCTATCGGGTTAATCACTGGTTGAGACGGTAGTTCACTCGCTTCACATGCTAGAATCTCATTCCCCACTTGGACCATTCGGTGCACTCGTTCACCTAGTTCTGCGATCTGCTGACACAATTGCTCATTCTCCTCATAAAAGGCCATGGATAGATCCTTCAAAGGTGCATCGAAGTAATCTATTGGTTGAGGTTCCGGCGCGAATGACACTTCCTGCAAAGCTTGATGACCCATGTAGCAGATAAGATCCCAAATTCCCACCAAACCTAACCGTGCTAGATTTCCGCCACTCATGTATATAGCACGCGCCTTCGTCTCAACAATCATCCCCTCTACAACGCAGACAACCATATCTCGCAAACTATCGTGGAAACCTCGCTCATTGCGGATGTCCACGCACCTCTGCAACCTAGTAAGATATAGGTGAAAGTTTTCACCTTTGAACTGCAATAATCTCAACATCTTAAACTGTTAGCAGCATATGTACTGTGGACCGTAAGATAGGTTCACAAAAAAAAATAGTGCCTAAATTAGTACACAAGACAAACACACAAATAACAACTTGACTCCCAGGCAACGGCGCCAAATTTGACAAGGGATTTTCAGTCGCCTTAAATCCTATCAAATAAATCCGACTAACCTAACTAATGTAGTTTGGCAAGTACGGGTCGATCCCATAGAGAGTCAGTTATTTGTATGCAAGTCAGAATGCGTCAACAAGAACAAGAAACAAAGGGGGGAATTTTGATGGGTTGAACTAACTAACAATGCACAAGTAAGAAAAATAATAAAGTAAAACAGATTAAAGGGATGAATATGAGAGAATAGCTCAGGTCAATCAATCTCAGCAATCAGGTTTGTTCATTGATCATGGATATCGAAAAGATAACTACCTCACGAATACTTTGTTGTGGAAAGACTAGGTCTTTTGAATCCAATTCCATTATCAAATCTAGTTAACAGGACAACCAGACCCTGAAAACCCTAACTATCAAACAATCTTGAAACTATCAAGATTCAATTCAATAATTGATTAAGCTTAAAGGAAATCAACAAAGACAATCGACACGCACAACCAGTTATTGCAGCAATTGCAAATCAATTCTTCATACAAATCCCTAAATCAACCAGTTTTAGAGATTTATACTTTGCTACTCAAGAACATAGATAACTCAACCAGTAATTACCTATATCTAGCAATAGATTATCATGAACAGGCATAAGTTGATCAGGCTAATGGAAATTCATGAAAACCCTAAACATTCAACGCAAAGAATCGATAATATTCAAAGAGGAGTATTAAGATAGAGAAATCTCACAATGAAATAATAAACCTGACGCTTCGATTAATCTTCCCAAGCAAAGAGGTTTAGTGGTTCATACTTGAGAAATCACAAAGGTACAATCCTCAAATTACTTCGTACAAAACCTGTTCCGTTGGAACTCCCCCTTTGAAACTAAAACAAACCTCCCTTTTGTTCTTGGCCCAAAACCAACGTTTCTCTCCCCTAATTAATTAAATTAAAACATAAAAATATAACATTTCATTCCTAAAATAAATTATAGTAACAGCTGTCTCTTGAATACGCAGCAAAACTCGGGCTTGCCACCGCATAACTCGCCCGAGTTATTCTTGATCCACCCGAGTTCCCTTCAACGGCCATCTTGACATCCATATTCCACTGTCTTTAAGGCCGAATTTGGAAAAGTCATAAACACGAAAGTTGTAGGTCTTCGAATCCTCTTTCCAATAAGTATAAGTACGCCCCGATCTGATAACTACAGCTTTCGAATGACTCATTTTAGTGCAGCGTCGCCAACCTGGACAACTTCCATCCTTGAAGTGTTTAGCTCCTCTCTTCGGCTCTCGTTCTCTTCTATTTTCGTCCAATCTTCGAGAATTGGCTCGAGCTTAGCTTCACCTCTTTATAATCACCTGAAATCATGCACAAAACTTGTAGATTCCGACTCTAATTGAAAAATAATGAAAACATGAAAACTACTTTAAACTCATGCATTTTACCCTACCTAAACACATCTAAATGCCTATAATAACACTACCTAAATGTGCATGATCAGTCCTCGATATCGACTACAGGTGTTACTCAGTGTCTGAGTGTCTGAACAAGTCGAGTACTACTCGATCGGGCTCTCCTCGACTCCGGGATGGTCTTCAGGGTTTTGTCGATATCGAGTAGACTACTCGATATCGAGGAATGTGCCGGAGTCGGGCAACTTTGTTCCTTGACTTCTCGACATGGTGCTCCTCGATCAGGGTGTGTCCGGGCATGGTTTATCGATATTGAATAAAACTTGTCGATATCGAGTAGCTTTGAGCTCCCGTCTTTGCTTCTTGGTTTTCTCCCGAAATGGCTCCATATTCTGCAATATTAAACAGAAACTTATGTAGATCTCTATTTCTAGCAAATAAGCATATACTACATAAATTCGACATATTCCAATCCTAAATATGCAAAGTGTGCATTTCAACATGGCTACTTTAGTAGACATCAGAGGACCGCACTGAGGGTGGTGCCCTTTGTAGCCAAGTAAACCTGCAAGTTCTCCGACCAAGCATGAGCAAAACCAGCCTCAGGTAGTTCACTGCCTCATTCAAGGACTTTACCTCCTTGATGGTGCGTGGTGGCTGTAGTTCTTGAATCGCGGTGATCTTTGCTGGGTTTACGTCTATTCCCCGCTAACTGACCATAAAACCGAGAAACTTTCCGGAATCCACACCAAAAACGCACTTTTCAACATTTAAGTTAAGGTCCCCTCGTCTTAGGGAGTCAAAAGTTTCCTGCAGATCCGATGCATGGTTCTCCGCCTTGCAGCTCCTCACTACTATGTCATCCACGTAGATTGATACGTTCTTCATATGCTGCCCACGGAAGATCTTGTCAACAGTTCTTTGGATAGTGGCCCCAGCGTTCCTCATGCCAAATGACATCACTCGATAACAGAAGATCCCCTGATTAGTGATGAAAGTGGTTGCTTTTTGTCCAGCGGATCCATGCGGATCTGGTTATACCTAGAGTAGGCATCCAGAAAACTCAAGGCTTCATTCCCCGCAGTGATATCTACCAGCTCGTCAATCGAGGGAAGGGGGTAGCTGTCTTTTGGGCATGACTTGTTTAAGTCGGAGAAGTCTACACACATTCTTCACTTTCCATTCGCTTTCTTGACTAGGACGACGTTAGAGAGCCAATCGGAGTCTTCCACTACTTCTATAAACCAGCTTCCAACAGTTTCTCCACTTTTTCCTTCGCGGCGCGGGACCTCTCAAGAGCCATTTTTCTCTTCTTCTGAGCCACATGTCGGGTGTCATGGCGAATTCTAAGGGTGTGGATTGATATGGACGTGGGGACCCCTAAAAGGTCCTTTGGTGACCACGCAAACACGTCGCGGGACTGTCGGATGATGTTCAAGACACGGTCTTTTTATCCCGTTCCTAGCGATTGACCCATATATATCCTTTCTTCGGGTTGGAGAAAGGTCTATGGACCGTCTTTTGATCCATGGTCGGGACTTCTCGTTCTACGGGTCTAACTTAGAGCTCAGCTTCTTGAGTCCTTTCCTACAGGCTATCTATCTCTTCACCCCCTACTCGGGGGTCTTCCTTCGCCCTCTCGGCTTCGCTTTGAGCGGTGTCATGGAGACACATTACTTCTTTGTTTTTCCGAAGAGAGGTCATGTAACAGCTTCTGCTCTCCGGCTGCTGGCCACAGACTTCCCCAGTTCCTCCTCCGGGTATCGGGAACTTCCCCTTAAAGTGGTACATGGACACCACCATCTGAAACCTGTAAAGGGACACCCTGTCGAGTAGCGCGTTGTATGTAGTTGGTATCCTGACCACGGTGAAAACTATGTTTTCCATCCGGCGGCTGGGGGCGGATCCCAGGACCACTGCTACTTCTATGGTGCCAGCCACCTGTACCTCATCTCCGGAGAAAGTCACTAGGGTCCCATGGCAGGGCTTCAGGGCCGACGCGGATATGCCTATCTGGGAGAAAGCTAACTAGGAGAGGATGTCCACAGAAGAGCCAGTGTCGATAAAGACTCTTCTCACGGTCTTAGTGGCGATCTAGGCATGTATGACCAAAGGGTCCGCGTGGGGCATGCGGACGTCTTCAGTATCTTTCGTGGTAAAGGTTACCTCGGCATGCGCCCGTAAAGCAATCTTTTGACTGGCCGAGGAAGGGGGTTGATGCGCTTCTCTTTCGTAGTTCTTCCTATCATGTCGGCTAGCTCCTGAAAACGAGGGTCCTCCATCCAAGGTGTCAATGAAGTCTTCTGGCCCGGGGATCCGATTGGTTCTGGTTTTCTCACGGCGGACCTCATCCCTAGGGGCATGGTTAACTTATAGTTGTGCCGCCTGGGCTCTACCCCTTCGGCCACCTCGTCATCTTCGACCCCACCCTTGCCGCGGTTATGGGGAGGATAGTGCTGCTGAGCATACCGATCCTCCTGATGTCGCGGATATTCGTCCCTCTGAGCCTGCCGAAGGCCCCATTTGTATTTTGCGGCGCCCTTGGTTTCTCCGGGAGGAGTCATGTTCTTCATTGCGTCGTGCTCCCTGACCGTGTTCGTTTTGGTTCATGGTCGGGTTTCTCTTTTCATCATTGAGGTGGACCTCATCTTGCCGAGACGCCGGCTGGTGCCCCGCGGAGTATTGTCTTCTTTGCTTCCCGACTCCCTTATCCTTTCGGAATTTTCCAGCGATCTTTCCGAAGAAACCCTGCTATCCTTCATTCACCCTTGAGCTAGAGGCCGCGGCCTCCTTTGCTACAATCTGGGTGGACACCATGTCTCTCAGCGCGTCATAGCTCTTTGGTTTCTTTCTAAAGAGGCGAGTCTTAAAATCCCCCTCCGCTAGGTTCCCTATGAGGAGGATGATGATGGCTGATTCGTGGTTGAAATTCAGGATTTGCACTACTACACTAGTGAATCGTGCGAAGAAATGTCCCAGTGTCTCATATATCCCTTGTCTGATAGAGTTTAGGTCCAGCATGGCCTTCTTGTGCGACCGAGAACTCCCAAAGTGTGATTTGAAGACTTGGGAAAGTTGCGGAAAACTGGTAATGGAGTTCTGCGGTAGGTTGGTGAACCATGTCAGGGTTATGTTGGTTAGAGTCGAGGGAAAAGTGCAGCTGAGCATCGCATCATTGTGCGCGTTTAACCCCATAGCCGTTACGAAGTGGAACATATGATCGTCGGGGTCGGTGATGCCGTCATATTTCATGAGACCAACATCCCTCCACCGTTAGGGGATTGGGGCTCGACAGATTTCACTAGAAAAGACCAACGCTATGAGATCAGGCACCTCCGTCCGCGCAAGGAGTGAATTCGTCCTGGTTGACGTGGAAATATCAGAGGACCGCTCGCCGCGATGGTACTTACTAGTGTGTCAGTTTCCGTGGTGGGGATGTTGACCAGGATACTCAAAATCTCTCTACTGATGTGTCTAGTAACCGTCATGTCCGTAGAAAAAAGCATGTTCGGGGTTTGGTGGGGGAAAATAGTAACCTCCGTTCACCCCACCACCTTGCCAAAAATATTCGGGATTCAGCGGGGGAAAAAATGGTCTCCATTGATTCCATCCCCTTTCCCGAAATGTTGAGGTATGTATGGTGAGAAGACAGGGTCGTCGGGGACCCCTGAGGGATTTGGAGAGGCGTCGTGCGGAGCAGATTCCGCAAAATCCTCCGCGTCGTGACTCATCATGTTGGATGCGTCCTCCATATTATTGCTCATTTTTCTGTATCAAACAAAATTCGTGGTTAGTTGTCAGAAAATGTTTCTGTTATTTACCTTGTATATCCTTTTTTTTTGGGACCTCTGAGTGTGAGACTGTCCCCACGGACGACACCAGTGATGAAACCACATTTGAAAAGTGGACCTACCTCCACGTCACCGTGGAGGGAGGGGAGCCACATATACTGATTAAGTTGGTCAACGGTCTTACCTGAGGTTTCCCCCCAGATCCTTAATCCTGAAACACTCCTATCCTAGGGGGGGAACCCTTGCCTATGACGTGATGACCATAGATCCTAGGACTGTCTTACCCGGGCTCAAACCTCTATGGTCGGCGGACGGTGCGAGCCTGGCATCGCCGAGCCTCGTTTGTGGCTCGTTCTACCTTTGGGGCTTCGATTTCATCAATGCCCTCCAGATAGGATGGGTTCTTGCTCTAGAATAGAGAAGACAGATCGAGATGGGGCTATATTCAAACAGACCCTGTTTTTAATACTTGTATCTTCGCCTTTCAGGTGAGCGCGGTGGTTCCGTGGATATGTTGGTATTTAGTCGCTTGTCTCATTTCCCTTCTCTCTGTAGTTCAAGACCCTCCTTTTGATTTTCCGAAAAATCCATGTTTTTAGAGTGCCTCCTTGTTTATATTGTGCATGCCCGCATCCCTCCTTGAGTGGGGCATTTCCTTCTCACAGCCATTTGTCTCCTCGTGGATGCCACGTGTTTTTCGGAAAAGGACGTGTGGGTGGGAGGCATGTTCGACATCTTTTCAGGTTGAATGTTGTTTACGTCCGCGGACCGCTTAGTAGTTTTATCCGCGATGGCCCATCTTTCCCTCTTTTCATTATTTTTCCTTTTTTACCTTTCTTGATACTTTTGGGCATCATCACGTTTGATGTGAAAAAAGTCAAGGCATTGAGCATGAGCATTTGATTGAGTTTGTAGTCGATAATGGAGAGCAGTTTTGGATTGGAAAGAATCAGTTGGGATTTCATTGGGCAACTCCAAAATAAAGGCCAGGGTTTCGGAAATGGGTTTGGGTTTGCTGCTCTTGACCTTAGCGGTCAATGGTCAAGGTCAGAACACCCTTAATCTTGTGGGCATACAAATTGACGAAGAAAAGTCTGGTAAGCCTAGGATATGCAATGATTCCAAGGTTAAGATCAGACCAAAGGCAAGTAGATTTGAGGAGGGTTATGCAAGGGAGTGTCATTGATTATAAGAGGGACACCTTTTGATGCTAAAGCCTTCGGTCGAACCCTTTTAAATGAAACAACTACAGTATTAAAAAAAAATCCTTGTTGAACAAGAAAATATATGGGTAAATGTAGTGAAGGGAAAGTACTTGAAGGGAACCGGTCTTCTATACTATGAAGAAAAGTGACTGTATCGTGGCAATTAGGTAAACTAATTAAACTAATCAACACGTTTAAGAAAGATTTAATTAATTTGGAATGTTAGTGATGACAGTTCATTTTTTTATGAAATTTAATTGGGCATTTTTTTAGAAAAAAAAAAAGCAAAAGATACACCCGCATCACCCCCCTGCACACCACCCATGTTTTTTCCACCACCCAGCACACCCGTGAAATTTAATTGTATTTTTTTTTAGGTTTGAAATAGAATTAGGCAAGAAATTTTTGACAAAAAGTTTATGAATGGCTAAAAGCTTTTCTTTGCTAGTAAATGGCCATTATTTTTTCATAATCCCCCTTCTACCCTTGCCCTTATTAATTTCCCATTTACCTACCCTCGTTCCTATATCTGAGCATCGGCTTCCTCCTTCGCTCTTCCCTTCCTCGATCCTCGTCTCCTTCGGGCTGCCATGGCTTCATTTAGATCTGAGCATATGCGTCCTTGCACCCGCAGCCGCAGCCGCAGCCGTCGTCGTCGTCTCTAGTCTCCTCCCTCCTGGTACCAAGACCTCCGACCTCGGCGCTTCTCCTTCCCCTCCGCTGCCTTCGCTTCAATTTCCGCCGCCTTCACTCCAATCCCCTCCGCCTCTCCGCCGCCGACTTGCTGCAGATCCGAATTGAAGATGAAGATGAACAACCTCCCGACCTCGGAGCTTCTCCTCCGCTTCCGCCGCCTTCGCCCATATCCGCCTTCGCTTCTCCTACAGATCCGAATTGATGATGCAGATCCAATTCCTGCCGCCTTCGCTCCCTATCCGCCGCCTCCGTTGCATACTGGCGAGCTTCTCCTGCAGATCTGAAATTTGTATCTTCAATTTTGACATCCAGACCTCGTTTGTGAAAATGGTGAATTGAAATTATATGAAATTACTCAAGTTCACATCCAGATCTTCAATTTTGCCTTCGCTCCAATCTATGTTGTTTGATTGAATGAAATAAGGTCACCTTTTCAATTTGCTTTTTGGTAAAGCTGCTCTCCTTTTGCAGCTTTTGCTGATTGCTTTTGGTCATAGTTTGACTATGGTTGTCGATAATGCCGTGTAAAATGGTGATGGGTTTAGTGTTCTAATTTGGTGGTAATCTAATTATTTTATGTTTGTTACAACGTCTATAGGGTTTTCCTTTTGATTACAATGTCTATGAGTTTGTTTTTATAGTGGTGACAGTGGTTATGACATTGTTTTTATTTTGATTACAGTGTCTATGACCCTCTTACCCATTCATGTATTGGAGGAGAATTGTCATCACATTTATTTTAGCTTCTCATTAGTCCCTATAGGGCTTTTTCTTCCTTTATGATATGATTTCTCTTTGATTACAGTGTCTACGACCCTGTTTTTATTTTGATTACAGTGTCTATGACCTTGTTTTCATAGTGGTGACAGTGTCTATGACTCTCTTACCCATTCATATATTGAAGAAGAACTGTCCACCTAATGTCTTTTGGCTTCTCATTAGCCCCTTTAGAGTTTGTGCTTACCTTGTCCTAGGGTTTTCCATTTGATGACAGTAATCATCTCTTAACGACGTACTGTACTTAACATTTTAGGGTTTAGGGTTAAGTCTTTAGGGTTTAGGGCCCTAAAGACTTAACTCTAAACCCTAAACCATACTGTACATCACATGTTCTTTTGGCTTCTCATTAGCCCCTTTAGGGTTTATGCTTCCATTTTCCTAGGGTTTTCCTTTGATTACAATGTCTATGAACCTTTTTTCATAGTGGTGACAGTGTCTATAAAACTGTTTTTATTTTGGTTACAACGTCTATAGGGTTTCCTTTTGATTACAGTGTCTATGACTTTGTATTTATAGTGGTGACAGTGGTTATGACACTGTTTTTATTTTGATTACAGTATCTATGACCATCTTTTTATAGTGGTGACAGTATCTATGGCTTTATTTTTATTATGATGACAACAATAGTTACATTTTTAATTTTTTTTATTGTGGTGACATTACTTTAAAAAAAATCTAGAAAACTATAACTTAGAAATTAGATAAAAATTATCATCACATGTATTTTGACATCTCATTAGCTCCTATAGGGTTTACACTTCCCTAGTCCTAGGGGTTTTCTTTGGTTACAGTGTCTATGACTCTGTTTTGATTTTGATTACAACGTTTATGTCCATCTTAACCATTCATATATTAGAGGAGAACTGTCACCACATGAATATTGGCTTCTCATTAGCCCCTTTAGGGTTTGTGCTTCTCTTTTTCTAGAATTTTCCTTTGATTACAGTGTCTATAACCTTTTTTTCATAGTGTTGACAATGTTTATAAAACTGTTTTTATTTTGGTTACGGCGTCTATAGGGTTTTTCTTTTGATTACAGTGTATATGACCATGTTTTTATAGTGGTGACAGTATCTATGACTTTATTTTTTTTTATAGTGGTTACAATAGTAGTTACATTTTTAAATTTTTTTTATTGTGGTGACACTACTTTAAAAAAATCTAAAAAACTAGAAATTAGAGAAGAAATGTCATCACATGTTCTTTTGGCTTCTCATTAGCCCCTTTAGGGTTTATGCTTCTCTTTTCCTAGGGTTTTCCTTTGATTACAGTGTCTATGAACCTTTTTCATAGTGGTGACAGTGTCTATAAAGTTGTTTTTATTTTTGCTACAACGTCTATAGGGTTTTCCTTTTGATTACAGTGTCTATGGCTTTGTTTTTATAGTGGTGACAGTGGCTATGACCCTGTTTTTATTTTGATTACAGTGTCCATGACCCTCTTACCCATTCATGTATTAGAGGAGAACTGTCATCACATTTATTTTGGCTTCTCATTAGCCCTTACATGGTTTGTTCTTTCTTTATGATAAGATTTCCTTTTGATTACAGTATCTATAAACATTTTTTCATAGTGGAGATAATGTCTATAAAGCTGTTATTATTTTGGTTACATCGTCTATAGGGTTTTCCTTTTGATTACAGTGTATTTGACCGTGTTTTTATAGTGGTTACAGTGTCTATGATCCTATTTTTATTTTGCTTACAACATCTATGACCCTCTTAACCATTCATATGTTATAGGAGAAATGTCACCACATGTATTTTGGTTTCTCATTAGCCCCTATAGGGTTTGTGCTTCCGTTGTCCTATGGTTTTTCTTTTGATTACAGTGTTTATGACTTGGTTTTTATACGGTGACAGTGGCTATGACACTGTTTTTTTTATAGTGATTACAATAGTAGTTACATTTTTATTTATTTTTATTTTGGTGACACTAATTTAAAAAAATCTAAAAAACTAGAAATTAGAAATTAGAGAACAACTGTCACCACATGTATTTTGGCTTCTCATTAGCCCTTATAGGGTTTGTGCTTCCCTTTTCCTAGGATTTTCTTTTGATTACAGTGTTTATGAACCTTTTTTCATTGTGGAAACAATGTCTATAAAACTGTTTTTATTTTGGTTACATCGTCTATAGAGTTTTCCTTTTGATTACAGTGTATTTGACCGTGTTTTTATAGTGGTTACAGTGTCTATAGTTACATTTTTAATTTTTTAACGGAGATTAAGCGAGTTAGAACAACTTCTATAATTGCGGGATAATTTCTGAAATTTTAGAAATTAACACAGGGGCATATTTTATAAAAAACAGAAAGTCTGGGAGGTTTGGCGTAATTCTTCTTCTTCTTCCCCCATTTCGAGCAGTCCTTCAACAGTGATTTTCGCCGATCTTCCGACGGCTCGTTCTCCTTACACAGAGCTCCGTTTGACGCGTATGACCTATCAAACTGACGAGTGCAATCTCTACTTCAGTGTCGTTGTGTTTATTTTGTCGAAGGATGATCTTACAAAACGCGACGAATGCTTGAACAGAGGCTGCTAAGCGGGTGTTTCACGAAGCTCCAAGGTGTCCAACAATGGCCACTACTACAATTAAGAGCAAAGAAAGCGGTTCATAGCGGCGGTTTAGCTAAGGAAGCGGTTCACGGCTGCGGTCGATGAAAATGCCATGAATTTATTCTATGGAAGCGGTTGTGGCAGCGGTTTTCAAATCCCAAGACTATTGGGGCGGTTTAGCTACTCTTTAGCAGCGGTTCATAAATAAATTAACCTAAGGAAGCGCTTCCAAAAATCTGCTGTCTTGACATTTTAAGTTGACAAGAAAGGAAGAGAACAAGAAGTAAGCTTGGGTTTGAACCATATCCTAAAGGTTAGTTATTTATCCTTTAAGTTGCAATATCTAATTTATACCCAATGTTCAGATTGTTGTGAATACAATTTAACCTATCATTGCCTAATTCATATACCAATGTTCCATAACATGGGATTGAATAAGTTGCTTGTCTTTTGGAATTTGAAGAGTTGAGGGACTACCCTTAATCGTGATGCAATCTCGCTGTCATTGCATTGTTTTTGCTTTCCATGTGATTGGTATCTGTTGGTGGTACTAAAAAGATTACATTCTTGATTCTTCATCCAGTAGTCATGCTACCTCCAAAAGAGATACCTCCGTTCCCTGTTGTGAAAATCATGTGCACTCATTCACCTGTACCATTTTGATTTGAAATTAGGTAGAAATGAAAATAGGAACCAAGGTGTGATCATCATATACATTAATGCCTTCTGTATTTAACTTTTATAAATAAGTCTAAAATGTTTCAAGAAAGTTGCCTTTCTTTTGTTTGTTTTTTCTTTCTATTTTGACCCTTTTTTTTTTTAATTTCTGGTAAGGAATGTGTTAAAATAATTATTTAATATAACTAAGAAGAGGTTATGGTTTCATGACAGTCACTAATTTAATTGTGCATTAACAAGTTTTTTTTTTAACAAATGGACTATATTTAATATTTAATGCTAAGTCTATAGGCTGGGACTATAATAAGACATTATAAAGACTATGGACCTGTTAATGACTATAATAGTCGTGTTGAATATTAAATGAGGATATTCCACCTTCTTTTGGGCTATTTTAGGAATGGTGAAAAATCAAGATCGAAAGAGAGCAATAGTAAAAATTTGATCGGATTAAGTACAACTCCTTTATATATGAGGTATTGGTGTTTAATTTATTTGTTATTTTCCCACCATTCATGATTTCTTACCTAATGATGGTCATTCACTTTTTATATTTATTTGAGGAATGGGCTGATTCGCTGAATGGTAGACACATTAGACGAGAGGGCTATAATGAATTGGTTTGCTTGAAAGAGAGTTGAGTTGATCTTATCTTTTCTCCATTTATAGCATGCATTTTTTAGCGCTCGGTCCAAGGCCAAGCTAAGTCCAATTAATTTCTTATATATTGGTATTATTACTGGCCTAACTTTCTTGGATTCATGTTGTGAATAATGGCCAGTTTGTTAATATGACAGTTGAGTCCATATTCATTTAGACACTACTAGATTATGTTTGTAATGAGCTTTGAAACCCTGTCCAGGTGTGTTTATGTCATAAAAATATAGTTTTTAGTGATGATCCTCTTTAAAATACCATGTTTCATCATTATTAGTATTTATGCCTCAATTTGCAGATAGGAGCTCCCACTAATTGCTCAAATTATCTTAATGATTCTCATAATGACTTTTTTTGTGTAGCTCTACAAAACTTTTCCACAATGCTATATACCTTCCAGGACTTGATATACCTTCCAGGACTTGATATTTGATCAAGATGGGGATATTGTTAAAAAGCTTTGCTGAGATGCCCCAAAGTTTATAGGGATACCTACTTGAATTTTGGGTAAGTATTCGCCGTGATCTCTGTCTTTGAGAGAAAATATTCACATACTCTTTCATCATCCATATAACTTTCTATTGAGATAGATTCTAAGATGTGTATTGCATCCTTATAATTGTCCAATATCAGATATTTTGGAGCGACTGTCCATTTGGTTGATGAAGAATATGATCGAGGTCACTTTTTTTCCGTGAGAGTTGTTCTTGTCCTTGCAGTTGATACTTCCAGATGGGCTATATAGGCTGCTAGAGTATTACTAGGCTTTTATGTATATTTGGTAAATGTTGTTCTTGATTCCATTTTTTGTAGACATAAATTAGAACTTTTATTCCTTTTGTAAATTGGCTATGAATGAATGAATGTAAAGAATGCTTCTTTATTATTCAATGAAATTATGGTCTTTTTATTGTTTTCTAGAGAAAATTTGAATTTGTAATATATCAAAAATAATTATTTATAATTAAATTAATGATATTAATAATAAATATGATTAAATACAGCTGTCATAGAATTGAATACAGCTGTCAAAGAAATATTTAGCAAATCAAAACCGCTGCCATAGTATGATAGTAAAGGCATCAGTTTCTTATCCTTTGGGAGCGGTTATCCACTTTCTGCTGAAACCGCTGCCTTAAGTGACTAAAACCGCCACCATAGAGCTATAGCGACGGCAGCAGAAGCGGCGGGTGAAAACCGCCGCCTTAGAGTTTAGGAAGCGGTTCTTCTATATTAGGCGGCGGTTTTTGACCGCTGCCAAAGCTCTTATATGTAGTAGTGGGCGGTTAGCGATTTTGTATAAATTTGAGAGGGGTTTTTGCACGAAAACCATCCTTGAGAGATGTAGAACGTGATTGAGCGGGTAGAAGGCTTCGATTTAGGGTCGAACGTGATTTAGGGTGCACGAGAGCTTCGATTCGGCCTTCAATGGAGGAGGGCTCGGTTGTGAGGCTTGGGAGGGTGCAACAGCAGCAGGCGATGGTGCGGTGGTGGCGGCGCTGGCGACGGTGGTGGCGGCGCCGACGATTGTGGTGGTGCGGTGGTGGCTCGAGATCCCCGCGCTCCCTCTGCCTCCAGATTCACTGCTTGTTTTAATTTGGGGAGGAGGGGTGAAATAAAAACAGGGGCAAAATTGGAAAAAATGACCTATTTCCTAATATTGTCACCCTTGTGGCCTAAAACTTAACAATTGGACCCAAAATGACCACTTAGCAAAAAATCCCAAAGTTTATCAGCTAAGCCTAATTATGTGACGAAAGGTTTAAGTTACCGACAAGAATACACCATTAATTAGATCAAATTAATAGAATATATGTTTTCGTGGAATAAATATCTCATCCAAAAAAAGGAGAGGAGCCGAAATACAAAAGGTGAAAGAAGATATAAATAATGAAGCTTTGCATCACATAATAACACAATGGGTCAGAAAATCGCACACAAATGCAAATTCCTTAAGAGGTATATGCTGTTTTCTATTGCATTCGACTTTAAATGTGGACTTCTTGTGCAGCCTTGTCCAATTCCATTTAACCACATCATTTGGGGCCATCCAACAAGATTAAGCAAGTTGTGCACGCGCGAACGTGCATTTGAAAAGTAGCTCTACATAGGTATGTTGCACGGGTGTCTTCGGTTCTGAGGAATTCGGTCACAAGGATTACCAACCCCAAATTGGAAAAAAAAACTCTTAGAATATTAAAAAACTGTGAATTCTAAATCCAAGAGTAAGGTTTCAAACTAACATAAATTATCTCCCCAAAAAACTTTTTCTATTTAATAGATGTTTCAGTCTTTATGAGAATATGTTAACATCTTAATTGAAAAAAATACCCATAAAAAAATAAACGACATTGGGAATCTAATTTGAAATTTGACTAATATATTTTAATTAAAGATATTTTTTTTATAAAATGAATTTTTTTTAAGCAAGATAAGGATTCGGTTTCCTAGACATGTCTAGAGAAACCGAGAGATCAGACAAGCCGGTGGATGGACTAACCATCATGTGCAACTGAAGCAAATAAAAGAAGCAAAAGACATAAAGGAAATTACAGAAGCAAATGACAGAAATAAAATTACAAAGAAAACGAACAAGTCATTCTACACTGAAAATCACAAGCCAAAGAGACAATGAAACGATCGGATCGGACAAAGGGACGACGCACACAGAGAACTCTGGGGAACATCAGCGGACACCTCAGATTATGGACTCAAACGAGCATTCAGATGTCAACCCACATCCACGACGTCATCGAACATGTAAAATCAAACACCACTCAAAAAAGTCTGCAACACAACAAGAACAAAACTGCACATCAACCCGCAAACCCGACTCCAAGGCAAATCATTTTTCATTAAAACCCCAAACTCATCCCAAACCCTCAAGGACGATAACAAGATCGTGAGCGACTACTAGGTATAGTTAAAAAAAAAGAGGCGGATGAAACGGGCCAAAGAAGAGAAAATGAACAACAATAAAAAAGGCATCGAGGCGGAAAAACGGATTGAGATTGGTTCGCCAAACCATGGTAAAATCAGTGTACTTCCAACACTAAAAAGATGTTGGTGGCGGAAAGAGCTTCCGAACCGGCGCTCCCTTTGGAAACACACCCCAGGAGGAGAACCGACGACATGGGAAACCAAAGGGCTCGAAAACAGCGGCCACGAGGTAGCGGCGAGCGAGGTGGAAACTTGCGGAGGACCGGAGGTGGTCCAAGATGGCGGTTGATACCCCCAAGCTTGGAGAGAGAGCAATCTATGGGTGACGGAACGAGCTGGAGCAGCGACCGAGGCTCAAAGAGACGACCTTCAGCAACACGGCAGCGGCAACACCATAGGTGGAGGAGCTGATAAGCAAAGGGGTTGGAAGTGCCCAGAGGGAGGCGAATTGAGGGAGTTCCAGCAGCGAGGGGAGGAGGCCGCGATTAGCAACGGAGGTCAAGGAGATTGGCTTCGGAGGCAGGGCCTGGAGGGAGGTAGAGGCGTGTGTGCATGTGTGGATGGGTGACAAAGGGCCAGGGTTGATGACGGAGGTTTCTAGCAGTGGTGGGAGGTGGGCAAAGTTGCTGCTGGACAGAAACACCGTGGCATAAAGGTAGCGGCAAAACAACGCTCTCAAAGAGTATTTAGGGTTACAACTCAAGCCCTCTAGATCCGCGTTATAAAACGAATTAAAATCTTATCCTATACCCTAACCATATATTATTTGCTTTGTCCCACTCTCAATTTGTCAAACCATATATCATTTGGAATATAGAATATTTTTCATTTTTAATTAAAAAAATCCTGATTAATTAATTAACTCAAACCCGATATACCAAATTTCATTATGGGTACTAAAGTATTTAAAATGAAATAGGAAGCATGAAAAGCATATGGACAGTGCTCCAAAAGGCAGACCAGACTGGACAATTCCTTGAACCCCTCAGACTGAACCTTCCAGTCTGTAATCCGAATGATTTGGTTGGAGATTATATCATCCTCTATGAATTGAAGAGCAATTATTCGATCAGTGTCCACGTCCAGTTCATCGATCACTCCCCGGCCCCCAACTAATCTCTTACCAATCGCAACTATCCCAAACCACTTGATTAATTTGTGTTGTTTAAATACATTATCACATCTTACAATCTCTCCTTTTTGTGCTTTGTACTTATCGTATCCTTCCTTCCTAATCTTAAGCTTTCTCTTTTTTGATGCCCCAGCCCCACTGTTACATGTCGATCATTTTGTATCATCCTCATCATTCATCTTAAAATGCTTTTTCCCCATGTGTGTATAACTCAGATACCAATTCAAATCTTCCTACTTTGATTGGTTCCACCAACAGTTCACCTCATCAAACTGCTGGTGCCTGGTGGGGTTCAACTTACATAAATTTAAGATTTTGATCATTCATATCATGATATGTTGTTTTCGGATAGCTAGGCTGACATTAGTTAAAGACTTAACAATAAAATATTCAAAAATTGGTCTGATTAATTAGCCAGCGGTAATCCGCCTGTGTCCACACAAAAATTTGCGAACACATCAAACGTGAGATTATTATGAGAATCGTACTGTGTGAAAACCGAAATTATATCGGTTTTATTTTATTTTTGTCATAATTATGAAATTAACCATCTGTCACACTAAGGATGAAGTCGGGATGTAGTTCGCTCCTACCGGTTTCATTTTTTTTATAAAAAACCTAAGTAAATAAAATGGAAAAAATTTGAGTGTACCAAATCCAAGGTTTATCCTAGTGTAGGATCTCGATCCTAGTGTACCAAATCCAAACCCAAGCTTATTAGAACAAGTCTAAGAGATTCATTTTTTAGGAAATATTGGGGTGATTTTTTAGCCAAAAGTTTCCACATTACCTTTTTTAAAATAGAAAATTGAGAAAAAATATGAAGATCATTCATTTTTAAAATTTGGAGAAAATTCTATATATTTTGGGGTGAACTCTATAATATGGAAGTTGTGGGAATTGAGACAAAAAAATATTCAGAATATTTGATTTATAATTCTCTATTTTGTATATTATTTTAATCCATATTTTTTAATATTTTATTATATTTTTAATCCAAAATTTGAGTGTACCAAACCCAAGCTTGTTATGTTTTGATTAGAGAGTTTAATCTTTTTAATATTTTGTTATATTTTTAATCCATAATCCGGAGTGGAAATTATCCCAAAATGAAATGCCTTAAATGATGGAACGCCGTGCGCTAAAAAGTTTTTGTTGACTTGTTGCGATGCTGTCCATTAAGGTCCTTACCCCTTTTAGAAAAGGGGGTTTATTTCTGTTTTCAATTAATTTTGGTCCAGCTACCTACTCCGTATAACAAATGGGATCATTGTTCTGTTTTCTCAGTTTAGTTGTGTACTTGTTTTGTTCGTTGTATTGAAGCTAAATGTGTTTGCATTGCTATGTTGGAGGAGTAAATGTAAAATTAAGAGGGAAATTTATATTTCGAAAAATGGTAAAGTCCCAACTCCCAACTTCTACACATCAATCAATTAAGCAACTCATGATAGTGAACATCACAAGAGTCACAAAAATATCCTATACAATCTCTTCCAAACTGCTTCAATTCATTCTATATTCTCTCAACACCCGAATAATTTTATGTACGTACGCAGCCGAATCCGAATGGTTCAATTATTAGTCAGTAACTGGAAACACGAATGCGCAGCCCGTTTGGTGCCTCGACTCTAGGAAACTTAACAAGCTTATCTCCACCTACTTCTTCCCACCTGCATTCACATAATTTTGCAACATAGCATCATCAAAATGTGTCTCCGAATCCAACCAAAACATCGACCCGCAAATGATACAAAAATTAAAGTATTCATGCACACCTATATCGGGTCACAAAGTAGTGAAGGAATGTGGAGATCTCGGCTATCCCTAGTTCTTTCCCAGGGCACTGCCTAGTCCCTCCTCCGAATATCAGGAAGTAATTCTGCGACTCCAAGCTTTTATCCTGTACGACAATGGAAACCCGAAAACCTCATGTTTCCATTCACAAATTCTCAAATTGGAGGAATAAAATTAAAGTCTACTTCTTCTTCGAGTAGTTAATTGATTGAGTAATTTACCAGCCATCTCCACGGGTTGAATGTGTATGGATCGGGATATACATATGGGTCGTAATTCACCTCTCTTGTATAAACGTATATCCTCCATCCTTTGGGGATTAAAAATCCTGAAAATCGGCAAACCGTAGTTGTTAAACTCTGTCAATCCAGATCATAGTTTTGGAGACTTATGCGTGCACATGTGTAGAGAATATAGACTACTGAAGAAGATGAAGCACATAATTCCAAATGTCATTTGTTTTGGAGGATGACGTCAACAGAAAAAACTATATAAGCTCTTAATATGCAGCTTTTTTTTATATTGTGGATCATGGTATCTAAACATTCAGGGTCAGTAGGGTAAGCTTACCATGTGAGTGACCAGCTCTAGGGTCCACTTCTACTTGAAAAATGAATATATAAAACAGAAGAAGAAAAAGGAAAAAAAAAGGATTGATATGAAAGAAAACCATAGATATGTTGCTTTGGTAACATGGGTCACTTGTCTTCTGGCGCCGTTAGAGATTCGTTAAATTTAGAACATCAGGCTCTCATCCGAAATGATGCTTTGGGTGGGGTTACTTCACGTGTGTTTGTCAAGAAAAAAAAGGTGTTTATTTTAATGAAAATGGTCCATGAAAGTGGAGTAGCTAGATTGCCATAGATGCTTCTTGAGCACATAAACTTGACCACAGATGCCACACAGCAATCCATGGCCATAGGTGAATGTGTACGTACCTTGATTCAAAGTAAAAGGGATTGTTGTGTTCTGTAGTGATTTCATACTCTTTTTTAATATGCCGAAAGGCAGAAAGCACCGGGTGGACGATAACATGAATGTATAATGTTTGTTTTATGAGATTTGAATCAATAGTAGATTAATGGAGAAAAGAGAGAACATGTTATGTAGGTGATGATGATTCCCACCATTTATTTCCATGTCTTTGGTGGTTTTCCTTAGTACTCCATTAACAATTGTAGCCAATCTGGATGTCTCATAGATCACCTGCATCAAAAGTTAGGCCACATTTTAGTATCCATCGTCTTGATTTGGAATCGTAAAAAGTTGTAAATAAAAAGTTCTTACTGCTCTAGTGAATCTCATGGACTTGTAATCCTCCCAATTGATGGGATCTTCTGGCTTCTTCCTCGCCCTGATAGCCAAATGTTCATCCTGAACAACAAAAATGCAATCAAATTAGCTTTGATCAATCCCATGAGAAAAATAAAACCCAGCATTAATTGACAGTAAAAACTGACCCTGAGTTCATGGAGGGCTTGGGGATGATCATGAAGGTACTTGACAGCCATCATGGAAGTTGTTGAAATGGTCTCATAACCCGAATAAAAGAGTGTAATAATAAGATCTATGATCTCCTCATCAGATAATCTGTGCTTGTTCTCCTCTTCTTTCATCAAACAACCTAGCATGTCAAGATGGGTTTCCTTGGAAGCTTTTCTATCTTCTATTAGTCTCCTCAGAATATCAACTATGTTCTTCCTAGCCTGAAGACCGCGGCGATAATTCGTTCCAGGGAGATCAATTGGGAGGGACAGAGTTCCAAGTACAAGCTTGAAGAACTCTGGCATGAATTCCTCGCATATGGAGGTTGATTCATTGCCCGCAATCTGCTTCAAAGCGGAGCGGAAGGCCATCTAAATGAACAAGAAAAACACATGCTAATTAAGTTAGTTAAGGGGGTGAAAAAGATCATCTATTACTAAAAACATGTACACAAGTATAACAAAAACAAACCTCTTTGCTTTTGTGTTGAATATCGACGATGCAGTCAGCCCAGTTGGTGAGATGGGATCTCATGAACTCGTCGATTTTGGGAAGAATCTGGGATCGGATCATGCTGGGGCTGATGAGGGAAAGAAGGGCGCCTCTCATGTACCTGTGGGTGGAGCCATGGACAGCTGCTATGTTGCATTTGCCAAGGATGTCAAGCATGGATTGCGGGTAACCCGGTACTAACCCCTTGGATTCGTTCATAAGTATGTATTTGTTGAGCTCTGGATCCATGGATACCACTGTAGGGCACCCTAGAAGGTGGGACTTGAAGAATGACCCAAACCTGTCACATGTACGTCGCGTTGTTGTTATACTTTATAACATAAATTTGAGATATATACCAAAGAAAGAAAAAGGAAAGGAAAGGAACAGACCTTGCCCTTTGGGTCTTGATGAAAGAGGGGCCTTGTTTGAGGAAGTCGGTGGTCTCGCCGAAGAAAGGCCAGCCCATGGTGCCAGGGGGCAAGCCTTTGTTGTTGTATTTGAGCTCATTCCATCTCAAGAGGGCAATGCAAAGAGCAAACGCCCACAAAAACACAACAAAACCCACCATGAAAAATGCCATTGGTTATAAGCTTAATGCTATTGCTGCTTCGGGTTAATATATATATATGGATGTATTGTTAAGCTCTCCCAAAGAGGGACTCTTGCTCTCCACGGAGGTAGAGAGGGAAAACAAGGGGGAGGAAAAGGAAGAGCAATTGGCTCTAAAATGGTCAACTAGCTCTCAAGTGTTGCACTAGTTCGAGTGTTGAGGTTGGCACAGAGAGGGCATGGGTATATATAATATAAGTATAGTTGTATGTCATGGACAACTATGCACTTCCTACGATAGGGAATCGCATATTTTAAAAAATTTTAAGGGGTATATTCAGGTTTGGTGATTTTACACACTGGCGAGGGCGGGCATTGTAATTTGCTATTCTCTTTCCAATGGGAATTAACCACCGAAACCGATTCCCAACGGGAAAGTTTTAAAGTACCGTAATGACTGCGATCAATTTTCCTTTTTGCAAAAAAAGAAAAGAAAAAAAAAAGTATTTTTGATGGATAAAAAATAAGGCCTGAATGTCTGGTCATATAGGTGAAAATCCGAAAAAAGCTAGGTGACAGATGAGTGATGGGTCTTGACCCGTTTAACCAATCGTTAGTCCATTCGATCTAGTTAATATGTGTATATATTTTATTCAACAATATCTTACCTAGCTAATATGATTCGATTAATATGATTTGATTTCTATAAGAATCACCTAGCTTATCTTGAAGGGAACCCTAATCTTGTAACTATATATGTACTCAAATCAATACATACAGACTTATCTTCTTCCTCCAAAATTACTGAGTTTATATGGTATTAGAGCGATTAGCCTAATGATCCGTCTTTCAATCCTAGTCTAGTTTACCTGTTGTCAAAGTGTCAACTAGATGAGTCATTCCTAGTTGCACTTGCAGGGCGTGTTAAGAGATGTGAATGAGACCAAAAGAGTCCCACGTCGAAAGTTGAATACAACATGTCTTAGTATATGAGTTGCTGGACTACTCATTCTATTGTTAATTGGACCTGGGACCTGTGACTTACTTCCTCGGACTCTGGATGCTAACATTATTGGTTGTAAGTGGGTTTACGTGATTAAGCAAAAACCATATGGCACAATTGATCGATACAATATATGCTCACCTGGTGGCCAAAGGCTTTAATCAAGCGATTGGTATTGATTACTTTCACACCTTCAACCCCGTTGTCAAGTTTACCACTATCCGTCTCATCCTTACCCTGGCCTTTAGTCATGACTTGCAACTTCGACAGGTTGACATCAACAACGCTCTTCTCAATGGTGATCTTACTGAGATAGTTTATATGGCTCAACCACACAAGGGTTTCAGGCATCTGATCGCCTTGAATATATTTTCCGTCTTCGGAAGGCACTATATGGTCTCAAGCAAGCCCCTCACACTTGATTTCACAAGCTCACACAGGCTCTTCTCTGCCATGGCTTTCAGGGTTGTATTTATGATTCCTCTCTATTTATTAAACGACATAAGGGTCACATTGTATATGTACTCGTCTATGTTTATGATCTCATTATTACTGGTTCCCATGCTCAATTCATTGATGATTTTGTTGTAAGCCTCAACCGAGTATTTTCTCTCAAGGATCTTGGTCTTCTGCACTTCTTCCTGGGAATTGAGGTTACTTGATGGATGGAAAGTAGTTGATTTACCGTATCAAAATAATTATTAAACTAACATACTAGTATTATATGCTAGTATGAGGTTGATCCCACGTAAAAACAAGTATCTTGATATAGTGTATTTGGTAATTGAAATGAACAACATGAAAAAGAAAATAGAAGAAAACAATATAAACTTCCTACTTAGTCATGATCCAAATAAGGTCTTCACAATCCTAAGCATGCTACTACCATTTTACGCATATTCGAAAGAACAAAACCCTAGCAAGATATTATCATGGCAGCTAATCATAATAATATCAGAATATGCACCAGAAAATTCAAAGAATATTAAAGAGAGAAATACTAACTTGTTAGAAACTCACAATGCAAACAACCAACCAAGTCTCGAAACTATAGGTTGCAAACAATGGAAAATTAGCCAAGCGCGGATTACCTAATTTCCTTCTCTTGAATGGAAAATAAAACGCAAAAAGACATGACTAAACCCTACTAAAATTAATGAGACAAGTGGTTGAGAATTCTGAATTAATCCAGGGATTTTTATTCAATAGGCTATAGGGAAAACATGCCCCGAAAACCCTAGATTTGCCCTAAAACGATATTATGAAATATCCTAAATGACAAATAAAAAGCCTAAAACTATTAATTCTTCATTTAAGTACTAAAATAGCCCAAATATGATAATCTCAAATCAGCTGAAGTAGAGATCCAATCTCAATTGCTAGAATTTCTAAACCGAAAAGATAAGATCTCTTTCCAAAGATAGATTCTGCAACACTTTCGACGTGGCGACAGAAATCTCGCGGCAGCGACAAGATTCTGGCGACAGCTTTGACAAACTGAACTTTTAAGATGCTTTTTAGAGTTCTCAATTGTCGGATTGCCACAAATGAATTTGAGTCCGAACACTCTTTTCGATGACTACAACTCTCATGAAGACCTCAGAATCTGATTCTATGTTCTCAAAATCCAAAAGACAAGGTTTCTCTATGTCCATCATTTGTGCTCATTCCTTATCCTCCCGATTTGGCTTCAAACCCTTTCTGGGCATGTTCTTTGCTCTTTGGACTTTTTTTTTTAGCTCTTTCAAGCTCTTCGAAACGTCGGAAACACGAGTTTGCATAAATCCGCAAAAATAACATAGTTTCCGAACTTCACCACTAAAAGAGCAGTATGCGAAATTATCTCTACAACATTATTATATGACAATGAAATGCACCTAAAACTAGTCTATAATGCCTATCAAAATAAGTATTATCCTTACTCTGCTAACAACCTTCACCTTAGTCAACAAAAGTACATCGTCGAGATTCTGGATAGTTGTAACATGTCTCAGCCTGGCTTTTGCCTTATCCTTTCAAGGGACCCTGTCACTGATCCGCACTTATATCATAGTATTGTTGGTGCTTTGCAGTACGTAACGATTATCCGGTCGGGGATCTCCTAAGTTGTCGATCGGGTAAGTCATTTATGCACAACCCCACAGAGCCTTATTAGTTTGTTGTTAAGTGGGTCCTTTGCTATCTTAAGGGCACGATTTCCTCTGACTTGACCTTGCGAAGGGAATCTGAACAACGTCCCTGTAATAACCCCGTCCCACATCAGATATCATAAGGATGTTGAGAGTGATTTATCAGTGATTCAAGCCCTACCCATGTCACAAGAGCTCTTACTTTTCAGGCTCTAAGTGAGGAAAACGGACATGAGAGGGCCAGGTGGCATGGGCTAGCGCCTCTTAAGACCCTGGGTCTTACAGTCTGATCGACTTCTCTAATGCTGGTTGGACATCAGATCCGAATCACTATCATTCTCAGCATGGGTTTACCAATTATTTTGGTGGAAACCTTATCAATTGGTCGTCCAAAAAACAAAAGATTGTAGCTTGATTCAGTACAGAGACTGAATACCGAGCCATTGCTTTCACTGTGGCTGAACTCATCTGGCTTTAGCAACTCCTCCACGAAATGGCGGTTCAGGGTGAACAATTCCTCTTCTGCTCTGTGATAATCTCAGTGCCACCTTTCTATTAACTAATCCGGATTTTCATCAGCGGTCAAAGCAAATTAAAAATGACAATCACTTTATCCGCGAGCAAGTTTCTACAAATGGGCTAGCTAGTAGTTCGTCATGTGCGCTCCCTTGATCAAAATGTTGACATCTTCATCAACTCCGTTGATACTCCTCAGCTTCAGACTCTTCGTGCCCAATTGCATGTTCGTCCCCAATCACGAGCTTGCGAGGGCATGTTAATATTTGTATATATTTTATTCTACAATATCTTACCCAATAGGATTCGATTATAATATGATTTGATTTCGATAAGGATCACCTAGCTTATCTTCAAGGGAACCCTAATCTTGTAACTATATATGTACTCAAATTAATACATACAGAATTATCTTCATCCTCCAAAATTATTGAGTTTATCTATTATCCTAACCAATATACTTTATCATAACCAATATACTTTTCCTTTACTGTATCTAGTTCATCTATTATCCAACTGATCTTGTTAAAAATTATCTAAAAGAATCAAAGCATTGGATTTCAAATCAATAGTAGTGTCCCACACTGGATGTATCATCCGAGATAAGATGATATAGGTTGTTGATATTTTTCGTCTGGAGACTTCACCTGGCACCGTCTTGCGAATCGAGAAACTCAATATTAATTAAAGGTGATATTTAGCTTGTGGTCAATGCAATTAACGTTAAGTGATCCATATGTTGAGAGATCTTAATTGTCATAGAGGAAATCAAGCGTATTGGTAACTAGTTCGAGGTTGTCATTGTTCAGCATTGCTATAGGGTAGCAAACTCAGTTGCAGATTAATTTTATCCCTAGGCATTATCAAAATTTCAGCATTGCATTTGCATACAATGTTTCGTCTGAATTTATGATTTTCGCATGATTTACATAAAAAAAAATCAAAAGTCAAATTTTTTACTTATGATTTGCTAGTTTTTAAAGATGTCTCTATGATTAGTTTGATCTCAATGATGATATATGGTTTTTCATGGCTTAAGAGTTAATAAACTTAATCTTTTAATTGAATAACGATACTTGTGGGATTTTCATAGACAATTTGGAATATGAGCTTTATATAATTTGAAATTGGTTGGTAGTTTAGAGCAATGCACTTTACTATGATTTTAAACATTTATGTCTAATCCCCTAGTGAAAAGACTTAGTAACTTCAATTTTACATTCTCTGACTTCTTTGTTTTGGAAAATGGAATGAATGTGGGGTTAGTGAGTGTAAAGAGGATAAAATTCACTTGCACTGCTCGGGGAGGATAAAATTCACTCGAGTGAAAAGAATCCACAATAAGGCCAGCCTAAAAGAAATGATTGAAGAGGATAAAATTCATTCAAAAAAATATGGTTAGTAACAGATCCTATTTACGGAGGATAAAATTCACACAAGGAGAAAGAAAGGAAAACAAATTGAGTTTGGCAAAAATGAGAAAAAGAATAAGATGAAAAAGAGCTTTATTGAAAATTTGAAGTGTAACGGGCTTAGTAAAAGTGGGTGTTGATGATTATTTTTCTTTCCTTATTTGATTTTGATTGCTCAATACATTCTGAATGAAAGAATCATCTTAATTGACTCGAGTTTAAGCAGTGAATATGAAGGGTTTGATGTAGGATGCATAGTGTCATAACTATTTTGAGTTTAATTGATAAATATTCTTGAGATGGCCATAATAATTATACTGAATTACTGATGGATTATCTTTCATAGAAATTTCTTTGAGGTTTATCTATGTGTCTTGGGTTGGTTTTTCTTTGAGTCGGTTTTAGAGTCAGTCTTGATTAGTTTGTTGAAGGACAAGAAAATGCCTAAGTGCAGGGGAAGTTGATAGTACGTATTTAGGTAGGCATAGTTAAGATGCATAACATGCATAATTCAAGTAGAATTTGCATATGTACTCGCTCTATTAGTGGAGTCGGAATCTACATATTTTTATTGATTATTTCAAGTAGATGCGGATCCAATGAAGGAGCTAAGAGAAGAACTCGTGAGCAGAATTGAAGTTCGAGAGCATAAGTGTAGAACAAGTCAACAAAAGTTATCGCACAACAAGATGAAGTACTAACTGGTAATGCACTTCTAGAGGCTTGGCTGGTCTGATTGACTATTATAAGTATGCTTTGAAAATCTATTTTTAAGGGCTACAACTTTAGTGTGGATGTCAAGTCGAAATTTCTAACGCAAAAATTATTGTGCACAGGAAAAGCCATGCGTGTGGGTCGAAAGGCCTACGACAAGGGGATCCATTATCCCCACTTCTATTTATTTTAGGAGCGGAAATAGTAGCCAAAAAATTACAAACAGAAAGCAACCAAGTAGACTAAGAATTAGGATTCAACATTACCAGATTGGGCCCTTAAATATCGTTTTTATCTTTTTCGGATGACATGATGAAATTTGCCAAAACAAGCAGTTCATCTGCGATTAAAATTAAAAGAATTATTGATGAGTACTGCTCCATCTCAGGTCAACTTGTTAACTTCCACAAGTCGGCTTTCCATACAACACCGAACGTACTAGAAATTCTAGAACAAGAAATCCAAAGGCCAACAAATATCACAAATCAAAACAAATTGGACAAATATCTTGTTTGTACAATCATAAATGGAAGAGTCAACCAAACAACCTTTGAAGAAACGATATGTAAGACAAAAGCACAAATATAAAAATGGCGAGCTAATACTCTATTCCAAGAAGAAAGAGCCACCCTTATCAGAACGAACCGAGTAGCAAAACAAAGTTTTGTCATGCAATAATTTATGCTCCAAAACTGGATGCATAAAGAACTGGATCGTATAAATAGAACAATTTTTTTGGAATAAATACCTGACATATAAACCGCTAATCGAGTGGGACAAAATATGTACAAGAAAAAACATGATGGTGTTTTTGGACATCCAGAAATAAGGAAATCTTTGACAACACCGTAACAATCCAAAACATGGAAAATATGACTAGACAAACAATCATGTACTGGAAAAAAGGAAATATTTGGATAAACCAAACATTAATGCTACCACAACAAGAATAGAAACCCAATGAAATGACACTTGCAATAGAATAAACCACTCGAAGGAACATACAAAATAAATTTTGATGGAAGTAACAATTACTCTGGTAGATTTGGTGCAGGTTTCATCATTCTCGACCACATGGGTTCGCTAGATGGCGAATGATTTGAGTTTGTCCAATGTCCACATTGAAGGTGATATCCTTATTGTGAGATCAAGGGATGCTGGTCTTGTCCATGGGAAAGCGAGATGCTCACGACAGTTATTCTCCTGCTGCTCTAGTCGTTCGAGCATGTTAGTCTCTCGTATTGCTTCAGAGAGATTAACAGATGTGCTGATCACATTTTGGGTCTCTTCCAATCCGATGATGCTCCAAACACTCGACTTAATAGACAGCTCCGTACTCTCATCCGCAATGATATATGCTCTTGGGTGATGGTTTAATAGCTAGGGATTAGCCCTACCCAAACCCTTACTTGTATATATATAATTTTTTAAAAGATCTAGAGTAGTTTTATGCGGAGGACATGGTAAAAAAAAATGCGATAGCGATTGATGAAGCAAGCCACCAGAAGGAATATATAGTCTCAAGTCTCGACCAATGGATCCAAGAAAATGTTAACATCAATCTCAATCCAGCCGATGGCATCCAATCCATGTGGGGTTTCGTGATTTATTTCTTCAAATATCCGTACTCGCCCAACTTTTCAAGTACTTCAACAACCGAGACATTCCATTGCAAGTTACAACGGACTATTAAAAAACTATGTGCCTTACACATTACATTGATCGAATTGGATGGTGTTTAGGTTTAGTCATATATGATTGTACAACTCCTTCGCACTTGACGTGTACAAAAGAAGTATTTATTCATTTACAAGCTGTCATCGAAAACACAACCTACGTACCAACACACCCTCTTGTTGGCCGAGATGGAATATCTTTTTATAAACTAGCAAGTGTATAATACCTTACGTAAGATCAATGGAATTCCCACCACTTATATACCAGCTATTTTATTTCTTTAATTTTTTGAAATTGTTGAGAGAGAATTTCTTTTGAGATTTGGATAAATTGATCTAAATATTTTGTTTCTGTTTATAACTAGCCAGCAGGATAATCACTAATTAAATTTCATAACGAAATCTCATCGATTAATAACTAAAGAGAATTCATTTTGAAATTTGGACAAATAGATCTAATTAGTATGTGTATCAGTGTGTGTAAGTTGGTTATTGGGCGGTTAAAATTGTAACAGGTGTACCTGAAGCTATTCTCATAACAGGATTGTCTTTGGTAGAGTTATTGCGCGGAAGTGCGAGTGTGGGACAATCCACTTTGACTCGTTTTTATAGTTTACACACTTTTGTATTGCCTCTTCTTACTGTTGTATTGCCTCTTCTTACTGTTGTATTTAAGTTAATGCATTTCCGTATGATACACATTATTCTAAAAATCGCGCCTAGGCGCTAGGCGGGAAGACACCTAGGAATTTTTAAGCCTAGGCGGCCCTCTAGGCGTAAATCCGCCTACGCACCGTCTAGTCCCGCCTAGGCCCGTCTAAGTGCCGCCTAGGCCCGCCTAGCCCAACGATTATTCAATTTTAGCTTCTAGGAATGTGATTAGTCAACTTATGGTTGTTTTATCCCCCATGTCGAGATGTATTTGTCATTGAGTCGAACCTATTGATTTAGATTTTTGGAGGTTTAGAGTCGCTAGTCAGATGCGTACTTTTTACGTTTATTTATTTTAGTGTTAGTTAAACACCGCAAATTTGGGTTTATGAGGGATATTATGAATTATTATTACATTATATAAGTTATTGACATGTCGTATGCGTTAAAATATAAGGAAATAATTAAGTTTGTTCTAAGTCCGCCTAGGCACCCGCCTCACCGCCTAGGCGCTAGACGACCACCCACCGCCTAGCGACTTTTAGAACATTGATGATACGTAAACATGGTATTTCTGGTCCCTTATATAGAAGATATATTATACAAATAAAGGAACTCTACCACATAATAGTTTAGGAGAACACATGAGTATATATTTAAATATGGCCCGATCCAAGATGACTACATTACGGCCCACTGAAAAGCCCATAAATAATCATGGTCCAACGGATCGACCTTGCCTCAATTCATGTACTTAAACAAGTCAATTAATAGACAAGATAATATTCGATCAAACATTTTAGCTAAGGTTTCAAGACCTTGAAAACATGCCTTGTTGTTTTGTCTTTCATCACCTTTAGAAACAACCTCCAAGTTAGTGTCTCAAGATCTTACAATCAAGGTAGAGTCTTCAAAGTTGAATCAGATAAGGAAACAAATGGTGAATCCCGAATTTGGGGTTTAAGGGCTCGGTTGAACGGTGAGGAGGAAGACGACAAAGGGAGGAGACCAACCATGCCGAATTCAACCCATCGGCGAACCCCGCAAGAACCAACCGCCACCAGGATGGCGCCATCGAGTGCAGCCGATGAAAGACGACCCTTTGAATGGAAGAATTAAGGAAAACTCCAAATGTCAAATCTTGATGAACATACAAATGGATTTATTCAGAATCCAGAAATGAAATCTTTAATCTTCAACAAAGGCTTCCTGTCGTTAAACCAACCTAGAAAAGAGTGTTGGCTGTTATTGCAGGAGGATGGTCAAGTATGAAAATATAAATAACTATAAAAGAAAATTGACTCCCGTTCTCAACAAATAAATACAAGACTTCCTCCCGTTGCAGTAGAAGGTAATCAGGATCGATCCACGAGGAAGTGTGTCAGCGCCCGCCTTTTCAGTCCCAAAACTCAGCACAATTTCGACCAGAAGAGTCCTCGACTTCGAGTAAAGTACTCGACTTCAAACAAACTATCGACCAAAACAGAAAGCAGACACGAATAGAAACCGAAAACCAAAGCAAACTGACTAACCTTCTTAGACGTCGACCAACCTTCCTTGACGTCGACCAAAACTGCTCGATCTCGAGTAACGCGGAAACAAAGTTCGCAACTTTTCGCAACGAAATAAAAACAGAATACGAAATTGATGAAATAAATCAATAAACTAAAGACTTCTAAGATCAGGGTTTCAACACCAGAACGATAACCATGTAAAATAACACATAAAGGCATAAAAGATCATGCTTTTCCATCAAACAACTCTCGTTATTAACAAATAGGGATATAGAGGCTTTCGCATAAACCCTAATTGTTACTAACCATTTTTCACATAATTAATCCAAGTTGCATTAAGATCACTTTCACTTCAATAACACAAATAAGGATCACCTTCAACTTTCGCAAAAGAATCATGCTTATAGGGATAGAAGATGAATTGCATCCAAAGATTGTACTTTTACCGCATTACCTCACATGGCTACCGTCGGGCTCACCCTGACCCTAGAAGTTGGGTGACTACTCGCTCTTCATCATTAAGAAACACATCAAAGATTTCAGGAAAATAAATTGCATTGAATAAACTAAATAAGACTTACAACCGAATAAATCCAACTCTACTTTCGCTTCGTACAAACTCCACTCGGCCTCCACCTTCTCTCTCTCTCTCTCTCTCTCTCTCTCTCTCTCTCTCTCTCTCTCGGCTTGTATCTTGGATTGATTGAATGAATAAAATCCAGCCTCTAATGCCTTATTTATAGTGTTCCATGTAGCTATTCTAGGAATGAACACTTATATCTAAATCTAAAACTTTCTATCTAATAACATAAGATAAAATATTATGATAAAGTAAATAAATCTCTAAATGAAACTAGAACTAATGTGGATAGATCTTCCTTCTCTTAATAGAACTTAACTTGATAGAAAATCTCGAATCTTGACTTGCAAGTAACCACAAATGCTCGGATTTCTCCTCGTACTTGTTGTGAGCTGAATCTGCCATGTTTTACAGTAACTTTTATATCGATTTCTGTATACATTGCATTCATTTGGGTTTAGATAGTACAGAATCTATGTAGTTTATGTTTATTTGCAAAATTATGGAATCTACACCAGTTTCTGTTTAATTTGCAGAAATCGAGGCGTTTTACATCAATTCTACAGAAGGTTGGAAAAGCTCGGAAAACCACTACAGAAGTCCAAGGTCAAATCAGCGGAACCAATATGAGAGTCAAGGCTACTCGATCTCGAGTAGGCCTTACTCGACATAGACGAAGCCTGTCCGAGCAGCCTTGGTCGACAAGACCTAATCGAGAACCAGACCAACCCGGGCTCCAGACCCAACTCGATCTCGACAAGCCCTAGTCGAGATCGATGAAGCCCAGACACCACACCCGGAGTCGACGAGATAAAGCTGCCCGAAAAGCCGAGCAACCCTGGTCGAGATCGACAAACCCTTGTCGAGATCGACGAGACCTTGAGCCATGTCCGACTTTGCCGAGGAGAGCCACTCGAGGAGACCTAGTCGACGATCATCTCTACTCGAGGTCGAAGAAGGCTACTCGAGATCGACGACGCCCAGAGTCCAGATCCAGGCTTGTCGAGCACGCCAACCCGAGGAAGCTTTGTCGATGACCTAACCCTACTCGACATCGACTAGCTCTTATCGAGGTGGACGAGCACCAGTGACCAAGTCCGAGCCACATCGAGTAGATCTAGCCGAGGAAGTCCAGTCGAAGAACCACCCTACTCGAGGTCGACGAGCCTTACTCGAGGTCGACTAGAGACGTGTCCAGCAGCTTCTCGACGAGGACTTGTCCGACTAGACTTGGGATTCCTTGGGGCCGAAGGTGGAAGATTCTATCCGATTCCATCAAGTTCTGTCATCAAGGAGACAAGATCTATCAAGACATGAAGACCTACCTTAATTAGTTTTATCTTTTCTTTATAGATTTATTTCCTTAAAGCATTTATTTATCTTTAAGTATTTTAGATATAATTTTAGATAGAGATAGATATCTTCTTTCCTAGAATAGCTAGGGAATGGAGGCTATAAATAAGGCCATAGGGGGCTCAGTTTTAGACATTCAATCAACAATTCTAAGTCACACACAATTAGTTAGTTCCACAGAGAAGTTTAGGAGTTCTAAGGTTTTTAGGGTTTTGGCTTTCTGCGAAAGTTGATTGCCAGGATTGTAAAGGCTTTTGAATATAATTTTATGCAAGTTTCTTTTTTATACATCAATGTCTGTTATTGCGATGAGGCGTGAGTAGTCCACCCACTTCTGGGGCTGGCGTGAGCCCGACGGTGGCCATGTGAGGCGATGCGGTAAAGGTCAGATCTTTTTGTGCGATTCATCTTCTATCCCTATGAGCATGATTCTTTTGCGAGAGTTGAAGGTGATCCTTGTTTGTGTTATTGAAGCAAAAGTGATCTTAATGCAACTTGGATTAATTATGTGAAAAAGGGTTAGTAACAATTAGGGTTTATGCGAGAGCCTCTATATGCCTATTTGTTAATGACGAAAGTTATTTGATGGAAAGCATGATCTTTTGTGCCTTTATGTGTTACTTTACATGGTTATCGTTGTGGTGTTGAAACCCTGGTCTTGGGAGTCTTTTAATATATTGAAGTTTATTTCAGTTGAAAATCTGCGTTTGTGTTTAATTCTGCAATTTCTGTCTTTTTTCTGTTTCTTGTCGACATAGAGGAGATCTGGTCGATCTCGAGGAGGACCTTTGTCGAGGTCGAGTTGGTTGTCTTCTGTCTTTGTCGATTTTCTGCTTTCAAGTTTCTGTCTTTGCTTCTCTAGTCGAGATCGAGTACCTCTTGTCGAGGTCGAGTAGAGCTTTGTTCGTCGAGTTGTTTATTTTATGTTTCTGAATTTCTGTTGTCGACCACCTTAGTCGATCTAGAGGACAGTTACTCGACTTCGAGTAGCTTCTGTGTCCTCGAGTTACTTTCTGTTTTGCTTTTATTTGCTGCATTGTTGTTGGCTTTGCTTTGCTATATTTCTTGCTTTGTTCTTTGCTTTTGTTTTAGTTGCCCTTGCCAGATTTATTTGTTTATTTCCTTTTTGTGTTTTTGTCTTTCTGCTGCTTCTGTGAGAATTTACAGCTACCTAAGAACTGCTGACGTGCTTCCTTGTGGATTCGATCCTGATTTTCTCTTACTACAACGGGAGGAAGTCTTGTATTTATTTGCTGAGATAGGGAAGTCAGTCTGAACTATATTTCGTATTTATTTCATACTTGACCATCCTCCTGCAATAACAGTACTCGACTCGGACTGCTCTGAAATGTCCTCGACGTCGACCAAACTCCTCGACATCGAGTAGGGTTTTTCCTCCGGGGTTGCACTCGAGCTCGAGCAGGATTCGGACTCGTCGGGTGTACTCGACATCGACCAAAACTCCTTGACGTCGAGTAGGATTGTTCTGCTTGAGTGACTCTGCCCGACTCCGCGTAGATTTCTGGGCTTGATGTACTCGACTTCAACTAGATCTGGTGGACGTCGAGTATAACTGGTTCGCTCTCATCATTCTACTCTGTTCTTGAAACGCAATTTTCTGATTCCTCGTTCGTAGGATTAACGCATATGAATATGCGTTGGAGAGATCTTTTCGAGGGATAAAACTCGCATGAAGACACCAGAACTTGATTCAGAATGATGAATGGTGAAAAATAGCGTTTTCTCCAGCCGCACCATCCTTAGCTTCTTGAGGACTTTCTATTAAGCTCCGAAGTGCGTCCGATTTTTGCGAAATATAACAAAAACTTGTGCAGACCTCCATAATTGGAAAATAAGCATAAACTACACAGATTCTATACTATTTTAACCCAAATTCATGAAATGTATGCAGAAATCGATTTAAAAGTAAGAGGAAAACATGGAAAATTAGGCTCACAACATTGGCTGCCAAAATCCGATTTACTGCAAGGGCTCCGCGTCGAATATTGGAGATCGAGGGCATCGCGGTCCGATTCGAGTATCGTGAACTGAAATCCGCTCCGATATAATAAAGATTTGAACGATTTATTATTTTATTTCGATAGATCTGAGGTTATGAGCGAATCACACTTACTTACAAAACAAAACCCTATTTCTCTAGCCACACCTCGTCTCTCTCTTCTCTGGCTGCTCTCATCTCTCTCACAGTCGGTCGGCTCCGTCATCGTCACTTTTGCCCTGGTTCATGGCCAATTTGGTCTTTCGCTCTCATCTCTTTACTCTCTCTCGCCCTGCTCTATTTTCGATCTTCTCTGTCGTGCTCTTCTCTCCGCTCTCATCTCTTTGCTCTCTCTTGGCTCGACGGTCAGATCTGGTGTCCTGGCCCTCACCATCGTCTTCCCGTCGCTCCTCTCCGCATCCTCCCATTCCCCGTCGCTCCTCGTCAGCCATCAGGTATCCTCCCATTCCCCCTCTCCACTGCAGCTCCTTTTCTCCAAGCGCCATCTCTCTTCTCCATAAGGTACTTCACTTCTTCTCTCATTCTCTTGTTCCCTTCTCCTCAAATCAGATCTACTTCGATTCTTCTTGCAACAACAAATTGGCGCCGTTGCCGGGGAAGCAATCATTCGCGCCTTAGGTAGTCAGTTCTCACTTTTCTCTTGAGTGAATTCGCAGGTGTATGCGTCGTTCTTGTCAAACACCTGAGTTTGACAGCTTAGACGAACCGGAGCGCTACCTACACATCCAATCCAAACTCAAAAGGATCATGGCGGCCGCTGAAACACATGAACAACTGGTCGCTAGGCTTACCAGGGAATTGGCCGCAAAGGATGCTGCTATCGCCGCTGAGAGAGCAGCAAGGGAACAAGCACAGGCTGAGCTTGCCCAGTATCCAACCACGACAGAGGACTACATGCACCCAACTCTCGTCGTGCCTGAATCGGCGATTCTAATCCCTGAAAACTCTTTTGAAATTCGCACTCAGTTTCTTATAGAGCTTAAAAATAATGCCTTTTACGGCAGATTTAATGCGTGTCCTCTTGAACATATTACTAATTTTCATGATATGTGCCGTACTCTTGCAGAAGGTACAACTCTGGAATATGTCAAGATGAAAGCTTTCCGTTGGTCGCTCGCTGGGCCTGCACTGAAATGGCTGGAAGGGCTGAAAGCAAAATCACTCACAACCTGGGCCCAAGTAGAGCAAGAGTTTCTAAACAAATTCTTCCCACCTGCCAAAACAGGACATCTCCGCCAGAGAATCACCGCCTTTAAACAGCAGAAAGGGGAACCGCTGACAAGGGCATGGGAGCGCTACAAGGAACTGCTACGATCTTACCCTACTCATGGACAGCCACCCTACATCATTCAGGAGATCTTCTTCAACTCTCTTGATCAATTCACTAAGGACAGAATCAACAAATATACTCGCTACGAGTATCTGACAATGCCGCCAAGTGACGCATGGGGTGTGCTAGAGAAGCTCACCAACTACGACAACAAGTATGGGTCTACTGCAACCTATGAGGAGAACCCATACGCCAGGCCAGCACCATCCATGCCCCTATATGAGCCACCTAAGGAGATTGATCCTGATGTTAGGGAGCAGTACTACAGAGACCAGAATAAAAAGCTCATCAAGCAAGTAAAGTATCTCTCTGTCAACCAGCCTTGCATAGAATGCGGATCGCAAAGGCACACCACTCCTGAGTGCCCACACACAGAGCAAGTCAGGCTGGCAGAGCACCGTGAGGATGCAGCTTACGCAGGGGGTCCAAATCGCTACATGGGGGACCAAAGGTTTCAGCAACCACAATGGAACCAAGGTGTCCCTAGGAATCCCCCGCCCTACAGAGCTCCAGGACATCCGGAAAGGGAGCGGAAAAAGGATGATATACAGACAGTCCTGGAGGAAATACGGAGGAACCACTCAGAAACTAGGCAATCTTTCAACTCCGTCTATACTCAGATGCAAGGTGTCAACTCTAGGCTTGGGGAAATTGATATCTGGCAGAAAACAGTTGATACACAGATTGGTCAGCTAGCAGCAGGAATCCCCAAACAGTCAGGCGCACTCCCTGGATCTTCAGAACCAAATCCTAAGGGAAAGACTGGACACGTCGCTGCTGTAAAACTCAGAAGCGGTCATCAACTGCAAGAGCCAGAGGTCGGAAAGCAGCAGAACAGCGAGGAACAGCAAGTCGATCTCGACAAAACAGTAGTCGATCTCGACAAACATCTGGTCGACCTCGACAAGAGCCTCGTCGACCTCGAGGAGAAAATTCCAGAATCTTCGTCTGCACCACACAACAACTCGACTGGGCCCAATCTGGTCGATGTCGACAAAGGCCTTGTCGATGTCGAGGAGCCCCTGGTCGACATAGAGAAGTCTGCAGCACCTCCGACGTCTGTTCTGGCTCCGACTCAGAAAAAGAAGCCGCCTTTCCCCACAAAATCTCTAAAGGACCCGGCAGAGAAAAAGTTTCAGCGCTTCATCAAGATGCTTCAGAAGCTCAACGTCACCATCCCTTTCACAGAAGCTCTCAATGAAATGCCATCTTATGTCAAGTTCCTGAAGGAGATTCTGAGCAAAAAGCGATCGATGGCGGAAATCAAAGAGGAGTGTAGCCATCTGGACACATTGGAGAAGAGGCCGGATCCAGGTAAGTTTGCTATAACTATTGGATTTGGTCCATACAAAATTAATGCCCTATGTGATCTTGGAGCTAGTGAGAGTATAATGCCTTTAACAATTTGGTCCAAGATTAAGATAGGTGCCTTGGAACCTATGGATGCTAGACTTTACATGGCCAACAACACGGTGGTCATCCCCACAGGCATGGTGGAAAATGTCCCAGTACAAGTAGGTAAATTCTTTGTCCCTACTGATTTCTTAATAGTTGATATGCAAGAAGAACCTGCTTGTCCAATAATTTTAGGAAGACCATTCTTGGCGACGGTGGATGCCAACATAAGCGTAAGGAAAGGAGTGCTCACCTTCAACATTAGCGATGAGGTAATTGAGTATTCCTTTAATAAAACTGAAAGGCATACAGGTCCAATGGAAGAGGTCAAATCTATCTCAGCTGGCTATATCACCTGCGGGGAACCCAAGATCAGAAATATGACCCCTGAGGAGATAGAAAAGAGGGACATGGAGGCCCAGGTGGAGGAGATCATGGCAACACTCAAGGAGAACACAAAGAATCCAATCGACACGGACCAAGGTAAATCGTTGTGGATTCATTATTTTTCGGATGCCTTGACAGGGACTAAGTATGGGGTCAAGATCGACCAGGTCTCCTCGACATCGAGTAGAACCCTAGTCGATCTCGACCAGACCAAAGCGACTCCACCAGCACCGGCATCGTCGAGCAGCAAACCAGTCGGCAAGCCACCCTACTCGATCTCGAGTACGCTAGTCGAGATCGACCACCAGACGAGGAGCCTAGATCCACCCTCCTCGACGACGGCGACTCCAGGACCAGAACCCTACTCGACCTCGAGTAGGCTTGTCGATATCGACCACAACCAGGCTTCCCCAGATCCCTCTTCCTCGACACAGAAGCCGCCTAACGAACCAGCCTCGTCGATCTCGACTAAGCTTGTCGAGATCGACCACCACCCGGCGCCACCAGATCTGCCTTCGTCGATGAGCAAACCACCGGGAGGAGAAGGCTACTCGATCTCGAGTAGCCTTGTCGAGATCGACAAGACCACATCTTCCTCGACGACACCTTCCTCGACGCTGCAGACACCAGGAGCAGAACCCTTGTCGAGGTCGAATAGCCTTGTCGAGGTCGACAAGCCCCTGTCTTCGTCGACTTCTGCCTCTTCGACCAAACCACTACCAGGACCAGCAGACTTATCGAGATCGACTAGCCCTAGTCGAGATCGACCAAACACAGTGGTTCCCGATTCCGTCTCTGCAAAGGTAAGTCAAGGTATGGATCTTTCTTCTCCTATTTCCATTAAAGATTTATCTATACATGGGAGAGGTCTGCCTTGGTATGTGCGATTGTGCAGGATATCCAATGATGAGCCTAAGGAGTATGAAGTTGGAAACAAGCTCTATGTCTCTAAATCAAAGGATCATTGGTTTCCCAACAAATTCAACAAGAAGCGGATGGGACCGTTCGTGGTGAACAAGATCCATTCTGGAGGATTACAGCTGATAGACAAGAATGGAGTCTTATTTGAGGCCCAAGCTACATGGGCCCTGCAGATGCCACCTTGAGCGTTAATGGAAAGTCGGCCTAGCGACTATAAAATCTAGAGCATGTACATAAACTTTTTAGGACTTTTGGGACTTTGTTTTGTTTGTTTTTGGTTTTGAACATTTCTTTAGTTTTTGTTGTTTCTACTATGGGTATATGTCTTCTACTTTTCAGGTCCATGGATGGAACCAAGCTACATTAAAACTCGGCTAGGAGGTGCTCCAATAAAAAATATGAGGCTCGGGACACATGTCTTGTGAGTTTCTTTCTTTACCCTTACCTTGTTTTTTTTATACAGTGGGGACACTGAAATGTTTAAGTATGGGGTGGGGGGAAGAGCTTACTTTATGCATTATTTTTCATATTTAACATTATGTGTGCATTATTGCTTTGAATTGCTACATGGCTATTTTGGAATGCATTATTTATTTATATGCTTATATGCATGTTTTCCAAAATTTTGAGAAAAATGACCCCCATTGAAAATTTTGATTAATGTCATAGAAGCTTATATTGAACTCAACGATGCAAAATTGGATTCATTAGAGATATAGCATGAAATTGCCTAGTAAAGGGAAGTCACAATGAAGTGCATATTTTGATGAAAACCATAAAAGGAGGTAAAATTTGAAGTTGCTTTTGACATGTTGCATGATAAGAGGATGGAGGACTTTGTATTTCCATATAATGCTCATATTGTTATAATCCTAGCCTTACCTATGCTTATGCATCACAAAAGCCAAAATATGCCTTATTTCAAATATCGCTCCACATGATCTAAATATTTGTCATTCTTTACCTTATCCGGGGATTATGTTGAGAATGATGTTACATTATGGAGATTGTTATATGGTTGTTGTGTTTATCATTGTTGGAGTTTGGAAGGAAATTGTTTGAATTATATGGAAAATTTAATGAGTGAAAAAAAATCTAATCACCTCAGGAGATAAAGGTAGATTGACCCTGCTCTCTGAGATAATAGTTTGGAGAGATGGGACACATTGTGAGGAGTCCAAAGCACTAAGTATCCGGGGCCATTCATGACACCCATGTTTGCGACTCGCGAGAAGGCAGTGCTGAGGTTAGAGAGGTAAAAGCATTATTATGAATAAAAAGCATTATGAAAGGTGATGAATCTTATGGAGAAGGAATGTGGAAATTCAAATTGGAAAGTACTCCATTTCCCCGGATCATGAGCACCACATTGCCAAAATTTGCCCACCTTTAGCCTTTTACCAATCTACTCCTTCATGAGCTTAAATTAAAGTCTTCTTGATTATCAATGCTTTGTCATATGAATTATGTTTTTGCATAACCCTCCTTTTATGAGTAGTTGTTGCTTTTGTATAAATTGCACATGCATGAATTTGTGACACTAGTACCTTTTCGAAGATGGTAATTGATTGCAGGGTTATATGAGAATAAATCTGATATGTTGAGAGTTTTGATTTCTTCCCCTGAATGACAAATAAAAGTATTGCTTGAGGACAAGCAAGCTTAAGTATGGGGTGTTTGTTGTGAGCTGAATCTGCCATGTTTTACAGTAACTTTTTTATCGATTTCTGTATACATTGCATTCATTTGGGTTTAGACAGTACAGAATCTATGTAGTTTATGTTTATTTGCAAAATTATGGAATCTACACCAGTTTCTCTTTAATTTGCAGAAATCGAGGCGTTTTACAGAAATTCTATAGAAGGTCGGAAAAGCTCGGAAAACCACTACAGAAGTCCAAGGTCAAAGCAGCGGAACCAATCTGAGAGTCAAGGCTACTCGATCTCGAGTAGGCCTTACTCGACATAGATGAAGCCTATCCGAGCAACCTTGGTCGACAAGACCTGATCGAGAACCAGACCAACCCGGGCTCCGGACCCAACTCGATCTCGACAAGCCCTAGTCGAGATCGACGAAGCCCAGACACCACACCCGGAGTCGACGAGGAGAAGCTGCCCGAGAAGCCGAGCAACCCTGGTCGAGATCGACAAACCCTTGTCGAGATCGACGAGACCTTGAGCCATGTCCGAGTTTGCCGAGGAGAGCCACTCGAGGAGACCTAGTCGACGATCATCTCTACTCGAGGTCGACGAAGGCTACTCGAGATCGACGACGCCCAGAGTCCAGATCCAGGCTTGTCGAGCACGCCAACCCGAGGAAGCTTTGTCGATGACCCAACCCTACTCGACATCGACTAGCTCTTGTCGAGGTCGACGAGCACCAGTGACCAAGTCCGAGCCACATCGAGCAGATCTAGCCGAGGAAGTCCAGTCGAAGAACCACCCTACTCGAGGTCGACGAGCCTTACTCGAGGTCGACTAGAGACGTGTCCAGCAGCTTCTCGACGAGGACTTGTCTGACTAGACTTAGGATTCCTTGGGGCCGAAGGCGGAAGATTCTATCCGATTCCATCAAGTTCTATCATCAAGGAGACAAGATCTATCAAGACATGAAGACCTACCTTAATTAGTTTTATCTTTTCTTTATAGATTTATTTCCTTAAAGCATCAAGTTCAATCAACAATTCCAAGACACGCACAATTAGTTAGTTCCACAAAGAAGTTTAGGAGTTCTAAGGTTTTTAGGGTTTTGGCTTTATGCGAAAGTTGATTGCCAGGATTGTAAAGGCTTTTGAATATAGTTTTATGCAAGTTTCTTTTTTATACATCAATGTCTGTTATTGCGATGAGGCGTGAGTAGTCCACCCACTTCTGGGGCTGGGGTGAGCCCGACGGTGGCCATGTGAGGCGATGCGGTAAAGGTCAGATCTTTTTGTGCGATTCATCTTCTATCCCTATGAGCATGATTCTTTTGCGAGAGTTGAAGGTGATCCTTGTTTGTGTTATTGAAGCGAAAGTGATCTTAATGCAACTTGGATTAATTATGTGAAAAAGGGTTAGTAACAATTAGGGTTTATGCGAGAGCCTCTATATGCCTATTTGTTAATGACGAAAGTTATTTGATGGAAAGCATGATCTTTTGTGCCTTTATGTGTTACTTTACATGGTTATCGTTGTGGTGTTGAAACCCTGGTCTTGGGAGTCTTTTAATATATTGAAGTTTATTTCAGTTGAAAATCTGCGTTTGTGTTTAATTCTGCAATTTCTGTCTTTTTTCGGTTTCTTGTCGACATAGAGGAGATCTGGTCGATCTCTAGGAGGACCTTTGTCGAGGTCGAGTTGGTTGTCTTCTGTCTTTGTCGATTTTCTTCTTTTAAGTTTCTGTCTTTGCTTCTCTAGTCGAGATCGAGTACCTCTTGTCGAGGTCGAGTAGAGCTTTGTTCGTCGAGTTGTTTATTTTATGTTTCTGAATTTCTGTTGTCGACCACCTTAGTCGATCTAGAGGACAGTTACTCGACTTCGAGTAGCTTCTGTGTCCTCGAGTTACTTTCTGTTTTGCTTTTATTTGCTGCATTGTTGTTGGCTTTGCTTTGCTATATTTCTTGCTTTGTTCTTTGCTTTTGTTTTAGTTGCCCTTGCCGGGTTTATTTGTTTCTTTCCTTTTTGTGTTTTTGTCTTTCTGCTGCTTCTGTGAGAATTTACAGCTACCTAAGAACTGCTGACGTGCTTCCTTGTGGATTCGATCCTGATTTTCTCTTACTACAACGGGAGGAAGTCTTGTATTTATTTGCTGAGATAGGGAAGTCAGTCTGAACTATATTTCGTATTTATTTCATACTTGACCATCCTCCTGCAATAACAGTGCTCGACTCGGACTGCTCTGAAATGTCCTCGACGTCGACCAAACTCCTCGACATCGAGTAGGGTTTTTCCTCCGGGGTTGCACTCGAGCTCGAGCAGGATTCGGACTCGTCGGGTGTACTCGACATCGACCAAAACTCCTTGACGTCGAGTAGGATTGTTCTGCTTGAGTGACTCTGCCCGACTCCGCGTAGATTTCTGGGCTTGATGTACTCGACTTCAACTAGATCTGGTGGACGTCGAGTATAACTGGTTCGCTCTCAGCATTCTACTCTGTTCTTGAAACGCAATTTTCTGATTCCTCGTTCGTAGGATTAACGCATATGAATATTCGTTGGAGAGATCTTTTCGAGGGATAAAACTCGCATGAAGACACCAGAACTTGATTCAGAATGATGAATGGTGAAAAATACCGTTTTCTCCAGCCGCACCATCCTTAGCTTCTTGAGGATTTTCCTTTAAGCTCCAAAGTGCGTCCGATTTTTGCGAAATATAACAAAAACTTGTGTAGACCTCCATAATTGGAAAATAAGCATAAACTACACAGATTCTATACTATTTTAACCCAAATTCATGAAATGTATGCAGAAATCGATTTAAAAGTAAGAGGAAAACATGGAAAATTAGGCTCACAACATTGGCTGCCAAAATCCGATTTACTGCAAGGGCTCCGCGTCGAATATTGGAGATCGAGGGCATCGCGGTCCGATTCGAGTATCGTGAACTGAAATCCGCTCCGATATAATAAAGATTTGAACGATTTATTATTTTATTTCGATAGATCTGAGGTTATGAGCGAATCACACTTACTTACAAAACAAAACCCTATTTCTCTAGCCACACCTCGTCTCTCTCTTCTCTGGCTGCTCTTATCTCTCTCACAGTCGGTCGGCTCCGTCATCGTCACTTTTGCCCTGGTTCATGGCCAATTTGGTCTTTCGCTCTCATCTCTTTACTCTCTCTCGCCCTGCTCTATTTTCGATCTTCTCTGTCGTGCTCTTCTCTCCGCTCTCATCTCTTTGCTCTCTCTTGGCTCGACGGTCAGATCTGGTGTCCTGGCCCTCACCATCGTCTTCCCGTCGCTCCTCTCCGCATCCTCCCATTCCCCGTCGTTCCTCGTCAGCCATCAGGTATCCTCCCATTCCCCCTCTCCACTGCAGCTCCTTTTCTCCAAGCGCCATCTCTCTTCTCCATAAGGTACTTCACTTCTTCTCTCATTCTCTTGTTCCCTTCTCCTCAAATCAGATCTACTTCGATTCTTCCCTAACTTGATTTTGCTTAATACGTGGTTTGCACTGATCATATATAATAATCCCTTATTAAAATCTTTTTATGTATGTGTAGATCTCTTAAATGGTTGTAATATCAGCTTGTCTTCTATGCAAATTGGCCATGGCATTTTTTATTTTACTTAATGGTTTGAGAATTGAGAAACCTTCAGTTTTGTAGTTAAGCTTCATATTAAGATCTATTCAAATTTTATGATTCTTAGCAACACGTACTTTCATAGATTGCAATTAGACAATATACGAATAAAGAAGGTAGGAGGGAAAGGACCATAGAAGATTGATAAAACTAGTCTCTTTGAACACTTTCTTTTTTAAAAACTTTCTTAAAAGCATAAAAAATAAATTGTGTCGTAATTGCACTTGAGCAAACTAGAAAGTTTAGTTTTAAAATTTTAATTTAGTTCCCAAATACATCATCACAACGATATTCTCTGCAATCATGATATATCATACAATATTTTTTAAAGATATTAAAATTCAAGTATACTAACGGGAAATTTGTTCTATTATGTTTATGGTTTCAGGTGTTGGACACCCTTGGGAAGAATTGTGGGGAAAATATTTTTCAGGCAATTATCGAGTGTAGTATCTTGAGTGACATGGTTAAAATAGTAAAGAAGAAGGTATTTTGTTTTATCAGTCGACGCATATTCAGTTCAATCCTTTTTCCTCATCTCTTCTTTTGGCAAGTATGACTCATGGGTTGAAACATCATTTGCAGCCGGATTTAAGTGTGAGGGAAAAGATATTGATCTTGATAGACACATGGCAAGAAGCTTTGGGTGGGCCTGGGGGAAACATCCAAAGTATTATGCTGCAGATAAAGAATTGAGAGTAATTACTTACCTTCCCACTACCTTTCATTTCTAGAACTAATATAGATTATTTTGTTTCATTATGAGAAAGTGCACTAGAATATTTGTTATTTAATCAATTCTTTTATTTTTCATGAAATTTCAGTTGTTGCTTTTCATGAAATTTCACTTATTTGATGCAAACACTTTTCATCTACATCATACTTTTTCTTTGATACGTATGGAGTATTACATGCACCCACTTATGAAGTATTCCGAATTATTTATGCAACTGTGTTTATTACATCTGAACATCAAATGCACTTCTTGTAAGTCGTATTTTTATTTTTACATGAGTAGATTGGATAATGATAATGAGTCCTTATTTGTTGCTTGGCACAATCCGTTTCTCTTTCTCTATACTTTCCAAAGCTGATACTGTTGACATCTAGTTTCCTAGGGCTCTTATATAAATACATTTTTAGGTGTTTTCATTTAAAATTATTTATTATTTAATCACTTCTTTATTATCTGATGCAGATGTGATTTTCCTTTTTTATTCATATTTAAATTTTGGATCACACTTTGTTTTCTTTCTCTTAATTTTAGTAACCCTCTACTTATTTTCTTCATATTCTTGAAGTCTATCCATGTAAGTAGTGTTCCTCTTTTTTCTTGTTGGCTTGATGTTCGTGAGGTCATTTCCTGTAATTTCCCCTACTTTTTGTTTTTACTTTAATTATCATTCTTAAAAGAGAGAAAGAACAATGTTATTTATATAAACTTCTTGTAAAACGATGTTGGGTATTATGTGAGGGGGTATTCTTGAATTCGCAATAACTAAGAAATTGCCAAAAATGATGCCAAATCCATTCCGTTGTATTGTAGAATATATGCTTATATGGGATGTACATGAATTTTAAGTATGAATGTATGATTATGTTGATAATAGTTCAATGTTTGGCGCATCTTGTCAGAGATCAGAACTGCGAAGGGACTTGCTAATGTGCTTAATGAGATGCTGGATGCTCTGGATCCCAAAAACTCCGAGGTATCCCAAGTCCTAAAGTTTAGGTTTCTTGCTTATTTTCTTATGTAAACACTTCATTCAAGTTTAATTACATTATTGAAAGATATTGTTGCATTGCCTTTGGAGTGACCTGTTTTGAGTTGATTGCTCTTAGTGTATGGAAACATGCATTAAAGCATAGTGAAGTGGAAAAATAATATTAGTTCCAGACAAAATATCAAGTCTATTTCAATGATAGCATGGTTTATGGAGAATTTTTTCTGTGGCTGCTTTAATTGATAGATACCATCTTGCCGTTGTACTATCATGATCTGTTGTAACCAAGTATCTCACTTTGGGAATTAAAGGTCTATGGTACAGTGTTGTTCTTTCTGTTATCTTTATAGTACTTATAGTTATCATTCAACATTGAAAAATGGATAAGTATAAGAAAAGGTTTTCCTGAATTTTTATATGTTTCTCTTTTTGGATAGAGGAACATGTTCTTAATTGGCTAAGTGCAAACTGTGTTTGTTGCTCAAGCTTGTTGTGCTTTCCTCACAGAAAAGGAGCACTTGTGCCTGTATGGACTTCCAAATGAGACTTGGGAAGTGACTCTACCCATGGAAGAGGTGCCACCTGAGCTTCCTGAACCAGCTTTGGGAATCAACTTTGCTAGAGATGGGATGGAAGAAAAGGATTGGTTGGCACTGGTAGCAGTTCACAGTGACTCATGGTTGCTATCTGTTGCATTCTATTTCAGTGCTCACTTTGGTTTTGAGAAGAATGACAGGTAACATCTAATCCCATATGATGCTATCTGTTGCATTCTATTTTCCCCCCCTTGATCATTATATCCTAATTTCTATTCCACTTGAAAAGCTTAATCTGATTGAATAAATGAGATTTGTTTAGATTTTTAGGTTTGGGAAACTGGATATTTTTCTAATTATCTACATGGTTACAAGCAGTTTCTTTTTAACTCTGGCTGACTTTGTTTCTTGTTTTTATTAGTTATGACATAGTATTTATTTGGGACATGCTTTCATATGTTCAATATTCCTTTTGCTTGCTTTGCTACTCCCTTTCTTCTCTTAATGGTTGCGTCTGTTTTGCTACTCCATTTCTTACGCATAGCTTCACTGCTTCCCGTTCTTATCTTAATGGTTACGTCTGTTTTGCTACTCCCTTTCTTATGCATAGCTTCACTGCTTCTGTTTTGTTGTGCAACTTTGCTTACTAGTTGCTATTATGTAAGAATATTCTATCCAGTTTAAAGCCTATTAGCTCAAATGGTAGAGCGTTGTGTTCAAATACAAAGATGCGGGTTCAAATCCCGCATAGGCTACGATAATATAAAAACACCGCAAATATGTCATTTCACATCGGGTAATAGTGGATGTCTTTCAAAAAAAAATTCGATGTCTATGTTGGTGATGTAAAATGTCAAAACTTTTTAACATCGTGTAATAGCCGATGTCTTTGTATGTTATCACATCGGTTATATTTTATAATCGATGTTATAGGATAACAAAGACATCAGATTTAAAAATATAAACGATGTCGTAACATACAAAGACATCGGGTTATAGCCGATGTGAAAAACTTTTGACTTTTTACATCCCCCACATAGACATCGATTTTTTTTGAAAGACATCGGCTATTACCTGATGTTAAATAGCAAATTTCTAGTAGTGACTATAGACCATATGGCAATGTGCTGGTTGATTAACTCCATGACGAGTGAAATTGGAGCGCATGTCATGTATGTGCAGTCGTCTAAGAAGTTGTGGGACAATATTCATGAGCGATTTTATGAATATAATGATCCTCTCATTTACCAGTTAAGATGGGATCTTAGTAATTTGAGGCAAAAAAAACATGTATGTGTCTGTCTATTATGGGAAACTTAAAAGGATCTGAGACGAGTTGCAACTTTTGATTCCCCTCCCTGTATGCAGTTGTGATGGAATTAGTCACTACAGTTGTGTGATTCTGAAAAGGAGCTTGGAGAGGGAAACCAATGCTAAAGTGATGCAGTTTCGAATGGGACTCAATGATGCTGATGATCATCTTAGGAATAATGTTTTATCCATTGATCCTATGCTTGTATTAAACAAAGTGTTTTAGATGGCTGTTCACATTAAAAGATAGAAAGGAATTACAGGCTTGCAAGTAGAGATGAATGCTTTGGCAGTGAGCAGAAATGAGCAGCTTGATGGTAGTGCTCTTGCTGTAGGGAACAGATCTAATCAAGGGCTATTCACTCAACAGATGAAACGTGACTTCAAGAAAGTTAAGTACGAGAGTCAGTGTGATTACTGCAAAGAGAAGGGACACACTAAGGATTTTTGTTCTAAACTGGTAGGCTATCCTGATACGTTCGGGATACCCGATCCTTTGTCTCTGGGTGCAGGATCAAGAACCACGCCGTATATTTGCCCGATCTTGCAATGCTCTTTTAATATCTCCTTATTGAACAAATTAATCAACTTAATTAATTAACTAATTAAAGCGACGAAATAAGACTTAAGCAAATTAAACACTAAAGTGATGGAAGAGAAGAAGCGGGAGGGATCCCTGGGGCGCGACACTAGATTCGTGAGTCTCCGGGTTCGATCGCTGGGAGCGAGAACGAGGAGGCCGGGATCGTGCGAGCGAAGACTGGTCACAAGAGCGAAGGGAGGATGCGGACGCGGAGACGCCCACGCCAGGGAGCGCGTGAGCGCTTGCGCGCGCGAAGCCTAGTTTTCTTCTTACGACGATTTGGATTAGGGTTGTGTTTGAGTTTGGGTTTCGGTGATGAAGAATGAAGGTGACGATGGTTTTGGTTGTGATGGAGCCGCAGGTAACAAGATCTCAAGACCACTTGAAGCTTTTGGGATTGATAATCAAAGAACCCTTTTAATCCTAAAAGGGGTTCCTCAATTCTATTTCAATCTAATTAATTCAATGGAACTACAATGTTTATAGACAGAATTTAAATCATAAAGATAAAGTAAACCTAGAAGATAAAAACTTAGTGGACAAGACTTCTATCTAGAGTAGATATAATCTTCCACATTATTAATCTAAGTTACATAAAATAATGAAACTAATTAAATTAAAAGAACCGGCCCACACAAGAGGACTCGACAAGCCCATGATCTTACTCGACATAGACCATGCTCCACTCGACATGTCTTTGGTTGCACTCGACATGTGTTGTAATCGAGTGTCCCATGTGTGTGTCGAGTGTGTCTTCAAGGCGGATGTTGACGAGTCTTCATGAGCTCCGTTTGTGGACGCAAGCTCAAGCCTTGTGTAGATGGTGTAGTCTTGAGCAAGGTGATCCAGGGTAGCCTGAACCCTTGCTCCATTGTTCCTTGGTCATAGACAAGAAGGGCTATAGTTACATTTTGAATTCTCTTGGCCCTTGCACGAGTGATATGACCATCGAATGGAGCCTTCATGTTGTCCTCAAGGTCACCGGGAGTCATCGACATTTGCACTGCATCATTCTCCTCCACTTGATTTCGATTTGTCCTCAAATCGTCGTCAAAGTCATCGTCAGGCACGAACAAGGATAGATCTGCGACGTTGAAGGTAGAATGAACACTAGACTTCTCGGCAGGGAGATCCAGCTTGTAAGCATTATGACCCATCTTATGAACCACTCGAAATGGTTAATTTCCCCTGGGGTCCAGCTTAGATTTCCGTTATTGCAGAAACCTTTCCTTCCTAAGATGCAGCCACACTCACTAGCGTTGAACTGCACATCCTTGCGATGCTAGTCCTTCGCTGCCTTGTATTGCGCAGTTTTCCTTTCCAGCTACGCCTTGGTTCGCTCATGCAAGCGCTTGATGAAGTCCACTTGCTTAGCTGCATCCATGCTCTCTTTCTCCTTGAGGGTCCGTTGCATCATATTCACAGGTGTAAGTGGATTTCAGCCATAGACCACCTGAAAGGGAGTCTGCTTGGTTTCTGAGTGCCTAGACCTATTATAAGCAAACTTAACAAATGGTAGGCATTCTTCCCACCTCCGGAGGTTAGTTCGCAGCATAACTCTTAGGAGAGCCCCAAGAGTTATATTTGTAACCTCAGTTTGGCCATCAGTTTAAAAATGACAAGAAGTAGAAAATAAAAGCTTTGTACCCAACTTAAACAATAAAGTTTTCCAAAAACAGCTTAAAAATTTAGAATCACGATCAGACACAATAGACAAAGTCAATCCATGTAAGCGAACAACATCTTTAAAGAATAAATTACCAACATGAATAGCATCATCCGTTTTGTGACATGGCATAAAATCAGCCATTTTGGAAAATCTGTCTACCACCACAAATATAGAATCATGACCCTTAGAAGTTCTAGGCAAACCAACAATAAAACCCACTGATACATCTTCCCATGGTGCATTCGAAATAGGTAATGGTTGGTAGAGTCCATTCGAATTAGCCTTAGACATTGCTTTAGCACATGTGACACAACTTTTAACAAATCTAAGCACATAATTAGACATTTTAGGCCAAAAGTAATGTTCCTTCAATCCAGCTAAGGTTTTTTCGAAATCACCATGTTCCCTAGGTTCGTGTATTTCTTGAGTTAACAGTCATCTAATGGAAGAAGATGGGATACAAAGCTTGCACATCTTAAGCAAGTAACCATTATCAAGAAAAATAGGAATCAACTTCAACTTTGGATACACATTGAGCATAAATAGTCTTAAAGAAACCATCAGAAGCATACAGTTCGTTTATCAAAGCAAAACCCAATACATGTGCATCCATATGGTTTAGGAGGAGATACCAGCGTGATAGCGCGTCAACTACCACATTATCCTTTCCCTTTTTGTGGTGAACCACATAGGAAAAGGTCTCCAAGAACTCTACCTATCAAGCAAATCGCCTGCTGAGCACTTACTGACCTTTGAGGTGCTTTAGAGCTTCATGATCCGAATGAATCACTAACTCTTTAGGCCAAAGGTAGTGCTGCCATGTCCGTAAGCATCGAACAAGGGCGACCAATTCCTTGTCGTAGGTAGAATAGTTTAGCTCAGCGGGGCCCAACTTCTTGCTAAAATAGGCAATATGACGCATACTTTGTAGCAGAACCCCACCAATGCCAGTGCCAGAAGCATCACACTCGAGCTCGAACGGTTGTGCGAAGTCAGGATGGTGCAGCACATGGGCATGGGTGAGTCGATCTTTGAGAGCATTGAAAGCTCTCTGATGTGCGTCTGTCTAGTGAAACGTCACATCTTTCTTGGTCATCTCATGTAGGGGGCCGGCAATAGTGCTGAAGTCCTTGACGAAGCATCGATAGAAGCCAGTAAGGCATAAGAATATTCTATCCAGTTTAAAGCCTATTAGCTCAAATGGTAGAGCGTTGTGTTCAAATACAAAGATGCGGGTTCAAATCCCGCATAGGCTACGATAATATAAAAACACCGCAAATATGTCATTTCACATCGGGTAATAGTGGATGTCTTTCAAAAAAAAATTCGATGTCTATGTTGGTGATGTAAAATGTCAAAACTTTTTAACATCGTGTAATAGCCGATGTCTTTGTATGTTATCACATCGGTTATATTTTATAATCGATGTTATAGGATAACAAAGACATCAGATTTAAAAATATAAACGATGTCGTAACATACAAAGACATCGGGTTATAGCCGATGTGAAAAACTTTTGACTTTTTACATCCCCCACATAGACATCGATTTTTTTTGAAAGACATCGGCTATTACCTGATGTTAAATAGCAAATTTATAGTAGTGACTATAGACCCTATGGCAATGTGCTGGTTGATTAACTCCATGACGAGTGAAATTGGAGCGCATGTCATGTATGTGCAGTCGTCTAAGAAGTTGTGGGACAATATTCATGAGCGATTTTATGAATATAATGATCCTCTCATTTACCAGTTAAGATGGGATCTTAGTAATTTGAGGCAAAAAAACATGTATGTGTCTGTCTATTATGGGAAACTTAAAAGGATCTGAGACGAGTTGCAACTTTTGATTCCCCTCCCTGTATGCAGTTGTGATGGAATTAGTCACTACAGTTGTGTGATTCTGAAAAGGAGCTTGGAGAGGGAAACTAATGCTAAAGTGATGCAGTTTCGAATGGGACTCAATGATGCTGATGATCATCTTAGGAATAATGTTTTATCCATTGATCCTATGCTTGTATTAAACAAAGTGTTTTAGATGGCTGTTCACATTAAAAGACAGAAAGGAATTACAGGCTTGCAAGTAGAGATGAATGCTTTGGCAGTGAGCAGAAATGAGCAGCTTGATGGTAGTGCTCTTGCTGTAGGGAACAGATCTAATCAAGGGCTATTCACTCAACAGATGAAACGTGACTTCAAGAAAGTTAAGTACGAGAGTCAGTGTGATTACTGCAAAGAGAAGGGACACACTAAGGATTTTTGTTCTAAACTGGTAGGCTATCCTGATACGTTCGGGATACCCGATCCTTTGTCTCTGGGTGCAGGATCAAGAACCACGCCGTATATTTGCCCGATCTTGCAATGCTCTTTTAATATCTCCTTATTGAACAAATTAATCAACTTAATTAATTAACTAATTAAAGCGACGAAATAAGACTTAAGCAAATTAAACACTAAAGTGATGGAAGAGAAGAAGCGGGAGGGATCCCTGGGGCGCGACACTAGATTCGCGAGTCTCCGGGTTCGATCGCTGGGAGCGAGAACGAGGAGGCCGGGATCGTGCGAGCGAAGACTGGTCACAAGAGCGAAGGGAGGATGCGGACGCGGAGACGCCCACGCCAGGGAGCGCGTGAGCGCTTGCGCGCGCGAAGCCTAGTTTTCTTCTTACGACGATTTGGATTAGGGTTGTGTTTGAGTTTGGGTTTCGGTGATGAAGAATGAAGGTGACGATGGTTTTGGTTGTGATGGAGCCGCAGGTAACAAGATCTCAAGACCACTTGAAGCTTTTGGGATTGATAATCAAAGAACCCTTTTAATCCTAAAAGGGGTTCCTCAATTCTATTTCAATCTAATTAATTCAATGGAACTACAATGTTTATAGACAGAATTTAAATCATAAAGATAAAGTAAACCTAGAAGATAAAAACTTAGTGGACAAGACTTCTATCTAGAGTAGATATAATCTTCCACATTATTAATCTAAGTTACATAAAATAATGAAACTAATTAAATTAAAAGAACCGGCCCACACAAGAGGACTCGACAAGCCCATGATCTTACTCGACATAGACCATGCTCCACTCGACATGTCTTTGGTTGCACTCGACATGTGTTGTAATCGAGTGTCCCATGTGTGTGTCGAGTGTGTCTTCAAGGCGGATGTTGACGAGTCTTCATGAGCTCCGTTTGTGGACGCAAGCTCAAGCCTTGTGTAGATGGTGTAGTCTTGAGCAAGGTGATCCAGGGTAGCCTGAACCCTTGCTCCATTGTTCCTTGGTCATAGACAAGAAGGGCTATAGTTACATTTTGAATTCTCTTGGCCCTTGCACGAGTGATATGACCATCGAATGGAGCCTTCATGTTGTCCTCAAGGTCACCGGGAGTCATCGACATTTGCACTGCATCATTCTCCTCCACTTGATTTCGATTTGTCCTCAAATCGTCGTCAAAGTCATCGTCAGGCACGAACAAGGATAGATCTGCGACGTTGAAGGTAGAATGAACACTAGACTTCTCGGCAGGGAGATCCAGCTTGTAAGCATTATGACCCATCTTATGAACCACTCGAAATGGTTAATTTCCCCTGGGGTCCAGCTTAGATTTCCGTTATTGCAGAAACCTTTCCTTCCTAAGATGCAGCCACACTCACCAGCGTTGAACTGCACATCCTTGCGATGCTAGTCCTTCGCTGCCTTGTATTGCGCAGTTTTCCTTTCCAGCTACGCCTTGGTTCGCTCATGCAAGCGCTTGATGAAGTCCACTTGCTTAGCTGCATCCATGCTCTCTTTCTCCTTGAGGGTCCGTTGCATCATATTCACAGGTGTAAGTGGATTTCAGCCATAGACCACCTGAAAGGGAGTCTGCTTGGTTTCTGAGTGCCTAGACCTATTATAAGCAAACTTAACAAATGGTAGGCATTCTTCCCACCTCCGGAGGTTAGTTCGCAGCATAACTCTTAGGAGAGCCCCAAGAGTTATATTTGTAACCTCAGTTTGGCCATCAGTTTAAAAATGACAAGAAGTAGAAAATAAAAGCTTTGTACCCAACTTAAACAATAAAGTTTTCCAAAAACAGCTTAAAAATTTAGAATCACGATCAGACACAATAGACAAAGTCAATCCATGTAAGCGAACAACATCTTTAAAGAATAAATTACCAACATGAATAGCATCATCCGTTTTGTGACATGGCATAAAATCAGCCATTTTGGAAAATCTGTCTACCACCACAAATATAGAATCATGACCCTTAGAAGTTCTAGGCAAACCAACAATAAAACCCACTGATACATCTTCCCATGGTGCATTCGAAATAGGTAATGGTTGGTAGAGTCCATTCGAATTAGCCTTAGACATTGCTTTAGCACATGTGACACAACTTTTAACAAATCTAAGCACATAATTAGACATTTTAGGCCAAAAGTAATGTTCCTTCAATCCAGCTAAGGTTTTTTCGAAATCACCATGTTCCCTAGGTTCGTGTATTTCTTGAGTTAACAGTCATCTAATGGAAGAAGATGGGATACAAAGCTTGCACATCTTAAGCAAGTAACCATTATCAAGAAAAATAGGAATCAACTTCAACTTTGGATACACATTGAGCATAAATAGTCTTAAAGAAACCATCAGAAGCATACAGTTCGTTTATCAAAGCAAAACCCAATACATGTGCATCCATATGGTTTAGGAGGAGATACCAGCGTGATAGCGCGTCAACTACCACATTATCCTTTCCCTTTTTGTGGTGAACCACATAGGAAAAGGTCTCCAAGAACTCTACCTATCAAGCAAATCGCCTGCTGAGCACTTACTGACCTTTGAGGTGCTTTAGAGCTCCATGATCCGAATGAATCACTAACTCTTTAGGCCAAAGGTAGTGCTGCCATGTCCGTAAGCATCGAACAAGGGCGAACAATTCCTTGTCGTAGGTAGAATAGTTTAGCTCAGCGAGGCCCAACCTCTTGCTAAAATAGGCAATATGACGCATACTTTGTAGCAGAACCCCACCAATGCCAGTGCCAGAAGCATCACACTCGAGCTCGAACGGTTGTGCGAAGTCAGGATGGTGCAGCACATGGGCATGGGTGAGTCGATCTTTGAGAGCATTGAAAGCTCTCTAATGTGCGTCTGTCTAGTGAAACGTCACATCTTTCTTGGTCATCTCATGTAGGGGGCCGGCAATAGTGCTGAAGTCCTTGACGAAGCATCGATAGAAGCCAGTAAGGCACAAGAATGAGCGGATGTGAGTGGGAGTGTGCGGTTGAGACCACTCATGTATAGCGTGAACCTTCTCCTCATATACTTTCAAACTAGATGCAGAAACAACAAATCTATAAAAATAGTAGATTCGGAAGTAAAAGAACACTTTTTCAAATTGGCATACAATTTTAAGCTAAGTAGAGGAAGGTTGTGTCGAAGCCGAAAGAGGAGGGGTAGGCGTGGGGACGGCCACGGATGCGGGCCTAGAGTCCGTGGGCGCGGGTGACTTAGCCGTGGGTCGAGTGTGTGTAGCGGAGGCATCGCCACCTTCTCCATCCTTTGGGCCTAATTTTGAGCGTCCTGCTGTTGTCGTTTGCGAACATATTCCTTCAAAACACCTTGAGGAGAAAGGGGTAGGAGAGTAACTCTTCTCCCATCAGAAGTGAAGGAATATGTATTTGCACGACCATCATGTATAACAGAACGATCATATAACAAAGGACGGCCAAGCAAAATGTGACTACAGTCCATTCTAGCAACATCACATAAAACCTTATCATGATATGATCCAATAGAAAAAGAAACTAAGCACTATTTAGTAACCATAATATCAGATCCATCATCAGTAATGTCATTTAAACCATAGTGAGTAGCTCTAGGAGTAGTAGTCAAATGTAAGAAATCAACTACCTTTTCATTGATGAGGTTGCAGCAACTCCCACCATCGATGATGACGCTCAAGGTAGCCTCGCGAACCACACACTTGGTGTGGAAGATGTTCTCCCTTTGATAAATCATGGGAGCTTCTTGAATGTGCAGGACCCGACGATTGACAAGACATAGAGTATCCTGAAAGTTGCAGGTGTCGATCTCGTCTTCAGGTTCAATCGTTTGGTCCTCCTCCACTTCACTCAAAATTACACGGTCCTCGACAATCTTCTCCTCATAGTAATGGTCTCCCAAATCATTGAGAAGGACCTTCCTTTTCCGAGGACATTCGCGAGAGACATGCCTAGAAACATCATAAGTGAAGAAGCGGATGTCTTTATTGCGTTCCTTAGATGGTGCAACAACTCTTCTAGTTTCAACCTGATAACCCTGTTTAGATGAGTTGGGAACTCCCTTTTGTTGTATAGAAGGGTTAGTAGTAGATCTAGATTGACAAGAAGAATTAAAGGGAACAAACTTGTGACCTTACGAGGACTGGTATGTTCTGGGCCTCTACTGTTGCTGTTGATCATAAAGTAGGTGCGCTTTATGAGTCAAGGTGTTAATATCTCTAATTGAACGAATAGATAAAGGATTTTTAATAGATATATCTAGACCAGCAGGAAATTGAGTGCATAAACCACGTTTAGTAAGATAAATATTAGCCATATGAGCGGGGCGTTAGAGCTCATGTCTGTACTCCATAGGGGAACGAGATCCCTGTCTGCACGAAGCCAAACGCATCCTCATAGTCTTTGTATACTCCTCTGGAACATGTCTCTTCTTCAAGAGATAGCGTAGTTGAGGCCAAGTTTCAATAGGTTGCTTACCTTGACGAGGTCAGATTTCACGAGTGCGAAACCACCAAGAATGAGCCATACCTATCAAACACAATGTAACAACCTCTAACCTATCTATTTTATCATATCTAAGATGGTCAAGCACATAATTAGTATGATCCTCCCACATAATATAAGCATCAGGATCATTAGCACCATCAAAAATTTCTAATTTTATTTTAACATCACGCCGTTGGATAGTCTGTGCATTATCAAGTCTAGGACGACCAAAATGAGGATTAGGAATATCATCAAGATTAGGGTCTACCTCTTGGTAAGTGTCCTCAAAATGTGGCATTTCATTTAGATCAGCGTTGTCACGATTATCATCCCAATTACCTTTAGAAAAGTGGGGGTTCCCGAAGTTCTGGTGTTGCTGCCGATTCTGTTGTTGCTTATGGTGATGATTGCCGTTGAAGGATGATAGGACATCATCGTTGTCATTCTCACCATTAAAAGGATTAGGAGTGGCAGATCTAATTTTAAAATGCAATTGACTAGAAGGAGGGGGGTTACTTAAAGGGGGTGTATTACCGGAGGGAGGTGTATTACCCATGGGGGGTGTATTAACTGACGGAGGCAGCTTACCACATGGCAGTGTAGATCCAGAAGCCTCATTCTGTTTCATCTCCTCGAGCTTCCGATCAATGGCTTGGTTGATTTGGGCAGTGAAATTAGCACGTTCTTGAGCCCTTTCAATGGCGAAGTGATTGGTCAACTGTGTCATTGCAGCCGCAACGAGACTACACATCGGCTGCAATAAGGGGGGCCGGAGGGGTTGGGGAAGAGTTGGGGTCGTTTCTGTTAGTCATGTTCTTACAATATTAGAAGAGCAACAAGTAAACGGAGCAAAGACCAGAAACCAAGTAATGCAAGCCCTTTTGATCCTAAGAGTGATTCAGTTTTAGAAAGAATTAGGCGAGAAAACAAGGCACAATATTCAAGTAATCTTCCCTGGACACTGAATTTTGCAATATTGAAGATAGGAAGTAGAGATCAAATTGCAAATGAAATCAGCCACAAGTCGGATAACAAGGATAGCAAGTACGAACAAGCGGCTAATGTGTAGGAAAAAGAATACAATGTGATGCAATAACAATTCAGCAATATGATAGTATAATCAATGCAATCACAAGGGTAAGCAAGTACACACACTCCGTCAACTATTATCTGACGGTTGCAACACGGTTCAGAAAGGGGTGTGACCAAGGCTCATCTGTCGGCACAACACAAAATCACACAAGTAGGGGTCTTTGTAATGCTTGAAACCAAATAGTTCATCTAACAAGTAGCGAAGAAAGGAAATAACAAGATGCAATGATTTACTAACTCAAACAAAGGTAAATATGAATGCTTTTTTTTTTCTAAGCTCTCGACATTTTTTTTTTGTTTTTTTTACTAAGAATGTTGTTGTGAGATACTGTAAAGCGGCAAAACAGCAAAAATAAAAGAAAAAAAATAAAAATAAAACAGCTACGATGATCTAAAAGTAAGCGAAAATAAGGGAAATTGGCTTGAAATCTGGAAAATTAAGGTTCTTTAGTGGTGCAAGTTCATGTAATGGCTTAATCCAAGAATCACATTCATAGGCATGATATGTAGAAAAAAGGAATAATAATCAAAACTTGCAATCAATAACTCAATATCTTCCAAATTATAGATCCAACTAAGAAAATAAACCTAAATAAAGTGCCAAATTTGAAGGGTGAAAAATAAAAATAAATAATTTATGCAGCGGGAATGGTGAAAAATATGGCACGAAATAAATCACTCATAAAAGAAACAAGAGAGTAAAGACCTTGCATAAACCTTAGAATCTGATACCACTTGATACATTTGGGATACCCGATCCTTTGCCTATGGGTGCAGGATTAAGAACCACACCGTATATTTGCCTGATCTTACAATTCTCTCTCGATATCTCCTAATTGAACAAATTAATCAACTTAATTAATTAATTAATTAAAGCGACGAAATAAGACTTAAGCAAATTAAACATTAAAGCGACGGAAGAAAAGAAGCAGGAGAGATCTCGGGGGCGCGACACTGGATGTGTGAGTGTCTGGGTGTGATCCCTAGGAGCGAGACCGAGGAGGTTGGGAGCGTTCGAGCGAAGACTGGTTGTGAGAATGAAGGGAGGATGCGGACGCGAAGACGCCCACGCCAGCGCGCGCGAAGTTGGGAAGACCGCACTCGTTGCTAGCAATGCGGACGCAAGCGACGCCAAGGGCCTAGTTTCCTTCTTGCGGCGATTTGGATTAGGGTTGTGTTTCAGTTTGGGTTTCGGTGATGATGAATGAAGGTGTCGATGGTGTTGGTTGTGATGGAGCCGAAGGTAACAAGATCTCAAGAGCACTTGAAGCTTTTGGGATTGATAATTGAAGAACCCTTTTAATCCTAAAAGAGGTTCCTCAATTCTATTTCAATCTAATTAATTCAATGGAACTACAATGTTTAAATAGAAAAACTATGAACCAATTCCACCTTGTAAGAGTGGAAGTTTGGTTTCTTAAAGATAAAATTTAAATCCTAAAGATAAAGTAAACCTAGAAGATAAAAACATAGTAGACAAGACTTCTATTTAGAGTAGATATAATCTTCCACATTATTAATCTATGTTATATAAAATAATGAAACTAATTAAATTAAAAGAACTGGTCCACAAAAGAGGACTTGACAAGCCCATGGTCTTACTCGACATAGACCATGCTCCACTCGACATGTCTTTGGTTGCACTCGACAGGTGTTGTAACCGAGTGTCCCATGTGTGTGTCGAGTGTGTCTTCAAGGCGGATGTTGACGAGTCTTTATGAGTTCCATTTGTGGACGCAAGCTTAAGCCTTGTGTAGGTGGTGTAGTCTTGCGCAAAGTGATCCAGGGTGGCCTGAACTCTTACTCCATTGTTCCTTGGTAACGGACAAGAAGGGCTTTAGTTGCATCTTGAATTCTCTTGGCCCTTGCATGAGTGATAGGACCATCGAATGGAACCTTCATGTTGTCCTCAATGTCACTAGGAGTCATCCACATTTGCACTACATCATATCCTGATTTGTTCAAAGGTCCAAGGGACAGTGAATTCCAGAAATGAAGCTCTAGGGGTTCTAACAAATTTGCTGCTAGTGTTGAAGGGAAATAATTGGAGTGTTAGTTTGACAATCCTTTGGACACAGAAGGTGTTAAACCTTATCCTAGCATGGTGAATGCTATTTTTCATGAGATTATGATATTGATGAAAGGCAAAGCTCCTATGGATGGGGGTGATTCATCAGTCAATCATGCTTTTGTCAACTTTGCAGGTAAAATGAGTCTCTCATTTCTTGTTGGTAATAACAAATCAGATAATTTGTCATGGCTTGTAGACTCGGGGGCTACAGATAATATTGCCTTTGACAAAAGCATTTTCTATGAGGTACATTCTTTGGATAAAGTGATATCTCTTGGTTTGCCTGACGGTACTTCTTTCTTGGTTAAAGAAGGTAGTTCTGATTTTGTGTCTACAGATTTGAGTTTGACTCATGTGCTATTTGTTCCTCAGTTTCAACATAATATGTTGTCTGTGTAAAAAATTATGAAGGCACGTAGAATGGGATTTAGTTTTAATTCAGTTTCCTGCATATTGCAGGACCTTACCACTAAGTGCATCATTGCTAAAGAAATTGAAGATGAAGGGCTTTACTACTTGAAGGCTAAAGACAGTACAGTTGGAGTTCAGTCTAGTAGATTTCATGTTGACAGTTGCTTTGATTTGTCTTTGAATAACTCATCTCAGAGTGTTTGTAATAAAAAGGTCAGTTTAGAGTTGGTTCATGCCAGACTTGGTCACTTGTCAGTGTTTAAGATGAAACGGTTGGATTTGTGTAAAGGTTGTGATCTTAGTAGTTTTTCTTGTGACTTATATGATATGACCAAACATCACAAGTTGTCATTTTCTTCAAATAATTCAATTGATGAGTTTCCTTTTAAATAGGTGCATATGGATGTTTGGAGCCCCTACAAAGAGGCTTCTATGTGTGGAGCTAAGTACTTCCTCATCATTCTTGATGATCACTCTAGAGCTACTTGTGTATATTTGATTTAAGATAAGACTGAAGTATTTAGAATGATTCCAACTTTCATTGCTTTGGTGAAAAATCAGTACAACACCACTTTCAAGTGCATAAGTGTTGTGAGCCTAATTTGCCATGTTTTGCACTTAATTTTATATCGATTTCTGCATACATTGCATACATTTGGGTTAGAATAATACAGAATCTGTGTAGTTTACACTTATTTGCAATATATGGAGGTCTACACAAGTTTTGGTTATATTTCGCAGAAATCGGACGCACTTTGGAGCTTAAAGGAAACTCATGGAGAAGCCAAGAATGGTGCAGCTGGAGAAAAGGCCATTTTTCATCATTCTTCGTTCTGAATCAAGCTTTATTGTCTTCATGAGAGTTGTAGCCCTCGGAAATAGCTTTCCAACGCATGGTCATATGCGTCAATCCGACAAACGAGGACTCGGGAAAGTGCGTTTCAAGAACAGAACAGAAAGCTGAGAGAACTCTACTCGAGATCGACAAGCCTCTACTCGATCTCGACAAGGGTTGTTCGACCACACCTGGTCGAGTAGGGCTGGTCGAGGACACTGAGTCAGAGACAACCCGACTCCCGGAACCCTACTCGATCTCGAGTAGACTTGGTCGAGATCGACGAGCCATGTCCGGAGTCGACGAGCTGTGCCGAGCCGAGAAGCCGAAGACGAAGACGCAGACCACCTCTACTCGAGACAGACGAGGGCTCCTCGAGACAGACGAGGGCTACTCGAGATCGACAAGACCCTGGTCGAGATCGAGTAGACCTCCAGAGCTGCGTTAATCGGTTTTGATGAATCCTACTCGACTTGGGGTTGCTTGGGTGCGAAGATCTATCCGATTCTATCATCATCTATCCAAGGAAGGAGATCTATCAAGACATGAAGACTTACCCACTTTAGAATTATCTTTTCCTTTTTGATTTATTTCCTTAAAACAATTTATTTATCTTTAAGGCTTTTAGATATAATTTTAGATATAGATTTAGATAGAGATAGATGATTATTTCCTTGATTAGCAAGGTTTGATCGCTATAAATAAAGCCCATGGGGCTCAGTTTTAATCATCATTCAAGACACAATTAGTTAGTTCCACAGAGAAGTTTAGGAGTTCTAAGGTTTTTAGGGTTTTGGCTTTCTGCGAAAGTTGATTGCCAGGATTGTAAAGGCTTTTGAATTTAGTTTAATGCAAGTTATTTCTTTTCATCAATCAATGTCTGCAATTGCGATGAGGCGTGAGTAGTCCACCCACTTCTGGGGCTGGGGTGAGCCCAACGGTGGCCATGTGAGGCGATGCGATAAAGGTCAGATCTTTTTGTGTGATTCATCTTCTATCCCTATGAGCATGATTCTTTTGCGATAGTTGAAGGTGATCCTTGTTTGTGTTATTGAAGCGAAAGTGATCTTAATGCAACTTGGATTAATTATGTGAAAAAGGGTTAGTAACAATTAGGGTTTATGCGAAAGCCTCTATATGCCTATTTGTTAATAACGAAAGTTATTTGATGGAAAGCATGATCTTTTATGCCTTTATGTGTTACTTTGCATGGTTATCGTTGTGGTGTTGAAACCCTGGCCTTGGAGGTCTTTTAGCATATTGAGTTTATTTCTGTCGAATTTCTGAGTTCTGTCGAGAATCTGCAAGTTTGTGTTTTCTGTTCTTGTCGACCTAGAGGACAGCTTGTCGAGATCGACCAGCTTCTGTGTCCTCGAGTTACTTTCTGTCTTTGCTTTCGTTTTTGCTTTTGTTCTTTATTTGCTTAGCTTTTATTTCTGTCTTTTATTTGCTTTTATTTTAGCTGCCCTTGCCGGGATTATTTGTTTCTGTTTTATTTCTGCTTCTGCTGGTGTTTCTGTTTTTTCTGCTGCTGCTGTAAGAATCTGATAGCTACCTAAGAACTGCTGACGTGCTTCCTCGTGGATTCGATCCTGACTATTCTCTTACTACAACGGGAGGAAGTCTTGTATTTATTTGCTGAGACAGGGAAGTCAGTCTGAACTTTATTCTATATTTATTTCAATACTCGACATACTCCTGCCTAGTCAACAAATTGGCGCCGTTGCCGGGGAAGCAATCATTCGCGCCTTAGGTAGTCAGTTCCCACTGTTCCTTTGAGTTACTTTTCAGGTGTATGCGCCGTTCTGGTATCCCACCTGAATATTACGGTTTAGACGAACCAGAGCGCCTTCTACACATCAGAAATAGACTTCAAAGAGCCATGGAGGACGCTGAAACACAGGAGCAGCTAATCGCTAGGCTTACCAGGGATCTAGCCGCCAGGGATGCTGCTCTCGCCGCTGAGAGAGCAGAAAAGGAGCAAGCACAAGCTGAGCTTGCCCAATATCCAACCACTGCTGAAGATTATATGCATCCCTCGCTCGTCGTGCCTGAATCGGCGATTCTAATCCCTGAAAACTCTTTTGAAATTCGCACTCAATTTCTTATAGAGCTTAAAAATAATGCCTTTTACGGCAGATTTAATGAGTGTCCTCTTGAACATATTACTAATTTTCATGATATGTGTCGTACTCTTGCAGAAGGCACAACCTTGGAATATGTCAAGATGAAATCTTTTCGCTGGTCTCTCGCTGGGCCTGCACTGAAATGGCTGGAAGGGCTGAAAGCAAGATCACTCACAACCTGGGCCCAAGTAGAGCAAGAGTTTCTGAACAAATTCTTCCCACCGGCCAAAACAGCACATCTCCGCCAGAAAATCACCGCCTTTAAACAGCAGAAAGGGGAACCGCTGGCAAGGGCATGGGAGCGCTACAAGGAACTTCTGCGATCTTGCCCTACTCATGGACAGCCACCCTACATCATTCAGGAGATCTTCTTCAACTCTCTTGACCAAGTCACTAAGGACAGAATCAACAATTATACTCACTACGAGTATCTGACGATGCCGCCAAGTGACGCATGGGGTGTGCTAGAGAAGCTCACCAACTACGACAACAAATATGGGTCTACTGCAACTTATGAAGAGAACCCATACGCCAGGCCAGCACCATCCATGCCCCTCTATGAGCCATCAAGGGAGATTGATCCAGATGTCAGGGAGCAATACTACAGAGACCAGAATAAGAAGCTCCTCAAACAAGTGAAGTATCTCTCTGTCAATCAGCCTTGCATAGAATGCGGATCGCAAAGGCACACCACTACTGAGTGCCCACACACAGAGCAAGTCAGGATGGCAGAACATCATGAGGATGCAGCTTACGCAGGAGGGCCTAATCGCTATATGGGGGATCAAAGGCCTTATCAACAGCAATGGAACCAAGGTCCCCCTAGGAATCCTCCACCCTACAGAGCGCCAAGACATCCAGAAAAGGATCAAAGGAAGGATGATCTGCACCTGATCCTTGAGGAGATGCGACGAAATCAGGGTACCATCAACAACCAGTTCCAGAACATCACCACCAAATTTGGAGAACTGGACATCTGGAAAAGGGGAATTGAGACGCAGATAGGACAGATTTCTGCACAGATCCCACGACAGTCCGGCAAGCTCCCTGGGCAAACAGAACCAAATCCTAAGGGAAAGACTGGACACATAGCTGCTGTAAAACTCAGAAGCGGCCATCAACTTCAAGAGCCAGAAGTTGGAAAGCAGCAGAACAACGAGGAACAGCAAGTCGAGGTCGACAAACCCGTCGTCGATCTCGACCAGAGCCTAGTCGACCTCGACAAAGGTCTACTCGAGGTCGAGGAGAAATCTCCAGAATCGTCGTCTGCGCCGAACAGCAACTCGACTGGGCCCAATCTGGTCGATGTCGACAAAGGTCTGGTCGATGTCGAGGAGCCACTGGTCGAGAAATCTGCAGCAACTCCGACGTCTGTTCTGGCTCCGACTCGGAAAAAGAAGCTGCCTTTCCCAACAAAATCTCTAAAGGACCCGGCGGAGAAAACGTTTCAGCGCTTCATCAAGATGCTTCAAAAGCTCAACGTCACCATCCCCTTCACAGAAGCTCTCAATGAAATGCCGTCCTATGTCAAGTTCCTGAAAGAGATTCTGAGCAAAAAGCGATCGATGGCAGAAATCACAGAGGAGTGCAGCCATCTGGACATACTGGAGAAGAGGCCGGATCCAGGTAAGTTTGCTATAACTATTGGATTTGGTCCATACAAAATTAATGCCCTATGTGATCTTAGAGCTAGTGTCAGTATTATGCCTTTAACGATTTGGTCCAAGATTAAGATAGGTGCCCTGGAGCCTGTGGATGCTAGACTATACATGGCCAACAATACGGTGGTCATTCCAACAAACATGGTGGAAAATGTCCCAGTACAAGTAGGTAAATTCTTCGTCCCTGCTGATTTCTTAATTGTTGATATGCAAGAAGATCCTGCTTGTCCAATGATTCTAGGGAGACCATTCTTGGCGACGGTGGATGCCAACATAAGCGTACGGAAAGGAGTGCTCACCTTCAACATCAGCGATGAAGTAATTGAGTATTCCTTCAACAAAACTGAAAGGTATACGGGTCCAATGGAAGAGGTCAAATCTATCTCAGCTGGCTACATCACCTGCGGAGAACCCAAGGTCAGGAATATGACCCCTGAGGAGCTGGAAAAGAGGGACATGGAGGCCCAGGTAGAGGAGATCATGGCAATCCTTAAAGAGAACAAAGGAGCTAAGTATGGGGTCAAGATCGACCAGGGCTCTTCGACATCAAGTAGAACCCTAGTCGATCTCGACCAGACCACGGGGACTCCACCAGCGCCAGCTTCGTCGAGCAGCAAACCAGACAAGCCGAGTCTACTCGAAGTCGACAACACTCTCGTCGATCTCGACCACCCCTCGGAGAGCCCAGCGCTGCCTTCCTCGACGAGCAAGCCACCAGGAGGAGAAGGCTACTCGACCTCGAGTAGCCTTGTCGAGGTCGACCAACACTCAGCACCACCAGAGCCATCTTCCTCGACGACGCTGACTCCAGGACCAGAACCCTCGTCGACCTCGAGTAGCCTTGTCGAGGTCGACCACCGCCAGGCGCCACCAGATCCTGTGTTCTCGAGGAGCAAGCCACCAGAGCCAGAGTCTTCGTCGAGGTCGACCAGTCTTGTCGATGTCGACAAGCCCCCTTCCTCGACTTCTGACTCTTCGACCAGACCACCACCAGGACCAGCAGACTCGTCGATCTCGAGGAGCCCTAGTCGAGATCGACCAAATACCGTGGTGCCCGATTCCGTTTCTGCGAAGGTAAGCCAAGGTATGGATCTTTCTTCTCCTATTTCCATTAAAGATTTATCTATACATGGGAGAGGTTTGCCTTGGTATGTGCGATTGTGCAGGATTTCCAATGACGAGCCTAAGGAGTATGAAGTTGGAGACAAGCTCTATGTCTCTAAATCAAAGGATCATTGGTTTCCCAACAAATTCAACAAGAAGCGGATGGGACCGTTCGTGGTGAACAAGATCCATTCTGGAGGATTACAGCTGATGGACAAGAATGGAGTCTTATTTGAGGCCCAGGCTACATGGGCCCTGCAGATGCCACCTTGAGCATTAATGAAAGTCGGCCTAGCGACTATAAAATCTAGAGCGTGTACATAAGACTTTTTAGGACATTTGAGACTTTGTTTTTGTTTTTGCTATTATGGGTATATGTCTTCTAATTTTTCAGGTCAATGGATAGAATCAAAGCTATAGTCATACTCGGACTAGGAGGTGCTCCATTCAAAATTTTGCAGCTCTGCACACATGTCTTGTGAGTTTCTTTCTTTACCCTTTACCTTGTTTTTTACAGTGGGGACACTGTAATGTTTAAGTATGGGGTGGGGGAAGGGCTTACTTTATGCATATTTTCCATAAATGACATTTTTTGTGCATACGTGTGCATTATTTCTTGGAATTGCTACATGGCTATTTTGGAATGCATTATTTATTTATGTGCTTATATGCATGTTTTCCAAAAATCTTGAAAAATGACCCCCATTGAAATTTTTGAATAATGTCATGGAAGCTTATATTGGACTCGACGATGCAAAATTGGATTCATTAGAGATATAGCATGAAATTGCCTAGTAAAGGGAAGTCACAATAAAATGCATTATTTCTTGAAACCCATGAAAGGAGGTAAAATTTGAAATTGCTTTTGACATGTTGCATGATAAGATGATGGAGGACTTTATATTTCCATATAATGCTCATATGTTTATATTCCTAGCCTTACCTATGCTTATGCATTACAAAAAAGCCATAATATGCCTTATTTCATATATTGCTCCACATGATCTAAATATTTCCATTCTTTACCTTATCCGGGGATTATGTTGAGAATGATGTTACATTATGGAGATGTTATATGGAGTTTTGTTATTATCATTATTGGAGTTTGGAAGGAAATTGTTTGAAGTATATGGAAAATTTAATGAGTGAAAGAAAATCCAATCACCTCAGGAGATAAAGGTAGATTGACCCTGCTCTCTGAGATAATAGTTTGGAGAGATGGGACACATTGTGAGGAGTCCAAAGCACTAAGTATCCGGGGCCATTCATGACACCCATGTTTGCGACTCGCGAGAAGGCAGTGCTGAGGTTAGAGAGGTAAAAGCATTATTATTAAAAAGAGCAGTATTATTGAGAAAAGCAATATGAAAGGTGATGAATCAAGTGGAAAAGGAATGTGGAATGAAATTCAAGTTTGGAAAGTACTCCATTTCCCCGGATCATAAAAGCACCACATTGCCAGAAATTGCCCACCTTTAGCCTTTTACCAATCTACTCCTTCATGAGCTTAAATTAAAGTCTTCTTGATTATCAATGCTTTCTCACGTATGAATTATTTGTGCATAACCCTCATTTTGTGAGTAGATGTTGCTTTTACATATTTGCACATGCATAAATCTGTGACACTAGTACCTTTTCGAGGATGGTAATTAATTGCAGGGTTATATAAAAATGAATCTGATATCTTGAGAGTTTTTGATTTCTTCCCCTGAATGACAAATAAAAGTATTGCTTGAGGACAAGCAAGCTTAAGTATGGGGTATTTGTTGTGAGCCTAATTTGCCATGTTTTGCACTTAATTTTATATCGATTTCTGCATACATTGCATACATTTGGGTTAGAATAATACAGAATCTGTGTAGTTTACACTTATTTGCAATATATGGAGGTCTACACAAGTTTTGGTTATATTTCGCAGAAATCGGACGCACTTTGGAGCTTAAAGGAAACTCATGGAGAAGCCAAGAATGGTGCAGCTGGAGAAAAGGCCATTTTTCATCGTTCTTCGTTCTGAATCAAGCTTTAATGTCTTCATGAGAGTTGTAGCCCTCGGAAAGAGCTTTCCAACGCATGGTCATATGCGTCAATCCGACAAACGAGGACTCGGGAAAGTGCGTTTCAAGAACAGAACAGAAAGCTGAGAGAACTCTACTCGAGATCGACAAGCCTCTACTCGATCTCGACAAGGGTTGTTCGACCACACCTGGTCGAGTAGGGCTGGTCGAGGACACTGAGTCAGAGACAACCCGACTCCCGGAACCCTACTCGATCTCGAGTAGACTTGGTCGAGATCGACGAGCCATGTCCGGAGTCGACGAGCTGTGCCGAGCCGAGAAGCCGAAGACGAAGACGCAAACCACCTCTACTCGAGACAGAGTAGGGCTACTCGAGATCGACTAGACCTCCGAGCCATGTCCGAGCCTTGTCGAGCACCGGCTACTAGAGACAGACGAGGGCTACTCGAGACAGACGAGGGCTCCTCGAGACAGACGAGGGCTACTCGAGATCGACAAGACCCTGGTCGAGATCGAGTAGACCTCCAGAGCTGCGTTAATCGGTTTTGATGAATCCTACTCGACTTGGGGTTGCTTGGGTGCGAAGATCTATCCGATTCTATCATCATCTATCCAAGGAACGAGATCTATCAAGACATGAAGACTTACCCACTTTAGAATTATCTTTTCCTTTTTGATTTATTTCCTTAAAACAATTTATTTATCTTTAAGGCTTTTAGATATAATTTTAGATATAGATTTAGATAGAGATAGATGATTATTTCCTTGATTAGCAAGGTTTGATCGCTATAAATAAAGCCCATGGGGCTCAGTTTTAATCATCATTCAAGACACAATTAGTTAGTTCCACAGAGAAGTTTAGGAGTTCTAAGGTTTTTAGGGTTTTGGCTTTCTGCGAAAGTTGATTGCCAGGATTGTAAAGGCTTTTGAATTTAGTTTAATGCAATTTATTTCTTTTCATCAATCAATGTCTGCAATTGTGATGAGGCGTGAGTAGTCCACCCACTTCTGGGGCTGGGGTGAGCCCAACGGTGGCCATGTGAGGCGATGCGATAAAGGTCAGATCTTTTTGTGTGATTCATCTTCTATCCCTATGAGCATGATTCTTTTGCGATAGTTGAAGGTGATCCTTGTTTGTGTTATTGAAGCGAAAGTGATCTTAATGCAACTTGGATTAATTATGTGAAAAAGGGTTAGTAACAATTAGGGTTTATGCGAAAGCCTCTATATGCCTATTTGTTAATAACGAAAGTTATTTGATGGAAAGCATGATCTTTTATGCCTTTATGTGTTACTTTGCATGGTTATCATTGTGGTGTTGAAACCCTGGCCTTGGAGGTCTTTTAGCATATTGAGTTTATTTCTGTCGAATTTCTGAGTTCTGTCGAGAATCTGCAAGTTTGTGTTTTCTGTTCTTGTCGACCTAGAGGACAGCTTGTCGAGATCGACCAGCTTCTGTGTCCTCGAGTTACTTTCTGTCTTTGCTTTCGTTTTTGCTTTTGTTCTTTATTTGCTTAGCTTTTATTTCTGTCTTTTATTTGCTTTTATTTTAGCTGCCCTTGCCGGGATTATTTGTTTCTGTTTTATTTCTGCTTCTGCTGGTGTTTCTGTTTTTTCTGCTGCTGCTGTAAGAATCTGATAGCTACCTAAGAACTGCTGACGTGCTTCCTCGTGGATTCGATCCTGACTATTCTCTTACTACAACGGGAGGAAGTCTTGTATTTATTTGCTGAGACAGGGAAGTCAGTCTGAACTTTATTCTATATTTATTTCAATACTCGACATACTCCTGCCTAGTCAACAATAAGAACAGATAATGGAACATAATTCACTCAAAAGTCTTGTGTAAATATGTTTGAACAATATGAAATTATTCATCAAAGGTCTGGCCCAGGAGTTCCTGAACAGAATGGTAAGGTAGAGGGGAAGCATCGTCATTTGATTGAGACAACTCATGCAATTCGACATTATGCATGCCTTCCTATTAAATTTTGGGGTGAGTGTGTGCTCAGTGCAACATATTTAATAAACAAAATGCCATTTGTTGTGTTAAATTGGTAATCTCCTTTTGAAGTTTTGAATTCTAAACCTCTTTCATTTGAGAATTTGAGGATAGTAGGTTGTTTATGTTATGCGTATCAACCAAATGATGCTAGAGACAAGTTGGGGGGTAAGGCTAGGAGGTGCATTTTTCTAAGGTACCCTCCTGATCAGAAAGCTTTCAAGATGTTTGACATTGACAGGCAGACATGTGAAGTTTCATGAGCTTCAGTTCCATTATAAGACCCCTATACAGTCAGACAACTCTGTACCTTCACATCATAAGCCACCTCTAGTCAATCCTGCTTCATCTGATGGTCAAATTCCCATTATTCAATTGACTGCTATGCCAGAAGTTCATACTAAGAATTATTTTGAATCTATTGCTGATGTGGTTGATGTTCATGATTCTCAGTCTACATTAAGAATAAATTCAAGTGCAGAAAGTACTAGTCCTATTATTGGTATTCCATCTCCTCACCACAGTCTAGTAGTTGTTGTTGTTGATTTACCTGCTAAGAGACCTATTCACATACCTCGTAGACTTCAAGATTATATCTGTTCACAACTGCCTACTAGATCTAATTCTATGTCTTAGTCCTTCTCTGTGTTTTCAGTTCATCATCTAGCTCATTTATCACCTTCTTATGTGCAATCTTTGATCAATATGTGTGCTATATTTGAGCCTAGAACCTATGCTCAAGCTAAAGATGATGTGAAGTGGCAGTTAGCTATGCAAGCTGAGATTGATGCTTTGGAAAGAAATCACACTTGGCCTATAACTGATTTGCCTCCTCGTAAAAAAGCTATAGGGTTTCGTTGGATATACAAGATTAAGTATAAACCAAGTGGAGATGTTGACATATTTAAAGATAGACTTGTTGCCAAGGGCTACAATCAGGTCAAATACAAAGATTACAAACAAACTTTTTCAACAGTGGCAAAGCTATCAACAGTTAGAATTGTTTTGGCTTTAGTTGCAGCTAAGGGTTGGAATCTGCATCAGATGGATGTTAACAATGCATTTCTTCATGGATTTCTTGATGAAGAAGTGTACATATTACCTCCTCTTGGATATAGCAAGGATGCTCATGGACAAGTTTGTAAGCTTCCCAAATCTTTGTATGGGTTAAAACAGGAAAGTAGACAATGGAATTTGGAACTCACAAGGTTCTTGGGAATGCTTGGTTTTGTTCAGTCTTTACATGATTATTCTTTGTTCACTAAGTCAGTTGGTGAGGCATTTACTGTGGCATTGGTGTATGTGGATGTCATGCCTTTGATGGGAAATGACAGTAACGAAATTACTTCCACAAAGGAGGCCTTGCACTCAGATTTCACTATCAAAGATCTTGGGGTTGCTCGGTATTTCTTAGGCATGGAAATTTCAAGGTCTTCTCAAGGGATTTTGTTGAACCAAAGAAAGTATGTCCTCGATATTTTGCAGGATGCAAACATGTTGGAATGCAAGCCTGCATCTTTTCCTACGCAGAGAGGCACAAAATTATCAGCCACTGATGGTGAACCAATTGAGCATCCAGAGTTGTATAGGAGATTGGTAGGACGACTTCTTTTTTTGACATTCACTCGGATTGATATTTCCTTCACAGTACAACAATTGAGTCAATTTCTACAATGTCCTCGCACACCCCATTGGAATGTTGCACTTTATCTCTTTAGATATTTGAAGAATAGCTTCAACTTTGCGTTGTCTTATCCTACTATCTCATACCTCAAACTTACAACATTAAATGATGTAGATTGGGGTAATTTCCTAGACACAGGTTGGTCATTATCAAGGTATTGTGTTTTTTCTTGGGGGAGCTCTCATTTCATGGAAATCTAAGAAGAAAAAAAAGGTTGTTTCTAAGTCTTCAGCAGAAAGTGAGTATATGAGCATGTCATACACGGCTAATGAACTCATTTGGGTCCAAGGTCTACTCACTGATCTCAAAATCATATTGTCTTTGCCTGTGACCTTATTCTGTGATAACAAAGGTGCACAAAGTTTGGCATCTAATCCTATTTATCATGAACGAACTAAACATGTTCAAATCGATTGCCATTTCATCAGAGAGCTTATTCAGCAAGGTTTTCTGGCAACTTCTCATATTTCATCTCAACTGTAGACAACTGATGTGATGTCTAAACCAATTTGAGCTCATCAACATCACATTCTGTGTGCCAAGCTCAGCCTTGTTCATCCCCAAGCCAAGCTTGAGGGGGGTATGTAGAGAGTGTTAGCTTGTGTTAGCTGAAGGGTAGTTTGGTCTTTTCAGGGTTTTATAATTCTGTTTTGGTTGGTTAGACGCTCCTCCTCTTCATCTGTATAAATAGGTGGTTTGGTGTTCTTACATAAAGCCAAGAAAATCTGTAGCAAACTATGTTCTGTTTGCCTCTATGGAAATCTCGATTTTCGTTTTCAATTTCATTTTATGAAACATATAAATAAATTATTAAATTATTGTAAATTTTTTTGTAATAAAATATCATATTTTATTTATATACTATAATTTATGGTTTTCTTTCAGTATATCATAATTTATGGTTTTTCTTTCAATATATTATTAAAAAATTTATTTACTATATATACCGAGAAAAAAAAGTTGCCAACGAAAATTCCCCCCTCCCCCCCTCCCTTCCAAGAATTCCTGTGACCGCCACTGTGCTCAGGGGAAAGAGCTCACCGAGGAGTTGCACCAAGGGCTGAGGCTGCCACCAGAGCAGGGAGCAGTGAACCCGGGGATGAGAAGGAGGCCTCGGAAGCCAGCGATGGTGGTGAGGGACTGAGTTGAAGAAAGGCGACTCCTGAGGCCAGCCATTTTGCAATCCCACAAGTGGGGTTCCATGCATGAGATTCTAGAGACAGAGCTCTCAATTTTATTTTATTTTAGTTTTTACCACCTTTGGCTGCCAAAATTCATGAGAATGGTAAATTATGATAGTAGGAACCCTGGTTTTTATTTTCTAATCAATGCAAAATATATTCAATGGAAACATTATACCTATCCCACATGCAATAAATTCCAATAATGTTTTTCAAACAGCATGTGCATGTACGTCTGCGGTTATGAATGACAATCACAAGATAATGTATGACAGGATTATATTTGTCGTATAATTGAATTTAATCTTCTTTGTGATTATGAATTCCCTTAAAAAATACATACCAATAACTCTCATAAAATGGGAGTGAAATGATGAAAGTTATGGAATTAATTATTATAACAACTTACTATTCACTTTTAGGGTGAAAATGATGGATACGTCGTTTTGTGTTGCAAAATAAAAAGGATGGTGACTTGAAGGAAAGATTTAAATGTGAATCCACAAAGAGATCAATCCGTGGAAAGGGACATTACATGGAAGGAAGAATGCCTTTCCATGCATCTCGATCTCTGCGGGCCATTTCTCAAACCTGATATATAATAATTTGTGCTCTACGCATCTCTTCTAGATCGAGTATATATATGATACAACATTTGGAGGACAGCTGAATTTGGGGGTAAAATTTCGGACATTATTCGGTATAAAATAGATATATCCTAATAAATCCCCAAAATTTATGCATTAACCCTATCTAATTCCAATCCTCAAATCAAGTAAGTACACAAATTCGGATTCCAAATCGAAAAGGGATAAAACAAAGCCCTCAAATCTTTAATGAATGAGAGATATAAAGGTGAAATCTAGACTGTAGTTCGTTGTCGATCTCAACCTTACCGATTGAAGGCTAAGAACGGGGTTTCGAAAACGAAAAACACAACAGAGAAGTAACCAAGCAACCAACAAGCAGTTTTTACGTGGTTCGGTCGGAGCCTACGTCCACGGAGTCTCAGCCGGATCGGCTTGAGATCTCAATCCACTAATCAAGAAGCAAGATTACAGAACAGGTTGCCCTAGATCTAGACTAAGGCAAACTCAAGACGGAAATACACAGTACAAGACAAGTTTGCAAGAGAAAAGCAAGAACGAAGCAAGTAAAGGAAGAGGACACCCTGGATCTGGAGAACAGAGCCAGATCTTCGTCGGATTCAACCAGAGAAGCGACGCTTCGCCTGAACAGAGGGCAAAGGAGCTTCTTCTTCTTCCTCGAACACAGATCTAGAGTCTCAGAGTGAGATTCTCTCTAGATCGGACCGCAAGGAGCTTCACCGGAACTAGGTTTGGAAACCCTAGCTTTTCTCTCTCCGTCGCCTCTTCTCTCTCTCTCTCTTAGGGTTTTGGTTTACCTGAGCAGCTCGATCGAAGAATGAGGCAGCCCTAGCTTCTCTTCCCTTTATATAGACGAGCCATAAGTGAAACGCTGCGTTGCGGGCATCCAGAGGCTGGAAGCGCGCTAGGTCAACAAGGTGAGCTCGGTCCAGGTAAGTGAAGCAGGCCGGGGTAATGGGCTTACAAAGCCCATTTACAAATAAGCATACATAGTCTATAGATATATAACATACACTTTATATATAATTTGTACATATGTGAGCATAAGTGTAACACTTACACTTCTAACACATGTTTTAGCATATAATAAGTATATATTCTATTTACAAGTGTATTTGTCTAAGTCTACCAATTAATCTAAATCTAAGACCATCCAATGTTCCTAGATCTATATGCTATCGATTAGAATAGACATTACAATTTGCCTTCCAAATCGAAGCATTAGACCTATTAAAACCTTACTCTATCATAGTGGATTAAAAACCTCAAGAAATCCAGTGTCATCATTGACTCATGTTACCTGTAAGCTAAGGTGGTTCTCCGAGGTGGAGAAAATCCCTGCAAAACTCAAATTTGTTACCAGGGACTACATTTGTCCCGAAGTCAGCTGGGTTGATGTCGCCTTTTATTTTCTTTACATCTAGCTCTTCAGCAGCAACCATGTTTCGAATAAAATGAAAACGAACATCAATATGCTTAGTCCGCTCGTGGTACATGGGATCTTTGCACAAGTAAAGTGCGCTTTGGCTATCCGTATGAATTACGGGTTTGAATGGCTTCTTTAGGATTTCTTTTAGAATTCCTTTGAGCCATATAGCCTCTTTAGCATCCTCAGTAGCTGCCATATACTCAGCTTCAATTGATGACAAGGCAACAACTGATTGTTGCTGAGATTTCCATGACACAGTTGCCTGCCCACATAAAGTAGTAGGCAGTAGTGGACTTGCGAGTATCTTTATTGCTAGCGTAATCAGAGTCAACATAGCCATATAAGTGATCAACAGATTCATGCAAGCCATATTGTAAACACAGATTTTTAGTACCAGCAATATAACGAAGCAAGTATTTCATAGCAGTCCAATGGTCAGAACCAGGATTGGACATCAAACGACTAAGCACAGATATGGCAAATGCAAGGTCTGGGCGTGTGCATAACATAGCATACATCACCGATCCTACAGCTGCATCGTAGGGGACCCTAGCCATTTCTTTTACATCTTCGGGTTTAGAGGGACATCTCTTTTTGGTAAGCTCTAGGTGCCCTCCTAGGGGTATGGATGTCGGTTTAGAGGAGGTCATATGAAACCTATCTAAAACCTTAAGAATATAGTCATCTTGAGATAACCATATTTTCTTTTTAGGTCGGTCTCTAATGATAGTTACACCAAGGATTTTCTTGGCTTTCCCTAAATCCTTCATGTCAAAGTATTTCTTTAAGTCCTTTTTGACAGTGCTAATAGGAATCATAGAATTGCACACATGCAAGATATCATCTACGTACAGAAGCACATATATCAAAGACTGTTTAAAAATATACTTGAAGTAAAGACATGAATCATAACTACTTCTTGTGAAACCTAATTTCTTAATCACAGCATCAAATTTCAGGTTCCATTGCCTAGGGGACTGCTTGAGTCCATAGATGGAACATTTAAGATGGCAAACATGATTAGGAAACTTGGGGTTTACAAACCCCTTAGGTTGTCTCATGTAGATGGTTTCATCCAGAGACCCATGCAAGAATGCAGTTTTTACATCCATTTGCTCAAGCTCCCAATCGAAAACAGCACACATAGAAAGCATTAATCTCATAGTTTTGTACTTAACTACAGGAGAGAATATGTCGTTATAGTCTATGCCTTCTCTTTGGGAGAACCCTTTTGCTACAAGACGGGCTTTAAACCTAGGGGGATCACTAGGGCTCAGACCCTCTTTTAGCTTAAAGACCCATTTAGAGTCAATAATCCGGGTTTTAGAGGGTCTTGGAACCAATGTCCACGTTTTATTTGTGTACATTGATTCCATCTCTTCTTTCATAGCAGTTAGCCAATCTTTGGCATAACTGTTTTTAATAGCGGATTCATAAGAGCTAGGAGTAGTAGGATGCGTAACAAAATCAGCCGTCAAGAAAGCATATTCCACAATATAAGAGGTGTATGTCCTATTTGGTATGATAGTTCTAGGCTCTCTATCCTTAGTCAATTGATAATCATGCAGAGTAGGCAAAGCAGGTAAAGCATGCATATCAGAAGGGGATGAGGAGAAAACAGAGGACTCCTTTTGGGAGTCGTTAGAACAGCCATTTACATCACCAGAAATAGGAGAGGTAGGAGGAGAAGTAAAAGGTGAAGAAGGGGGAGAAACACCAACCATTCCAGAATGGCTCACCGGAAAGGACTTGTGGATAATAGTCATAGGTCCCCGGTTCGAACCCCGGAATGGCCGCTCTTTATTTACCAATTCAAGGAGAAACACCCTTGTTTTGTTCTTCTTCAGAGTCTGAGTCTGGAGGTGCAGGTGCTTCTGTAGAAGTTTCTTCTTCTTTGTTAACTTCTTTTCCTTTGTTTCCCCCGTGTAATGTGGAATTTGTTGCTCTCATAGCAGATCTTGTTATCCTTCAAGTGTCGTGCTCTGAATCCTCATCCTCTGAGGAATCATCATCATCTGGGAACAGCTCTTTAGTCTGCTCAATGGTACCTGTCAGCTCAGGATATGTAGTTAGTTCAGATTTAAGAGGGAAGACATCTTCATTAAATTTCACACTTCTAGTGGTGATCACTTTGTATGGGCCAGGTTGCAAGAGTAGCACCCTGTAGCCCTTTACTCCATCAGGATAGCCAAGCAGCAAGCCTTTCAAAGCCCTTGGTTGGAGCTTACCCTCACTTACATGAGGATAAGCTACACAACCAAATGGTTTCAAATAAGCTAGGCTAGTCTGTTTTCCTGTCCATTTGAACTGGGGAGTATCAAAGTTGATAACACTGGAAGGTGGTCTATTTATAAGATATGCAGCAGTTAAAACAGCTTCACCCTATAAAGAATTCTTAAGCCCAGAACTAATCAACATGCATCTAACTTTCTCCAATAAAGTTCTATTCATCCTTTCAGCTGTACCATTTTGTTGTGGAGTGCTAGGAACAGTTAAGTGTCTTTTTATCCCAAGTGATTGACAATATTCATTAAATTCAGTGTTACAAAACTCTAAGCCATTATCAGTTTTGAAGCATTTAAGTTTGTGGTTAGACTGACTTTCTACCATTACCTTCCACCTTTTAAAGGCATCAAAGGCTTGATCCTTTGATTTTAGAAGACTTACCCAAACTTTCCTTGAAAATGGTCTATGAAGCTAATAAAATACCTCATACCTTCTGAAGTGGGGACTTGTGAAGGTCCCCATAGGTCAGAATGTACATATTCCAAGGGATTAGTAGCAACATGGGTAGAAACAGGAAATTTAAGCTTGGCAGATTTGCCCAACACACAATGCTCACAGAATTTAATGTCAACAGGTTTCTTAGGCAATAGTCCAGATTTATGCAATTTGTTTAATCCTTTGTTGCCTATGTGACCAAGCCTGTTGTGCCAATTTTTTTGTTTCAGAGATAGTCATAGAATCAGTACAAGCAGAAACATTGAGCTCAGGCCTAGAGGAAAGAACATGATACAATCTTTTCTTCCTAACAACTTTAACAATTACTTTACCATTTCTAGAAATTGTTCTAATGCCATCAGTAGAGTTAACATTGCAACCAATTTCCTCTAATGCAGATTCAGACATAAGACTTCTCCTTAAACTTGGGACCCACTTAACATTAGTGAAAATTCTAACAATTCCATCATGCATAAGTAAAGGTACATCTCCTACTCCTTTTATTTTCAGAGAAGTATGATCACCTAGCATAACATCACCACACACAGATTCATTTAAGTTCTTAAAGAAATGCTTATTAGGTGTGGCATGCATTGTGCAACCTGAATCAAGTATCCATGCATCAGATGTATTAAGAGATGTCAATGCAGAACACATAAACAATTCAGCAGAATAATCACCCATGTTCTCAAGCACAAAAGTAGACAATTCAGTGTTGTTCTTTTTAGCTAATTCCTCAGCTCTTTTCTTTTTCCTACACTCCTTGACCCAGTGACCAATGTTACCACAGTAGTTACACTTAGAATTAGGGTCAGATTTCTCATGTTTAGGCTTATCCTTCTTATTCTTCTTATTCTTGTTTTGTTATCGCCCTTCTTGGCATTGCCTTTAGTGAACAGAACCTCAGGTTTGTCAACTTTATCATTTTTCAGACCTTTAATCTTGAACACCTTCATGATTTCATTCTTTTCAATGATAGATTCGATCAACTTGTCCTTAGTCAGTTCATCACGACTAAATTGAATGACATCTTTGAAGTTATCAAACTGAGTGGGCAGAGAATTAAGAAGTAAGATAGCCTGGTGAGAATCTTTTATGTCATCTTTACATCTTTCCAGTTCTTGAGTCATCTTTAAAAACTTATCAAGATTATCATCAAGAGTAAGAGCAGTATTCATCTTATAAGTGAACAGACGACATAGCAGAGAAATCCTGGAGGGCAAGGATTTAGATAGAAAGAGCTCCTCCAGGGCATGCCAGAGGGAGTAAGCGGAATAGTGTTTTACCACTTGTCGAGCAATGCCATCTGTAAGACGGAGCATTATCTCTGAGTGGGCTTTCATGTCCATCTGGAGCTCATCAGCAGTGGACTGTGTGGTAGAGGATCCTCCTTCGACTTTCTTCAATTTCTCATCAGTCTTTGGTGGATCCTCATCATTGATGTCAACTCCCTTGAGAAGGGAGGTCATCTTAGAGGTTGTGGTTGCAGGCTTCAAGACCGCCTTCCAACAACCCCCCTTGATGAGAACGGCTCTCATCTTGACTTGCCACATGGCGAAGTCGATAACACCATCAAATGGCTTGATCTTTAAAGCACTATCCATGATGTTAAGTACCTACAGTATCCAAGAAACAGGTAAGTATCAAAGTTTATGTAGCGGAAGCAAAGTAAAGTGCAGCAGTATACAAGACACTTTTATAAAACCCTAGAATCACAGGTCTTCGAACGGATCTAGACCAGTGGTACGTCAGACAGGAGAGGAATAGCCCAAGCCTGAGCTTTTTGAAGGACTACCCAATGTCCTACCTCCAATCCCGCTCCCTGAAATCCAATAATGGCACAGGTAGGTAAGGAAAGGGACTCCTCGCCCTGATACCACTTTGTAATTTGTAGTCGATCTCAACCTTACCGATTGAAGGCTAAGAACGGGGTTTTGAAAACAAAAAACACAATAGAGAAGTAACCAAGCAACCAACAAGCAGTTTTTACGTGGTTCGGCCGGAGCCTACGTCCACGGAGTCTCAGCCGGATCGGCTTGAGATCTCAATCCACTAATCAAGAAGCAAGATTACAGAACAGGTTGCCCTAGATCTAGACTAAGGCAAACTCAAGACGGAAATACACAGTACAAGACAAGTATGCAGGAGAAAAGCAAGAACGAAGCAAGTAAAGGAAGAGGACACCCTGGATCTGGAGAACATAGCCAAATCTTCGTCGGATTCAACCAGAGAAGCGACGCTTCGCCTGAACAGAGGGCAAAGGAGCTTCTTCTTCTTCCTCGAACACAGATCTAGAGTCTCAGAGTGAGATTCGCTATAGATCGGACCGCAAGGAGGTTCGCCGGAACTAGGTTTGGAAACCCTAGTGATAACTCCCTCAATTGATGGAAATTGGAATAAATGTTTCAAAGGCTTTGACAGGATGTTTTGTGTCAAAGGCCTTGGAGCGTTAATAGTTGATGAAATACAAAACCTATATTATTTGTCCGAATATTATTTTATCTTATTATATACTTCCGTTATATTATATGTATATGTTGGACTAACCATTTCAGGAAGTATATTCGAGATTATCTCTTTCCTTTGGCGCATTTGAGGAGATCTTATTCAAAAACGGATCATGGCTTCGAAGTGTCCTTATATAGAAGATTGAAGATCAAGCCTGATTCTAGAGCCGTTGGTGAAGATTCTCAGGCGCTATTCCACTCTTATATAAAGGAAAGAAAGAAGAAGACAGAAACAAGAAGTGCTACACGAGTTTTCAATCATCAAGCGATTCTGTCTTCCAAAGTGTCTCTCTGCTAAGCGCTCAAAGAGTTTGTTGTTTATTTCAAAGCCTTTGAGAGTCACTGTGAGCTTATAGGATATATTCATTTAAAGTGTTACTCGAGAGTTTATAACTCGGGAAGTTGCACTAGGCTATTGATTTGTGAGAGTAAGAGGATTGTACTAGATAGCTGAGAGAGGTGGGGCTCTTCTAGATTGGTCTAGGACTCCAAGGGAACGTGAGTTGACTAGATTGCAATTGTATAGGAGAGAGGCTTCTCGGTGAGCTATTAGGATCCTAAGCTAAGCGAATCAATAAAGCCTTTGAATCCTAGGGTTGTGGAACAACCCTAGGCAGGGACGTAGGCCAAATTGTGCTGAACCTCGTAAACAATTACTCGTGTCCTTTACTTATTGCTTTAACTTATTTCCGCACTTGGTTCGAATTGTTTATTTTTGTGATTCAGGTTTATCTCAAAGGTTTTGGTACAAGCTCCAAAAGTCTTGAGACTTTCTGCGAAAAACGGGCATACTCTATTCAACCCCCCTTCTAGAGTATTTCTTATTACATTGTTTGTACATTATCGAACCTTCAATTGGTATCAGAGCTTTACTCACTGTTTTTGATCTAACAATCTTGTGGGTTTTCGATCATGTCTGGTGAAGCAAGGGGAGGATTTGCACAGGGAAGGTCCACAAGCAGACCACCACTCTTTGTAGGAAACAACTTTGTCCACTAGAGATCTTTGATGAAGATGTTCATCATAGACCAAGATCTAGAGCTTTGGAACATTATAGAGAATGGTCCGAAGATTCCAGAAAAGGATGGACCAAATGACACCAAAGTTGCAAAGAAGGAGTCTGAATACAACCAAGCAGATCTTGAAACCATCTCCAAGAACTACAGGGCTATTAACTTACTTTATTGTGGTCTTAACACTGATGAGTTTAACCGTATTTCATCTTGTAGGTCAGCTAAAGAGATTTGGGACAAGTTGGTCGTCACTTATGAAGGAACGAGCCAAGTGAAAGACACCAAGATCAGCATCTTCCTTCGAAAGTATGAGCTCTTGAAGATGAAGTCTGATGAGTCAATCAAGGCCATGTTCACACGATTCACAGAAATCACCAACAACCTTGACTCTCTCGGCAAGAGCTTTACCAACGTTGAGAAAGTAAGGAAGATACTGAGGTGCCTTCCAAAGGAGAAATGGGGTCCAAAAGTAACAGCTATAGAGGAAGCCAAGGACCTCACCACTCTACCCCTTGATGACCTTTTTGGAAAGCTGATCACGCATGAGATGATCCTTAATAAAGACGATGGAGAACTTCCAGCTAGCACTAAGAACTTGGCACTCAAGTCTAAGAAGGATGAGCCCAAGGATGGATCTGATTCCGAAGATGAGGATGACGATGAGGATGATCTTTTTGCTCTTATCACAAGAGGCCTTGCTAGAATTCTCAAAATGAAGAAGCAATTCAACAACAAGGATGGATCAGAGTCTTCAAAATTTCGAGGTAAGCCTCAATACAACAAGTATGAAAAGAAGACTAAACCGTTGTCTTATTTTGAATGTGGTGAAACAGATCATCTTGTGAAGGACTGCACTCAAAAGACAAAGACTCAGCCCAAGAAAGGTGGCAAATGGAAGAAGAAAGCCATGGTGGCAACTTGGAGTGATTCCGACTCTGACTCCGACGATGAGAAGGCCAACATTTGTCTTATGGCCTCAGAAGATGAATCCCACGATGAAAAGCTTGAAGCTACTGTAAGAGAGCTTATGACAAGTCCAAAAGAGGTACTATCGGAATTCCTTTCTAATATGATTGCCAATGAAGAGAAGCTTATTGCTCAAACTAACATTCTTATTAAGAGAACTGTGGACCAGGAAAGAACTATTGAGGATCTGTCTATGAGGGTCAAAGGTCTTGAAGCTTCTTATTCAGGTCTTGACATTAAAGTCAAGACGCTTGACTCGGAGAAATCTGAACTCAAGCAAGATCTCTCCTCTCTAAGAAATGAGCATCATGACTTAGAGAACGAGAAGATCTCCCTGAATAATAAGATTCTAGACCAACAGACAGCCCTCATAAGTTTTACCAAATCCAAAGGCACTCTCGATAAGATGTTGGGTGAGCAACAAAGCTCTCTAAACAAAAGTGGTATTGGTTACAATCCAAAGTTTTTAAAGAAGCAACACATTACCACTTTTGTAAAGGCAAAAGGAAGCAGAACCTCTCCTATATGTCACCATTGTGCTAGAAAGGGACATGTAAAAGAGACCTGCCCTTATAGAAGAAAGGATCCATACATTATTCGTAATACATTTCCTGTTCATTTGAGAAAAGAACGGATAACACAAGTTTGGGTTCCAAAAGGCACTATTTTACCAAATATGGTTTACCCCAACAATGGATCAAAATTTGCTTATTGGTCTAGCCACAAAGGTTGATGTTTGTCTTGCAGGAGATCACCAAGGTGAAAGAACACAAATGGATTATTGATAGTGGATGTTCGAGGCATATGAGTGGGAAGAGTTCTCTCTTTCATGATCTAAAGGAGCAATCCACGGGAACAATCACTCTTGATGACAAAGGGAAATGCGACATCGTTGGTATTGGTAGTGTTGGAAGTGATTCCAGCCATAGTATTAAAAATGTCTATCTTGTTAATGGTTTAAAGTATAATCTGCTTAGTGTTTCTCAATTATGTGATAGTGGTAACAATGTCAGATTTAACAAGAAAAGATGTATAGTGTGCAGAGAAGATACATGTGAAGTTATTCTGACTGCATATCGTTAGAACAATATATACGCCGTAAATGCTGATCAAGTGGCACAAGGAAGCTTAACCTGTCTAAAGGCTTTGACGGACGATCCAAAGCTCTCGCACAGGAGACTAGGTCATGTGAGTCCACATACGCTACATAAGCTTGTGTCCAAAGGGCTTGTAAGAGGGCTACCTGCGATGGACTTCAAAGGTATTGACATGTGCAATGCATGCACACGAGGTAAACAAACACGTAGCTCTTTCAAACCCAAAAAGGTTATAAGTTCTTCTAGACCCCTTGAACTTTTACATATGGATTTATGTGGTCCTATGCAAGTCAAATCTCTCAATGGTAAAAAGTACATGCTAGTTGTCGTTGATGATTTTTCTAGATATACTTGGGTTGCTTTTTTGAAAGAAAAATCAGAGGCCTTATTTGAGTTTTTAAAACTTTGTAAGGAGTTGCAAACTTTTAGAAATGAGCCCATAGTGTCTATCCGGAGTGATCATGGTAGGGAGTTTGATCAACTTCAATTTGATTTGTTTTGTGCAAAATATGGCATCTCCCACAACTTTTCTGCTCCTAGGACACCTCAACAAAACGGGGTTGTGGAACGCAAGAACCGCACCTTAGAGGATATGGCCAGGACTATGCTTTTAGAAAATGCATTACCTAAAACCTATTGGGCTGAAACTGTTAACACAGCTAACTACATTTTAAATCGTTGTCTTTTTCGTTCTATCTTAAAGAAAACTCCTTATCAACTTTTCAAAGGCTGCAAACCACTTATGTCTTATTTTAAACCCTTTGGCTGTACTTGTTTTGTTCATAACAATGGAAAAGATAACCTTGGGAAATTTGATGCGCGTAGTGATGAAGGTATATTTCTTGGCTATTCCACGAGTAGCAAAGCTTATAGAATCTTCAATAAAAGGACCCAGGTAGTTGAAGAAAGTATACATGTTATTTTTTATGAATACAATGACGTTGCTTTGAGTGAAAGTGTTGATGATATAGATCTTAACATCCATGAAGAGAACGAGGAAGGTGATGATGCTACCAAGAACACAGAGAAAAGGAACATGCAGGAACCGATTCTTAACACTGAAGAATTGGCCCAAGGTGTTGAAGATTCGTCCAAAGCCCTTGGTGTCCAATCCAACAGTGTTGAGACGTCAGAAACTGTTGTAACTGAACTTAACAAGACCACGGAGTCAGATGCACTACAAGTCAATCCTACCAGTGTGACGAATCAAGGAGTTGAGACTAGCAAAAGGAAATTCAAATACTCCTCATCACACTCATTAAAGGATATCATTTCTGACCCTACTTCTAGTGTTCAAACTCGTTCTAAACTTAAAGATCTTTGTGCTTTTCACGCGTTTGTTTCTCTTATTGAGCCAAAGAAGGTAGATGAAGCACTTCAGGAGCCAGACTGGATCATTGCTATGCAAAGTGAGCTTAATGAATTTGAAAGGAACAAAGTCTGGACTTTGAAGCCTAGGCCAAAGCATCAATTAGTCATTGGCACTCGATGGATATTTCGAAACAAGCTGGATGAGAATGGTAAGATTGTGAGGAACAAGGCAAGGCTTGTCGCCCAAGGCTACAATCAAGAGGAAGGTATTGACTACGAGGAGACCTTTGCTCCCGTAGCCAGGCTTGAAGCCATTCGTATTTTATTAGCATTTGCATCTTTTATGAGCATAAAGTTATATCAAATGGATGTCAAGTGTGCTTTTCTTAATGGTTTCTTAGAGGAAGAAGTTTATGTTGCTCAACCCCCAGGTTTTGAAAGCTCAGAATTCCCCAATCATGTTTATAAACATGACAAAGCGCTTTATGGTTTGAAACAAGCCCCAAGAGATTGGTACGAGCGCTTGTCTAAATATCTTTTAGAAAATGATTTTAAGAGGGGGCTGATCGACAAAACTCTTTTTATCAAGACCAAAGGAAAGGACATTTTGGTTATTCAAATTTATGTTGATGATATATTATTTGGTGCTACTAACACATCTTTGTGCAAGGAATTTTCTGACATCATGTGCAGTGAATTTGAGATGAGCTTGATGGGTGAACTCAACTTCTTTTTGGGATTACAAGTTCATCAATCCAAGAAAGGGATCTTTGTCAACCAAAGCAAGTACACTAAGGATCTCTTGAAGAAGTTCAAGATGGATCAATCCAAGGCAGCCAAGACTCCCATGAGCTCAACATTGTCTCTAGATCAAGACAAGACTGGAATAAGTGTCAATCAAAAGGAGTATTGAGGAATGATTGGATCTTTATTATATCTCACGGCTAGTAGACCTAACATCATGTTTAGTGTTTGCATGTGTGCTAGGTTTCAAACTGATCCTAAAGAATCTCACCTCGTGGCTGTGAAGAGGATCTTTCGATATCTCAATGGCACTAAAGAACTTGGACTATGGTACCCAAAGCAAAAGGATTTCACTTTAATTGGATATTCTGATGCAGATTTTGCAGGCTATAAGGTGGACAGGAAGAGCACATCAGGATGTTGCCAATTCTTAGGAGCATCTTTGATCAGTTGGCACTCAAAGAAGCAAAACTCAGTTGCTCTATCCACTGCAGAAGCCGAATACATTGCAGCTGGAGCATGTTGCTCCCAAATCCTTTGGATAGCTCAACAAATGCGAGATCTGGGCATTAACCTCAAAGGTATTCCAATTAAGTGTGACAATACAAGTGCCATCTCCATAACTAAGAATCCTGTTCAGCATTCAAGGACCAAGCATATTGATGTAAGGCATAATTTCATTAGAGATCATGTTGAAAAAGGTGATGTTTCCATATCTTTTATTTCTAATGATTTTCAATGGGCTGACATTTTTACTAAGCCATTGGCAGAGGACAGGTTCACCTTCATAAGACGAGAGATTGGGATGCTTAACAAGGATGCACTTTCTTAGGGGGAGCTTTCCCTTTACGAAAGATAAATTCTACTTAGTGTCAAGACCCTTGAGAACCATGTCAAGGTGTGTGAACTAAATGGTGGAGTACATATATCGGATCATATATTTTTGGTTAATATCTTTTTAGATATTTAATCAATTATATTTGTTTTAATCGAATTTCAAAAATTGCCCATTTAGTAATTTTCTTAAACCGTTAAAGATTTTTTATTTTTTAAAATAGATTTTTTGGTTATCTTGTCCGATTTTAATGGATATTTGAATGTGAATTTGAAAACCTTTCAAATTTGCAATGTAATGATTTCTTTCCTTGGAACCCTAAACCCATCCCATCACTACCTCTACTTAAACCCAATATTGTACCCGATTTCTTCACACTTTCAAGCTAATCCAAATCCCTTCACCTTCTCCCTCTTCGACCTCTCATCTGTTCTAAGAAAACCCTAACCAATTTCCTCCATGGCACCCAAAACTAAGAAAGCTGTCACACCCAAAAGACTTGGTGCCACCCCCAAGGGACGTCAGGCCCCTGCTACCTCTCCCACACCTGAACCCGCTCCTCAAGCTATCGTCCCAACTGTCGTCCAGAGCACCATCACCGAGAGCTCGGCCATTGTTCCCAAGGGCTCTCAAAAGCGCTCTGCTAAGAAGCCGATCAGTGCTAAACAGAAAGGGAGGAGGAAGATCTTGGCTGAGGAACCAGACGAGGATGAGGAGGAAGATGACCTAGACGCCCTCCTAGAAAGAGATGTCGCCAAGGAAGCTGAGGAGGAGGCCTTAAGGAAGAAAAAGGCCGATGAGGAGGCCGAACTTGCTAAGAAACTGGCCGAGGAAGAAGCTGAGCGGATTCGGAAGGAAGCCGAAGCCGAGGAGGTTCCATCCGAGGAGGAGCCTGAGGAAGAAGAAGAAGAAGAAGAGCAAGAGGGATCTGGAGAGGACGAGGAACCTGAAGGAGATGAAGCGGGGTCCGGTGAGAACTCGGGGTCTGAGGAAGAGGAGGAAGAATCTCCCTCTCCTTCTCCTCCTCCTCCCCCGTCTCCGAAGAAGCGGAAAGCCCCTGCTGCTGTCAAGCCTCCATCCCCCAAGTGCACCGGGAAGGGCACTGTCAAGAGTCTTGTAGCGCCTGTCAAGAGACCTGCTCCAACAGTTGCGCGCAGAAAGAATGCAGACCCCCCGGCCTATATCCAGGTAAATCAATCCTTGCCCTCCTCGTGGATTCAAGATGCTGAGACTACTGGTAAGTGGGTAGACGAGTTTCGAACTCGTAAGATTAGTTGTTCTGATTTTTTAGATGTTGAGTTCTTTGAAGCTTTGAAGTTACCTTGCATTGAGCTCCTCAAAAAATTCCCAGCCTGGACTCTTCTCAACCTAGAGACTGTCTACTACCCCCAGCTTACCCGACTCTTCTACATTAACCTAAGAGCCAAAAACGACACCGATGGTTGGTCTTTGGAGTATGTTGTCAAGGGGTTAGAATCTCTCTCAACTCCAATGATTTTGCAGACTTCCTTGGCCTACCTACCCCAGTTCCACCCGCTGAAATCCACCCCTCAAAAGAAAATTGCATCATCCTTGCTCGAGCCAAATATCTCCTACCCGAAGCATCCAACAGCACCTCAAAGAAACTCACCCACTCATCCCTAACCCTTGAGGCAAAAATAATTTTTAACATCATTGTTCGATGCCTCTTACCCCGTCTTAACTCTGGCTCACTCCTTACCGACAATGCTATGGTCCTGCTCTACCGCATCTTAAATGGCCTTGATCCAGTTCTGGCCAACACTATCCTTGGAACCATGGCTCATGCCAGAAAATCTAGAAAAGGCTCTCCCCTCCCCTTTGCTACCCTTTTGACCCCTATCTTCCAAGCTTCTGGAATTGATGTCAAAAATGAAGAACAGTTGCGTCATACTGGTAAGTTCGACTCTAAAGGCATTGAAAAGATTGGCATCACTCGGTCTCCCCAAGGGACCTTGAGTCTTGCCACTCCTTCAAAAGCCTTTCCCACTGCTCCAGCTTTCGATGAACGCATGGACAACCTAGAGTTGGGCTTGGAGGAGGTTCGCTTGGATATTAAGGAGCTGCAGAAGGAGTTGATGACGGAGATGAGCGGGATTTCAAAGATGCTGGAAGGACTGTGGACGAGGCTCACTGATGATGCTCCGGATGACTAAGCCTAAACCCTAACCCACCCTATCCCACCCGTGAAACTTGATACAATGCTGGTTTGTTGGAAAAATTTTCAAAACTTTTGGTGAATTTTTTTTGGTGACTGTTTTTACCTCCCCCCTTTGTTGAAAGACAAAAAGGGGGAGATTATCTGTGGTGCTTAGACTTTGAAAACCTCTGCTTAAAGGTCTTGGAAGACCTTGGTTTTTGATTAATGGTTTTCGGTTGGATAGTGTTTTCATGCTTTAAAATTTTTTGATCCAACATTTGTCTAAGTTGCAGGGATGCACAGGTTTTGTCTTTCATGAAGGGGGAGATTGATAACCCCCTCCCTTGATGGAAATTGGAATAAATGTTTCAAAGGCTTTGACAGGATGTTTTGTGTCAAAGGCCTTGGAGCGTTAAAAGTTGATGAAATACAAAACCTATATTATTTGTCCGAATATTATTTTATCTTATTATATACTTCCGTTATATTATATGTATATGTTTTACTAACCATTTCAGGAAGTATATTCGAGGTTATCTCTTTCCTTTGGCGCATTTGAGGAGATCTTATTCAAAAACGGATCATGGCTTCGAAGCGTCCTTATATAGAAGTTTGAAGATCAAGCCTGATTCTAGAGCCATTGGTGAAGATTCTCAGGCGCTATTCCACTCTTATATAAAGGAAAGAAAGAAGAAGTTAGAAACAAGAAGTGCTACACGAGTTTTTAATCATCAAGCGATTTTGTCTTCCAAAGTGTCTCTCTGCTAAGCGCTCAAAGAGTTTGTTGTTTATTTCAAAGCCTTTGAGAGTCACTGTGAGCTTATAGGATATATTTATTTAAAGTGTTACTCGAGAGTTTATAACTCGGGAAGTTGCACTAGGCTATTGATTTGTGAGAGTAAGAGGATTGTACTAGATAGCTGAGAGAGGTGGGGCTCTTCTAGATTGGTCTAGGACTCCAAGGGAACATGAGTTGACTAGATTGCAATTGTATAGGAGAGAGGCTTCTTGGTGAGCTACTAGGATCCTAAGCTAAGCGAATCAATAAAGCCTTTGAATCCTAGGGTTGTGGAAGAACCCTAGGCGGAGACGTAGGCCAAGTTGTGCTGAACCTCGTAAACAATTACTCGTATCCTTTACTTATTGCTTTACCTTATTTCCGCACTTGGTTCGAATTGTTTAACTATGTGATTCAGGTTTATCTCAAAGGTTTTGGTACAAGCTCCAAAAGTCTTGAGACTTTCTGCGAAAAACGGGCATACTCTATTCAACCCCTCTTCTAGAGTATTTCTTATTACATTGTTTGTACATTATCGAACCTTCACCTAGCTTTTCTCTCTCCGTCGCCTCTTCTCTCTCTCTCTTAGGGTTTTGGTTTACCTGAGCAGCTCGATCGAAGAATGAGGCAGCCCTAGCTTCTCTTCCCTTTATATAGACGAGCCATAAGTGAAACGCTGCGTTGCGGGCATCCAAAGGCTGGAAGCGCGCTAGGTCAACAAGGTGAGCTCGGTCCAGGTAAGTGAACCAGGCCGGGGTAATGGGCTTACAAAGCCCATTTACAAATAAGCATACATAGTCTATAGATATATAACATACACTTTATATATACTTTGTACATATGTGAGCATAAGTGTAACACTTACACTTCTAACACATGTTTTAGCATATAATAAGTATATATTATATTTACAAGTATATTTGTCTAAGTCTACCAATGAATCTAAATCTAAGACCATCCAATGTTCCTAGATCTATATGCTATCGATTAGAATAGACATTACATAGACAACACAAGTTAGAGAAAGGTGAAATAATCTCCCTCTCACTCAATGACTTCTTGAAGTACGTGTTGGTGCGGGACGAACGTCGTTGGCATTTTCGTCCTTTGCCAAATAGTAATAATATCCAAACTTAAATACACAACCAATAGATTAGGCAACCAATCACTTGATAAATCAAATAACTACTAGTATAGCGATGAAGTCCGGTGTCGAACCCACGGGAAGAAGCGATTTCCTATTCATTGACTCTAAACAAACACTCTTATAGCAAAGCAATAATTCTTGACAAATAACAAATATGTAAAAGTAACCAAATTGCAAATCACAAAGCAAATAGATATCAAAGTAGAAAGAACATTTTACCTGTAATTCTCTGACAATAGTTGGAATTCATGGTCCTCGGATTGATCTATCAATTATTCATATTCCTACGTCTACTTGACTAAAGTTGAGAGATCTGCAGAGATCCACTCATCTTATTCAATATCACTAAAGAATAGCATTAATAACTCAAGTAATCAAGAAAAATTGGCACATTGACTCAACACAATTAAGACTAATAGGCGCATACCGAACTCAACCCTAATCGAATATCCTCAACATAGATCAATTGAAATCATCCACTATAAAGACAAAGAGACATCACTACCATCAATACCTTTGTTTGCTATCGAGAAAACAACAACACATTCATAGCTAAAGATGCAATTCCTAACATGTGTATCAGGCATTGAAAGGAACACAAATATAAGTTAAGCACAAGATAATGCTAAGAACATAAATAATCAAATAGAATCAACTCCTCACAATCCAAACAACCATGTCTTCGAATCACAGGCGAAACTACGAGTTTAGCAACTCATAGGCCGATTCTCTCTAATTGTGTTCAACGTCTTACAAAACCTCTCTCAATGTAACATACCTCTCTAGAACAAACTGAAAAACAACGTAAATAGGTATCACAAGGGTCGGCAAAAAACCTAGTAGGAAATACTAGCAAATAATATAAAATATTGCTTCGGATCCAAAACCGCGATTCCGGAATCTGACCCACGGTGGGCGCCGTGAAAGGGGCGACGGGCGCCATGTCTGCAGTGTCCGACATTCTTCAATTTTCTTCAACGGATTCCAATGTCGTGCCTCCTTGCTCTTTCTTAGCTCCTCCTTAGCCTCCATATGCTCCAAAACATGTTTCTTAAGCTCTTCCCAAAGTCCATCCAAGGTCATAATGTAATTCTGCAGAATAAACACTATAAACGAATAGATTCCGAACTCGAATACTTCACAAGTAATATACGGAGCTAGACTCAAACAATAGCCAAAGCACTACCTAATTACAATAAGAAACATCTATAATGCCTATATGAAATGGATTCCAAATCGATACTAAAAACGCATAGATTCCGAACTCGAATACTTCACAATTAATATACGGAACTAGACTCAAACAATAGCAAAATCACTACCTAATTACAATAAGAAACACCTATAATACATATATGAAATATAATCGATTGAAACGCAAGACTTTTGGCAGTTGGAATGGATTTCAGTAGGCTTTTGGTTTTCTTGTAGATTCCTTGAGCAAGCTTGATTGATCCAAAAATAGGGAGAACAATATATGGTGAGTTGGAAGGAATATCTATCAAAAGAAAAGGGACAAACATTATGTCTAGATAAACTAGAAAAAAAAATAGAAATCTAATCCTAGGAAATAAGGAAACTAATCCTAAAAAGAAAAATCTAACCCTAAAATAAAATAGAAAATAAGTAAAAGATAAAATACTAACTTAAGATAGATGGAAAACAATCTAACCTAAAATAGATAGAAAATAATATAATCCTAAAAATATATAGAAATAAACTAACCTAAACCGGAAAATAACCAAAAATACAAAGATAGAATCTTCCCTTCCAAGTTTACCAAAATTCGGACTCATCAGGCGGACACACAGGCGGCGGGCGCCGTGGTTGGGGCGGCGGGTGCCGTGTTCACAGAACGTGGCTCTGTCTTCCAAATCAATCAAAACTCGATCCCAATATAGGTTTCACTTACCGTAACTTCCAAAATCCGGTGACACGATTGATCCTACTTTATTGAATTGAAAACTAATGCAAAAATACAAATACTTACCTAACTACCTTGGGTTGCCTCCTGTTGTTGAAGGAGGAAATCGAGTATGAAATATAATGAAATAGATCAAACCAGATTTAGGCTCACGCAAATAATTGCAACACTCCCTCCAATGTAGTAAGGGAAATGCAGGATCGATCCATGAGGAAGCGTGTCAGCGTATCCTAGGTAGTTGTATATCTCACAGAAAGCAAACAGAAAGACAGAAACAAAGAAACAAAGACAGAAATAACAAACGAAAGCAAGAAATAAAAGCAAAGACAACAACTACTCGATCTCGACTAACAGCAACTCGAGATCGACAAACAACAGTGACGACAAAAACTCAAAAGTAAACACAGACTTACTCGATCTCGACTAACCTACTCGAGATCGACCAGAAATAGCAGAAACAAAAACTTCAGAATAGAAAACAGAAACAGAAAATCAACTCGATCTAGACCAAACCTTACTCGATCTCGACAACAGCTTACTCGAGATCGACAACCTTTCCTCTAGATCGACTAAAACAGACAGAAACTGTAAATTGCAGATTCGAACACAGATTCGCAGATTTTGACAGAAATAAACTCAATATATAAAGAACTTCCAAAGCCAGGGTATCAACACCACAACACTAACCATGCAAAGTAACACATAAAGGCATAAAAGATCATGCTTTCCAAAATAACTTTCGTTATTAACAAATAGGCATATAGAGGCTTTCACATAAACCCTAATTGTTACTAACCCTTTTGACATAATTAATCCAAGTTGCATTAAGATCACTTTCGCTTCAATAACACAAACAAGGATCACCTTCAACTTTCGCAAAAGAATCATGCTCATAGGGATAGAAGACGAATTGCATCAAAAGATTGTACCTTTACCGCATCACCTCACATGGCCACTGTCGGGCTCACCCCAGCCCCAGAAGTGGTTGGACTACTTGCTCCTCATCGCAATAGCAGACATCTTCGATGAAAAAGAACTAAATTGCATTAAATAAACTCAAACTTACAACCTCTTCTCTCTCTATGTGTAACTAACTTTCTCTGACTGAAATTGAATGATGAAAAACCAGCCCCTAAGGCTTTATTTATAGCCTTCTAATCCTCGCTATTCAAGGATAGAATATATCTATCTTTATCTAAATCTATATCTAAAGGCTTTATTTATAGCCTTCTAATCCTCGCTACTCAATTACCTCATCGCTGATGTTGAAAGTGAGCACTCCTTTCCTCACGCTTATGTTGGCATCCACCGTCGCCAAGAAGGGTCTTCCTAGAATAATTGGACAAGTAGGGTCTTCTTGCATATCAACAACTAAGAAATCAACAGGGACAAAGAATTTACCTACTTGCACTGGCACATTGTCCACCATGCCTGTTGGAATGACCACCGTGTTGTTGGCCATATAAAGTCTAGCATCCACAGCCTCTAGGGCACCTATCTTAATCTTGGACCAAATTGTTAAAGGCATTATACTCATACTAGCTCCAAGATCACATAAAGCATTAATTTTATATGGACCAAATCCAATGGATATAGCAAACTTATCTGGATCTGGCCTCTTCTCTAGTATGTCCGAATGGCTGCATTCCTTTGTAATTTCAGCCATTGACCGCTTTTTGCTCAAAATCTCATTCAGGAACTTGACATAGGATGGCATTTCATTGAGAGCTTCTGTGAAGGGGATGGTGACATTGAGCTTCTGAAGCATCTTGATGAAGCGCTGAAATTTCTTCTCTGCTGGGTCCTTTGGAGATTTTGTTGGGAATGGCAGCTTCTTTTTCTGATTCGGAGCCAGAACAGATGTCGGAGGGGCTGCAGCTGGATCAATATCGACGGGGCTTTTCTCGATATCGACTTCCTTTTCCTCGATCTCGAGTTCACTCTGCTCGAGATCGACTAGATCCTTGTCGAGATCGACTTGTTTCTCAGCTTCTCCGCTCTGCTGCTTTCCGACGTCTGACTCTTGCAGTTGATGGCCGCTTCTGAGTTTTACAGCAGCGATGTGTCCGGTCTTTCCCTTAGGATTTGGTTCTGAAGATCCAGGGAGCGATCCTGACTGTCTGGAGATTCCTGCTGCTAGATGACCAATCTGTGTATCAACTGTTTTCCTCCATATATCAATATTCCCAAGCCTAGAGTTGACGCCCTGAATCTGAGTGTAGACTAAGTTGAAGGATTGCCTGGTTTCTGTATGATTTCTCCTTATTTCCTCTAAGACAGTTTGTAGATCATCCTTTTTCTGTTCCCTTTCTAGACGTCCTAGAGCTTTGTAGGGCGGGGGATTACTAGGGGCACCTTGGTTCCATTGTGGTTGCTGAAACCTTTGGTCCCCCATGTAGCGATTGGGACCCCCTGCGTAAGCTGCCTCTTCATGGTATTCTGCCAGCCTTACTTGCTCAGTGTGTGGGCACTCAGTAGTGGTGTGCCTCTGTGATCCGCATTCAATACAAGGCTGGTGAACAGAGAGATACTTTACTTGTTTAATGAGCTTCTTATTCTGATCTCTGTAGTACTGCTCCCTAACATCTGGATCAATCTCCTTTGGGGGCTCATATAAGGGCATGGATGGTGTTGACCTGGCGTAGGGGCTCTCCTCGTAGTTGAATGGAGTCTCATACTTGTTATCGTAGTTGGTCAGCTTGTCTAGAGCAGCCCATGCGTCATGAGGCGGCATTGTCAGATACTCATAGTGAGTATATGTGTTGATTCTGTCCTTTGCAGCCAAGTCCAGAGAATTGAAGAAGATTTCTTGAACTACGCAGGGTTGCTGTCCATGTGTGGGACAAGATCGCAGTAGATCCTTGTAGCGTTCCCAAGCCTTTGCTAGCGTTTCTCCAGGCTGCTGTTTGAAAGATGTGATCTTTTGGCGCAGAAGTGCTGTCTTGGCAGGAGGAAAGAACTTGTTCCGAAACTCCTGCTTCACTTGAGCCCGTGTCGTGAGAGAACGTGGTTTCAGCCCTTCCAACCATTTCAATGCAGGACTAGCCAGAGACCAACGGAAAGCTTTCATCAGGATGTACTCCAAGGTGGTACCTTCAGAAAGAGTACGACACATGTCAGTAAAGTTGGTAATATGGCGCAGAGGGCATTCATTAAATCTACGATGAAATGCATGATTTTTAATTTCAATGAGGAATTGAGTGCGAATTTCATAGTTGTTTTCAGGGATTAGAATGGCCGATTCAGGCACGACGAGAGTCGGGTGCATGTAATCTTCTGCAGTGGTTGGGTATAAGGAAAGCTCAGCTTCTGCTTGTTCCCTTCCTGCTTTCTCACCGACGATAGCAGCATCTTTTGCGGCCAGTTCCCTTGTAAGCCTCGCAATCAGCTGTTCCTGTGTTTCTGCGGCAGCCATGGCTCTTTGCAGTTTAGCTCGGATGTGTAGGAGGCGTTCGGTTCGTCTAAGCCGTCAAACTCAGGTCGTTGACCAGAACGACGCATATACCTGTAAAGTAACTCAAAGAAAAAAGTGAGATCTGACTACCTAAGGCGCGAATGATAGCTTCCCCAGCAATGGCGCCAATTTGTTGTTGAAGGAGGAAATCGAGTATGAAATATAATGAAATAGATCAAACCAGATTTAGGCCCATGCAAATAATTACAAGACTCCCTCCAATCGAAAATAGAAACAGAAACTTCATAATCGAAAATAGAAACAGAAACTCAACTCAATCTAGACCAAACCTTACTCGATCTTGACAACAGCTTACTCGAGATCGACAACCTTTCCTCTAGATCGACTAAAACAGACAGAAACTGTAAATTGCAGATTCGAACACAGATTCGTAGATTTTGACAGAAATAAACTCAATATATAAAGAACTTCCAAAGCCAGGGTATCAACACCACAACGCTAACCATGCAAAGTAACACATAAAGGCATAAAAGATCATGCTTTCCAAAATAACTTTCTCTATTAACAAATAGGCATATAGAGGCTTTCGCATAAACCCTAATTGTTACTAACCCTTTTCACATAATTAATCCAAGTTGCATTAAGATCACTTTCGCTTCAATAACACAAACAAGGATCACCTTCAACTTTCGCAAAAGAATCATGCTCATAGGGATAGAAGACGAATTGCATCAAAAGATTGTACCTTTACCGCATCACCTCACATGGCCACCGTCGGGCTCACCCCAGCCCCAGAACTGGGTGGACTACTCGCTTCTCGTCGCAATAGCAGACATCTTTGATGAAAAAGAACTAAATTGCATTAAATAAACTCAAACTTACAACCTCTTCTCTCTATGTGTAACTAACTGTCTCTGATTGAAATTGAATGATGAAAAACCAGCCTCTAAGGCTTTATTTATAGCCTTCTAATCCTCGCTATTCAAGGATAGAATATATCTATGTTTATCTAAATCTATATCTAAAGGCTTTAAGATAAATAAATGTAATAATAATAATTAAATCTATAAAGGAAATTAAATCGAAAATAGGTAAGTCTCTTTATGTTGATATATCTTCTCTTCCATGGATAGTTGTTGATAGATGTAGGATAGATCTCGGCCATCTCGGATTCCATCGGCTCCAAGGAAAGCAGAACCGCATCGGACAGCTCAAACCGCGTAACGTGGCTTCGGACGCGGCTCCTCGATCTCGTCCAACCTTACTCGAGATCGAGTAGAATTTGTCGTCGACCATCCCTGGTAAGCCTAGCGATTAGCTGCTCCTGTGTTTCAGCGTCCTCCATGGCTCTTTGAAGTCTATTTCTGATGTGTAGAAGGCGCTCTGGTTCGTCTAAACCGTAATATTCAGGTGGGATACCAGAACGGCGCATACACCTGAAAAGTAACTCAAAGGAACAGTGGGAACTGACTACCTAAGGCGCGAATGATTGCTTCCCCGGCAACGGCGCCAATTTGTTGACTAGGCAGGAGTATGTCGAGTATTGAAATAAATATAGAATAAAGTTCAGACTGACTTCCCTGTCTCAGCAAATAAATACAAGACTTCCTCCCGTTGTAGTAAGAGAATAGTCAGGATCGAATCCACGAGGAAGCACGTCAGCAGTTCTTAGGTAGCTATCAGATTCTTACAGCAGCAGCAGAAAAAACAGAAACACCAGCAGAAGCAGAAATAAAACAGAAACAAATAATCCCGGCAAGGGCAGCTAAAATAAAAGCAAATAAAAGACAGAAATAAAAGCTAAGCAAATAAAGAACAAAAGCAAAAACGAAAGCAAAGACAGAAAGTAACTCGAGGACACAGAAGCTGGTCGATCTCGACAAGCTGTCCTCTAGGTCGACAAGAACAGAAAACACAAACTTGCAGATTCTCGACAGAACTCAGAAATTCGACAGAAATAAACTCAATATGCTAAAAGACCTCCAAGGCCAGGGTTTCAACACCACAACGATAACCATGCAAAGTAACACATAAAGGCATAAAAGATCATGCTTTCCATCAAATAACTTTCGTTATTAACAAATAGGCATATAGAGGCTTTCGCATAAACCCTAATTGTTACTAACCCTTTTTCACATAATTAATCCAAGTTGCATTAAGATCACTTTCGCTTCAATAACACAAACAAGGATCACCTTCAACTATCGCAAAAGAATCATGCTCATAGGGATAGAAGATGAATCACACAAAAAGATCTGACCTTTATCGCATCGCCTCACATGGCCACCGTCGGGCTCACCCCAGCCCCAGAACTGGGTGGACTACTCGCTCCTCGTCGCAATAGCAGACATCTTTGATGAAAAAGAACTAAATTGCATTAAATAAACTCAAACTTACAACCTCTTCTCTCTATGTGTAACTAACTGTCTCTGATTGAAATTGAATGATGAAAAACCAGCCTCTAAGGCTTTATTTATAGCCTTCTAATCCTCGCTATTCAAGGATAGAATATATCTATGTTTATCTAAATCTATATCTAAAGGCTTTAAGATAAATAAATGTAATAATAATAATTAAATCTATAAAGGAAATTAAATCGAAAATAGGTAAGTCTCTTTATGTTGATATATCTTCTCTTCCATGGATAGTTGTTGATAGATGTAGGATAGATCTCGGCCATCTCGGATTCCATCGGCTCCAAGGAAAGCAGAACCGCATCGGACAGCTCAAACCGCGTAACGTGGCTTCGGACGCGGCTCCTCGATCTCGTCCAACCTTACTCGAGATCGAGTAGAATTTGTCGTCGACCATGGCTGGTTGGGCTTGATCGAGCAGCTGGTGCTCGTCATGGCTCGGACCTTGGCTCCTGGGTCCTCGAGATCGAGTAAACAACTCGAGATCGAGTTGGGTTGGCGTCGAGGATGTGTTGCAGGTGATGTCGAGTAGCTCCTCCTCGGCATGGACTTGGACTGGCGTTGTTGGATCCTCGATCTCGACTAGCTTCCTCGAGATCGAATAATGGTGGTCTAGGTGTTGTCGATCTCGACAAGGCGTACTCGAGATCGAGTTGGCTTCCGGAGTTGGGTTGCTCTGGCTCTCATCTTCTCGATCAGTGCTCAGTCGACAAGGCCTGTGCTCGGACACTTTCGTCGAGATCGAGTAGAGTGTACTCTAGATCGAGTAAACATGGGCTCCTAGCTTGATTCGACTTGTTCCGCTACTTCTTGACCTTGGACATCTGTAGTTGATTTCCGAACTTTTCCGACCTTTCTTAGAACTGTTGTAATTTGCCTCGAATTCTACGAAATTAAACAGAAACTGGTGTAGATTCCATAATTTGGCAAATAAACATAAACTACATAGATTATGTACTATTCTATCCCAAATGCATGAAATGTATGCAAAAATGATATAAAAGTTATTATAAAACATGGCAGATTCAGCTCACAACACCTCCCAAGAAGCTAGAGTGCCTTTGTTTCACGTCTTTGGCTCGACGTGATGCACTCTTGATCAAGTTATTCCACCAAGATCCCCCACACTTGTCCTTTTCAAAACACGAGGTGGAACTTTAGGAACTTCTCCGACATATCCATCAATTGCATCCATCGATTCCTTCTTGAAATGAATTACTCCTGGAGGTTGTCCTGCAATTGCAAAAACCTAAACATTGTTAGGAATCGATTCCTCATATGGAATAGAAATAGAATCATTTGAATGAGACCCATTTTCATGCGACTTAAACAAATTCTCAATTTTTCTTTCAATGTCATCTTTCCCTAATCCAATTTCATCTTTGTTAGAAAACTCAAGATTCATAGATTCAGTTTCAACAGAAGCATCTAACAAACCATTTGATTCATTCATGTGATTAGTTTCATTATAGTCAAGAACATCTACAGAATCATTGGAAGAAGAAAAAATAGGTTCAAATATAGAAAACTCAATCTTTATACCATCAAACTCCATAGTTAGTGAACCTTCAAAACAATCAATCTTTGTCTTGGCCGTTTGCAACATTGGCCTTCCCAACACAGTCGGGTTTCAGGCGTACCTTGTTCCATGTATAGAATGAATAAATCAGCTGGAAATATCATATCATTCACCTTAACCAAAACATCTTCAACAACTCATCTAGGCTTAATACTAGAACGGTCAGCGAGTTGTATAGTAACACCAGTTTCAGACAATGAATTGAGATCCAAAAACATATACAAGTTATAAGACATGGCATTGATTGAAGCACCTAGGTCTAACATAGCTTTGTTGAAGCTAGCATTACCTATTACACATGGTATAGTACACATACCTGGATCTCCACACTTTTCAGGCAATCGTTTCTAAAGCAAAGCAGAAACATTCTCACCTAAACTTACCTTTTCTTTCTTTCTCATCCTTTGCTTGCGCTTCATCGTGAATAGCTCTTTCAAGAATTTCGCATAGCGAAGCACAATTTTAAGCAAATTGAAAAGTGGAATATTTACCTCACAATGAGCAAAGGTTTCATAAAGAATTTGTTCATCTTCCCACTTACAATCGGATCTTAAGGCATGAGAAAAGGGTGGTGTTGGTCTTGATACCTAAGAAGACCACTCTTCAGAAGCTTTCTTCGAGAATTGAACAATGTTAGAAGTCAGATCCGTCAGTGGAGGTGGCGACAGGCGTTGTGGTGAGATGCGGTGGGCGCCGTCTATTCCATCTCTTCCTCCTTATTTCCCAAATAAACTTCTTCCCTAGGCATCTCTTCAACATTCCTAGTGGGTATATTCACCTTCGGATTCACTAACACCTGCGATGGCAACTTAACCGAATCTTTCGCTTTCAATTCAACAATCTCCTTATCCATTTGAGTCAACAACTTTTCTTAAACACACATATTGTCCAATAAAAACCTCAAGGTCTCATCTCTATCTTCTTGTTGAGTTTTTCTAGGACGATTCTCAAATTGTCATATTTAAAAGGGAACTTGTTTCTGTTGGCCTCTCCCGTTGAATCCACTTTGGTAGTTTGAATTGTAGCCCTGATTGTAATTGTTACCAATGTTTCGGCGAGGTCTATAATCCATAGCATTCACTTAAGTGGTGCCCTTTTGAATCAAAGGACACTTATCATTCAGATGAGTTGGATCTCCACAAACCCCACAAGGTTTAGGCTGATAGGGTTGATTCATTTGCATAACCATCTTGTTCACTATCTCCAAAAGCCTATCAATATCATCCTCGTGTCCATCTCTCGAACTATCAAACTTATGAACTCCTCTAACTCCTTGGTGTCTCCTATATTGTTGCGATGCATTAGCCAACCCTTCCAAAATCTTCATTGCTTCCAGAGATGTTTTATCTTAAATATCTCCTCCGCTAGTAGCATTGTTGAAACTCTTGTCGGTGTTAAGCAAGCCTTCATAAAGATACATGACTAGATGATCATCGGGTGTATCCTGTTGCGGAAAACTACCCTTAAGCTTCTTGAACCGTTCAACATACTCATAAAGACTCTCCATAGGTGATTGCTCAATACTGGACAGATCCTTCTTAAGTTTGTTAAGGCAAGTCGCAGGAAAGTACTTTTGCAAGAAGGCTTTCTTCAATTGCACCCAAGTAGAAATGCTGAGTACATGTCTAATTGGTCATCTATTTTGCCCTACTTTCATGGATTGCCTAGGGAGGAACCGAACAAGCACTGCTACCTTCGCGAGCGTGTGTGATAGACTTAGATCCCAAGGCCTGTCTGACGACCAATTGATGTTGGAAGTGTTCCCCTTTACATTGAAAGAATCTTCAAGCGATTGACTTTACTACCTACCTCTTCAACAATAGCGTTTTCTGTCATCTCTTCGTCTTCCTCAAACACAAACTTCCTTTTCAACCTAAGAGATCTTTCAATCTCGGGATAAAAAGACAAAGGCGATGAATCAGAAGATCTAGTTTGAACCATAGAAAGACAAAAAAGACTCAAAGTAAAAAGTAATTGAAAGAGTTAAAGAAAAGTAAACTCATTTCTTCTCCCCGACAACGGCGCCAAGAATTTGGTGCGAGACGAACGCCGCTGGCACTTTTGCCATTTGCCAAATAGTAATACTATCCAAACTTAAACACACAACTGTTGATAGGAGGAAATCGAGAATGCAAATATAAAATATGACTAAAGCAAAGCAAACCAGATTCCGTCCCTTGCAAATGATTACAAGACTTCCTCCCGATGCAGTAGTGGGAAGTCAGGATCAATCCATGAGGAAGCGTGTTAGCGGATCCTAGACAGCGGAGAAATCTCACAGAAATGGTCGACAACAGGGGTCCTAGATCTCGAGTACAGTTACTCGTCAGAAGATCGGACACTCGAGCACAACAGCAACTCCTCGGCAGTTTTGGTCGATCTCGACAAAGCCTTACTCGAGATCGAGTAGGGTCTCGTCGACGTCGGGTTGTCTTGGTCGAGTTGCTGCACACAGAAGCTACGGCGATGCTGGGTCGAGAATCAGTACTCGATATCGAGGAGTGCAAGTCGATATCAAGGAAGACAGAAGCTAAAACGAAAGAAAGTAAAAAACAAATGCTTTGGGATTCGAAAGTGAACTGTATGTAAAAGGACTTCCAAGATTGGGGTTTGCAGCAATGATAACCAAGCATGCATAAGGCAAGAATAAAACAGATAATCATGTGAATCGCATCAAAGGACTAAGCTTTCGCCTTTTCCAACAATTAGACAACTCTTTCAAGAAACCCTAATTGTCTCTACTGATTTTATGTTTACAATCCAAGTTGTTTGCATGGACCTCCATTGAATGGGTAATAAACACATAACAAAACTTGATAAAAGTCGGATCTTTACCTCAAACACGCATGGCTATCGTTGGGCTCGCCCCAACCCTAGAAGTGGGTGGACTACTCGCTCTTCATCCCAACCTCAGACATTGATTGATGAAAAGAAACTTGCATTAAATCAAACTAAAGAAAGTACAACCGAACAAAACCAACTTGCTCTCGCTCCTTTGCTCCACTCGGCCTCCCTTTCTCTCTCTACTACTACTTCTCCTACTGGAATAGAATCACTAGAAATCAGCCCCATGGGCTTTATTTATAGGCTTTTAAACCTTTCTATTCAAGGATAGAAACATCTATCTATATCTAAAACTATATCTAAAACATTAAAGATAAATAAATGCCATAACATAATTAAATCTAAATAAGGGAATTATATCTAAAGTCCTCAAGTGGATAAATCTTCTCCTTAATGATGTAACTTGATAGAATTGGATAGAACTCGGCAATCTTCGGCTCCAAGGAATCCAAATCCGAGTAGGACAGCTCACAACGCGTTACGCGGCTTCTGGAAAGTTCCTCGATCTCGAGTAGGTCTCCTCGATCTCGAGTAGAAGTGACGTCGACTTCAGTGGCTCGTTGTCTCGGGTTGCTGGTCCTCGACTGACTCGGACTCTGGCTCCAGGGGTGTCCTCGATCTCGAGGAGTGTTCCCCGATCTCGAGTAACTTGGGCTCATCGACTTGTGTGCTCGGCAGTGTCGGGTAGATCTTCTCGACATGCTCGGACATGGGCTTGGCTTTGTCGATATCGAGGAAGGTCCTCAACAACGAGTTGTGGTGTCCAAACGCTAGGTCGGGTAGTCTCTCCTCGGCATCCTCGACAATGCTGTTCTCGACTCCGGGCATGGGCTGTGGGGATGTTGTCGATCTCGAGTTAGCAACTCGATCTCGAGTAAGTGCCCTGGAGTCGGGTTGGTCATCTTCAGCTTCTCGACATGGGCTCCTCGATCAGTGCAGGTGTCTAGACATGGGTTGTCGAGATCGACTATGTTTAGTCGACATCGAGTAGACTTGGGCCACCGTCCCTGCTTCTTGGTTGTCTCCCGAAATGACTCCATATTCTGCAATATTAAACAGAAACTTATGTAGATCTCCATTTCTGACAAATAAGCATATACTACATAAATTTGACATATTCCCAACCCGAAATATGCAAAATGTATAGAATATGGAACTAAAATATGCATAAAGACATGGCTACTTTAGAGACATCAAATCACCCCATACTTAGACTTGCTTGTCCTCAAGCAATAACCAAACAATAACCAAGACCTACAACACATCCTTCAAGTCTTCGCCTTTTGTCAAAAGCAACATCTCAGTTAGTAGCAATATAAGACAGGTGAATTTAACGTCATCACACATATATGAGCGATCCATAGGCATATGCAATATAAATCCAACCTCACAAGGATAATGTGTTTACACTCAACTCTCAATGTGTTTAGGCTATGAAGATCAACTCTCAACTCAATTCCATATAAAATCTCATAAACATTGCAATTTAAATATAAATCCACTTCGCAACCAATTATGAAAATGCAACAAGAATTATCCGGATGACTTCGCTCAATAGAAGTCTTCAAAGAAGATTCTATTCGGCGGGGTTGTAGTGGGGCTTGGTAAGAAATATAAGGGCATGGAATTATTTGGCCATGTGGTGCTTAACAAAATCCGGGAATCAAGACTCCTAAATGTTCAACACAACTCAACCAAACCATAAGTTTCAATCATATGTATCAACCAAACTCTCCAATTTATCTCAATGAAGTATGTAACCTTTCAAACTTCCTCAACCTCTCCAAAATATGCATCTTGCGAATAATGAAAAAAATAAGGTAAATTTGGCTCATGCACTTTATTTATAAACATATATACTTTTTCTCTTTCTTTTTCGGATTTTTTTTATGAAAATAAAATAAAAACTAATGGTGCATTTATAAGGTGAGCCAAAAGTCCTTTTACATAATATGCGTAGAAAGATAAAACGAACCAATATCTCAATAATTTCAACAATCCTTCCTACTTGAAATGCAACATGAGCTTATTTCTTCCACAAACCATTATTTCAACCAGCTCTAAGTCTTAATTTCCAAATAGGGGTCAGGCTCAATTTGGCTAAGGATAATTTTTTGGAGTTCACAATAAAAGTCTCAGGCTAATGTTCTGGCTTCAAGCAGGGATAATGCAGGGTAGGTAAAGAGAGGATAAAATTGGCTTAAAAAGTGCCTCCATCATTTAATTCTCATTCACATCAACATATAAATGCATTGGCTTTGAATAACTATCACAACATTTAGAGATGCATAGGAAGAGTAAATACACTCAAAAAAGCAGAGGGATTTTTAATGTTCTCCCTATAAGGCAAAAATTCTCACCAGGACAATTTTTGTTAGATTTTAACCTTTAGCTTAGGATCATATGTGCTCAATTTCATCACAAGCTCACAATCCACATAAAAAAAAAAACAATTTCAAGGACTTAGGCTAAACCTTCCAAACATGCCATAGGATTTACATGATCAAGTCAATCATTATTCATCATCATAAGACATCTAAGTTAGGGTATACAAAAAACAATGCAAAAATTTTAAACATGCATATTTTTTTTTTATTATTTATTTATTTTTTCTATGCAACTAAAAACAAGACTAAAATATGACAAAAGACTAAAATGCATAAAATTTAAACATGAGTGCATAACATAAAAATTAAAATTTCACCATGTAAAACCAAAAGCAGGACTAAAACATATAGTAATGATAATGAGCCCTTCCCCCACCCCATACTTAAAATTTACAGTGTCCCCACTGTATAAAATCAAATAGAAACAAGGGTAAAGGAAGGAACTCACAGAATAACACATCGAGGATGGCAGATCAGGTATGTCGAGTCAGTGTTCTAAAAATCGCGCCTAGGCGCCGCCTGGGCGCCGCCTAGGCTCTAGGCGGGACGGGACCTGGGAATTTTTAAGCCTAGGCGGACCTCTAGGCGGAAATTCCTCTAGGAACCGCCTAGGCGCCGCCTAGGCACCGTCTCGTCCCGCCTAGGCGCCGCCTGGGCCCGCCTGGTCCCACCTAGGAGCCGCCTGGGCCCGCCTAGGCACCGCCTAGTCCAACGATTATTCAATTTGAGATTCTAAGCATATGATTAGTTAACTTAAGGTTATTTTATCCCCGTGTCGGGATGCATTTGCTTTTAAGTTGAACTTATATTTTTGGACTTTAGGAGGTTTAGAGTTGTTAGTCAGACATGTACTTTTGCGTTTATTTACTTTGGTGTTAGTTAACTATTACAAATTTGGGTTTATGAGTGATATTATGGATTATTATTACATTATATGAATTATTGACAAGTGTTATTCGTCAAAATATAAGGAAATAATCAAGTTTGTTCTAAGTCCGCCTAGGCGCCGCCTAGCGGCCGCCTAGCGCCTTTTAGAACATTGTGTCGAGTAAACAATTTTAGTTGATCTCGAGTACAGGGCACTCGATCTCGAGTAGATTTCTGCGTCTAGTAGTTTCTGAAGTCAAGGAGCTTCTGGGCTTTGTCGATATCGAGTTGGCCTACTCGATATCGAGGAGTGTCTGGGCTGCTCCTCTTCATCGTTGTCGACTTGGCCTTCGTTGATTCTGACTGTTTTTGAGGGACTTCTTATTCCACTTTCCGCGATCCTTTTATGCTTGCCGACCTAAAAGTGTTAGATTGCACACAAAAACAAGACTATCCACATGAAGTATGCTAAAAGACATAAAACCAAAACCAAAAACCAAAAAAATTTAAAAGTCCCAAAATTCATAAAGTTTATATACATGCTCTAGATTTTAGAGTCGCTAGGCCGACTTCTCTGTTTGCGCTCAAGGACCCTTAGTGTGGGGCCCGCTCATGCTTGGCCCTTATCCTGGATCATCTAGGTCCTGTTGGTAGTATGCAAGCTCAGCGGACAGGTCGTTGCTTGCAAAATCTTCCTTCTCTTTCTTCTTCTTCCTTCCAGCTCTTAGTTTCCACAGATTCTCTCGCCACGGGGCCTTACCTCCCCTTCAATTATTGAAAATTTTCTTTATGGACTGAGGGGGAGTAGAATTCATTCCTGAACTTACCTTTTCGGACCCAAAACATAAATCTTTGGGCTTGAGGTTAGCCGATGTCGAGTACGGCTGGTCGAGATCGAGTACAGGGACCCCATACTTAGGCTCTGGGCAAGTCAGTGGCTCAACAGAGGAAGTCGACATCGACAAAGGCTTGTCGAGATCGAGTAGAAGGGTTGTCGAGATTGAGGACGCTTGGTCGATCTCGAGGACAGTGCTGGTGCTTTCCTCCGCTGATTGCTTGGTTTCGTGGTTGCTGATGCTTTTTACCTCTAGCCATGAAATTTCCTCCTTTGCAGGGCCAAAAGAGAAATCAATGACCTCATCCCCTATGGTGAAGGTGAGCGATCGATTCTTGACACTAATTCTGGCATCTGCAGTAGCTAAGAATGGTCTACCAAGAATAATAGGGCTAGTAGGATCTTCAACAAAGTCTATAACTAGGAAATCTGCTGGAACAAAGAATTTACCAACTTGGACGGGGACATTCTCAACTATACCTGTAGGGATGACCACTGTATTGTTTTCCATGTAGAGCTTGGCATCCACAGGTTCTATGCATCCTATCTTTACCTTCCGCCGGATTGATAAAGGCATGATGCTCACACTCGCCCCTAAATCACACAGAGAATCATATTTATATTGTCCAAAACCCACAGTAACAGAAAACTTACCAGGGTCAGGTCTCTTTTCACGGAAGTGGAGTACTTTGCATTCACCTGCGATCTCTGATATGGATCGCTTTTTGCTCAGGATTTCCTTCCGAAATTTGACATATCCAGGCACCTCTTGCAGGGCTTCTGTAAAAGGAATAGAAACATTCAGTTCTTGCAGCATATTAACAAATCTGTTAAACCTACATGCAGTGGGATCTTTCTGTGCCTTGGAAGGAAAAGGCAGTGGGTTTTTTTTGCTTCGGAGCCAGATCAGACGTCGGAGGTGTTGCAGAGTCGTCGATCTCGGCTTGCTTTTCCTCGATCTCGACCAGGGGGTCCTCAAGATCGACTTGGGTTGTCGACTTCGAATTGCTGGGCTGCGCAGTGGAGTCGGAGCTCAGCTTCTGGTCCGTGTCGAGTAAGTGCTTGTCGAGATCGAGTACAGGGTCCTCGAGATCGAGTTGATCCTGCTGTGTCTCGAGCTGCTGCTCTGCCTTGCGTTGCTGTTTCCCGTCCTCTGGCTCGTGTAATTGATGTCCACTTCTGAGTTTGATAGCTGCGACGTGTCCGGTCTTCCCCTTAGGATTTGGTTCTGTTTGCCCAGGGAGCTGTCCGGATGGTCGTGGGATCTGTGCAGCAATTTGACCCATTTCGGTCTCTATTCCCCTTTTCCAGATGTCCAGTTCTCCAAATTTTGTAGTGATGTTCTGGAACTGGTTGTTGATGGTGCCCTAATTCCGACGCATCTCCTCAAGGATGAGCTGTAAGTCATCCTTCTTTTGATCCCTTTCTGGATGTCCTGGAGCTCTGTAGGGTGGGGGGTTCCTAGGAGGACCTTGGTTCCAAAGTGGTTGATAGAACCTTTGATCTCCCATGTAGCGATTGGGACCCCAGCGTAGGCTGCCTCCTCATGTGTTTCTGCCATCCTGACTTGCTCAGTGTGTGGGCACTCAGTAGTGGTGTGCCTCTGTGATCCGCATTCGATGCAAGGCTGATTGAAAGACAGGTATTTGACTTGCTTGAGGAGCTTGCGATTCTGGTCTCTGTAGAACTGCTCCCTGACATCTGGGTCAATCTCTTTTGCTGGCTCATAGAGTGACATAGATGGTGCTGGCCTGGCATAGGAGTTCTCCTCATAGTTTGCAGTAGACCCATATTTGTTGTCATAATTGGTGAGCTTGTCTAGCACGCCCCAGGCGTCAATTGGTGGCATCGTCAGATACTTATAGCGAGTGTACTGATTGATCCTGTCCTTAGTGACTTGATCAAGAGAGTTGAAGAAGATCTCCTGAATGACGTAGGATGGCTGTCCATGAGTAGGGCAAGATCACAGCAGTTCTTTGTAGCGTTCCCATGCCTTTGCCAGCGGTTCCCCAGGCTTTTGTTTGAAGGCATTAATTTTCTGGCGGAGGAGTGCTGTCTTGGCGTGTGGGAAGAATTTATTTAGAAATTATTGCTCTATTGGGACCATGTTGTGAGCGATCTTGGTTTCAGCCCTTCAAGCCACTTTAGTGCAGGCCCAGCGAGAGACCAGCGAAAAGCTTTCATCTTGACATATTCCAGCGTAGTACCTTCAGCAAGAGTACGACACATGTCAGAAAAATTGGTAATATGTTCAAGAGGACACTCATTAAATTTGCCATAAAAAGCATTGTTTTTAAGATCTATAAGAAATTGAGTGCGAATTTCAAAAGAGTTTTCAGGGGTTAGAATCGCCGATTCAGGCACGACGAGAGTAGGATGCATATAATCCTCTTTAGTGGTTGGGAATTGGGCAAGCTCAGCTTCTGCTTTCCTTGTGCGCTCAGCTTCTTGTTCCCTTCCAGCTCTCTCAGCGGCGATAGTAGCATCCCTTGCGGCTAGTTCCCTTGTGAGCCTTTCAATCAGCTGTTCTTGTGTTTCTGCGGCCGCCATGGCTCTTTGTAGTTTAGCTTGATGTGTAGAAGGCGTTCCAGTTCGTCTAAGCCGTCAAACTCAGGAGGTTGACCAGAACGACGCATACACCTGTAAAGTAACTCAAAGAAAACGTGAGTTATTAACTACCTAAGGCGCGAATGATAGCTTCCCCGGCAACGGCGCCAATTTGTTGATAGGAGGAAATCGAGAATGCAAATATAAAATACGACTAAAGCAAAGCAAACCAGATTCCGTCCCTTGCAAATGATTATAAGACTTCCTCCCGATGCAGTAGTGGGAAGTCAGGATCGATCCATGAGGAAGCGTGTCAGCGGATCCTAGGCAGCGGAGAAATCTCACAGATGTGGTCAACAACAGGGGTCCTAGATCTCGAGTACAGTTACTCGACAGAAGATCGGACAGTCGAGCACAACAGCAACTCCTCGGCAGTTTTGGTCGATCTCGACAAAGCCTTACTCGAGATCGAGTACGGTCTCGTCAATGTCGGGTTGTCTTGGTCGAGTTCCTGCACACAGAAGCTACGGCAATGCTGGATCGAGAAACAGTACTCGATATCGAGGAGTGCAAGTCGATATCGAGGAAGACAGAAAGCTAAAACGAAAGAAAGTAAAAAACAAATGCTTTGGGATTCGAAAGTGAACTGTATGTAAAAGGACTTCCAAGATTGGGGTTTGCAACAACGATAACCAAGCATGCATAAGGCAAGAATAAAACAAATAATCATGTGAATCGCATCAAAGGACTAAGCTTTCGCCTTTTCCAACAATTAGACAACTCTTTCAAGAAACCCTAATTGTCTCTACTGATTTTATGTTTACAATCCAAGTTGTTAGCATGGACCTCCATTGAATGGGTAATAAACACATAACAAGTAGTAGATGCTAGAAACTTGATAAAAGTCGGATCTTTACCTCAAACACGCATGGCTATCGTCGGGCTCGCCCCAACCCTAGAAGTGGGTGGACTACTCGCTCTTCATCGCAACCTCAGACATTGATTGATGAAAAGAAACTTGCATTAAATCAAACTAAAGAAAGTACAACCGAACAAAGCCAATTTGCTCTCGCTCCTTTGCTCCACTCGACCTCCCTTTCTCTCTTTATTACTACTTCTCCTACTGGAATTGAATCACTAGAAATCAGCCCCATGGGCTTTATTTATAGGCTTTTAAACCTTGCTACTCAAGGATTGAAACATCTATTTATATCTAAAAGTATATCTAAAACATTAAAGATAAATAAATGCCATAACATAATTAAATCTAAATAAGGAAATTATATCTAAAGTCCTCAAGTGGATAAATCTTCTCCTTAATGATGTAACTTGATAGAATCGGACAGAACTCGGCAATCTTTGGCTCCAAGGAATCCAAATACGAGTAGGACAGGTCACAACGCGTTACGCGGCTTCTGGAAAGTTCCTCGATCTCGAGTAGGTCTCCTCGATCTCAAGTAGAAGTGACGTCGATTTCAGTGGCTCGTCGTCTCGGGTTGCTGGTCCTCGACTGACTCGAACTCTGGCTCCAGGGGTGTCCTCGATCTCGAGGAGTGTTCCCCGATCTCGAATAACTTGGGCTCATCGACTTGTGTGTTCGGCAGTGTCGGGTAGATCTTCTAGACATGCTCGGACATGGGCTTGGCTTTTTCGACATCGAGGAAGGTCCTCGACAACGAGTTATGGTGTCCAGGCGCTAGGTCGGGTAGTCTCTCCTCGGCATCCTCGGCAATGTTGTCCTCGACTCCGAGGATGGGTTGTGGGGATGTTGTCGATCTCCAGTTAGCAACTCGATCTCGAGTAAGTGTCCTGGAGTCGGGTTGTTCATCTTCAGCTTCTCGACATGGGCTCCTCGATCAGTGCAGGTGTCTAGACATGGGTTGTCGAGATCGACTATGTTTAGTCGACATCGAGTAGACTTGGGCCTCCGTCCCTACTTCTTGGTTTTCTCCCGAAATGACTCCATATTCTGCAATATTAAATAGAAACTTATGTAGATCTCCATTTCTGACAAATAAGCATATACTACATAAATTCGACATATTCCTAACCCGAAATATGCAAAATGTATAAAATATGGAACTAAAATATGCATAAATACATGGCTACTTTAGAGACATCAACAACCAATAGATCAGGCAACCAATCACTTGATAAACCAAATAAATACTATTATAGCGATGAAGTCCGATGTCGAACCCACAGGGAGAAGAGATTTCCTATTCAATGACTTTAAACAAACACTCTTATATCAAAGCAACAATTCTTGACAAATAGCAAATATGTAAAAGTACCCAAATTGCAAATCACAAAGCAAATTGATATCAAAGTAGAAGGAACATTTCACCTGTAATTCTCTGAAAATTGTTGGAATTCATGGTCCTCGGGTCGATCTATCAATTATTCATATTCCTTTTTCTACTTGAATAAAGTTGAAAGATCCGCAGAGATTCACTCATCTTATTCAATATCACTAAAGAATAGCATTAAGAACTCAAGTAATCAAGACCAATTGGCACATTGACTCAACACAATGAAGACTAATAGGCGCATAGCGGACTCAGCCCTAATCGAATATCATCAACATAGATCAATTGAAATCATCCACTACAAAGACATAAAGACATCACTATCATCAATACCTTTGTTTACTATCGAGAAAACAACAAGATGATAACTAAGAACATGAATAATCAAATATAATCAAATCCTCAGAATCCAAACAACCATGTCTTCGAATCACAGGTGAAACTGTGAGTTTAGCAACTCATAGGCCAATTCTCTCTAATTGTGTTCATGGTCTCATAAAACCTCTCTCAATGTAATATACCTCTCTAGAAAAAACTAAAAAACAACCTAAATAGGTCTCACAAGGGTCAGCAAAAACTCTAGTAGGAAATACTAGAAAATAATATAAAATATTACTTCGGATCCAAAATCGTGTTTCCGGAATCTGACCCACGGCGGGTGCCGTGCAAGGGGCGGCGAGCGTCGTCTCCGCAGTGTCCAATGTTCTTCAATTTCCTTCCACAGATTCCAATGTCGTGCCTCCTTGCTCTTCATTAGCTCCTCATTAGCCTCCATATACTCCAAAAAATGCTTCTTAAACCCTTCCCAAAGTCCATCTAAGGTCGGAATGTAATTCTACAAAATAAACACTAAAAATGCATAGATTCCGAACTAGAATACTTCACAGGTAATATGCGGAGGTAGACTCAAACAATAGAAAAACCATTACCTAATTACAATAAGAAACACCTATAATGCCTATATGAAATATGCATTATCAAGTGTTAAGGAATGTAAGTGTTAATTAATATGTCTTGAATCATTGTTAACCGGCGATGCACCATAGGGTCCGGAGACGAATCCCTCTACGGTGGTCTCATTGTAAACAGGTCTATCGTTTATCAGTTTAGGGTTTATAGTCCATTTTCTGTTTAGGGTTTCATGAGTATATACATATAGTCATGAAACGTCGATCCTTTGTAACCTAAATCTGTTATGTCTCCTCAAGTACAAAAACGGTTCTCTGCCCGTAGATGTAGGTAACACTTTGTTATCAAATCACATTAAATGTTTGTGTCGTTCTTTGTCTGTTTATCGATCATTCTCGTTATAACAAATTGATATCAAAGCTTGGTTGTTGATTTTGGTCGAAAATGATGTCTGGCTCTGTGTTGAAGATCAACAAGTTTACTGGAAGAAATTATTTCAGGATGTGGCAGATAAGGATGCGGACTTTGCTAAAGCAACAAGGTTTAGGGGCACTGTTAACCGGCGATAAGAAGAGAACAGATACAACCACCATTGAGTACGACCATTTCGATAAGAAAGCTCATTCGAAAATCATGTTTTGTCTCACATACAATGTCATAATAAAGGTTGATGATCAAGAAACTGCTAGCGGCTTGTGGCTGAAATTGGAGAGTTTGCACATGAAAAAATATTTGACGAAGAAGTTGCTTTTGAAGCGACGTCTGTTTGGGATGCATATGCAAGAAGGGACGTTGCTTAGAGATCATCTTGATTAACTTAACACGTTATTACTCAAGTTACGTAATATCGGTGTTAATGTGGAGGACGAAGACGTTGCCCTAATTCTGCTAGTATCTCTACCCCCAAATACGGTAACTTTGTTCGGTCGTTCATCATTAGGAAGGATACTATCAGCTTGGAAGACCGAGGTTAGATCATCGCTTCATAGCAAAGAGTTGCATCTGAAGGCATCCGGAATAGTTATAGACAATCAGGGTTGCGGACATGTAGAAAACGGAGGCAAACCTAACGGTAGAAAGGGCAATAAGAAGAAGCGGCATCAAGATCGCAAATCAGGACCTGAACCAAACGACGTCTGTAACTAATGCAAGGAGAAAGGTCATTGAAAGAATGATTTCCCCAAGAAGAAGAAGCATCAAGAGCATAAATTTGGTTATGCAACAGTAGCGAAATGCGGCAATAATCCTAAGGAAGATATTATTCTGCTAATAAACGATCACACACACCGGGCTGATGAGTGGTATCTTGACTCAAGGGCATCATATTATATATATGTCCAAAAAGAGAGTTGTTTGTAACATATAGACGTGTAGATGGGAAATGATGCTCTCTGCATGGTTTTTGGGACTGTCTCAATTTGGCTTTGGATAGACGATGGAAAGTTCCAAACATTGAAGGAAATAAAACATGTGCCATCTATGAAAAAGAATTTGATATCCCTCACTTTATTAGACGAAAAGGGTTTTAGTTACACATGTTATGGAGGAAAGCTACCTGTGTTTTAAGGATTTAATATGATTTTGCAGGGAATCAAGTAGGGGAAAGGGGACTTTGTATGTCCTACAAGGTTCCATAGCTATAGGTCATGCAGCTGCTGTTTAAGTAGGGATTAAGGAAGCGGATCTGACAAGACTTTGGAATATGAGAGTAGCTCATAAAAGTGAACGAGGGATTTAAATTCTCTCGAATGAAGATCTTCTAGGAGGCCATAAGGCCCAAAGCCTTTATTTTTGTGAACATTGTATCTTTAGGAAATTACATCTGTTGAGAGGATATTCAGTCAAACAAATAATGCACAAACAAAGAGAAAAGATCGAAAGAACTCAAAAAAACGGTGGGGGGGGGGGTGGTGTAGAGCGGCGAGCGTCAGTTTTTTCTGAGCAGTCACTAGTACAGAAATAAGGTATGTCGGGTGTTTTTTAACGAAACGGTCGGGTGTTTTTGGCCTCCTTTTATTCGCTCTCCTGACAGATATTTCTCAGGGGTTTTTTAAAAACTCCCGAGAAAAACAGTTCGGTCAGGTGTTTTTAAAAAAACTCCCGAGAGACTCTGTTCTGAACATAACCCTCCAGTTTTGAACTTAACCAAAAATTCATGATTCATCAGCACTCTCAACATTGCCACCCTCCCAACACCGACACTCGCTCTTCCACATCGACGCGCTCTTTCTGTCAAGAAAAATGATATGAATTAACAATGACATGATCTCAACATTACCTCCCTCTGCATTATAAATTTAGGTATTAACTTCTTGCAAATTTTTTTTACCAACTCTCTGCTAAATGATATCACCACAAAATAGGAAACATGACTAGATAAAGAAAGTTGTCTTACCAAGCAATGCACTGTCTCCACCAGATAGGCAGATATAGAAACAAGTTAATCACAAAGAAGTGCTCAAATTGGTTCAAAGTTCTTCCTGCCACTGTAAATTGAAAAGAAAAGGAGTTAAATGGAATAAAGAAATTAGTCTATCAGAAACCCAATTAGAAGAGAAAACAGACTTAGGAAGTGATAAGGTAGATTAACTAATTAAAAAGAAATAAGAAACCACCAAGGGAGAAAGCAATAAGGCAGCTCAATAGAGCGTTCATTGGCTATTGTCATTGTTGAACTACTTGAGGAAAAAGCAAGCAAGCGAGTGTTGTGGATCAAAGTTATGACTAGAGGACAAAGTACATATTGTTCCCGACAAAAGATCAAGTGTTATCCTCCCCAATTCCGCGCCAGAAGCAGCCGTTTGACTTACGATCCTATCTTGTATCCACATAAACTATTGGTTGCATTTGGAGCCTGCAAAGAGCAGCGTCCTAAAATAATTAGAAACGACCACATGTAGTTAAGAATAAAGGAAAACCAAGAAAAAAAGCACTAACCTTAGAGGCTAGATGGTGGAATATATACAACAAACACTCAACATAGTTGAAGATGATCTCTTCTGTCTTCTTTAGTGGCATATACTTCTGAAGAGTAGGATAGAAAGATATAAGCTAAAATTCTAGGACAGAGAATACATAATATATTTACATATCATTATTACAACAAGACCGGGAAGAAGAAACTAGCACGAGATTACAGTTTGGATTTTCCTTTTCATGTCTCTTGAATGAATCCTCAAAGATTCCCATTATCATCACTATAGACAATTGTTCTCTCAAAAAAAAAACACAATGCAGATAATGAAAATATACCTTTAGAAGCTGAATAATAGAAGGAAGAATCTAAGGTGAATCCTGCGGTGCAGTGTAAGGTGAACTTTCTGCGAGGTTTTTTAGCAGCTCCAGCTTCTGTTCCTTTGGAATCTGACAAGAAAGATCAGAGCAACAATATAGATTCACAAAGAGATAAAAAAAAACATTCACAAATTGCATTATTCTTTCTTGATAATTAAAATTATCGTTCCATATTTTTTGTTGGAAGTTTCTATGACAAAAGAAATATGTCAAAACTACTTTTCAAAAAAGATGCATGCCATTACAATCCCTATATCCCATCGTTCTAGGCTTCTAGGGTACAGGGTTACACAAATGGAACAAAGCACCTAAGACATTTAAAACACATAATATGAGAAGAAACAAAAAGGAGCTGCATAATGAATGCTCAAACAATACCTTGTCAAAAACAGGAATCATATGTTTGTTCAGTAGCTTAAGAACTTGCTGCTTGAGGCTCCTCTCTATTTATAAGGAAAGTAATTAGTGAAGAACAAATAGTGACAAAAAGAAAACATGAATTACTATCAGCATTCTTACCATAAAAAAGGGAATAGCCAGGTGTAAGCATGCCAAAATCCTATCTATATGGTCTCCATCCGTAAGCTGCATTTCAAAGATAATAGATCATCAAGCTATTGTTTGTCAATAATATCCATATAGTGCCACTGAATTCACTATTGTTTCCGCTCTTATAGTACAAAACTCTGGAGGCAATGGTTTATGAACTAAATAAAAATTCATCATAAATGGCATCTGTCATGCCGGTTTCGGAGAAACCTGAGCGAAGCTCATCTAGGCCCAGGGGTTCAAGTTCTCCCTTCAGGTGCATATCAAATCTAGTTCATCAGATGAACGTGGAAAAGGATCAGGAATTGTCAACTGCTAAAGCTCGTATAGAAGATTTGGAAGTGCTGGCTGCTAATAGACAAAAAGAGGTTAATTTAAAATCAAGTTCTTTTTTGATTAGCCAAATCTTTTGAAGAAGCTCAGAAGGCCTATTCAATGATATTTCAATCAGTTGTAAGTAATAAGTTCCATTATATGGCTAACTTATGTACCTGGCTTGAATCAGGTGTGCATGTTGAGTAGCCGATTGGCTGCAGCAGAAAGCATGACACATGACATCATCAGGGATTTACTGGGCCTGAAACTTGACATGACTAACTATGCAGTGAGTTTCTCATAATCATCTACAAATCATTCCAGGTTTATCCAAGTATGCTTGATATTCATATTCTGTATGTTGGCATGTTTGAAGGACTTGGTAGATGAGCATCAGCTTCACAGCCTGCTGGATGTTCCTCAGCAGAAAACAACGGAGTCCAAAAGAAAGGCAATTCTGATATCTAATGTTTTGCTTGGGCAATCATCAGTGTCACTACGTTTTACAATTGTACAAGTTTCTTAACCCCTGATTCAAAAAATGTTTCAGGATGAAGAAATTCACAGGCTACAGATGCAAATATGTGATTTGATTAATGAAAGGGACAGGTAAGACATAGTAAAATAAAGTATATTACTCTTTCTAGCCTTTTATTTTTTGCAATGTTTATGACCCGGAACATCATAATCAGATAACTAACAGCTAGTTAAACATTATAGGCATTGACCCTTTTTTTTTGAAATTATAATCACCACAAGATTCAGCATAAATGTAAAAGGCTACAACAAGAGTTTCAAAGCTCTAAACCTATGCTAGATGGAAATATTCAAATGATACTAGAACTGAGAAGATCATTCAAAACAAGGAACCCAAACAATGTCAAAAGAGAACAGGCAGAAGCTAAATCTTGGATATGGTAAGCCCTGTGGCAGATTAGAAGTAGAGAAGCAATAAATAAACACTTTGGTGCAGCGAGAAGCAAACATTGATGGGTACACCAAACAAAGCTTCAACAGTTCAAATCTTCACATAGAATGCTTTTAAAAGCATTATAAAATTCGATGGGAACAAAAAATAAGAAAAAGGATGCCAAATTTGATAGTCAAACGCCAAAAGCCTCCACAGAAACCCTAAAATCCATAATTTGGAGGCAGCATCACGACATTAGAAAAGATGGAGCAAGATATACCAACCTCGATCAAGCGCCAGAACACAAAATCACCAATTGATTCAGGGCAAAGGCAGCAGCAATGTTTGAGGGCCAACCAAACCCCATAATGACTACAATACATCATCACTGTTTAAGGGCCACCAAATATGTGAGACCTGCGAAGAGCGAGATCGACAGAGGCCGAGACCCGCGAACCCTAATTAGTGGGAGACCACAAAATCACCAAATACAGAAGCACAAGCCAATTGATTCATTGAAGAGGGTGAAGTGTAGGACGAACCTTGGAGCCTTATTGATCGACGAAGCCGAATAAAACAGCAGGCGAACTAAGGGATGAACAGCAAGATCGACGAGGGCGAAGATGGCGAACACAGTGAACGAACGGCTAACCCTCCTCTGCAATTGGCCTGGGTGAAGAGAAACAGCAAAATCACCAACCCTCCTCTACCATTGACAGTTCAATGTTGAGATTTTCAGCGTCGATCATCCTCCACAAGCATCGATGGAAGATTTGATGTTAAACGCTAAAGGATATAGAGAGTTTTTAGGTTTGCTTTCGGGTCTTTTATTAAAAATTACCCGATAGAGATTGACGTTTCCAGTGTGTTCAATAACAACCCTGAGAGAGTATATCCGATATTTTCTTTAAAAAAATAAACACGCTTTTATCAGGAGTTTTTATAAAAACTCCTGAGCGAGAATCGTTTTTCAGGAGTTTTTTAAAACTCCCGAAAACTTTATCCCGTAACATCTACAATTTGTACTAGTGAGTTTGAATCTCCGAATTTCAACGTCATTGAATGGACATCAAAACTCTCTTCAAATGCTTCCTCTATGGATAAAATTTGACCTTAAAGCCTTGATGAATGTGAAGGATGAGCGTGGATGATTGTGCGATTGAAAAAGAATGGAGTTGTGGGTGATTGTGGGATTGAAAAAGAATAAATTTCAACGTCGTTGAATGGACATCAACCTGGAGGAATTTGTGAGTGACTATATCCTCGGTGGAAAATGTTGGCTGGAAAAACTCAAGCTAAATTTGCCACCTAGCTTAATCAACGAGATCATAGCTACTCTATTATCAACATACCATTTTGAAGACGGACTCTATTGGTGGCCTGACACAGCGGGTTGGTTTACAACATCCAATGCATATAAACTGATAACATCGCAAGAGAGAATGACTCAAGATGAAAATGCTTGGATTTTAAAACTAAACAATCCTCCTAAGGTTAAAAATTTTATGTGAAAGCTCTCGCCAATGGGCTCCCCACAACGACTCGGTTGTCTCAAAGGGGTGTCCTTATCCCTTCTACATGTGCCTTCTGTAACTCTACTTATGAGGACGATTGTCACCTTTTTATCGAATGCCAATATAATAACATCTCCTCGATGCTTCAACCAAATACTAGCTGGACCATTCATGATTTGTTGTCTAGACCGAGCTCTATGCCCCGAATTAAAGAGAGACTTGCTTTCTCCGGGTGGACGACATATACTATAAGGAACACTATTATGTTCAGAAATGAAACCCCCATATCAATGAATGCAATAAAACAAATAATTTTGGCTCACGTCGACAATTGGCATAAGGTTTCCAATTTTGACTAGGTGGTTCCAAAAAGTGATACAGATAATAATATGCATATATAAGAGGAAAAAAACTTTCAAATGAAAAAAGTCGCCATTTGGAACTTTCAAACTTAATTTTTACCGTTCATCCCTTTCCAATAATGAGAGTACAATAAGATACATTCTCTGTTGCTTAGAATGACAACTTAATTCATATTCATTTTCACAAAATCGGTAAACAAACATTGATAAAAGCAAAGGCTCTAGCGTTGAAATTTGGAATCCTACAAATTATACTGTTAGGAATACGGAAAATCCAAATTGAGGGTGACTCCTTAATCATTATTAACCACCTTAAAACAAAGGCGAATTGTCCTTGTGAAATAGAAATGATTATCTCCGACATCAAAATACTTTTGTAGTCTGTGAGAGAATAATCCTTCTCCCACACCCCTGCAATGGCAACAAATTTCGTGGTTAATAAGGTTGCAAATATTTGCCACTCTGTTGGGTTTATGACATTCACAACGATTTAGGTCTTCTTAACCTCATTTGCGGGGATACCATCGCATAGGGCTGACCTTCCCGAATACTTTCCTAATAAAAAAATTGATTAATAATAGGCCAAAATGCATAAAACCACCCTTTATTCACCCTTCTTTTCAATTAACCACCCCTTATTAAAAAAAATCACTTAACTACCCGTTATAACAAACTGTTTTCAAGTAATCACCCACCCTCCTATTTCTCTTTAAATTAAACATCTATTAAATTCAACTTGAATGTAAAAGACGAAAATACCCCCAAATTTGATTTTATAGTTTTTGTTTAGTATTGTCTATACAAAATTACCATTAATATATGCAAGTTGTGCAACTGGAATGTAGTCTATTGAGCTTCTAATTGAACTAGTCTCGGACTTAGTAGAATTTTGGAGGGATTCCTAAATCCGTGTTTAGAACACATACCTAGCGGCAATCGTTCACCTTTACTAGTAGGTCAGATGTAGTCATACCTCTTTCGGTCATCGACGCTTTGTTTGCATCCTCCTCTGGCAATGCTTGATAGGGATCTAGGTGGAGGTTGTTTGTGGTTCGCCTTTGATTTATTTCTCAAAACTATAAAAATAGAAAAATAATATTAGTGTACTCAAAACACATTTAGGGGCATTTTAGTCTTTCACTTTTAAGTTAAATTGTGGAAGTTTAAGGAAGAATGGGATGATGGGTGGTTACTTGCAAACAGTTTGTTATAACGAGTGGCTAAGAAAAAAAATTTGAATAAGAGGTGGTTAATTAAAAATAAATGTGAATAAATGGTGATTTTATGCATTTTTCCCTTAGAGCATCCACAGCCATGGAACCCAATTCGATTCCTTAACTTTTTTTTTTCTCTATCTTTATGAAATTCAATTTATTTTTTTATCCACACCTCTACATCTCCTTTTATTATAAACTTAATAATATAAAATTAAAAATAGTCACATCACCTACCCCAAACCCCTCTCCTTCTCTTTCCTACCCTCTCACCCATGCCCCCCACCTCATTCTTTCTTGAGTTTTTAAGAGTTCCTTACTAGTAAATCTAGAGCTGGCAAGATCTGACCTGACCCGAGAAACCCGACCGACTCAGTCGAACCAAAACCCTACCGAACCCAAAAAATTAGCGTTATGCATAACCCGGACCCAAAACTGGGCCCGACCGATGTTCACCCGAAACCCGAAGTGACCTGAATACAGACAAACCTAACTCAACTGGTACCCGGCTCAACCCGGATCCGACTTAAACCAAACTCGATCCTAATCCCAACCCGACCCGACTCCCAACCTACCTGACTCCCAACCCGACCCGAATATCCTTGAATATATATCTATTATACATTTATACTACATAAAACATATTGTAATCCATTACCAAGCTATTGATAGTTAATGCTATTTCTAAAAAAAATAAAAATTCCATTGATCAAAGTTAGCCGTTTAATCATGTAATGAATTATGAAAAATTCTCATATCTCACTAATAAAAGAGGAGTACAATGAGGATATTATAACTTGAATCATATACAAAATATAATTTGCAAAAGTAACCCTATTATCCGAATTGTTTGCATACATAACCCAATCCGAAAAAAAAAATTTTGAAATGCGGTTATCCGCTTGCAAGCTCTAGCCGGTAGCAGGTCACCCAATGGGGTACAGCTGGACGCCATCTCGGTTGCAGGTAAAGTGAGAGATAGAGGATGAGATAGAGCTCTACTCCTGAAAAGTGAAGAACAGTGGGAGAGGAGGAGAGATAAAGTACCTTTTGCAGTCGCAGAGGACGTGAGAGAGAGAGAGAGAGAGAGAGAGAGAGAGAGATGAAATAGAAAAGTGCAGTATGAGAGGAGAGAGAGATCAGTGAGAGTGTATGTGAGGGGAGGGGGGAAGATACTTTCAATTAAATTATAAGTTTAAGAGAAAATCAATTGAAGAAGGAGGGGTCCGGGGGTTTATTTGAAAAATCACGTGTAAGAATTAAGTTTTAACTGGACATTAGTATTAGATACACATGTCACATGTTGTATTTAAAAGGACAAGATTTTACCTATGAAAAACAGAGCATAACGACATTCCACCTATTGGAATCGAATGGAGAAGATTCCACCTAATGACATTTTTTTTTATTTGTGTCCAATTATAATATTTACCCATTTTTAGATGCCATGATTTTATTCTCTCCTGTCGACAGTACTATGCTTTAATGTTACTGGTCTAAGTTTAAGGGTCATAGTGAGAGTGACAATGAGGGGTCATAAACATACTTATAATTAAATGTTAAGTTTAAGAGAAAAACCATCGAAGTAGGTGGAGGTTAATTTGTAGCCCTACGTGTAAGCGCTTAGTTGTCACTGGACACGTAATGAAAACAACATGCCACATATTGAAATCTACTGGACATGATATCTCGGAGACATATTCACTTTAAAGACAGTAGCAAAGAGTGGCAAAATACAAGACATTGAAATCGAATTTTACGGTAAGAAGAAGCGAAATTGTTGCTGCGTGGTGAATCTATATCCATCCCACTTAGAGTGTGGGCGCATATTGCGGGCACGATGATCAATCGTCTCGTCGCACAACGGGAAGTTGACCGTGAATGTTCGGTCATTCCCATAACCGGACACACCAACGACCCTACCGAACCAATACCCATCGTTGACGCGACAATCAACACGGTCCTCGACCAAGTAGGCGCCATACGAAATACGAGGTGGACGGGGACGAATTTGTAAAATCGGGATGATCTCCCTCAGTAGGTCTCTTCTGTTGTTGTGTATAAGGGTCACATATTCCACCTCCCAGTGGCTAGGATCAACTTTGCGTAAAAGGGTCACCTCGTAGAACTACACGAGCATCCCAGCCTCACCGTCGACGATCTCTACTCTTTGATTTCGACGGTACGACGGCGGCGACATTGGTCATGTATAAAACACTAAAAAAAGGTAGTATAATAATACAAGTAGCACAAATGAAATCTAAACCAATGAAATGATTGACAAACCTCCATCGTCCGAGATGTCGGATGATATAACGATGGGGACAGGTCGGGGAGAGATGCCAGGATAGGAGGCGCGGTGGTGTGATGAGGATGTCATTTCGTTGATGGGTTGTTGGAGAGATTGTTAAATGGAAATGGGGATTTAACTTCACCAAATTGTGGGGAGTATGGATGGTGAATGGCTAGCATATATAAGTGGGGTGTATGGGAAATATCGACACTGTTCAGAATGTGACCGTTTAAAAAAAAAAGCAGTAGCAAAAGACATTAACTTGCATTGTTTTGTTGTTGTCTACACTTAACATGGTAGTTGGTTGGTGTACGTGTCACTTCTGCCATGACAGCAATGAAGTGGATTTACTGCTTGTAGTTAAACGATACATGACACCCGTAAAAATAAACTCCCCGGTCAATAATTCCCTACTAGGCATCCTACAGTTTTATACTGGACATATTTTCAAGGGGTTTTATTCAATTATTGACCTAAGTATAAAAATGGGTTTCCCAGTCACACTTCATACGCATTTAATGAAAAACAGTAAGAAATTATAATTTGACCCAAAAACAAATTCAAACCAATAAATATAATTTGAAACCATAAGAAATAGAAACCAATAAATACAATTTGACCCAAAATAAAATTCAGAGAGAGAGATATCACAGTGGGCGGGGAATCGTGCAGAGGAGAGAGAACATGTGAGAAAGGACAGTGGATAAGACGAGAGAGAGAGTGAGAGGGAGAGGGAGAGGGAGAGAGTGTAAATTTCCCGCCCATGCTATTGTGCCAAAAGAAAATAAAAGGGAGAGGAGGGAGGAGGGGGGGGGACTATAAACTCATTCAAGCGTTTGACACATATTGGGGTTTACTAGACAAACACCGACTTCTTGTAGAAAATGAGTAAGTCGTCCTTCTATTTAGGTTCTGCGATACGTTTCTCCCTAAAATATGTTCATCTCCCTGTAAAACTGAATGTCTCCCCCCATAACTAATGGAACAGGGGATAAATCGTCCGTCTGTATCACTTTATTGTTTGGCGGATGGTGGGCTTGTGAAGAGGGTACTTGGGTCGTGAAGAGGTCAAGGAGCCAGAATGTCATCCTGGTAGACGAAAGTATTGACTACGTCTCCTTGAAGAAACAATTGATAGCCAAGTTTAATGTCGATGGGAGGAGGCATGACGTTGAGCTCACATATGTAAAGCCGAAGAATGAAGGGTGCATACCTTTTTCCATTGAGCATGACGAAGACCTACAGGCCTACAAGTTTGTAAACTGTCTTTCCAGAGAACGATCCTGGCCTATCGACCTCCATGTCTCCCTGCTACGCAAGGTTGGTGGAGAAGTGGCCACTACAGAATGGTTCACAACGGGTCATTCAGTGGGGGGTGACCCACCCATGACCCAAGAAGATCACCCAAAGACGGAGCCCCGCTTGCTAGGGGATGAAGAAGTGGAAGTTTTGGGAGGACAAGGTGTCGATGGACAACGAACCGGTGCCTAGTTAGAAAATCAGCTTGTCCAGTTCGAATATCCACGCGTCTAGTTACAACCAAGGGAGGAGTTGGACCTGGAGAACTCAGACGCAGTTGGACATGGGAAGCAGGTAATTTGTGTGAGTAGTGATGTCGAAGATGTAGTCAGCCCGTGGGATCAGGAGGCGGAGCGAGTGGTGAGGGAAGTAGAGGAAACATACCAACGCGGAAAAGGGAAGACCGAAGCGTTTCCGACGACTGTCGAAATTGAACCAACAGAGTGGGCGGGTGTAGCTGGGAAATTGTAGAAGCGGCGTTGCACCTAGCAGTGGGATAGGAACTTCCAGTTACGGCGCCTTTTGCAATTACGTACATGGTTATCCCATTTTGGTGTGAAGTATAATGCCTTTGCTCTACTATATGTGGGGGGTTGTTCTACTTTGTTCTAGTTTGTGTGGGGGGGTTGTTCAATAGAAGCGTACATGACATTACCCGCTTATGACTTGAAAGTAACTTCTTATTGACATGACAGATAATCAACTTGATATGACATTATTACTAACCAACGAAGTCCACAAACCAACAATAACTCCAGATCGAAATGTCTAAAACCAACAAACAACAGTTTGACACGAACCAACAACAGTGTATACGAACCAACAACAGTCTAAAATAAACCAACAATGTATATAAAATCAATCGGGGAGTGCTTTTAAGGATCGGATGGGGGTGTAAGACGTTTGTGAAAGATGGAAACACAAAGGGATTGGATGTACGCCACAATGAAGTCATCGTCCAGGCCACAGAACATGGTGTCGCCGGTCGCAAGGAGCTGCAGGTAGCGGATGGCGTATGGACAACAATCGCCCCTACATCACAACAACGAAATATGTTCACCCAACCTGCGATAATTGTTTATAATCGAAACAAGTGAAAATAATGACTTACGATTATTTGTTTTGGGGAATCCCCTTCACCCTCTTGAACACCAAGGGTTTCGGGACTTTGCCAACCCATTTCACCCGAAGTTTGGGATGTGTGTTCCTCAGAATGGGGAGGAGGTGGGTCACCGACTTCAGGAGGCCCACCATACGGCGCTCAGCGACATGGATGATGTCAAGATCGTAGTCGTCCAATGTCCAATCTGCGAGATTGATGTCAAGGGCCACCGAGTGCTCGTTCTTAAGATTCCATGGCGCCAACAACCGGTCGACATCGGCCCAACCCATTGGAAACCTCTGCGGCAACTTGTCGTCAAAGTAATGGGTCAGCGTGTCGTTTCCCTTCACCACGTCAAGGTTCCCCTTCGCCTCCGCCAATTGCTTCTGCAGCAAATACCCCCTAGATGAAATCCAGAACAGCTACGCCTTCGTACTTGTCATCTGCCATGATGTCCTTCCGCAGAAGAGCGCAAGCTTGCTCAATATACCGCACCTAAGGAAAACCAGTTATACGGAAGAGCATATGATGAGGAGGGTGATGCATCGAACCACGATGGGGGAACCGAATCTCGGATGTCGCCTAGTTGGTCGGTGATTGGAGTACCCCGAAGAACTCCTTCTGCAGTAGGCTTCCTTCGACTGACCGGACGGGCTCACTGTCGTCCTTCATCCAGGCAGCGAACACATCAACGTCTGCCCTCGTCGCCATGGCTAGCTCCGCGACATCCACGACCTTCTTGCACACACGCGACTTCTTTGTTGGCGGAGTTCCTTCCGTCTTGGAGACAGTATCAGGATTTTGACGGGTGCTCCTTCTCCGCCATTGGAGGGGCACCTCAGGATCAACCTCAACATGGGAGGCCTCGGGGGCAACCAACTCCTCCTGCAACTAGTACACTAGGTTGCGTTTAACATGACAGTTAATAAAATTGATAGGACAGTGTAGTGCTCATACCTCCTTGGCTTTTCCCTTGGCCTTATCCTTGTCCTCATTGGTGAGATGTCTCTCCTCCATGGCCTTGTCCTTGTCTTTGACCTTCACTGCTCCCTGAACCTATCCACATTACATCTAATTAAATTGACATATACTGATATTTTCATGACAGGTACTGACATGTACATGACATCTAATACTCATAACATGACAGTTATATAAAATTACATGACACTTTTGATATGATGCTATGGCATACGGATAAACTTAACTCTTTCTTTGTCAGAACCTCTCATTGCTTCTCCGGCTCCCTAGTCCCCTTCCCCCTCAGTGCCCTCTTCATGTATTCAACCGACTCCTCATGCGTGGCCATCTTCGATCCTAACTCCGCGGTTATACTCCTCGCCATGTCGTCAATCTTTGCCATTAACCTTGACTCGATCTCTAAGATGGCACTTTGCGACACGGTCTCCTCCCCTGATTCTTGCGTTGACCCATGTGCTCCCTTTGGTTGTTTCGGCCGTGGAGGTTTCACATTTGCGAATACGAACGCCCAGACAATGTCGTCAAAGAAGTTGACCCATTTGTCATGATTGCTTCAGGCATCGCCGTAGAAACGGGTAGCTCCCTCCACTTCATCGGGGAGTAGAAGCGACCTCACATCTTCAGGGTCATTGAAGTTCCCGAGCTCCTTTGCCTTCTTCAGTCGGGTTTCGATGGTGGCATACTCGACGTTCGTGTCTCTAAACTCGTATCGCAGACACCTGGGGTATACCTTCTCGTCTATAATGTTTGTGCATCCGACGACCACTACAGGAGGGAGGGCTTCGTACACCCAGAGATGCAACATAAGTTGTCCAGTAAAAATGCACTCTATGTCTAGTAAAAAAATTATTGGATGGCTAGTACTCGTTCATAAGGCGTCCGGTGAGGTTTGTGTACGAACCTGGAAGGCGAGGGGGAATCCCATCAAGCAGTAGGTTGGGCGTGATGCACTGGAGCTGCTATCATTGTGTTGGACCTTCCTCTCTATTGCAAGGTTCAGGAACTCGTTCGTTCGCTCATAGCAAACCCGACCCCACGAAAAGGCTAGGAACCTTTCAATGTCGGCGACGAGGTCGACCACACACCCGTGAATGTAGTTTTTGGGTTCCCTCCCGAACAACACGCCATCGACCAGCATGAGAAGAATAATTTTAAACTTTCTTGTTGACGATTTCTTAGATGCCATTGACACATGGAACATCACCTCGAACTTGCACATCTTCATCTTCGCGAATCCAAAGAAATCAAACACTACCCTCTCGAACGTTGAGTCATCCTTGGGCGTTTCTCCATAGCTGCAGTTGAGACCAGTGACAAGGGTGAACTCATCTATTGAGAACCCCACGACCGCATCATGGATCTTGTACCACGTTTCATTCTTTTTCTTCATCTTCAGTTGTAGTTAGAGAACATAGTGAACAAGCTGCCCGGAGAACCGGACCCTTGTGCCCAGTCTTGCAATGCCCCCCAACGAGCTGATCATCACGCGCTTCCAATGGGACTTGCTCAACCGGTTGTCAATGTTTACTAGGAGTTGCATCCGAGAGTATTGGTTAATTTTTGCTTTGAAGTGTCTGTCTTTTTCGACGGCGTACACAACCTCCATAGACTTCAACATGTCAGCCACACGGCACCACAACAATCACAACCTACATTACTCGAACGAAAGCCCATCATACCGCGCCGAAGGTTTGAGCTCTACGATCGAAAATCTTCTTTACACTACGTTGCGACATTTTTTATATTCACCACATATCCTGCATGTTGGGAGACCGAAAATCAGTATTCTAGAAATCAATTCGTGTCCCCCAACCCACAGTTCCCTTCATATCAGTCCCACAAGGCCACAAACATTCCAGCATTCAATATGTACATAATGGTTACTAATTCATAACCTATGCATATCAAATGTCAAACCTATTCATCTTAATATTGAATGCATTCAATGGTTCCATAATCATCCCTGCGGTTTCCCTTCCACATGTCCAACCTAGCTGTTTTCTTTTAACATGACACCAAGATAATTACACATGACAGATAAATTTTCATACATGATAGCCCACTTATTCAATTTGTACATCTCCAATTGCACACGAGTCGCCATACTTCTGAGAATTTCGATTTGAAATAAACGTTCACCCTTTCTAACACTTCCCCTAACCCTAATTTGCCCCAATTCGACCAATTTTCCTCTAAATTGAACTTATCTACAATCATTCGCCCCATTTCGGTCAATTCCCCACTAAACTAAACGAATATACACTCACCCCGCTCCTAATAAGTTGGATTCGACATAAACATTGCCCAATTTCCCCATTCTCAAAATTTGCCTTCTCTCTCAGTCGCGCACACCCCAGTTCCCAAACTTTCCACCCTTTGTTTTTAACTTGACACCGGTTACTTCCTAAATGAAAAGACGATATTGCGAACTGTCAACCCATTCGACCCCTTTATCCCATTTTCACACAATCAAAAACAGTTTAGGTTCTTCCAATCGGTTTCTCCCCTACGAATCCAAGCAAAACGTAATTAATCGGTCGAGTTAGGGTTTACTTACTTTTAAATCGGCCTCTTCAATGTCGATTCGGCTTCTTCTTCTCCTCTCTTGCTATGTCGTCGTCTTCCTCTTCTTCTTCCTTCTCTTCTTGTTTTCCTCAGGTTTACATGAGCCATTGTTGCCCTCTCTCTTCCTCTTTTGTAAGCCCGTGAGAGGCAGTTGAGTTTACAGTTTTTAAGTTACACTGTCCATTTTTATCTTCCCCTCTCTCCACATTAATTTCCCCCGCTTCCCCCCCCTCTCCCTCTCTCTCTCTCTCTCTCTCTCTCTCTCTCTCCACAATAACTTCACCCGCTTCATCTCTCTCTCTCCACCTTTACTTCCTCTCTCCTCTGTACCGGTTAACTTCCCCCTTTTTTGACCTGTTGCAATTGTTTTAGGAGGGGGGTTAACCTTTGCAATTATTTTGGATAGTGGGTTAGACATGCAAAGTTGGCCGGGTTTTGAGTTATTTACTACAATTCACTCAAACACTTTTTGAAAGACGCAAATAAAAATCACACAAATTACGTGAATTATCTTTTAGATAGGTAATCAAGTATGATTTTGACAACAATGTATTGCCAAATTTCAATGAAATTAATGATGAATAGAAGGAGCTTAGGATTTGAAGCATACGAGTCAATGAGTAGATTATATATTGAATCATATTTAATTTTACTAAAAATACTTTTTAAAATATACAAATAACATGAATTACATATTCAATTTAATAAAATTGATTATCCAAAAGTCCCGAACGAAAATGATTCAACAAATTCAACCCAAATAATTAAAAGTTTGAAACAAATGTATACCAACATCTACTTGAAACCTGAATGAGACCGACCTAAATACCGACCCAAAACCCGAACGACACCGACCCGATTCTAACCGATAACCCAAATGGGTCCAACCCGATTCTACCTAAAACTCGACCAATAGGAATTTCATTTTGATCGAATCCGACCCGACCCGACCCAACATAGCCCGACACATAAATTTTGACCGAGTTTACCCAACTCATCAGTGACCCGACCCGAACCCGACCGGATAACCCGAATTGCCAGCTCTAAGTAAATCCATCACATCATTCCTTGACAAAATATATCATTCTTTTATTATTTTGTTGTTAAGTTCCTTATTCTTTTCCATTAAACACCCCAATTTGTGTGCTATTAAACACCCCAGTTTTTCGCCGGCTTCCTCAGCTTTTTTGGGAGTTGATTTTCTTGGATCGTTTTGTTGTAGGGTTTCTCTGCTTGTTTCATTTCGCTTGTTGTTTGTATTTATGTCTCCTTAGGCTGTATGTTTGACGGTTCACCGTCTGCCGACTCTGTCGGCCTCTCGGTGAGTCAGACCTGTCTGACCATCGAATTTTTACCTTATAAAAAAAAAAAAAAAAAAAAAAACTACTCCGTATATACTCCCTCTGTCCTAAAATGCGTGGGCTTTTAGCATTTTGCACAGGTTTTATTAAAACACTTTACTTTTAAAAAACATCATCATTATACTAACTTTTTCATAAATTTTATTATTTTTTAACAAAAACTACACATTTTAACCAATCAAATTATTTTAAAAAGTCACCAATACACAAACAAATACAAATTATTATAATTTCCTACCTAGAAAATATAAAAGTTTATCAATTTACCTCTAAAAACTCATTTATTATTGAACGGAGTGATTATTATATAAAAAAAATAATGGTGTAAGCCAAACTGACAAAAGTTTTAATCAACAGGAATAAAGGAATAGGTAGGTGTGCGTGATTATTCTGCACCACACGTGCGTCACCGAATTTGAACTTGAACCCCTACCTCGTCTTTCAGTTTTTATTTAGGGTAAATTATAGAAAATCACCCTTAAAAACGTTATTTATTACAAAACCACCCTTGAAATCATCTTTTATAAAAAAAACCCATATATTTATTTTCCTTTTGAAATACCACCCACTGGCATTTTTATGTGTAAAAGTTATTAAAAAATGTTATGTTTTCCTATTTTCTTAAATATTTTGGTTAATTTATCGTATAATCTTGTTATATTGAATACAAAAGGTAAGAATTGAACATTTTAAAAATACTTTTTACATACTAGGAGTAGGGGATCCGGACTACCAGCTTTAATTGTTTAGCTTTCATGTTTTGTCTAGGTTTATTTTCTCCCTTTGAAATGCACTGTGAGTCCTTTGTCCCAACTTTCCGTCCCACAAAATTATTTTGTCATTAAATTAATATTAGAAAAATTTTAAAAAATATGTTTAGCTTCTACATACTTATGAATAGGCTTTGTATTCTTTATACAGTGTGGACTGTGGATACACGTACATTATATATTAAAATTTATTATTACAACTTTTATCAAATCAAACTATGTAATGAAATACGGTAATAATCAAATGATCGTTTATAGTTTTAACATCTTATTACAATAAATCAATGTTAATTTCGTGTATTTGGCTATTATCTTGTCGGTCATAAAAAATTCTTACAAACGCAAACATATCTTCTTTTTTTTTTGTTACTGGTGTTGAAATGAATAATAAATCTAATTAGATGATGGATTACAAAGCGGGAGAGAAAGATGCTCGGAGGATCGGAAAAGGAAATTATGTGGTTGGAGGATAAGAACCAAGTATTTGATTGAGACAACAGATTGGAAGAAAACAAGGGCAAAAACAAGCAAAAGGGAACCTTCTCTTAGAGAACACATGGGGTGGGGGTTAGACGGATGCCTTTGTGATTACTACTCCATAGGAGTACTTCCAAATCCAAACAGGACCCAAAAATATTTAGTTATTTTTCTTCTGTATACTAATATGTAGGTTGGAAGCTAGTTTCCATCTAGATTAGTTGGGTGCAAATCTTTATGGTTTCTTTAAGTATTTTAACTCAACTATTGTTTTGAAGATTCGCCCCATTACTAATTATTCATAAAATTAAAAAAGACACCTTCAAAAGACTCGATCATCCGAAGCCAGACACTACTCCTCTTTAATCCTAATGCATATTTTCTTTTCTTTATCGACCTATCTGCATCATATATATATATATATATATATATATATATATATATATATATATATATATATATATATATATATATATATATATATATATATATATATATATATATATATATTTTGATAAAGTAAGAATTTGAGGGCCAGACAAGCTTGGTACCTTAATAGGCCGACGAAGTCGGCAAACGGCGAACCGTCAAAGAAACAACCTAATAAAAAACGGTGCTATACAGACGATGACAAGCACATACAACCAGTCGAACAAGCACACCTAATCCTAGCATACAGGGGACAACGTAGACTAAGAACCCGAGCCAAGTAGAGACACCGCTGGCCAGCGGTACATCAGGAGTCCCTGTGGGCAGTGAAGACGATCCTCCAAGGAAATATCCGGTTTGCGGAGTCGCCTCGATACACACCGCCACGACCCGAGAAGAGAGCCATATGAATATCATAAAAAAAATTGTAGAATATGGCAAAAAAAGGGGGGGGGGGCAATTTGTTCGTAGAATATCTAGTGCGGGACGAACATCGTTGGAAATTTTGCCCTTTATCAGATATTAATAATATCCCAACTCAAATCTCAAACCAATAGATTTGTAAATAAATGAATTGATGAACCAACAAACTAGTATAGCGATAAAGTCCAGAGTCGAACGCACATAGCGAACGGTTGCGATGCAAATGATTTTTATGACAAAAGCAACAATTTGTAGCAAATTGATCACAAAGTAAAGTAAAGAGACATATGATTGCAATGTATTGATAATAAGATAGAGGAAATATTTCACATGTAATTCTCAGGCCATGGTTGAGGTTCAAGCTCCTAGGATCGATTCAATAATTATTTCTAAGTATATGTCGACTTTGTTGACTCCACCTTGATGAATATATGTGATATAGTTTTGTATGGATGATGGAAGACAAATAAGGTAGTATTTTATTCAAATACAATTATGTTATATAGTTCTTTTATTTGATTTGATTTATTATGCGATTATATTTATTATGCGGGTATATCTACTTAAAATCAATTTTGGTTCAAAAGATTTATTTGATTTCTTTAAATCTGATTTTTAGAGATTTGTTATTTGTTTTGAATATATGCTTATTTTTGTGCTTTATTTTTTATAACAAATATTTGAAAAATAAAGTTGCTGAGATTTTAATTTTGAATTGGATAAGATTTGTTTTATTTTTGAATTGGATAAGATTTGTTTTATTTAAAAGATGGAGTGAAAATCATATTTTGTTATTGGATTTATCTAAATCCTTTTTTTATTAAATTGCTTTTAAATTTGTTTGAAAAGTGGTTATCTAGATATTTGTTTGAGATTAACATGTGCAGATTTTAAGCTACAAACGACAAGATTTGTTCAGCACACATGCACCTATTTTCTAGGGGGGAATGGAATTCAAACCGGCTGATTTTTTGTGCAACCAAAAATCAGATTTTGTGGAATTTATTCAAAATCAAATCGGCTGAAATTCAAGCTAAAATCTTGGATTTCCAGCAGCAACAATTCAGCCCCTGGGCCTATAAAAGACTAGAGCAAGTGGTGAAGAAAATAGGAACACAAGCACATCATTCAAGCGAGCAGTTCAAAGCCAAAGCGATCATCTTCAAGCTTATCTATTTTCTTTCTCTCCCTCGTTGTAATTACTTTTATTTCTAGTTGAGAGAGAAGAAAAAAATTTGAGCGTTATAGGATAAATCATTCTCGTTATACTAAGAGTATCCCTATACTCAAACGTATACACACGTTGGTGTGGTTAGGGCTACTATTTCACGAGCGTTTTGGGTTGACTAGATAATAGCGGGCGAGGCTACGAGAAGGGTAGTTCTTCTAAATTGTATTTAGGACTCTAAGGGATCTGAGTTGACTAGATAGGAGCGGGTGAGGCTTCGAGAGTTTAGAAAAAGGAAAGATCTTCGTTAACAATTCACGTGTTCTTTATATTTTATTCCGCACTTATAATTAACATTTTATTTTCGTAGCTTAACATGCCTGTAGAAACAAACAGCTTTCTGGAATGATTTCAAGACCTTGGAAGTCCAGTTCAAGACCTTGAGATCTAGTTTAGAGGCCTTGAAGTTTCTACTGCAGGAATGCTTTGCGAAAATCTTCCATACGCTATTCAACCCCCCTTCTAGAGTATTTGTCTTATTATTATTTACATTAAGTACTCGATTTTTCAATAGGTATCAAAGCTTAACTCACTTATTTGATCTAACAATCTGTGAGATCGATCATGAGTACTATAGGAGAAGGTGGTTTCGATCAAGGAAGGTCATCTCATTGCCCTCCTCTCTTCTGTGGTGACAACTTTGTGCATTGGAGGTCATTGATGAAAATGTTCATCGCTGATCAAGATATGGAGCTTTGGGAACACATACAGAGAGGACCAATCATACCAATGAAGCCTGGTACTTCAGGAGGAGAACAAGTGGCGAATACAGAAGTAGAATACAACCAGCCCGACCTGGAAAATGTGGCCAAGAACTTTCGGGCCATGCATGTACTATATTGTGATTTGAATACTGACGAATTTAATCATGTTTCTTCTTGCAAGAGTGCTAAAGAAATCTGGGATAAGTTAGTAGTAACTTATGAAGGAACAAGCCAAGTAAAGGAAACAAAGATAGGCATCTACCTACGCAAATATGAGTTGTTCAAAATGATGCCCATAGAAACGGTGAAAGAAATGTTTACAAGATTTACACAAATCGTGAACAACCTGGATTCTCTCGGAAAAACTTTCACCAATGAAGAAAACGTCAGAAAGATCTTGAGAAGCTTGCCAAAAGCGCAATGGGGTCCAAAGCTAACCGCAATAGAGAATGCTCAAAACCTATCGACTTTGCCTCTGGAGGATCTCCTTGGTAAGCTTATTACCCACGAGATGATCCTTGGAGAGGAAGATGGGGAAGTAGCCTCTAGTGTAAAAAATTTGGCCCTAAAAGCTAAGAAGGAAGAAGCATCCTTAGACGACGACGGATGGGATAACCTAGATATACATAAGATAAGGCTAAAAAGAAAGCCTTATAAAAGAGAGACAACCTAACGTTGTCCTCATAAAAAATGGACAACCACTACTGCCCAATCTAACCCAAAAGTATAACCCAATAACACTACATATACCAGCCCTCACATCCGAAGTAACCCACTACTACCCAGCTTTAACCAACGCTTCCCTCTAGTGCCTAAGTAATGTTGTATGCCACCGGATATCTCTTCGTGACTGGCACTTGCACAGAAGAGATAACCGGGACTTACAACTCTCTATACTTAGTGTAATGTACGAATACGCATTAAAACATTCTTCACAAAAGATCTTCTTGTTACTAGCCATCCAGGTAAAGTAGACTGTTACTGGAAAAGCCATGAGCTTAGCCTGGAAAAGCACCGACTTCTGGTCATTCATTGGCGTTCTAGCGAACCAACAAAGCCAATCTTGGATAGAAACAAGCTGAAGAGGAATACCTACCCAAGCAAACACCCCACGATGAACTTCAATTATCTTACTACATTCGAACCATAAATGATGCACACTTTCTTCTTCAATCCTACAGAGTGCACAAACAGCCGCTTCCGGACCACGCCAATGCTTGATCTTGTCCCCCGTTTGCAGCCGGTTATGAGCAGCCAACCATACAACGAAAGCCCACTTCCGACATTGTGGTCTTTTCCATATCAGCTGAACCCATTCCACTTGTTCCCCTTTGTTCCTGAACACTTCGTAAAGATTTCTGCAGGAGATGCGCCCAGCTGAGTCCAACAGATCAGGTACTAGATCCTCGACTTCACCATCAGCTGACAACAACAGCTTGAGCTCCTCCTTGCTGTCAACAACACCCTTCCATAACCAAGTGTCATTAACTCGCCTCATAGAATCCCATATCCCACCATTCGAGAGATGATTAGAGGAACACCATCTCTGCCAAACACTAGGAATACCAAGATGGAGCTCCAGATACAGCTTCGCTTGGACACTTTTGTTCCAAGCCAAAATTTCTCGAATGGCAAGCCCTCCTTCCGATTGAGGCTTATTAACATCCTCCCACGCAACTAGATTCTTCATGCCTTCAAGTGTACCGGTCCATAAAAATTTTCTGCACATCCCCTTTAGCCTATCGATGACCCCTTTGGACAGCAAAGAAACTTGTCCTCGGAAATTGAACACTCATCAACAAACTGACCGGATCAGTTGTAACCTATCGGCATAAGAAAGTTTCCGTGGTGTCCATGACTGGATGAGTGCACCGATTTTATCAAAGAGCCCATCGTATTGATGGATTGCAACACGTTTAAAATGAAGAGGCAGACCAAGGTACCTAATAGGGAATTCTCCTCTCTCATAACCTAAATACTGAATACACTCAGCTGCTCAATGGTCAGAAACACCCGCGAGGAACACTGTGCTTTTCTCCTTATTGGCACGAAGCCCTGACATAACAAAGAAGTTGTCCAAGAAACCTTGAACCAGTCTTATCGATACAATATCAGCATGACAAAAAAGCCCAGGTAGAGGACCCTACTTGTCATCCCTATAGGCATGGTGGACAATGTACCAGTACAAGTAGGTAAGTTCTTTGTCCCTGCTGATTTCTTAGTTATTGATATGGCGGAGGACCCTACTTGTCCAATTATTCTAGGAAGGCCCTTCTTGGCGACGGTGGATGCCAACATAAGCGTAAGGAAGGGAGTGCTCACTTTCAACATCAGCGATGAGGTAATTGAGTTTCCTTTAAAAAAAACTGAAAGGCATACAGGTCCCAAGGAAGAGGTCAAGTCCATATCAGCCAGGTACATCACTTGCGGGGAGCCTAAGGTAAGAAATATGACTCCCGAGGAGCTGGAAATGAGGGATATGGAAGCCCAGGTGGAGGAGATCATGGCCATCCTAAACGAGGACACATAGGACCTACTCCACATCGACCAAGGTACACTACAAAAACAAATTATATTAGCCACGGTAGTTAGCAACGACATGGGATTGCCGTCGCCAATGCTACAACTTTTGCCACGGCATAAGCGACGGGACAAGAGGCGGTTGCAAAAGAACCCCCTTTTATGGGAGGACCCAACCCTAATTACAATACAACATACTCCGCCTCCCACTCTTCTCCTCCGACTCTTGAACATTCATCTTCTCATATCTCCAACCTATCATTCATTTTCTCAGATCTGCCTCCCAACTCTCCTCCTCCGACTCTTGTGCATCTATCCTTTCTCTCCCCTTCGCATCTGCTCGTGACCCGTCATCTCTCGTGCTGGCTCTTGTGCGTTTCGCCATCAATGGACCTCGCCGCCTATGCTAATTAGCTTCGACCTTCCTTGGTATGCCAACTTTCGAATTAGGGTTTCGATTGTTAGGGTTTTGAGAAATCTGAGATCTACTCCATTTTTGTTTGATTTTCATTGCTGGAACCACTTGCCTTATTTTCCAGTCCTCCAAAATGAACTTTTATGGCTTTGATTTTTATCGTGTTATGAAATTAATGGCTTTTTTTTGGAACATTATCCCGTCATTTATCTTTTTGATGCTCACTTGTTCTGTTATTTGCCTACAATATGAGGGTGATGATGAAGACGCCATTGTAGACGCTTTGGAAGAGGATCTGGTAGAAGTGGACTTCGTACAAAGGCAGTCCTTAGAGCATCCAATGTGGAAATCTCTAGTATGATACATCTCTTCCTGCTGTTTAATTTTTTCACATTATGTTTTTAATTTTACAAACTATGCTTGTGAAACTCGATCAAAACTGCTTATATAGTTGGATTTGTTGGTATAATTTACTGAGTCGCTCATCAATTGATCAAACACATTCATTTCTAGGTTTGGATAGGTTGTGTATTGTAGATGAGTTGTTTTGATTATGGCTCACCCAAGAATGATGAATATCAATCTTCCTGACATCTACGAAAACCCAGATCGGGAAAGGTAAAAGAGCCTTGCTTTTTCATCAGTTGTGATAGGCGCCCCTTTGAATGGTGTCACTGGGTCGTTTTCTGTTTCATTCCGCCATTTGAAGTCCCCAAAAGAAAGGTAATGTTGAATTTACGCTTTGATTAATTTTTCGTCTATTTTGGATTTCGTTTCCATGCTCCCTTGTCTTCAATTTCTCTTTTGAAATTTCAGTAATATAGGGTTTAAGTGTTTGACTCTGGGGAATTTAGGGTTTAGGTGTTGTAAAATATTATTCATTAAATTGATTAAAGTTGATTTAGCCCGAAATGGATCTTTCATCGACACCCCTTTAAAATTGGATTCATGATTTGGTGTTTGAAACAACTTGGATGAGACGTAACTTTAATGAGCAAATCCAAAGTTGAAGATGAATAAATTTGTGAGTGAGGTTAGGCAGAAAATGATATGGGGGTTTATTTGAAAAATGCAACTACTCCAATGAACTTTAATTTGTTAGTTCCATGAAGACCTTCATGTCAATATTTCATGTTTTAAAAGTTAATATTAAGTAATGAATGACCAGATTTTTTTCTTATTCAAGTTTATTTATTTGCTGGCTAGCTTGTTATGTGAAATCACATTTACACATTTATTGAGTATTGTAATGCAGTTGGTCCAGCCTCTTTTGTATCTATGATAGCTCTATCCCTTTGCTGCTATCAAATGATTTTTACAAATTGATTATGCTGTTTGAATACTGAGCACTCATACATAAACAATTTGGTCGTAGGATAAATGCTTTGTTATGAATCTGAGATCTAGGTCCTTTAAAATCCTTCTTCTCCTATGGACTTCCACCAGACATGGAATTTTTAGCCAGCTAAGGCAACACTCATTATTGAGAAAATTATAATCACCACAAGCTTCTTTCCTTTAGTCATGATCATCTCTTCTTTTGGCGATTTCCTATCATCTGTTGCATATAGTGCTACATTGCCACTAGCAACACATCTTCCATTTTACTTTTTTCACTTGTATTTTTGACACTACTGCTGATACTGGCATCCCAGGGGCCATGAAAATTTCTATATCCCAAACCCCAAGGAACCATATGACTTTTATAACCCAAGAAGCTACAATATACTGAAAATGCTTTTTTATGTATAACGTCTATTCGTGATTGCTCGGTTGTCCCTGGTGGGCTAGGTATAAATTTCAGCATGTTTTCATTTGGAATGTTGTTACTATATAGCTAGATGTGGTTGCAAGTTGTAACACCTTTTGCTGACATATTTTCTACCTGGTTGGATTTGGAATGTTCTGCCTCGAAACACTACTTAGCATTTGGGTTATACAGGTTAATTTCATTATTACTCTCTGTTACAAAATAAATTTCAACAATCTGTTGGTCCCACTTCAACTGACGCCTTCTTCGTATTCCACAGCAAGTTTACATGTATTTCCGAGGCAATGGCAAGGCTGCAGAGATGAAGAAACAGGCTGCACGGCAAACAATGATGTATGCATTCTGATCTGGCGGAACTGATCACAATAGTTAAACGTACATACCAAAGGTTGAATGGCAAACAATGATGTTTGCAGACTAAGATGGATTTAACTACCTTAGGACTTATTTGACGAGGAGGTGCTTTATCTCGAGGAAGAAACCCTCACTGTGAGCTCCATTCAGTTATTGGCAACAGGTACCTAATTCCACCCTTTTCATCCACCCCTTATAAAAATCAGATCTAACACAAATCTCAGTTAGAAACAATTTTATTAGGACTTTAAAATGGCTTACTTTTTAATAGATTAAAATATATAATTAGAATCAGTTTAAGGCGTCTAAAATTTAAGGAGTACCAACAGTTAAGGTCGATACCTCTTACAATCGTTAAAAACAAAGTTTGTCAAGAGAATCTTAATTGTTGTATAAAAAGAGGGTTAAGAAGAAAAGCACAAGGTTGATACCTCTTACAATCCTGTAGGGCCTTGTCACATTTTATTAGTGGCAAGTTATAGTATTCTTGACAATGTTTGTCAAGCAAGGATAGTAGCACATGGATACGTAAGCTGAAATTATATTATCATAGGAGAGAAAGAAAACAAATCATAGGGGAGAGAGAATTTCATTAGTGGCAAGCATTGTTCTAAAAAACGGTCTTGGCGGCCGCCAAGACGGTGCCAAGACGCTTGGTGGACCCACACCGTCCCGAATTCGGCCTTGGCGGTGTAGCTTGGCGGAAGAGGGTCTTAGCGGGAATGGAACATCACCTTGGCGGCCTCGGTGGGTGCAATACGGAGACTTGGCGGCCTTGGCGGGTGCAAATCGGGCTTGGCGGGGAAGAGTTTTGGCGGGCACGGGACGGAGGCTTAACGGTCTTAGCGGTTTTAAATTGAGATTATTTAGTTTTTATGCTTTCAAAGTTCTCTATCATGAAATCATGATACTTATTTGAATATATTTATATGATTTTATATTTTGTTCAAACAACTTTAAAAAGGGTCATGATGATTTTTTATTTGATATGCTATAAACTTAAAATTAATACATAGTTTATTACATAATATATGTATTATACATAGTTTATGGGATAAATATAACGAAATAATAAACAACTGTTTTATCCGCCAAGAACCGCTAATAAGGCCGTCAAACCGTCTTGGCGGCTGCCGCCAAGCATCCGCCGAGCGTTTTTTAGAACATTGGCAAGTAATAATCCTTTTTTTTTTCCATTTTTCTTAAATTAGAGCTTTAATCTCGAAAGCATTACATTGTAATGCGGAGTTGGATGGGAAATCTTAAGATTTAAAGGCCCCAGGGAAAAAAAAGCTAAGGGACATACAATCTTGGGTTAGCAAAAGTGGAGACAATGGAAGGGAAGCTCCAGGTTCAGGAAATGGTGGTGCTTCACAGAGGTAAATGATTTTGAATAATATTTATTTGATAGAAAATCGAAGAAATATATTTGAAAACTTTTTTAATTTGGGCATTTTTAGTATTTCATGGTATTTGCAGTTTTTTTGTTTGGATTTTGTTTACTTTCCCAGTAATATCAAGATTAAACTGTCCATCTATCTCCGGAACACTTTCTGTTTTAGATGAGTAGGTGATTTCAGGAATTTAGCTTCATCAAATCTGACGGACATTTTGATTTTCATGAGAGAACCTTGGTGCTTAGAATTGCTTGTCACAACGTCGCCACTTTTCCGGGGAGTGGAGAACAAGAATCCCTTACAATGTCGCTCTCTTTATTCATAATTGGCATAACTCCGAAGATCCATAGGTCAACACTTTCATTTAATTTTAAGAAAGTTTCAATCAATAGTTACACCCCCGAACATCCCAGTCTATGTTGGATGAAACTATGAGTTTCCTTCATTGACAATTCATTTGGGGGATTTGATTAACCAAGTAGATGTTTTCTTTAATTACTAATTTCCAATCAAATAGAATGACATATCAAAATATTAAAAAAAATAGATAATTTACTCGCTTTAATGGTGCTCCAAATTGGAGCTTCTAATTGCATTGTAGCTGGCTATACATATAATTAAATATCATATTATGTTATTTACAATAGCTTTCATCTTTGATTTTGACTGGATCACTAGAGGATAATATTAAACTTCAAATGTCGGAATGCTTCTTTGTCATGTTTCGGTCTTATATACTACTACTATGTATATATTTTTTCTAATAAAATTAGTTGTATTTTTTTTATTAATTACTTTAAGTGAGACAATATTGTACATATTTTCTCGTTAAACTTATGAAGTTGTTTTAGAATAGATTAGCTTAATGTGATTTCATTCTCTAGTAGATTAGCTTAATTGTGTAATTTTACATTTACAATTTTACTCTTCAGCTGCTAGAGGGATGTATTTAAAATAGAATTTGTGGTGTATTTTTTTTTTTTTATAAATATGGGACTTTTTAGCCCGGGTCTGAAGAATCCGGGCTAAAAAGTAGTGATTTTTTTTACTTCCCAGAAATCATTTAGCAACGGCATCTTATCGTGGCTAGCACTTTAGCCACGGCTATAGCCGTCGCTAATCTCTTTTGCCACCCCATGTTTCCCCACGGCTTGTTTCCCGTGGCTACAGCCGTGGCTAATACCCTTTGGCCACGGCAAATGGACTTTTAGCCACGGCAAATAGTCGTTGCTAATATCTTTTTTTTTTGTAGTGGTAAGTCGACGTCGACTAACTATTTTTCGGATGCCTTGTCAGGATTCAAGTATGGGGTCGAAGTCGACCAGAGTTACTTGACGTCGAGTAAACTTATCGACGTCGACCGGAACCCGAGCCCACCACCAACAGCAGCAACGTCGATCTATCAACCCGAAGCCGAGTTCTCCTCGACATCGACCAACTTGGTCGACGTCAACCAACCTGCTTCTTCATCGACTCCGCCTTCCTCGACCAGCAGTCCACCTGACGAAGGTAAGTCCTCGACGTTGAGTAACCCTACTCGATGTCAACTAGAATATGAGGTTTCAAAATCCGATTCTGTGAAGGTAAGCCAAGGTACTGATATCTCTTCTCCTATGTCCATTAATGATTTATCTATAGATGGGAGAGGTTTTCCTTGGTATGTGCGATTATGCAGGGTTTCCAATGATGAGCCTAAGGAATATGAAGTTGGTGACAAATTCTATATTGCCAAATCAAAGGATCATTGGTTTCCCAACAAATTCAGCAAAAAGAAGATGGGACCCTTCACGGTGAACAAGGTCCATTCAGGAGGACTGCAGCTGATGGACAAGAATGGAGTCCTGTTTGAAGCCTAAGCCACATGGGCCCTGCAAATGTCACCTTGATCCCAATGGAGAAGTCGGCCTAGCGACTATAAAGTCTAGACCTTGTAAATAGACATTTAGTTTTTTTGGATTTTTAGACATTGTTGCTTTTGTTTTTGGTTTTGGACATTACTTTTATGTTTTTCTATTGTGGGTATTTTTCTTCTAACAATATTTGCAGATACAAAGAAGAAAGAAGCAACTCGATTTCGAGCAGATTAGGTCGATATCGACCTTAACACTCGAAATCGACCAGTCCTACAGAAGCAAAGCACTCGATTTCTGACGATTAGCACACCTGTGTAGTGAGTTTCTTTCTTTACCCTTGTTTTTATATAGTGAGGATATTGTATTAAGTATGGGGTGGGGGAAGGGCTTACTTTATGCATATTTGACTTTATTTGACCATATGTGTGCATATTTAAAATTTATTTCTTGAATTTCTTATACATGGCCACGTACATTGGATTTCTTATTTGATCCATGTGCTTATATGCATGTTTTCCAAAGTTATAAAAATGACCCCCATTGAATTTTTTTTTATTAGTGTCATGGAAGCTTTAATTGAACTCGACGATGCAAAATTAGATTCATAGAGATATAGCATGAAATTGCCTAGTAAGGGAAGTCACAATGAAATGGATATTTTTATGAAAACCATGAAAGGAGGTAAAATTTGATGTTGCTTTTGACATGTTGCATGATGAGAGGATAGAGGACTTTATATTTCCATATAATGCTCATTGTTATAGTTCTAGCCTTACCTATGCTTATGCATCACAAAAGCCATATTATGAGCCTTATTTCATATATTGCTCCACATGATCTAAATAGAGCCCAATCTTTACCCTATCCGGGGATTATATTGAGAATGATGTCACATTATGGAGATTGTTATATGGTTGTTGTGTTGTTGTTATATACTACCTCCGTCTCAAAATTTAAGTCGTTTTAGGATTTTACACAAGTTTTAATAAAACACTCATCCATCAATTAACATCATCATTCCACTAACTTTTTTCATAATTTTTTTTAACACCCAATACATTTTTTAACCAATCAAAATCTTTAAAAAAGTCAACAACACAGAAATCGATACAAATCATTATTATCCCTTACCTAGCAAACCTAAAATGACCTAAATTTTGAAACAAAATTTAAAGGCTAAAATGACCTAAATTTCGAGACGGAGGGAGTATCATTATTGGAGTTTGTCAGGAAATTGAAATTTTATGGAAAATTTAATGAGTGAAAGAAAATCCGGTCACCTCAAGGGATAAAGGTAGATCAATCCTGTCTACGTTGAGATAATAGTTCCGTAGGATGGAACACCGAGGTGAGGATTTCGACGCACTAAGTATCCGGGGTCATTCATGACACCCATGTTTGCGACTCGCGAGAAGACAATGCTGAAGTGAGAGAGGTAAAAGCATAATATTGAAAAAAACATTGAGCGAATGAGCGAAAGGTGAGAAACCAAAAGAAGAAGGAATGTGGTATGAAAGTTTGGAAAACCCTCCATTTCCCCGGATCATTAGCACCAACTGGCAAAAAAATTGCCCACCTTTAGCCTTTTACCAATCTACTGCTTATTGAGCTTAAATTAAAGTCCTCTTGATTATTAATTCTTTGTCACTTATGAATTGTTTTGCATAACCCTCATTTTGTGAGTAGATGTTGCTTTATATTGTACATGCATGAATTTGAAGACATTAGTACCTTTTCAAGGATGGTAATTAATTGATTGCAGGAAGATATGGCAATGAATCTAATATGTTGAGAGTTTTGATTTCTTCCCCTGTATGACCATTAAAAGTATCGTTTGAGGACAAACAAGCTTAAGTATGGGGTGTTTGATGTGAACCTATTTGACCATGTTTTATACTCACTTTTATATCGCTTTCTGTATGCATTTCATGCATTTGGGTTAGAATAATACAGAATCTATGTAGTTTACGCTTATTTGCCAAATTATGGAGTCTACACTAGTTTCTGTTCAATTTCGCAGAAATCGGATGCACTATGGAGCTTAGAGGAAAGTCATGAAGAAACTAAGGATGGTGCAGCTGGAAGAAAACACCATTTTTCGCCATTCATCATTCTGAATCAAGCTTTGATGCCTTCATGAACGTTGTAGCCCTCGAAATGAGCTTTCCAACGCATGCTCATATGCGTCAATCGGACCAACGAGGACTCGGGAAAGTGCATTTCAAGAACGGAGAAGAATGCTGAAAGCGGACAAAGTTACTCGAAGTCGACCAACTTTTACTTGACATTTGCTCCAGATGACGAGATCGAGCACGAACTGAGCATAGGACCACTCGAGACAACGAATCCTACTCGACGTCGAGGAGTTTGGTCAACGTCGAGGAGATTCTAGAAGCAGTCCGAGTCCGAGATCGAGGAGAAATCCGAGTGAGAGGAGTTGCTTGCAAGCCAAGATTCGAGATATTCTATCAAGTCAAGTTCTATCAAGAGAAGAATGATCTATCCACAATAGTCCTAGTTTCTATTTAGATATAATTATTTTATTTCCAAATTTTATCTTTAAGTCTTTAGATAGATTAATTTAGATATAGATAGATGTTTCTTTCCTTGATTATCTAGGGAATGAAGCCTATAAATAAAGTCTTAGGGGCTGAGTTTTATCAATTCAATTCTATTTACAATTAGTTACATAGAGAGAAAGAGAGAGCTTGTGGCGAGAGAAGGTGGAGAGTTGAGAGACGATTTGGCTTCGATTGGTTGTAAGATTTCTTTTAGTTTATTTAATGCAATTTAGTTCCCTTTTATTATTGATGTCTTTCTTGATGACGAAGAGCGAGTAGTCACCCAACTTCTAAGGTCGAGATGAGCCCGGCGGTAGCCATGTAAGGTGATGCGGTAAAGGTACAATCTTTTGATGAGATTTCGCCTTCTATCCCTACGAGCATGATTCTTTTGCGAATGTTAAAGGTGATCCTTGTTTGTGTTATTGAAGCGAAAGTGATCTTAATGCAACTTGGATTAATTATGTGAAAAATGGTTAGTAATAATTAGGATTTATGCGAGAGCCTCTATATTCCTATTTGTTAATAACGAGAGTTATTTGATGAAAAGCATGATCTTTTATGCCTTTATGTTTTATTTTACATTGTTATCGTTGCGGTGTTGAAACCCTGATCTTGGAAGTCTTTAGTTTATTTATTTATTTCACCAGTTTTAAGTTCTGCCTTGCGAAAAGTTGTGATTTTTAGGTTATGTGTTGATCGAATTCGAGTTCTATTTTGGTTGAAATTTTGGGTCGATATCGAGTACATAGGTCGATATCGACCAATTTGCGTTTTCTGTTCTGTTTTGCTTGTTTCTGCATTTTACAGTTTCTGTCGACAGTGTGGTCGATATCGAGCTCTTAGGTCGATATCGAGCGCTCTTCTGGTCGATTTTCTACTGAGTTTTGGAACTGAAAAGTCGGGCGCTGACACGCTTCCTCGTGGATCGATCCTGACTGCCTTCTACTACAACGAGAGGAAGTCTTGTATTTATTTGCTGAGACAGGGAGTCAGTTTGCTTTATATTTTATTTATATTTTATACTTGACCATCCTCCTGCAACCACACTCCACCTTTATGAATATATGTTATATATTTTTGTAGGGATGATGGAAGACAAATAAGGTAGTATTTTTTGCGAATATCAATTATATTATATAGTTCTTTTATTTGATTTGATTTATTATGTGGTTATATTTATTATGCGGGTATATCTACTTAAAATCAGATTTGGTTCAAAAGATTTATTTGATTTCTTTAAATCTGATTTTTAGAGATTTGTTATTTGTTTTGAATATATACTTATTTATGTGCTTTATTTTTTTATAACAAATATTTGAAAAATAAAGTTGCTGAGATTTTGATTTTGAATTGGATAAGATTTGTTTTATTCAAAAGGTGGAGTTAAAATCATATTTTGTTATTGGATTTATCTAAATCCTTTTTTATTAAATTGCTTTTAGATTTGTTTGAAAATTGGTTATCTAGATATTTGTTTGAGATTAACATGTGCAGATTTGAAGCTACAAACGGCAAGATTTGTTCAGCACACATGCACCTATTTTCTGGGGCAAATGGAATTCAAAAGGGCTGATTTTTTGTGCAACCAAAAATCAGATTTTGCGGAATTTATTCAAAATCAAATCGGCAGAAATTCAAGCTAAAATCTGAGATTTCTAGCTGCAATAATTCAGCCCCTGCCCCTATAAAAGACGAGAGCAAGTGGTGAAGAAAATAGGAACACAAGCACATCATTCAAGCGAGCAGTTCAAAGCCAAAACGACCATCTTCAAGCTTATCTATTTTCTTTCTCTCCCTCGTTGTAATTACTTTTATTTCTAGTTGAGAGAGAAGAAAAAAATCCGAGCGTTATAGGATAAATCATTCTCGTTATACTAAGAGTATCCCTATACTCAAATGTATACACACGTTGGTGTGGTTAGGGCTATTATTTCACGAGCGTTTTGGGTTGACTATATATTAGCGGGTGAGGCTACGAGAAGGGTAGTTCTTCTAAATTGTATTTAGGACTCTAAGGGATCTGAGTTAACTAGATATGAGCGGGTGATGTTTCAAGAGTTTAGAAGAAGGAAGGATCTTCTCGGTTGTATCTAGGATCTATAAGAAGTGAAATAATAGTTGTTTGAATCGTACGGGTTGGATAACCCTAAGCGGAGACATAGGCTGATTATAGCCGAACTTCGTTAACAATTCACGTGTTCTTTATATTTTATTCCGCACTTATAATTAACATTTTATTTTCGTAGCTTAGCAGGCCTACAGAAACAAACAACTTTCTAGAACGATTTCAAGAACTTGGAAGTCCAGTTCAAGACCTTGAGATCGAGTTTAGAGGCCTTGAAGTTGCCACTGCATAAATGCTTTGCGAAAATCTTCCATACTCTATTCAACCCCCTTCTAGGGTATTTGTCTTATTATTATTTACATTAAGTACTTGATTTTTCAGACTTGAATAAAGTTGATGGATCCGCAAGGATACAATCTTCTTATTCAATAGCACTAAAGAATAGCATTAAACACTCAAGTTCTAAGACCATTTGGTATATTGATTCAATGCAATTAGAAGACAATAAGAACAACCCATATGCGCCCTAATAACATCTAACGACATAGATCAACCGAAATCATCTACTATAAAGACATAGAAATATTACTACTTCAATGGCTTTGTTTGATGTCAAGAAAACAATAACGAATTCATAGCCTATATGCAATTCCTAACATGGTGATCAATCATAGAAAGGAGCACAAATATAATCAATAAGGACAAGATGATAAATATACTCATAAATAACTAAATAGAATCAAATCCTCACAATTCATTCAACCATGTCTTCGAATCACATGCCAAACTATGAGTTTAGCAACTCATAGGCCAAAAACCTCTCTTCTCTCTATTTGTGTTCATTGATAACCCTAATGCCAACTGTAACAATTGTTCTTTTCTTATTATGAAAGAATATAACCTAAATAGAACATGCAAACCCTAGGAAATATAATAATAATATAATAAATAAAAGATATCTTCCGACTTAAAATGAATCACTGACCACAAAGGAACGGCGGGATCCCCTAGAAAATCGACCGGCGCCGCCCTATGCAGCGGCCAATTCTCTGTTTCGCTTCAACATTGTGCTTTCTTGCTCCTTTGTAGCTCCTTCATTATCCTTCATATTCTCCAAAACATGTATTTTAAGCTCTTCCAAGATCTCATCCAAGGTCGGAATGTAAAACTGCAGAATAAACACTAAAAACGCGTAAATTTTGAACTCGAATACTTCACAAGAAAGATATGAAACTAGACTAAAACACGTGCAAAACTCATATCTAAATGCAATAAGACATACCTATAATACCTATATGAAATATGCATTGTCAAATCACCCTACACTTAAGCTCTTGCTTGTCCTCAAGCAACCGTAAAACAAAGACATCATCTATATATATGCATCCCACAGAAGATTCTTTCACAATTAATTTACTCATCAAAAGCAACATCAACAGTAGTGCAAATATAAACAAGGCATATAAACGTCATAAAATGTATATATGAGATCAAGTTGCTTGCATGCTACAAAATCCAAACTCACCAAGAATAATGTGTATCTGTCACGTGTTTAGGTTTTAAACATACACTCACCTCAACTCCATGTACAAGCATCAAATCAAATATTGACATTTATATCATAAAATCTCCACCGGATACATCAAAGCAAAAATAAAAATAACAAGAGGACTTTCGCTCAATGGAAACCTTCATAGAAGATTCCATTCGGCGGGTTTGTAATGGGGTTGGTAAGAAACATAAGGGCAAGGAATTGTATTTGGTCATGTGGTGCTATTAATTCTGGGAAAATAAGATTCCAAAACTTCTAACATAACACAAACCGGCCAACTCAATAATACATCAAACTCTCCATAACACAACATCTCATAAATATAGCAATATAACAAAAAATCCTCCATAAATCTCAACTCTTAAAATATATTGATAACTCCACTCCCTTGATGAAAATCGGAATTAGTTTCAAAGTCTTTGACAGACTATTTTGTGTCAAAGGTCTTGAAGCTACATCTTTGTTGATGAAACACAAAACCTGTACGTTATTATATTGTGTCCGAATATTATTATATGTTATTATATGCTTCCAGATATTATTTTATATACTAACATTTCAGGAAGCTGTTCGAAAATTATCTCCTTCCATAACCTTGAAATCGAGAGAATTCAAATTAGAAGATCATGGCGTCCGAGTTTCCAAATATAGAAGATCATGGAGATTTCTTCCCAAGCCACAATCAGTTCTAGCCATTGAAGAAGATCTTTAGGCGCCGAGTTAATCTGTATAAGAAGGAGATGGAGAAAAGAGGACATACATTCGTTGAACACACGCTCTCATTCGCACTCAAGCCGTCAAGTGAAATATGTCCTCTTCGTGTGCTCTTTGCTAGTTCTTAAGAGTCTGTTATTTTGTTTCAAAGCATTTAAGAGTTACACAGTGAGCTTATAGGATATATTTCGAGTGAGTGTTATACTTGAGAGTTTTGTAACTCAGGAAGTGGACACTAGGCGATTGATTCACTAAGTGTAAGAGAATTGTACTAGATAGCTGAGAGAGGTGGTGCTCTTCTAGATTAGTCTAGGACTCCAAGGGAACGTAAGTTGACTAGATTGCAATTGTATAGGAGAGAGGCTTCTCGGTGAGCTATTAGGATCCTAAGTCTTGTGAATCAATAAAAGTCGGTTGAATCCTAGGGTTATGGAAGAACCCTAGGCGGGGACGTAGGCCAAGTTCGTGCCGAACCTCGTAAACAACTCATTGCGTCCTTTACTTACTGTTTTACCTTATTTCCGCACTTGGTTCGAATTGTTTAACTTTGTGATTCGGGTTTGCCAGAAGAAGTATTACATCTAATCTCAAAGGGTTTTGCAATAGCTTCAAAAGTCTTGAGATTATCTGCGAAAAAACGGCATAATCTATTCAACCCCCCTTCTAGAGTATTTCTATATTACTTTGTTTTACTTTATCGAACCTTCAATTGGTATCAGAGCTTTACTCACTGCTTTCGATCTAACAATCTTGTGAGTTTTTTATCATGTATGGTGAAGCAAGCGGAGGATTTGCACATGGAAGGTCTACCTGTAGACCACCACTCTTTGTAGGAAAAAAATTTATCCACTGGAGATCATTGATGAAGATGTTCATTATAGATCAAGATCTAGAACTTTGGAACATTATAGAAAATGGTCCGAAGGTTCCAGAGAAAAACGGACCAAATGGAATCAAAATTGCGAATAAGGACTCTGAATACATCCAAGCGGATCTTGAACTCGTCTCCAAAAACTACATGGCTATTAACTTACTTTATTGTGGTCTTAGCACTGATGAGTTTAACCGTATTTCATCTTGTAGGTCAGCTAAAGATATTTGGGACAAGCTAGTCGTCACCTATGAAGGAACCAGCCAAGTGAAGGACACCAAGATGAGTATCTTTCTTCGAAAGTATGAGCTTGTCAAAATGAAGCCTGATGAGTCTATCAAGGCCATGTTCACACGATTCACATAAATCACCAACAACCTTGACTCTCTCGACAAAAGCTTTACGAACGTTGAAAAAGTGAGGACGATATTGAGGTGCCTCCCAAAAGAAAATTGGGGTCCTAAAGTAACAACTATATAGGAAGCCCAAGATCTCACCACTCTGCCCCTTGATGACTTGCTTGGGAAGCTGATCACACATGCGATGATTCTCAATGAAGACGATGGAGAACTTCTTGCAAGCACCAAGAACTTGGCGCTCAAGTCTAAGAAGGATGAGCCCAAAGATGTGTCTGATTCTGAAGATGAGGATGACGATGAGGATGATCCTTTTGCTCTTATCACAAAAGGCCTCTCTCGAGTCCTCAAAATGAAGAAGCAATTCAACAACAAGGATGGATCAGAGTCTTCTAAATTTCGAGGTAAGTCTCAATACAACAAATATGAAAAGAAGACTAAATCGTTGTCTTGTTTTGAATGTGGTGAAACAGATCATCTTGTGAAAGACTGCCCTCAAAAGACGAAGAGCCAGTCCAAGAAAGGTGATAGATGGAAAAAGAAAGCCATGGTGGCAACTTGGAGTGATTCTGACTCTGACTCCGATGATGAGAAGGCCAATGTTTGTCTTATGGCCTCAGGAGATGAATTCCGCGATGAGAAGCTTGAGGTAACTGTAAGAGAACTTATGGAAAGTCCAAAAGAGGTATTATCAGAATTCCTTTCTAATATGATTGCCAATGAAGAGAAACTTATTGCCCAGACTAACACTCTTATTAAGAAAACTGTGGACCAGGAAAGAACTATTAAGGATCTGTCTATGAGGGTCAAAAGTCCTGAAGCTTCTTATTCAGGTCTTGAAATTAAAGTCAAGACTCTTGACTCAGGGAAATATAAACTCAAGCAAGATCTCTTCTCTCTAAGAAGTGAACATCATGATTTAGAGAACGAGAAGATCTCCCTGAATAATAAGATTCAGGACCAACAGACAACCCTCATAAGTTTTACCAAATCCAAAGGCACTCTTGATAGGATGTTGGGTGAGCAACAAAGTTCTCTAAACAAAATTGGTATTGGTTACAATCCAAGGTTTTTAAAGAAGCAGCACATTACCACTTTTGTAAAGGCAAAAGGAAGCAGAACCTCTCCTATATGTCACCACTGTGCGAGAAAGGGACATGTAAAAGATGCCTGCCCCTATAGAAGAAAGGATCCACATGTCATTCGCAAAACATTCCCTGTTCATTTGAGAAAAGAATGGATAACGCAAGTTTGAGTCCCCAAAGACACTATTTTACCAAATATGGTTTATCCCAATAATGGATCTAAATTTGCTTATTGGTCTAGCCACAATAGTTGATGTTTGTTTTGCAGGAGATCACCAAGGTGAAGGAGCAAAAATGGATTATTTATAGTGGATGCTCGAGGCATATGAGTGGAAGGAGTTCTCTCTTTTATGATCTGAAGAAGCAATCCACTGGAACAATCACTCTTGGTGACAAAGGAAAGTGTGACATCGTTGGTATTGGTAGTGTTGGGAGTGATTCCAACCATAGTATTAAAAATGTTTATCTCGTGAATGGTTTGAAATATAATTTACTTAGCATTTCTCAATTATGTGATAGTGGCAATGATGTCAGATTTAACAAGAAAAGATGCCTAGTGTGCAGAGAAGATACAGGTGAAGTAGTTCTAACTGCATATCGTTATAACAACATCTATGATGTGAATGCTGAGCAAGTGGCACAAGGAAGCTTAACCTGCTAAAGGCTTTGACGGATGATCCAAAGCTCTAGCACATGAGACTCGGTCATGTGAGCCCACATACACTACATAAGCTTGTGTCCAAAGGGATTGTAAGAGGACTGCCTGAGATGGACTTCAAAGGTATTGATATATGCAAAGCATGCACACGAGGTAAACAAACACGTAGCTCTTTCAAACCCAAAAAGGTTGTAAGTTCTTCTAGACCCTTTGAACTTTTACATATGGATTTATGTGATCCTATGCGAGTCAAATCTCCCAATGGTAAAAAGTACATGCTTGTTGTTGTTGATGATATTTCTAGATATAGTTGGGTTGCATTTTTAAAAGATAAATCAGAGGCCTTATTGGAGTTTTCAAAACATTGTAAGGAGTTGCAAACTTTAAGAAACGAGCCCATATTGTCAATTCGAAGTGATATTGGTAGGGAGTTTGATCAACTTCAGTTTGATTTGTTTTGTGTTAAATATGGCATCACCCATAATTTTTCTGCTCCTAGGACACCTCAACAAAATGGGGACATGGCCAGGACTATGCTTTTAGAAAATGCATTACCTAAAACCTATTGGGCTGAAGCTGTTAACACAACTAACTATATTTTGAATCGTTGTCTTATACGTTCCATCTTAAAGAAAACTCCTTATGAACTTTTCAAAGGCCGCAAACCACTTGTATCTTACTTTAAACACTTTGGATGTACTTGTTTTGTTCATAACAATGGAAAAGATAACATTGGGAAATTTGATGCGCGTAGTGATGAAGGTATATTTCTTGGCTACTCCACAAGTAGCAAAGCTTATAGAATCTTCAATAAAAGGACCAAGTTAGTTGAGGAAAGTATACATGTTATATTTGATGAATGCAATGACGGTTCTTTGACTGAAAGTGTTGCAGATATAGATCTTAACATCCATGCAGAGAATGAGGATGGTGATGACGCTGCCACCAAAAACACAGAGAAAAGGAACATGCAGGAACAAATTCTCAACACTGAAGAATTGGCCCAAGGTGTTGAAGATTCGTCCAAAGCCCTTGGTGTCCAATCCAACAGTGTTGAAATGTCAAAAACTGTTGTAACTTAACCAAACAGGTCCACGAAGTCAAATGTATCACAAATCAATCTTGCTGGTGTGACGAATCAAGGAGCTGAGACTAGCAAAAGAAAATTGAAATACTCCTCATCACACTCGTTAAAGGATATAATTTCTGACCCTACATCTAATGTTCAAACTCGTTCTAAACTTAAAGATCTTTGTTCTTTTCACGCGTTTGTTTCTCTTATAGAACCAAAGAAGGTAGATGAGGCCCTTCAAGAGCCAGACTGGATCATTGCTATGCAAAGGGAGCATAACGAATTTGAAAGGAACAAAGTCTGGACCTGGAAGCCTAGGCCAAAGCATCAATCAGTCATTGGCACACGATGGGTATTTCGAAACAAGCTTGATGAGAATGGTAAGATCGTGAGGAACAAAGCAAGGCTTGTTGCTCAAGGCTACAATCAAGAGGAAGGTATTGACTACGAGGAGACCTTTGCTCCCGTAGCCAGACTTGAAGCCATTCGCATTTTATTAGCATTTGCATCTTTTATGAGCATAAAGTTATATCAAATGGATGTCAAGTGTGCTTTTCTTAATGGTTTCTTAGAGGAAGAAGTCTATGTGGCTCAACCCCCACGTTTTGAAAGTTCGAAATTTCCTAATCGTGTTTATAAACAAGACAAAGCGCTATATGGTTTGAAACAAGCCCCAAGAGCTTGGTATGAGCGCTTGTCAAAATATCTTTTAGAAAATGATTTTAAAAGGGGGTTGATTGACAAGACTCTATTTATCAAGACCAAAGGAAATGACATTTTGGTTATTCAAATATATGTTGATGATATATTGTTTGGTGCTACTAACACATCTTTGTGCAAGGAATTTTCTGACATTATGTGCAGTGAATTTGAGATGAGCTTGATGGGTGAACTTAACTTCGTTTTGGGATTACAAGTTCATCAATCCAAGAAAGGGATCTTTAACAACCAAAGCAAGTACAATAAGGATCTCTTGAAGAAGTTCAAGATGGATCAATCCAAAGCAGCCAAGACACCCATGAGCTCAACATTATCCCTAATTCAAGACAAGACTGGGAAGAGTGTCAATCAAAAGGAGTATCGAGGAATGATTGGATCTTTACTATATCTTACAACTAGTAGACCTGACATCATGTTTATTGTTTGCATGTGTGCTAGGTTTCAAGCTGATCCTAAAGAATCTCACCTCGTAGTTGTGAAGATGATCTTTCGATATCTTAATGGCACTAAGGAGCTTGGCTTGTGGTACCCAAAGCAAAAAGATTTTACATTAATCGGGTACTCTGATGTAGATTTTGCAGGCTATAAGGTGGATAGAAAGAGCACGTCAGGATGTTGCCAATTCTTAGGAGCATCGTTGATCAGTTGGCATTCAAAGAAACAAAACTCAGTTGCTCTATCCACTGCTGAAGCCGAATACATAGCAGTTGGAGCATGTTGCTCCCAAATCCTTTGGATAGCTCAACAAATGAGAGATCTTGGCATCAACCTCGAAGGTATTCCCATTAAGTGTGACAATACAAATGCCATATCAATCACAAAGAATCCTGGTCAGCATTCAAGGACCAAACATATTGATGTAAGACATCATTTCATTAGAGACCATGTTGAAAAAGGTGATGTGTCCATATCTTTTATTTCAACTGATTATCAATGGGCTGACATTTTTACTAAGCCTTTGGCAGAGGACAGGTTCACCTTCATTAGACGAGAGATTGGAATGCTAAACAAGGATGCACTTTCGTAGGGGGAGCTTTCCCTTTACGAAAGATATATTCTACTCAATGTCAAGACCTTTGAGAATTATGTCAAGGTTTATGAACTGAATGATAGAGTACATATAACAGATCATATATTTGGTTGATATCTCTTTAGATATTTGATCAAATATAGTTTTTAATGGATTTTAAACTTCTTTATATATGTTGCATATTTTATTCCTCTATCCGAGTACGTATTTTTATTTTTGAAAAAGATATTTTCTGATTTCTTCCCTCCTATTTTAAATTGTGAGAAGAAAGTTTGAAATTTGAATTGAAATATTTTCAAAATAGCAATGTTATGATTACCCTCATTGGAACTCTAAACCAATCCCATCACTTAACCCTCTCTCTACTTAAACCCCAAACCGTACCCGACTACCTCACAACTTCAGATTTACCTAAAACCTTTCCAATTATTCTTCTTCAACCTCTCAACCTGTTCTGAAACCCTAGCCGAATATCTCCATGGCTCCAAAATCAAAGAAAACCTCCACTCCAAAACGTCTTGGCGCCACCGTCAAGGGAGGCCAGACCACTGCTACTTCCCCTCAACCAGAACCCACTCCACAAGCAATCGTCCTAGCTACTGTCCAGAGCACCATCTCTGAGAGCTCAACTACAGAAACCAAGCGTTCTCTAAAGCGCTCAACAAAGAAACCTCTCAGTGCTAAGCAAAAAGGGAAAAAGATAATCATGGATGAGGAGGTGGAGGAAGAGGAGGATCTAGATGCGATTTTGGAACGAGATGCCGCCAAGGAAGCCGAGGAAGAAGCTCTGAGAAAGAGAAAGGCCGAGGAGGAGGCTGAGCTGGCAAGGAAACTAGCCGAAGAGGCGGCTGAGAAAGCCAGAAAGCAAGCCGAGGAAGAGGCCCTAAAAGGGGAACAGGAGGAGGTTCCCACCGAAGAGGAACCTGAGGAAGAGGAAGAGGAGGCCGACGAAACTGGGGACGACGAGGACGCTGAAGGGTCCGCTGAGGAATCGGGGTCTGGGGACGAAGAGGATGAGGAGCCAGAACCTGTTCCCTCTCCTTCTCCTCCTCCTCCTCCCCCGTCTTCGAAGAAGCGGAAAGCCCCGGCAGCAAAGCCTCCATCTCCCAAGCGCACCAGGAAGGGCACTCTCAGAAGCCTTGAGGCGCCTGCCAAGAGGTCTGCTCCCACACAGGCTCACATGAAGAATGCTGATCCGCCTTCCCTCATCCAGGTAAACCAATCCTTGCCCTCTTCTTGGTTTGAAAATGCTGAGATGGCTGGAAAGTGGGTAGATTAGTTTCGAACTCGTAAGATATGTTGTTCTGATTTTATTGAGTTTGAGTTCTTAGAAGTTTTGAATCTGCCATGCATCTCTCTCCTCAAACAATCCCCTTTCTGGACCCTTCTCAATCTTGAATCGGTTTACTACCCCCAACTTACCCGCCTGTTCTACATAAACCTAAAAGCCAAACACAATGTTGATGGTTGGTCTTTGGAATCCGTTGTCAAGGGAGTTAGAATCTCTTTCAACTCCATTGACTTCCCTGATTTCCTTGGCCTACCTACACCTTGTCCACCCTCTCCTGAAAACCCCACAAAAGAACAGTGCTTTGCTCTTGCCCGATCCAAATATCTCCTACCCGAAGCATCCAACAACACCTTAAAACAACTTACCCACTCATCCCTTACCCTATAGGCAAAAATTATTTTCAATATCATCATGCGTTGCCTCTTACCCCGTATAAACTCCAGCTCTCTCCTTACCGATAATGCCATGGTCCTTTTATACCGCATCTTAAACGGCCTTGATCTTGATCTGGCCAATACTATCCTAGGATCCATGGCTCACACTCAAAAAGCCAGAAAAGGAACTCCCCTCCCCTTTGCCATCCTTTTGACCCATATCTTCAAAGCTTCTGGATTTGATTTCAAAAATTAAGAACAACAGCGTCATATGGGTATGTTCGACTCCAAGAGCTTCGAGAAGATAGGCATCACTCGGTCCCCCCAAGGGACTTGGAGTCTTGCCTCTCCCTCAAAAGCTCTTCCCACTGCCTCTGCCATTGATGAGCGCATGGACAACCTGGAGTTGGGCTTGGAGGAAGTTCGTCTTGATATCAAGGAGCTGCACAAGGAGTTTATGACCGAGATGAGAGGGGTGTCCAAGCTGTTGCAAGGTCTGAGGTCGCTGCTCACGGATGATGCTCCGGACGATGAAGCTTAACCCTATCCTACCCAACCCTAACCCTGAATCTGAAGCATTGCTGGTTTTTCAAAATTGTTTTAAAACTTTTGGTGACTGTTTTACCTCCTCCCTTTGTTGAAAGACAAAAAGGGGGAGATGATTTGCTGGTTTAGACTTTAAAAATCCATAACTGTTGTGAACCAAATGTCTTGGAAGACCTTGTTTTGTTTTTGGTTGGATGTTTTTCATGATAAATATATGATCCAACATTTGTCTAACCCATGCAGGTACTTAGTCCAGTTTTGCTTATGATATTATTACTTGACTAAGTTGCTGGGATGCACAGGTTTTGTCTTTCATCAAGGGGGAGATTGATAACTCCACTCCCTTGATGAAAGACAAAACATGTGCATCCCTGCAACTTAGTTGAACACACGCTCTCATTCGCACTCAAGCCGTCCAGTGAAATTTGTCTTCTTCGTGTGCTCTCTGCTAGTTCTTAAGAGTCTGTTATTTTGTTTCAAAGCATTTGAGAGTTACATAGTGAGCTTATAGGATATATTTTGAGTGAGTGTTATACTCAAGAGTTTTGTAACTCAGGAAGTGGACACTAGGCGATTGATTCACTAAGTGTAAGAGGATTGTACTAGATAGCTGAGAGAGGTGGGGCTCTTCTAGATTGGTCTAGGACTCCAAGGGAACGTGAGTTGACTAGATTGCAATTGTATAGGAGAGAGGCTTCTCGGTGAGCTATTAGTATCCTAAGTCTTGTGAATCGATAAAAGCCGGTTGAATCTTAGGGTTGTGGAAGAACCCTAGGTGGGGACGTTGGCCAAGTTCGTGTCGAACCTCGTAAACAACTCATTGCGTCCTTTACTTACTGCTTTACCTTATTTCTGCACTTGGTTCGAATTGTTTAACTTTGTGATTCAGGTTTTCCAGAAGAAGTATTACATCTAATCTCAAAGGGTTTTGCAATAGCTTCAAAAGTCTAGAGATTATCTGCGAAAAACCGGCATACTCTATTCAACCCCCTTCTAGAGTATTTCTATATTACTTTGTTTTACTTTATCGAACCTTCATATATCAATAAACTCATCAATCCCGTAACTCTATTCATCGCATCATCTTATAATCATAATCATCTCTCATATACTCATTCACACATATGCGTATACAACACCCAACCAATTTAGCTTTCAACCAACATAAATCCAATCTTTCTCATTATGCAAAAATGAATAAACTTGGCTCTTTATTTTCTTTATTTTCTTTTTTCGTTTTCTTTTTCTTTTTTTTTTTCTTTTTTTTGAACTAATTTTTTTTATTGAGCCGAAAAATACATAAATAATAATGCATAAAAATGAGGGAACTATAATCACATAACATTACATCTTCTCAAAACCATAAACCATAACATCTCACACTTTAGCTTATTTCCTACATCAATTCCAAAATAGATCTCAATAACCCACTTAAAATCTTAATTTCCTTGGAAAAGGGTAAGGCTTATCAGAGGCTAGGAAAACTACAATTTTGTGGAGCTTACAAATAAAATAGGAAAAATGCTCAAATTGGCTTCAAAGCAAGATATAACATAAAGTAGACATGGATAAAATGTGGCTAAAAGGTGCCTTTATCATTAGAACTTATCAAGCAATCATCATGTATATACTCGGTCTTGAAAATAGATAACCATGTCAATAATCAAAGATAAATGCATAAGAAGAGTAAATCACACAGTAAAAGCAAAATGAATATAGATGTAATCCCTTATAAGACCAAAAATATCTCACAAGGACAAATTTTTGTCGAATATCAAGCATGTTCACAAACTTAGATCATACATGCTCAATTACCTATGCCACATTACATTTCAAATAAAAAACAATTTTAAAGAAAAGGTCAAATCATTCCAGAATTCCATGGGATATATAAGATCATGCTAGCATAAAGTCAATATGACAAACTCAAACTAGATGGGTATCTTTGATAAAATATATATGCAATGCATGAGACTCTTATTTTTATTTTTGTTTTGGTTTTTCAACATTTCTTTTTTTTTTCATTTTTGACATTTTATATAACAAATAACTAAACATGATGCATGAATTACAATAAATAACCAAAATAAATAAAATAAATAACTAAAAATCTAAACATGAAACAAAAAATTAAAATTAAACATGAACTAACCTAACAATTTACTTCACTCCTCCCCCCCCCTACTTAAATGTTGCATTGTCCTCAATGCATACACAAATACAAAGAGGAACAATGAAAAATATAAAATAGAGGGTTGAAGGAAGCAAATAAACTAACTAATCACTGTGAAGGGGGGTCTGGAATCCAGACCGCTGGTTGATACTATTCAACTACAACATAGTCTGAATACCATAAAGCTTATCAGCAATACCAGCGAGCTTATCTGTAGTGCTCGCCTCAAACTCATCAAATATACACTCAAGATCATCCAGAGTAGCATAAACAGGCCCAACGTCATCAACAGAGACTTCTTCTTCTTCTACCTTTTCCGGCTCATTCCCTCTTTCCCAACCATGCATATTCCTTAGGACTAAGTCACTCAGAATCATCCTTAATGAGGGGCAAGGGAAAGTGATGTATAGCAATCGGCTAGACCGGCCAATTTCTAAACTAAAAGCGTGATCTTGCTTAGCTCTTTAATATCTCTTGATGTCTAATACGAATTGACGCTGACCATGCTAATTACTCTTGGATCACGGTACTTGTTGCCCACAAATTCTTGATGAAAGTGAATTGGCAATGTACTTGATTCGGTCAAAGGCATAAAATAACAAGATGGGGGTCAACAACGGCGGCCGCTTGCAATTGAATCGGCCGACGCATACAATCAATTTGGATCGGCGTGATTAATTGTAACGTAATGAAGGTAGTAGAAATATATCGGAAACGTGTGGATTGATAATCGAAGAACCCTTAATCCATAAAGGGTTTCTTCAATTCTATATTCAATCTGCTTAATTCAAAAGGAAATACAATGTTTAAATAGGTAAATAACTAGGGTTTGGTTGGCTTCCTTAGAGGTTAAGGATTGCTTTACCAAACTATATCCTAACTAAATAAAACTTAATCTAAAATCCTAATATAGAAAATAATAAAATATGATAATTAAGAAAGCCTAAAGGATAGACTCTCCTAACCATCTTATTTGACCAAACTAAGAAATACTAAAATAAGCAATACTATAATTAGACTCCAAGTAACATAGGAGTTACTAAAAATAGAATATATATAAAAAATAAGAAATATAAATAATAAAATAATAAAATAATTAACACCGTTTCTTTAACGACTCCCAAGGTGGAGCCTTCTTCTTCCGCTTGAGGATGACATCATTCTCCTCCATTTGAAATCGACTCGTCCTTGAGTCGTCGCCTGGATCAAGATCGTTGTTTGACCCACAGAAGGCCATCTTGACATGCATCATTCTCCCCCTCTTATCTTCGATTCTTCCTCGAATTGAGTCGGAGATGATCGGCGAGGAAGGAGCAGCAACCTTCAAAGAAGGTGATGGAGGAATGGGTGGAATAGGTGCCAGGAGAACCCCAAAAACAACACCTTCATGCGCGATCGTTGAACGGACATGGTCGTCAATAAGAATAGGATCAATGACCACACAAATCTCAGCAACTGGAACTTCATGAACATGCCCAAGAGGTACAATCACTAAATCTGGAGACACGTCATTAAGTACCTCATCCTTGTCAACGGAATCAACATGCTCGTCCTGCAGTACACCGTCACAGTCTACTTGCAACACAATTTCGGAGGCCTTTCTGGGGGATTCTTGCAGTGTGTGACCCACCGTTGCAACGTTCGTCGAGTCAGCTTCGCAATAAGACTATGTTGACTCAATTCCGAGGTCGGAGTCAACGGTAATCTGCGAAACAAGTTTGGCGCACTGTGCTGTTTTCAGCTGGGCAAAGAATGTGTCCACCATATCCGCAATCAAAGCTTTCAACTCTCGGCGTCGTTCCTCCTCTCGACGTCGTTCCTCCTCCTCTTGTCGCCGTGCCTCCTCAGCCTCTCTTTGTTGGAGAAGCCGAATCTGATAGCGTTGTCGACACCTCTTATCTTTGATCTCCAATTGACGTTGTTCTTCCTCTTAAAGTTGAAGCCAAAGTTGGCGTCTTTTGACTTCGCGTTGGCGCTCTAGGGTTTGTTGTTGTAGCCAAGCTCTTCGACGTAACTCTTGTTGGCGTCATTGTTGTTTAGCACGTTCCAAAACAAAAAAATCCATCCAATGGATCGGGATCATCCTCCCAGTCGCCCCAAACATCCCAAGCCATATCAAATCAAAACATCAGTAACATCAAAGAAACAAAGAGCGTAACATAACCTATCTCTGAATACCAATTGATGTATAGCAATCGACTAGACGGGCCAATTGCTAAACTAAAAGCGTGATCTTGCTTAGCTCTTTAATATCTCTTGATGTCTAATACGAATTGACGCCGACCTTGCTAATTATTCTTGGATCACGGTACTTGTTGCCCACAAATTCTTGATGAAAGTGAATTGGCAATGTACTTGATTTGGTCAAAGGCATAAAATAACAAGATCGGGGTCAACAACGGCGGCCACTTGCAATTGAATCGGCCGACGAACACAATCAATTTTAATCGGCGTGATTAATTGTAACGTAATGAAGGTAGTAGAAATATATCGGAAACTTGTGGATTGATAATCGAAGAACCCTTGATCCATAAAGGGTTTCTTCAATTCTATATTCAATCTGCTTAATTCAAAAGGAAATACAATGTTTAAATAGGTAAATAACTAGGGTTTGGTTGGCTTCCTTAGAGGTTAAGGATTGCTTTACCAAACTATATTCTAACTAAATAAAACATAATCTAAAATCCTAATATAGAAAATAATAAAATATGATAATTAAGAAAGCCTAAAGGATAGACTCTCCTAACCATCTTATTTGACCAAACTAAGAAATACTAAAATAAGCAATTCTATAATTAGACTCCAACTAACATAGGAGTTACTAAAAATAGAATATATATAAAAAATAAGAAATATAAATAATAAAATAATTAGCACCGTTTCTTTAACGACTCCCAAGGTGGAGCCTTCTTCTTCCGCTTGAGGATGACATCATTTTTGACCCACAGAAGGCCATCTTGACTTGCATCAGAAAGTGGTTGTGACTGATATTAAAATCTGATGTCCTAAAACAGAAAGGTAGCTCTACAGATAGGTACAAATAATGCTCACGAAACTCACCTGCCATCCATCTGACATACTCCACTCCATCAGAATGCAAGACACTAATAGTAATGTCAACCCAGTTCAAGTTACCAAGATTGTGAACCTTGTCATTCGAATAAGGTTGCATATCATCAAAACAAACTCCCAATTGACGAGAAATCAACGACACCAAACCTCCAAAAGCAATAACACGTTCGGCTATTTCATGAGTAGCCATAGTCACCTCCAAACAACTCCCCAAAAATAATTGAACCCCATCAGGAGTATGCAAAGCCTGAGGACTCAAACAGAAAGTATGGCTCCAGGATCTCATAGTAACCATCTCAGGATCAGTAATACCAAAAAAGCAAGTACTCAGAACTCTATAACACAACCTTAGGGGAGGATGGGTAATCATATAGTCAAAGAATCTACCGCCCGACCCAAAGGATCAACCAGTCGCTTCTTTTCACGTGTCAAAAGGATGTGGAACAACCAACTCAAACCCAAAAACATCAGCAGGCGTCTTGGTAACACCAAACGCTTGTGCAATGAGATCCTTAGTTACCACGAACCTTTTACCCCTGAATTGGAAACGAATCTCCAAATAAAAGCGAAAATCCAAACTAGCTAAGAACTCTCTCACAAACTTCGGATAGGTAAACTCAGCAAGATCCATGAAATCAGTCAAACCTCATTTCTCAAGGAGTAGAGAGACATCCCTAAACAATCCCAAACGATGCAACGTCGGGGGATCGAAGAACAATGTGGATAGAAAATTCCTTTTCTCAAGCTTACGCCAACACTTCTCCTGCTTCAAAGTCATGAAGCTAGGCATCTCAATATCATAAAAATAAGCCATGATGCACGAACCAATGAGAATGTGAAAGAACACCACAAAACAACCAAAAACTCCCTCTCTATAGGCAACGACGAGTGCCAGTTTTGGGGCGAGGGGTGCCGGTGTAAGCAACACACGAATCCGAGTAAAAACATCGAAGAATCAACGTCTAAACTCTCTTCAAACTCAAAATTGATGACCAACTTGGTTTCAAAGGCTTTCTTTGATGGTTGGTATGGGAATGGTATGGAAAAGATTTAGTTTGCATGGATGAAGGTAGTGATGGATGTGTTTGATGGGTAAGAAAACGTAATTGAAACACATACTCTTTAGGTATTTGGAATGGACTCAAGTAGGAACTTAGGGTTTATGTGTTTTCTTGGAGACAAAGGCTTTTAATGATCAAAATAAGGAATGGGATCATATAGTGAATTGGATAGGGAATGATGATCTATCAAAAAGAAAAAGAAAAAAATTAGGAATAATAAAGATAATAAAAGAATATAATATAGATAAAAAAGATAAAGCTCTAATCCTAAGACAAATAGAAAATAGCTAAGATAAATTAATCGAACCTAAGATAGATAAAATATATATAACATAGACAAAACTAACCTAAGATAGAATAAAAATCTAATCCTAAAGATAGATAAAATAAAATCTAACCTAAAATAAATAGCTAGAAATATATCTAATCCTAATGGACATAAAAAATATAAAACTAACCTAAAAACTCGAAAATACTATAAAAATATAGATAAAATAGGATAGAAAATACTCCATTCCAATGTTACCAAAAATCTAAAACGTGTCTGTGAATGGTGGAGCGGCGGGCGCCGTTATGTGCAGAACGCCAGTCCGTCATTTGATCAAGCAAATTTCGTCTACCAATAAGGTTCTAACACACCACTACTCTAACGTATAGCAAATACACTAGTCTTACTTTTTTGAATTGAAAAACTAAATGCGAAAATGAAACAATATTACCTAATCTACCTTGGGTTGTCTCCCAAGAAGCGCATTTATTTCACATCTTTGGCTCGATATTATGCATTTCTTGATAAAGTTATCCCATCAAGATCTTCCACATTTGTTCTTTTCAAGACAAGAGGGGGAACCTTAGTAATCTCTCCAATGTTTTCAGCCATTGCACCAATCAATTTCTTATTGAAATGAGTTTCTCCAAGAGGTTGCCCTGAAATTGCAAAAACCTCAACATTGTTAGAAATCAATTTCTCATAGGGAAGAACAATAGATTCATTTGAATTCAATACATTTTCATGCGGCTCAAACAAATTCTCAATTTTCATTTTAATTTCATCTTTTACTAATTCAATTTTCTCTTTGCAAGAAGACTCAATAATCAAAGATTCATTCTCAATAGAAGCATCTAACAAATAATTTGATTCATTCGTGCGATCAATATAACTAGAGTCATGAACATCCACATAATCAATAGGAGAATGAGTAATAGGATCAAATATAGAAAATTCAATTTTTCTACCATCGAACTTCATGGTTAGTGAACTTTCAAAGAAATCAATCTTAGTCGAACGACATTCCCAAGATAATTGGGTTTTCATTGTTCCATATCTAATATAAAGAAATCAGTTGGAAATATCAAATCATTAACCTTAACTACGACTTCTTTAACAACTCCTCTAGGATTAATACTAGAACGATTAGCGAGTTGTATAGTAACACCAGTTTCAGACAAAACATTGAGACCCAAGAACATGTACAAGTTATATGACATAACATTGATTGAAGCTCCTAAATCCAACATTGCCTTTGTGAATTTAGCATTACCTATCTCACATGGGATAGTAAACATACCTGGATCCCCGCATTTTTCAAGCAATCTTTTCTGTAGCAAAACAGAAACATTTTTATTCAAACTTACCTTTTCCTTCCTTCTCATAATTTTCTTGTGTTTCATAGTGCATAGTTCTTTCAAAAACTTTGCATAGCGAGGCACAATTTTAATCAAACTGAAAAGTAGAATGTTTATCTCACAATGAGCAAAGGTGTCATAAAAGATTTGTTCATCTTTCCATTTACAATAAGGACTTAGGGCATGAGGAAAGGGTGGTGCGGGTCTTGAAACCTCAGGAGACCACTCCTTGTATGATTTCTTTGGGGATTTCTCAATGTCAAAATTCAGATCAGCTACTGTAGGGGGCGGCGGGCGCCGTCAGACGGTACACCGTTTTTCGAGTTGTTGTTGTCTTTCTCACCCGTGTCTATCACCTCCTTAGGCATCTCTTTACCATTCCTAGTGGGTATATTCACTTCTTTTCCTCCTCTATGGAACATGTCACTAACATTCTTCTTTGAATTAACTACCACTTGTGATGGCAACTTCCCCGAATCTTTCGCTTTCAACTCTCCAATCTCTTTAGCCATTTGACTCAACAATTTTTCTTGAACACTCATCTTGTCCAAGAATAACCTCAAAGTATCATCTTTATCCTCCTCTTGAGTGTTTCTCTGACGATTCTCAAATTGTCTTTTTCCTTGATAAGGAACTTGTTGCTACGGACCCCTTCCGTTGAATCCACTTTGATAATTCTAATTGTAGCCCTGATTGTATACATTGTTATATACCAAAGTTGCGGCAAGGTCAATAATCCATAGCACTCAAATCAGCGACACCCTCTTGAATCAAAGGACACTTATCATTCAAATGAGTTGGATCTCCAGAGACACCACAAGGTCTAGGTATTTGAGGTTCATTCATTTGCATAGCCATCTTGTTCAATAGCTCAGTAAGCCTATCTAAGTCATCCTTGCGATCATCTCTAGAATTACTTATGCACTCCTCTAACTCCTTAGTGTTTCCCATATTGTTGTGATGCATTAGCCAACCCTTCGAAAATCTGCATTGCTTCTTGAGGTGTCTTATCCAAAATATGTTCTCCACTAGTAGCATTGATGAAACTCATGTATGTATCAAGCAAGCCCTCATAAAGATATTGCACTAGATCATCCATGTTGTGCATAACTACCCATAAGCTTCTTGAATCGCTCAAGATACTCATAAAGACTCACCGTAGGTGATTGCTTAATGCTAGATGACTCTTTCTTAAGTTTGTTGAGGCAAGTAGCAAGAAAGTACTTCTGAAGCAAAGTTTTCTTCAATTCAACCCAAGTAGTAATGCTTTCGGGGGGCTAGGTAATAAAGCCAATTGCTAGCCAAATCTTTCAAGGTAAAGGGGAACACTCTCAACATCAATTGGTCATTAGTAAGGCCTTGGGGTCTAAGTTTAACACACACACTCACAAAGGTTTCAAGGTGTTTGTTTGGTCATTCCCCAGGCAATCCATGAAAGCAGGGTAAAATAGTTGATCAATTCGACTTATACTCAAATCTTGAACCCTCAGGCAGATTATGAAGTTTAATTGCAAGGGGAGCACTCAAATTAGGTTCCTTTAGGTTTCTCAGGGTCCTTCTTTCCGGATTATCAACTTCATCTCCCTTCTCCATATGTGTGTCAAATTCGAGCCTCCTTTTCAACCTAGAAAGAGATCTTTCAATCTTAGGATCAAAAGAAAAAGGTGATGAATTAGAAGAACTAGTTTGAAGAAAAACAAAAACAAAAAGGAATCAATGATAGAAATACAGAAAAACAAACTCTTTTCTCCTCGGCAACGCCGCCAAGAATTTGGTGTGGGACGAACGTCGTTGGCTTTTTCCTCATTTTCCAAATAGTAATATTATCCTAACTAAAAGCTCAAACCAATAGATTAGTAAATCAATGAATTGATAAACCAACAAACTAGTATAGAAATGAAGTCCGGAGTCGAACCACTACAAAAAAAAAATTGTTTTTGCTACCAATCATAGTAACGGCAACCATATCCCGTCACAAATATGGGGGATTTTGCAACGGATGTGCAACGACATTAGCGTTGTCACACAAATTTTTAACGGAGAGGCGTAGCCCTCTCTACCTTTTGAAACGGCGAGATGTTGCCCGTTGCTAATATATAAAACATCCAAAACATATCCTTTTAAAAAAAACTCCTTTCTTGATTTTGGAAACCCTAAAAAGCCTTCCTCTATCTTCCGCCACTTCTCTCTCTCTGCCTCCTTCCAGATCTACTAATTGTTCCCTTGCCTTCCTTCCAAAACTCGATCCCCTTCACATTCATTCTCTTTCTCACCGTCAGATTCGCAGGAGCTTTGTCGATCATTGTCGTTCACGCCGCCACCAACATCACAGCTTTCCTCTCCTCCACACACCAGGGCTGGGACACATGGACGCCCCATATCCTGTAGGTCGTACCCATCTCTTCGCTCACGCCTCGCAAAAACGCCAGATCTAGGCCGGGCTTGCATCTCCTCTCCTATCGCGGACACTGTTGCCGATTCGATTACGATTTCAGATCGGTTAGTCATTCATCTACCTCTCCCTCCTTTTGATTTCAAAGTCCTTGAAGATATTCAAGCATCTTAGCCTCACTCTCTTCTTTATTAGCGCAATTGTGTTTGGGTTTGACGTTAACACCTTTAAGGTTTCCAAGTGTGTACAAGTCCAGATCTGGGCTTGTCCTTAGTGTTCTCGCCCTCGAGATATAGATCAGGTAACGTCCTCTTCTCTGTCTCTAAAATCGATTTAATTTTTAGGGTTTATGTTTCAATTTGAGAAAATCCTAGGCAAATCGATGTTCAAACGTTTATATTAGGGTTTAGGATTTAATATATTTTATTCTATTAGCAAAGATGGAGATTCGCTTCATTGTATCAAACGTTTTAGTCCTCACTTCCATTTATGTATTCGCTTTATGTTTGTGGGATGTTGGGTCTGGTTTGTTCAGAGAAACTTTGCAGGTTGTATGTGTTCTACTGATTTTGGTGCTTCTTGAAATGGATGGACTAACTTTTTCTTATAGTTAGTTTTTTAATGGATCAGCCTATATTATTCATGTGGCAAAGGGCCTTAATTTAAATAATTTTTTGTTACATGCAACTATGCCGAAAACTCCAATCAAAAGGCTAATTCAGTGTCTCAATTATAATTCTAATATGTTGCACTCCTCAAGCACTTGGCTAGGCGCTAGGTACATCACTTGCACATCTCAACTCCTTTTAATCTTTAATGTACTCAAGTACTGGGTAATTTAGAATAAGGAATGGATATACTAGTTTTATATTGTATCTTCATAAATTCAGCAATTCCATTTACCATCTTGTGATTTAGAATAGGAGAAGATATACCACATATTAATGAGAATAGCTATCAATTTTGTTATAAAATTTGAAGTGATTGGAAAAAAAACTTATTATCTTTGCTCACTTACACATTCAATCTCATGCACAAGATAAAAGAACCAAATGGAAAAAGAAGGTATAATATATAGTGAGAATAGTTATCAACTTTGTAGTAAGACATGAAGTGAATGAGTAAGTTTTATGGTATTTATTCCATCTTACTTTTAGGCAATTGTCCAATTTTTTTTTTCTAATTTCCAATAGTAAGCTTCTCTCGCATATGAATTATGGATTATTCATTCTTCCCTGAATTCAATTAGTAATTTTATTATTAGAAATTAGATGTGATTAATATCATGTTTTATATTATGACTTTTTAGGACGACCTTGAATTTATGGCAGGGAGTATTGAGGATCTTAAGCATAGCATACGAGCAATGACAAACAGTTAAAGGTAGAGCTTAAATCTTGTCCAAAGTTATGTTATCATATCATTGTTGTTTATGCTGCTTTGTTGGTTCATCATTGCTGGAAACTCGAGTATGTGGAAGTGAAAAGTATATTACAATCCTTTCAGTTTGAGTGCGACTTTGCTATTCTATTATACTTCCTATTTATATGTGTGGATAGCGATTATATGATTTGAGTCGTAGGTTTTGTGAAACATCTAGAAATCTGTCGGTGCAACTTTTGCTATTGCTTTAGTCAGATTGAGCTGTGTGAAATCTCTATGCAATCTCCTTATTTTGATTGCTAGACAATCATCGATATTCTCTTAATATAGGCATCTTTACTCCTAGTTTTGGGTGTTATTGCTAATATAATACTCCTGATAGGGGGTTTGTTTAATAGTACCTTTGCATCAATATAACATTAGTTTTTTTTTAAGCCTTTTGGGTGTCAAATGGAACATATATTTACTACTGTATTGCATGGGGCTCTCTTGAGTTGCCTAACTATTCCATCCATAGAACATTAGTTTTTTTTTAACCTTTTGGGTGTCAAATGGAACATTTGTTACTGCTGGTATTGCATGGGGCTCTTAAGTTGCCTAACTATTCCATTCTTTTATGCACATTCTCCATGGATTTGGGGTGCTCTTGAGCTACTTGCAAATTATCGGCCTTCATGGGTCAAGCTCTCTCGAGGTCAGATGCTCCATGACCTTTTTGTTTAGAAGAGTTTTTAGTTTCTATACTTTTGTAAGAGTCGTTGATGGCTTGTTGTATTGTATGAAACATTAGAAGATTTTAAGCCTATTAGCTCAAATGGTAGAGCGATGTGTGCATTCACAAAGATGCGGGTTCAAATCCCGCATAGGCTAATGTCATAAATTTGTTTCTCATTTGTTTGTTTTTTTAATTTGGATGAAGTCATTAGCAACGACATTTCTTCCGTCGCAAAAAGACCATGGAAATATCAATAATTCTTATGACAAAAGCAATGATTATGGTTTGTAGAAAATTGTAGAAAATTGATGACAAAGTAAAGTAAGGTAAGAAGATTATAGTCTAACAATAATTCTTATGACAAAAGCAATGATTTGTAGAAAATTGATGACAAAGTAAAGTAAGGAGATCGATGATTGCAAAGCATTGACAATAAAATAGAGAAAATATTTCACCTGTAATTCTCGACAATGGTTATGGTTCAAGATCCTAGGATTGAGTCAATAGTTATTTCTACGCATATGTCGACTTGACTAAAGTTGATGCATCCGCAAGGATACAATCTTCTTATTCAATATCACTAAAGACTAGCATTAAACACTCAGGTTCTAAGACCAATTGACATATCGATTCAATGCAATTAGAAGACAATAGGAACAACCCATATCGGCCCTAACAACATCTAACGACATAGATTAATCGAAATCATCCACTACAAAGACATAGAAATATCACTAATTCAATTGCTTTGTTTGCTATGAAGAAAAAAATAACGAATTCATAGCCTATATGCAATTCCTAACATGGTGATCAATCATAGAAAGGAACACAATTCTTAAACGAAATCAGCACCTCTCCATCGATGCTAGGGGATTAGCATGACGATCTATTGTTGTCTGCATGTAGTAATCGAATTGACACTTCTATCATTGTCTGTCGATTGTACATATGTGTAAGTTTTTCAATTGATGTTTCTATCTACAATTCTTAAACGAAATCAGTAGTAATAAACGAATAAACAACTATTGTGCTACTGACGTGTAATACTTATACGAAGTCTAGTGTTGTTGACAAGTAATGCTTATACAAAATCTAAGGTTGTTGACATCTAAAATCAACTGAAGTGTTGTGTTACTGACATGTAATGATAATGAACAATCGACTGTTGTGTGTGTTGGTATGAATTGAATCAATGTGGTCATGTGTTGTAGTGCTGGCATGTAATTCAAATAAACAAATTTGATATTTTCTAGACTGCTCATTTATAAATGTTGCTAACATAGATTCTAATGTGTCTTGTTCCATTGATATTACTATCTGAAATGCTTATAAGAAATCAGTAGTAATTAACTAACAAATGACTTGAAGTGTTTGTGTTGTTGTGTTTGTGCTGCTGGCATCTAAAATGAACTAAAGTGTTGTGCTGCTGAAATGTAATGGTAATGAACAACAGACTGTTGTATGTGCTGGCATTAATTGAATTGATTAGCTTATCGGTTGTAGTGTTGACATATAGTTCAAATGAAAAAAAATCGACCTGTTATGCATTGCTCGTATATAAAAGTTGCTGATGTGAATTGATTAGCTTATGGGTTGTAGCGATAATGAATAAACAACTGTTTTATGTGTTGGAATGAATTGTATTAATGTGCTCATGTGTTGTATTGATGTGTGATGTGTTGTTTTGACACAGAATCTAATGTATCATAGTGATATGTATTGTATTGATGTACTGAAATGTATGTATTCATATAGGTAGACAAGAAGATGGCAACACATGCCATTACAGTTGTATATGGTGGAGAATGGATATTTGCTGTCACATGCCCTTCATTTGCTGGAAACACAACTTCAAAGGCATATATATTGAACGATTCAATCACATTACAGCACCTAAAAGAAAAAGTGTGCAGTAGATTCAATGTAGATACTACAATTGAATTAGAATTCACCCACCTACACCCATTCAAAATGCTGAAAGCCCCACATAAAGTTGATTGTGATGCTGATTCACAAGAATTGTTGGAGTTTACAACACTTGACAATGTAAAATTTGTTGTTGAGTTGTGTGTCAGCAAACAATCTTCAACACTACCGATTACTGATACAGATGATAGATAAAGCAGGAAAACATTTAGGTCTGATCAATTACAGTCAGTTGAATTCAATATGAATTTGGCTGACATAATGGTTGAAAAAGATAGCAAGGCAGTGACTACTAACACAAGGATGAAGGGTATGATGTTAGAGAATATGGAAGAAGATGATTGGTTTGAAAATACATAATGTGACATGGAATCTGATGCTAAATTTTGGAGAAGCTTATATTCTTTAATGCAGAGTAGAGATACAAAAAAGGAAGAATGGGATGCTAACACGTCCAACAAGCCATTTCAGTAGCAATCTGTTGTTGCATGAGGATGTGTCAAGTATGAAATAAATATAAAATATAAAATCAATCCGACTCTCTATCTCAGCAAATAAATACGAGACTTTATCCCGTTGTATTAGAAGTTAGTCAGGATCGATCCACAAAGAAGTGTGTTAGCGCCCACCTTTTCAGTCCATAAACTCTGGAAATTGACTAAGGAAGCACTCGACGTCGACTATGGTCCTCGACGTCAACCACTCAGTCAAACAGGCCATGTCAAGTAAAATCTACTCGACGTCGACTAAAACCTACTCGACGTCGACTAGATGTGGTCGAAATCGAGTACACAGCAGAACAAAAACGTAACTTTCTTGCAACGAACGAAGGACAGAAACACGAAATTGGTTGGAAATAAACCAATAAACTAAAGACTTCCAAGATCAGGGTTTCAACACCACAATGATAACCATATAAAATAATGCATAAGGTATAAAAGATCATGCCTTTTCATCAAATAACTGTCGGTATTAAAAAATAGGAATATAGAGGTTTTCGCATAAACCCTAATTGTTACTAACCCTTTTCACATAATTAATCCAAGTTGTATTCAGATCAATTTCGCTTCAATAACACAAACAAGGATCATCCTCAACTTTCGCAGAAGAATCATGCTCGTAGGGATAGAAGACGAAATCGCATCAAAAGATTGTACCTTTATCGCATTACCTTACATGGCTACCGTCGGGCTCACCCCGACCCTAGAAGTTGGGTGACTACTCGCTTCTCATTATAACAAGTATCAATATAATAAAAGAAATAACTACTTGCATTAATGAGATAAAGTAGAGCATACAACCGATCGAAGCCAAAACGTCTCTCGACAAACTCCAACTCCACTCGGCCTTGCTCTCTCTCTCCTACTCTTGAAACTCTAATTGTGACTTGGATTGGATTGTTGGATGATTCAATTATAAAAACCAACCCCTAAAGCCTTATTTATAGTGTTCAACCTTAGCTATTCTAGGGAGGAATAATCCATCTATATCTAAAAACTTTCTATCTAAAAGCATAAGATAAAACTTAATTGATAAAGGAAATAAATCTATAAAGAAATTTGAACTAATGTGGATAGATTCCTCTTGGACTTGATAGATCTTCATGTGGATGGATAGAATTCTACATATCTTCACTTGCAAGCATTCAATCTCCTCGTCTCCACTCGATCTCGGACTCAGATTCATCACTAGTGAGTACTCGACTTCGAGTAGAATTACTCGACATCAACTGGAACTTTTCTTCTCTCGGATTGTACTCGAGCTCGGGCAAATTGTGGACTTGACGTGTGTACTCGACGTCGACTAGAGTTACTCGACGTCGAGTAGCTCTGGGCTCTTCCAGTGGCTCTGCTTGAGTTCGTGTAAACTGGGCTCGGGAATACTCTATATCAAGTAATGTTACTCGATATCGACTAGCCTTGTCGAGTTGATCCTCTCTTGACTCTCCCTCGATTTGCTCGTTTTCGACTTTGGTTACTCGATATTGACTAAGGTTGGTCGATATCAACTAGTTGTGTCGAGTCCTTCTTTCCTTGTTCCTGCTCGATCTGTCCTGGTTCAGCTGTTCCTTGACCTCGGACTTTTTGTAGTTGACTTTGAGCTTTTCATCCTTTCTCCGAATTGCTGTAAATTGCCTCAATTTCTGCGAAATCAAACAGAAACTAGTGTAGACTCCATAATTTGGAAAATAAGTGTAAACTACATAAAATCTGTGGTATTCTAACCCAAATGTATGAAACGTATGCAAAAATCAATATAAAAGTAGGTGTAAAATATGGCAAATTAGGCTCACAACAAACACCCAATACTTAAGCTTGCTTGTCCTCAAACAATATTTTTAATGGTCATACAGGGGAAAAAATTATACTCTCAACATCTTAGATTCATTCTTATATAACCCTGCAATCAATGACCATCATTGAAAAGGTACTAGTGTCACAAATCAATGCCTGTGAATAAAAGCAACTTCAAAGATAAAAGGAGGATATATGCAAAAACAATTCATACGTGACAAAACAACAATAATCAAGAGGACTTTAATTAAGCTCAATAAGAAGTAGATTGGTAAAAGGCTTAAGGTGGGATGTATTTGGCCATGTGGTGCTAATAATTCGAGGAAATGGAGTAATTTCGAAACTTTCATACCACATTCCTTCTTCCTTTGATTTCTCAACTTTCGCTCATTATCGTCGTTGCTTTTTTCAATATTATGTTTTAACTCTTTAACCTCAGCACTGCTTTCTCACTTGTCACAAACATGGGTGTCATGAATGGCCCCGGATACTTAGTTCTTCCGACTCCTCACCTTAGTGTCCCATCATGCGGAACTAACATCTCAACGCAGGCAGGGTCTATCTTCTTTCCCTCACTAAATTTTCCATAAACTTTCAATTTCCTGCCAAACTTCAATAATGATATAACAACAACACATCAGCCATATAACAATCTCCATAATGTACATCATTCTCAACATAATCCCCGGATAAGGAAATAAGGTAAAGAATGGGCAATATTTAGATCATGTGGAGCAAAATATGGAATAAGGCTCATAATATGGCTTTTGTGATGCATAAACATAGGTATGGCTAAGGATATCAAAATATGAGCATTATATGGAAATATAAAGTCATCCATCCTCTTATCATGCAACATGTCAAAAGTAACATCAAATTTTACCTCCTTTCATGGTTTTAAATAAAATATGCACTTCATTATGACTTCCCTTTACTAGGCAATTTCATGCTATATCTCTAATGAATCCTATTTTTCATCGTCGAGTTCAATAAAAAGCTTCCATGACACTAATCGAAAATTTTTATTGGGGGTGGTTTTAATAAACTTTGGAAAACATGCATATAGGCACATAAATAAAATAAGAAATCCAAAGTAGCCATGTATAAACAATTCGAGAAATAAACTTAAACATGCACACATAATGTCAAATAAAGTTAAATATGCACAAAGTTAGCCCTTCCCCAACCCCATACTTAAACATTATATTGTCCTCACTGTATAAAATCAAGGGTAAAGAAAGAGACTCACTAGACAGATGTGCAGATCGTCGGAATCGAGTGATGATGTTGCTGCAGAAGTAGTTGACATCGAGGAGAAGTAGTCGACTTCGAGGAGTGGTAGTCGACTTCGACTACAATTACTCGACATCGAGTACAGTTGAACCTCATGATTCCCTTTCTCCTCGACCATAGGTCCTTTCCTCATTATGGGTAGTCGACGTCGAGTAGGTTACTCGACGTCGAGTACTTCTGTAGATTCTCTTACCTGCAAAAAACGTTAGAAAGGAAATATCCACAACAGAAAAACATAAAAAAAAACAATGTTTCAAAACAAAAAACCAAAAACAAATGTCAAAAAATCCCCAAAAAGTAAGTCTTTTATTTACAAGCTCTAGACTTTATAGTCACCAGGCCGACTTTCTCCCTTGAAGCTCAAGGTGGCATCCGCAGGGCCCATGTATCCTAGGCTTTAAACAAGACTCCATTCTTGTCCATTAGTTGTAGTCCTCCTTAATGGATCATGTTCACCGTGAAAGGTCTCATCTTCTTCTTGTTGAATTTATTGGGAAACCAATGATCCTTTGATTTGGAGACATAGACATTTTCTCCTACTTCATATTCCTTAGGTTCGTTGATAATGCATATTTTAGATAGGCATTATAGACATATTTAGTTTAGTTAGGTTGCATTTCTTTCATACTGTGTTGCTAAATTGCATCTTGTGATTATTTTAGAAGAGTTCGGATTCTGCGCAATTTTGTGTTTATCTCGCAGATTGAATCGGAACCCATTTGGGAGATGCAATATCTCGAAGAGGAACACAAGAAACATGGGAAGGAACAAGGAAGGAAAGATGCAAGACAAGAGGAGAAACCCGCAAAGGAGTATAAGAAGTCACGGCAAAACACTATGCCGCGGGCGCCGCAACCTTGCGGAGGGCGCAGCATAGCCCGCTGCAGCGGGGATCACGGACCTTCAGTGTGCGGCGGGCGCAACAACTTTGCGGCGCCCGCAGCACTGGTCGACAGCGTTGAAGCGCTGCGTTTTGTTTAATTAAAAACCCTAGAACTTGTTTGTCTAATGGGTGGCCGACTTGGGATGTTTGAAAAGGCCACTTTTATGTTATTTTCATTACTTCCATTCTATTCTTACTTCCATTAGACACTTTAGAGAATTTGAGCAATGTCTTCCATGAGGAACTAAACTCATCGATTCTGCCTGCAATTTGAAGGTTTATTTGGATTGATTGTGAGTTTCTAATTCTCGTTCTTATTTCCTATATTTGAATGCTTCGACTTCCTTATGCTTGATTGTCTATTGTTTTATTCTATCTAGTCCGCGCAACTAGTTAGAATCAATTCAATTGCTAAGGTTTTGTAGATTCCTGATTGTGAACCTTAACTTAAGTAGCAAACTTGTTCCTTTAGGGCTGATTGAACTAATTGAATGAGTAGGAAGTTGAATCTGTTGTTAAATCCCACTTTAGGGACTGCAAATACCTTGGCTAATCTCTGAACTTAAAGCTATCAATTGGGTTAAATCCTTCTTTAGGGACTGTTCGATTGATAAGGGTTTCTAAGACTGATTGGACTAGTAACTATATTAGGTCGGGACAAGGGCATTCATAGGAAAATTAATACGACGAGAAGAAGTTACAAGGATCGCTTCAATCCAATAAAGTGGAAAATTGTAGGTAGAATTACTTCTCCAAATTGTCTAAAACCAAATTCATTTACTTTGCTTTATTTACTTTGCTTTGATAAAAAGAAAATCTTTCACACATAAAAACCCCCCAATCTGGTTACTTTGATTGACACTTGAAGCATACTTGAGTTACAAATTTCCCTGTGGATCGACCTCTTTCTTATCGCTATACTTGCTATAGGTTTGAGTTTTCTTTGGCGGCATTCAACGATAGGTTTCCCCTCCGTCAAATTTGGCGCCGTTGCCGGTGAATTTTATTTAATTCTTGTGTGTTTTTAGTGTTGATCTTGGTGTGGACCGTCTTATAGGGTCCATACCTGTGCTATTAATTCTTCTCTGTAGAAAGCATTGCAGAGATGGCGAACGACGCAAATCGTACTCTAAAGGAGCTTTCTGCTCCTGATCTGGCACAGCAACCCCTGGCAATCCAATTCCCTGCGCTAGCAGAAGGAGTCAACTTTGAGTTTAAGTCTAGGATAGTTCATCTTCTATCCAAATTCCATGGGTTGAGTGGGGAGGACCCCCACAAGCATCTGTCTGAATTCCATAGGATGGTTGTTGGGATGAAACCAGAGAACATAACTAGAGAGCAAATCAAGCTGAGAGCTTTTCCCTTCTCTTTGAAGGATGAGGCAAATGAATGGTTCTTCTATCTACCACCTGACTCTATTTCTACTTGGGCTGTGTTGTAAGGAGAAATCGAGTATGAAATATAACGAAATAGATCAAACCAGACTTAGGCCTCAGCAAATAAATACAAGACTCCTCCAATGCAGTAAGAGAAAGTCAGGATCGAATCCTCGAGGAAGCACGTCAGCAGTTCTCAGGTAGCTGTAGATTCTCACAACAGCAGCAGAAAGACAGAATCGCAGAAACAGAAAGAAAGAAACAAATAATCCGGCAAGGGCAACTAAAACAAAAGCAAAGATCTAACTAAAGACATAAAGTAAAACAAAGGAAGTAAAGAACAGAAGCAAAACAGAAGCAAAGCAAAAACGAAAAGCAAGGACACAGAAGCTACTCGATCTCGAGTAGCTGTCCTCTAGGTCGACTAAGGTGGTCGACAGCAACAACTCAGAAAACAGAAAGCAAACAACTCGATGAACAAAACTCTCCTCGACCTCGACAAGAGGTACTCGATCTCGACAAAGAAAGTAAAGACAGAAACTTTAAAGTCGACAAAAATAGAAGAATATCAACTCGACTAAGACAACCCCTCCTCGACCTCGAAAAGACACTCCTCGAGGTCGACAAAGCTTCGTCTAGATCGATAAGAAACAGAAAATGTAAATTTGCAGATTTTCGACAGAATTCAGAAATTCGACAGAAATAAATTTCGATATATTAAAAGACTTCCAAGGCCAGGGTTTCGACACCGCAACGATAACCATGCAAAACAACACATAAAGGCATAAAAGATCATGCTTTCCATCAAAGAACTTTCGCCATTAACAAATAGGCATATAGAGGCTTTCGCATAAACCCTAATTGTTACTAACCCTTTTTCACATAATTAATCCAAGTTGCATTAAGATCACTTTCGTTTCAATAACACAAACAAGGATCACCTTCAACTCTCGCAAAAGAATCATGCTCATAGGGAAAGAAGATGAATCGCACAAAAGATCTGACCTTTATCGCATCGCCTCACATGGCCACCGTCGGGCTCACCCCAGCCCCAGAAGTGGGTGGACTACTCACGCCTCATCGCAATCGCAGACATTGATTGATGAAAAGAACTAAATTGCATTAAAACTAAATTCAAAGCCTTTACAATCCTGGCAATCAACTTTCGCAGAAAGCCAAAACCCTAAAAACCTTAGAACTCCTAAACTTCTCTGTGGAACTACTTACTTCTCTCTGAAATTGAATGAATAAAACTGAGCCCTTAGGGCCTTATTTATAGTCTTCATTCCCTAGCTATTCTAGGAAAGAAGATATCTATCTTTATCTAAATCTATATCTAAAATACTTAAAGATAAATAAATTGTTTTAAGGAAATAAATCCATAAGGAAAAGATAAAACTAATTATGGTAGGTCTTCATGATGTGATAGATCTTGTCTCCTTGGATAGAACTTGATCAAATTTGGATAAAATCTTCCGCCTTCGTGCCCAAGGAATCCCAAGTCTAGTCGGACAGGCCACGTCGAGAAGTTGTTGGACACGGCTCTAGTCGACCTCGAGTTGGGCTTGTCGACCTCGAGTAGCATGGTTCGTCGAGTGGACTTCCTCGGGTTGGTGTGCTCGACATGGCTCGGACTTGGGTTCCTGGTGCTCGTCGATCTCGACCAACTCTTATCGAGATCGAGTAAGGTTGGTCATCGACTAGGCTTCCTCGAGTGCTCTCTTCGGCAAGCTCGGATCTGGACTCAAGGTCTTGTCGATCTCGACAAGGGTTCGTCGAGATCGAGTAGGGCTCTTCCCTTTTGCTTCCGCTCCCGCGAGTTGCTTCATCCGCTGGCAGCGAGTGGCCTCTTCCGCGGCAGCGAGTGGTCCGCTGCAGCGAGTGGAGTCGCTGGCAGCGAGTCTTGCCTGGTCGTCCTCGGCTTCGTCCTTGGCTTCTCGGGCAGCTCTCCTCGTCGACTCAGGACATTGCGTCTGGGCTTCGTCGACCTCGACCAGTGCTTGTCGAAGTCGAGTAGAGTCCGGAGCTCGGGTTGGTCTGTCTTGCTCGACCAGCTCTGCTCGACAAGTCGATGCTCGGACAGGCTCGTCTAGGTCGAGTATGCATTTCTTGATAAAGTTATCCCATCAAGATCTTCCACATTTGTTCTTTTCAAGACAAGAGGGGGAACCTTAGTAATCTCTCCAATGTTTTCAGCCATTGCACCAATCAATTTCTTATTGAAATGAGTTTCTCCAAGAGGTTGCCCTGAAATTGCAAAAACCTCAACATTGTTAGAAATCAATTTCTCATAGGGAAGAACAATAGATTCATTTGAATTCAATACATTTTCATGCGGCTCAAACAAATTCTCAATTTTCATTTTAATTTCATCTTTTACTAATTCAATTTTCTCTTTGCAAGAAGACTCAATAATCAAAGATTCATTCTCAATAGAAGCATCTAACAAATAATTTGATTCATTCGTGCGATCAATATAACTAGAGTCATGAACATCCACATAATCAATAGGAGAATGAGTAATAGGATCAAATATAGAAAATTCAATTTTTCTACCATCGAACTTCATGGTTAGTGAACTTTCAAAGAAATCAATCTTAGTCGAACGACATTCCCAAGATAATTGGGTTTTCAGGCGTACCTTGTTCCATATCTAATATAAAGAAATCAGTTGGAAATATCAAATCATTAACCTTAACTACGACTTCTTTAACAACTCCTCTAGGATTAATACTAGAACGATTAGCGAGTTGTATAGTAACACCAGTTTCAGACAAAACATTGAGACCCAAGAACATGTACAAGTTATATGACATAACATTGATTGAAGCTCCTAAATCCAACATTGCCTTTGTGAATTTAGCATTACCTATCTCACATGGGATAGTAAACATACCTGGATCCCCGCATTTTTCAAGCAATCTTTTCTGTAGCAAAACAGAAACATTTTTATTCAAACTTACCTTTTCCTTCCTTCTCATAATTTTCTTGTGTTTCATAGTGCATAGTTCTTTCAAAAACTTTGCATAGCGAGGCACAATTTTAATCAAACTGAAAAGTAGAATGTTTATCTCACAATGAGCAAAGGTGTCATAAAAGATTTGTTCATCTTTCCATTTACAATAAGGACTTAGGGCATGAGGAAAGGGTGGTGCGGGTCTTGAAACCTCAGGAGACCACTCCTTGTATGATTTCTTTGGGGATTTCTCAATGTCAAAATTCAGATCAGCTACTGTAGGGGGCGGCGGGCGCCGTCAGACGGTACACCGTTTTTCGAGTTGTTGTTGTCTTTCTCACCCGTGTCTATCACCTCCTTAGGCATCTCTTTACCATTCCTAGTGGGTATATTCACTTCTTTTCCTCCTCTATGGAACATGTCACTAACATTCTTCTTTGAATTAACTACCACTTGTGATGGCAACTTCCCCGAATCTTTCGCTTTCAACTCTCCAATCTCTTTAGCCATTTGACTCAACAATTTTTCTTGAACACTCATCTTGTCCAAGAATAACCTCAAAGTATCATCTTTATCCTCCTCTTGAGTGTTTCTCTGACGATTCTCAAATTGTCTTTTTCCTTGATAAGGAACTTGTTGCTACGGACCCCTTCCGTTGAATCCACTTTGATAATTCTAATTGTAGCCCTGATTGTATACATTGTTATATACCAAAGTTGCGGCAAGGTCAATAATCCATAGCACTCAAATCAGCGACACCCTCTTGAATCAAAGGACACTTATCATTCAAATGAGTTGGATCTCCAGAGACACCACAAGGTCTAGGTATTTGAGGTTCATTCATTTGCATAGCCATCTTGTTCAATAGCTCAGTAAGCCTATCTAAGTCATCCTTGCGATCATCTCTAGAATTACTTATGCACTCCTCTAACTCCTTAGTGTTTCCCATATTGTTGTGATGCATTAGCCAACCCTTCGAAAATCTGCATTGCTTCTTGAGGTGTCTTATCCAAAATATGTTCTCCACTAGTAGCATTGATGAAACTCATGTATGTATCAAGCAAGCCCTCATAAAGATATTGCACTAGATCATCCATGTTGTGCATAACTACCCATAAGCTTCTTGAATCGCTCAAGATACTCATAAAGACTCACCGTAGGTGATTGCTTAATGCTAGATGACTCTTTCTTAAGTTTGTTGAGGCAAGTAGCAAGAAAGTACTTCTGAAGCAAAGTTTTCTTCAATTCAACCCAAGTAGTAATGCTTTCGGGGGGCTAGGTAATAAAGCCAATTGCTAGCCAAATCTTTCAAGGTAAAGGGGAACACTCTCAACATCAATTGGTCATTAGTAAGGCCTTGGGGTCTAAGTTTAACACACACACTCACAAAGGTTTCAAGGTGTTTGTTTGGTCATTCCCCAGGCAATCCATGAAAGCAGGGTAAAATAGTTGATCAATTCGACTTATACTCAAATCTTGAACCCTCAGGCAGATTATGAAGTTTAATTGCAAGGGGAGCACTCAAATTAGGTTCCTTTAGGTTTCTCAGGGTCCTTCTTTCCGGATTATCAACTTCATCTCCCTTCTCCATATGTGTGTCAAATTCGAGCCTCCTTTTCAACCTAGAAAGAGATCTTTCAATCTTAGGATCAAAAGAAAAAGGTGATGAATTAGAAGAACTAGTTTGAAGAAAAACAAAAACAAAAAGGAATCAATGATAGAAATACAGAAAAACAAACTCTTTTCTCCTCGGCAACGCCGCCAAGAATTTGGTGTGGGACGAACGTCGTTGGCTTTTTCCTCATTTTCCAAATAGTAATATTATCCTAACTAAAAGCTCAAACCAATAGATTAGTAAATCAATGAATTGATAAACCAACAAACTAGTATAGAAATGAAGTCCGGAGTCGAACCACTACAAAAAAAAAATTGTTTTTGCTACCAATCATAGTAACGGCAACCATATCCCGTCACAAATATGGGGGATTTTGCAACGGATGTGCAACGACATTAGCGTTGTCACACAAATTTTTAACGGAGAGGCGTAGCCCTCTCTACCTTTTGAAACGGCGAGATGTTGCCCGTTGCTAATATATAAAACATCCAAAACATATCCTTTTAAAAAAAACTCCTTTCTTGATTTTGGAAACCCTAAAAAGCCTTCCTCTATCTTCCGCCACTTCTCTCTCTCTGCCTCCTTCCAGATCTACTAATTGTTCCCTTGCCTTCCTTCCAAAACTCGATCCCCTTCACATTCATTCTCTTTCTCACCGTCAGATTCGCAGGAGCTTTGTCGATCATTGTCGTTCACGCCGCCACCAACATCACAGCTTTCCTCTCCTCCACACACCAGGGCTGGGACACATGGACGCCCCATATCCTGTAGGTCGTACCCATCTCTTCGCTCACGCCTCGCAAAAACGCCAGATCTAGGCCGGGCTTGCATCTCCTCTCCTATCGCGGACACTGTTGCCGATTCGATTACGATTTCAGATCGGTTAGTCATTCATCTACCTCTCCCTCCTTTTGATTTCAAAGTCCTTGAAGATATTCAAGCATCTTAGCCTCACTCTCTTCTTTATTAGCGCAATTGTGTTTGGGTTTGACGTTAACACCTTTAAGGTTTCCAAGTGTGTACAAGTCCAGATCTGGGCTTGTCCTTAGTGTTCTCGCCCTCGAGATATAGATCAGGTAACGTCCTCTTCTCTGTCTCTAAAATCGATTTAATTTTTAGGGTTTATGTTTCAATTTGAGAAAATCCTAGGCAAATCGATGTTCAAACGTTTATATTAGGGTTTAGGATTTAATATATTTTATTCTATTAGCAAAGATGGAGATTCGCTTCATTGTATCAAACGTTTTAGTCCTCACTTCCATTTATGTATTCGCTTTATGTTTGTGGGATGTTGGGTCTGGTTTGTTCAGAGAAACTTTGCAGGTTGTATGTGTTCTACTGATTTTGGTGCTTCTTGAAATGGATGGACTAACTTTTTCTTATAGTTAGTTTTTTAATGGATCAGCCTATATTATTCATGTGGCAAAGGGCCTTAATTTAAATAATTTTTTGTTACATGCAACTATGCCGAAAACTCCAATCAAAAGGCTAATTCAGTGTCTCAATTATAATTCTAATATGTTGCACTCCTCAAGCACTTGGCTAGGCGCTAGGTACATCACTTGCACATCTCAACTCCTTTTAATCTTTAATGTACTCAAGTACTGGGTAATTTAGAATAAGGAATGGATATACTAGTTTTATATTGTATCTTCATAAATTCAGCAATTCCATTTACCATCTTGTGATTTAGAATAGGAGAAGATATACCACATATTAATGAGAATAGCTATCAATTTTGTTATAAAATTTGAAGTGATTGGAAAAAAAACTTATTATCTTTGCTCACTTACACATTCAATCTCATGCACAAGATAAAAGAACCAAATGGAAAAAGAAGGTATAATATATAGTGAGAATAGTTATCAACTTTGTAGTAAGACATGAAGTGAATGAGTAAGTTTTATGGTATTTATTCCATCTTACTTTTAGGCAATTGTCCAATTTTTTTTTTCTAATTTCCAATAGTAAGCTTCTCTCGCATATGAATTATGGATTATTCATTCTTCCCTGAATTCAATTAGTAATTTTATTATTAGAAATTAGATGTGATTAATATCATGTTTTATATTATGACTTTTTAGGACGACCTTGAATTTATGGCAGGGAGTATTGAGGATCTTAAGCATAGCATACGAGCAATGACAAACAGTTAAAGGTAGAGCTTAAATCTTGTCCAAAGTTATGTTATCATATCATTGTTGTTTATGCTGCTTTGTTGGTTCATCATTGCTGGAAACTCGAGTATGTGGAAGTGAAAAGTATATTACAATCCTTTCAGTTTGAGTGCGACTTTGCTATTCTATTATACTTCCTATTTATATGTGTGGATAGCGATTATATGATTTGAGTCGTAGGTTTTGTGAAACATCTAGAAATCTGTCGGTGCAACTTTTGCTATTGCTTTAGTCAGATTGAGCTGTGTGAAATCTCTATGCAATCTCCTTATTTTGATTGCTAGACAATCATCGATATTCTCTTAATATAGGCATCTTTACTCCTAGTTTTGGGTGTTATTGCTAATATAATACTCCTGATAGGGGGTTTGTTTAATAGTACCTTTGCATCAATATAACATTAGTTTTTTTTTAAGCCTTTTGGGTGTCAAATGGAACATATATTTACTACTGTATTGCATGGGGCTCTCTTGAGTTGCCTAACTATTCCATCCATAGAACATTAGTTTTTTTTTAACCTTTTGGGTGTCAAATGGAACATTTGTTACTGCTGGTATTGCATGGGGCTCTTAAGTTGCCTAACTATTCCATTCTTTTATGCACATTCTCCATGGATTTGGGGTGCTCTTGAGCTACTTGCAAATTATCGGCCTTCATGGGTCAAGCTCTCTCGAGGTCAGATGCTCCATGACCTTTTTGTTTAGAAGAGTTTTTAGTTTCTATACTTTTGTAAGAGTCGTTGATGGCTTGTTGTATTGTATGAAACATTAGAAGATTTTAAGCCTATTAGCTCAAATGGTAGAGCGATGTGTGCATTCACAAAGATGCGGGTTCAAATCCCGCATAGGCTAATGTCATAAATTTGTTTCTCATTTGTTTGTTTTTTTAATTTGGATGAAGTCATTAGCAACGACATTTCTTCCGTCGCAAAAAGACCATGGAAATATCAATAATTCTTATGACAAAAGCAATGATTATGGTTTGTAGAAAATTGTAGAAAATTGATGACAAAGTAAAGTAAGGTAAGAAGATTATAGTCTAACAATAATTCTTATGACAAAAGCAATGATTTGTAGAAAATTGATGACAAAGTAAAGTAAGGAGATCGATGATTGCAAAGCATTGACAATAAAATAGAGAAAATATTTCACCTGTAATTCTCGACAATGGTTATGGTTCAAGATCCTAGGATTGAGTCAATAGTTATTTCTACGCATATGTCGACTTGACTAAAGTTGATGCATCCGCAAGGATACAATCTTCTTATTCAATATCACTAAAGACTAGCATTAAACACTCAGGTTCTAAGACCAATTGACATATCGATTCAATGCAATTAGAAGACAATAGGAACAACCCATATCGGCCCTAACAACATCTAACGACATAGATTAATCGAAATCATCCACTACAAAGACATAGAAATATCACTAATTCAATTGCTTTGTTTGCTATGAAGAAAAAAATAACGAATTCATAGCCTATATGCAATTCCTAACATGGTGATCAATCATAGAAAGGAACACAATTCTTAAACGAAATCAGCACCTCTCCATCGATGCTAGGGGATTAGCATGACGATCTATTGTTGTCTGCATGTAGTAATCGAATTGACACTTCTATCATTGTCTGTCGATTGTACATATGTGTAAGTTTTTCAATTGATGTTTCTATCTACAATTCTTAAACGAAATCAGTAGTAATAAACGAATAAACAACTATTGTGCTACTGACGTGTAATACTTATACGAAGTCTAGTGTTGTTGACAAGTAATGCTTATACAAAATCTAAGGTTGTTGACATCTAAAATCAACTGAAGTGTTGTGTTACTGACATGTAATGATAATGAACAATCGACTGTTGTGTGTGTTGGTATGAATTGAATCAATGTGGTCATGTGTTGTAGTGCTGGCATGTAATTCAAATAAACAAATTTGATATTTTCTAGACTGCTCATTTATAAATGTTGCTAACATAGATTCTAATGTGTCTTGTTCCATTGATATTACTATCTGAAATGCTTATAAGAAATCAGTAGTAATTAACTAACAAATGACTTGAAGTGTTTGTGTTGTTGTGTTTGTGCTGCTGGCATCTAAAATGAACTAAAGTGTTGTGCTGCTGAAATGTAATGGTAATGAACAACAGACTGTTGTATGTGCTGGCATTAATTGAATTGATTAGCTTATCGGTTGTAGTGTTGACATATAGTTCAAATGAAAAAAAATCGACCTGTTATGCATTGCTCGTATATAAAAGTTGCTGATGTGAATTGATTAGCTTATGGGTTGTAGCGATAATGAATAAACAACTGTTTTATGTGTTGGAATGAATTGTATTAATGTGCTCATGTGTTGTATTGATGTGTGATGTGTTGTTTTGACACAGAATCTAATGTATCATAGTGATATGTATTGTATTGATGTACTGAAATGTATGTATTCATATAGGTAGACAAGAAGATGGCAACACATGCCATTACAGTTGTATATGGTGGAGAATGGATATTTGCTGTCACATGCCCTTCATTTGCTGGAAACACAACTTCAAAGGCATATATATTGAACGATTCAATCACATTACAGCACCTAAAAGAAAAAGTGTGCAGTAGATTCAATGTAGATACTACAATTGAATTAGAATTCACCCACCTACACCCATTCAAAATGCTGAAAGCCCCACATAAAGTTGATTGTGATGCTGATTCACAAGAATTGTTGGAGTTTACAACACTTGACAATGTAAAATTTGTTGTTGAGTTGTGTGTCAGCAAACAATCTTCAACACTACCGATTACTGATACAGATGATAGATAAAGCAGGAAAACATTTAGGTCTGATCAATTACAGTCAGTTGAATTCAATATGAATTTGGCTGACATAATGGTTGAAAAAGATAGCAAGGCAGTGACTACTAACACAAGGATGAAGGGTATGATGTTAGAGAATATGGAAGAAGATGATTGGTTTGAAAATACATAATGTGACATGGAATCTGATGCTAAATTTTGGAGAAGCTTATATTCTTTAATGCAGAGTAGAGATACAAAAAAGGAAGAATGGGATGCTAACACGTCCAACAAGCCATTTCAGTAGCAATCTGTTGTTGCATGAGGATGTGTCAAGTATGAAATAAATATAAAATATAAAATCAATCCGACTCTCTATCTCAGCAAATAAATACGAGACTTTATCCCGTTGTATTAGAAGTTAGTCAGGATCGATCCACAAAGAAGTGTGTTAGCGCCCACCTTTTCAGTCCATAAACTCTGGAAATTGACTAAGGAAGCACTCGACGTCGACTATGGTCCTCGACGTCAACCACTCAGTCAAACAGGCCATGTCAAGTAAAATCTACTCGACGTCGACTAAAACCTACTCGACGTCGACTAGATGTGGTCGAAATCGAGTACACAGCAGAACAAAAACGTAACTTTCTTGCAACGAACGAAGGACAGAAACACGAAATTGGTTGGAAATAAACCAATAAACTAAAGACTTCCAAGATCAGGGTTTCAACACCACAATGATAACCATATAAAATAATGCATAAGGTATAAAAGATCATGCCTTTTCATCAAATAACTGTCGGTATTAAAAAATAGGAATATAGAGGTTTTCGCATAAACCCTAATTGTTACTAACCCTTTTCACATAATTAATCCAAGTTGTATTCAGATCAATTTCGCTTCAATAACACAAACAAGGATCATCCTCAACTTTCGCAGAAGAATCATGCTCGTAGGGATAGAAGACGAAATCGCATCAAAAGATTGTACCTTTATCGCATTACCTTACATGGCTACCGTCGGGCTCACCCCGACCCTAGAAGTTGGGTGACTACTCGCTTCTCATTATAACAAGTATCAATATAATAAAAGAAATAACTACTTGCATTAATGAGATAAAGTAGAGCATACAACCGATCGAAGCCAAAACGTCTCTCGACAAACTCCAACTCCACTCGGCCTTGCTCTCTCTCTCCTACTCTTGAAACTCTAATTGTGACTTGGATTGGATTGTTGGATGATTCAATTATAAAAACCAACCCCTAAAGCCTTATTTATAGTGTTCAACCTTAGCTATTCTAGGGAGGAATAATCCATCTATATCTAAAAACTTTCTATCTAAAAGCATAAGATAAAACTTAATTGATAAAGGAAATAAATCTATAAAGAAATTTGAACTAATGTGGATAGATTCCTCTTGGACTTGATAGATCTTCATGTGGATGGATAGAATTCTACATATCTTCACTTGCAAGCATTCAATCTCCTCGTCTCCACTCGATCTCGGACTCAGATTCATCACTAGTGAGTACTCGACTTCGAGTAGAATTACTCGACATCAACTGGAACTTTTCTTCTCTCGGATTGTACTCGAGCTCGGGCAAATTGTGGACTTGACGTGTGTACTCGACGTCGACTAGAGTTACTCGACGTCGAGTAGCTCTGGGCTCTTCCAGTGGCTCTGCTTGAGTTCGTGTAAACTGGGCTCGGGAATACTCTATATCAAGTAATGTTACTCGATATCGACTAGCCTTGTCGAGTTGATCCTCTCTTGACTCTCCCTCGATTTGCTCGTTTTCGACTTTGGTTACTCGATATTGACTAAGGTTGGTCGATATCAACTAGTTGTGTCGAGTCCTTCTTTCCTTGTTCCTGCTCGATCTGTCCTGGTTCAGCTGTTCCTTGACCTCGGACTTTTTGTAGTTGACTTTGAGCTTTTCATCCTTTCTCCGAATTGCTGTAAATTGCCTCAATTTCTGCGAAATCAAACAGAAACTAGTGTAGACTCCATAATTTGGAAAATAAGTGTAAACTACATAAAATCTGTGGTATTCTAACCCAAATGTATGAAACGTATGCAAAAATCAATATAAAAGTAGGTGTAAAATATGGCAAATTAGGCTCACAACAAACACCCAATACTTAAGCTTGCTTGTCCTCAAACAATATTTTTAATGGTCATACAGGGGAAAAAATTATACTCTCAACATCTTAGATTCATTCTTATATAACCCTGCAATCAATGACCATCATTGAAAAGGTACTAGTGTCACAAATCAATGCCTGTGAATAAAAGCAACTTCAAAGATAAAAGGAGGATATATGCAAAAACAATTCATACGTGACAAAACAACAATAATCAAGAGGACTTTAATTAAGCTCAATAAGAAGTAGATTGGTAAAAGGCTTAAGGTGGGATGTATTTGGCCATGTGGTGCTAATAATTCGAGGAAATGGAGTAATTTCGAAACTTTCATACCACATTCCTTCTTCCTTTGATTTCTCAACTTTCGCTCATTATCGTCGTTGCTTTTTTCAATATTATGTTTTAACTCTTTAACCTCAGCACTGCTTTCTCACTTGTCACAAACATGGGTGTCATGAATGGCCCCGGATACTTAGTTCTTCCGACTCCTCACCTTAGTGTCCCATCATGCGGAACTAACATCTCAACGCAGGCAGGGTCTATCTTCTTTCCCTCACTAAATTTTCCATAAACTTTCAATTTCCTGCCAAACTTCAATAATGATATAACAACAACACATCAGCCATATAACAATCTCCATAATGTACATCATTCTCAACATAATCCCCGGATAAGGAAATAAGGTAAAGAATGGGCAATATTTAGATCATGTGGAGCAAAATATGGAATAAGGCTCATAATATGGCTTTTGTGATGCATAAACATAGGTATGGCTAAGGATATCAAAATATGAGCATTATATGGAAATATAAAGTCATCCATCCTCTTATCATGCAACATGTCAAAAGTAACATCAAATTTTACCTCCTTTCATGGTTTTAAATAAAATATGCACTTCATTATGACTTCCCTTTACTAGGCAATTTCATGCTATATCTCTAATGAATCCTATTTTTCATCGTCGAGTTCAATAAAAAGCTTCCATGACACTAATCGAAAATTTTTATTGGGGGTGGTTTTAATAAACTTTGGAAAACATGCATATAGGCACATAAATAAAATAAGAAATCCAAAGTAGCCATGTATAAACAATTCGAGAAATAAACTTAAACATGCACACATAATGTCAAATAAAGTTAAATATGCACAAAGTTAGCCCTTCCCCAACCCCATACTTAAACATTATATTGTCCTCACTGTATAAAATCAAGGGTAAAGAAAGAGACTCACTAGACAGATGTGCAGATCGTCGGAATCGAGTGATGATGTTGCTGCAGAAGTAGTTGACATCGAGGAGAAGTAGTCGACTTCGAGGAGTGGTAGTCGACTTCGACTACAATTACTCGACATCGAGTACAGTTGAACCTCATGATTCCCTTTCTCCTCGACCATAGGTCCTTTCCTCATTATGGGTAGTCGACGTCGAGTAGGTTACTCGACGTCGAGTACTTCTGTAGATTCTCTTACCTGCAAAAAACGTTAGAAAGGAAATATCCACAACAGAAAAACATAAAAAAAAACAATGTTTCAAAACAAAAAACCAAAAACAAATGTCAAAAAATCCCCAAAAAGTAAGTCTTTTATTTACAAGCTCTAGACTTTATAGTCACCAGGCCGACTTTCTCCCTTGAAGCTCAAGGTGGCATCCGCAGGGCCCATGTATCCTAGGCTTTAAACAAGACTCCATTCTTGTCCATTAGTTGTAGTCCTCCTTAATGGATCATGTTCACCGTGAAAGGTCTCATCTTCTTCTTGTTGAATTTATTGGGAAACCAATGATCCTTTGATTTGGAGACATAGACATTTTCTCCTACTTCATATTCCTTAGGTTCGTTGATAATGCATATTTTAGATAGGCATTATAGACATATTTAGTTTAGTTAGGTTGCATTTCTTTCATACTGTGTTGCTAAATTGCATCTTGTGATTATTTTAGAAGAGTTCGGATTCTGCGCAATTTTGTGTTTATCTCGCAGATTGAATCGGAACCCATTTGGGAGATGCAATATCTCGAAGAGGAACACAAGAAACATGGGAAGGAACAAGGAAGGAAAGATGCAAGACAAGAGGAGAAACCCGCAAAGGAGTATAAGAAGTCACGGCAAAACACTATGCCGCGGGCGCCGCAACCTTGCGGAGGGCGCAGCATAGCCCGCTGCAGCGGGGATCACGGACCTTCAGTGTGCGGCGGGCGCAACAACTTTGCGGCGCCCGCAGCACTGGTCGACAGCGTTGAAGCGCTGCGTTTTGTTTAATTAAAAACCCTAGAACTTGTTTGTCTAATGGGTGGCCGACTTGGGATGTTTGAAAAGGCCACTTTTATGTTATTTTCATTACTTCCATTCTATTCTTACTTCCATTAGACACTTTAGAGAATTTGAGCAATGTCTTCCATGAGGAACTAAACTCATCGATTCTGCCTGCAATTTGAAGGTTTATTTGGATTGATTGTGAGTTTCTAATTCTCGTTCTTATTTCCTATATTTGAATGCTTCGACTTCCTTATGCTTGATTGTCTATTGTTTTATTCTATCTAGTCCGCGCAACTAGTTAGAATCAATTCAATTGCTAAGGTTTTGTAGATTCCTGATTGTGAACCTTAACTTAAGTAGCAAACTTGTTCCTTTAGGGCTGATTGAACTAATTGAATGAGTAGGAAGTTGAATCTGTTGTTAAATCCCACTTTAGGGACTGCAAATACCTTGGCTAATCTCTGAACTTAAAGCTATCAATTGGGTTAAATCCTTCTTTAGGGACTGTTCGATTGATAAGGGTTTCTAAGACTGATTGGACTAGTAACTATATTAGGTCGGGACAAGGGCATTCATAGGAAAATTAATACGACGAGAAGAAGTTACAAGGATCGCTTCAATCCAATAAAGTGGAAAATTGTAGGTAGAATTACTTCTCCAAATTGTCTAAAACCAAATTCATTTACTTTGCTTTATTTACTTTGCTTTGATAAAAAGAAAATCTTTCACACATAAAAACCCCCCAATCTGGTTACTTTGATTGACACTTGAAGCATACTTGAGTTACAAATTTCCCTGTGGATCGACCTCTTTCTTATCGCTATACTTGCTATAGGTTTGAGTTTTCTTTGGCGGCATTCAACGATAGGTTTCCCCTCCGTCAAATTTGGCGCCGTTGCCGGTGAATTTTATTTAATTCTTGTGTGTTTTTAGTGTTGATCTTGGTGTGGACCGTCTTATAGGGTCCATACCTGTGCTATTAATTCTTCTCTGTAGAAAGCATTGCAGAGATGGCGAACGACGCAAATCGTACTCTAAAGGAGCTTTCTGCTCCTGATCTGGCACAGCAACCCCTGGCAATCCAATTCCCTGCGCTAGCAGAAGGAGTCAACTTTGAGTTTAAGTCTAGGATAGTTCATCTTCTATCCAAATTCCATGGGTTGAGTGGGGAGGACCCCCACAAGCATCTGTCTGAATTCCATAGGATGGTTGTTGGGATGAAACCAGAGAACATAACTAGAGAGCAAATCAAGCTGAGAGCTTTTCCCTTCTCTTTGAAGGATGAGGCAAATGAATGGTTCTTCTATCTACCACCTGACTCTATTTCTACTTGGGCTGTGTTGTAAGGAGAAATCGAGTATGAAATATAACGAAATAGATCAAACCAGACTTAGGCCTCAGCAAATAAATACAAGACTCCTCCAATGCAGTAAGAGAAAGTCAGGATCGAATCCTCGAGGAAGCACGTCAGCAGTTCTCAGGTAGCTGTAGATTCTCACAACAGCAGCAGAAAGACAGAATCGCAGAAACAGAAAGAAAGAAACAAATAATCCGGCAAGGGCAACTAAAACAAAAGCAAAGATCTAACTAAAGACATAAAGTAAAACAAAGGAAGTAAAGAACAGAAGCAAAACAGAAGCAAAGCAAAAACGAAAAGCAAGGACACAGAAGCTACTCGATCTCGAGTAGCTGTCCTCTAGGTCGACTAAGGTGGTCGACAGCAACAACTCAGAAAACAGAAAGCAAACAACTCGATGAACAAAACTCTCCTCGACCTCGACAAGAGGTACTCGATCTCGACAAAGAAAGTAAAGACAGAAACTTTAAAGTCGACAAAAATAGAAGAATATCAACTCGACTAAGACAACCCCTCCTCGACCTCGAAAAGACACTCCTCGAGGTCGACAAAGCTTCGTCTAGATCGATAAGAAACAGAAAATGTAAATTTGCAGATTTTCGACAGAATTCAGAAATTCGACAGAAATAAATTTCGATATATTAAAAGACTTCCAAGGCCAGGGTTTCGACACCGCAACGATAACCATGCAAAACAACACATAAAGGCATAAAAGATCATGCTTTCCATCAAAGAACTTTCGCCATTAACAAATAGGCATATAGAGGCTTTCGCATAAACCCTAATTGTTACTAACCCTTTTTCACATAATTAATCCAAGTTGCATTAAGATCACTTTCGTTTCAATAACACAAACAAGGATCACCTTCAACTCTCGCAAAAGAATCATGCTCATAGGGAAAGAAGATGAATCGCACAAAAGATCTGACCTTTATCGCATCGCCTCACATGGCCACCGTCGGGCTCACCCCAGCCCCAGAAGTGGGTGGACTACTCACGCCTCATCGCAATCGCAGACATTGATTGATGAAAAGAACTAAATTGCATTAAAACTAAATTCAAAGCCTTTACAATCCTGGCAATCAACTTTCGCAGAAAGCCAAAACCCTAAAAACCTTAGAACTCCTAAACTTCTCTGTGGAACTACTTACTTCTCTCTGAAATTGAATGAATAAAACTGAGCCCTTAGGGCCTTATTTATAGTCTTCATTCCCTAGCTATTCTAGGAAAGAAGATATCTATCTTTATCTAAATCTATATCTAAAATACTTAAAGATAAATAAATTGTTTTAAGGAAATAAATCCATAAGGAAAAGATAAAACTAATTATGGTAGGTCTTCATGATGTGATAGATCTTGTCTCCTTGGATAGAACTTGATCAAATTTGGATAAAATCTTCCGCCTTCGTGCCCAAGGAATCCCAAGTCTAGTCGGACAGGCCACGTCGAGAAGTTGTTGGACACGGCTCTAGTCGACCTCGAGTTGGGCTTGTCGACCTCGAGTAGCATGGTTCGTCGAGTGGACTTCCTCGGGTTGGTGTGCTCGACATGGCTCGGACTTGGGTTCCTGGTGCTCGTCGATCTCGACCAACTCTTATCGAGATCGAGTAAGGTTGGTCATCGACTAGGCTTCCTCGAGTGCTCTCTTCGGCAAGCTCGGATCTGGACTCAAGGTCTTGTCGATCTCGACAAGGGTTCGTCGAGATCGAGTAGGGCTCTTCCCTTTTGCTTCCGCTCCCGCGAGTTGCTTCATCCGCTGGCAGCGAGTGGCCTCTTCCGCGGCAGCGAGTGGTCCGCTGCAGCGAGTGGAGTCGCTGGCAGCGAGTCTTGCCTGGTCGTCCTCGGCTTCGTCCTTGGCTTCTCGGGCAGCTCTCCTCGTCGACTCAGGACATTGCGTCTGGGCTTCGTCGACCTCGACCAGTGCTTGTCGAAGTCGAGTAGAGTCCGGAGCTCGGGTTGGTCTGTCTTGCTCGACCAGCTCTGCTCGACAAGTCGATGCTCGGACAGGCTCGTCTAGGTCGAGTATGCCTACTCGAGATCGAGTAGCCTCGACTCTCAGACTTGTTCCGCTGCTTCGACCTTGGACTTCTGTAGTGGTTTTCCGAGCTTTTCCGACCTTTTGTAGAATTGCTGTAAAACGCCTCGATTTCTGCGAATTAAACAGAAACTGGTGTAGATTCCATAATTTGGCAAATAAACGTAAACTACATAGATTATGTACTATCTTAGCCCAAATGAATGCAATGTATACAGAAATCGATATAAAAGTTACTGTGAAACATGGCAGATTCAGCTCACAACAAACACCCCATACTTAAGCTTGCTTGTCCTCAAGCAATACTTTTATTTGTCATTCAGGGGAAGAATTCAAAACTCTCAACATCTTAGATTCATTTTCATATAACCCTGCAATCAATTACCATCCTCAAAAAGGTACTAGTGTCACAGATTCATGCATGTGCAAATATGTAAAAGCAACATCTACTCACAAAAGGAGGGTTATGCAAAAACAATATACGTGACAAAGCATTGATAATCAAGAAGACTTTAATTTAAGCTCATGAAGGAGTAGATTGGTAAAAGGCTAAAGGTGGGCAATTTTTGGCAATGTGGTGCTTTTGATCCGGGGAAATGGAGTATTTCCAAATTTTGAGTTTCATTCCACATTCTTTCTCCATATAATTCATCACCTTTCATATTGCTTTTCTCAATAATAATGCTTTTACCTCTCTAACCTCAGCACTGCCTTCTCGCGAGTCGCAAACATGGGTGTCATGAATGGCCCCGGATATTTAGTGCGTCGGACTCCTCGCAATGTGTCCCATCTCTCTAAACTATTATCTTAGAGAGCAGGGTCAATCTACCTTTATCTCCTGAGGTGATTGGATTTTTTTTCACTCATTAAATTTTCCATATATTTCAAACACTTTCCCTCCAAACTCCAATAATGATAATAATCACAACATAAACACCATATGATAATCTCCATAATGTAACATCATTCTCAACATAATCCCCGGATAAGGTAAAGAATGGCAAATATTTAGATCATGTGGAGCAATAATTGAAATAAGGCATATTATGGCTTTTGTGATGCATAAGCATAGGTATGGCTAGGATTTTAAACAATGAGCATTATATGGAAATATAAAGTCCTCAATCATTTTATCATGCAATATGTCAAAAGCAACTTCAAATTTTACCTCCTTTCATGGTTTTCAAGAAAATAATGCACTTCATTGTGACTTCCCTTTACTAGGCAATTTCATGCTATATCTCTAATGAATCCAATTTTGCATCGTCGAGTTCAATATAAGCTTCCATGACATTTATCAAAAATTTCAATGGGGGTCATTTTTCTCAAAATTTTGGAAAACATATATAAGCATTTAAATAAATAATGCATTCCAAAATAGCCATGTAGCAATTCCAAGAACAAATGCACAAGTATGCACAAATAATGTCAAATATGATCAATATGCACAAAGTAAGCCCTTCCCCCACCCCATACTTAAACATTACAGTGTCCTCACTGTATAAAAACAAGGGTAAAGAAAGAAACTCACAAGACAGGTGTGCAGAGCCTCAAAATATCGACTGGAGCACCTCCTAGCCGAGTTTTAATGTAGCTTGGTTCTATCTATTGACCTGAAAAGTAGAAGACATATACCCATAACAACAAAACTAAAAGTGTTCAAAACCAAAAACAAAAAAACAAAGTCTCAAATGTCCTAAAAAGTCTATGTACATGCTCTAGATTTTATAGTCGCTAGGCCGACTTTCCATTAATGCTCAAGGTGGCATCTGCAGGGCCCATGTAGCTTGGGCCTCAAATAGGATTCCATTCTTGTCCATCAGCTGCAATCCTCCAGAATGGATCTTGTTCACCACGAAAGGTCCCATCCGCTTCTTATTGAATTTGTTAGGAAACCAATGATCCTTTGATTTAGAGACATAGAGCTTATCTCCAACTTCATACTCCTTAGGCTCATCATTGGAAATCCTGCACAATCGCACATACCAAGGCAGACCTCTCCCATGTATAGATAAATCTTTAATGGAAATGGGAGAAGAAAGATCCATACCTTGATTTACCTTCGCAGAGACGGAATCGGGGACCACTGTATTTGGTCGATCTCGACTAGGGCTAGTCGATCTCGACAAGTCTGCTGGTCCTGGTGGTGGTCTGCTCGAAGATTCAGAAGTCGACGAAGACAGGGTCTGGTCGACCTCGACAAGGCTGGTCGACCTCGACAAGGGTCCTGCTCCTGGTGTCTGCAGTGTCAAGGGAGGTGCTGTCGAGGAAGATGTGGGCTTGTCGATCTCGACAAGGCTACTCGACCTCGAGTAGCCTTCTCCTCCTGGTGGCTTCGTCATCAAGGAAGAAGGATCTGGGCTCTCCGAGTGGTGGTCGATCTCGACAAGGGTGGTCGAGATCGACAAGGGCTCTCCTGGCGCTGGTGGTGCGCTCGAGGAAGCAGGGACTGGTGGCTCCGAGTTGTGGTCGACCTCGATGAGGCTTGTCGAGATCGACGAGCCTGGTTTCTCTTATCCGTTGCTCGATGATGCTGGCTCTGGTGGAGTCCCCTTGGTCTGGTCGAGATCGACTAGGGTTCTACTCGAGGTCGAGGAGCCCTGGTCGATCTTGACCCCATACTTATCTCCTGTCAAGGCATCCGAGAAATAATTAATCCACAACGACTTACCTTGCTCTGTGTCGATTGGATTTTCTGTGTTCTCCTTGAGGATTGCCATGATCTCCTCCACCTGGGCCTCCATGTCCCTCTTTTCTATCTCTTCAGGGGTCATATTTCTGACCTTGGGTTCCCCGCAGGTGATGTAGCCAGCTGAGATAGATTTGACCTCTTCCATTGGACCAGTATGCCTTTCAGTTTTGTTAAAGGAATATTCAATGACCTCATCGCTGATGTTGAAGGTGAGCACTCCTTTCCTTACGCTTATGTTGGCATCCACCGTCGCCAAGAATGGTCTTCCTAAAATAATTGGACAAGCAGGATCTTCTTGCATATCAACTATTAAGAAATCAGCAGGAACGAAGAATTTACCTACTTGTACTGGGACATTTTCCACCATGCCTGTTGGAATGACCACCGTGTTGTTGGCCATGTATAGTCTAGCATCCACAGGCTCCAAGGCACCTATCTTAATCTTGGACCAAATCGTTAAAGGCATAATACTGACACTAGCTCCAAGATCACATAGGGCATTAATTTTGTATGGACCAAATCCAATAGTTATAGCAAACTTACCTGGATCCGGCCTCTTCTCCAATATGTTCATATGGCTGCACTCCTCTATGATTTCTGCCATCGATCGCTTTTTGATCAAGATCTCCTTCAGGAACTTGACATAGGATGGCATTTCATTGAGGGCTTCTGTGAAGGGGATGGTGACGTTGAACTTCTGAAGCATCTTGATGAAGCGCTGAAACTTTTTCTCCGCCGGGTCCTTTAGAGATTTTGTGGGGAAAGGCAACTTCTTTTTCTGCGTCGGAGCCAGAACAGACATCGGAGTTGCTGCAGATTCCTCTACGTCGACCAGGGGCTCCTCGACATCGACAAGGTCTTTGTCGACATCGACCAGATTGGGCCCAGTCGAGTGGCTGTGTGGTGCAGACGAAGATTTTGGCAGGCTCTCCTCGAGGTCGACGAGTCCTTTGTCGAGGTCGACTAGTCCTTTGTCGAGATCGACCACGGCTTTGTCGAGATCGACTTGCTGTTCCTTGTCGTTCTGCTGGTTACCGACCTCTGGCTCTTGCAGTTGATGACCGCTTCTGAGTTTTACAGCAGCGACGTGTCCAGTCTTTCCCTTAGGATTTGGTTCTGAAGATCCTAGAAGTGTTCCTGACTGTCTGGGGATTCCGGCTGCCAGCTGACCAATCTGTGTATCAACTGATTTCCTCCAGATATCAATTTCCCCAAGCCTAGAGTTGACACCTTGCATCTGAGTATAGACGGAGTTGAAAGATTGCCTAGTTTCTGAATGGTTCCTCCGTATTTCCTCCAGGACCGTCTGTATATCATCCTTCTTTTGATCCCTTTCTGGATGTCCTGGAGCTCTGTAGGGCGGGGGATTCCTAGGGACACCTTGGTTCCATTGTGGTTGCTGAAACCTTTGGTCCCCCATGTAGCGATTGGGACCCCCTGCGTAAGCTGCATCCTCATGATGCTCTGCCAGCCTGACTTGCTCTGTGTGTGGGCACTCAGGAGTGGTGTGCCTTTGCGATCCGCATTCTATGCAAGGCTGGTTGACAGAGAGATATTTGACTTACTTGAGGAGCTTCTTATTCTGGTCTCTGTAGTATTGCTCCCTAACATCAGGATCAATCTCTTTAGATGGCTCATATAGGGGCATGGATGGTGCTGGCCTGGCGTATGGGTTCTCTTCATAGGTTACAGTAAACCCATACTTGTTGTCGTAGTTGGTGAGCTTCTCTAGCACACCCCATGCGTCACTTGGCGGCATCGTCAGATACTCGTAGCGAGTATAATTGTTGATTCTGTCCTTAGTGACTTGATCCAGAGAGTTGAAGAAGATCTCCTGAATGATGTAGGGTGGCTGTCCATGAGTAGGGCAAGATCGCAGAAGTTCCTTGTAGCGCTCCCATGCCTTTGCCAGTGGTTCCCCTTTCTGCTATTTGAAGGCGGTGATTTTCTGGCGGAGATGTGTTGTTTTGGCAGGTGGGAAGAATTTGTTCAGAAACTCTTGCTCTGCTTGAGCCCAGGTTGTAAGTGATTTTGCTTTCAGCCCTTCCAGCCATTTCAGTGCAGGCCCAGTGAGAGACCAGCGAAAAGATTTCATCTTGACATATTCCAGAGTTGTACCTTCTGCAAGAGTACGACACATATCATGAAAATTAGTAATATGTTCAAGAGGACACTCATTAAATCTACCATAAAAGGCATTATTTTTAAGCTCTATAAGAAACTGAGTGCGAATTTCAAAAGAGTTTTCAGGGATAAGAATCGCCGATTCAGGCACGATGAGAGTCGGATGCATATAATCCTCAGCAGTGGTTGGATATTGGGCAAGCTCAGTTTTCTCTTGCCTCGCGCGTTCAGCTGCTTGTTCCCTTGCTGCTCTCTTAGCGGCGATAGCGGCATCCTTAGCGGCTAATTTCCTGGTAAGCCTAGCGATTAACTGTTCCTGTGTCTCTGCAGCTGCCATGATCCTTTTGAGTTTGGAGTGGATGTGTAGGTAGCGCTCCGGTTCGTCTAAGCTGTCAAACTCAGGTGTTTGACCAGAACGACGCATACACCTGCAAACTAACTCAAAGAAATAGTGAGAACTGACTACCTAAGGCGCGATTGATTGCTTCCCCAGCAACGACGCCAATTTGTTGTAAGGAGAAATCGAGTATGAAATATAACGAAATAGATCAAACCGGACTTAGGCCTCAGCAAATAAATACAAGACTCCTCCAATGCAGTAAGAGAAAGTCAGGATCGAATCCTCGAAGAAGCACGTCAGCAGTTCTCAGGTAGTTGTAGATTCTCACAACAGCAGTAGAAAGACAGAATCGCAGAAACAGAAAGAAAGAAACCAATAACCCGGCAAGGGCAACTAAAACAAAAGCAAAGATCTAACTAAAGACAGAAAGTAAAGCAAAGGAAGTAAAGAACAGAAGCAAAACAGAAGCAAAGAAAAAACTAAAAGCAAGGACACAGAAGCTACTCGATCTCGAGTAGCTATCCTCTAGGTCGACTAAGGTGGTCGACAGCAACAACTCAGAAAACAGAAAGCAAACAACTCGATGAACAAAACTCTCCTCGACCTCGACAAGAGGTACTCGATCTCGACAAAGAAAGTAAAGACAGAAACTTTAAAGTCGACAAAAACAGAAGAATCACAACTCGACTAAGACAACCCCTCATCGACCTCGACAAGACACTCCTCGAGGTCAACAAAGCTTCGTCTAGATCGATAAGAAACAGAAAATGTAAATTTGCAGATTTTCGACAGAATTCAGAAATTCGACAGAAATAAATTTCAATATATTAAAAGACTTCCAAGGCCAGGGTTTCGACACCGCAACGATAACCATGCAAAACAACACATAAAGGCATAAAAGATCATGCTTTCCATCAAATAACTTTCGTCATTAACAAATAGGCATATAGAGGCTTTCGCATAAACCCTAATTGTTACTAACCCTTTTTCACATAATTAATCCAAGTCGCATTAAGATCACTTTCGTTTCAATAACACAAACAAGGATCACCTTCAACTCTCGCAAAAGAATCATGCTCATAGGGAAAGAAGATGAATCGCACAAAAGATCTGACCTTTATCGCATCGCCTCACATGGCCACCGTCGGGCTCACCCCAGCCCCAGAAGTGGGTGGACTACTCACGCCTCATCGCAATCGCAGACATTGATTGATGAAAAGAACTAAATTGCATTAAAACTAAATTCAAAGCCTTTACAATCCTGGCAATCAACTTTCGCAGAAATCCAAAACCCTAAAAACCTTAGAACTCCTAAACTTCTCTGTGGAACTACTTACTTCTCTCTGAAATTGAATGAATAAAACTGAGCCCCTAGGGCCTTATTTATAGTCTTCATTCCCTAGCTATTCTAGGAAAGAAGATATCTATCTTTATCTAAATCTATATCTAAAATACTTAAAGATAAATAAATTGTTTTAAGGAAATAAATCCATAAGGAAAAGATAAAACTAATTATGGTAGGTCTTCATGATGTGATAGATCTTGTCTCCTTGGATAGAACTTGATCAAATTTGGATAAAATCTTCCGCCTTCGTGCCCAAGGAATCCCAAGTCTAGTCGGACAGGCCACGTCGAGAAGCTGCTGGACACGGCTCTAGTCGACCTCGAGTTGGGCTTGTCGACCTCAAGTAGCATGGTTCGTCGAGTGGACTTCCTCGGGTTGGTGTGCTCGACATGGCTCGGACTTGGGTTCCTGGTGCTCGTCGATCTCGACCAACTCTTATCGAGATCGAGTAAGGCTGGTCATCGACTAGGCTTCCTCGAGTGCTCTCTTCGGCAAGCTCGGATCTGGACTCAAGGTCTTGTCGATGTCGACAAGGGTTCGTCGAGATCGAGTAGGGCTCTTCCCTTCCGCTTCCGCTCCCGCGAGTTGCTTCATCCGTTGGTAGCGAGTGGCCTCTTCCGCGGCAGCGAGTCGTCCGCTGCAGCGAGTGGAGCCGCTGGCAGCGAGTCTCGCCTGGTCGTCCTCGGCTTCTCGGGCAGCTCTCCTCGTCGACTCCGGACATGGCGTCTGGGCTTCGTCGACCTCGACCAGTGCTTGTCGAAGTCGAGTAGAGTCCGGAGCTCGGGTTGGTCTGTCTTGCTCGACCAGCTCTGCTTGACAAGGCGATGCTCGGACAGGCTCGTCTAGGTCGAGTATGCCTACTCGAGATCGAGTAGCCTCGACTCTCAGACTTGTTCCGCTGCTTCGACCTTGGATTTCTGTAGTGGTTTTCCTAGCTTTTCCGACCTTCTGTAGAATTGCTGTAAAACGCCTCGATTTCTGCGAATTAAACAGAAACTGGTGTAGATTCCATAATTTGGAAAATAAACGTAAACTACATAGATTCTGTACTATCTTATCCCAAATGAATGCAATGTAAACAGAAATCGATATAAAAGTTACTGTAAAACATGGCAGATTCAGCTCACAACAGGCTGAGATGAAGAGAGTCTTCCTAGAGATGTACTTCCCTGCAACAAAGCTAAATGCTTTGAAAAGATTAATCAGCAGCATTGAGCAGTACGCTACGGAGTCTATTCATGAGTACTTTGAGCGTTTCAAGAAACTCTGCGCTAGCTGCCCATGCCATGGGTACTCTCAGAAGGATCTGGTTCTCTTCTTGTTTAATGGGCTTACTGATGGATAGCGCAAAACAGTGAATTCCTGTTGTTGGGGAAACATGCTGAATAAGACGCCCGCTGCAGCTTGGGAAGTGTTTAAGGAGCTCTCTGAAGGCTCTAGGCAGTTCAACAAGAGCACTCGTGCTAGAGGTGTACTTGCTATTGATACCCCAGTGGTTGCATTACAGACTGATATGGCAGAGATGAAAGAGATGCTCAAGAAGCTGGTAGTCGACTAAGCATCTCAGCAGTTGAAAGCATGTGAATCCTACCACGATCCATCCCACCCTATGGATATGTACTCAACTTTGCAAGATCCTAGTGTTGAGTTGAATGCAATTGGGAATTTTGCTCCACAAAGGCCTAGGCAAGGCAACTTTGGTAATCCTGGGTACTTCAACAATAATAACTACAATGGAGGCTATCAGCAGGGTAATGGTTATGGAAACTACCAAGAACCTTTCAATCAGCAAGGGGGGCAACAAGCAAGGCCCCACCAACAATTTGAACCTCAACAGGGAGGCCAACCACACTTCAATGAGGCTATTGAGGATCCAATACAAAAATTGTCACGGTTGGTCTTGAAGGTTGAGAAACAACAATCAGACCGGATCACAAATTTGGAGAATCAACTGAGTCAACTCATTCAAGTCTTGAGTGCGAAGGAGGCAAACGATTCAGGGAAGCTTCCATCGCAAACGGTTGAGAATCCTAAGGAGAATGTCAGTGCTATAATGCTTAGAAGTGGCAAGGAACTGATTCTCACACCTCAAAAGGATGATGAGGAGATAATGGACGAGGAGATCGAAATAATAGAAGAAGATGACGGAACGCACACTGTGCGGCGCCCACAGCCATGCAATCCCGCGGCGCTCGCAGCACCTTGCGGCGCTCGCCGCCAGTGCACCCGCCGACTCCTCGTTGTCAGGTACGCCTCTTGCTAGTTCTTCCCCTCTTCCTCCTCCTTCTTCTTCTCCTTCTTCCTCCTCCTTACCTATGGAGACTCCAAATCCGGTTCCACCTTTTCCGGAAGCCCTAAAGGATACACGAAGGTATGAGAACGATAGGGAGATCTTTGAGACGTTCAGCAAATGCGAGGTAAATATTCCTTTACTCAAATTAATTAAGAGCATTCCTAGAGATGCTAAATTTTTGAAGGAATTGTGCACCATCAAGAAGAAACAAAGACTGAAAAAGAAGGAAAAAGTAAGCTTGAATGAAAATGTCTCTGCTATGTTGCAAAGGAAATTGCCTGAAAAATGTGAAGATCCAGGTATGTTTACAATTCCATGTGCAATTGGGAATACTAGATTCAAACAAGCCATGCTAGATCTAGGAGCATCAATTAATGTTATTTCCTATAACATGTACATGTCTTTGGGTTTGGGTGCTCTGACTGAGACTGGGGTTACAGTGCAACTTGCTGATCGATCACAAATCAGACCAAGAGGCGTTGTTGAAGATGTTTTGGTTATGGTGGATGATTTGTTTTTCCCTGTTGATTTCTTTGTTTTAGATATGGAGCAGGGAGGCCCTGAAACACCCATTATACTAGGAAGACCATTCCTGAAAACTGCGAAAACGAAAATTGATTGTTGTGAGGGTCTATTGACTATGGAGTTTGATGGAAGAAAGATAGAATTCTCTCTCTTTAATCATGCTAAGCTTTCTCCTGAAAATTCTTTAGATAGGCCTATTTCTGACAATATTGATCGCACCAATAATTTTCGTGATTTGTTAGAGACACCTAAGGAACATAGTTTATGGAAATTTGACCCTCTTAACAAATTGAAACCATTTGTGATTCCAGGACAACCCCCAGGCATAGCTCAAGGAGAGAAGCTGAGGGTCATGGATGACAGCTTGGACAGAAAGCTACACCTTTCAAGGGTGCCCGCATTTGTCAATGAGATGACTGGTGTTGGTGACCCTGGTGGAGGAACCTAGGCCAATCAAGGGCCAGTACGTCGATCCAAATACTTGAAACAAAGGCGCTTCTCGGGAGGCAACCCGAGGTAAGTTTTTCTTTCTTTTTCCTTTTTCTTTTCCTTCACCCTGATTGTATTTGGTTTACTTTTGTTGTCTTTATTGTTTCATTGAGGACAATGAAAACTTTAAGTGTGGGGGAGAGGAATTCTATATATAGATGCATATAGGAGATCATATTTAAATTTATGCATCATGTTTAATTTCTGTAATCATTTTTATTAATTTTTGTTTATTTTCGTATAAAAAAAAATTCAAAAATCCAAAAATAGAGCATGCATTGCATACATATATGTTATTCAAATACCCATCTGGCTTAGTTTGTCCTCTATTTTAAATTTCAAGCATGATCCATAAAAATCCCATGGAGTTCTGGATGTTTTGATTATTGTCGTTATTTGATTTTGGTGGAACATGAGCTAGCAAATATAATTGAGCATGTATGATTGAGCTAAAGTATGATTGAAGTCCTAAAAACATGACCTTGTGAGAATGTTTGACCTTATTTGAATTCTTTTGCTCAGTTGTGTGAATTACTCGCCTAGTGTTGCTACCTCTTGGCATTGACTGCAGTATCTATTTTTAAGGACCGATGCACATGTTTGATTGCTTGCGGAGTTTATGTTATATTTTGAGTCTTTTGTTTGAATTTGTACATATTTAGTCAATAAGGTGGCAATGGTTGATGCACTTAGTAACCGGGTCTACGCATGACACCCATGGGTATGATTCGCGCAAAAAGATGTTGAAAATCCACTAGGAAAGAAAGCTTGATCATTGAGTAACCAGGTTCATTCATGACACCCATGTTTGCAACTTGCGTCAAAAGGTGTTCAAGTGAACTTCATATTAGTAGGTTGAGGTGTTGATAGACCGGGGCCATTCATGACACCCATGTTTGTGCTTCGTGTAAGGAAAGCACCAAGACAAGAAAAAGAAAAAAAAAAAGAGAAAAGAAAACCAAAGGAAAAAAAAAAAGTGTTGCATTTTATTTTCTTTATTGTGTCCCGCAAGTAATGACATTTCGGTAGAGAATTGGTGATATGGTGGTCAATTTCTATGAGCTTAGTGCATGATTGGTTTGAGTTGAGAGTTGTACCTAAAAGCCTAAACACATGAGTGAAACACATATTTCTGGTGAGGTTGGATAATGTCTACTTCTAAGCTTTGATCACTATAATACATGCTATGACGTTTGTTTGCTTGGTTTATGTTTTCACCTACTATGATGTTGCTTTTTGATAATGTTGAAACTTGAAGGGATTTCCTGTGGGATATATTGATTCATGTTCATTCTAACATTGCTTGAGGACAAGCAAAGATTAAGTGTGGGGGAATTTGATAATGCATATTTTAGATAGGCATTATAGACATATTTAGTTTAGTTAGGTTGCATTTCTTTCATACTTTGTTGCTAAATTGCATCTTGTGATTATTTTATAAGAGTTCGGATTCTGCGCAATTTTGTGTTTATCTCGCAGATTGAATCGGAACCCATTTGGGAGATGCAATATCTCGAAGAGGAACACAAGAAACATGGGAAGGAACAAGGAAGGAAAAATGCAAGACAAGAGGAGAAACCCGCAAAGGAGTATAAGAAGTCACGGCAAAACACTATGCCGCGGGCGCCGCAACCTTGCGGCGGGCGCAGCATAGCCTGCTGCAGCAGGGATCACGGACCTTCAGTGTGCGGCGGGCGCAGCAACTTTGCGGCGCCCGCAGCACTGGTCGACAGCGTTGAAGCGCTGCGTTTTGTTTAATTAAAAACCCTAGAACTTGTTTGTCTAATGGGTGGCCGACTTGGGATGTTTGAAAAGGCCACTTTTATGTTATTTTCATTACTTCCATTCTATTCTTACTTCCATTAGACACTTTAGAGAATTTGAGCAATGTCTTCCATGAGGAACTAAACTCATCGATTCTGCCTGCAATTTGAAGGTTTATTTGGATTGATTGTGAGTTTCTAATTCTCGTTCTTATTTCCTATATTTGAATGCTTCGACTTCCTTGTGCTTGATTGTCTATTGTTTTATTCTATCTAGCTCGCGCAACTAGTGAGAATCAATTCAATTGCTAAGGTTTTGTAGATTCCTGATTGTGAACCTTAACCTAAGTAGCAAACTTGTTCCTTTAGGGCTGATTGAACTAATTGAATGAGTAGGAAGTTGAATCTGTTGTTAAATCCCTCTTTAGGGACTGCAAATACCTTGGCTAATCTCTGAACTTAAAGCTATCAATTGGGTTAAATCCTTCTTTAGGGACTGTTCGATTGATAAGGGTTTCTAGGACTGATTAGACTAGTAACTATATTAGGTCGGGACAAGGGCATTCATAGGAAACTTAATAGGACGAGAAGAAGTTACAAGGATCGCTTCAATCCAATAAAGTGAAAAATTGTAGGTAGAATTACTTCTCCAAATTGTCTAAAACCAAATTCATTTACTTTGCTTTATTTACTTTGCTTTGATAAAAGGCAAATCTTTCACACATAAAAACCCCCCAATCTGGTTACTTTGATTGACACTTGAAGCATACTTGAGTTACAAATTTTCCTGTGGATCGACCTCTTGCTTATCGCTATACTTGCTATAGGTTTGAGTTTTCTTTGGCGGTATTCAACGATAGGTTTCCCCTCCGTCATTCGTCATTGGAAACCCTCCATAATCGCACATACCAAGGAAACCCTCTCCCATGTATAGATAAATCTTTAACATAAATAGGAGAAGAGGTGTCCATACCTTGGCTTACCTTCGCGAAATCAGCGCTCGGGACCTCTTGATCTAGTCGACTACGAGTAGTGGTACTCGACGTCAAATGCTTTTTATCGTCTAGTCGCTTGCTCGTCGAGGAAGGAGGGATCGAGGACTCAGGGGACTGGTCGACGTCGAGTAGTGTACTCGACGTCGAGTACTCCTCGGCTCTAGGTATGCTACTCGATGGTGCTGCAGTCGGTGGTGAACTCTGGACTTGGTCGACGTCGACTAGAGTACTCGATGTCGAGTTCTTCTGGTCGACTTCGACCCCATACTTAAACCCTTGCAAAAATTCTGAATAAAAGTTAGTCGATATCGACTTATGTTGTACGGAGGAAATCGAGTTTAAAATATAGAAATATAAATCAAACCAGATTTAGGCCCACGCAAATAAATACAAGACTCCTCCAACGTAGTAAGAGAAAGTCAGGATCGAATCCACGAGGAAGCGTGTTAGCGTATCCTAGGCAGCTGTCAATCTCACAGACAAAATAGCAGAAAGACAGAAACAAAGAAACAAAGAAAGAAAGACAAAGCAAAGCAACAGACGTACTCGATCTTGACCACAGTCTACTCGAGATCGACTACCAACAGCAAAAGACAGAAACTTCAAAATCGACGACAGAAGCAGAAACTCCACTCGACCTAGACAAGACCGTACTCGATATCGACTAAGGTGTACTCGAGATCGACGAGGCTCTCCTCTGTATCGACTAGAAAGACAGAAACTTTAAATTGCAAATTTCGAACCCAAAACTCAGATTTTTGACGAAATAAATTCAATATATAAAAGACTTCCAAAGCCAGGGTATCAACACCACCACGATAACCATGTAAAGTAACACATAAAGGCATAAAAGATCATGCTTTCCATCAAAATAACTTTCGTTACTAACAAATAGACATATAGAGGCTTTCGCATAAACCCTAGTTGTTACTAACCCTTTTCACATAATTAATCCCAGTTGCATTAAGATCACTTTCGCTTCAATAATACAAACAAGGATCACCTTCAACTCTCGCAAAAGAATCATGCTCATAGGGATAGAAGACGAATTGCATAACAAGATCTGACCTTTACCGCATCACCTCACATAGCTACCGTCGGGCTCACCCCATCCCCAGAAGTGGGTGGACTACTCACTCTTCATCATCAAGAAAGACATCAAATAATAAAAGAAACTAACTTGCATTGAATTAAATAAAGAAAGCTTACAACCCACAAGACAAATCCGCTTTCGCCTTTCCACCTTGCTTGCTACAAACTCTCTCTCTCCTACCTACTTACTTGAATGGAATTGATTGTGTTTCTGAATGAATGAAAAACCAGCCCCAAGGGCTTTATTTATAGTCTTCTATTCCTTGCTAATCAATGATAGAATCTTTTATCTATATCTACTTAAAAGCTTAAAGATAAATAAAATGCTTAAGGGAAATAAATCTTTAAAGGGAAATAATATCTAAATAGGCAAGATGTCTTCATGTTGATAGATCTTCCTTCCATAGATAGACTTGATCAAATTTGGATAGAATCCCGGCCAACTCAACTTCCTTCGTACCCAAGTAACTCCAACTCGACTCGGACTGCTCACGTCGACGCGTTTCCAGAAATTGGGCTACTCGACATCGGCAAAGGCTACTCGACATCGAGTACGGTTGTCGTCGACTGGTGTGGCTTGGCTCCTCGGATGACTGGTGCTCAACAAGGCTCGGATCTGGGCTCTTTGTCTCCTCGATCTCGACTAGGATAACTCGAGATCGAGTAGAGGTGTGGTCGAGGATGGCTTGCTGGTGATGTCGAGGACTCCTCCTCGGCATGGGCTCGGACTGGCGTTGGGTCGTCCTCGATCTCGACTAGATCTCCTCGAGATCGAGTAGGTTTCTTCTCGGCGTCTTCGTCCTCGGCTTCTCGGCTTGTCTCAGCTCATCGACTCCGGGTGTGGCGTCTAGACTTTGTCGATCTCGACAAGCTGTACTCGAGATCGAGTTGGCTTCCGGAGTTGGGTTGTCTGGCTCTCGACAATGCTCTTAGTCGACAAGGCCTGTGCTCGGACATGTTCGTCGAGATCGAGTAAGGTTCACTCGAGATCGAGTAACCTGGGCTCTCAGCTTGACTCGACTGGTTCCGCTGCTTCTTTGACCTTGGACTTCTGTAGTGGATTTCCGAGCTTTTCTGACCTTCCTTAGAATTGTTGTAAAATGTCTCGAATTCTGCGAATTTAAACAGAAACCGGTGTAGATTCCATAATTTGGCAAATAAACATAATCTACATAGATTCTGTATTATCTTAGCCCAAATGAATGAAATGTATGTAGAAATCGATATAAAAGTATTTGTAAAACATGGCAGATTCAGCTCACAACAAACACCCCATACTTAAGCTTGCTTGTCCTCAAGCAATAACTTTATTTGTCATTCAGGGGAAGAAATCAAAACTCTCAACATATTAGATTCATTCTCATATGTCCCTGCAATCAATTACCATCCTCGAAAAGGTACTAGTGTCAAAAATTCATGCATGTGCAAATATATAAAAGCAACATCTACTCACAAAAGAAGGGTTATGCAAAAACAATTCATGTGACAAAGCATTAATAATCAAGAGGACTTTAATTGAGCTCAATAAGGAGTAGATTGGTAAAAGGCTAAAGGTGGGCTATATTTGGCAATGTGGTGCTAAGGCCGGGGAAATGGAGTATTTCTAAACTGTATTTCATACCACATTCTTTCTCATAAGATTCATCACCTTTCATAATGCTTTTATCAATAATAATGCTTTTACCTCTCTAACCTCAGCACTGCCTTCTCGCGAGTCGCAAACATGGGTGTCCTGAATGGCCCCGAATACTTAGTGCTTTGGACTCCTCACAATGTGTGTCCCATCTCTCCAAACTATTATCTCAGAGAGAAGGGTCAATCTACCTTTATCTCCTGAGGTGATTGAATTTTCTTTCACTCATTAAATTTTCCATATATTTCAAACAATTTCCTTCCAAACTCCAATAATGATAATAATCACAACACAAACACCATATGATAATCTCCATAATGTAACATCATTCTCAACATAATCCCCGGATAGGAAATAAGGTAAAGAATGGGAAATATTTAGATCATGTGGAGCAATATATGAAATAAGGCATATTATGGCTTTTGTGATGCATAAGCATAGGTATGGCTAGGATTATAACAATATGAGCATTATATGGAAATATAAAGTCCTCTATCATCTTATCATGCAACATGTCAAAAGCAACTTCAAATTTTACCTCCTTTCACGGTTTTCAAGAAAATATGCACTTCATTGTGACTTCCCTTTACTAGGCAATTTCATGCTATATCTCTAATGAATCCAATTTTGCATCGTCGAATTCAATATAAAGCTTCCATGACATTATTCAAAAAATTTCAATGGGGGTCATTTTTTCAAACTTTTTTGGAAAACATGCATATAAGCACATAAATCAATAATCAATAATGCATTCCAAAATAGCCATGTAGCAATTCAATGGAATAATGCACATATATGTCAAATATGGGTCAAACATGCATAAATTAAGGCATTCCCCCACTCCATACTTAAACATTACAGTGTCCTCACTGTATAAAAACAAGGGTAAAGAAAGAGACTCACAGGATCACATATCGAAGAGGACAAAACTGGGCCTGTCGAGTAAGTTCTTTGTCGATATCGAGTACTCCCCGGCAATGGCGCCAATTTGTTGTACGGAGGAAATCGAGTTTAAAATATAGAAATATAAATCAAACCAGATTTAGGCCCACGCAAATAAATATAAGACTCCTCCAACGTAGTAAGAGAAAGTCAGGATCGAATCCACGAGGAAGCGTGTTAGCGTATCCTAGGCAACTGTCAATCTCACAGACAAAATAGCAAAAAGACAGAAACAAAGAAAGAAAGTAAAAGCAAAGCAGAAAATAAAGCAAAGCAACAGACGTACTCGATCTCGACCACAGTCTACTCGAGATCGATTACCAACAGCAAAAGACAGAAACTTCAAAATCGACGACAGAAGCAGAAACTCCACTCGACCTAGACAAGACCGTACTCGATATCGACTAAGGTGTACTCGAGATCGACGAGGCTCTCCTCTGTATCGACTAGAAAGACAGAAACTTTAAATTGCAAATTTCGAACCCAAAACTCAGATTTTTGACGAAATAAATTCAATATATAAAAGACTTCCAAACCCAGGATATCAACACCACAACGATAACCATGTAAAGTAACACATAAAGGCATAAAAGATCATGCTTTCCATCAAAATAACTTTCGTTACTAACAAATAGGCATATAGAGGCTTTCGCATAAACCCTAGTTGTTACTACCCCTTTTCACATAATTTATCCCAGTTGCATTAAGATCACTTTCGCTTCAATAATACAAACAAGGATCACCTTCAACTCTCGCAAAAGAATCATGCTCATAAGGATAGAAGACGAATTGCATAACAAGATCTGACCTTTACCGCATCACCTCACATAGCTACCGTCGGGCTCACCCCAGTCCCAGAAGTGGGTGGACTACTCGCTCTTCATCATCAAGAAAGACATCAAATAACAAAAGAAACTAACTTGCATTGAATTAAATAAAGAAAGCTTACAACCCACAAGACAAATCCGCTTTCGCCTTTCCACCTTGCTTGCTACAAACTCTCTCTCTCCTACCTACTTACTTGAATGGAATTGATTGTGTTTCTGAATGAATGAAATACCAGCCCCAAGGGCTTTATTTATAGCCTTCTATTCCTTGCTAATCAAGGATAGAATCTTTTATATATATCTACTTAAAAGCTTAAAGATAAATAAATTGCTTAAGGGAAATAAATCTTTAAAGGGAAATAATATCTAAATAGGCAAGATGTCTTCATGTTGATAGATCTTCCTTCCATAGATAGACTTTATCAAATTTGGATAGAATCCCGGCCAACTCAGTTTCCTTCGTACCCAAGTAACTCCAACTCGACTCGGACTGCTCACGTCGACGCGTTTCCAGAAACTGGGCTACTCGACATCGACAAAGGCTACTCCACATCGAGTAGGTTTGTCGTCGACTGGTGTGGCTTGGCTTCTCGGATGACTGGTGCTCGACAAGGCTCGGATCTGGGCTCCTTGTCTCCTCGATCTCGACTAGGACAACTCGAGATCGAGTAGAGGTGTGGTCGAGGATGGCTCGCTGGTGATGTCGAGGACTCCTCCTCGGCATGGGCTCGGACTGGCGCTGGGTCATCCTCGATCTCGACTAGATCTCCTCGAGATCGAGTAGATTTCTGCTCGGCGTCTTCGTCCTCGGCTTCTCGGCTTGTCTCAACTCATCGACTCCGGGTGTGGCGTCTAGGCTTTGTCGATCTCGACAAGCTGTACTCGAGATCGAGTTGGCTTCCGGAGTTGGGTTGTCTGGCTCTCGACAATGCTCTTAGTCGACAAGGCCTGTGCTCGGACATGTTCGTCGAGATCGACTAAGGTTCACTCGAGATCGAGTAACCTGGGCTCTCAGCTTGACTCGACTGGTTCCGCTGCTTCTTTGACCTTGGACTTCCGTAGTGGATTTCCGAGCTTTTCTGACCTTCCTTAGAATTGCTGTAAAATGTCTCGAATTCTGCGAATTTAAACAGAAACTGGTGTAGATTCCATAATTTGGCAAATAAACATAAGCTACATAGATTTTGTATTATCTTAGCCCAAATGAATGAAATGTATGCAGAAATTGATATAAAACATGGCAGATTTAGCTCACAACAACTTACTTGGGTCGATGTCGAGTAGATCTTCTGTAACGTCGTTCAGAATCGCCATGATTTCCTCCACCTGGGCTTCCATGTCCCTCTTTTCCAGCTCATTGGGGGTCATATTTCTTACCTTAGGCTCCCCGCAAGTGATGTACCTAGATGATATGGATTTGACCTCTTCCATGGGACCTGTATGGCTTTCAGTTTTATTGAAAGAGTACTCAATTACCTCATCGTTGATGTTGAAAGTGAGCACTCCCTTCCTTACGCTTATGTTGGCATCCACCGTCGCTAAGAAGGACCTTCCTAATATAATTGGACAAGCAGGGTCCTCTGCCATATCAATAACTAAGAAATCAGCAGGGACAAAGAATTTATCTACTTGCACCGGTACATTGTCCACCATGCCAGTTGGGATGACCACAATGTTGTTCGCCATGTATAATTTTGCATCCACGGGCTCTAAGGCACCTATCTTGACTTTGGACGAGATTGATAGAGGCATAATACTTACACTGGCTCCTAAATCAGACAAAGCATTAAATTTGTATTGATCAAATCCAATGGTTATAGCAAACTTACCTGGATCTAGCCTTTTCTCTAGAACATCCATCTGGCTTCACTCCTCTGCGATCTCAGCCATCGATCGCTTCTTTATTAAAATCTCTTTGAGGGACTTTACATATGAGGGCATCTGATGAAGAGCTTCTGTGAAAGGGATTGGGACATTGAGCTTTTGACGCATCTTCACGAAACGTTGAAACTTCTTCTCCGCTGGGTCCTTTGGAGATTTTATTGGGAATGGTAGCGTTTTCTTCTTCAGAGGTGCAGGAGTTTTGTCGACGTCAATTGGAGGCTCCTCGACGTCAACTACAGTAGTCAATTTCTGGGTAGATGCAGCATTCTGGTCGACTTCGACTAAGTTCTCCTCGACGTCAAGTAGAGTCTGGTCGACGTCGATTGGCTTACTCGACGTCGAGTAGTCTGTTGCATCCTTCTGCTCTGCGTTTTGCTCAAGCGTCTGTGTCTGTCGCCCACTCATTTGATTCATGGCGGCTACCTGTCCTATAGATTTAGTTTTAGGATTACGTTCAGAGGATCCAAGGAGCGTACCTGATTGCTTGGGGACGGATGTTGCCAATTGACCAATCTGGGTCTCAATAGATTTTCGCCAGATATCAATCTCCCCAAGTCTAGAGTTGATGCCATGCAGTTGAGTGTGGATGGAATTGATCGATTTCTTGCTATCTGAATGATTCCTCCGCATCTCCTCAAGAATAACATGCATGTCATCCTTCTTACCTTCCCTATCAGGGTGACCAGGAGCTCTGTAGGGTGAGGGGGTCTCTTTGATGTTCGGGCTGGCAATAGTGGCTCTAGTTCTGTTGTTGTTGATGTTGCCCTGAGTAGTTTCCCCCCACATAACGCGCCTCCTCGTGGGTTTGAGCCATGTGGACTTGGTCGGCGTGTGAGCACGCAATAGTGTTGTGCCTTACAGACCCACATTTCAAACAAGGTTTATCTTTAGAAAGAAATTGAATTTGTTTGGTAAGACGACGTACCTGATCATTGTGGAATTGCTCCCTGACGTCCCGATCGATCTCCTTAGGCGGCACATATAGAAGCATAGATGGGGCATGCCTTTCATACCTTTCGTCGCCAGAGGCCGCAGAAGTCCCATATGTGTTATCATAATTAGCCAGCATCTCAAAGGTCTCCCAAGCACGTTGTGGGGTGTACTCGAGATACCTATAGGCAGTGTAATTGTTGATCTGATCCTTAGTAGGTGCATCTAGGTAGTTGAAGATGATCTCCTGGATGACGTAGGGTGGTTATCCGTGCGTAGGACATGATTTCAGAAGCCTTTTGTAGCGCTCCTAGACTTGCGTTAATGTTTCCCCTAGCTTTTGTCTCAAAGCTGTGATTTGTTGTCTGAGTGCAGTTGTCTTTGCAGGAGGAAAGAACTTCTTAAGGAACAAGTCTTGTAGTTTGTTCCAAGTGCGAATTGATTGTGCTGGCAATCCTTGAAGCCACTGTGAGGCTATTCCTGCAGAGGACCAACGAAAAGCCTTTAGTTTTAAGTATTCTAGATTAGCATCATCTGCAATTGCTTCACATAAATTTAGAAAAGTGGTAACATGCTCTAAAGGACATTCATTGGGTCTTCCCCTAAATTGACTCCTAATTTCAGTAATAAAAGAAGGACGAATTTCATAATTAACAGGGGGAAGAACGATCGGTGATTCTGGAACTTCCAGAGTAGGATGCAGATACTCCTTTGCGTTGGATGGGACATTCCCAATCTGCTCCTCGAGTTCACTTCTGACGTTGACCTCACGATCTACCCTTGCCTCCCCACCTTTGTTGATTCTGTGTATATTCCGCCTCTCGTCGGGCGTGTTCTGCTTCTCTGGTGGTCAATTCCTCAATGCGTAGGTGAAGTTGCTCAAGCTCATGCGCTAGTGTGAGCTGAACCTCATTCTCATTGTTGACTTGCGACATCCTCCTCAGTCTTTGTCGAAGTGGAAGTATCGCTCATGTTCGAGAATAGGATCAATAGGTGTGAGATCAGTTCTTCGCATGCACCTGCAAAACAAAAAGAAAAAGAAAAAGAGAGTAAAAAGGAACTAAAAAGGGCGCAATTGATTGCTTCCCCGATAACGACGCCAATTTGTTGTTGCTGGAGGATTTGTCAAGTATTAAGTAAATATAAAATATAAAATCAAACCGACTCCCTGTCTCAGCAAATAAATACAAGACTTTCTCCCGTTGTAGTAGAAGGTGTCAGGATCGATCCACGAAGAAGCGTGTCAACGCCCGCCTTTTCAGTCCAGAAACTCTCGAAATTTACTCAGGAAGCACTCGACGTCGACTAAGGTCCTCAACGTCGACTACTCAAGCGAACAAAAACTGCAAAATAGAAGAAACAGAAGCGCAAACGAAGCAAAAACAGGCAATGTTTAGTAAAATCTACTCGACGTCGACTAAAACGTACTCGACGTCGACTAGATGTGGTCAAAATCGAGTACACAGCAGAACAAAAATGTAACTTTCTTGCAACGAACGAAGGACAAAAACACGAAATTGTTGGGAAATAAATCAATAAACTAAAGACTTCCAAGATCAGGGTTTCAATACCCCAACGATAACCATATAAAATAATGCATAAGGTATAAAAGATCATTCCTTTTCATCAAATACCTGTCGTTATTAACAAATAGGAATATAGAGGCTTTCGCATAAACCCTAATTGTTAGTAACCCTTTTCACATAAGTAATCCAATTTGTATTAAGATCACTTTCACTTCAATAACACAAACAAGGATCACCTTCAACTTTCACAAAAGAATCATGCTCGTAGGGATAGACGACGAAATCGCATCAAAAGATTGTACCTTTATCGCATTACCTTACATGGCTACCGTCGGGATCACCCCGACCCTAGAAGTTGGGTTACTACTCGCTTCTCATCATAAGAAACATCAATATAATAAAAGAAATAACTACTTGCATTAATGAAATAAAATAGAGCTTACAACCGATCGAAGCCAAAATGTTTCTCGACAAACTCCAACTCCACTCGGCCTTGCTCTCTCTCTCTCTCTCTCTCTCCTACTCTAAAAACTCTAATTGTGACTTGGATTGGATTATTGGATGATTCAATTCTAAAAACCAACCCTGAAGCCATATTTATAGTGTTCAACCTTAGCTATTCTAGGGAGGAGCAATCCATCTATATCTAAAAACTTTCTATCTAAAAGCATAAGATAAAACTTAATTTATAAAGGAAATAAATCTATAAGGAAATTAGAACTAATGTGGATAGATCCCTCTTGGACTTGATAGATCTTCGTGTGGATGGATAGAATTCCACATATCTTCACTTGCAAGCTTTCTATCTTCTCATCTCCACTCGATCCCGGACTCGGTTTCGTCACTGGTGAGTACTCGACTTCGAGTAGACTTACTCGACGTCGATTGGAAATTTTCTTCTCTCGGATTTTACTCAATCTCGGGCAACTGGTGGACTCGACGTGTGTACTCGACGTCGACTAGAGTTACTCGACGTCGAGTAGCTCTGGGCTCCTCGAGTGGCTCTACTCGACTTCGGGTAAACTGGGCTCGGGAATACTCGATATCGAGTAATGTTACTCGATATCGACTAGCCTTGTCGAGTTGATACTCTCTTGACTCTCGCTCGATTTGCTCATTTTCGACTGGGGTTACTCGATATTGACTAAGGTTGGTCGATATCGACTAGATGTGTCGACTGCTTCTTTCCTTGTTCCTACTCGATTTGTCCAGGTTTAGCGTTTCCTTGACCTCAGACTTTTCAGTCAGAACCAAATATTGCAGACTATATAATTGAAGGTTAACTATCTAAAGTCATAATCGCTCAGCCTACGCATGTTGCAATAACTATGTCTATTTCAATCAATTACCACTCAGCTTGCGCTTGTTGCAGATTAATCAATCAAATTAGACTCATTAAGCACTTAGACTCTAGCGAGCAAATCAATCAAACAATCGCAGGCGCGATCTGCATAACCAACTCAAACCTAGGTTGTCTACGATAGTTTATTATCCTCAAGAGAATTAAATAGATTGCTCAAAAACAATTCCCAAGTTCAATCCATGTTTTCCAATAAAATTAACAACATTATCTATATATCCAATCTCGGTTCGCAGCCGGCGCATGTTGAATATCAAAAGGATTCCAATCAATCATAGCATTAATCGGATTAAGCACTCATGGATCAAATCAAACAAACAATAGAATTCATTCAGGCAATCTTCACGCACATGTCTATCTCAGCATCGTTGGGATCACCCCAACCCCAGAACAAGAAAACTAGCCAAACATGGATTCAGACACAATCAAAGAATTCATGATGAAAGAATATAAGAATAGATTAACAAAACATATTCTTGAATCCAGCAAAACAAACCTTCAAGGAGAAATCTCTAAAAAAGTCTAAATCTCCAATGTCTGCCACTAGCGTTTCTAACGTGAAAATTGAATGTCTTCTAATCTAACCCTAATTCTCTATCTATAGTCCTCCAAAAAGATCTGAAAATAGTCCTAAAATAATAATAAAATATGCCAAAAAGTCATCCAATAAAAGATAAAAGCGGATAAAAATCCCGAAGTAGTAACGCGGAAAGAAAAGTATCGACTCGATACTAGTCCTGTAAGGGTTTCTTTCACTCGAAAGGCTCAGATACCGAGTCGATAGTTGCAAGTATCGACTCGATACTTTGTGGTTTCCTTCTCTGCTCGTTGTTTCGACTCGGTACTTCTACGTTTCGAGTCCGAATCAGTCTTGCTTCTTTGATTCTGAACTTGAAAGCTCTCTTGCCTCGGCTCATGTCTCTCGAATGCTCTCTATGGACATACTCCGACTTCAATGATCATCCTCAAACATGACTCATTCCTTTCTCATTTTCCTTGGCTCATTAGATATTCTAAAATATGCACCGAAACACCTGAAATTTCACACACACCTTGTGTAGACCTCTATACTCGAAATGACACATAAATCACATAAAAACACATATAAAGTGACACTTAATAAACATAAAACCTACTCACAAGACACCTAAAATCACATAAAATAAGATGATATCAAAATACCCCATACTTAGACCATGCTTGTCCCAAAGCAAGACTAATTAGAACAAACCACAAGTGCAAGATAAATATTTGCCTCAACTTATTCAAGCCCTCTTGAAGATAATAATGCAATCAAAATCTCAAGACAAATGCCATCATAGCATGTTTCCTCATTACCGAAAACAAAGCAATCAAAAGCCCCAAACCTCACTTGGATGTTTGATGTGAATAATTCTCACCCAAATGTGTATAAGGGATGAAATTTACGCTCAGTCTCAACAATTGTGCTTATCTATACCATAAGCTTGCTGATGGACGGTTTTTAGTCGCGTTAACCGTATCAAAATAATTTCGAACCTACCTACTAATGTAGCGTGGTAAGCACGAGTCGATCCCACAGAGAATCAAGTTATTCCTAAGTTAAGTTTATTTACCAATTAGTATGAAACGGGGGTTTTTGGGTGATGAAAATAAGAAATAAAATAAAATAAACTATAAACAAATTAATGCAAATCAATTTAGAGAAGATCGCTCTACCTACAACTATCCACTTTATTTGGTTGAATTGATATTGTAACTTCCTCTTGCCCTTTTAGTCTTCCTATGAATGCCCTTGTCCCGACCTAATATAGTTACTAGTCCAATCAGTCCTAGAAACCCTTATCAATCGAACAGTCCCTAAAGAAGGATTTAACCCAATTGATAGCTTTAAGACCAGAGATTAACCAAGGTATTTGCAGTCCCTAAAGAAGGATTTAACAACACATCCAACTTCCTACCCATCCAATTAGTTCAATCAGTCCTAAAGGGATAAGTTTGCCACTTGGGTTAAGGTTCACATTCAGGAATCTACAAAACCCTAGCAATTGAATTAATTCTACCAAGTTGATCAGTCGAGATGGAATAAAACAATCAAACATTCAAGCACAAAGAAGTCGAAACATTCAATATAGGAAATAAGGAACAAGAATTAGAAACTCACAATTCAATCAAACAAAGCTTCAAATTATAGATAGAACGGGAGAGTTTAGATCTCCATAACAATAAAACAAAAGACAGTTAGGGTTTTAGAAAGGTAAACTAACTAGTCGGCCGTATATACGTGTGTTCGGCCTCCTCCGTTTTTGCCGTATGAATCACTATATATATAAACTATAAAAAAACCTAATCTATCTAAATTTATATAAATATCATACGGAGTATATGATTCTATCTAAACTAATTCTAAATATATAATAATAATAATAATACTAGCCTAGCAGCAGCTTCATCACTTGGAAACGTGGGCTCTTTTCCTCCTTGGACCGTCTGGATTCCAATTTATTAAGTAACTTCAGCGCACCAATGATCAACCCATCCTTTAACTTGTAAAATAATTCCGATCGATCTCCGAATTCACACGATCCAACCCGAAAATACCTGAAATATATAAATATGCTAGTGTAGACTCCGAAACTCAAATAATACAAATTAAACTATAAAATATGTAAATATGTTCTAAATTAATGTGCAAATCTATACTAAAAATATGACTAAAATAGACTCTATCAAACTACCCCATGCTTAGACTTTTGCTTGTCCTCAAGCAATGAAAAACGAATATAGAATTAATCATCCCACAAATAAGATCTTCATGCTGTAATTTTAGAAAAGCAACATCAAACAATAGGAGCCATGAATAAGAGAACAAATATCCTAGCAAATATATGAGTGATCCAATAGTAAAGGCAAATTGAATCCAACCTCACCGGGATAATGTGTTTCACTCAAGCTCTCATGTGTTTAGGCTTTAAAGTCAATCTCTCAACTCAATCCAGAATGCTTTATACACCGTGAAAGTCATTACTTGCAAACAACATCATGAGGACTTTTTATAGGGATGTAATGGGGCTTTGGTAGGAACATAGGGCATGAGAAATATTTAGGCATGTGGTGCTAAAAATCCGGGAAAAAGGAACAACAATCAACCAGAACAACACCAAAACTTCCTTACTTCGCAAACCATTTCAATAACATAAACTCCATTCCATAGCAATAAGCACTATTCGATTTCAATAACCATACAACTCATGCAATTTTTCCATTTGATGATGACTTTTTTTTTTCTTTTCTTTTATGCTTACTTTTGCCCCTAGGTGAATTTTATCCTCCCTAGGTCCAAGCTTACTAGACTTTTACTCCTAAGTGAATTTTATCCTCCTTAGGCCCCTAGTAACAAGTCATCTCTATTATGCAAGAAGGGTTACCTTATTTTGGCTATGCCTCTCGCAATGCAAAACCATACATACATATCTCTACTCAAAGAGACTCCAACATAAAGATTTTTCACCAATTATCCTCCTAATTCCCGGATAGGGTCAGGCTAATCATTGGCTATGATATATTTTTGTGGAGCTATAAAAAAGAATAGGCTTTAAGGCTCAGATGGGCTTCAAGCAAAGGATAATATGTAAGGTAGACATGGTATAATATGGCTAAAGAAAACATGCCTCAATCATTTGAAATTCACAAGCAACAAACATGTGCAATACGGTATTGAAATACAAGCATATGGAGAGTATAATCACACAATAAAAGCAAAAGGGAAATAATTATGAATAGTCCCTATAAGGCCAAAACAAACTCACAAGGGTTATGTTTTTGCTAGAATTCAATTAAACCTCAACTATGAATCATACTTGCTCAATTATATTCTCAAATCATGCTCCAAAATCATTTTCAAGCAATTCAATCAAATCATGGGATTTATGCAATACGATCATAAAAATGAATTAGAGGACAAACTAAACCAATATGGGTCACCTAAATGCAATGAAATGCATAACAAAAATTGAAAAAACAAAAAAAAAACAGAAAACTAACATATATATATAACGACGGAGCTACACATGAATTCCCCACCCCATGCTTAAAATCTTACTTTGTCCTCAAAGTAAAGAAAAAGAAAGAAAGAAAGGTAGAGGAAACTCACAATGAAATCAGGCATTCGGAAAACCATATAGCTCAAACGGAGGTAGTGGTGTCGCCTCTGAACAGACCCTAAAATTCAGCAACTTCTCATATTCATAGGACCTGTCCAACACCACAAACAAGAACAAAAACAAGCCAAACTTGCATAGAAATCAGCCACCAATCCAGTCAAGTAACAAAGGAATACCAAAGCATAAAATTCAGCAAGATAGATGACTATTCCTAAGTACTGACACCCTTAAAATATGATAAAAGACTAGAAATTACATCCTTGGGTGGTTGAGCAGAAGCTTTCAGCAACAACTTGGATGCAACTGATATTGTGAACCGTCTTGGAGTCAACAAAATATAGGCAATCTCCTTTGCAATTTGTCCTGGCCAAAACAAAAGACGAAGAAAACACACCACAACCAAACACACTCCAACATCCAAGGAAACTATATCATCCAAGATTAAGAACAACAAAGACCCATACAAAAATCAGTCCCTATAAATAGATGCTCAATCACTTATGACAATTTTAAAAACATGGAATTCAAGTGATTTTAGGGAGCAAAAAGTGAAACATGGGCGCCATCTCAAAGTACTAGGCTTGTCCAAATAATAACGATTAGAACTCAAAGCAAGAAGCCATATTCAACAAGAATTCCTTAAAATCAAGTAAGTCATCCGCCAATTCAAGCAACAATTCAGCAATCAAAGCAAAATTAGCCGTATAGATCATGCTCATCCATACTATGCAACTAAATTCATGGGAAAAAAAAAAAATTATATGGACACAGGGAGCATTAGACATTCCAGTAGACATTCCAGTAAACATCATCAATCACTCATCCAAGACTCAACCACTCACAAAACATCATCAATCACTCATCCAAGACTCAACCACTCACAAATTCAGCATTATTAGACTTTAAATTCAACACTCCATATCAAAACAGAGAGAAAGCGGGAGTATGGTGGATAGATGTGAACTACAAGGAGAGGAAGGCACCGGTGGGACTGGGGGCGACTGGAGGTAGATGCAAGTCGGCCGGATACAAAGGCGGCGCCTTGATGATGAATGCCGGCGAGAGAAAGGTTGGGTGTGGAGTGACGGCTTCTCAAAATATGGGGAAATCCGGCGATTAGGAGGGAAGACGGTGGTGATTGCTGGCGGGGGTGGCTGCTGGTGGCGAGAGGCTAGGGTTCCGACTGAGACGCGGGAACACCGGCAGTGGAGGAGAATGGCGACGTCGGCTGTTGGCGGCAGGAGAAGGGAGATGCGGGAGTCCAGTGATCAAAGGCGGCCGGAAAAGGAAGGAGAGGAAGTGGGGTCTGAAGGCGTGGCGGCGATGGTGAGTGAAAACAGGCGAGGAAAACGCCGGCTGGGACGAAAGGGAGAAAGAGGAAAGCTTGCCCTTTTCTGATTTTTTTATTTTTATTAATGAACAAAATTAAATTTATAACAAAAAAAAAACCCTAAAAAAAAAAAACCGGAAAATAAAAATTAAAGGAAAGTAAACAGTTTAAAAAAATATATACCTTGGGTACTTCCAAATCTCCCTAAGATCGGACATTGTTAACGCCCTCAGTAATTTGTCAAACTCTTGTGCACACATATCAATTAAGAATATATAATATAATGATAAACCGAAATTATATACTATAGAAGTTAAAATCCTTTTCAATTTATCATGACTCTCTACCGAGGGAATGTGATACCACCAACACAGTTCCGTTGGTGGCTTCTCAAAGTAATGCTCCCAAGGGTCTGTATATTCACCAAAATTCACAAAAATGTAAGAAATATCAATACCTTTCTCAGGAGCCACAGAAATCGACTCTGGACATGGTTTGTTGATAGGCAAGTCAAGGAAGATTTCTTCGGATGAACTAGGAGCCAAAACACATGGATCCTCACGCGTGCACTCATGAGACTCCATGTAAGGGGGCATCGGGCTCTCATCGATCAAACCATCATTATTTGTGTCTTGACTTTCATCAACTTGAGGAATAAAGCATTGCTCTACTACCAACTCACTCACCGGTTGATTAAGTTGGTTCAATTGTTCGTCAATTCGCTCCATCCTTTTAAGCACCTACTCCAACCTAACCTGTCGTGTGAAAGCTTCTTCCTGCTCCACCTGGTGACCCATGTAGCAGAAAAAATCCCACATCTCTGATAAATTAAAACTCGCAAAACCTCCGTTACTCATAGACTCGACAAGTTCTTTGGTCTCAGGAGCCATGCCCTCAAGTACACAAACAACCATATCTTGCAAACTATCCTGGTAACCCCGTGCATAACGGACGTCCAATACATTATTCACTATTGTGAAATAATGGTGAAAATTTTCGCCTTGATGCTGCATTAATCTCATCTTAAAATGTTAGTAGTAAGAGTGTCGTGAACCGTAAGATAGGTTCACAACAAAGTTAAGTTATATACAATAATTGGCAAACACACAAAACAAATAAATAAACTTTGATTCCCCGGCAACGGCGCCAATTTGATGGACGGTTTTTAGTCGCGTTAACCGTATCAAAATAATTTCGAACCTACCTACTAATGTAGCGTGGTAAGCACGAGTCGATCCCACAGAGAATCAAGTTATTCCTAAGTTAAGTTTATTTACCAATTAGTATGAAACGGGGGTTTTTGGGTGATGAAAATAAGAAATAAAATAAAATAAACTATAAACAAATTAATGCAAATCAATTTAGAGAAGATCGCTCTACCTACAACTATCCACTTTATTTGGTTGAATTGATATTGTAACTTCCTCTTGCCCTTTTAGTCTTCTTATGAATGCCCTTGTCCCGACCTAATATAGTTACTAGTCCAATCAGTCCTAGAAACCCTTATCAATCGAACAGTCCCTAAAGAAGGATTTAACCCAATTGATAGCTTTAAGACCAGAGATTAACCAAGGTATTTGCAGTCCCTAAAGAAGGATTTAACAACACATCCAACTTCCTACCCATCCAATTAGTTCAATCAGTCCTAAAGGGTTAAGTTTGCCACTTGGGTTAAGGTTCACAATCAGGAATCTACAAAACCCTAGCAATTGAATTAATTCTACCAAGTTGATCAGTCGAGATGGAATAAAACAATCAAACATTCAAGCACAAAGAAGTCGAAACATTCAATATAGGAAATAAGGAACAAGAATTATAAACTCACAATTCAATCAAACAAAGCTTCAAATTATAGATAGAACGGGAGAGTTTAGATCTCCATAACAATAAAACAAAAGACAGTTAGGGTTTTAGAAAGGTAAACTAACTAGTCGGCCGTATATACGTGTGTTCGGCCTCCTCCGTTTTTGCCGTATGAATCACTATATATATAAACTATAAAAAAACCTAATCTATCTAAATTTATATAAATATCATACGGAGTATATGATTCTATCTAAACTAATTCTAAATATATAATAATAATAATAATAATAGCCTAGCAGCAGCTTCATCACTTGGAAACGTGGGCTCTTTTCCTCCTTGGACCGTCTGGATTCCAATTTATTAAGTAACTTCAGCGCACCAATGATCAACCCATCCTTTAACTTGTAAAATAATTCCGATCGATCTCCGAATTCACACGATCCAACCCGAAAATACCTGAAATATATAAATATGCTAGTGTAGACTCCGAAACTCAAATAATACAAATTAAACTATAAAATATGTAAATATGTTCTAAATTAATGTGCAAATCTATACTAAAAATATGACTAAAATAGACTCTATCACTTGCCCATCGTTGTACATCTCAACCGCTTGAGATCATGCACACAACAAAATCATGAGGACTTTTGTAAAGGTTGTAATGAGGCTAAGGTAAAGGAAAATAACGTATGGAAATATTTAGGCTATGTGGTGCAAAAATCCGGGAAAAAGGCATGTCAAAGAGCAACCAGTAAAACACCAATGCCAACAACTTCACAAACCAAACCAAATCACACCAACTCCATCACAAAGAATGCATTCTCAATTAAGCACTTCAGACTTCAATCAACCATTTTCTTTCTTTTTTTTCACTCTTTTTTTTTCTCTCTAGCTTCAACACTGTTTTGCGCGAATACAAACATTTGTGATGAATGCACCCGATTACAAACTGTCTCAGCCACCTCACCTATATATTTTCCTCCTTGTGTGAATTTTATCCTCCACAAGAAGGATCGATTACTAACCGTTTTTTTTTTCTTCTTGACTTTTGCCCATGAGTGAATTTTATCCTACTCCTGTCCCGGGGAATTTCTGCAACATCGCGTAAATCATTCAAACCATAATAAATTAAACACGTGACATCAATGATCTCCACTCCATACTTGGCTTTTTGCCACTTTATCATCACAAACATTCAATAAAATCATACCAATCTCCCCGGATAGGTAAAAAGGCTAAAATAATATGGCTTGGATAATTTTGTGGAGCTTGCAAAGAATAGGTTATAGACTTAAAAGGGGTTTCAAGCAAAGGGATCATGTAAAAGGTAGGTAAAGAGAGAAACAGAATGGCTAATGAAATCAATGCCTCAATCATTTTAATGTCATGTACACAAGTTATACAATGTAGCTTCAAATAAGAGTCTAAAGCAAGTTTTGAAGATAGCAACAAAAGTGAGTGTCATACATGAAAAGGAATGAGAGGACCCACATAAACGTTAGTCCTTTAGGCTCAAATCTCACAAGTTTTTTGTTTATGGGATAAATTATGCTTGTCTTAACAAATAACTCCATGCTAGGCAAATTATCAAAAGATAATGACATATAAATCTAAGGGGAATGTTAGTATCGTAGGCAAATATTCCATCATTGTGGTATTTATGAAATTTTTGGGATATAATCAATCAATAAAACATTTCCATAGACTCAAATAAAAGACTCAAACTAAAACAAACATGAGACAAAGATGCATTTTTTTTTTTATTTTATGACATTTTCTGTTTTTTTTTCTAATTTTTCATATGCAAAACATAAAAATAAAAGGAATGAATATGACTATACCCCATACTTAAATCCTACATTGTCCCCAATGTAGAACTCAACCAAGAGGTACTACCCTAACTATATGCAAATGAATAAAATAAAAAAATAAAAAAAATATAGAAAACTAACCTTGGGTTGCCTCCCAAGTAGCGCTTTTTTTATAGGGCATTAGTTGGACCTTTTAGCATTTTCGAAAACGTTTGAACCTTCCAGAGTGAATGGTCCATGCTTCTCTCCATCCATCTAGTAGAGTCCTTTTCGAGAAACAAAATATACATTGGTTGTTGCAGTTGCTCTCAAAGTATGTGCTTCTCTTCCTTTTATTGACTCTTGTTCCCTTTTTGCTTCCATTAGTAATAACATCTTCACATAATTGGATTTTCTCTTGGGATTATGTGCACAGTGGTATGTCAGGTGGATGCACAATCACATGTACTTCTTCTTGCAACTTGGAACAATGTGGTGCATCAGTGAAAATTTCTGTTTGTGGGTCATCCATGTGCCACTTTGCAAGCATCCCTGCAAATGCCCCAAATTGTTGTCCTTTGTGTTCTTGTATCACCACTGGAAAGATGGGTAAGGGTGATATGTAGTTGTTGTGAGCTGAATCTGCCATGTTTTACAGTAACTTTTATATCGATTTATGTATACATTGCATTCATTTGGGTTTAGATAGTACAAAACTTATGTAGTTTATGTTTATTTGCAAAATTATGGAATCTACACCAGTTTCTGTTTCATTTGCAGAAATTGAGGCATTTTACAGCAATTTTACAGAAGGTCGGAAAATCTCAGAAAACCGCTACAGAAGTCCAAGGTCAAAGCTGCAGAACAAGTCTGAGAGTCAAGGCTACTCGATCTCGAGTAGGCCTTACTCGACCTAGACGAGCTTGGCCGAGCAGCCATGGTCGACAAGACCTGATCGTGAACCAAACCAACCCGGGCTCCGGACCCAACTCGATCTCGACAAGCCCTAGTCGAGATCGACGAAGCCCAGACACCACACCCGGAGTCGACGAGGAGAAGCTGCCCGAGAAGCCGAGCAACCCTGGTCGAGATCGACAAACCCTTGTCGAGATCGACGAGACCTTGAGCCATGTCTGATCTTGCCGAGGAGAGCCACTCGAGGAGGCCCAGTTGACGATCATCTCTACTCGAGGTCGACGAAGGCTACTCGAGGTCGACCACGCCCAAAGTCCAGATCTAGGCTTGTCGAGCACGCCAACCCGAGGAAGCTTCGTCGATGACCTAATCCTACTCGACATCGACCACCCCTTGTCGAGGTCGACGAGCACCTGGAGTCCTGTCTGAGCCTGTCGAGGACCAGCAAGCCGAGACGACGAACCAATCTAGTCGACCAAGACCTCTACTCGAGATCGACAAGGGTCTTGTCGAGGTCGACTAGGATTCCAGAAGGTGTTCGACGCGGATTGATCAATTCTACTCGACTTGGCTTTGCTTGGGCGCGAAGTTGCTGAAATCTATCTGATATATCAAGATCCATCATGAAGAGAAGAAGATTTATCCATGGAAGACTTTTAGATATAATTCCTATTTTAGATTTAATTCTTTTATGTCTTTTATTTATCTTTTAAAGCTTTTTAGATATAGATAGATATCTTCTTTCCTAGAATAGCTAGGGAATGAAGGCTATAAATAAAGCCTATGGGCCTCAGTTTTATTCATTCAATTTTCAGTCGAAGACAAGTAGTTCCACAGAGACGGTTTAGGGAGTTCGAAGATTTTAAGGTTTTGGCATCCGACGAGAGTTGGATTGCCGGGATTGTAAAGTCTTTGAATTTAGTTTAATTCAAGTTCTTTCTTTTCAATCAATGATGTCTGAGTTTGCGATGAAGAGCGAGTAGTCAACCCACTTCTAAGGTTGGGGAGAGCCCGACGATAGCCATGCATATTTGAGGTAAAGATCCGACCTTTATCATGTTTTGAGCATTTTCCTACTTGTTGATGTGTTTATTGCCCGTCTATTGGAGATCCATGCTAACAACTTGGATTATAAACATAAAATCGGTAGAGACAATTAGGGTTTCTTGAAAGAGTTGTCTAATTGTTGGAAAAGGCAGAAGCTTAATCCTTTAATGCGATCCACATGATTATCTGTTTGATTCTACCTTATGCATGCTTGGTTATTGTCGTTGCAAACCCCAATCTTGGAAGTCTTTTTACATTAAGTTTAGTCGAAACCCTAAAAAGCATTTGTTCTTTATTTTCTTTATTTTCGTTCGGTTTTCGTCCCCTGTCTACTCGATCTCGACCAATTGTGGTCGACCTCGAGTTGCTGATTCTCGACCTAGAGTCGCCGTTGCTTACCTGTGCAGGAATCGATGAAGAACAACTCGACCTCGACAAGCACTGTACTCGACCTCGAGTAGCCTCTCGTCGAGATCGACCAGCTTTGCCGAGGAACTCTGCCCTGTTCGACTGTCCTAGCTTCTGTCGACTAACCCCTTAGTCGAGCTCGAGGACTTCTGTGGTCGACTTTCGTGAGATTCTCCGCTGCCTAGGATCCGCTGACATGCTTCCTCGTGGATCGATCCTGACTTCCCGCTGCTACATCAGGAGGAGGTCTTGTATTTATTTGGCGTGGGCATAATCTGGTTTGATTTATATTTGTTATATTTCATATTCATAATAATGCTTTTACCTCTCTAACCTCAGCACTGCCTTCTCGCGAGTCGCAAACATGGGTGTCATGAATGGCCCCGGATACTTAGTGCTTTGGACTCCTCACAATGTGTCCCATTTCTCCAAACTATTATCTCAGAGAGCAGGGTCAATTCATCTTTATCTCCTGAGGTGATTGGATTTTCTTTCACTCATTAAATTTTCCATATATTTCAAACAATATCCTTCCAAACTCCAATAATGATAAACACAACAACCATATAACAATCTCCATAATGTAACATCATTCTCAACATAATCCCCGGATAAGGTAAAGAATGGCAAATATTTAGATCATGTGGAGCAATTTTTGAAATAAGGCATACTATGGCTTTTGTGATGCATAAGCATAGGTAAGGCTAGGATTATAGACAATGAGGATTATATGGAATATAAAGTCCTCTATCATCTTATCATGCAACATGTCAAAAGCAACTTCAAATTTTACCTCCTTTCATGGTTTTCAATAAAATAATGCACTTCATTGTGACTTCCCTTTACTAGGCAATTTCATGCTATATCTCTAATGAATCCAATTTTGCATCGTCGAGTTCAATATAAGCTTCCATGACATTAATCAAAATTTTCAATGGGGGTCATTTTTCTCAATTTTTTCTTCAAATTTTTGGAAAACATGCATATAAGCACATAAATCAATAACGAATTCCAAAATAGCCATGTAGCAATTTAAGGAAATAATGCACATATATATCAAATATGATCAAATATAGCAAATGTGCACAAAGTAAGTCCTTCCCCTACCCCATACTTAAAATTTACAGTGTCCTCACTGTATAAAATAAAAAACAAGGGTAAAGGAAGGAACTCACAGGATAATGCATCGAGGAAGGCTGATCAGTGTAGGTCGAGTAGAGGTTGCTCGTCGATCTCGAGTACGGTGTACTCGATCTCGAGTAAGCTCGTCTGCGTCTGGTGGTTTCTAAAGTCGAGGAGTGTCTGGTGCTTGTCGAGGTCGAGTACATCTACTCGAGGTCGAGTAGCTCCTGGCTTCTCCTCCTCGTCGTCGTCGATTTGGCCTTCGTCGATTCTGACTAGTTTTTCAGGGACTTCCACTTTTCGCGATCCTTATATGCTTGCCGACCTACAATTGTTAGATTCCATACCAAAAACAAGACTATCCATATAAAGTTCTTAGAAAAGACATAAAACCAAAAACAAAACAAAAACCAAGACCTAAAAGCAAAACCAAATAAAAAGTCCAAAAAGTTCATAAAGTCTATATACATGCTCTAGATTTTAGAGTCGCTAGGCCGACTTCTCCATTTGCGCTCAAGGACCATTATTGTGGGGCCCGCTCATGCTTGGCCCTTCTCCTGGATCATCTAGGTCCTGATGGTAGTATGCAAGCTCAGCTGATAGGTGATTGCTTGCATCATCTCCCTTCTCTTTCTTCTTTTTCTTTGTAGCCCTCAGTTTCTGCAAATTTTCTCGCCACGGTGTTTTAGCTCCCTTTAAATCATTAAAAAATTTATTTATGGACTGAGGGGGAGTAGAATTCATACCTGAACTTACCTGTTCGGACCCAAAACAGAAATTTTTGGGCTTGGGTCTACTCGATGTCGAGTAAGGGTTTCTTGAAAGAATTGTCTAATTGTTGGAAAAGGCAGAAGCTTAATCCTTTAATGCGATCCACATGATTATCTGTTTGATTCTACCTTATGCATGCTTGGTTATTGTCGTTGGAAACCCCAATCTTGGAAGTCTTTTTACATTAAGTTTAGTCGAAACCCTAAAAAGCATTTGTTCTTTATTTTCTTTATTTTCGTTCGTTTTTCGTCCCCTGTCTACTCGATCTCGACCAACTGTGGTCGACCTCGAGTTGCTGATTCTCGACCTAGAGTCGCCGTTGCTTACCTGTGCAGGAATCGACGAAGAACAACTCGACCTCGACAAGCATTGTACTCGACCACGAGTAGCCTCTCGTCGAGATCGACCAGCTTTGCCGAGGAACTCTTCCCTGTTCGACTGTCCTAGCTTTTGTCGACTAACCCCTTAGTCGAGCTCGAGGACTTCTGTGGTCGACTTTCGTGAGATTCTCCGCTGCCTAGGATCCGCTGACACGCTTCCTCGTGGATCGATCCTGACTTCCCGCTCCTACATCAGGAGGAGGTCTTTTATTTATTTGGCGTGGGCATAATCTGGTTTGATTTATATTTGTTATATTTCATACTCGATTTCCTCCTACAACAGTAGTCTTTATGATCCGCAAATGAGTACTCTTGATGATCCGCGAATGAGTAATCAACATGAACAACCAACCTGGGCTCTTCATTGGGCTTTTCTTTTGTGGACTCCTTTGTTGTCAGCGCGACCATTTAATAGAAATCGCTCTATTGATTCCCATACTTCAGAGTCGACGAGCTCCTCATCCTCCTCAGGCTTTTCAAAACTGGGATCTTGTGGCTCATCTCCATGGTCTTCGATCTCAATTGATTTGTCAATGTAATCGTAAGAATCATTGACCTCTGCCTTTCTACTGGGAGCCTCTGTTGCACCTTGGAGCTCGAGCATTTTCTTGCACATTTGCTCTACATTTTTCTTTAACTGACAATCATGTTGAAAATGCCCATAAATCTTGCAAAACTCACAAAATGGCTCACATGCTGACTGATAACTATTTTGGTTGGCCAGACATTGCCTTAACGTCTGCTCCTCAATAGTTTTAGATTGGCAGGTTGGGTGACCCCACAAACCACAATAATAGCAATAGGGAACGCATGTCAGATGACCCTATCTTTGACAATATTCACAAAAGGGATACTGGTTCATTTTTTAGAGAGCACCTGGAAAAAAAACAAAAATAAAAAACATCAAAAATAACAAAAAGAGTTAGAAAAACTAATTGTTGTTACACGACTGATATTATCGACAGTCCCCGGCAACGGCGCCAAAACTTGATCGGTCTAAAGATTGTACCTTTATCGCATTACCTTACATGGCTAACGTCGGGCTCACCCCGACCCTAGAAGTTGGGTGACTACTCGCTTCTCATCATAACAAACATCAATATAATAAAAGAAATAACTACTTGCATTAATGAAATAAAATAGAGCTTACAACCGATCGAAGCCAAAATGTTTCTCGACAAACTCCAACTCCACTCGGCCTTTCTCTCTCTCTCTCTCCTACTCTAAAAACTCTAATTGTGACTTGGATTGGATTGTTGGATGATTCAATTCTAAAAACCAACCCCTGAAGCCATATTTATAGTGTTCAACCTTAGCTATTCTAGGGAGGAGCAATCCATCTATATCTAAAAACTTTCTATCTAAAAGCATAAGATAAAACTTAATTTGTAAAGGAAATAAATCTATAAGGAAATTAGAACTAATGTGGATAGATCCCTCTTGGACTTGATAGATCTTCATGTGGATGGATAGAATTCCACATATCTTCACTTGCAAGCATTCTATCTTCTCGTCTCCAATCGATCCCGGACTCGGTTTCGTCACTGGTGAGTACTCGACTTCGAGTAGACTTACTCGACGTCGATTGGAACTTTTCTTCTCTCAGATTTTAATCAAGCTCGGGCAACTGGTGGACTCGACATGTGTATTCGACGTCGACTAGAGTTACTCGACGTCGAGTAGCTCTGGGCTCCTCGAGTGGCTCTACTCGACTTCGTGTAAACTGGGCTCGGGAATACTCGATATCGAGTAATGTTACTCGATATCGACTAGCCTTGTCGAGTTGATCCTCTCTTGACTCTCGCTCGATTTGCTCTTTTTCGACTAGGGTTACTCGATATTGACTAAGGTTGGTCGATATCGACTAGATGTGTTGAGTACTTCTTTCCTTGTTCCTACTCGATTTGTCCTGGTTTAGCGTTTCCTTGACCACTGACTTTTCTGTCAGAACCAATTATTACAGAAAATCCCATTGCTCAGTTGTTGCAAGCATCATTGAATCAAGGTGAGTATTGATCGGTCTAAAACCAACACCCCGCAAGCGTACGTTGTCAATTGTAGTAATCGAGTGTCGAATCCCAGGGACTGTGTGAATACCAATTGCAGAACCTCAACCAGTTTACTAAGCCAAATAAAGGAAGTGATTTTTTTTTTACAGAATGAGGAAGTAAGAAGAGGAGAACTAAGAAATTGCAAGTTTTTTAATATATGATGGAAAACGTTCCAGAGTCAGGATTCACCACAACAATGCATCTTCGATAGACTATATAATTTTCATGCCTGAACAAATTGAAAAGAGATAATTGAAGGTAAACTATCTAAATCCATAATCGCTCAGCCTACGCATGTTGCAATAACTATGTCTATTTCAATCAATTACCACTCAGCTTGCGCTTGTTGCAGATTAATCAATCAAATTAGACTCATTAAGCACTTAGACCCTAGCGAGCAAATCAATCAAACAATCGCAGGCGCGATCTGCATAACCAACTCAAACCTAGGTTGTCTATGATAGTTTATTATCCTCAAAAGAATTAAATAGATTGCTCATAAAGAATTGTCAAGTTCAATCCATGTTTTCCAATAAAATTAACAACTTTATCTATATATCCAATCTCGGTTCGCAGCTGGCGCATGTTGAATATCAAAAGGATTCCAATCAATCATAGCATTAATCGGATTAAGCACTCATAGATCAAATCAAACAAACAATAGAATTCATTCAGGCAATCTTCACGCACATGCCTATCTCAGCATCTTTGGGATCACCCCAACCCCAGAACAAGAAAACTAGCCAGACATGGATTCAGACACAATCAAAGAATTCATGATGAAAGAATATAAGACTAGATTAACAAAACGTATTCTTGAATCCAGCAAAACAAACCTTCAAGGAGAAATCTCTAAAAAAGTATAAATCTCCAATGTCTGTCACTAGCGTTTCTGACGTGAAAATTGAATGTCTTCTAATCTAACCCTAATTCTCTATATATAGTCCTCCAAAAAGATCTGAAAATAGTCCTAAAATAATAATAAAATATGCCAAAAAGTCGTCCAATAAAAGATAAAAGCGGATAAAAATCCCGAAGTAGTAACGCAGAAAGAAAAGTGTCGACTCGATACTTCAGTACTGTAAGGGTTTCTTTCACTCGAAAGGCTCAGATACCGAGTCGATAGTTGCAAGTATCGACTCGATACTTCGTGGTTTCCTTCTTTGCTCGTTGTTTCGACTCGGTACTTCTACGTTCCGAGTCCAAATCATTCATGCTTCTTTGATTCTGAACTTGAAAGCTCTCTTGCCTCGGCTCATGTCTCTCGAATGCTCTCTATGGACATACTCCGACTTCAAGGATCATCCTCGAACATGACTCATTCCTTGCTCATTTTCCTTGCCTCGTTAGATATTCCAAAATATGCACCGAAACACCTGAAATTTCAAACACACCATGTGTAGACCTCTATACTCGAAATGACACATAAATCACATAAAAATACATATAAAGTGACACTTAATAAACATAAAACCTACTCACAAGACACCTAAAATCACATAAAATAAGATGATATCAAGTATGTGTGCCAAAAATAAAATTTCAGTTCAACACTCCCATTAATATTTTACTTATTGTAATATATCAATAATTAAAAAGTATTGACAGCGGATACCAACCGAAGAAGATAATGGATATGATGAGAAATAAAAAAAAAGATGTCGACTAGTTACTTGACAGCTTGGAAAGCATTAAAAAAACTGCAAAAGAAAGAGTTAAAGGGACACCAGAATCAAATTTCGCGAATGGGCCTTCATTTTGTCACATGCTCATGGAGAAAAATGAAGAAACTCTAGCAGTAATTTCAACAGACAATGATGACAGGTTTAAGTACTTATTCTTATCATTTGGACCATATATTCCCGCATTCCCTGTTTTAAAGAAGGTATGTCATGTTTTGTGTCAGCATACATTCTCATTCCTTCTTTTTCAATAATTCATTATCATCATACATTCTCTTTCCTTATTTAATAGGTAGTTTTTATTGATAGCACATTGTTAATTGGAAAGTATAGAGGGACTCTGCTTGGAGCAGCTGCACAAGATGCAAACAGACATTTTTACCCACTTGCATTTGGTATTACTGACTCGGGAAATAACAACTATTGGGAGTGTTTTTTTAATCATTTACTGAAGGTTGTGCCTCCAACAAATGATTTAGTGTTTCTCTCCGATAGACTTGGTAGCATAGCAAGAGCTATTGCCTTAATTTATCCTACTGCTACACGTACATTGCATTTGTACGTGGCATTTGAAGCAAATCATTAGAGCCGCGTTGTTCAAGAAAAGGTATCTGACAAGCTGGTCTCAAGAAGCAGCATATAGTTACCCTATTGGGGAGTTCAAAACAAATTTTAGGCGCATACGATAAAATTTTCCCAAGCTATCACACTATTTAGTAGCAGCAGGGGTTGAAAAGTGTGCTAGAGCACACACAAAATCAAACAGATACAATATGATGACATCAAATAATGCAAAAACCCTGAACTCCGTATTCATAAGGAAGAATAATTACCCAATTGTGGAACTTCTGAAGTTTGCAAGAGAGAAGCTCACAACATGGTTTCAAGAGAGGAGAGAAAAAACACTGAAAAATCAAGACCGAGTAACCCCAGAAATACTAAAATTGATTAGGTAATTACAAGAGGGTGTTGGAGCATACAGAGTGGAGAAGATGAATGCATTCTAGTTTGAGGTCACAGGAGAAGGAGATGAGACAATAGTTGGTCTATGAACAAAGACATGTACGGGAAAGGTTTTTGATGTAGAACAAATCCCTTGTGTGCATGCTCTTTCAGCAATCAAGAACATAAAAGCAAATGAATCATATTTTGTTGCAAATTTTTACACAAATGAAGCTTGGAAATTAGCATATGAAGAAATGATATATCCAGTGCTGCCAGAAGATGAAGAAAATGTCCCTGATGCCATAAAATCTATTAAGTGTTACCCCCTATTGTAAGGAAAAGGGCAGGAAGACCACCATGGAAGGGAAAAGCCTCTATTGGAGAGTTCAAAAGGAGGATAAAGCATTCAAAGTAATGATATCAATAGAGAGCCGATATACTTCTGTCAGCATGATGAGTGAACATTTTATCATAAAAAAAACCTTGGGTTAGTAGTATTAAATAAGCAATTTTTAGATTTTAATGTCAGGAAAAGAACCTTGTGTCATCTTTTCTTATGTTAGTAGTAACATAATACCAAACTTTGTTGTCGTGTCATCATTATTTAATAAAAAACATATAATAGTGATAATAGTCATTCAAAACATGAGTTCTTTCATATTACAATGTGATTAGTGAAACTAGGTACATACATCTAAGACCATTTCTCTCATCATTTTGTATCAGTAGTTCTCATGACAGCTTCGTTTTAAGCAAACCTGAAGTATGTGTAACAAAGTGTGACATTAGAAACATTTAGATTTTAAGTTGTGCAAAATAAGATTATGTTATGAAAATATAAGATCATTTTGTGCAAATATAAGATCATGTTGTGTAAATATAAATTCATATTGTGTAAATATAAGATTATATTTTGCAAATATAAGATCATGTTCTGCAAATTATGCCATTATGTTGTGGACATATTGAAATACCCCAAAGTATTTTTGGGTATTTCATTTTTATTTTAAATAAATAACGAATAATTTTATGATAATTATTAGAATTATATTATTATTATTATTATTATTATTATTATTATTATTATTATTATTATTATTGTTATTATTATTATTAAAATAATTTACTTAAAGTTAGTTGGAAGTCTTGTAGCAAAATGTTTTAAAATAATTTTATTATTCTCAATAAAATAAAGATAATTTTCCTTAAGAATTTAATTAGAAACCTGAGTTATATTTATTTTAAAGGTAGTTTAAGAAATTTTGATTAAATAATTCAACCGAACTAATTATTTCAGAGGGATTATTATTCTCTATAGTTGAAATAATTTTAATTGTTATAATACTATTATATTAGGGATGAATAAACACTAGTAAATCCTAATTCCCTATGTAAACTCCTATATAAAAGGTCCTGAAGACCCCCAATAACACATCAATTTCTCCTCTCTTCTCTGCGCCTCTCTTCTCTATTCTTACGGTTTATCACACGCTATCAGCACGAGTTGCTCCTATGCTGATTAGAGATAATGAAGAAGTTTGGTTGTGCCTCTCCAATTCGAAATCTCACCAAAAGATGAGACCAGAAATTAATTAGCCCGGCTCTGTCAACACGCCGTTGTTGTGCTCGGTATGTTGGAGCCTGCACCAGAAGGAAAGAGCACGTGTGCAACAACGGCAACCTTCTTCGCCCGGCCCGGACGCCGCCATGTAATCCCGTGTCGTCATCTGCATCACCGTCGGCTCACATCAGAATACTCCGATCAACTGTGATCGTCATGGCCGACTCGCATCCGATCCGTCGCGATTGTCATCGCCGGTTGCATCCATGCCTGCATCCATACCCGGCTCGCATCCATAGCCCGCATCCGTGGCCCGCATCCATGGCCGCATCCGTAGCTATTTGGATGCTTCTCCGCCGCTCTCTACAAAATTGGCAACGTTGATCCAGGTTCGATCACATAGTGTTTGACCAAAGTTATTGTTGTGGCTTATAGTTAGGTCTGTTATACGGTTAATTCTAAATGTCTTGAAGAACATTATAAATGACTCATACCTGAAGTATGACACCGGCGAATGTTCTGACAATACCCATTCAATGGCATCTAAATTAAATGGATCACCATATACAAGGTTCAATGGTTGAATATTATGGTTTTATAAGTGTCAAACAATTTTGAAAACCTGAAGTTTTCTCAAACAAATGGAAAACCAAGATGAATACCATATAGCTCCAAAAGAGCATTGATCTTGTTACCTGAAGTAACAATGACACATATGTATGAATTGACATGGTATTAAACATCAATGTCTCATATGGCTAGCCAGAAGCAAGTCTTACAGAATTTAGAATGTATATATATGGTTTATTTGACACTCAATTATCCCATTGAAACTTATCACTAACCAGAAGTTAGTTAATGATAAAAATATATTTTCTTTGTGGCATCCGGTCACTCATGTGAATCGATGATGTGCGGGATCATTGAAATTCACATAGACACCCATTAAGAGAGACCAGAAGATCCTAGGACTTGAAGATCCTCGATAAGGGTGACCGAACATATATGGTCTATCATCTTGGCAAAATCGACAATAAGACCATATAAATTCAAAGTAAATGCAAAGTCTCTAATGTCTCTTGAATGGATTCAATGAGACAACTACGGAACATTATCATATATATCAGTGTAATTCCAATATTATAGATGCCTTAACACTTTGGTCATATGAAACATAAGGTAGAGAATGTTATCAAATACATTGTTGAGCATAAGGTACCTCACGACGACCCAGAAGTGTCATTGGTCAAATGGGCCCATGCAAGTTTGCATTTGAATTCGACACAATAACATCTCCCTAATTATCTCCAGAAGAGAGCTTGTCATTCAAAGGTTTTGAATAAGCAGCATATGTTCCGAGATGTACCTCCTCCAAATGAACTACAATGAGACCACAAAGAAATTGGATGATACATGGGGTTTGAGTCCCTATTGATATCAAATACCTAAAGCTTTATAATGGTGATCAAATGATCGGTATTTAGGGGGAGAGCAAATGAGACAATTAAGAAAGAGATTGCACGGAAGCAACTTATCTATCATTTCATATCCGCGGATAAATAAAAGTGAACCAGAAGTTCAATAAATGAAATGATTATAAGGTTTAACAAATATGCCAATGAAAGCATTTACTAAAGACCAAGAAAGTGATAATTAAAGTCACAAATCATACTAGCTCATTTGGAAGTTCCAGAAGTAACTCCAACTCAATAAATATCAAGTGGTTCTTAAGTACACCAGAAGTGTTGGAGATCACTAGGCTCTCAGTATATGATTCTCCAGAAGTGGAAAGAGCCTATGAGAATATGATATCAAATAAATAATGGATGTCGACATCGAAATGATAGTGAAGAGCTAGAAATGGGAAATTCATGCAAGAATGGGTTCTTTAAGCATGATGGCATTGGACCTGTAGTTCAAACACCGGAAAGTGTAACATTATTTGGTTTTAAGTGGTTGTTCATACAAAATAAAATATAAAGCCAACTTGATTGTACAAAAGCCGACCTATCAAAGGTTATATGGAGAATGTATTCACCAGAAGTGAATATAATTTTGGATCAAAATGTAAATGATGGACGTGTTACTTGCATACGCGTATAAATGAAAAAGATCGATTGAAAATGCTCAAAGAATTAATATCAAAATCCCATCACATGTAGTTGGTTAAAATCCTTATAAGAGTACCTGAAGTACCTACAATTGTGAAAATGGTGACATTGGATTAGGTTTTTTTATCCCATTGGGTTTTTTATCCCATTGGGTTATTTATCCCATTGGGTTTTACCAAGTTAAGGTTTTTAATGAGGCAACTTAGATACCATTTAACACACTAGATCCCCCATGATCAAATGGCACACTAGGTCCGGAAGTACCTTATGTTTGTGCATTGAAAGCAGCTCAATGCCAACAAATGAAAGTCAAGCATTCGAAGTCAATTGTAATGTATGAAGACATCTCAACTTATACACGTCCAAGGAAATGTTGAGATTCGACCATAAACTTATGAAGACGGCGACATTAAGAAAATTGAGAAGACTTCGAGGAGGATGTTGAATTCATGGGGAGTATACACAATGCACTCTTTTTCCCTTCGATCAGGTTATGTCCCACTGGGTTTTCCTAACAAGGTTTTTAACGAGGCAGATCACCAAAACGTATCAAATGGCATATGTATTTGTTCTCTGGATCCTAGTTTTGTCCCATTGGGTTTTCTAGGCGAGATTTGTAACGAGGTAGTATTTAAGGATGTTTATCCAAGGGGAGTGTTATAATACTATTATATTAGGGATGGATAAACACTAGTAAAGCCTAGTTCTCTATGTAAACTCCTATATAAAGGCTCCTGAAGACCCCCAATAACACATCTTTCTGCATTCTCCTCTTGGCTCTTAGAAACCTAGTTCCTATGTAAACTCCTATTAAGAAGATTTTTTTTTTTATCTTCATTTGGTGAGAACTATCTCTTAACCCTAATCAACCTATTTCTGTACCCCATCCCCCTCTTGAAAATCGGCCGGTTCTCCTCTTGGAAACTTGACCATATTTCTGCATTCTCCTCCTTCAAATCTTCAACTCTTAGGGTTTTCACATAGGATCAAACAATGTAGAGGTATCTTTTATTCTTCCATCTTCTTCTTTATATAAACTACATAGTTTTCCTATATTATTTCATTACAAGGGACTGATTTATTACAAGAATTTAGTTTGGCAGATGATTCCTCGAGGTGGTTAACAATTTGAGGCCTGTTGCTATATATGTTATACAAATTTTCAAAAAAAAAAAAAAGGATTTCAAAATTCTGGGCAGAAATCTGCAACCTGGCGTCCCTTATTTTGGTTACTGCGTTATCCTTTCGAATTTGACTCTCATATTTTAGTATGATATTCCTCTTTAAAATCACCATTTTAGCCTCTGAAATTGTCGAAAAAGCTTTCTTTTTGAGTGAGTTATGGTCGATGCAAAATCGGTCAACGTTTTTAAGCGACACAATATTGCGTGATTTTTCATGATTAAAAGAAAACGAATTTAGAAGTTAAACAACTTGGAAAAGTTCGAAAACTGTCTCAAGTTTACCTTTATATATTTTAAAAATTTTGTAATGTTAAAACATCTTTTGAACCAAACCGTTTTTGAGAGATCTTGAATTCTGCAGAGATATCGATTTAGGGTTTTCAATTAATTTTTGGGAGTATCTAATTAATTTTAGGTTAAGAGGCTTTAGGAGTTGTTCCAATTATTTGAGATCTACCTGTTCGTGCTCTTGAGATGGGAAACTCTTATTTCATCAAGCATTAATCTCGATCCCGCCACAACCATCTCGAGACAAGGTTTCGAAGAGGATCTAATCTAATAGGTATAAATATTGACTTTATAATTAATTCAATTTTTATTTTGAATTAATAAGTCAATTACAGGCATAAAATACCAATTATTAAAGGGTGATTTTGGTACTTGGCCTTTTTTGAATATTCAATTGGGCACTTAGACCCTAAATCAATTTAATTAGTTTTGTCCTAGCCCCTTCCCAATAGGGTGGGTTGATTGACCATTGACCGGTCAACGTTGACCAACCCATTTTGATTGACCATTGACCGGTCAACGTTGACCAACCCATTTTGATGCCAACTTTTTTTTTTTTTAGTGATGCCATATTTTACCGTTTTGATGCCAAAATTTTACTATATTTTATTTTCACTTTGATGCCACTTTTCTAATGGAATGATTGGATGACACTTTTTTAATGTCACTTTTTTTAAATATTGATGACATTTTTTGTTTGCAGTAATGTCACGTTGATCATTGATGTCATTTTTTTTACTGTTAACGTCATATGCCACTTTTTTTTATGTCAATTTTTTGATGATATTTTTTTTACCGTGATGCCATATTTTTGATGATATTTTTTCACTCTAGTATTTTGATGACATTTTTTCAAATTACTTTTTTGATGCCATTTTTCTAATGTAATTATTTGATGCCACTTTTTTTAATTAAATCGTTTGATGCCACTTTTTTAATTTAATCAATTGTATAACAATATATTTTCATCGCTTCTATTTTTATTTACTGATGACACATTTGTGATTACACTTTATTGATGCAATACCTTGTGGTGACATGTTTATTACATTTTTATTAATTGATGAAATTTATGATTACACTTCATTGATCTCAATCATTCGTGATGACATTTTTATTTGTGACATATTTGTGATGACATTTTTATTATATTTTTATACAATTGATGACGCGGGAGAATAAAATGTAATTAGACTTCATTGATGACATCTTTTATTGACGACTTTTATTCATGGATGATATTTGTAATTACAATTTATTGATCTCAATCATTTATGATGACATTTTTTGTTGATTACATTTTTATTGATGAAATATGAGCATAAAATGCGATTACACTCCATTAACGACCGATGCCACTTTTTTTTATGTCAATTTTTTGATGATATTTTTTTACCGTGATGCCATTTTTTTGATGAAATTTTTTCAAAGTAGTATTTTGATGATATTTTTTTCAAAGTAGTATTTTGATGACATTTTTTTCTTTAATGTGATACAACTTTTTCAAAATGGTGTTTTGATGTCATTTTTATAATGTAATTATTTGATGCCACTTTTTTAATTAAATCGATTGATGCCACATGTTTTTAATTTAACCAATTGTATATCGATTTATTTTCATCGATTATACTTTTTTTCATTAAATTCATGGATGACATTTGTTATTACGCTTCATTAATCACAATTGTTTATGGTGACAATTTTATATAATTGATGGCATAAGAGCTTAAAACGTGGAATCAAAATATTGTCACCATATTACACATATATAAACATCTATTATAACATTCCCTCTTGTGTTATTTATTGCTTAAAAACTCTCCTTTACAAAATAAAAATAAAACAGGTCAAAACCGGGATAGGATAAATAAGCGGATCAACATCTTAAAACTAAACCGGTTTTGGGTACATAGAACCGGATCATAACCGGTTTGCTTCTTCTTCTTCTTCCTCCCACCCTTCAATGGCGATTCTTCAATTTCAACTTCAATTTGAGACGTTTTAAACACAAATCTTATCTAAAACTCAATGTGGAACGTTACTAACTAATCAATTCGTGGTTTTATTGATGAATCTAACCCGAAATCCATCCAAATTCTAAAACCCCTCCCATGGCGACCCCCATAACTACCATTTTCGAATGAGGTAGAGCTCGGAATTAGTTTCATCGAGTTCTGAATTCACCTAGGAACATTTTCCCTCAAACATTTTTTCCCAAATCAACTCCAATCGAAAACCCCCAAATTTCAAATTTGAGGTCGCCGATGTCGTAGCCGCCCGAAGCTCTTCCGTCGCTGTCCAGGACCACCGGGAGCCTCGCCGCCCTTCGCCGGCATCACCACCCCCCAGAGCGGGCGCCACCAAGCCTAGTCGAGCCGCTGCAGCCGCGCCACGACCAGTTGCAGGCGAGGGAGCTGTACGTGTAACAGGCGAGGGTGCTCGAGGAAGAAGATGCTAAAAAAAAATTAAAAGGGTTGGTTGCTCCTAATAAACAAATTAAGGGGGCCAACTACCTAAACAAAAATGGTAAAAGGTTCATTTCATCAAATTTCCTCATTATTAAATTATTCCTTGTCTCTTGTGATCGTGTGTATAGAGTTGTTTTCGATTTATTCAATCCTGTCACGAGGTGCTTTGAAGTCCATAGTTGGTACCGAAATCTAACAAGACGAATTGGGCAAGTGACTTTCCGAGCCTTTCTGCTCATTTGATGCCTCCATGTCTTGTTGTTTTCTTTCTTTGGAATGCTTGCCAAGTTAATTAAAATAAATTGCAATTCATCTGCTTGTGTGATTTATTTACCGTTTAATTTGTGTGATTTATTTACCGTTTAATTTGAATTTGGCAAGATTAATTTTGGGTGGCCTTAAGATAAGATAATAATATAGTTATTCACCGTTTATTTAAAACCTGATTTATTCTTATTCTTTCATGCTAATTAATTGGGTTAGGAAGGGAATATGCCTTTTTCTTTGATGTTTCCATCTTTTATTTGAATTGTTTTAATTTCATTTGTCATCAATGTTACCTCTAAATAACATGGGTTATTTTCGTGTGTTGTGTGATCACCCATGATGTCTTAAGTAAATAGTTAACAATGTGAGAATTGAGTGTTACGATTGGAACTCAATTGAATCAAGATCAATCAATTAAAATGTACAAGTGAAGGTGAAGTAAAGTGAATGTAACGTGTAAAGTAATAAAAGTAATGGAAACAGGTCGGGGCTGCGAGAACCCGGTCTATAAAGGGTTTCATGAAACTAACACATTTCCATAGAGAAATGTTACACTACCTCCGGTAGTAGGCTGCTATCTACTAGTGAGATCGAGGCCGGTATCATATTATAACAAATAGTGTGTGATGTAAATTTTTCAACTTATATTAAAAGTGGTACACGTGTTAACTGTTAAGCGTGTAACCTTGTGTTTAAACTACTCAGCGTGAGGATTTGAGTGAAGTGTCTTATATAAATTTGTGTTTAAGCTACTCAACATGAGGAAGTGAGTGAAGTGTATGTTATATCAATTTGTTTTAAGCTACTCAACTTGAGGAAGTGAGTGAAGTGTGTGCTATATATATATTTGGTTAACATAGTGAGAAAAATGTTTTATAATGATCACAATTAATTCAAGCTGTATCATATTCCATCAGTAATTGGAGTATGGTTCCTAAGAGTGCTCATCACTCGCATCTTTTGTTACTCAATCCTTCGGGGTTATTCGTGTCTCAGGAGTGGTGTTTTAAATTCTTGAGCTTTCACATAAATATTCTTAATAATCGCATTTGAGTTTAGATTCATACCTTATCATGGTCACTAAGTTTGAATCCAAAGTAGTCCCAGTTTTCGAGCCGTTGCTTCCTTGTTCTTACGAACTAACCATCCTATTGTTTGTGACGGCGAGTTTAGGTCAAGTTTCAAAAGAGAAGACTAAGAGATGTTGAGATGACATTTAAGTTATTCTAACATTGTATTTACATTTTTAAATTTATAGATATATTGTATAGGAGTTTAAATGCTTTATTAAATTTAAAATTATTCCGCTGTAATGTTATCAGTTTGTAAATTTAAATCCTCAATTTTAGAGGAAAGATTAATAAATAGTTTTTTTTAAAGGCTTCCACGATTTAATTGTATTTTATTTATGTATTTAATATTATCATCTTTTTTATGGGAGCATGGTTACATGTCCCTATAAGCCTAAGGTGGTTACGAAGACATTAAAGTTCGAGTAATCACTGGTGTTGTGGCATTCCCTCGGGATATAAAAGGGTGTGTTACACATATGTCATTATGTTTTCCAGATATAAGATTATGTTGTGCAGATATAAGATAATTATGTGCAAATATAAGATTATGTTGTACATATAAAAGATTATGATGTGAAAATATAAGATTATGTTGTGCAGAAATAAGATTGAGTTATGCAAATATTATACTGACATATGATCATTGATCATGGCTAATGAATCGTAGGTTGGAGATAACTGATTTAGATGTGCACATTACTTTATGGTTGCCAATGGGGAAAAAAGTTGATTTATAGGAAAAGTTGTAAGGACAACTTTGAAGCTACTAAGAAGTGGCATATTATTCTTTCAGCTGGAAATAACATCCCCCGTGTTTTGATTGAAAAGTTGGTTGGAGATGTTGATGTTAGTGATCAGTTTTTGACTTTGCAGTTTTGTTCCATTCTTTTATTATGGACGACCATCAGAATGGAAATATAAATCAAACATTGGTGTGCGTTCTTGTTAGAGAGCTTAGTGGACTCAAAGTGAAGTTGGGAGAAAAACAAGAATAGCCAATTCAGATGTCCTATTTTATTTCTAATTGTAAATGTTTATTTGTTCTATTTTATTTTTCCTTTTATATTTTATAATCATTTTTTGAATTATATAATTTTTCGATATGAGAAGTTTTCGAAAAATCCGTCCTCGAGAAACTTGCTATTTTAATTTGGAATCCCTTTGAAATGATTCCGGTATCCTTTTGAACTTGAGATTTTGATGAGTCTTATTTCTTCTATCGAGTCTTGAATTTGAAAACTTTGAGTCTTGTTGGTCGTTTTGAAACGATTTGAATTTTCTGAGAGTATTTAAATTAAATTGCCATAATTCGGAGTCGGACCTAGCAGGATCATCTCTCCATCTCTCTCTCTCTCTCTCTCTCTCTCTCTCTCTCTCATTCCTTCACTCTTTTGTCCTTTTCTCCATTAACACCCATAAAACCCACTTATTGCCCTCTATAAATAGACACCAATCCCAAAACTCTAGCACTCACTTCCACACCATAAAAATCTGGAAACCATAAACTCAAAACCTCCCCTCTCATGTTGAATCCAAGAAAAGAAAATCTTAAACACTCTTCTCCTTTCCTCCTCTTTCAATCTTCAAACCCACCACCAAATCCCTTCCTTTGTGTTTTCTCAGCTCAAACACCCTAAAACACACCTACTCTCTCTCCTCCTTGAAGATCAAGTGAAGAAGTGAATGCCAGCTGTCGATTCCAAGCAAAACAGTAGTTGCTATGGGATTTCACCGCCTTGAGTTGGAGCCTATGAGACCCTGTTCGTCGGTTTCTTGTGGTAATCTAGCTTGTTCTCCCTCCTTTTGTTTCCTTTCCCTTTCAAACCTCTTAAAGGTATACCTTTACTCATTCTTCTATCTTCTAAGGTCGAGGAGAAGCGGATGTAACCCCGGAAAACGTGGAATCGAGCCTATTTTTCCTCTCTCCCCTGTTTTTCAAAGGTAAGCTCAACCTCTCTCGTTTTGGTCTCAAACATTTATAAAAGAGGACTTTTACTCATCATCTACCTTTCCTAGGCCTGATCGTTCATTTTACTCATCGATTCAGAGCTCGGGAGGCCACCATTAAAGCTTTAAAAGTTCCCCTTGAAGAACTTTGGTAACCCATCTTCCGCTCTCCTCTGCTAGTCCTTGTTGGAGTACGCATCATTTTGTGTTATTTTGAGTCGGGATGGGTTATGCTTTGTTTTAAAATTGGTTTGGAAAAGAAAGGATTCGATTCAAGGCAAAAGTGAGTCAAAACGTTCGAATCTCGCCGCGGCGAAACGATGGTCGCCGCGGCGAGTTAGAACAGGAGACATCAAGGAAGAAGACAACATTCCACGTCTGCAAACGGCCTTTTCGCCACGGCGAAAGGGCTCTCTTGCGGCCAGCGAGTGCCTTGTCTCGTGGGAGCCCCTGGATGGGTTTCTTTGCGGCAAGCGGCCATTTCGCCGCGACAAGCGGTCATTTCGGCGCGGCAAAACCGATCCAGACACCTTGGTCGAGGTGGCTCCTTTGATCTCTCGGGTCCTTTAGGTTGGTTTTTGGGTTGAACCAATCTATGGCGGGTTTATTGTCGATTGTCGTTTTGAAATATGAAATTTAAATATATTATTTTAAGGGATTATTTTAATGATTTCATATATGATTTGTTCGGATTTGATTATATCACTTTCAATGTTTCGGAAGTGCTTTTGAAAGGCGGTGTGTTTTAAAACCGAGATGTCGAGATTCCTTTAACGATAACTTCGACTAATCAACTGGACTTAATGTTGGATTTCCGCTACTTGTTATTGCCTTGTTGTTCGGCTTTGCAGGTAAGTTCCCTCGCGGAGCTTACTTAGTTTGGCTCTCATATACATGTATTCACATGATATACTAGGTGTTGCATATGCATAAGAGCACGATTCATGTAGAATCCTGCTTAGGTTGTACACTTGAATGAGCATCCGTTTACTCAATGTGTTTGGAAACAGAACGACCGTTATCTGTGAGTCCTAGAGTCTTTGCTAGGGTCATAGGATAGCCCAGCTCCATCAGGTTGTCCAGAGTCATTATTGTCGTGAGATACGAGATAAGTTCGATTGTGTTATGAGCATGACTTATATGAGCATGATAATGAGACGATGATTGATTATTAATGCTCATATATGATGATTGATATGTTATAGCACCAAACTGGCCAATGTCTGCCCTAACGGGAAGGTGTGCTGATGATGTAGGAGAAGAATATGCCACTTGATATCCTTTGGACTATTTACCGCACTTTCTGCATATTATACACTCTAATAAGCATGACTTGTGTGTTTAAATTCCGTTCAGCATGAGAAGTATCTTTATCTAGAATTAGCGTATTGCCTACATTGGGAGCTAGTCACGTGTATCAGCCTTTGGATGATCCCTTGCCATGTATTATTTTTTTTAGGTATGTTTGCAAATTGATGTTTGCTCTATGCTTCTATGACAGGAATCTCTGTTTGGACGATTGTCGACCGAGAGACTGACACCCACCAGGCTTGACTTGAATGCTTTATATGTATATATACTTGTATTTTTTGTATTTTGGTTTTGACCTGGCCCCGCCGTGACAATTTGTACCATGATTTCAGTTTGCTTGATTTTCACTTAAAATGAATTTGAGTGACTTAGTAGAATAGGTCTGGTTCTTGGTACCCAACGGCCCTCCGCTTGGTTTTGGGTTCGAAATCTCCACTTTCAAGACTCCCGTACCTGGATTGCAAGATCCGAACGAAGGTAACCAACCTTCGAAATGTAGCCGAATATTTATATTTGGATCGATTCAAAGTCGGTATCAGAGCGAGGTTGTGCAATTCGGGTACAAAAGAGCTGAGTGTATGTTTTGAAAATCGCCCATGAATTTCAAAGTATTTTGAAAGGTTTCAAAAGGGTAAAATGAATTTAATTGGACCTAACTTAAAGGGAGGAAACTAGAATGGGTAATCGAGTGGGTAGAAATGCGATAGACCATCTCTATTGGATGTACACTTGAGAAAAGGGTAGACAAAACTTAGATTTATACTTTACAAATTGGTTTGGAAAACTCCAATGAGTTTGCACCGTGGTGGTTGAAATAGCGAGTAGGTAGAGGTCGAGAGACAGTTACTCCCTCTAGCTGGCCAGTCCCTCCTCAAAGAGAGCTTCTAGTTACCTTGTTGTGCTAGTTATATGCAGTACGTACTATCATTGAAAAACACAGCAGTCACGTGATGTATTTTAAGGAAAGTCAATATAAGCCATTAGATTTTAATCTAAGGGTTGTAAAACACACAGTCACGTGATGTATTTTAAACTGAAAGTCGTGGTTGTACAGCACTACAGCCTGTACGTACCGCTGTAATGCATGAGTATAATTCAAACATCAATGTGTTGACTTGTTGACTTTCAATTGTCTACTTGCTTTAAATGTTTGTGAAAGGAAACCCACATACTCCCTTCAAAGTCCAAACCAGTTTAACGCTAGCTAGGAGCTCCATCAGCTACGCTCATCACTTCTCTCTTTCTCTTCAGACAATGAGATCACTTGTTTTAATTCTTGTTCACTTGCTTGCCATAATCACATTTACAGGTAGTATATATATGTCCTGGATTTTTTTTTTTGTATGTTTTGAAATGCAAAGTCAATATAATTCTGATCGATGTATGCTTATTTGAAGGCGCATTTGATCCATTGGATCCATTTGGGAACATTACAATCACTTGGGATCTTGTCAGCTGGACTCCTGATGGATACGTGGTAAGACGATACATCGATCCATCTTCATCATATATGTACCTACCTAGCTACAAAGCCAATTTAATTTCCTAATATATATGTGACTGTGTGTGTAGGCACTAGTGGGAGTGAACAACAACCAGAAGTTCCGGCCCATAACAAGTCCTGGATGGAAGCTCCAGTGGACATGGTCAGGTAAAGAGGTGATATGGGCGACGGTTGGAGCCAGGCCAACCCACCACGGAGACTGCTCGAGGTTCAAGAACTATATCCCGTTGAGCTGCGAGCGGCGTCCGGCCATCGTCGACCTCTCTCCAGCCACACCTTATACCCATCAGGTTGCCAACTGCTGTAGAAGCGGCATCCTCACACCGCTGGTGCAGGATTCTCCTGATTCATTCGCTCAGTTTCAGGTACCAATTACCATACTCGTTACTCTTGATGGATAATTTATATTTTCCAAAAAAATATAATGGACCAATTTCTCTACTCAAGACTCGGCCCAACAATGAAGAGTAGTGGGTTTTTGGTATGGGCCATGTCTAAAAGTATAATTGGAGCTAGAAAGTTTAGGAACTAAGCCCCACAAGCAGCATTGTGATTACAGCATCTCCCAACCTCACCTCTAATATGGAAACAACTCATAAAAGTGCATAATTTAAAGAAGGCAAAACTAATTAAAATACCCCACCTTTGAGGGTATGGTAAAAATATATAATCAACTTTCAAATGTAATAAAAATATCCCGACCTTGGAGGGTGGTGATAATAAATTACCATGTGTTTTCTCACGGGTAAAAAATGCTGACAAGGTATTCCACGTGGATTTTTTTTGACAAGACAGCATACGTGGAAGCCTTTTTTTACAAATTAGCACGAAAATTTGGTTTTCTTGAATGGTTTCCTTAGGGAAAAAAAATAAAACGATAACAAGTTAAGCCCGAAAAACAAAATTGATTCAACCAAGCAACTAATCCGATCAAAATTGCCTCAAATTAACACAACGCGACTATTCCTAACACCAAACCGACAACAAAACTAAACCGACAACAACAACGGAGAGCGGAAAAATTAAACTTACCCAACCAAGTCCATGAACGAATCAAAGGTGAAGAAGATGTGAGAGAGATAGATCAAGATAGTCGACCACAAGCGAGAAAGACCGACATTAAAGAGGAACCATGAGCTACCTGAAAGACCTGGAAACCAATTCAAGAGGTGATCACGGAAGAAGACATGAGTGAGGAAAAGACGTTGTTTATGAACCCAGTCAAGCTCTTTATTTTTTTTCCTAAGGACACTATTTAAGAAAACCCTTGTAAAAATCCACGTAGGCTGTCTTGTCAGCATTTTTTATTCGTTAAAAAACTTGTGGTAATATATTACCACTACCCTTAAAGATCGGGATATTTTTAATACATTTGAAAGTTGAGGATATATTTTTACCATACCCCTAAAGGTGAGGGTATTTTAATTAGTTTTCCCTTTAGAGAAAATAGAGTGATTTTGGCTCCAACAACCCCTCTATCTCATTTTCTAAAATGGAAAAATAAGAAAAGAAGGAAAAATTCTATATATTTGTAGCAACGTTAAAAACTCTCTAAACATTCTACATTAATGTGAGCATAATGTTCAATGGAATTCAACCATAGAGAATGTTCCTAAGGACACTATTTAAGAAAACCCTTGTAAAAAATCCACGTAGGCTGTCTTGTCAGCATTTTTGATTCGTGAAAAAACTTGTGGTAATATATTACCACTACCCTTAAAGGTCGGGATATTTTTAATACATTTGAAAGTTAAGGATATATTTTTACCATACCCCTAAAGGTGAGGGTATTTTAATTAGTTTTCCCTTTAAAGAAAATAGAGTGATTTTGGCTCCAACAACCCCTCTATCTCATTTTCTAAAATGGAAAAATAAGAAAAGAAGGAAAAATTCTATATATTTGTAGCAACGTTAAAAACTCTCTAAACATTCTACATTAATGTGAGCATAATGTTCAATGGAATTCAACCATAGAGAATGTTCCTAAGGACACTATTTAAGAAAACCCTTGTAAAAAATCCATGTAGGCTGTCTTGTCAGCATTTTTTATTCGTGAAAAAACTTTTGGTAATATATTACCACTATCCTTAAAGATCGGGATATTTTTAATACATTTGAAAGTTGAGGATATATTTTTATCATACCCCTAAAGATGAGGGTATTTTAATTAGTTTTCCCTTTAAAGAAAATAGAGTGATTTTGGCTCCAACAACCCCTCTATCTCATTTTCTAAAATGGAAAAATAAGAAAAGAAGGAAAAATTCTATATATTTGTAGCAACGTTAAAAACTCTCTAAACATTCTACATTAATGTGAGCATAATGTTCAATGGAATTCAACCATAGAGAATGTTCCTAAGGACACTATTTAAGAAAACCCTTGTAAAAAATCCACGTAGGCTGTCTTGTCAGCATTTTTGATTCGTGAAAAAACTTGTGGTAATATATTACCACTACCCTTAAAGGTCGGGATATTTTTAATACATTTGAAAGTTAAGGATATATTTTTACCATACCCCTAAAGGTGAGGGTATTTTAATTAGTTTTCCCTTTAAAGAAAATAGAGTGATTTTGGCTCCAACAACCCCTCTATCTCATTTTCTAAAATGGAAAAATAAGATAAGAAGGAAAAATTCTATATATTTGTAGCAACGTTAAAAACTCTCTAAACATTCTACATTAATGTGAGCATAATGTTCAATGGAATTCAACCATAGAGAATGTTCCTAAGGACACTATTTAAGAAAACCCTTGTAAAAAATCCATGTAGGCTGTCTTGTCAGCATTTTTTATTCGTGAAAAAACTTTTGGTAATATATTACCACTATCCTTAAAGATCGGGATATTTTTAATACATTTGAAAGTTGAGGATATATTTTTATCATACCCCTAAAGATGAGGGTATTTTAATTAGTTTTCCCTTTAAAGAAAATAGAGTGATTTTGGCTCCAACAACCCCTCTATCTCATTTTCTAAAATGGAAAAATAAGAAAAGAAGGAAAAATTCTATATATTTGTAGCAACGTTAAAAACTCTCTAAACATTCTACATTAATGTGAGCATAATGTTCAATGGAATTCAACCATAGAGAATGGAGGAGCACAAATAAAATTTTATATATTTGTTTTAAATAGATAAAAGTAGTAATATTTAAAGCATCTATTAACTATTGAAATATGTAAATTAGAGAAATTATTGGAGTTCAATCACGATTTTTTAAAAAGATTTTAGTATTTCCTTCTCTTTTTAAATATTTTTTTAATAAGAAAATATAGATGAAGTGGCTAGAAAAGTCTAGATATCTGGCTAGTATAGGTCGGTGGTGTTAGGCCTATAAATATGGCCTTATGCAGTCATTTGAGAGAAGTTGTGAGTAGAATGACGTGAGTTAAGGAGTGAAGTGCCTCAATAAGTGGGAGTATGTTGGTTTCTGTAGTGAGTTGATCAATAGTGTGTGTGATGGTGAGTGCTAGTCTTATACCATGTAAGTTGTACATATTACTTGCATCAATACAAGATCACATTTATATAAGGAGTGTTGGGTTAATCCGAATCACACAAGATGATTGAACTACATACCCATTTTCCCTCCCAAGGCATACTATCCAGTCATCCATTTATCCTAATTGCTTCTTTTGCATATTTCCTGTTAGCATATATCCACTCAAACTATTGCCACACTTTACCGATCACACATACTAACCCAGCCATCAATTCATCTTGCTTCTTTGCATAAGTGGGAGTGGGAAGATGATTGACTGATTGAGCTAGTCTTTTGTATAATCTTGATTCAAAAAGCAAACCTTTGAATGAAACTCCTTTGGATCAAAGCTTAATTTTTCCACACTTTTCCAGAATGCCATAAGTAAAGAACATCCTATTTGATATTTCGCTTGAAATTGAATAGATCTGAAACTTGATCTTATTGAGAATGGTTCACTCCTCAATTATAAGAAAACGTAGCATTTCCAAGATCTCTTCAAATTTCAAATTGATACCTTCTTGTACTTTCTACGAATTAATTTTTTCCTTCGTTTCTTCACTATTTGTTTGCCTCGTTCTTACCCAACATACTTTTCCATGAGTCCCATTAATTGAGCGGAATCAATCGCCATAATCGAACCTTGATTTCAATTGTGCATTTTAGGTCAAATAATTGAATGAAATTGATATCAAATGTTATGTCTCAAATGTTCAAGCATATTATACTTTCTGTCCCTTTCTGCCTCTCAATTCCCCTTCTCTCCCTTTCTTCATCTCATCTTTCTCTAGCCTTATGAGCTTCCCCTCTGTAGCTCCATTTCTTCCTTTCATGGTCAGAAATTCATCAAATATTAACTTACGTTCTGACTTCACATTGCCGGCCAATTCACTACTTACACCAACTGGTCTCTTTAGCATGTGCCCGCTTGGTAGCTTTCACACGTCGAGTGGATGACTACATCAACCATCAGTTCCAACCTCACTCACCGGTGTAAGGGGTTAAATCCGAATGTGTACGATGTTGACACATTAACCTTTGTTCTCTTCGAGACACCTTCTCCGCAGTGTTGCTATGAGATTTGACACTTTTACTCATTTTTTGGAATAGCCCATTCGTATTCATTCTTGAATGATGCGTGCCTCTCATGGTCCTCAATGTACACGATTCGGGCATTGTTCATAACATCATTAGCAGACTGCCCACTTCCCCTGGCATATTGACGCATGGCTGAAACAACCATGATATCGCATTTGCTAACATCATGGTTAACCTGGCCGAAGTGCACTCTACATCTTTCTGAGCCGTGTGGAGCCATCCCTCTCCTTCTACTATTGTAATATATTACTACCGATCCATAAGTTATTTCTCTCTTGAGCATCCTTACTTATGTTCAACGATGCACTAAGGAGCAACTCATCTTCCTTCTCACTTCACTCCCTTCTCTCTGTACATCCTTGAGTAGGTTGTTAATCCACCTCTTCATCTTGGACATTGTTTTGTGTGTTATAAATTGGGATGCTCTCATCTGTATCACGTAATATTGGAGATTCGGGTTAATTTGGAATGGAATGAACATTTGGAGGGGCATAATATTGTATGGGAGGTATCTTGTTGGTATAATATGAATGTGAAAAATTAAGAGGGTATGTATTCAAGCTAGGATGGTTTGGTTTTGTATTGCCTTGTTGTATAGTGTCTAGAGACAACATATCATAAGAGATTTAGGGAAAGTTTTGTGGAGCCTGATCCAGATCTAATTCATATATCTGATTAACTTGACTTTTGTTTTCAATTTTTGTCATAGTACATATGAAATGTATAGGGGTGTCTCATTAATATTGACACGGTTCCCGACGTATTTTAGTGTCGGAATTGCATGTTGGCAGCCAACCAGCCATTCTTGGGTAGGGGTGGAGTTGTGGGTAGAGAGGACAATTTTGCTTACACTCGACGGATATCCATCTCCCCCGACCCAAAAAAGTGGGTGAAAATCTGATATAAAGCGGATATTAAGTGGGTGATAGGTGAACGGATGATGGACCGGGTCAGATTCGGGTGCCCGTCACCTGACACATCACCCGACTTATATAATATAATTACATTATATATATGAAATTACTAATATACCCTCAAACTCTAATTAAATAGACCTATCAAACATGCTTCTAGCTTGAAATGTTGATGGTTGAGTGGATCTTTACACGTATTTGACCGAATTTGACTATATTTGCTAGTTGTTTATTCATCGAAATATTTTTTTTATGAGTTGTATTTCACCCGAATTATCACCCGATCCACCTGATCAATCGGTGGGTTATGGGTGGACGGGACGGGTGAAATGTTTGGTAGGTGATGGGTCGGTAGGGTGAAGGGTTCTGGGTGGTTGTGGTGGGGGGAGGGGGGGGGGGGGGGTTGGGTAAAGAAAGTAGATCATTCACCCACCACACAACCCATTGTCATCCCTAGTTGGGAGGTGCTGCCATCCCTAGCTAGGAGTTGCTCAGGAGTGCTAGAGCACCACTTGGTCTGAAAATAAATACATTTTTTTTTAAATATATTTAGTATTTTAACGTAATATGACACTGTTAAATAGTATTTTAAGCAAAAGTGTTATCTAGCTCTAAGTGATAAAGGAAGGAAGTAACCATTCCGGAATGTCTCAACCAGAAAGGACTTGCGGGTACTACCCAACGGTCCTCCGGTTCGAACCCCGGATGACCACTCTTTATTTACCAAATTCAAGATTAAGGAAGGAAGATGAATAAAAAGGTCTTTTCTTCAAATTCCAACCCATTCATCTTTTATTTGTTTTTAGTATATCATTATGTCTCATAATTATTTCAATTGAAAATGTTATGTTAAAATTATATATTATTTGTTATATTATATCATTATTTATCACAATTATTTGTATTTAAATTATATATTTAACGGTTTCTTTCAATATTGTTTTAAAATTAATTCTTCTTATTTTTTTTTCTATATTTTTAATTTCTCTCAACTATTTAAATAAAAAGATATCATAAATAAATAAATTTTGTAGTGTTTTTCAGTGGTTTTTTTTAAAAAAAAATCTTAATAAGGATACACTACAGTATTTTTTTAGCATCTTCTGAAATCCTGGCTCCACGGCTGATATCGCGTGTCAGTAACTCGAAGTATATACGAGTACCAAATTCAGAGTACTCGAAGTATTTACTCACATGACTCAAAAAAAAAAAGTATTTACTCACTGGTACCTTTTGTTAGATTTCTGTGGGAGCGGCGGGGAATACAAACAGGACGGTCAAGCTTCCCAAGAATGTGACGCTACTAGGACCTGGCCCAGGATACACTTGTGGGCCCGCCAGGGTTATCCCGCCCACTGTGTTTACCAGCTTTGATGGACGTCGCAAAACTCAAGCCCTCAGTAAGTTTCCTTTTTATACCCAACATATGAGTCGTCAGATCATCCCATAAAAAATACATTTCCAGTGCGCTTGGTAGATTTGGATTGTTCTCTACATGACCACATGCACCCACACGATCATATTTTTGTTCCTTTAATGCATCATTAAATCGTGGATCCGTAATGATCGACCACCAAAAGTTAAATAAAAAGGGATTCAATCACTTGAAACTTATGAATTTCATAAGGGTTAATTAGTACGTGTATATATACGTTGACGACGCAGTGACGTTCCGAGCGGTTTGCACCTATTCACGGTTTCTTGCACCCAAACAACCTCCGTGTTGCGTCTCCTTATGGTCCGATGCCGACGGCAACTTCACCCACTGCCCGTCCACTTCCCCGATCCACGTCCGTTGGAACTTCAATTACATTTCTAAACAGTACTTGGGAGCCGAGCTCGCCGTCTCCAACTCCAACCATCGGAACAACATCAAGCCATGGAATCTGGTCCTGCAAAGCACCGGCCTCAACAACTCGACACGAGTCTCATCCGGCTTCGGCCTCAAACCAATCATTGACGCATCCGGGAACAATGGGATAGTTTTATAAGGCAAGAAAGGCAAGAACGACGTGTTGAAGAAGAATAGTAGGATTCAGATGGAGGTGACAATGAGAAGAAGCAAAAAGAGCTTCACCTTCAAGAAGGACTCATTGAAGGTGTACTTCAATGGCGACGAGTGCAAGCTCCCTCCATCACGCGTGATTGAGTAGTTGATGGGTGGCTATCTGTGAAGCTACTGCTTTGATTTTTCTCTGTCGTATTGATTGCTGCAATTTGTGTTAGCATGTGAAACTATATAATTGTCCCCTAGATAGCTTGATCGATTTATATTTCCTATATATGTGAAACGCCGACATGGAAATGAAATGGACGGGTTGAAATCGAAAAATACCCTTTTTATTAAGCTTAACAAGTAAGAAGTGCGTGTTTTCTTTTTCTGGTCTATGCGTGTAATTGTTTATGATGTTGGAGGAATGTGGGGTGGGACATCATTTTCATTGAAGAGGACTTGTTACTTGATTATTTTGGCAATTGAGACTTTCTCCCCTCTCCGTACATCTTCTTAGAGCTGACTAATCGGGCAATCGGATCGTATTCAGGTCGGGTTACTGACGGGTCGAATCAACTCAGGTAAAATGTGTGGTCGAGTACTGGTAGGGTCGGGTTCGGTCAAAATTAACTTTAGTTTGGTCGGGTTTCGGGTTAAATTGGGCCATGCCCATTCGGATTCGGGTCGAAGTTGTTCGGATTTCGGGTCAAGAGATAGGTCGGTCTCCTTCGGATTTTAAATCACAGTGAAAGTGGATATAGTTTGTTTGGGTTTTGGGTCGAATCTTATTCGACCCGTTTGGATAATTAGGTTGATTTTGACTCGATTGAATATTTGAATATGTAATTTATGTAAAATAAATTATTCGGGTAATTTGTTTTTAATTTAGGTAAAATACTTGGGTAGATCTGATCGTTCTCGGCCTCACTAATTTGGGTCAAGATTCTAGATCTATTATCGAACACAAAACCAACAGAAAAACTCAGAAGGGACACAACGATTTTACGTGGTTCGGTTTTCCTGCATCCATAGAGCCTCAGCAAAGGAGACTCAAGCTCAAATCCACTATATCGAATCAAGTTTACAAGGTTGGTAGACTAATGTCCATATCTAGGTTCAATACGGCTTACACACACAGGATCCACAAGATACAAAAAAGAAAACTACAGAGAAATCGTAAAGCGTCGAAGAAACTCTCTAGATCTGGTGTCAGAGATCAAATTGAAGTCGAAGGTCGTCAGAGAAGACAACCGTCGCAGAGAAAGGGAAACCAAAGGTCCCTGTGATGATCTTCGATGTTAGATCTAAGGTCTCTTGGAGAGATCTGACTTAGATCTGAGCACAATCGTTTAGGAGGAAGAAGACTGGCTCTTTAGAAACCCTATAGCGTCGCTCTTTTCTCTATTTTCTCTCTCTTGTGTGGACAAACCTATAAGTTGTTAAAACATCCCTTATATAGCTAACCTAAGCTCAAACGCTACGTTTCAGCTTAGGTTAACTAATAGGAGCTGAAGGCTGTTTGGCTAATGAGCTGGGTTGTTAGGCCTAGGGGTGGGCACGGGACGAGACGGGACGGGATTGGGCCGGGACGGGACTCGTCCCGCGAAATTTTTTCGGGACGGGATTGACATTTTTTTTTTCGGGACGGGATGGTGTCTGGACGGGACGGGATCGGGACGGGACGGGCCTTGTCCCGCATATAAAAATAATAAAATATTATATAAATTTGCAAAGTGAAAAATGCTTTCATAATTCATTATTTAGTATAATATGTTGAATACGGTATTATTCTCAACTATATTATTCAATAATAATAATATTATTAATATTAATATTAATATTAAAATACTATATTATTAATTCATACAATGATTGTATAATTAATTATAATGTTCAACATATTTGGCTACATTATCTTACTAGATCAGGACGGAAAGGAATTGAGACGAGATTTACTAATATTGTCTAATTATCGATTGATAGTTAGGAAGAATACCGTATTTAATTAGCTATTTGCCTCTTGTAACTCTAAATGGGCGAGATGTGTGTGTCGATCTGACGGGATCCTCTCAATTGACTCAGTCTGGAATTTCTGACTTTATGCCTGGTCGTGCTGTTGTTGATGCTGCTCGACGTAAGTGTGTCAAGTATCGAGATTTGTGTACGGCGGCTGGTTATGGTTTCCTACCCTTCTCATTCTCTTCATTGGGGGAGTTGGATACAGATGCGGTTGCATTGCTGAAGCGGATTCAGAAATTCTCGGTATCTCAGGATGCTAGGGCTCGTGCTGCACGTTATATTTTTACTAGATTTGGCTTTGTTATCGCTAAAGGAGTGGGTGCCCAAATAGTATCTCGGTTGCCCACTAATTTCTTGTAATCTGTTTTTATTATAATAATAATAATAATAATAATAATAATAATAATAATAATAATAATAATAATAATAATAATAATAATAAAATAATAATAATAATAATCCCACGTTATAATTAAAAATAAAATAAAATAATATTACTTATTTTTATTGTTATTATTATAAAATAATTATACTTTACAAGAAAAAAATATAATATGATATAATAATATAATAATAATAATAATAATTTTATTATAAATTAATATTATTATTAAATTATATTATAATATTATATAATAATAATAATAATAATATTATTATTATTATTATTATAAATTGAAAATTATTATTATAGTTATAAATAATATTTGCTCAAAATAATAATACTAATAATATATTATTATTATTCTATAATATTATAATAATAATAATAATAATATTATTATTATTATTATTATTATTTTATGCGGGACGGGACGGGATTTGCGGGATCCCACCGGGATCGTCCCGCGTTTCGTCCCGCATAATTTTTGCGGGACGGGATCGGGACGGGATTCGCTATTTTGTCCTAAATCCCACCGGGATCGGGACGGGATCGGGACGGGACCGGGACGGGATCGGGATTTGCGGGATTTGTGCCCACCCCTAGTTAGGCCCATCAGCTAAATTAGGCCCTAATCCAAATAATAATACACAGCTTTAACTCTTCGAATATATAGTAGTCCCTTCGATCGGAAATAAACGATGTTTTAGAGATAGGCACAAAGATTAAGAAAGGTCACTTCCACCTTTATATACCCTATCAAATAACTTTACACCACCATCACATTTATTATGCACAAATGTGATTGGTTCAACCGAAAAAATGTACTAATTATATTATTATTAGTGAAAAAATAAAAAAGAATGTAATGATTACTTCTAAAACATCAAATATTGATGATCAAATTTCATCTCCTAAAACATCAAATATTTCCGATCGGATGGAGTATATTATATATACATGATCACAAGTACCAACTTGCAATGTTAATGTATAATATATAATATACAATATACAAGAGAGTATTAGTGTGCATTTGTATGTGTATAAAATACATAGTAAACACTAGACCTGACAAAGTCTTTCTTAAACCTTTAAATCCCTAGAATCAGTATTAAGATGACATTACAATTTGCCCTCCTAATCCAGGTTCTAAGCTTTCATATTCTTAATTCAAACATAGTGGATTTTAACTCGGTTCTTCAACCTTTTACCATCATTGCCTTATTTCCTATTCGTCATGGTGGATCTCCATAGTCCCTGCAAAATAGAAACTTGTTACGTGGAACAATCTTTGTTCCATAGTCAACAAGGTTCTCATCGATCACCGTTGATCTTCTTAACGTCGAGTTCGTTAGCAGCTACCATGTTCCATACAAAGTGAAATCGCACATCTATGTGTTTTCTGCGTTTGTGGTACATCAGATCCTTGCAAATATATAGAGCGCTCTAAATGTCCATATATAGAACATGTTTTATAGTATTCCTGAGAACTTCCTTCAAGATACCCTTTAACCAGATATCTTCTTTTGAAATCGCACATCTATGTGTTTTCTGCGTTCGTGGTACATCGCATCCTTACAGAGATATACAGAGCACTCTAAATGTCCATATATAGAACATGTTTTATAGTTTTCCTGAGAACTTCCTTCAAGATCCCCTTTAACCAGATATCTTCTTTTGAAGCTTTTGTTTCTGCCATACATTATGCTTTTGTAGAGGAAAGAGCTACCACTGACTGCTTTTGTGATTTCCATGAAATAAAGCTCCCATCCCATGTGTAATAGTAGCTCGTTGTGGATTTTATGTTATCCTTATTAATTACTAGCGTAATCAGAGTAAACAAATCCATGCAAATGATGAATAGAGTTGTGCAATCTATAATGCAAACATAGATCTTTGGTAACAGAAAGATAATGAAGCAAATATTTCATAGTAGTCCAGTGGTCACTACCAGGGTTAGACATAAATGGACTTAACTACATAAGGCATTGATAGCGAAGGCCAGGTTAGGGCGAGTACAAAGCATGGAATACATAACGGATCCTACAAATACGTCATAGGGAATCCTAGCCATTTGTTTGATATCTTAAGGTTTGGTTGGGCAACTTTTCTTGGTATGCTCTAGATGCCGTCCTAGGAGTATGAAGGTAGGTTTAGAAGTGACCATGTTAAATCTCTTCAAAACCTTAAGCATATAGTCATCTTGCGGTTACCATAGTTGTTTATTTGGTCGGTCTCTAAGGGTGCGTTTGGATTCCATTGCATTTTAATTATAATTTATTTATTTTACCTCGTTTTATGTGACCATTTGTTTGTAAAAATAAAAATCTCATAAAAACCGAGATAAAACATTAATTTAACCAAACAATCACATAAATCAAGATAAAATAATTGTATTATAATTAATACATTATTGAATCCTGTTGTGAGCTGAATCTGCCATGTTTTACAGTAACTTTTATATCGATTTCTGTATACATTACATGCATTTGGGCTAAGATAGTACAGAATCTATGTAGTTTATGTTTATTTGCCAAATTATGGAATCTACACCCGTTTCTGTTTAAATCGCAGAAATCGAGGCGTTTTATAGCAATTCTACAGAAGGTCGGAAAAGCTCGGAAAACCACTACAGAAGTCCAAGGTCAAAGCAGCGGAACAAGTCTACGAGCCAAGGCTACTCGACCTCGAGTAGGCCTACTCGACCTCGACAAGCCATGACCGAGCAACCTTGTCGACAGAGCCTGATCGAGAGAGCCAGACCACCCAGCTCCGGGACTCTACTCGATCTCGACGAAGCCCTGGTCGAGATCGACGAAGAAGTCATGCCCGGAGTCGACGAGGAGAGCTTCCCGAGAAGCCGAGGACTAAGCCGAGGACGACCAGGAGCACTCAATGCCAGCGACTCGACTCGCTGCAGCGGACCGTTCGCTGCCGCGGAAGAGGCAGCTCGCTGAAGCGGAAAGGAGGAACCCAACTCGACCTCGAGGACCCTTGGTCGAGGTCGACAAGATCCTGACGCCAGATCCGGAGCCCATCAAGGAGAGTCACTCGAGAAGACCTAGTCGGCAAGCCACCTTACTCGAAGTCGACTAGGGCTTGTCGAGATCGACGAGCACCTGAGCCCCAGTCCGAGCACATCGAGCACACCAACCCGAGGAAGCCCAGTCAACGAGCCATCCTTGTCGAGGTCGACGAGTCGTGGTCGATCTCGAGTAGAGCCGCGTTCCAGAAGCTTCTCGACTTGGCCTGTCCGACTAGAATTGGCTTTCCTTGGGTGCGAAGGCGGAAGATTCTATCCAAATCCATCGAAGATCTATCCGATTTCATCAAGTTCTATCCAAGGAGACAAGATCTATCAAGACATGAAGACTTACCTATTTAGTTTTATCTTTACCTTTAAGATTTATTTCCTTAAAACATTCATTTATCTTTTATGCTTTTAGATATAGTTTTAGATAAAGATAGATATCTTCTTTCCTAGAATAGCTAGGGAATGAAGGCTATAAATAAAGCCCTTGGGGCTGAGCATTAGGCATCTAATTCCAGAACACATTCAATTCAAGAGACAATTAGTTAGTTCCACAGAGAAGTTTAGGAGTTCTAAGATTTTTAGGGTTTTGGCTTTCTGCGAAAGTTGATTGCCAGAATTGTAAAAGGCTTTGAATATAGTTTTAATGCAAGTTTCTTTTCAATCAATGTCTGTTATTGCGATGAGGCGTGAGTAGTCCACCCACTTCTGGGGCTGGGGTGAGCCCGACGGTGGTCATGTGAGGCGATGCGATAAAGGTCAGATCTTTTGTGCAATTCATCTTCTATCCCTATGAGCATGATTCTTTTGTGAGAGTTGAAGGTGATCCTTGTTTGTATTATTGAAGCGAAAGTGATCTTAATGCAACTTGGATTAATTATGTGAAAAAGGGTTAGTAACAATTAGGGTTTATGCGAAAGCCTCTATATGCCTATTTGTTAATGACGAAAGTTATTTGATGGAAAGCACGATCTCTTATGCCTTTATGTGTTACTTTACATGGTTATCGTTGTGGTGTTGAAACCCTGGCCTTGGAGGTCTTTTAAAATATTGAAGTTAATTTCTGTCAAATTTCTGAATTCTGTCGAAAATCTGCAAGTTTGTGTTTTCTGTTTCTTGTCGACATAGAGGAGCCTTGGTCGAGATCGAGTACCATCTTGTCGATCTTGAGTTGGGTTTGTCTTAGTCGAGTTGGTGTTTTGCTTCTGTTGTCGACTGTGAAGTACGTTTCTGTCTTTTGCTGTTAGTCGATCTCGAGTAGGCTAAGTCGAGATCGAGTACGTCCTGCTGCTTTGTTTTATTGCTTCGCTTTGTTCTTTATTTTCTTGCAAGTTTCTTTTCATTCAATGTCTGTTATTGCAATGAGGCGTGAGTAGTCCACCCACTTCTGGGGCTGGGGTGAGCCCGACGGTGGCCAAGTGAGGCGATGCGATAAAGGTCAGATTTTTATGCGATTCATCTTCTATCCCTATGAGCATGATTCTTTTGCGAGAGTTGAAGGTGATCCTTGTTTGTGTTATTGAAGCGAAAGTGATCTTAATGCAACTTGGATTAATTATGTGAAAAAGGGTTAGTAACAATTAGGGTTTATGCGAGAGCCTCTATATGCCTATTTGTTAATGACGAAAGTTATTTGATGGAAAGCATGATCTTTTATGCCTTTATGCGTTACTTTGCATGGTTATCGTTGTGGTGTTGATACCCTGGCTTTGGAAGTCTTTTAATATATTGAAGTTTATTTCTGTCGAATTTCTGAGTTCTGTCGAAAATCTGCAATTTTATATTTTCTGTTTTTAGTCGACCTAGAGTAGTGCTTTGTCGATCTCGAGGAAGCTGTGGTCGAGATCGAGTAGGACTTGGTCTAGGTCGAGTTGGTTTTCTTCTGTTTTTGTCGATTTTGAAGTTTCTGTCTTCACTGTCTGGTCGAGATCGAGTACCTCTTGTCGAGGTCGAGGAGAGTTTTTCATCGAGTTGTTTGCTTTCTGTTTTCTGATTTGTTGCTGTTGACCACCTTAGTCGACCTAGAGGACAGCTTACTCGAGATCGAGTAGCTTCTGTGTCCTCGTTTTTATTTGCTGTTTCGCTTTGTCTTTTCTTGTTTTGCTTTGTTCTTTGCTTTTATTTTGTTTGCCCTTGCCGGGTTTATTTGTTTCTTTCTTTTCTGTGTTTCTGTCCTTCTGCAGCTTCTGTGAGAATTTACAGCTACCTGAGAACTGCTGACGTGCTTCCTCGTGGATTCGATCCTGACTTTCTCTTACTACAACGGGAGGAAGTCTTGTATTTATTTGCTGCGACAGGGAAGTCAATCTGAACTTTATTCTATACTCGATTTACTCCTGCAACAACAAATTGGCGCCGTTGCTGGGGAAGCAATCAATCACGCCTTAGGTAGTCAGTTCTCACTGTTTCTTTGAGTTAGTTTGCAGGTGTATGCATCGTTCTGGTCAAACACCTGAGTTTGACGCCTTAGACGAACCGGAACGCCTTTTTCACATCAGAGCTAAACTACAAAGAGCCATGGCAGCTGCGGAGACACAGGAACAGCTGATCGCTAGGCTTACCAGGGAATTAGCCGCTAAGGATGCTGCTATCGCCGCTGAGAGAGCAGCAAGGGAACAAGCAGCTGAACGCGCGAGGCAAGCGGAAACTGAGCTTGCCCAATATCCAACCACTGCTGAGGATTATATGCATCCGACTCTCATCGTGCCTGAATCGGCGATTCTTATCCCTGAAAACTCTTTTGAAATTCGCACTCAGTTTCTTATAGAGCTTAAAAATAATGCCTTTTATGGTAGATTTAATGAGTGTCCTCTTGAACATATTACTAATTTTCATGATATGTGTCGTACTCTTGCAGAAGGTACAACTCTGGAATATGTCAAGATGAAATCTTTTCGCTGGTCTCTCGCTGGGCCTGCACTGAAATGGCTGGAAGGGCTGAAAGCAAAATCACTTACAACCTGGGCTCAAGTAGAGCAAGAGTTTCTGCACAAATTCTTCCCACCTGCCAAAACAGCACATCTCCGCCAGAAAATCACCGCCTTCAAACAGCAGAAAGGGGAACCACTGGAAAAGGCATGGGAGCGCTACAAGGAACTTCTGCGATCTTGCCCTACTCATGGACAGCCACCCTACATCATCCAGGAGATCTTCTTCAACTCTCTGGATCAAGTCACTAAGGATAGAATCAACAATTATACTCGCTACGAGTATCTGACGATGCCGCCAAGTGACGCATGGGGTGTGCTAGAGAAGCTCACCAACTACGAAAACAAGTATGGGTCTACTGTAACCTATGAAGAGAACCCATACGCCAGGCCAGCACCATCCATGCCCCTATATGAGCCATCTAAAGAGATTGATCCTGATGTTAGGGAGCAATACTATAGAGACCAGAATAAGAAGCTCCTCAAGCAAGTCAAGTATCTCTCTGTCAACCAGCCTTGTATAGAATGCGGATCGCAAAGGCACACCACTCCTGAGTGCCCACACACAGAGCAAGTCGGGATGGCAGAGCATCATGAGGATGTAGCTTACGCAGGGGGTCCCAGTCGCTACATGGGGGACCAAAGGTTTCAGCAACCACAATGGAACCAAGGTGTCCCTAGGAACCCCCCGCCCTACAGAGATCCAGGACATCCAGAAAGGGATCAAAAGAAGGATGATATACAGACGGTCCTGGAGGAAATACGGAGGAACCATTCAGAAACTAGGCAATCTTTCAACTCCGTCTATACTCAGATGCAAGGTGTCAACTCTAGGCTTGGGGAAATTGATATCTGGAGGAAATCAGTTGATACACAGATTGGTCAGCTGGCAGCCGGAATCCCCAGACAGTCAGGGACACTTCCAGGATCTTCAAAACCAAATCCTAAGGGAAAGATTGGACACATCGCTGCTGTAAAACTCAGAAGCGGTCATCAAGTGCAAGAGCCAGAGGTCGGGAACCAGCAGAACGACAAGGAACAGCAAGTCGATCTCGACAAAGCCGTGGTCGATCTCGACAAAAGACTAGTCGACCTCGACAAAGGACTCATCGACCTCGAGGAGAGCCTGCCAAAATCTTCGTCTGCACCACACAGCCACTCGACTGGGCCCAATCTGGTCGATGTCGACAAAGGCCTTGTCGATGTCGAGGAGCCCCTGGTCGACGTAGAGAAATCTGCAGCAACTCCGACGTCTGTTCTGGCTCCGACGCAGAAAAAGAAGCTGCCTTTTCCCACAAAATCTCTAAAGGACCCAACGGAGAAAAAGTTTCAGCGCTTCATCAAGATGCTTCAGAAGCTCAACGTCACCATCCCCTTCACAGAAGCTCTCAATGAAATGCCATCCTATGTCAAGTTCCTGAAGGAGATCCTGAGCAAAAAGCGATCGATGGCAGAAATCACAGAGGAGTGCAGCCATCTGGACATATTGGAGAAGAGGCCGGATCCAGGTAAGTTTGCTATAACTATTGGATTTGGTCCATACAAAATTAATGCCCTATGTGATCTTGGAGCTAGTGTTAGTATTATGCCTTTAACGATTTGGTCCAAGATTAAGATAGGTGCCTTGGAGCCTGTGGATGCTAGACTATACATGGCCAACAACACGGTGGTCATTCCAACAGGCATGGTGGAAAATGTCCCAGTACAAGTAGGTAAATTCTTCGTCCCTGCTGATTTCTTAATAGTTGATATGCAAGAAGATCCTGCTTGTCCAATTATCATAGGAAGACCATTCTTGGCGACGGTGGATGCCAACATAAGCGTAAGGAAAGGAGTGCTCACCTTCAACATCAGCGATGAGGTCATTGAGTATTCCTTTAACAAAACTGAAAGGCATACAGGTCCAATGGAAGAGGTCAAATCTATCTCAGCTGGCTATATCACTTGCGGGGAACCCAAGGTCAGAAATATGACCCCTAAGGAGATAGAAAAGAGGGACATGGAGGCCCAGGTGGAAGAGATCATGGCAATCCTCAAGGAAAACACAGAAAATCCAATCGACACAGAGCAAGGTAAGTCGTTGTGGATTAATTATTTCTCGGATGCCTTGACAGGAGCTAAGTATGGGGTCAAGATCGACCAGGGCTCCTCGACCTCGAGTAGAACCCTAGTCGATCTCGACCAGACCAAGGGGACTCCACCAGAGCCAGCATCGTCGAGCAGCGGATCAGAGAAACCAGGCTCGTCGATCTCGACAAGCCTCGTCGAGGTCGACCACAACTCGGAGCCACCAGTCCCTGCTTCCTCGAGCGCACCACCAGAGCTAGGAGAGCCCTTATCGATCTCGACCACCCTTGTCGAGATCGACCACCACTCGGAGAGCGCAGCCCCGCCTTCCTCGACGAGCAAGCTACCAGGAGGAGAAGGCTACTCGATCTCGAGTAGCCTTGTCGAGATCGACAAGACCACGTCTTCCTCGACGGCCCCTTCCTCGACGCTGCAGACACCAGGACCAGAGCCCTTGTCGAGGTCGAGCAGACTTGTCGAGATCGACAAGACCACGTCTTCCTCGACGACCCCTTCCTCGACGCTGCAGACACCAGGACCAGAGCCCTTGTCGAGGTCGAGCAGACTTGTCGAGATCGACCAGACCCTGTCTTCGTCGACTTCTGAATCTTCGAGCAGACCACCATCAGGTCCAGCAGACTTGTCGAGATCGACTAACCCTAGTCGAGATCGACCAAACACCGTTGTCCCCGATTCCGTTTCTGCAAAGGTGAGTCAAGGTATGGATCTTTCTTCTCCTATTTCCATTAAAGATTTATCTATACATGGGAGAGGTCTGCCTTGGTATGTGCGATTGTGCAGGATATCCAATGATGAGCCTAAGGAGTATGAAGTTGGAGATAAGCTCTATGTCTCTAAATCAAAGGATCATTGGTTTCTTAACAAATTCAACAAGAAGCGGATGGGACCTTTCGTGGTGAACAAGATCCATTCTGGAGGATTACAACTGATGGACAAGAATGGAGTCCTATTTGAAGCCCAAGCTATATGGGCCCTGCAGATTCCACCTTGAGCATTAATAGAAAGTCGGCCTAGCGACTATAAAATCTAGAGCTTGTACATAGACTTTTTAGGATATTTGAGATTTTGTTGTTTGTTTTTGGTTTTGAACACTTTTAGTTTTGTTGTTATGGGTATATGTCTTCTACTTTTCAGGTCCATGGATGGAACCAAACTACATTAAAACTCGGCCTAGGAGGTGCTCCATTCGAAATTTTGAGGCTCTGCACATCTGTCTTGTGAGTTTCTTTCTTACCCTTATCTTGTTTTTATACAGTGAGGACACTGTAATGTTTAAGTATGGGGTGGGGGAAGGGCTTACTTCATGCATAATTGCCATATTTGACATTATTTGTGCATATTTGGAATTTATTTCTTAGAATTGCTACATGACTATTTTGGAATGCATTATTGATTTATGTGCTTATATATGCATGTTTTCCAAAGTTTTGAAAAATGACCCCCATTGAAATTTTTGAATAATGTCATGGAAGCTATATTGAACTCGACGATGCAAAATTAGATTCATTAGAGATATAGCATGAAATTGCCTAGTAAAGGGAAGTCACAATGAAGTGCATTGTTTTCTTGAAAACCATGAAAGGAGGTAAAATTTGAAATTGCTTTTGACATGTTGCATGATAAGAGGATGGAGGACTTTATATTTCCATATAATGCTCATTGTTTAAAATCCTAGCCATACCTATGCTTATGCATCACAAAAGCCATCATATGCCTTATTTCAAATATTGCTCCACATATTCTTAAATATTGTCATTCTTTACCTTATCCGGGGATTATGTTGAGAACGATGTTACATTATGGAGATTGTTATATGGTTGTTTGTGTTGTTATTATCATTATTGGAGTTTGGAAAGGAAATTGTTTGAATATATGGAAAATTTAATGAGTGAAAGAAAATCCAATCACCTCAGGAGATAAAGGTAGATTGACCCTGCTCTCTGAGATAATAGTTTGGAGAGATGGGACACATTGTGAGGAGTCCAAAGCACTAAGTATCCGGGGCCATTCATGACACCCATGTTTGCGACTCGCGAGAAGGCAGTGCTGAGGTTAGAGAGGTAAAAGCATTATTATTGAGAAAAGCAATATGAAAGGTGATGAATTATATAGGAGAAAGAATGTGGAATGAAACTCAAAATTTGGAAATACTCCATTTCCCCGGATCAAAAGCACCACATTGCCAAAAATTGCCCACCTTTAGCCTTTTACCAATCTACTCCTTCATGAGCTTAAATTAAAGTCTTCTTGATTATCAATGCTTTGTCACTTATATTGTTTTTGCATAACCCTCCTTTTGTGAGTAGATGTTGCTTTTACATATTTGCACATGCATGAATCTGTGACACTAGTACCTTTTCGAGGATGGTAATTGATTGCAGGGTTATATGAGAATGAATCTAAGATGTTGAGAGTTTTGAATTCTTCCCCTGAATGACAAATAAAAGTATTGCTTGAGGACAAGCAAGCTTAAGTATGGGGTGTTTGTTGTGAGCTGAATCTGCCATGTTTTACAGTAACTTTTATATCGATTTCTGTATACATTACATGCATTTGGGCTAAGATAGTACAGAATCTATGTAGTTTATGTTTATTTGACAAATTATGGAATCTACACACCAGTTTCTGTTTAAATCGCAGAAATCGAGGCGTTTTACAGCAATTCTACAGAAGGTCGGAAAACCACTACAGAAGTCCAAGGTCAAAGCAGCGGAACAAGTCTACGAGCCAAGGCTACTCGACCTCGAGTAGGCCTACTCGACCTCGACAAGCCATGACCGAGCAACCTTGTCGACAGAGCCTGATCGAGAGAGCCAGACCACCCAGCTCCGGGACTCTACTCGATCTCGACGAAGCCCTGGTCGAGATCGACGAAGAAGTCATGCCCGGAGTCAACGAGGAGAGCTGCCCCAGAAGCCGAGGACTAAGCCGAGGACGACCAGGAGCACTCAATGCCAGCGACTCGACTCGCTGCAGCGGACCGTTCGCTGCCGCGGAAGAGGCAGCTCGCTGAAGCGGAAAGGAGGAACCCAACTCGACCTCGAGGACCCTTGGTCGAGGTCGACAAGATCCTGACGCCAGATCCGGAGCCCATCAAGGAGAGTCACTCGAGAAGACCTAGTCGGCAAGCCACCTTACTCGAAGTCGACTAGGGCTTGTCGAGATCGACGAGCACCTGAGCCCCAGTCCGAGCACATCGAGCACACCAACCCGAGGAAGCCCAGTCAACGAGCCATCCTTGTCGAGGTCGACGAGTCGTGGTCGATCTCGAGTAGAGCCGCGTTCCAGAAGCTTCTCGACTTGGCCTGTCCGACTAGAATTGGCTTTCCTTGGGTGCGAAGGCGGAAGATTCTATCCAAATCCATCGAAGATCTATCCGATTTCATCAAGTTCTATCCAAGGAGACAAGATCTATCAAGACATGAAGACTTACCTATTTAGTTTTATCTTTACCTTTAAGATTTATTTCCTTAAAACATTCATTTATCTTTTATGCTTTTAGATATAGTTTTAGATAAAGATAGATATCTTCTTTCCTAGAATAGCTAGGGAATGAAGGCTATAAATAAAGCCCTTGGGGCTGAGCATTAGGCATCTAATTCCAGAACACATTCAATTCAAGAGACAATTAGTTAGTTCCACAGAGAAGTTTAGGAGTTCTAAGATTTTTAGGGTTTTGGCTTTCTGCGAAAGTTGATTGCCAGAATTGTAAAAGGCTTTGAATATAGTTTTAATGCAAGTTTCTTTTCAATCAATGTCTGTTATTGCGATGAGGCGTGAGTAGTCCACCCACTTCTGGGGCTGGGGTGAGCCCGACGGTGGCCATGTGAGGCGATGCGATAAAGGTCAGATCTTTTGTGCAATTCATCTTCTATCCCTATGAGCATGATTCTTTTGTGAGAGTTGAAGGTGATCCTTGTTTGTATTATTGAAGCGAAAGTGATCTTAATGCAACTTGGATTAATTATGTGAAAAAGGGTTAGTAACAATTAGGGTTTATGCGAAAGCCTCTATATGCCTATTTGTTAATGACGAAAGTTATTTGATGGAAAGCACGATCTCTTATGCCTTTATGCGTTACTTTACATGGTTATCGTTGTGGTGTTGAAACCCTGGCCTTGGAGGTCTTTTAATATATTGAAGTTTATTTCTGTCGAATTTCTGAGTTCTGTCGAAAATCTGCAATTTTATATTTTCTGTTTTTAGTCGACCTAGAGTAGTGCTTTGTCGATCTCGAGGAAGCTGTGGTCGAGATCGAGTAGGACTTGGTCTAGGTCGAGTTGGTTTTCTTCTGTTTTTGTCGATTTTAAAGTTTCTGTCTTCACTGTCTGGTCGAGATCGAGTACCTCTTGTCGAGGTCGAGGAGTGTTTTTCATCGAGTTGTTTGCTTTCTGTTTTCTGAGTTGTTGCTGTCGACCACCTTAGTCGACCTAGAGGACAGCTTACTCGAGATCGAGTAGCTTCTGTGTCCTCGTTTTTATTTGCTGTTTCGCTTTGTCTTTTCTTGTTTTGCTTTGTTCTTTGCTTTTATTTTGTTTGCCCTTGCCGGGTTTATTTGTTTCTTTCTTTTCTGTGTTTCTGTCCTTCTGCAGCTTCTGTGAGAATTTACAGCTACCTGAGAACTGCTGACGTGCTTCCTCGTGGATTCGATCATGACTTTCTCTTACTACAACGGGAGGAAGTCTTGTATTTATTTGCTGCGACAGGGAAGTCAATCTGAACTTTATTCTATACTCGATTTACTCCTGCAACAACAAATCCAAACACACCATTAATTTAAACACTTTAATTAAAAAATGTGTTAACCAAACACCATCTTATTTATTTGCATTATGAATATTAAGGGTGGGCACAAATCCCGCAAATCCCGTCCCGTCCCGCATCCCGTCCCGATCCCGGTGGGATTTAGAAAAAAATATTTCTATCCCGTCCCGCAAAAATTAGGAGGGACGGGACGCGGGACGGAGAGTTCGCGTCCCGCAAATCCCGTCCCGTCCCGCATATATATGTAATTATATATATAATTAAAATTAATAAAAACATATAAGAATATATTTATATTATATCTTAACATTTATTGAAACCCAAAATTTAAAATTTAAAATAATAATAAAACATATAAGAAATAAAAAAATTCATAAAAAACCCCTACTTGCTGTTGGCCTTTAACCAAAAAAACCTGATGTTGGCTTTTGTTTTTAGTTACTGTTGGTGTTAGCTGAGGAACAAGCTACTGCATGCATAAGGATTATTATGTAACTAGTGTAGGCCCCGTCCTGTGTACGGGGAATACATTAAAACAATATTATAAATAATTTAGATAGATTTCAATAAAAAAAAATATAAATATAAATATATATCAAATTTTCACCAAAAATTAACATAGATATAAATAAAATTAGTTCGACAGATTATAAAAATCTAAATATCATTTATTTAGATTCTCCCAAAATATAAATAAAATTCGCATCTATAAGGTAATTTTTTTTCTACTCTACAATTAATTGAATCTCATTTAATTTAATAAATACATGTTTTTTAAAAAAGATTTCAATATTGTTTTTTATTAAATATATAGTACATTAGTTTACTGAAATATCTCTACACGGATGGATTATAGCTACATATTATGGCTATATAATATTTTAATTATTCATTTGGGCCTCAAATATAATATAGATAGAAATAAAATAACAATTATTAAATGATTGGTTTTGATATAAATAATTCTTTCCACCAAAAAATAATCTAGATATAAATAAAATAGCACCTAACAAATATAACATATTTATCTATTAATATTATTGGTAAGTATGACCATGAAATATGTTTTTATCTATATTTTTGTCAATTAACTAAAATATTTATAGATAGATTGTGACTTATACAACTTTCTATAAACTATGATAACATATTATTTTTATTAATTTTTCCCTAGAATCAACCACAACACACCACATAAAATTTTATACATCGATTTTAGTATATGTATATAGAATAGAATAAAAAATATAGATATAGATTACAGAGTGTTTAATTATATTGAAATAGAGTAAAGACATACGATGTGTTTACTTATATCTAATTATATTGAATATACATAATGAACGAATATACATTATGAGCAAATTATCTAATATAACTTTTATATACATATTGTAATTGTATATGACAAAGTTTTTTGGTGGGAGATATTATTATTAGTAGTAGTACGTTTAATTATATTGATTGTGCTATATTGATATAATTTTTTCTTTATAAGATATTTCATATCTATCCAATTATAAGAGTTAATGGTAAAATAAAATAATTATTTTTATCAGATTTCCTTTTTGACAAGAGAAAGTTTTTGCGAGATGCACTCACGTGCCGCCACGTAGGCAGATTCACTCACACGCCGCCACACAGGACGCTATGCATCGGTTTTGGTATATGTATATAGATACATCAATTTACCCTATTTTTTTTAGATAAGTGGATTTTTTTTAACTTTTTATTTTTACGAGGGACAAATCCCGTCCCGTGAGGGATAAGACCCGGCGGGATTCGAAAAAAAATTATTCAATCCTGTCCCGATCACGTCCCGCAAAAAATACGCGGCTGCTCACTAGGCATTCAAATAAGATATTATTAGCCCACTATGTAATAAGGGACAGAGTAAAATGATCCCACCTTTAATCTTTTGTCTCGATCAATTTTTGAATCCTGAAATAGAAACGAAACATGGATTAATCAGATTGTTCCATAAAAAAGAAATATGCATTCAAATAGTTGAAATCCTAAATGATAAGTATATCACTTCGGTAGTTAAATTTATGTAAAAGTAGAAAGAGATCATCATGCCTAAGATTCAACATGAAACCAAACTAAAAAAAAATTATGTAAAGAAACCATGCCATATGCCATCATAAGCTTACAATTTAGAACTGGTTTTGTGAATATTAATGTGAAATCAATCAAGATTGAACAGTTCACATTATTAGCCCACTATGTAATAAGCTATCTTACTCTTACATGATTGCCAATTGCTAATTTAAGAAAGATTTAGTGATCGATCTAGAACGTCATTTCTAAATATCGATTGAGAATGAACCACAAGAGAAAAGTAATACACACAACAGATAGACGCAAACGAGGATCATAATGTATTAAAATTACCTTCAGGAAGAAGGCCATGCCACTCGTACCTTTTCAACCCAATTTTCAGGATTATCTTTGTTGGTTGTATAAGAGGTTTTATCTGCACATTTCAGTAGCAGTGATCCTAATAGGTTAACTCAGGGAGTATATAATACTACGTATATCATTCGTGGTATAAGACCTGGACTAATTTGATATAAATACAAGTTCTTAGTTCTTAGCTTTCAACAGAACAATTACTATTCTCAATGATTGTTTGATTAAATTGAAATAAATCTAAAAACAAACATAAGGACTCGGGGATCAAGACAGCGAATGAAGCAAAATTAATAAAAAAGAAAAGATAAAGTCCATTACTGGAATTAGAAGCTGTAAGCTGTTATATGATGCCAGTCTTTCCAAAAAAAGTTCCACAACATTACTCTTTACCATCATGCTTGCTGCCATGTTTGAGAGAGCTGAAAGATAAACAATCACCCAAGCAAATTCAGTCGCCAATTTTTTGTCCCTGAATTTGACCAATAAAAAAGTAAAGAACAACTTCTCATGCTCAAGACAAGGCTCAAATAACATCAATTAGAGATTAATTTAGACAAGAACCAAAGCATGAAAGCAACCTAGTAGCTTAGTAAGCTTGTGGTAGTCAGGTGCAGTCATAGGAAACCCAACCTCAAATACAAGTTTATTGAAACGGAGTATGATTATCATATCAATCAAGAGAAATAAACAAACTCCTTGTTGAAATGTCGAAGTCTTCCTGATTTCAGTTTATTAACCTCATATATAAAATAGGTGAATCACTAGATAATCAGAGAACTGCTGCAAGATGACATTTCAGCAAGTAAACATCAAGAAAATAAATAAATACCCACTCACGCTAACAAAACAGTGACGAAACCAAACCAAACCTTAATCACAAATTGACCATATTTGGCAAGCCAACAAATACAAATGGTCATTCGGTGATAATAACGCTAATTTTCAGCAACCTGAATCACAAATTGATTGCTCAAAATCCTAACCAAACCAAACCCTAACAAAACAGTAAGGAAACCAAACCAAACCTAATCCAACCCTAACCAAACAGTAACTTTCCCCCAAAATCAAACACTAACCACACAGTAATCAAGCTTTTGGATTGAATTGAAGGGGATTTAAAGATATTACTTGACAATTGAGATGTCGAAGATCTGAGGAAGGTGCCTCGGAACCACTTCTGTCGAAAGTTCCTAAGATCCGACAAGCGCAAACGAGGTACACTTCGTCAGGCGGGTTCACGGTACTGGCGGCGTCACCAACGGTGTGGGGACGACCAACAGCACGACAGCGTGAGGACTGGCTGGTCCGGCAAATAGGCGAAGGTCGATGGGGTTTGGAATCGTCTATGTGTTTGAGAGAAAGAGAGAGGCTGAAGAGGGATTGAGATATGCAAATCTGTGGGGGTGAAGAGGGAGAGAGGGGATGGGGTGGGAGGGTGGTGGAGCAGATTTGGAGATGGGGCAAATTTGGAGATGGAGTTTCGCTCCAGCGAGAGAGGAGAGAGTAGAGGAAACAAAAGAGGGAACCTTGGTATGAAATGGAGTAGAATAGGGTTTTGTTCTCTACGCTGGTCGCTGGGTCGGTTTAGTTGAGCGGGGTTTAAATTAATTCAACATTTTAATTTTTTTTTTATTAGGAAATAATTCGAGGCCGGACAGGCCCAGACCTCGAGAGGCCGACAAAGTCGACAGACGGCAAGCCGTCTAAACATACAACATAGCAAAAGAAAATACAACATGGAAACCGAATACAAACATATAATACATCAAAAGAACCACACAAAATAAACCCAGAAACCCCAGACTCAAGCACACAAGCGGATATAGCAACGAGAAGACGGAGACCCGGCGTGGAGAAGTGGATAACGAGCGCATGGGACAGCATAACTGACACGATGTCTCGCCGCCGGAAAGACGGAAGCAGAAATCCACAAAGGGCAAAGACGACACCTGGGAAGTGTGGATCACACGACGTTCCCTCCACCTAGATGAAGGATCTTCGGATACCACGAACACCACCAACACTATCACTTCGATCAACCAGGGCCGCAGAACTGCTCCTCTACCGAAACTAACCACGAACCAGCAGACAGAACTCCAACCAACCCGAGAGAATGAAGTACGACTGCGAGAGGGCGAAGAGCGCAAGAAGATTCCAGACTTATATGTATTTATTATAATATATTTGAGCTGATAAATTTCCAAAATACGAAAATTTATATGTATTTATTATAATTTTTATTAATTATTGTAATTTCTTGGGTTCTCGGGCCGGAGCAAAATACTTGGCCAAACCACACAAAACATAATCTAACATGCCCGAGCCACCTTCGGGCCCAAGGCAAACCCGAAGGTAAGGGAAAGCCCGAGCCCGCAAGAGGGAGCAAGCCAAGGAATTGCAGATGTCCAGGGACAACAGAGACCTAATCCGAAACGACGATCGTGGCCAGAGAGAGGATCGACCAGACCGTGAAAGAGGGAGCCGACAGCAAGGCGGCGCAGGAGAAAACCAGACAACCACACCCACCCCGGTCAGAAAACAGAAGGAATCCGAGTAAGGGGAGAGGAGACAGCGAGTGCGGGGGAGAGGAGACTTCGAAGGCCGACGGGAGAGACCAGCGCCGGAAAGAACAGGACCAACGCCGGAAGGAACATATCCAAATCCGGAAAGGACAGATCCAGAGCCCCAAGTCAGAGAAAACGCACGGACTCCGAGGAGGGGGGAGAGGAGAAAGTAGGCGGGGGAACTCGACCAAACGCCACCATGGCGACGCCGGAAAAAGCAGATCCAAAGTCGGAAGGGACAGATCTGATACGAAGAACGCAACTCCGAGGAGAGGGAGAAGAAAAAGTAGACGGGGGGAGAGGGATCCCGCATAACCGAGGGCAGCGGCCAATCTCCGCCCAGACCGACGAAGCCGAGGGAAGATTGGACCCAGCGCCACCACGGAGAGCCGACGGGGTAGGATTGAGAGGGGCCGCCGACCTAGGTCCAGCTAGCAAGGCATATTTCAGGGCCTCCGAAGAGGGGTTTGATGCCTCCGAAGAGGAGATTGTGGCCTCCGAAGAGGATTTAGATGCCTCCGAAGAGGGGTTAGATAGACCTGGGCAAACGCGGGTAGGCCCGTTCGGCCCGCCCCGCCCGCCCGCATTAGCGGGAGGGCTTGAACATGGGGAAATTCCCACGCGGGCTGCTAGGCCCGGCCCGCGCCCGCAGCGGGTGCGAGATTGGACAGGTCAATCAATCCGTGCCCGTAACGGGTAACCGCCTTTTTTTATTAAAAATAATATATATAATAAATAATATTAATTATTCATTTATAAATTAAATTAAAACAGTAACGATGTAGTACTACGTATATATATGTATTGTATACCGCTTACAACAGTAACTATGTAGCACTAAACTACTACGTATATGTATACATATTACAGTAGCTTGTATCAGCCCTCTTCAATACATTTTTTTTTTTAAGGATTCAATACATATTATTATTATTATTATTATTAATGTAATAATATATATATATATATATACATATTAATAATATTAATTATTCATTTTAATAATTTTTCAATGCATATATATGTAATAAAAACCTAATTAGTATAGTTTTAAGCTGGTACCCGCGGGTTGCCCGCAACCGCAATAGCGGACGGGATCGGACAAGGTTATCAACCCGTTAAGCGGGATTAGTCTGGCCCGCAACCGCAACAATGGGACAAATTTTCGACCAAAGCCCGTCCCAAGCCCGGCCGGCGTCCTCGTTTGCCCAGGTCTAGGGTTAGATGCCTCCGAAGAGGAGATTGTAGCCTCCATCGAGGATTCCGGGCAAACACAGCTGATTTTGCTGGTTCTTCAAGATTTCAATTTGGGTTTTTGGTTTTCCTCCCTCTCTCTAGAATTCTAGAGAGAGGGCAAAGCTTTAGCTAGCTCTGCTTTCTGAGTTTTAGTTCTCTTTAATTCAACATTTCAATGATTCAAGCTTCCTGAATTTTTTTTGGAAAAATATTTTAATATCTATCAAAAAAATTTCCTGACGTGTCTTTTATTTTCGACATCACAATTATAAAAATCGATGTTAAAAAGTTATTTAACACTACGCGTGTTTCTACTGATATTAATCCACCGATTTTAAATGACAGAATTTTAATAGTGAATATTCTTAAAGTAAAGACATATATCATAACTACTTCTATGAAACCCTAGTTTTATAATCACATCATCAAACTTGAGGTTCCATTATCTCATAAAATCTGCGAATTGAAAGTGTTAAATTAATTGATAGATGATAGTGAATGTCTCTCTAATCTTAATAGAGTCAGCTAGCCTATATAGGAGAATAGTCAACCTTATTAACCCTAGAAAGTAAATAATAATAAACTAATAAGATAAATCCGGATAAAATCGGCATTTGCTGAATCTGCGAAACCGGCGGGCGCCGCCACTCTAGCTCCACGATTTCTTCTTTTGTCTTCGATCTTGTTCTCCTTAATTCCCTTAATGATCTTTTCTTACCTCTTTTAAGCTCAACACCATCCTCTTCTAATCATCTTTAGCCTATCATCAAGCTCGAATTATAAAACTGTAGAATAAAAACAAAATAGAGTAGATTCCAAACTCGAATGCCGAAACGGATAATAATGCAAATTAACCATAAAACATGCAAGAAACATATCCTAAATGCGTCTAAACCTATCTATAAATGTCTATCTAAAATATGCATTATTATTAACTCGTGTCTTCAATCCTTTACCATCATTGGTTCAATACCTGTTCATCATGGTAAATCTCCGAGATGGAGATAGTCCTTGCAAAATAGAAACTTGTTAATTAGGTGGAACAATCTTTGTTCCAAAGTCAACAAGGTTCTCATCTCTTTTGATCTTCTTAACATCGAGTTCGTACGCAGCTACCATGTTCCTTACAAAGTGAATGGTGTACTGAGTTGGCTGTTTAGAGTTAGTGGTGAGGGTCATGGCGACCCTTATAGTGTGGTAATGCGATGGTTACTAAGTTGGCTAGATTGTGCTTATTTTACGGACTCGTGGAATACTAGCCAACCTTGGTTGAAGAAGAGATGATTTTGGAGTACATATATTGAAAATTGATCGAAAAATGAAGATCTTTCATGGATGGAAAGTGAATTTTTGGAAAAAGAAAGTTATGCTTTCAAAGCAGAAGATTTGTTTCCTTGTTTGATTTGGTTACAACTGAATGATACGTTGCATTGCTATAAGGTACTGCTGCAAGTTGCATCAGGTGGGGAAGTCAAATGAGAGGAGACAACATTTTTAAGAGAAGGTTGATGTCACATCACTTTGGAGTCATCGGTGCGGGATAAAACTTCAACGACTTTAGGTTTGCATAAGATATTTTTTTTATGACGAGAAACCAACCTTTAATGGCAAATCCTGGGCACGTGATCGAGCCGGCAAGAGCCACGTATCAGGTAAACCGGCTTGCGTAGACCGGCTCGATCAACTGGAAAGAAGCAAGGCAAACTTTGGATTTTAATCCAAGAAAATGGACGGAGGTAGGGATCGAACCCGAGACCTCCTGACATCCCCTCTTGCTCTCCACGTACCAGTGAGCCACCCCGACTGGGACTACATAAGATACTTTTGTTCTTCATAGTGTATTAGGTGCTTGTGTTTTATTGGTGGTTAACGGTCCGCGGCTAGTGTTAAGCTTGTACTATGGTGTTGTAGGTTTTTCGATCAATAAATTAAGTATACCTATTGAATACTATCCCAAGACAAAGAAAAGTGGTGGTTTTATGCCACGCTAGTTGAAGATTTCACCTAAAATCGTTTGTCGTACTTTACGTTTGTTCTGCTAATTAACTTAGTTCGTAGCGCTAATTTGTCTCAACTAAGCAATCCTTACATTATTATTATTATTATTATTATTATTATTATTATTATTATTATTTAATTATTTAATTATTTTTTTTACAAAACTATACTCCATATTTACATACTACGGAGTAGTATTTAATAACTTGGCTCAATAGGAATAAACAAAACTACAAGTTAAAGGAGATGCATTTACCATTATCAACCAACTTAAAATAAATGATAGATGTATATGAGAAACTGAATTTCATATGTATGATATTGCAACAATTCTATCAAGGGTGTCCTCTCACGTGCTTCGTTCTAGCAACAGAGCGGCGTATAAGGGAGTACATCTAAGTCACTCGGCTGAAAACCTTGATATCTATACTGTTGTGATGTCTTGGAACATTTGTCCCACATCGAAAAACACGATAACCCGAGCCTTGCATATAAGTCAGTGGGTCACTCTTACTATAGCCAATTGATTTTAGGATGGAACACCGTTGGTCTTGTGTGCTCAGCTCGGGTGCGCATATGCGCTCTGATGTGTGGACCCCCCACGTTATATGGCCCGCCGGAATTGATCATGGTATCAGAGCGGTGCGGTCCGGAACCCTGGTCTACTACTGGGCTAGCCGGCCTTAAGGCTCAAGACGTCAAGTGCGACTGACATATATTGCGGGGCCGGGCAGTTACACTTGAGGGGGCGTGTTGTTATGTCTTGGAACATTTGTCCCACATCGAAAAACACGATAACCCGAGCCTTGCATATAAGTTAGTGGGCCACTCCTCCTATAGCCAATTGGTTTTAGGATGAAACTCCGCTGGTTTTACGTGCTCGACTCGGGTGCGCATATGCGCTCTGACGTGTGGAACCCACACCCGTGTTATATGGCCCACCGGAATTGATCATATACTGATCCATGCAGGGGCGGAGGGAGAAAAATATCCAGGGGGGCTTGCTTTGACTAAAGGGAAGAGTTTTCTGGAAAAATGGAAAAAGGAGGAGATTTGGGGATCGAACACTGGTCTACTCACACCCCACTTATGTCCTCAACCACTATGCTACAATTTTCCCTTTGTTACTTACCCCTCATTATAACATATGTACATAAATTATTTTTTCCGGGGGGCTGAAGCCACCGCATGACCCCCCATGGATCCATGTCTTCATAAATAAGTTTTTTCCTACCTGAAATTTCTCCTCATGATAAAAAAAAAATTACTTGGTTCAAACTCGTCCTTTTTACAATGTAAACGTGCAAAACAAGGGAAAATATGTAGTATATATGAGTGGAATTCCATGTGCATTTTCTTGGTATGCTATGATTTCACATTCCATACCAAGATACGTGTATATATGCATGATTGATAAGTTCCTCCTTTTCGTCTTACATTACCATTAACTTGTAATTATTTTTTTCACTAACCATGCGATTTGTTCAACAAAAAGACAGGTCGGCCTGAGATTTTTGAAGTCCGAGGCGATGTAAAAAAAAAAGTCTTTTGTTCAATAAATATATTCATATGTTTTTAGAAAACTTATCAAATAATGCAATTTTTTTATTTATTTAACTATTATAAATTTCGGATTTTATTTTTATCACTAAAAGAAAAATTTACTGACTTTCAGTAGCATACAATCTATTGGCAAGTCCTATTAAAAAATATGAATTTTTTTTGTGAGAAATAAAAGTAAAAAATATTTTTTAATATTATATTTTTTTCCAGGAATGTAAAACAGTATAGTTTTTTTTTTTTTTTTTTTGATTGGATAAGAATTCGGAAGCAGAAGTGCTATCCGACAGCATCCTTTCGGATGAGGTCAAGAAGACTTGGGTCGTTATGCAACTGGGAAGGTGATGCAATTTGGGCAAGGTGTGCAACCTTATCTGCCACACAATTGCTGGTACGAAGAACGTGAGAGAACGAAACTTCGTGGAATCCCGTGAGGAGTGTACTTATATCTGTCATGATCATGTCGATTTCCCATGGGCATGAATTTTTTGACTGTAAGTGTTTAATGATAATTAATGAGTCTCCTTCAATTACTATTCTTTGTATTTTAAGTTCCAGGGCTCTGACAACACCTTCTCTGAGAGCTAGTGCTTCTGTCATTAGGGGTGTGTGTTGCCCAACCTTGTCGTTACCTATTACTGTAGCCTCCCCAGAACTGTCACGGATTATGTACCCTATCGAACATTGCCTACTACCAGAAGCGGATCCGTCGAAATTGAGTTTTACTTTTCCAATAGGTGGCTTCTTCCACTTGGTCTTCTTTCTGTTGTTTCTCCTAACTAGGTTGGAGTGTATATCCGTTGGTGTTCTCCTATCAGTTTCCCCTTTGTGTTCCTCCGCTTTTATCCACTCATTATAGTATGATTCCACAAGTATTGCAAACCCCCGTTCATTTGGTGGTTTTTGTTGTTGGAAGATGAACTTATTTCGTATCATCCAGATAGTCCACCAGTGGAAAACAACCTTCTCTTGTTGTTTTCTATCTAGTTGGTTGCCTAATTTGTTTATGATTTCCTCTACATTCCTTGTCACCTTTATATCCTCTTTGATCTGATTCTTAATTTGGGGTGATAGACATGAGCACAAAGCCGAAAATCTGCATTCAAACAGTAAATGAGTAGCATCTTCCTCATGGTTGTTGCATAAAGCGCAATATGGCGGTATTGCAATTCCTCTTTTTGCTAGGCGAGCCGCAGTTGGGAGACCATTTTGACACACCTTCCACATAAAGTTTTTCATTTTGGGAGGGACTTTTAGACTCCATATCCATGCGTTGTTGTCATTGTTGAGCTCAGTTGTTTTTGTGTTAAGTTTATACGCACTTGAAGTTGTAAACCATCCTTTTTTGTCTGGCCACCAATACATCCTATCCTGTATCTTATTTATCGGCAATGGGACATTTGCAATTTGTTGTGCTTTATCGTGTGGTACCACAGTTTGGAGTTTATCTATATTCCATATCCCGTTTAGAATGTATTGGTCAACAGTTTCCTCCCAGTTAGTATGTGTCGGGTTAAGACACATGCTTTGAATGTCCTTGATGGGGGACCATTTATCAATCCAAAATTTGACCGTTTTCCCATCGCCTATGGACCATGCCAAACCTTTTTTGAATGGCTCAATAAGTTTCCTTAATTGGGTCCACTGCCATGAGGCATTTCCTTTTTTATCAAATTCTAAAATTGATGTTTCTTTTAGGTACTTATACTTGATGATCTTTACCCAACAATTTTCTGGTTCTGCAATGATTTTCCATATAAGCTTCATTTGTAATGCCTCATTCATTTCTTTTCTTTTTCTCAAACCCACACCACCTTTTGATTTAGGCCTGCATACTCTATTCCACCCAATAAGAGGTTTATACTGTAGGTCTTTGTTCCAGAAAAAAGTCCTATTTATTCTGTCCAGTTCATCATGGATTGCAGTTGGCAACATGAAACTTTGCATTGCAAATAGTGGTTTTGCTGCTAGATTTGCATTAATTAAGACCGTTCTTCCGTGCTGGGATAATGCGTCCGCTCTCCATTTTGTCAGTTGGTTTGTTGCTTTTCCTATGATATCCTCAAACGTGTTTCTGTTGACCTTCCCGTTCACTATTGGGCAACCTAGGTATTTATCAAGTTTGACATGATTTGATATCTGTAAGTATCCTTCAATGGTTGCTACTCTTGATGCTTGGATCCCTGGTGAGATCTGAAAAGCCGATTTGTTGTAATTGACCTTTTGACCAGATAGTCGACAGTAATCCTCAATTATGCTTTTAACGTTCTCACATGCTGTCGTATTACCTTTTGTGAATATGATGATATCATCGGCAAAGGCTAAGAAAGGAACCTTTGGTCCTGAGTGACCGAACCTTAACCCAATCCCTGATTGGGGGTTGTTTGATTCATTCGTGAGCTTTCTCGCTATTACTTCTGCTCCAAGGATAAATAGGAAGGGGGAAAGAGGATCCCCTTGGCGTAGACCTCTCGATGGCTTAAAAACTTCTGTAGGCCCGTTATTCACTAGTACTGAAAACGAAACCGTTGTAACACACTCCATTATTAATGCAATAACATATTCAGAAAAGCCAAATCTCCTTCGGATACCCTCAGTGAAAGTCCAATCGACTCTGTCATACGCTTTTTCCATGTCTAGTTTGATAGCTAACCAGCCTTCAGAGCCTCTCCTTGTCTTTAGAGAGTGAAAAATTTCATGTGCAATCAGGATGTTGTCTTGTATGGCTCTATCAGACACAAAGGCTCCTTGGAAGGGGTGTATCAGTTTCCCAATTACCTTTTTGATTCTCTCTGTTATAATTTTTGATATAATCTTGTAGACAGTAGAGCATAGACTAATAGGCCTATAGTACGATGTCTTTACAGGATTGTCACTTTTGGGAAGTAGAGTTATAAATGTGTGGTTTATTTGTCGCAAAATTTTACCTGAGTGGAAGAAAGCTTTAACAGCTTTAATGACATCCATTCCTACAATGTCCCAATAGGTTTTGTAGAATTCCACAGCCATACCATCTGGACCTGGGGACTTATTCAACCCTAGAGACCATACGACATTTTTAATTTCACTATTTGACGGCTGCTTACTAATAGTTTCATTTTCATCTTCTGTAATCATACTTGGGATGATATTTAAGTATTCATTTAATAATTGCGAGTTAATATGTTCCTTAGTAAATCTTTTCTTGAAATCATTCTTGATTTCTTCCCGGATATTCGTTTCCCCTATGATCTGTGCCCCTTCAGTAGTTGTAATAGTTTTTATAATTTTCCTATTCCTCCTTCCGGAAGCTACCCTATGGAAGTATGCTGTGTTTGAGTCGGAAAGTTTGAGGTGTTTTGATTTAGCTCTCTGCCCCCAGTACTCCTTTTGAAACTTTAGAAGTTTCTCCTTCTTCCGAACCAATTGTTTCTCAATTAACTTGTCCCTATCTGATCTCTCACTACCTTTTGACTGGATATTCACCAACTCGTCTTCCACTAGCTTTATTTGTCGAAACACATTTCCAAAGGACGTTTTGTTCCATGTCTTAATCTTTCCTTTCAACAATTTTGTTTTGTACATTAATCTATACATTGCCGATCCCATACATCTGCTTCTCCATACTTGCTTTACTATATTCCTAAGGTCCTTTCGCTGAAGCCACATGTTCTCGAATTTGAAAGGTGGGGGTGTGAACATTGATCCCGTTTCAAGGGATAGTGATATAGGGCAGTGGTCAGAGCCCGTAAATGCACCATTAAAGGTTATGAGGTCGGGAAAAGTCGCCAGAAACTCGTGTTGCACCAATACTCTATCAAGTTTTTCCCAAATATTATCCTCTCCCTCCCTTCGTTTTCTCCAAGTATATTGATTACCTACTGATGGAATTTCGGACATAGAACATTGGTTCTTGAATTGATTTAGTCTAGCGTATCTCGCCTGACCATTGTTTACCCCTCCCATTTTCTCGCTGCTATTACAAATTTCATTTAGGTCTCCAATTACTAGGCACGGTAAGGGCTCATTCGTAACAATACTGTTCAATTCCTTCCAGAAAAGGTTCTTTTCAGATTCATGCGGGGGGGCATATACAAAGAGTAAGATGCCTTCAAAGTGTTTATCTGTACTCGAGTATTTAACTCGTATTACTCTTGGATTTACTATATCCACCGTGATTGACTCGTTTAATAGAGCATTTTCATTCCACAGAAGACCAATTCCTCCTGTTTTATCGTTTCCTATTGACCAAATGGCGTTATTAAACCCACTCGATCTCCATATTTTCTCAAGGGGGATTTTGTTCGTTCTCATCTCAGCTACTGCCATAATTGAAAGGTGTTCATTAATTCTCATAGCTTTAATGTCATTCCATATATTCGATTTACCAATGCCTCTCACGTTCCAGAAGCAGATTTTCATTTAATACATCTTTGTCCTATCAGAAGCAATAATTGTCTAACTTCTGATAGAGTTTTATTGTGCATAAGCTTAGATTTCTCGTTTTCTATTCCTCTCTTTTTGGGAGTAATTTGCTTGGAACTTTTAGAAATACTTATTCTCTTGTTCTGGGAGCTTATGTGGGAGTGTTCCTTACTCATCAAATTTATACACTTCATATAGTCAATTATCTTCACTTTTATCTTTCTCAATTTCCAACAGTGTTTACCCAATAGGACTCTACATTTATGTTTATTCATGTGTGCACAACAGACTTCAAACCATAGCTTTAACTTACCTTCATATTTAATTAGAATAATTTGCTTACACCAGGATATATTACACTGACAGCACCCATCCCATAAACTAGTACTGGCATTCCAAATATATTTCTCCTTAAATCCTATTACAAATAAAGGGGTTACCCTACTGCTAATTAGCCAGCATAAAAGACTTCCAAAGGGATCATGGTTCCTTACAAACTCCCTAATACTTTCTGACCAAACTAACATAATACAAAAGTAAATCTTCTTAAGGGGACTGACATTGCAAGACACTTTTATGACAAATTGAACCCATTTTATGACATTGATTCGTTCATCACAGTAAACAATTGGGAAGTATTCATAGTACAATTTCTCCTTGCATTCATAAAACATGAGAAAGTTTATTAGCACAGTCCCTAAGATGCAATACAAACTGACATTTGATCCGAATTCTAGCAAGAAGTATCTCACAAACTTAGACATACACAAGAGCAGAAGATCAACTAATTTCTCGCAAACTAACTCCAGATTTAAGAGAAATCTAGACAGTAACACAACACACATGAAATTTGCACAAGACAAAGGCCTTATTCGCTTCTTAATCAGCTTCGAATTTACTCTACAGCTGCATCTGCCTAATTTTTGTGTCAAGTAAATCAGTTTTGGAAAAATGTTAAGTACCAGTAAACATGCTTGCCTATCAATTGACACCGGTAATTTAATACTAGAAGTTGCCGAGTAAATCATTGGGTAGTCACCGAGGTAAGGAAATCGCCCATTAAACTCAAAACATGGATTAGTCCAACAGTTGCAGCTTCTAATTTTCTTGGTCTTTTTTCCAGCTTTCTTTCTCATGTCAGAGTTTTCACCATCCAAGGAGCCTTGATGCTTCTTAGTAATCCGAATGCCTCTCGGCACAATTGGTTTTTCATGGTTTTTTGACAAATTAGGGGTAGGATCTTCTACCCCCATGGGTTTTTTCACCTTGTCAATCAAAGAGGAAGCCAAAGCAAACACCAAAACACACAGCAAATCGTTTGAAAGGAGAGAAATTGTAGACAGAAGGAGATAGAGTTGAGATATGGAGGAAAGCCGAGACTTTCCCCACCCATACCCATATATATATAGCCATATGAGACCGAGATTCAACGCACTAACCTGTAAGGCGATCAAAGAAACCAACCGATCGCCAAACGGAAGCAAACAACGAGTTTGCTTGAAGCCAGAAACCATCATCAGATCATCCCCCTTACAGAAAAGGGGACCACTCAGAAACCCCCAAATTCGCCAGCCCCAAACGACCGTCCCATGTCGATTTGGCCAAGGAGGAGGACGAAAGGACCGATCCTTGATAAACCACTTCCATAATCCCCTCAAATCGGGATTATCCGCTCCATCATCAAAAGGATGAGATTCACAACAAGACCCACAAGTTATCCCCAAACTCGGATTTGTACGGACAAATTCAACTTGCGACACGCCTAAACTCAAGCCTGAATGGTAAATCCATGATCTAACCATAATCGGGTAATCATCGACCGATCCGGACTGAGATCGATCAATAGGCAGAGATCTACACGAGGGGAAGACTTGACAGACATGGTGGCTTGGGTTCCTTGGCCAGAAGTTGTGCTTCGACAGGGATAGAAAGAAAGGGAGTAGACAGGCGAAGGGGCTGGCGCGTAGAGCGCGTTCTTTTCTCACTTTGGGGTTTCTCATTTTTGTAAAACAGTATAGTTAAACACTTTAAAACATATTATTACTTTGCAAATTTTTCCAAATAAAATACTATAATTATTTAAATAAATTTATTAGAGTAGCATAAGTTTTTATTTAAAAACTATCCGTTTTTGCATTTATAACAAAAATTGAAAGACGAAGACCTTACACTCTTTATCGTTGATTCGAAATATCTAAAGTCACATCACAAATGAGTTTTTTTTACGTATAAATTTTCATAAATATTTTATTACGTGTAAATATAAATTATATAATAATACACAATACCTTAATTATATACTCCCTCCGTTCGGCAAAACTTGTCGTTTACTATTCATGCACGCTTTTTTAGAACGATAAAAACTATATAAAATATTCATTTTTATAATAATAACTACGAAGTTGTTAAAAAAATTATTAAAAAAAATAGATATTTTATATAGTTTTTATCTCCTAAAAAAGGGTGGATGATTAGTAAAGTGTCAAGTTTTTCCAAACGGAGGTAGTATATAACATAATTTTTTCACGGGCCCCTACTCGGTAGGGGCCCCCAGGCTACCCCCTCTTTCAACTATCCCTAGGGTCGGCCCTGCATAAAGATAAGATGAAATTAAGGCCATGTGTCCGTTTGATAATGCAGGTAGCTTTTCGGAGCTTTTGGTTTAATATTACATAGTTTTAAATAAGTAAAATATAATATTTTAATTTAATTAGGTTTTGAAATTGGATTTTCAGCACCTACTCAGTTCAAGCTTTTTAGAACTCTATACATTTTCTCATACCTCATCAGCTAGTTTGTATAACTACTATATCATCAGCTGGGTTACCAAACACCTTACTAGCTTATAAACAATATTCTAATTTAACATATATTTAATACACTTAATTCATCAGCTTCAACTATCCCATTGGCGACGTGTTACCAAATTGGCCATATATTTGGTAAAAGAGTAGCTGATAAAGTAGGTGAAGCTAATTGAGTAGCTGAAATTGATGAATTATTTGTGTTAAATATAGGTTAATGAGATATTATGGTATTTGGGAAACCTAGCTATTAGTGTAGCTGATGGAAACTTGTGAATAAAAAACTACAAGCTCCTAAAAGATTGGGTGAGTAGTTGATGAAAAACTATAATTCCAAAAGCTAATTAAACTAAAATCTTATGTTTATTTTAGTTAAAACTATATAATATCAAAACCACAAGCTCGAAAATGATACTTTGCATGCCAAACAGAGCCTAAGTAATTGCGGATCCATACAAGCCGGTTTAAACTCGAGTGAGAAGAACTATTCCGTTGAGACTTGAGAACTCTAAGAAATATTATTTATTAATATATCTATTATATTATAGGTTTAATTTAGTGGATGTCAAAAATAACTTGTCATAATTAAGTAAACGTCCTCCCCACCAAAAAGAACGTCCACTTTTTAAATCAATTAAGTAAATGTTCATTTTTGACACTTTTACCCTTTCTTCTCTACCCCTAAGGCCCTAACCCACCCTCCTTCCCCTTTTATCATTTTTAGTTTAGACATTGACTAGTCAACATTGACCATTTTGGTCAACTCTGCATTTGATGATAATTGTTTCTGTGACAGTTGAGTATATTTTCTGGTGACAGTTGTTTGTCACAATTATTTTGGTGACAATTGACTTTTTGTGACATTTTAATTTTTCCGGTGATAGTTAGGGGAAACTTTTTTGGTGACAATTGGTAGTAGAATTTTTTCTTGTGGAACAATGTCACCATATTATTTTCTCAAACGTATTGTCACCAACTACAAAACAATGTCATCAACATCTTGTAAGTAATATATTGTCGCCAACGACATATGCATTTGATGACAATTTTTCCGGTGACAGTTGAGTATATTTTTCCGCTGAAAGTTATTTTTGACAATTATTTCGGTGACAATTGAAATTTTTGTGACATTTTATTTTTCGAGTGATAGTTAGGGGAAGCGTTTTTTGTGACAATTGATATTTCTTTTTTCTGGTGACAATTGGTGGTAGTATTTTTTTTTTGTGGAACAATGTCACTATATTATTTTCTCGAACGTATTGTCACCAACTACAAAACAATGTCATCACCCTATTTTCATCAACCTCTTATAAGTAATATATTGTCACCAACGAGATAACAGTGTCACCAACCTATTGTCACCAAATACAATACATTGTCACCACTCTATTGTCACTAACTACAGAACACCGTCATCATATTCTTTTCTCAAACGTATTGTCACCACCAACAAAACATTGTCACCATCATATTGTCATTAACCTTTTGTCAGTAATCTATTGTCACAAATGATAAAACATTAGACCCTAGAGAGTTTAAAGCTAAGCAACGAGGAATCTATAGTGTCACCAACAGCATAATATGCAATGTAAACCAAGGATATCAAGAGCTAAAGAGTGATATCAAGGGTAACACAATATGCAATGTAAACCAATCTCTTATATCACACTTAATATGATTAACCATTAGGGATCCATTTTATACATTCTAAAAGCTAAATTCAAATTAACCTCACTAAACCAGAAAATTTAGATTAACATAGTGTTAATCATACAAATCAAAGAAAAACAAACCGACACATCCAATAATTAAGAGTTCGTCAATGAAACACAAACTCTATAATAGAATGCTTCAGTCCAGTTTCATTCAGCAATGTGGTTATAGCCTCAAGACGGAAACACGTACTCTCAAGTCTCAACCACCCACACACGCCCTCCTGATTGAGATTCTTACCTGCAAGCATGTTATCGCCCTTTGTAGATCACCTTATGAAACTGATGTAAAGGCTCAGATTTTTAAACTCTAATTTTCGGAAAAAATAAAAAAATAAAAAATGAATTTAAATCGGATTTAATTCGGATAATTTCAAGGGAAACTCGTCTTTAATTTACTAAATCAAAATTGAAATTCTTAAAGCGAATTCCGGCCCAATTTTTAGCTTTAACGATTGAATCCGTCTTCCTCCTCGGGATTCGAAAATTCTTTCTGTCTCATATCACCAATTCTTACCCAAATCTCTACAATTGATCCCATTTTTGACCAATTTTCTTATCCAACTCATCTCCTCCTCATTTGGGTAAAATTTTATCTATGCTTTTCCTTCCCTTCTTGATTTCAATTGTTTTGGCAAACAAACAAACCATGCAACTTTGACCAAAGGCCAACCAATTGCAACACCTTTCTCAATTGCAACAACCGAGGATAGCTGCAACCTTACCTACTCTTAAAAAATCAGATAGACTGCCAATATCCCCATTTCTCTTTTCAATTCAAAACCAAACACAACACCCTTGCCTCCCTGCTTCACCATTGCCGACCACCATCACCAGCTCCACCTCCTTGTTTCGTCGAGCAGCAGAGCTCCTCTCCCCTGTTTTCGAAGCGAGCTCAAGCCCTCCGCCCTCCTTCCCGTCACCTCCGTTCCGGCCATCAGCCCCGCCAGAAACACTGCCCGAGCACCTCAGCGTCGGCAGCTTCCACCCGCGCCTCCATTTCTGGGCACCTGCTGAGGCACCTGTAAAGGCCCGGATTTTAAATCCTAAATTTTGGGAAAAGAAATTAAAAATGAATTTAAATCGGGTTATTTAAAATCTCTTAAAATAAATTCCGGCATGATTTTAACGGATTTTTCCGACGGATTTCAATTCCGCTATTTTGACTTGAGATTTTGGAATATGAGCGAGATTTTATCGAATGAATTAATTCGAGTTTGGAAATCCGATTCGAAGTTTTGGAGTTGGGACGAGGTTGAGAGAGAGAGTTCCGCGTTTTATTATCGGATATTTCAAATGTAGTTTTTGGTACCATTTTGTGTGTCTCATTTTTCCCCCTTCTCGAGCAGCAGTAGTAGGCTAATAGCTCTTCTTGTCTCAACAACTCATTCCTCTTATTTTGGGTAAAATTCTATCCTAAACCTCTCTTCCTCTCTTTTTGATTCCACACACTTTGACAAACAAACAACATCTTTATCTGTTAAAAAATCAGGCCACCATTGACCCATTTCAAACCACACAAAACCCAAAAATCACCTTATCTTCTCTTCCCCTTTGATTTTGCCAAAGAGCCCTTGCCTCCACCACCACACCTCCTTCCGACACCTCCCCTAGCCACCGGCTGAGCCACCCTAGCACCACCACCAAGACAGCCTCTCCTCTCGTCTCACTATCTGCTACCAAACCAACCCATTTTCCTCTTGAAACCGAGCACCAAGTTCACCCCGAATCTCCCTCTGTTAGCCGATTCAGGAACCCATCACCACCCAGCCTTGCCTTCTTGTCGCTCCAGGCGCCACCATTGTTTCTCTGTCGAAGCCATCGACATTCAAGCCCCTCTTCCACCTCCTTCGTGTCCAAGCAGCAGCAACTTTCCGACGACCAAGACGGAGCCCAGTCCAGACGTTTGCCGGAGATCGAGTGCGAGCACCTCCCCTTTTCCTGTTTTGAGTCCGAGTAGGTAAATCCTTCGATTCCCCTTGTTCTTTATTTCAAATCTGCAGAAAGGCGGTTTTTTAAGCCTTTCCCGTCGTCCTAGGTCGGAGAAAAGCCTTCCCCTTCGTTGAAGCCAGTACGGCCCGGAGCATCCTCGCCGGAATCGTCATGTGTCGATCGGTAATTTCCTTCTCATCCCCCTTCTTCCTTGCTCTCGTTTCTGTACTTTTGGTCGGTTGAGGTCGGAATGTTGTGTCGGTCTTCTGGGTGAGAGTTGGGTCCGGAAAGGGAGCCACCGGCGGGAGCATTCTTCTTCTTCTTCCTCCTTCGTTCCGTTGTCACTGGTACGTTGTTCTGAGATTGTGGAGAGTGTTGGGTGTGGGCTCAGGTTTGGATCCGGGTCCCTCGTCCGATTTATAATGTTTGGGGAATGGCTCTCTTCTTTTCTTTCCGGGTCTTCACTTGGGGCGGGTTCAGATCTTCTCATTTCTGGGTTTGTCTTGTGCTGAGCTTGGGGCAGTTGGGTCGTGGGCTTAATGAGTCGTTGTTGCTATTTCATTACTACATGTTGTCATTTGTTTTGTATATTTGATAATTGATATATTATATATTTTGTGTTATACATATTGTTAGTCACTCTTGCTATATATATAATGCTTGTATTTAATTATTGTTAGTGTATATTATTCTGAGGTTTTTGACAAATATAATTTTTGGAAAATTATTTAAAAATAAGTTTTCAAGTTTCAGAAATATCTTTTAAGGATTTGTGTTTAGAAAGCCAAAATGCCGGAGTTAATTCTATAATATGATTTTGAGTTATTGGTTTTAAGGTTTCAATGTTTAATGTCGTGATTCTTTGTCTTGGTTTGATGATGTTGGTTTTGAGAAGGAAGTTTGAAAATATGGTCGGTACGATTTTATTAATGGGTTTGATTAAAGGTAAATGATTTTGGTTGATGTTGATCGTATCGGAAAGGTTTTGGGAAGTGGTTTTATCATCGATTGGTTTTGAGTATGTTGAGAACTTGGGTTTCGTATGTATGAATATCGGTCCGGTAGCTTATGGCAATGGCTTGATGATAGGTTTGTATTGCTTTTGGATTGCTTTGGACTTGCATTTGGGCCCTTGATTGCATTATCATGTTGTTCTGCATCTTCAGGTAAGTTCCCTATGGGACTTACTCAGGTTGGACATTCATGCCTGTTGTTGCATTTTATGTTAGGTGTTGCATATGCATAAAAGCATGTCATGTAGTATCCTGTTTAGGTTGCACTAATTGAATGAGCATTTGCTTACTTTATGCGTTTGAAACAGAACGGCCGTTATCTGTGATAGTCCTAGAGTCTTTGCTAGGGTCATAGGGTAGCCCAGCCTCATCGGGTACCCTGAGTCAATCGAGTCATGAACTTCCTTATATTATGAGATGCCTGCGGGCTTTATTGTGGAGCGGGTTGGGCATGCGTGCCCCCCGATTACGATGGAATACATTCACGAGCTGGCTAGTCTCCGCCCTATCGGAAGGGGGTGGAGGTAGGAGAGGGATATGCCATTTGGCATTGTCTTGGGCCCTTTACAGTATTTCTGCACATTATTATAACTAGGAACATGCTAGTGTGTTTGACTTTCGTAATGCATTAGAGCATCTTTATTAGGTATAGCACATACTATGTGGCCTCAGCGAGGACTGCCGGTCCCGCATGAGTGGCTCGATCTGACTCCTTTCCCCGTTCTTTTTTTTTAAGGTATTTTATGCAGACTTTGATTGCTCGATGTCTATATGACGGGGTTCCCTTTTTGCGAATCGAAGAACCTGGCTAAATCTCTAACTCATTATAAATGGTAATCATCCACTTATGTTTTGGTTTTGACCCGGCTCTGCCGTGGCGCTTTGTATCTTAATTTTGCTCCCGTCATGCTTTCGTTTGAAATGAATTTCGCGAGTTAGTCCCTAGGACAGGTTAAGGGTACCCAACGACCCTACGATATTTTCAGGGTTCGAAATCCCTCTTTATTACTGATCATAAAAATGAGTTTGAAACCTCAACGTAACCCGGAAACGTAACCCGGAAATCATAATTCTGGGCCGTTACAAAGATGGTATCAGAGCTGAGGTTGTGCAATTCGGGTACGCAAGGGTCGAGTGTATGTTTTGGAAAAACGCCCATGAATTTCAAAAGATTTGAAAGGATTTTAAAAAGGGCAAAATGAACTTAAGCTGTCTAACCGAAATTGGACTAAGTAATGAACTTGACTTATCATAAAATATGGAAAACCGACTAAAGAGGGGATCGAGTGGGTAGAAAGACGTTAGACCATCCCTATTGGATGTAATTGGAAATGGGTAGGCGAAATATTAGCTTGTTCTTTACAGATGGGTCTGGAAGACTCCAAGGAGGTCATTATGAGTGCCACTAACTGATTCTGTGTTGAGTGCTTGCTATGCTAGATATCTGATTGGTATGCCTAACAATTAAATGTGTATTGACTGATCTGTGAAAACGGGATAGCGGGAGTACCCTTATTTCCCTATGGTCAAGCCCAGCTTGTGTGAAACAGCCCCTTCCACTATGTTGTTAACCCCTGACTGGTCTATCGAGCCTTTCTCCCGGACGTCAGTGTCTTCCACGGGGAATTGGGTTGGTAAACACATTGTGTCGGGAATCATGTATGGATGTGAAGGTTGTTTGAGCGAGTATTGGAAGGTGGTTCCTTATATCCCTTTAAGTCAAAAGTAAGGTGTTTCTGGGCTGTATTTCTTGATTCTTGTGACGATCAACCCGTGTCTTCTTGCCACAAAGAGTCATACCAGAGTCCCACGGAAAAGAGGGGTGAGAAGTCAGTCGGGAAAAGTTAGTGGATGCCCTTAGGAATCTCTGTCCGGTTGAAGTGGTGACTCTCTCTGAATTGCATGAAATAATCTTGTAATCTCCCGCATGTACCTTGCAAATGATCATTAGTAAGAAGTTGCTCATGTTATGTCTTGCCTTCTGTCATTGTTTTATTGTTTAAGCTCATGTTGTGGTTAGTTACCTTGCTCAAGTCTCGCGTTGTGTCTTGCCTTATATCATGATTGTTGTTGTTATAGCATGTTTACTTGGCCCGCAGATCGTATGATTGATTGGAAGCATGAACCATATGATATTAACCTGCATGATCGTTATTTCCTCCTGTATTAGGTTAATGATAGTGTGATCTAACCCTCCCTGTATGAATGCTTGTACATGATCGCCTTAGCATGATTGATGTTGACGTGTCAATGCTTATTACTCCTTTGTGACGAGAATATGTAGCATCCCCATCTATTTTGTATTCGTTAAATTGACTATTATTGATGATCTTGCAAGTTAATATTGTTGTATGATTACGTGCTTTGGATGGAGAGTATGTGGTATAATTTTGTCTTGGTGAATGCATGTTTCATCCTAGTATGTGTTGATCTGCACTCATGCCCTGTATTATAATCGTATTACCCATTACTTAGACTCGTATTATTCATCATTTAACTTTTCTCATGCTTCTATATCGTGGAATATGATTGAGTGATTTCTTACGCGTCGTCATGATTAGTTGCATGCATGTATCGTACGTTATATTGAGCTTTTAGCATCTTGTAGGATCCCCGGTTGTGACTTGTGCGAACTTGTATCTTACCTAGGTTGTTGCTGATTTTCTCTTGAGCTAGGTCCCTGATAGTGTGATTCTCCTCTTTCATATCATCTTAGGTGTTTTACTCAGTATTAGACTGATGTTGAATTCGATGAGCGACTTGCTTTTCGTGATGGTTATCTTAGCATACTTACATGTTACCTCTCGGTAGTGTTTTCCTATTACTCGGTTTTATCATCTCGCACTTGCATGAATGTAAGACTTGGCACATCGCATGATCACACACCACGCTATACCATGATTTTACATACGCATAACACTTGAATGTTAGGATGAATCTAATCGCATTATCTTGATTAATTGTATCCATGTTCGATATGTGTCGGTAGTGTCCTGTAGGGCTTATGATCCCCAATACGACTCACTAAATGATGATTTGCCATACTTATTTTATTACGTGAACATGCTTGTCCCATAATGTGATGATAGTCGTTATACCGTTTATGTGCACTATGATAGTTGTTCCTAGCATGCTTATAATCTTCCACTGGTAATGTCCTCTTGGTTACTCTCTGCAAGGATGCCTCATCCTTCATGAACATTATGTTGAATTCAATTAAATCACTCTTGACTATGTCTATGTCTTATCCTGTATCCCTAGTACCATGTATTACTTATGCTTTTAAATGTATCTCGTCATATGATTACATGTCGTTCTCAACCTATTATATGATCCTTGTTGCTAGATTTGATAATTGTCATGCCGCTCTTATGTACCCTCATATGACGCTTAGTTTGATTTTTATCATGTACCTCGTCATGTTATATTTGGCCTCATTTGTTGCCATGCTCGTGCATTGTTCATATACGTGATGTTTGTCATCCTCGTTAAGCTCTTCATGACCATTACTGGCTCCGCATATCTTACTTGAAATTGCTAGACATATCTGCTTCCCTAGAATAAAAGGCTATTAACTTATCTCACATGCATCCGTGTAGAATTCGATTATGTCTTTTGGATTGAATATGCATGTCGTTCTCCTTGAGATAGGTGCATGTTACTGTGGATTAATGTGACTGATATGCTCCATGATGAATTCATTTTGCTCGTCATAATTGTAACCTAATAGACTTTCATAAGGGCATCGTTGTATTCTCGGGTCGTAGTCTTGTCTCCAGTCTTGTCGTCTTAGCCTTGGTCCGTGTTTTATTCCGAAAGGAACATTGGGTGTCCGTCATTGTCACTCCTCTATCTCCGCTAACTTGTACTCTTACGCGATACATCGGACGAGCGACCGTATGAAAAAGGGAACGGGAAGTTAGATAGCGATAGAGCAGCGCAGCGGAAGCGTGGGCTCATAACCCACGGGCCTCAGGATCAACGATGTCGGCATGACAAACATGTTTCGAGGATGGAGGTTATTGAGTACGATATGAATTGCGAGCGAGTGTCCTCCGTTCGAATTGCTAATCCTTCTGAATTTGTTGATGATGATATTGCACTGACCTGCCGATGAGATTTATGTGTTGATGTGCTGACTTGATGATGAATGTTGCCTGATTGGCTGTTCTCTATGATGTTATGTTGATAATGCTAGTTAATATGATATAGACCTTATGCTTGATGATTTTCATGATTCCTTCTTCTTTAAACATGTGGGTGAGATCATTTGGTAGAGTGGTTGGAGAGTGGTGAAAGAATTTAAGCGATTAGGATGGTCGGTGGTTTTATGAGGTGAGTCGGGTGAGAAGGATGTTGGCTTAGGTAAGGCCGAGAGTGTTGGGATTTATAAGAGGCAATGCTTGGTGGTTCCGATGTGCTTCTAGGTGAATCTTGAGCGAGAGTGGTTAGGAATATGTCGGCTAAGTGGTGATCGAGGAATTCTTATAAAAGAGGTGTGGCTAGAAAGGCATGATGTTGTAACATTTTGGGAAGTGAGGGAAATTTAAGAAATGACCTTTATTAGTATCAAGGATATAGTATGAGAGGGTGCTCGGATACGAGGTTAGAGATAGGGGTTGAATTCTTAGAGATGGATGGCTAGTGAGAGTGCTTGGTGGAATGAGGGGCGAGATGGGAGTATCAAAATGAATTGGGATTTCTTCAAGGGATTTTGTCGGAGTTAGTGTTGTTGAGTCTAGAAGAGGATTAATCTTGGCTTGGGAGTGGGGATTGTGTTTTATTTTGACTTGTATGATGTGAGGAATTTTCTTGATTTTGTGATTTATTTATATTTGCTGGCATGATGTTAGATAACGACCATGATGAACCTGATATGGAATGATATTACATATTGTTATGCAATACTGAAATCTAATTGGTAGTGACTGGTGTTATCATGATATATCGAAGCATTGCTATTATGCTATGCGTTTTAGAAGCATGTTACGATGTGTTATATGAATTATGAGATAATAATGTGTTATTATGTGAAAGCATTGTGTTATATTATGTGGTGGTAAACATGATGTTATATTATGTTGTAGTAATCATGATGTTGTATTATATGGTTGACAAGCATGACTATTGATATGTTAAATGATGAGTATGACTTGGAATGTGAATATGATTTGTATATATATATGAGATAATGGTGCCTGATTACTAAATGATCGTTATATGACATTGTGATGAGTTAAGATGATTTCTAGAGAGCATGTTGACATTTTGATGGTGATATACTTCTTGATCTTCCCTTTTTATTGAATCTTAATAGCATGACCTTGACTGTATTGATGTTTTGACAAGTAGTTTTGTTCCGTTGACTTTTGATGAAATTTCGCTATGGCTAACCTTGCAAGTACTAATGATTGACGTGATAAAAATGTTATGCTAATGCTGGATAGAAATTGGATAGGATGACTATGTGAATTTATGGGTTAAATGATATCCCTTGATGGGACTGACCCTACTATAATTGCGATGCGATAGTGAGATATCCTTTATGACTTTTGGTGTGATATCGAGCTATGTGTTATGATTTTGGCATATTGTTGAGATGTGTATCATGGCCTTTAGTATGAGGTGGAGATATTGATGTGACCTTATGACACCGTGTTGGCATATGTTTGAGACTTGTCGTATGATGTACTAGTGGAAGATTTGTTGGTTATGTGGTTATGCATTTCTTATAGCTTGTGGTTCTTGCGTGAATTGAGATTGATAGATTGATTTGATTTTGGAAACTAGGAAGAGAATATGGGATTAGCCCTTAGAGGTGGATGATTCCACCTCCCAGCTTTTGAGTTTGATTGTTTGGTATGTGAGGAATTGATCTGGTGGTTGGAAGATTTTGACGAAATCTTGATTTGAAGGGATGTGACTTGTTTTGGTGTAAGGTTGCTTGATTAAACGTTGGATTTGAAGATTTTGAACGGTTTTGAAAAAGGACCAACTTGGATTGTAAAAGAATGAACAATACCGAGAATTTCAACGATTTTGAGGCTAATCTGTCTTTTCAATTGTGGAATCCCTTTGGAAACTTTTCAAACCCGGGCAACTCTATGATACTTCACGAAGTGGATACATGCACCTTATGGGGGCGCCTATAGGGTGTTTGCTAAGACCTAGTGATGCTATTGTAGAACTTTTAAAGTTGTGGTACTTCCGAAAAGTCGAAGCGAGGATGTGATAGGAGCGCTTATTGGATACTTGTCAAGGCCAATTGGAGGTGTCACGACTGTGACTCGGATGTTGTGAGAATTCCGGAAGACGCAACCGAGATGATTACAAGATCCCTGGACATGGTCCCTGGACTCATCAATTTCAAACTTCAACCCCTACTTTGTTTTGTTTTAGTCTCGGGGACGAGACTTGTTTTTATAGGTGGATGATGTAAAGGCCCGGATTTTAAATCCTAAATTTTAGGAAAAGAAATTAAAAATGAATTTAAATCGGGTTATTTAAAATCTCTTAAAATAAATTCCGGCATGATTTTAACGGATTTTTCCGACGGATTTCAATTCCGCTATTTTGACTTGAGATTTTGGAATATGAGCGAGATTTTATCGAATGAATTAATTCGAGTTTGGAAATCCGATTCGAAGTTTTGGAGTTGGGACGAGGTTGAGAGAGAGAGTTCCGCGTTTTATTATCGGGTATTTCAAATGTAGTTTTTGGTACCATTTTCCTCTTGAAACAACCCATTTTCCTCTTGAAACCGAGCACCAAGTTCACCCCGAATCTCCCTCTGTTAGCCGATTCAGGAACCCATCACCACCCAGCCTTGCCTTCTTGTCGCTCCAGGCGCCACCATTGTTTCTCTGAAGCCATCGACATTCAAGCCCCTCTTCCACCTCCTTCGTGTCCAAGCAGCAGCAACTTTCCGACGACCAAGACGGAGCCCAGTCCAGACGTTTGCCGGAGATCGAGTGCGAGCACCTCCCCTTTTCCTGTTTTGAGTCCGAGTAGGTAAATCCTTCGATTCCCCTTGTTCTTTATTTCAAATCTGCAGAAAGGCGGATTTTTAAGCCTTTCCCGTCGTCCTAGGCCGGAGAAAAGCCTTCCCCTTCGTTGAAGCCAGTACGGCCCGGAGCATCCTCGCCGGAATCGTCATGTGTCGATCGGTAATTTCCTTCTCATCCCCCTTCTTCCTTGCTCTCGTTTCTGTACTTTTGGTCGGTTGAGGTCGGAATGTTGTGTCGGTCTTCTGGGTGAGAGTTGGGTCCGGAAAGGGAGCCGCCGGCGGGAGCATTCTTCTTCTTCTTCCTCCTTCGTTCCGTTGTCACTGGTACGTTGTTCTGAGATTGGGGAGAGTGTTGGGTGTGGGCTCAGGTTTGGATCCGGGTCCCTCGTCCGATTTATAATGTTTGGGGAATGGCTCTCTTCTTTTCTTTCCGGGTCTTCACTTGGGGCGGGTTCAGATCTTCTCATTTCTGGGTTTGTCTTGGGCTGAGCTTGGGGCAGTTGGGTCGTGGGCTAAATGAGTCGTTGTTGCTATTTCATTACTACATGTTGTCATTTGTTTTGTATATTTGATAATTGATATATTATATATTTTGTGGTATACATATTGTTAGTCACTCTTGCTATATATATAATGCTTGTATTTAATTATTGTTAGTGTATATTATTCTGAGGTTTTTGACAAATATAATTTTTGGAAAATTATTTAAAAAGGAGTTTTCAAGTTTCAGAAATATCTTTTAAGGATTTGTGTTTAGAAAGCCAAAATGCCGGAGTTAATTCTATAATATGATTTTGAGTTATTGGTTTTAAGGTTTCAATGTTTAATGTCGTGATTCTTTGTCTTGGTTTGATGATGTTGGTTTTGAGAAGGAAGTTTGAAAATATGGTCGGTACGATTTTATTAATGGGTTTGATTGAAGGTAAATGATTTTGGTTGATGTTGATCGTATCGGAAAGGTTTTGGGAAGTGGTTTTATCATCGATTGGTTTTGAGTATGTTGAGAACTTCGGTTTCGTATGTATGAATATCGGTCCGGTAGCTTATGGCAATGGCTTGATGATAGGTGTGTATTGCTTTTGGATTGCTTTGGACTTGCATTTGGGCCCTTGATTGCATTATCCTGCTGTTCTGCATCTTCAGGTAAGTTCCCTAGGGGGCTTACTCAGGTTGGACATTCATGCCTGTTGTTGCATTTTATGTTAGGTGTTGCATATGCATAAAAGCATATCATGTAGTATCCTGTTTAGGTTGCACTAATTGAATGAGCATTTGCTTACTTTATGCGTTTGAAACAGAACGGCCGTTATCTGTGATAGTCCTAGAGTCATTGCTAGGGTCATAGGGTAGCCCAGCCTCATCGGGTACCCTGAGTCAATCGAGTCATGAACTTCCTTATATTATGAGATGTCTGCGGGCTTTATTGTGGAGCGGGTTAGGCATGCGTGCCCCCCGATTATGATGGAATGCATTCACGAGCTGGCCAGTCTCCGCCCTATCGGAAGGGGGTGGAGGTAGGAGAGGGATATGCCATTTGGCATTGTCTTGGGCCCTTTACAGTATTTCTGCACATTATTATAACTAGGAGCATGCTAGTGTGTTTGACTTTCGTAATGCATTAGAGCATCTTTATTAGGTATAGCACATACTATGTGGCCTCAGCGAGGACTGCCGGTCCCGCATGAGTGGCTCGATCTGACTCCTTTCCCCGTTCTTTTTTGTAAGGTATTTTCTGCAGACTTTGATTGCTCGATGTCTATATGACGGGGTTCCCTTTTTGCGAATCGAAGAACCTGGCTAAATCTCTAACTCATTATAAATGGTAATCATCCACTTATGTTTTGGTTTTGACCCGGCTCTGCCGTGGCGCTTTGTATCTTAATTTTGCTCCCGTCTTGCTTCCCTTTGAAATGAATTTCGCGAGTTAGTCCCTAGGACAGGTTAAGGGTACCCAACGACCCTACGATATTTTCAGGGTTCGAAATCCCTCTTTATTACTGACCATAAAAATGAGTTTGAAACCTCGACCCGTACCTGGATTGCAAGATCCGAACAAGGGGTTTTATCCCTTGAAACGTAACCCGGAAATCATAATTCTGGGCCGTTACAGCACCCGAGCACGTCCAGCTCCTCTCTCCGACACCCGAGCACGTTGAGCATCACAGCGGGGACCCGAGCACACCAGGAGCCACCCCGAAGCGCCGGAGAGCCGCCATTGAGCCCATCGACACCCCTTTCTCTGGTTTTGGGTTTAAGCGTGGTAAGGCTCGATTTCACTTTCTTTCGCCCCCTAACTGAGCAAGGTCGCACCTTTAACCCCCCTTGCTCCCTTCCTAGGCCAATTTCGCCTGATTCAGTCTCCGACGAGTCCAATCGAGCCCCAACGGCATTTTCCGGCGAGTCGACGCCCTCGGTGAGCACTCCCTTTCTCTCCCTTTTCCTTGTCTATTTGAATCCTTGGATGTCGGTTGGGTGGTTGGAGCTCGGAATGGACGCCGGCGAGCCTCCCCTCTCCCGTCTTCGAGATCTGTAGGTGAAACGGAAGGAGGAAGAGGAACAGTGTTCCTTCTCTCCCCCGTTTCCTCTATCCGGCCCCAGTACCATGTCACACGCCTTGTCAGCCGATGGGCCCACATCCTCTTCTAATTTCGGATTTCATTTTGATGGGGTAATGAGTAGGGGTGGGCACAAATCCCGCAAATCCCGATCCCGTCCCGATCCCGTCCCGGTCCCGTCCCGATCCCGTCCCGATCCCGGTGGGATTTAGGACAAAATAGCGAATCCCGTCCCGATCCCGTCCCGCAAAAATTATGCGGGACGAAACGCGGGACGATCCCGGTGGGATCCCGCAAATCCCGTCCCGCATATAATAATAATAATAATAATAATAATAATAATAATAATAATAATAATAACAATAATAATAATAATAATAATTTTTATAATAATAATAATATTATAATATTATAGAATAATAATAATATATTATTATTATTATTATTTTTAGAAAATATTATTTAAAACTATAATAATAATTTTCAATTTATAATAATAATAATAATAATATTATAATATAATTTAATAATAATATTAATTTATATTAAAATTATTATTATTATTATTATTATTATTATTATTATTATATCATATTATATTTTTTTCTTGTAAAGTATAATTATTTTATAATAATAACAATAAAAATAAGTAGCATTATTTTATTTTATTTTTAATTATAACGTGGGATTATTATTATTATTATTATTATTATTATTATTATTATTATTATTATTATACCCATTTAGAGTTACATAAGGCAAATAGCTAATTAAATACGGTATTCTTCCTAACTATCAATCGATAATTAGACAATATTGGTAAATCTCGTCTCAATTCCTTTCCGTCCTGATCTAGTAAGATAATGTAGCCAAATATGTTGAACATTATAATTAATTATACAATCATTGTATGAATTAATAATAGTATTATAATATTAATATTAATAATAATAATAATAATATTATTATTATTGAATAATATAGTTGAGAATAATACCGTATTCAACATATTATACTAAATAATGAATTATGAAAGCATTTTTCACTTTGCAAATTTATATAATATTTTATTATTTTTATATGCGGGACAGGGCCCGTCCCGTCCCGATCCCGTCCCGTCCAGACACCATCCCGTCCCGAAAAAAAAATTTCAATCCCGTCCCGATCCCATCCCGAAAAAATTTCGCGGGACGAGTCCCGTCCCGGCCCAATCCCGTCCCGTCCTGTCCCGTGCCCACCCCTAGTAATGAGTGGGTTGTTGGGCCTTTTTCATTCAAACAACATAAAGGGTTGTGGGCCTAATTTTTAAGGAGCTAAATGTTGGACCTAATTTTCTAAAAAATGAATTTGGGTCTGTTTTGCAAAAGGGGCTCGGTTTGGCATTTTTACAAAATAAAGGGGGTTGTTTTATAATCTTTCTAAAAATAAGTGCAAGATCGATAAATTAAAAAGGGTTGATTTCCTTATTAAACATAATGGTTGGGATCTTTTAGGAATTTGAAAATGTTTTATGAAAGTGTTTAATAAAGGGGTCAGTTTAGTAATTTAAAAAGGAGCTGAATTTTTATTAAATAAAAATGGTTGGGAATTTTAAGGGATTTGGAAATATTTTATGAAAGTGTTTATAAAATGGTATTTAAAATATTATATAATATTAATTGAGATTTAGAATATAAAATATTATTATTGAGATTTAAAGGTATAATACTATGGTGATTAAAACAGAAATAATATTATGAGACTTGGATTTTAGAAAAAGGAATTTGATGAACTTCTCCCAATGACGGAATTTCTAACTAGTCAACTCGGTTTTCAAAACAGGTTTCGGGACTAACTCGGGAATTATGTGCTCAATGACTAACTAGCATGATTGGTGTGATGATTGTCTAATATCATGATTTGTATGGACTAATGGCATGATTGGTCGACTAATAGCATGATGAAATGTTAAGATTATTTATCGTTAACTTATGCGTTGAGATATGATGAATATGATGCACTTGAGATATGTGATATGCGAATATATGGTTATGAGTATATGAATGTGGATGAATGGAATGATAAGAACGATATGGTATTGGGGAATGTGAAAATGTGATGAATGATTGAACTTGAAGAAACGACGATTGCGATATGTTTGTTATTCTCGTTGAATGATGTATGCTTGCGTGCTTGAACGATTAGACGTAGACTTATATGTGTTTTGATATGTATCTAGGTGATCTTTAATCTATCGTAATGCTTGCCTTGCTGTTCTGCACTACCAGGTAAGTCTCTTCGGAGCTTACTCAGATTGAAATAGAGTTATTCCCTGCTTTAGGTGCATGATATACTAGGTGCTTGCATTCATGATCAGCATGCCATGTAGTACCATGCTAGGTTGCATCGATCGTTGAGCATTCTATTTCCTTATGTGTATGTAAACAGAACGGCCGTTATCTGTGAAGTAACTAGAGTCATTGCTAGGGTTACAGGACGACCTAGTCTCATCGGGTCCTGTCCTGAGTCAATCGAGTCATTAACTTCCTTATATTATGAGATGCCTGCGGGCTTTATTGTGGAGCGGGTTAGGCATGCGTGCCGCCCGATTATGATGGAATGCATTCACGAGCTGGCCAGTCTCCGCCCTATCGGAAGGGGGTGGAGGTAGAAGAGGGATATACCACTTGGTATTCTGTGCTAAGGCCTTATTATTATTATGCACTTGATCTTAGGAGCATGTTAGTGTGTTAATATCCCGCCATGCATCTAGAAGCATCTTTATTAGGTATAGCGTATATGTGTGCTTAGGGTTGGGATGTAGAGCTAAAGTGGGCATCGATCTGATCCCGCCCCCTATCAATTTTTTTAGGTATCCGTTATGCTTACTACTTTTGATGCTGATTTGAGTCCATGACCGCTGGGTCTAACATGGCGGAAAGAGAGAGTTGAGATTCCAACTTCACCAATTTAATTACGGCTCGAATTTCATATTTTGACCCGGCTCTGCCGTGGCACCCCTTTGTATTATGCTTTACTTCCGCTATTTGTGTGACCTTTGGTTTTCCACGCTTAGACTTATGACAGGTACAAGGGACTTCCCCGGGGATTCCAACGATCCCTTCGAATTTTGGGTATGAATTCCCACTTGAAAACGTTAGAGTAGAATTTCAAACCTTCAACCTGTACTCGGGGCGCAAGATCCTAACGAGGGGTTTCATCCCTCGAAACGTAACCCGGGAATTATAATCTCGGGCCGTTACAACTGAACTCAAAGGATGAAGTGCCTACAAATACAAAAACACATTATTTTTTAACAAGCCATCCGTTTTCAGTTAATGGAGAGCTTATATAAGAGTTTCAACAAAACTTTCATATTCACCTCTAGATCTGTTACTTTTCATGATTCTGCCATGGAATAACCGAAAAGAGGAAGAAGGGGAAGCTTCCGTGTTGTGTATTATTCCTAGCCTATGAAACAAGTCACAAACCCGCAGCACGTACAACAAATGGTTGTAACTAACTGACACGTATAATTTCCCACGGCATGAATGAGCACTCAATTTGCAGATGATGCAGCTACAATTGCAATACAGCTAACGATATTCAAAGCAACTCAATTTCTATCTCAATTGAATACAATTGATCAAATAGTTTATTCTCCAATGCACCTTACCTGTTCCTCTCCAATGCAGAAAGAGCAATCGAAATCGTCCTCTAAGGTGGAACATTCCACCTCTTCCTCTGCAGAGATGGATGTGGCAGCTCCGCAATCTCGAGGTTCTGAACGGCCAACACATTGATCAAAGTCGGATTCAGGGTCGTAGCTTGAGACCAATCTTGCCTTGCCTTAGGGCACTCGATGTTCCTCCCACAACAATACAATGGTGTTTACCCGTGCAATTCATCCTCTCTCCTCTCATAACGCAACCAGGCGGAGAGAACGATCTTCGTGTGGACATCAACAGCGTGTTGTCTGGCAGATTTGAGGCTTCGCCTGAACAATTTGGGATCGAAAAAACCCTTGAATTAAGTTTGCGCATTGCTCACGATAAGCTTCAACTTTGTCGAACTGAGGACAATCATCGATCTTCCTGTAGACATCAGCTACGGTTTGGACGAAATCAACTGATTTAATGAAGGAATTGGTGTCTTTTAATTAATGTGTAAAATATAATAGGATTAAAATGGAGATTTGTAATGTGAATAGTTTAGGTAATTATAGTGCTTTGCTATAAGCCAATTATAATTTATAGATTAAAATGGATTTAATCTATTGTTATTTTATTCGGGTCCTATAAGGTCACACACACAAAAAGTATTATGAATTGGATAATTGATCGATGATAATAATAGGTTATTATTGTTGATATAATATCTTTATGGAAAGATATTGTGGATAGAAGATAAAAGATAAAGGCAAGTTATTAGGAATAAGTTTGATCTAGCTAGTTTGTGCTCTATATAAGGATAGTTTTTGAGATCAAATCTTAACCTAGTTTTTTGGACATTGTGCATCTTTTCTTCTCCCACCAAAAACTACTCCTATCCCGGGAACGGAGACAAGAAGATCCAATCCCGTGCTCGTGTGGACCAAGTAGAGGAGTCGAGGCTCTCTTCTCTAAAGGTGATTCCGAATCAAGGTTCCACACAAGAAAGATATGACTTTTCCCTTCTGTATTGTTCATATCAATTCATGCATGAGATCCCGAATTAGATGTTAGAAAAGAGTTTTCTACAATTCTGTTGCCCATCTAATTATCCTACATTTAAGACACGGATCAATCTGTGGCTCGAGGAGATCAGTGGAAGGTAATCCGCTGGGAAGTAGAGATTCTTGTATAGAGATGGAATGGAGGATCCGTGAGTCCAGGTTGGAGTAGCTCCGATGAGATTTGGATCTGATCGAGTTGACCCGGACGTGGTCCTGGATATGGTGAAGCAGGTTGTCACTAACGCCAGTGCTGCCACCGTCATGGAATGGAGGCAGAGCTTCAACTAGATAAGAAGAATGTTAAATTAAAAGAGAGGTAGTTTAGGTATTAAGATAAAATTATGGACATTTACTTAATTGTCAAATAAAAATGGACATTTACTTAATTACAAATCATAAATGGATATTCTACCAAATTTTTCCTATATTATATATAATATAAATGAGAAGTTGCATGTAACATATAACATCTTTTCGTTAATTGTATTAATACTCCATGTGTTAATTAAAACATACTCCCTCCGTTCAACAAAACTTGTCGTTTACTATTCACGCACGCTTTTTTAGAATGATAAAAACTATATAAATTATTCATTTTTTTTAAAATTTTTTTTAACAAGTTTGTACTTATTAATAATAACTACGAAATTGTTAAAAAAAATTATTTAAAAAGTCGATATTTTATATAGTTTTTAGCTCCTAAAAAAGCGTGCATGAATAGTAAAACGTCAAGTTTTGTTGAACGGAGGGAGTATCGTTTAGTCATTTACTATTCATACACACTTTTTTAGAATGATAAAAACTATATAAAATTTTAATTATTTTTACATTTGTTTTTATAAATTCATACTTAATAGTAATAAGTATGAAATAAAAAAAATATTTAAAATTTTAATATTTTATATAGTTTTCAACACCTAAAAAAGTGTGCATGAATAGTAAAATGTCAAGTTTTAATTAGCGGAGGGAGTATTAATTAATAAAAAAAATTATCTCCTCACTTGAATTAATATTAAGATAATAATTTTCCCAATTTTTAAGATATATGTATTTTTTAAAAATTATATCCTCGTCTGAATCAATTTTTAACATAATAGTTTTTCCAATTTTTAAGATATATGTATTTTTTTAAGATAATAGTTTTCCTAATTTTTAAAATTATCTCATACACTTAATCAATACTAATATATAGTATATCTTAACATAACATTTTTTTTTTATAATTTTTCTATCTTTAATCCAATTCTATCAACAATTATTATTTTTTTTAAAAATATTTATTGGATGAGAGATGGAAATTTCATAAAGTTAAAATAATAAGGTTTTTTTGTAACGTGAGGTGTTCTGAGGTTGTCGATTAATTCCCCATGGGGCCGAGCCCTAGCCTACAAAGGACTCGAACCGATAAGCCAGACAGTAAGCCACTAGGCAAGCTCATCTAGTCAATGATGGCTTGAGCACCCACTAATTATACAAAGGGTAAGGAGTGAGATTTGAACCCTTGATATCTTGTAAATTAAAATAATAAGTTGTCTAAGGTTTATATTATATTTGTATAATAAAAGATCAAAGATGTATGCCTATAAAAATTAAATAACCAATTATAATTACAGATTCTCACGACACATTTTTTTTTCTAAAAAATTATTTGGGTTTAATATATTAATATATAATGAAATTTATTTAGATTTAACATTTAGTTTATTTTAGAATTATATATCTCAATTATTAGAAAGTGTATTAATAACAAATTTATTTAAATTCCCACTATGCGGCTTTTGAACTAGTCAAAGGTATAATATGTTTCAAATTCAATTGAGAAAATGGTAATAAATATACCATTTCTCTTGGCCCATTGCAAAAATAATCCTCCCCTAGCCCAATTTGTAGAAATGTCAAAAGGCACAATAATTTGCAAAAGTAACCGGTTGTGGGAACCTGTTACTCCGGATGAACTTTTAATTGCAATTTGGAAAGAGAAAATGGTAAAAAGAAGACATCACATCACGGTCATCTCTCATACTCGCCATTTCTGAAACCCGTAGAAATTCAAAAGACTTGGAGGAGAAAACCACCATTGCCAAAGCTTGGAGGAAGCACCTGGTGCGACGCCGGAACCGAGAGAGAGAGAGAGAGAGAGAGAGAGAGAGAGAGAGAGAGAGAGAGAGAGAGAGAGAGAGAGAGAGAGAGGCTGCTGCGACGCCGGAACCGAGAGAGAGAGAGAGGAGGAAACCACCATTCAAGGGAGGGACGACCCGACATTGGAGAGAGACGACAGTTAGTGCCCAATCTGCCATTGAAGAGAGGTTATCCTCCATTTTCTATCTCTAAGCTTTCTCCTTTTATGGTAGTTTGGGGGTTTGAATGCATGTAAATTCGATTTGGGTCGGTGGGAAGAATTTGGTGAATGGGGTTAGAAATTTGTGAAGGGGAAACCCTAATTGTATGTGTGGTGGGCGGTTTGGGGATAGGGGTGGAGATTTGTCATTGATGCTAAGTTGGGGATGAAATTGAAGGTCCAAATAGGGTAGAAACGATTAGACAACCCCCATGAAATAATGAAATTTGGAATTTGATAACTCGTCAATGGCGAGCGGAGTCGTTTTTGTGGATAGGGGAAACGATTAAATGGCTAGGTATAGGAAACTCTAGGTTGGCTTCGATTTGGGGAAGTAGGGGACAACACATATGACTTGTCTTCGATTAGTTATAATGGATAGTGTCTTTGAAAAACTCATGGTTTTAAACAAACCATGATGCTCGATGTAGTCTGGATAAATCTACTTAGGTACTCATGGTTTTAAAAAATTTCTCGCATAAGGGATAATGAAGATGATCTATACAAGATTTTAGAGGATTAGGGATTAAAGGCTAGCAGCTCCTTTGAGGCCATAGTTTCAAGTCTCATGTGCTAGTTTGTTGTTGGTGTTGTGGTAAAGTGTTGTTTTTTTACCCAATCACACTCGTGATCAACCTAATTTTGTTGCCTAACTATATGCTCATGATTCTTATGATATGAAGTTCTTTGAGTTTCGTTACTCTTGTATATTGAATAAAAAAAATGAAGATCCTCAAACCATCTGATGTCTTAAAGCAATCATATTCAGTTGTTGATGGTTTTTCGTGGCATTTGTGTAGTGTTGTCATTTGGATAATGTTAAATTTTCTGGTAGGAACATTATTTTGACTGGCTAGGCATTCGTATATACTGGCAAGGATTATTGCTGAAATGAGTATTATCTGAATGACAGATTAAGGACAATGACGAAATCGAAAGGAAAAAACGCCGCGACGCCGTCGAGCAAGAATGTATCACCTGTTATCACTTCTGAGACATATTAGGGGCCTTATTTATTTGTCTTGGTGATTTTAACTGTTTGGGCTTGTGTGATATTTGTGCAGGCGACACTAGCCCTTCCTCCGACAAACTATTTTAGAGGGAGGTCGAACCAGTTCTCCAAGATGGCCATGTTGAAAGGAATGGACGATGACCTAGCTGCCGCTGATTGGCAAATGTTGAAGGACAGCAGGCTAGGGGGCATTGTAAAGATCGGAACTAATGTGCCATATTGCTCAGCCCTGATCCATTACTTCCTCGAGAGGCAACTGACTTATGTCGGTTAAGAAATGTTGTTGTTCGTTGTGTTAGGTTGACTTGATAAACTTGTTAGCATTTCGAACTTTTGGAACCTTGTGTTTTTTACTACATATGTATGTTGTCGAGACTTGGTTATATTTATTATAGATGGTTGTGGCTAATGTTGCGTTATTATGCATTTTGTTTGGGTGTACTTGTCGTTTTTCTTATGGTTGACAGTTTCTGAGATATATAAAAGATGGTAAGGGATTGCCTGTTATCGGCTTAGTATTTGATGAGATTGGCTAGGGAAAATATTATAGTGGCTAGTAAGTACAAAACCTCGTACCAATGTGAAACTAAACGCTCAACTATGCACAAAATAAACGACCAAAACCCCAAAGTTTCCCTGATTGACATGCATACTACCAAAATACTACCTTCCTCAACATACCCAAAAGATGCGGTATCCCAGTACACAATCATATAATCGCCTATCCATGCCACACTTCCTTAAGTCCTCAATGTTAGTGTTCACTACGATTTTTTTTCACCTTGATACAAGGCTCTTCCCAATAAGCTCGGACGTTGCCTGTCGATCGTGGTTATGCCTAACATTAATGCCGCATGTGTGCTTCTGCACAAACTTCCACAATTGCCATGTGTATCCCTGTGTATGTCTAGATATATTCCGTTGATGACTAGGATTTCCCTTTTCCTGGCTAGTAACTGAATTTATGGGTTTTATTCTTCCAACTTGACGTAGGACACATCCACTTGCACTCGGGATCGATGCACACCACGGAGTAGACTTCCGGCGACGACCTCTTCACATGTGTGTCAAAACAGTCCTCCCAACCATGGAGCGACTTCCATGTTGGCTTCCACCTTCGTTCACCGAAGCGTACAAAGGAAGGAGCCATGGCCCATCGCCACCCCTTGAGTTGCAGTACTTGAAAGCATCCCAGTCACTTTCATCATCCACTTGAATCGGATAACATCCATCCGTCTTCGTATCGAGTAGATATTTCAACTCCAACTCGTAGCACCTCGGGTCAACCGCGAGCTTCTCCATTATCTTGCTCCTAACGGACCCAAACGACATGGTCTCCTCTATGAGCATTATTTTGTGGGCGTTTTGACCTTGATACACCCATCCTCCTCTGAGATGCTCCCATCGATCATTGCAAACGAGAGTAAGTAAGACCACCCCTTTCTCCCCTGTGAAATAAAGAGGTTAAGATGGTCCTCTCAGTATCGGTTAGAGGTAAGGGAAGGATGGGGAAAGTCCATTACTCTGAATACAAAACAAAAACCATACTTACTCATATTCGTTGATGTATATTTTACGCAATTGGCACGTGTATCCCTGTCTATGGCTACATATCTTCGGTTGATGACTAGGATTTCCCTTTGCCTGGCTAGTAACTGAATTTCTGAGATTTATTCTTCCAACTTGACGTTAATGGCAGCCATGGGGAAGAATCAGATGTTTTGCACTTTTTGGTCCACCTAGCGAGCTCCCCCATCTCCTTTTATACTCCCTCTGAAAACCGATAAAATCCCCATGTGATTTCCCTCCATTTTGCCTTGGCGGGAAATTTTTTTTGTGAAAAGTGAACCCTCTCTCTCCTAGCATTAAATGCTGGTTATTCCAAGCTTCCTCACCCTCTCTCCCAGCGTCACTGTCAACCCTCTGCAGTCCTTCCTTTTTTTTTTTTTTTTTTTTTTGCCAAAATGATTACACTCCCTCCCTCTTTCCAGTCGACATGTGTCCCACATTGTCACAGCTTTTCCCGGTTTGTGCAAAGGGTAACCGGCAATCTGTTGGGCTTAATTTGCAAGAATGACAATTTATCATGCCTTTGCTAATTTTCTGGGTGGAGGTTATTTTAGCAAAGTGGAAGATGAAATGGTATATTCATACAAATCATCCAATTCAATTTTCTTTTATTAGAAGTTTAATTTTGTAAATTTCACATTTTTATGTCAAATTTTTTAATTCTTTATATTAATGATTCATATTTTTTAATCAAAAGATTCAATTTTTGTAGTTAATTAATAAAGGGTTGGATGTTATGCATACACGTTTTAGTAGTGGATGCATTGTCTAAGACTCTAAGCTTCCGTGTTTGCGACTACATTGTTTACCACTTGTATCTTTTAGGAAAGTAATAAGAGGTGAATTTGCTGGTCAATTTTGTCTTTTCTTTATTTTTATGTCGTTGATAAACCATCCTCGAAAGTGGCTTTCATGTTTCCAGATTGGCAATAGAATGTTTGATAAGGTTGCACACCTTTGCCACCCTACATGGGGGTCGATATCTACAACAATTCTAGTCTTTCACACCCCATCCGTAAAGATGTTACCGGTTAGAGCTTGCTCATCTGAATTCTTTTCTAATAAAAAAATTTTAAAAAAAAAATCTGCAGGGTGTGAGATTTCCTCGTATGGCAATTAGCAAACCTTCTTACAATCCATCGAGTGAAGAGAACTTTTATTATGTAAAGAACAAGTGTATGCAATTTTCAATAATAAATTAACCTCATAATCCAATAATTTATTCCATAGCAAAAAGACAGTATATGGTATATAACAAGTATTTTCTAATCAGTAAACTATTGTTTAACGGAATAAGTAGTAAATTCATCTTATAAATTATGCTACTACGGCTAAAACTTTGATTAAGTAGTAAATTATTTTGATTGAATGAAGAAATAATTTATTTTTTTTTTTGATTAGGTAAAAATTCGATGGTGAGACAAGCCCGACTCATCGATAGGCCGACAAAGTCTGTAGACGGTGAACCGTCAAAAGTACAACCTAAAAATACAGACATACAGACAATAAGCAAAATGAAACAAGCAGAAGATAAACTCTACAATCAAATGACCCAAGAAGACCAACTCCCAAGAAGTTGAGGAAGCCGCCAAAGAACGAAGCCAAGCACCACTGAACAGTGGCACCGCGGGCCAGCGGTACAGCAGGACTTTATCTCCTGTGGGTAGTGCAGACGAACTCCAAGGAAACTCTATCCTGAATACGGAGTCGCCCTGAGCGCACCACCTCGACCTCAGCCAGTCCCGACTCCAGACTCCACACCCCCCAACCAAGCAGAAGACCTCCAAGAAACATCGGAAGTAGAGCCGCGAGCAGCTCGAACAAAATGCCAACAAGATTTCAACTACAAGAATAAAGTCAAGCCCTTACGGAATTTACTCAAACCCTTTCGGAAATTTTGTTAAAAATAACACCAATTTTAGAGTTATGTCCATTTTGTACTTTGCCTTAACTTATGGAACTACGAAGTCATGACATTCGTCCCGAAAATTCTAGTGTTAGCTATATATATTATTGGGTGAGTTTTCATTATCAATCGAAATGCTACTTCTCTTCTAGGTCAAATTTTATATATATAAAAGAAAAGAAAATAGCGAGTGTAATTATTAGTTATATTCACACAAATTAACAAGTTAAGTTATGCAGAAGATGGAGTGAGAATGATCGACCGTTAAGATGGCATCTTTCAACAGCTACCCCCATTCCATTGCTTAAAGCTACCGAAACTCCTTTTTCCCTCTCAAATGACCTCAACCAGAATTTATAAATGCACACATATTCTACATCTCCAACAACCAGTAGGTGATCCATCCTTTGCCCTTATAGTTCTACATTTCTCCTTTGCACCCCTCACCCTCCACTCCATTTCCCTTCCTACTGTCCGTGTTCAATTGAATCGCTAGCTACATCGTTAGGGTTAGGGAGGAGTAGCCCATTTCGCTATTAGCTGTTTCTATCTATAGATCACAGCGATGAGACTATACCTCTCGGGCTGTATTCTCCTCGCCCTCATTGCTTATGCTGGGGCTTATGATCCGTTGGATCCGAATGGCAACATTACCATCAAGTGGGATGTCATGTCTTGGACTCCTGATGGCTATGTGGTATGTATATAGTGATCTGTTTATAATGATGAAAAAACTGAGGATTACTGTTTTATCATGGAATGTAAACTGGTGTTGACAATGGCAGGCGATGGTGACGATGAACAACTTCCAAATGTACAGGAGCATAATGAGCCCTGGGTGGACAGTGGGTTGGACGTGGGCTAAAAAGGAGGTGATATGGAGTATGGTGGGGTCGCAGACGACTGAGCAGGGCGACTGCTCCAAGTTCAAAGGCAACATCCCTCACTGCTGCAAGAAAACCCCTACCGTTGTAGACCTCCTCCCCGGGGTCCCCTACAACCAGCAGATCTCCAACTGCTGCACGGGCGGTGTTGTCGCTGCTTGGGGGCAAGATCCGTCCTCTTCCGTCTCCCAGTTTCAGGTACCGGTTCCCTACCTAAATCATTCTTAACTGCAGGTGATGTATATTTGTTAAGCTGTTGATCTGCCTCAATCTAGGTGAGTGTGGGACAAGCCGGTACTTCCAACAAGACGGTGAAGCTGCCCAAGAACTTTACCTTGCTGGGTCCTGGTCCTGGATACACTTGTGGCCCTGCTAAAGTTGTGCCCTCCACCACCTTCCTTACCCCTGACCATCGTCGCAAAACACAGGCCTTGAGTAAGCTTCACTCTTTACTTCCCATGTCCCTTCTTTCAGGAAAATTACTTCAACCAAAAAGCAATACTGATAGGCTTGCTTGCTATTGTTTGTTTCTCACGCTTGTCTGAATGCAGTGACATGGAATGTCACCTGTACTTACTCACAGTTTCTAGCAAGAAAGCATCCTGCTTGCTGCGTCTCCCTGTCGTCTTTCTACAATGAGACGATCACCCCATGCCCAACATGCGCTTGTGGATGCGAGCACAAGAAGGATTGTGTGCAGTAAGTCATATATTAACCATTGAAATGATGGCAAAACCCAAACTTTGAAGGAGGGTAGTTTTTCCTTCTCATAGTGAGTGACCTTAATTGCATTGAATGTGTAGGAGCGGCTCTAAAATTCTTACTAAGGTGGGAGTGAACACACCAAAGAAAGACAACACCCCTTTGTTGCAGTGCACGCACCACATGTGCCCAGTTCGGATCCACTGGCACGTGAAGCTCAACTACAAGGACTACTGGCGAGCCAAGATGACCATCACCAACTTCAACTACAGAATGAACTACACTGACTGGACCCTAGTTGTTCAGCACCCGAATCTCAATAACGTCACTCAAGTCTTCAGCTTCGCCTACAAGCCTCTTGTTCCCTATGAATCAATAAGTCAGTTCCTCTACTCTGTACCTCAATCCAACACTACTTTGACTTCTAATCCCTTCAATCTTTATTGCTCTTGCTAATTTAAATTCTTCCCTTGCATTTCAGATGACACAGGGATGTTCTATGGAACAAAGTTCTACAATGACCTTTTGATGGAAGCAGGACCGCTTGGAAACGTTCAGTCAGAGGTGCTGCTCCAGAAGGATGCAAATACCTTCACCTTCAAGCAAGGGTGGGCATTTCCTAGGAGGGTTTACTTCAACGGCGATGAGTGTATGCTACCGCCTCCAGATACCTACCCCTACCTACCAAACTCGGCTTCTGTCACTTCAATCTCAGTTCTGATGATGGTTCTATCAGTACTTGCTTTCATATTTGGTCACCTATGAGATTGCTCTTGGAATCTGATAATTTTGATGAAGTTGTTCAATTACGAGCCATGTAAGAGAACTGATGCAGATTACAGAGAACGAAGTAACAGGACCGCGATCATCTAATAGACATCAAATTTTTTCAAAAGAAACAGGGATGTATTCTGAATCTTGTAGTGTAAATGAATGGATATGTAAACATTGTAATATTCAGCATACAACATAATATACTTCCCCAATTATCCATTCTGTTTCTTTGCCCTTCTCTGTGGTTTGATTATAGAAATTCAAATGGATCGATGGAGATTAAGTTTGCTTAGGTGCACCAAAGTAGACAATAGGCCAAGGTCAAGACACTGAACTAGCATTAGGATTTCTATAGTTCATATTCACAATAGAACTGTTTAACAGAGATAAATAATATACAAACAAGTCGAATTAGACATGTCATAAAACAGGGAGAAATGGAGAAAATAAGAGTATGTCTTACTGATATAATATAAATCTTAGACTTGTCTGATGGGAGACAAATGATACTGCAGCTCAATGTATATGAAACCTTCACCAACATGCCTTCATTTGTCATAATGAATTGTCAAAATTTCGGTGGATGAAAGGGAGGTTGGCTCAAGAACAAGTGAGAATGAATACGAAGGCCAACAATGAAGTCAATGTGAAAGAGAAAAGAAGGGTTTTTTGTGGAGGACTTGTGTTTGGCAAGAAGGGATAGGAATCTGGGGGTGGCATAACACAGTTATCTCCGTTGAAATAGACCCTTCTGGGGAAAGCCCATCCCTTTTCAAATGTAAAGGTGGATGACTCCTTTCGGAAGAGAAGTTCTGACTGCACATTTCCATAAGGCCCAGCCTGCATGAGCAAATCGTTGTAGAACTTAACTCCCCATAGCATTGCAGTATCATCTGTCAAAAGAAACCAAGAGAAAAATGTCATACCCAACCATTGTTTTTTGCTTAGAAAAGCAACTTACTAAGAATATGAAGTATGAACATCAAATTTGGTGAAATCATAATTGATACGGCTATGAATATTTGAAGATTTTGAACTTACTTAAGGTTCCGTAGGGTGTTAATGGCTTGTAATTGAAGCTGAAACTTTGGGTAAGGCTATCAAAGTTGGGATGCTGCACAACCAAGTTCCATTGCGTATAGTTCATCCTATAGTTGAAATTTGTAATAGTAACCTTAACACGCCAATATTCTTTGTAGTTGAGTTTCACATGCCAGTGAATACGGATAGGACACATATGGCTTGTACATTGAACCAATGGGGACAAATTGTTCTTATTTTGATTCGAACCAGAAACAACAGAAGCCAAGTACGTAGAATCAGACCTGGCATAGCATAGAAAAGCACGTTATTTTCAAACCCAAAGAACTAGGGAAGGAATATGTTTCATGTATCTGTAAAGTAGATGACAATACAAAAGACGGGGAAAAAAGGGAACTAGTTAAAGCTTACTGCACACAGCTTCCAGATTGACTTGTGTTCTGGCAGCCACATGAACATGTAGGACAGCTTACTATGGTTTCGTTGTAGAAGGACGAGAGTGAGACGCAACATGTGGGAGCCTTCTGAGCCAAGAATTGTGAATACGTGCATGTAACGTTCCATGTCACTAGATACACCAAAAGAAAGGAAAAGATTGAGTCAGTGATCTACAAAACTTTCAACAAATGCAACACAAATTTCCTAGTCATATTAATTTATAATCTCTAAAGATTAGTTCAAAGAGTAAAGGCATGCTATTGAACAAGTAAATGGAAGATATTTATCACATAGACACCTCTTAGTGGAAACTTACTCATAGCCTGAGTGACTCTCCTTCCATCTGCGCTGATGAATTTAGTAGGCTTGACCACCTTTGCAGGTCCACATGTGTAACCAGGGCCGGGAGTCAAGAGGGTGAAGTTCTTGGGCACTCACACTGTCTTGTTTGTGGTGCCAGCTTGGCCTACGCTTATCTGGAGTGAACTAATAGCCGTGGCAGGATCTTGTACCCACGAATTAAGCACACCTCCCCTACAACAATTGGCGATCTGCTGATTGTAGGGGGTTCCAGGCATCAAGTCCACAATTGTTGGCTTCTTCTTGCAGCAATGAGGGATGTTTCCTTTGAACTTCGAGCAGTCCCCTTGATCCGTTGCTTGACTTCCAACCATGCTCCATATAACCTCCTTTTTTGCCCATGCCCATCCAAGTTGCCACCCTGGTGCTTGAATATGCCTGTACTTTTGGAAGTTGTACAAGGTAACAACAGCCTACAAAAAACCATTTTGAAAATGAATTTTTCTGAGGTATAAAGCCATAAACATAGAACTTTATAACCTAATTTGATAGAGATGGGGTGGATCAGTGATTGATGTAGATCAATTTCCAACAGTTAATGATCATGTAGAGGTACTTACAAGATAACCATCAGGTGTCCACTGTATGATGTCCCACTTGATGGTGAGATTCCCAGTGGGATCAAGAGGATCATATGCTTCTGAAATAGGCAATATGACAAAAAAAAAATGAAAATGAAAAGAATCAAGTAAACAAAGAAATGATGTATCGGTTCTTCAGCTCATCAATTTCAGACAATTTGATCATTAAAAAGATATCAACGCCAAACATAAACCAACCGAGATTTATCAAATTCACAACTTCTAGCCGAAAATATAATCAGTCTTCCGAAACCTAAATATTGGTTCATAATTGAGATAGATGCATTCAAACATTGACAGAAAATATTTTCCCCTTTACAAAAAATAAGTAGAAAAATTCAGTCATTGTAAACACAAAATGAAAGTGACTACTCCACAGCAGCTAGAAACGTGAGCTGATCAACAACCAAAAAAGCCAGGAGATGCTACAAAGAGCGCATAAATATCATCAAATTGAAGCAATAAGAGAGAAATGGGCAGCGAAACTCGACAATCGGCATGGAATTGGAATCGGAGATACGATGGCAGAACAAAAAAAGGGGGTAATTATATATGACTAACCTGTGGAGGTGAAGGTCTCAGAGGACAGAAGAAGCAGTAGGAAAATGGAGAGAGGAAAGGATTTGTAGGATGAACTGATGATCGCCATCAATAAACTCCCCATTTTGAAGATGAGTGTGAAGAGAGGGTTTGCGTTCGTAGCCGGAAGAAACACAGATGAGAAACGGGCGTGTTGGCATCCAAATTACGCTGACAAGAAACCTACGCTTTTATATATATATATAAAAAAAAAAAGGCGAAATTGCAGGAAACCACCCTTTAAATAGGGTAGTTTGCAGGAAACCACCCTTTAAATTTATTTTTGCAGCAAACCACCCTTTAAATATTGTAGTTTGCGGCAAACCACCCTTTAAAATACATTCATTTAAAAAACACCACCCATCATCACTTTTCATTAAAAATTTATCAAGTAAATCGAAATTAACTTTTTACCCCTTAATATATACTACATCCGTTCAGAAATAAGTGACGTTTGACTTTTTGACACGTTTTTTAAGGAGTTAAAAACTATATAAAATATAAAGTTTTTAATTGATTTTTTAAAATAATTTTATACATATTAGTTATAAGTTTAAAATTATTTTAAAAAATTAATTAAAAAAATTTAATATTTTATATAGTTTTTAGCTCCTTAAAAAACGTGTCGAAAAGTCAAACGACACTTATTAATGAACGGAGAGAGTATATTCTTTTAAGGATGTTAGAAAGAAAATTTTGTTATATTTTTGCGTTATCAATATAGCGATTGTAACCTTATTTAAAATATTTAACTAAATATAATTTTATATCAATCCAAGGAGAGAATAAACATTAAAAAATGTTTTCACTTAAGTCACTTAATATAATATATAAATATTTAGATATAGATATAGATTATATATTAATTCAATGTATTGAATTAAACTCATTGGTTTAAGAAAAATTTAGAATATCTTAAGGATTTTTAAAAAATATAATTGTAATTGAAGCTTATTGATTAAAACACCTAAAAATAAGTTGGTTATGGGATTCTAAAAAAAATGGGTCATGCCAAATCATCATAAGTACTTATATATTAATATATAGTAGATATAGATGACACATCATCTTAATTAAATTCTTATAAATTAATATTATATATAGATATATAGATTTAATATAATAAATAAAGATTTAAATATAGATTCCAATGATTTCAAACATAATGTTTGAGAAAAGAAAAAAAGAGATTTCAAACGTAATGTCATTCATTAAATTGAAATTAAAAGCATAAAAATACAATTTATTTTCTTTCTAACAACCTTGAAATATTATAATATATATTTGGGGGGGGGGGGGGGGGGTAAAAGAGTAATTTTGGTTTAATTAATAGATTTTTAATTAAAAGTGTTGTTGGGTGGTTTTTTCAAATGAATGTATTTTAAAGGGTGGTTTGTCGCAAACTACTATATTTAGAGGGTGGTTTGCCGCAAAAATAAATTTAAAGGGTGGTTTCCTGCAAACAACCTTATTTAAAGGGTGGTTTCCTGCAATTTCGCCAAAAAAAAATTCTTATTTCCTCCTTTCTTTCCTTTTTTTTTTTTTTTTTTCTGCTCCCTTTTTTTTTTAGTTCACGTTCTTAAAGCCAGCCTGTCTGCCTGAGGATTCACTGACCTCGGACCATCACGCAAATTCTTTTTTATATCATTCGAAGAATTTTTGTCATTTTAGTTTGTTTGAAAATTTACATTTACATTATAGTTAAATGTATTGGCTATCTAAAGTCTAAACACATCTAAATGTATATAATTAGGTTCGCATGTAGTGAGTTAATGAGTGTAAATTACCTCTTGTATAATAATACTTTCCAACATTTATAGTAAGATTTTAATCGATTAGTTAAAAAAATTATTAATTTATTTAGAAATTAAAATAATTGTGGTATATTAGCCAATCACAATTAATTTTAACCTCATATAAAATATTCATATTATTGTATACAAATTATTACTCCGTATAATTATACGAAGTACTCCGTATAATATAGATATAGATTTTATATCACATTATATTCAATTAATGTTATTAATTTATTTATCTATTAAAATTTATAATATAACTCTTGAACAAGCTTTCATAAATTAAATACATGATGGAGTAATTTTCTCTTTTTAAGGCAAAGTTTATTTATTAGATTATTTATATTAGATAGCAGTAATTTTCTTTATCTCTAGATTATTTTTCCAAAGAAGTAATTATTTATACTCTACCTCTACCGGGAATTATTTAGGGAAATGCACAATCTAACCCAATTCACCGTCGGAAAAAAATTGCAGATCCGGTTACTTGTGTACCCGGTAGCCCGTTGCAAAGGAGAGAGAAAGGGAAGAGAGAAGGAAGGGGATCGGAGAAGGGGGCAGGTGGAGGCATCTCCCTCGACGGTGAATTGCTCGAGGCGAGACGCAGGCGGAGGCATCTCCCTTCAGGCGAGGCGCGGGCGACTAGAAGGGGATCGGAGGCGGACGAGAAAGGAGGGAGAAGGACCTCTCGGCCGTCGGTGCGTAGCTGGAATCGCACAGGGGCGTGGCACCGTCGTAGGGTCGGTGTTGGAGGTCGGCTTCGTCTCCGTTGGTGGCGTCGAGGTCGGTGGCGCGCAGGCGACTAGAAGGGGATCGGAGGCGGGCTAGAAAGGGGGGAGAAGGAAGGGGATCGAGGGGAGGCGCATTCAGTGCCGATGACTTTCCTCTCTCTCATCCACGCTCGTCTTCTTTCAATTGGAATTCTGGAAAGTGTCCAAGATGTTCAGAAATTTTAGGGTTCGAATTACTCTTCATTTGGAATTGCAGGTTAGTTAAATCATCCCATTGTTGTTTCAGTTTCCATTGTAGGTTTGGCTTTTGTTTTTACTTCAGTTGCAGTTGAGTTTGCTCAAAATTCGAAGTGAAATGTGGATGAACTAAACAAGAGGAAAAACAATTGATGCTTGAGTTCATAACAGGAAGAAATTCGAAGTGATATGCGGAAATTGAGACTGAAATGGAGAGTTCATCCACATTTCACTTCCTCTGAATTATCCAGCACAAGTTCTGTTTTAGGATTTTGAGTTGCTTTTGGAACTTGGTTGGGTTTGAGCCTCTAGGTTGAAAAACATCCATTTTTAGGCTTTTGGTGATTTAGGGGTTTGGCATTTTGGTTTGGAATTGAGTTTTTTTTTTAAGGATAATTAATTGATCAATTAGATGGCTTCTACTAGTAATGAGAAGGAGAATAGAGGGAGTATGTGGGATTTGGATCAGAAGCTTGATCAGCCCATGGAGGCGGAGGTAGGAAGACTCAAGAACATGTATAGACAGAGGGTATCTCTTTTTTGTATATGACTGTTTATTTTAATCTTGAAATTTGTTGATCATTCAAGTTGAGATTAAGATACTAAGATGCCATTTATATATAGATTATAGAGCTTAGGTTTACCTTTTCTTCAATTTTCATGGTCTTTTACTGAAAACTTTATTTTCATTCTTTTTCTTATTGGTACATTGCAATATGCATCCTTGCAATCTTGCATTTTCTTCGTGGGATCGAAGACACAAATGATTTGGGTACATCTCCTTTCACATAAATATTCTTCACATGTAGCCTATTAGCTCAATGGGAGAGAATTGTAATCATACACAAAGCTGTGGGTTCAATTCCCACGTAGGCTTATTATTCATTAATCAACGCCGACTATCAACTTATGTTTAGAACAAGTCAAGCTTGCTACATCACCAAATTATAGGCAGTTTCATATCAAAATATATCAAAAGCCAAGACACTTCATCTTCCCGTTGAATTCATCATAAGATGGGTTTTTAACATGACAAGTAATAGGTTTGACATGTCACATACGTCACTTAACATGACAGTTAGAGTGAGAGGACTTACCCCAGAAATCATCCAAGGCTGAATTTGAAACCAAGTTCAAAAAAAGAAGTCTAGTAGAAGGAATTCTGAATCATCAAAAAGGAATAGAATATGTCTCAAATTCAGGTGTCAAGTAAAAAAAAATCCGTATGTCAAGTAAAATACATTATATGTCATGTAAATCCGGTATGGGTGTCATGTAAATTCAGTATGGGTTATGGGTTATTTTTGGTGCTGCTATCACAAAATTTAGTGGCATTAGTGCAGCCACTAAATTTTTGGTGCTGCTACCGGATTTACATGACATATAATTTATTTTACTTAACATATGGATTTTTTTTACCTGACACCTGAACTTGAGAGATATTCTATTCCTTTTTGATGATTCAGAATTCCTTCTGCTAGACTTCTTTTTTTGAACTTGGTTTCAAATTCAGCCTTGGATGATTTCTGGGGTAAGTCCGCTCACTCTGACTGTCATGTTAAGTGACGTAGGCGACATGTCAAACCTATTACTTGTCATGTTAAAAACCCCTCTTATGATGAATTCAACAGGAAGATGAAGTGTCTTGGCTTTTGATTTATTTTGATATGAAACTGCTTATAATTTGGTGATGTAGCAAGCTTGACTTGTTCTAAACATAAGTTGATAGTTGGTGTTGATTAATGAATAATAAGCCTACGTGAGAATTGAACCCACATATTTGTGTATGACCACCATGCTCTCCCATTGAGCTAATAGGCTACATGTGAAGAATATTTATGTGAAAGAAACTTGATATGTGAGGATCTATCCATTTACCTTGGCCATTATCATTTGCTCTGCACACAATGAAAGCATACTTCAAAAGAGGCACAAGAGTGAGGGAGTAAATTATGAGAGAAAGAGCTCCAATGATATCCTCTGTGTCTTCGATCCCACGAAGAAAATGTGTTGTAGAAAACATACAAAGGAGATGTGCCCAAATCTTCATAGAATACTCACTCTGGAATGCTAATCTCAGCAAGAGGAACCAATCCCCAAAGTCATCTTCTTAAAAAGCGATAACACTATCAAAGCAACACTTATAACTGTTAATTAAGTTTGTTAAGCTCAACTGAACAATTTGCTGACCGAATTACTCGAAAAAAAACATACCTAATTGATCTTAGAGTCATAATTGTAGTCTTGGTATTCCCCGTAGAATTCCTAGAATCGCTAGAGGAAAGTAGCCAAGTTCCAGAAGAACATCACAAAGAGGGGATTGCTTTTTAAAAACTTCTTCAAAGAAGGGGAATTTGACTTTCTTATTTGTTTTAAGGAAAGAAAATTTCTCGTGTCATGTACATCGTATTTGAATGACATGTTAATAGCAGTTCATGTCATGTACATCGTCATTGACTGACATGTACAAATTTCCCATAAGTACAAAATGCGCTAACTACATACTAAATTACAAAAGCTGGAGCATAAGCATCTCCAGGTGCATCATACTTGACACCAAGAAGCACTTTTTTAACAGGTAAATATATAGATAGAGTAACGAAGTTACAAGGAAAGATGGAACCATATGATGAGTCCCATGTAAAATAAATATGATATGCACCTATTTTCGAACTACCCATACCAATCTTATATGCACCCAATTAAACAACTAACCTAGTCAGCTGCACTAATCAAATGCAGCACTTGATGGGATGCCTCAGATTCAGCTACCAAGTCTTCAGCTTTGGGATGGGATCGCAGCTTGAAAGCACAAGCTCGGGAAATTCATAATCTAACCAATCAAAGCTTCTCAAAGAGAAACAATTCACATACAAATTGACTAATGGAGGTAATTTACAAATCCAAACACTTATATAAGTTCAAGCAAAAGACCCTTTATGAAATTTTCTTTCCTTAAAACAAGTAAGAAAATCAAACTCCCTAATTTATGTATCCCTAAATTAGTCGATCCTGCCTTCGACTCATCTTCCTCCTTAAATTCCAAAATCAAAATCCCTAATTTACACTATAGAAATCAAAACCCCAAATCAACAATTTCTATCTATGTATCCCTAAGTTAGGTTTAATAGATGGAAAATCAGGGAGATGCCAAAACCTTAACCCTAGAATTTTCACTTACAATCGATCAGCAACTGCCTTCGACTCATAGCTGCCTCTATCGACCTTAGCAATTGCCTTCAATTTTGTCGGAGTCGTGCACCACTGGCCTCGAAATCTGCCAGATCTGGAGAAATTTCCTAGCGACAGGATCGACCACAACAATGGCATCCGGGTTTGGGGCCACCATTGGAGACGAATGGGAGGAAGAAGGACCAAGATGACTGCGCTCAAGCCCTCCCGTCGAGCCCGGAGGCCTGTCGCCTAGAGCCGCGAACCTCGCCTCCGACGACAGCGTCTTCCCTGCTTCATCGAACCTCTCATCCTTCCCTTCATCTCTCACTGTTGCGCGCTTTTCTCTCTCCAACCGGCTGCATCCCGTGAGAAACCGGGTAAAGGAGGGTTACTTTGCAAATATTTTTTTGGGGGGTTAAGCCCCGCAATCCAACCGGGTTTTTTGGGTTAGTTTTGCAAAAGCCCCGGAATTTTTTTATACATCATAGTTAAGAAAACTCTTAAATCAAAATTTATACATCCATAAATTGGTATAATTATATTATAATTCATACAATACTATTTTAAATGTTAAGAAAACTCTTAAATCTCTAGTTAAAATAAGAAATTCTTAAAGAATATTAATATAAATTTATGGGAAACAAAACTAGTGAAGAAATAATTAAGATATTATTGGATTTATTAGCAGTAGCCAGTAGGGTTTATTTCCTAACTCAATTTGTTGGAAAAAAAAGTTAAGATTCAGTTTGCTAATAAATAAATAAAATTTTGGCAAAAGATTATTTTAAAGCAATGAAAATGAACAGTTTGGAATTTTTTCAATAGATAAATAATAATTATAATAACTTTAAGAAGACTATATATTATTGTATTGTATATTAAAAATATGATAAATAAAATGTCAATGTATATAGTAAAAAAGAACATTAATTTTATATCATTGGATAAATCTATTGATCATTCTTTTACCGGTTCTAATATTATAATTCATATTTCTTATATCTGTTGTCATATTTTAATAGATTTTTACATCTATTGTAATTTTAGAATATTGTGTTAACATATTCTTGTGCACGGGACGGGACTTACATTAGTTTGATTTCATTGGAAATAATTGATATTTTTTAAGGAAAAACACATAAATGTCAGTTTGATGTAGAGTGGAGAGTTTAATTGATACTCCGTATAATTAAGTGAGGTTGATTATGATTAAAAAAAAAAGGTGTAAATAGTTGTTAGGATAAAAAGATCTTCTATTTTTTGTTTAAAAAAATTGGAGAATTCAATTGAGAAAGGTAGGAATAAATATAATCTTCTAAAAATAAAAAAAAATATTTAAAATATCAATTATATCATATAGGATTTTAAAAAACATTAGGAAAAGTCATATCAATGGTAACATTATTTGACGATTATCTTTCCTAACTGACTAAAAAATAACGACTAAGGATATCGAAAATCTTACAAAAATAGCCCTTAATAAAATAAAGTAAAATAAAATGCCTTCTTCTCTATGGAAAAAGATAAATAATCTGAATTTACTGGATTGAATTGATAGATTACATAGGTCTCCTCATGTAAAGTGGGCTCAAAGCCCAATAAGGCTCAATACATTTGTAACATATATATATGTTTATCAATGAATGGAAACCCTCAAGAAGGACATTACAATCAATCTCATGATCTTATATTGTATCAGAGCCTAAGATCCCAAAAACCCTAATTTTCTTATCTCTCTAACCCTAGCCGCCACCCCATGCCGCCACCTCCCTCTCCTTGCCGCCACCTTCCCCAACCATCTCGGCCACCACCGCCGACCCCTCCCTCTCGCCACCCACCCCTAGCCGTCGAACCCACACTTCTCTCTCTCTCTCCTTCTCGTCTCAATGGCCACCGAAACAACCGCTACCAAGCCACCCTTCCATTCCGCCGTCACCACCACAAGGACTGATGCTTGTTGCGGCCGCAGCCAATCAAATGGCCAACACCCATCCCTCGCCCCACCTACTGGCGGCGGCCGCAACATCTTGCCGCGGCCGCGACCAATCAAAAAGCGGCGGGCCTGCTGCGCCCGCCGCATTCCCCGCAGCTTCTGCCCTCCCTGCCTCCGTCCCTCCCGACTCCCAATCCCCCCCCCCCCCCCCGCCTCCACCCCGACCTCCCTTTCCCCTATTCCCATCTCCCACAAAACAGCCCTCCTCGACCCGAATTGGCAGGCGGCTATGTTCGACGAATACAGGGCCCTTACGAAGAATGGTACTTGGGTTCTTATTCCTCGCCCTCCTGAGGCGAACGTCATTCGCTATATGTGGCTCTTTCGTCACAAGTTTCGCTCTGATGGGACATTGGAGCGCTGCAAAGCTCGTCTTGTGGTCAGTCGATCTCAGCAGGCAGGTATTGATTGTGATGAGACATTCAACCCTCTGGTTAAGCCTGCCACTATCCGAGTGGTCTTGAGTCTAGCTTTGTCGCGCAACTGGACCATCCATCAGTTAGATGTCAAGAACGCCTTTCTGCATGGCCATTTGAATGAGACAGTCTACATGTTTCAGCCGCCGGGGTTGGCTGATGCTGATCGTCCAAAGCACGTATGTCTCATCAAGCGCTCTCTGTATGGTCTCAAACAGGCACCACGGGCTTGGTTCCAGCGCTTTGCTTCTCACCTGCTACGTTTGGGTTTCATTGGTAGTCGTTCGGATACGTCTCTGTTTATCTATCGCAGAGGCTCAAACTTGGCCTTCTTGTTACTCTATGTCGACGACATCATTCTCACCGCCTCTTCTGATGCTCTTCGGACGTCTATTATTTCGCAATTGAGTGCGGAGTTCGCCATGTCTGATCTGGGTCAGTTGTCCTACTTCTTGGGAGTTGTTGTTCAGCGTCATGCGTCTGGCATGTTTCTCTCTCAAAGTAAGTATGCTGCTGAGATTGTTGCTCGTACCAATATGGGTAATTGTAATCCTGTCGCCACCCCTATCGACACACCCAGCAAGCTCAATGCTCATTCTGGCTCTTTGATTGATGATCCGACGTTGTATAGGAGCCTCGCTGGTGCACTTCAGTATCTCACCTTCACCAGGCTTGATATCAGTTACGCCGTTCAGCAGATCTGCTTGTTCATGCATGCCCCCAAGGAACCCCACTTTCAGGCTTTGAAACGGATCATTCGGTACATTAGCGGCACCCTCGAGCTCGGCACCACGATCACCCCTTCCTCTAAGCTTGATCTTGTTGCTTACACGGATGCGGATTGAGGTGGTTGTCCTGACACATGTCGCTCCACGTCTGGTTACTGTGTCTTCCTCAACGACACCCTTGTATCATGGTCAGCCAACCGTCAGTCTGTAGTCTCTCGCTCCAGCGCTAAGGCCGAATACAGAGGCGTTGCCAACGTTGTCTCAGAGTGCTCTTGGCTCCGCAATCTCCTGCTTGAGCTCTGTTGCCCTCTTCAGAAGGCCACTCTGGTCTACACTGACAACGCCTTCGCCATCTATCTGGCTAGCAACCCAGTCCAGCATCAACTAGACACGGCCACGGGTCCGAACCGCCGGGTCGACGGGTCGGACCCATCGGGTCGACATCCCGGGGTGGTCGACCCTAACCCTGACCCGGGGTTGGGACGGGTCGGTGGGTTGATTGACCCGGCGGGTCGACGGGTCGGCGGGTCGGACTGCCGGGTCGGCCACGTGTCACCAAATCGGGTGCCCAACGAGTTTTGCGGGTCGACCCGCCGGGTCAACCATTTTTTTAAAAAAAAATATGTTTTAAACCCAAAATAAAACTCAACTAGTCTTTCACCACACTTTCGAAATGGAAAGATTTAAGGTTGACAAAACATGGTGTGTGGGAAGATATATATAGATATCTTCATTCCACTCCCATTATTTCATCACACTTTAGATGTGGGAAAGAAATGGTTGGATTGTGGGAATGACAAGTAGGGTATGAGGATCTATATATAGAGAAAATATAGGTAATTAGCCCACTTTCGATGTGGGACAGAAATATGAGATATGAAAGAAAATGTGAGAAATTGATATTTAAGTATATGATGTAAAATGTAATGTAATTAAAGTCTTTGGATTATATGGTGGAATATAATGTAATTTAAGTATTTGGATTATATGATGTAACATATAATAATATAATTAAAGTGTTTACCTCTTAAGATTTAATGAAATGAATAACACATGGTGATGAAACATCATGATACAATATATCAAGTTATGTTGGATTAATCTTTCTATTTAACATAATTGATAGTTGTGTTGATCCATTAATCAATCATAAGTATTTTATTTTACTTGCATTATTATGTTAATTTCTTGCTCAATGATTTCAAATCTAGGTTTTTCTTCATATAGATATGTTAAACTTTCTCGTTTAAAGTTGAATTAGCCACATGTTGTGTATACACTTAATGATGATGTTATTAGAATTACATAATTGGGTTGCTTGTTATGACATACTTGAAAAGACACATTGAAAAAGTATTGCCAATATTATATTTCATTCTTGTGTTTGAAAATCCAAAGTTCTATATCATTTTGAAAATAAATGAAAACTCGACATTAAGGATATTATACAAGTGTAACGGCTTTATCAATAACAATATTTGTATTATTTGAAATTATATCATAAAGACTCATAACTTAGTATCATATAGAATGATATAGAATGGTTTATAAGTATGGATTGACATTAAAAACCGAATGGTAGAGATTGAAGACATGGTGTAGTTTCTAGTTTCTACCCTTGTTCTTGTCCCACATTGAAAACTAGAGGAAAAAGGGGGTGCTAAGTCTATAAAAGGAGAAGCATGGGGTTGAGGGTCAGGGTTATCTTTTCCCCGACCCTAACCCTGACCCTCAACCCGAGCTGACCCTGACCCGACGGGTCATGGACCCGGCGGGTCACCAACCCGGCGGGTCACGGGTCGACCCGCCCGACCCGTGACCCGTGGTCATGTCTAGCATCAACGCACGAAGCACATTGAGCTTGATCTCCACTTCGTCAGGGACAAGGTTGCCATTGGGCATGTCTGCGTTCTACCTGTCCCGTCCTCTTATCAGTACACTGATATATTCACCAAGGGTTTACCTAGACAGTTGTTCATTGATTTTCGTTCCAGTCTCACTATACGACCCCCTCCAATTTCGACTGCGGGGGTTTGATAAATTACATAGATCTCCTCATGTATAGTGGGGTCAAAGCCCAATAAGGCCGAATACCTTTGTAACCTATATATATGTTTATCAATGAATGGAAACCCTCAAGGAGGACATTACAATCAATCTCATGATCTTACATGATGGATTACATAGGTCTCCTCATGTATAGTGGGCTCAAAGCCCAATAAGACTCAATGCCTTTGTAACATATATATATATATATATGTTTATCAATGAATGGAAACCCTCAAGGAGAACATTACCATCAATCTTGATCTTACATGAATGACTACAAAATTCTACCAAAATATTGAAAAGTGTCTTCCCTTTAGAAATAGAAAAAGAAAGGAGGTTGGTGGTAAAATTAGATATGAAAAATGACTATAATAGATTAAAATGAGAATTCCTATACAAAATCGTAGAAAAGTTTGGTTTTTGTATAAAAATTCGAGATTGGACTAAGGAATATATTAGTACCATCTCATTCTCCATCCTGGTTATTAATGGACCTGTTAACATGTTCCTACCTAGCAGAGGAATTCCTAAGGAGATATTTCTCAATAAGATGAAGTGTCAAAATTCTAGCCAAGAAACTGCAAGAATCTTGCAGTAGACGCATAAATTCTATCGACTTCAAAACCGCTACGACTCGAGTACAAATTTCCTTGATGTTCTTCACATATGAAATAATAATACAAGAGTATTTGCTAAAAGTAAACCAAGAATCATGTCAAACAATGAAAAAGATTATTATGAAACCAGTTAGAAAAAATTGTCCGCCCGACAAGTTGATATTGTAATGCACTTTTTGAAGGCCTCGATGGTCTGATCAACTCTTATGAGTATGCGTTGGAAATCTCTTTATGTGATATACAACTTTTATATTGACGTCGGAACCAAATTTGAAGACGAACAGTAAACCGTGAATTCGCACTTCACAATCGTGGTTGATTGCACGAACGTGAAAAAAAAATATAAAAATAGAAAACAATCGTGAATACGCATTGCAAATTTGTAGATTTTCGCGAATTTGAAATGCATGTTAGCAAAAAAAATTGAAAAAAAAAACCCTCCAACACACATTACAAATTCACGGATTTTTAGGAATTTGCAATATGTATTTGCCACCTTGTATTAGACAATAATTTCACCGTGTAACTTGTAACCTTTTTTTAAACGAGTTTTCTGTCCTATGCCCCAAAGATATAGAATAAGACCCTAAATTAGGAAAGATTCCTTATAAAAAAAGTCAAGCGACCCTAAGAATTTAATTTAAAAAAAAAACTAAACTATTTAAAATTTAAAAAAAATTCAAATTTAGAGTCTTATCATATGACTTTTTCGAGAGCAGGATAAAAAATAGTTTTTTCAATTTTACGAAAAAATGATTCATCAACTTTATTCCATCTTAATTGTAAACTCCAAAGTTCAAGTTAATTAAGGATTTCAAATTGTAAACTCCAAAGTTCAAGTTAATTAAGGATTTCAGAAAAGAGTCACTAAATTTTTCCATACTGAAGCTGAGTACTTGTATTATTCATGAATCATTATGCACAGATAAAGTTGGCAAACAAACCGAAGCTGAGTACTTGTATTATTCATGAATCATTATGCACAGATAAAGTTGGCAAACAAACCGAATCCAATTTAATCGAAATCCGAAATAACCCAAACAAAAAAAAACTCAAACCAATTGACCCCTGCCTAAATCCAAACTAACCCGCCCAATTACACCTATATGACAGTGTGCCTTTGACCATGAAACTGACAATTACAACCTCTGTAGTATTAGATTGCTTAAATTATACTCCATCCGTTTCAAAATAAATGTCACTGTGCTTTTTGGCACGTTTTTTAAGGTGTAAAAAATTCTATAAAATATTATTATTTTTTAATCAAAATTTTTATATAATTTCATAGTCCTTACAAATAAGTATAATGTTGTATAAAAAATTTAAATAAAATAATAATATTTTATAAATTTTTTAACTCATTGAAAAACGTGCATTAAAAGACAAACCACACTTATTTTGGAACAGATGGAGTATACTCCTTTTATCACTAGAAATGTGAAATCATTTTATTCTCACCTGATAACCCAATTTATTTCTTAACTTGTTTATACGTAACCCAATTTATTTCTTAATACTCCATCCGTTCGGCAAAACTTGTCGTTTTAGTGTTTTGTTTTTGTTCGGAAAAACTTGTCATTTTAGATATTTTTGCTTCTACTTTACTAAAATGCCCTTGATTTGATTGATGTGTTGTGAGTTGTAGTTTTTGATAAAGTAAAAAGTAGAGTAATAATTGAGGGTAAATTAGTAAAAAAGAAGTATAATTATTAGTTTTATTAAAAGTTGTGTGGAGATTTAAAATGAAAAGTTTTGTCGAACGGAGGGAGTACAAGGTTTTTCCTTTGTTTGAATAGGAAATTAAAGCGATGTATGGTGTTGGTGGGACGGAGCTTTCCTCTTACGCAACCCGTATACGTATTCAATGGCGAACGATAATTTAACAAATAAAACTTTGTGCAAGGAGTTCATTACGGGTTTTGTTTTGACATAAGCTGTATTTTGTTCACTTGAAAAGCTCTTACAAAATTAAATAGACTTTAATTCTTTTTATTAGGTAAAATTCGCAATCATACCAAAACCTTCCTAGTATATATCATGTACTAGGCTTCTTTAGAAAATAAACGAGCTCAAGTCGAGTTTTTATCGAGCGAGTACGAGTCGAATTCGAGCTACTAGTGTTCACATAACCCCTAGACTTTAGTATATATAAATATAGATGAAGACAGTGTTAGGATCCTATATCTTCCATGGATGATTGAGAGGTTGAGGTGAGGAGATTGAGCGAGAGATTAGAGAGAGCGAAAGATAGAAGGAGATGGAACTGAATTGATTCAACGATGCTCCGTACAATACACTTTGTAGGTATTTATAACCTCAAGCCCAACTTTCTACTAATTACACCTATTATACTAATTCATAACATTACTCCCCTCTTTATAAAGAATTGTCCTCAATGCTTATACAATGCAAAAGTACGTACGAGTCAAAATGAAAACAAAAATACAAGCAAATACAATACAAAAATATTGCTACTGTTGTCACTCCCGAAGTGTGTATGCAAAATGGAAAGGAGCACCATCTTCAACCTCATTTATTTCAACCTTGCAGCATGCCTTCACTATGACAGCAACCAAGCCTCTTATGACATCCCCCATTCCACCTTAAAAACATGTCAAAGAGATCCCTTGAAAAGTGGCTTGTAATTGTAGAGAGGCCCCATTCCACTTAACAAAAAGCCTGCACTATGAGATTAAACTTGCAAAAGCTTGCAACTATGCACCATTATGGACTGCAACAACACGTTTTCAGCACTCACCAACTACGGGTCACTTGCTTATGATAGCAACAGCTCATGACAGCAAATAAACGAAACTGAAACCTCTCCCGATGCAAGCAACTCCTCCTCTATCAAATGGAGACGATCCCAACCCATTCTTTACAAGATTGTGATCAAGTTTTCGACCCAATGTTAACTTCTCAACCTTGAAAGATTTGGGGAGTATTGCAAGTCTGACTGATTCCTCATAACCTATTCCTTCTAGATAAAAAACTAGAGTGCAAAAACTAACTCCCCGACACCTTGATTTCGTAAACAACCCTGCACACGTCTTAGGAATTTTATTGTCTTCACTTATTGCAATCTCGGGGTTCCCTCTGTCATAGGGCCATGGAATTGTAGTGAACCCCATCTGGTTACTTCTAAGAATTTTCTCATCAACAAGTGCAATCCACAGTTTATCTCTTCTAGGCATTTTCCCAAACACCTTGCGTGCGCTAATGTTTCCTAGACATTCATTTGAAATCATTCTAAAATTTGCCAGCCTAATTTCCCACAGTTCAATCAAGAGGTTCACCAATCCACCCAATTCGTTGATTGTAGTGTCACCGATGATAAACTCAGAGGAATCGAGATGTACCTTGAGACAATTGTGTTGGGTCAGAGTCTCTTCAATGTCTTCAATGTCGTCGTCATTCTCTGGCTTCTTCAATTCGTCTCTCCTTGGAGACTTGTCCTGAGTTTGTAGTTCGTTTTCTTGATTCATGTATACACTCAAGACTTCAATTTGATTTGCTGATGGAGGACCATCCCAAGAATCACCCGATGCCCCTCATTTCGGAGATGGAGATGGACCTATCACTAGGTCACGAGCTAAAAAGATAAGAGATGAACTTAACGCTTTCATCATCCACCATATGAAGTTGGTGCTACCAAAGGAGCCCGAGGATGACATCATCACATTGCTGGAAACCGCACCATTCTCGGGTTCGACTAAGAGTGATTCAGCCACCACCCATACTTAGCCTTTCATTTGCTTGCTTGTTTTGGACTTAGAGTTTTGGGCCTTTGTTTGGGTTTAGTTGGACTTGTTGAGATCTTGTGTTTTTGGGCCTTTGCTTTTGGGCTGATTTCCTCTCCTATTTAAGCCTTGTAAACTCTCATTTGAAGACACTTTTGAATCTTGTTTATGAAAACCTAGTTTGTTTCACTCTCCAAAGGTGAGAGCTTCATGCCTTGTGTGCATGTGTGTTGCATCTAGTTCGGTTGTTCTTGGTTTTGTCAATTTCCCGAAGATTGGTGATTCCGAGATGAGCACGGACCTCCTCCTTGTGCTTCCATGGCCAGCCATGGTTGTGTAAGGTTGTATAGGGTTGGTTTTGGTGTCATTCAAGTTGGTTCTTGGTGCATTGTCCCAATGGGTCTTCTTGTTGTTCATCAAGGTTGATTCCTCCTATCTTTCCCTTTCATTTTCCTTTATTTTGTTCTGTTTTCTTCTTTGACTTGATCCAGCCTTGTTACGTTTCTTGTCTCACTTGTGCCATTTCTTTGTGTTCTTGTGAGTCCGAGTCCACAACGTCAAGAAGGTCGGGAAAACAGCGGCTAACCCCGCATCAAATTGGCATCAGAGCATAGGTTCACTTGGCGTTGTTTGAAACAAGAACGATCAAACCAAGAATCACTTTCTCTTGGTAAGTTTTACAAGAAATTCCTTGTTCAATGTTTTGATCTTATTCTATTGTGTTGATTTTGTGGTATTGGCGCTTATGCATGCAATTTTTCATTTTCGGCCACCCTACCACCACCACAGCCCCACCGGTGCACCACCACAACCCCCATCTCAGCCCCCATCTCAGCCCCCAGCTGTTCATTTGTGCTTCCTCAAGAAGCTTGTCCTTGGAACTTCCACAAAAAATCAGATCTTGTGTTCCCCATAAAGCTGTCCACTTTATTGTTTCTCCAAAAAGTTGTCTCTTGTGTGCTTTTCCAAGAAGCATTGACATTTGGTTATCTTTTTCAGATTTTATTAGTTACCTTTTCATATTTGTGGAGAGAAAGTGTTAAAACCGAAATTTAAAAAAAAAAAATATCAGATTCGGTTTCTCTGAAAAAAAAAAAAAAAAAAAAAAAGAGTGACATCTTATGCATCTTATGAATGTGTGTTGAAGTGTTTTAGTTGATATTCATAACATTTGCACTTCATCTTAGTGTTGCTTGGAAAAACAAAGCAAAGCTTATTTGGCTTGTTGTGCTTACTTGTTGAAATCAAGCCTTGTTTGCATTGTGTTAGCTTTCTCATTGTGTTGGAAACTTATTCATTGAACACATTGCATCAACCCTTTGCAGCCACTACCTACTGATTTTGAGCCTAAATTGCACACTCCTTGCATATTTGAGCGCCATTGCACGATATTGATACATGAGAATAAGATAAGGGGTTGAACCTTGTAAAACTTGGTAAAACACTTATTCTTAGTCAAAAAAAAAAAGCTCATTGTGTCGATCGTTCATAATTGTTTCGGGTGTTTGTTTAACCATAATTCAATTCATTAAGTCTCTAGCCGCACCTAGAATCTGCGTGTTTGATATAAAGATCAACCCTTGTTGTCGTTGTGCTCTTTAAAGTTTGCTAATCTTGTGGTTGATTATTGACTCTACCAAGGCAAACTTGAAGCTAGGTTGCAACATTCGAAGAGGAGTGAAACACTTGTGAGGCTGATTTTTGCTTTCACTAACCTAACAAGTTTGTTAGTGTATTTGAGAATGTCTAACGCAGATCCTCCACCTTCGGACCATTCTAATGGAAGCGGGTCCGACCCAATATCCCCGGAGTTGTTCAACATGCTTAAAACCATGGCGGACAACATTGGCCAGCTCACGGCTCGAATGGTGGCTTTGGAGACTCGTACACCACCCCAACATGTGCCAAACGAGCCCCACCAAGAGCGGGAGCAACCCTTCACCACCCCGCCAATTGGCCCTCAACAAGGCCCGGTTCCCCCACCAGAAGGTAGACGTTTTGGTCCTAACAATGATCCTCCTTTACATGATTATCGCAGGCCTCCAAGAAGGCAATATGGCTACTTTGAAGAGCAAGAGGAGGATTGGGAACCACCCCGAGGCCCCGGATACCAACAACGGAGAGCTCGTGAACAGGAGCAAGATGGAATAGGCAAAATAAAGGTCAAAATTCCAGCTTTTGAAGGAAAGTGTGATGCCGACCTTTATTTGGATTGGGAGACAAAAATTGAGCAAATTTGGAGCTGCCACAATTTCCCGGAAGAGAAAAAGGTACAACTCGCAGCCCTTGAATTTACCGGTTATGCACTAATTTGGTGGGATACTCTTGTGAAAGAAAGGAGGCGAGTTCTAGATCCAGCCGTGGTCACATGGGACCAAATGAAGGCCTTGATGAGGTCTCGATTCATTCCTCAACACCACACCCGGGAGCTAAGACAAAGGTTGGAAAATTTGAAGCAAGGCTCCATGAGTGCGGAGGAAACATACAATGCCATGCAAGTGGCAATGGTAAGAGCCAATGTGGTTGAGGACGACGAAGCCACAACGGTGAGGTACCTAAGAGTTCTCAACCCTTCCCTAGCTAACGAAGTAGATTGCTATCCTTATGAGTCTATGACAGATTTGCTACACCTAGCAATCAAAGTGGAAAGAAAGCTCAAAGCTAGGAATCAAGGAGGAAGGACCTCGAATGGCTACCCTACTACCTCATGGAAAGCACCAACTCAAAGCCGAGGGTACCAGCCCTATGGGAGGGAAGCGGTGCAAGGAAAAGAAAAGGGAGCCAACTTCAATCATCAAGGAGAGCAAGGTGGTCATCGCAAAGGCTACCCAACAAATGCACCTTCATCATCATTTCGCCCATCTAATGGGGTTTCTGCAGCCCCACAAGGGAGTAACTCTAACCCCTCTTCTAGAACTAGAGATATTGTGTGTTTTAAGTGTCAAGGAAGGGGTCATATGATGAAAGATTGTCCTAACAAGAAAACTCTCATGATTAATCATTTAGGGCAATATGAATCTGAATCTGATTGTGATGATAATGTTGTGTGTGATGATGATGTGAATTTGCATGCTTGTGATGATAATAATGATGATGGGATTGAGTTTGAACATGGTGAATCTTTGATTGTTAGAAGAGCTTTACATGCTATGCCTTCTTGTGATGATAACCAAAGAGAAAACTTGTTCCATACTCGTTGTCTCGTTAAGAAAAAGGTGTGCAACATGATAATAGATGGAGGAAGTTGTTGTAATCTTGCTAGCATTGAAATGGTTCAAAAATTACAACTTCCAACATTAAGTCACCCTAGACCCTACAAATTACATTGGATGAATGATTGTGGTGAATTGAAAGTGAACAAGCAAGTTAAGGTTGCCATAACATTAGGACATTATGAGGATAGTGTTTTATGTGATGTAGTGCCTATGCAAGCTTGTCATATTCTTTTGGGTCGTCCATGGCAATATGATAGGAAGGTCATTCATGATGGTTTAACTAATCGTCATTCTTTTGTGTTTAAGGGGAAGAATGTTGTCCTCAAGCCCATGACCCCAACCCAAGTTGCTGATGAGTATGAGAAGAAACGGGGAAAGGGGGAGAAGAAAGGGCGGGAGGAAACCGAGTGTTCGCAGCCCAAGACCACACCCCACCCATCATCGTCTAGTGAGCCGAGCCAACCTAAGGGAGTGTGGGAGAATAAGTGAGTTCTTCTAGCCTCTAAGCAAGACCTTAAGGAGTTCCTTGACCCCGAGACCACTCTTATGTTGTTATGTAAGGAGCTTGCTTTGTTGAGTGATGATCTTAAGGCTACCCTACCTAAGAGGATTTTGGGGCTACTTGAGGAGTTTAAGGATGTGTTTCCCAATGAGATTACAGCCGGTCTACCACCTATTAGAGGCATTGAGCACCAAATAGACCTTGTTCCGGGAGCCACCTTACCTAACCGCCCAGCCTATAGGATGAACCCTAAGGAAACCCAAGAGATCCAATCCCAAGTGCGAGAGTTGTTGGATAAGGGTTATGTGAGGGAGAGCCTTAGCCCATGTGCTGTTCCCGTACTTATAGTGCCAAAGAAGGATGGTTCGTGGAGGATGTGTGTGGATTGTCGAGCCATCAACAACATCACGGTGAAGTACCGCCACCCAATACCCCGCTTAGATGACATGTTAGACGAGTTACATGGAGCCACTACCTTTTCTAAGATTGATCTTAAGAGTGGATACCATCAAATTCGTATGAGGGAGGGGGATGAGTGGAAAACAGCCTTTAATGACCAAGTTTGGTCTTTATGAGTGGTTGGTTATGCCTTTTGGGCTTACCAACGCCCCTAGCACTTTCATGCGTCTTATGAATCATGTTCTTAGGCATTTCATAGGGAAATTTGTTGTGGTTTATTTTGATGATATACTTGTGTATAGTAGATCCCTAGAAGAGCATGAGTTACATTTACGAGAAGTGCTATCTACTCTTCGTCATGAGCACCTTTATGCTAATTTGGAGAAATGTGAGCTTTTCACTAATTGTGTTACTTTTCTTGGTTTTGTGGTCAGCTCACATGGATTGAAGGTGGACGAGAGCAAGATCAAAGCGATCCAAGAATGGCCTACTCCTACATCAATTGGCCATGTTCGGAGCTTCCTTGGATTAGCTAGCTTCTATCGCCGGTTCGTGAGGGATTTCAGCACCATTGCAGCCCCTCTAACCGAGATCACCAAGAAGCATCACCCATTCACTTGGGAAAAGTCCCAAGAGAAGGCGTTCAACGCCTTAAAGGAGCATCTCACGCAGGCCCCGGTGTTAGCACTTCCGGATTTCAACCGGCCCTTCGAAGTGGAGTGTGATGCATCGGGCATAGGCATTGGTGGAGTTCTTATGCAAGAAGGTAAGCCCATTGCCTATTTTTCAGAAAAATTGAAAGGAGCTTGTCTTAATTACTCTACTTATGATAAAGAGTTGTATGCATTATTTAGAGTTCTTAAGACATGGCAACATTATCTTTGACCTAGGGAGTTTATTTTGCACACTGATCATGAGTCCTTAAAGCATTTTAAGAGCCAAGACAAGTTGGATAGGAGGCATGGTCGTTGGATGGAGTTTATAGAAACATTCCCTTATGTCATTAAGTATAAGAAAGGAAAAGATAATGTTGTGGCAGATGCCCTTTCGAGGAGATACATGTTGTTGTCTACATTAGACTCAAGGATTTTAGGCTTTGCATATATTAAGGAGCTTTATGTAGATGACCCTGATTTTGGACAGATTTACAATCATTGTGTGGCTAAAGGATCCGTAGATAAGTACTACTTGTTTGATGGATTTCTATTCAAGATTGATAAGGTTTGCATTCCCCGTTGTTCACTTAGGCTCTTGTTGGTTGAGGAAGCACATAGAGGCGGATTGATGGGCCATTTTGGGAGGGATAAGACCTATCATATGCTACACACACATTTCTTTTGGCCTCGCATGCTTCGAGACGTAGAACATTTGGTTAAGAGATGTATTGATTGTTTGAAGGCTAAGTCTAGGTTACAACCCCACGGCTTGTATTGTCCATTACCCATTCCTGCAGCCCCTTGGGAGGACATATCCATGGACTTTATTGTTGGGTTACCTAGGACTAAGAAGGGGAGGGATTCGATCTTTGTGGTTGTTGATCGTTTCTCTAAGATGGCTCACTTTATCGCTTGCCATAAGACCGATGATGCCTCTAACGTAGCTAAACTTTTCTTTAGAGAGATTGTTAGGCTTCATGGAGTACCTAAGACTATAGTGAGCGATCGGGATGTGAAATTTCTTAGCCACTTTTGGAGGACTCTTTGGGGTAAAATAGGGACGAAGTTGCTGTTTTCCACCTCTAGTCACCCACAAACCGATGGGCAAACGGAGGTAACCAATAGGACCCTTACTACCATCCTTAGGGCCATCATTAGGAACAATTTGAGGTTGTGGGAGGATGCTTTGCCCCATGTGGAGTTTGCTTATAATCGGACTGTGCATTCATCAACTAAGCTTACACCATTTGAGTGTGTTTATGGTACTAACCCACTAACCCCTTTAGATCTTACCCCATGTCCCATGAGGGAGAAAGAAGACTTTGATGCAGGAAAACAGGTGGAATTCATTCGGGAGCTTCATGAGCGTACTCGTGTCCGGCTAATTCAAAAGGCCGAAGAGAATGCCAAACGAGCCAACAAGGGGCGTCGCAAGATGATTTTCCAGCCTGGCGATCTAGTTTGGGTGCATTTGCGAAAGGAGCGATTTCCAAAAAAGCGCAAGTCTAAGCTCGCTCCTCGAGGAGATGGTCCATTCAAGGTATTGCAAAGATTCGGGGATAATGCCTACAAGATTGACCTACCGGGTGACTATGGAGTTAGTGCAACATTCAATGTCGCCGATCTCACCCCCTACCTAGATGAGAATGAAGACATGGATTCGAGGTCGAATCCTTTCCAAGAAGGGGAGAATGATGGAGGACCATCCCAAGAATCACCCGATGCCCCTCATTTCGGAGATGGAGATGGACATATCACTAGGTCACGAGCTAAAAAGATAAGAGATGAACTTAACGCTTTCATCATCCACCATATGAAGTTGGTGCTACCAAAGGAGCCCGAGGATGACATCATCACATTGCTGGAAACCGCACCATTCTCGGGTTCGACTAAGAATGATTCAGCCACCACCCATACTTAGCCTTTCATTTGCTTGCTTGTTTTGGACTTAGAGTTTTGGGCCTTTGTTTGGGTTTAGTTGGACTTGTTGAGATCTTGTGTTTTTGGGCCTTTGCTTTTGGGTTGATTTCCTCTCCTATTTAAGCCTTGTAAACTCTCATTTGAAGACACTTTTGAATCTTGTTTATGAAAACCTAGTTTGTTTCACTCTCCAAAGGTGAGAGCTTCATGCCTTGTGTGCATGTGTGTTGCATCTAGTTCGGTTGTTCTTGGTTTTGTCAATTTCCCGAAGATTGGTGATTCCGAGATGAGCACGGACCTCCTCCTTGTGCTTCCATGGCCAGCCATGGTTGTGTAAGGTTGTATAGGGTTGGTTTTGGTGTCATTCAAGTTGGTTCTTGGTGCATTGTCCCAATGGGTCTTCTTGTTGTTCATCAAGGTTGATTCCTCCTATCTTTCCCTTTCATTTTCCTTTATTTTGTTCTGTTTTCTCCTTTGACTTGATCCAGCCTTGCTGCGTTTCTTGTCTCACTTGTGCCATTTCTTTGTGTTCTTGTGAGTCCGAGTCCACAACGTCAAGAAGGTCGGGAAAACAGCGGCTAACCCCGCATCATTTGCTTTTGCAACCGGAGCTTCAACCTCTTCCAGTCAATCTTGCATTTGATCATCAGTTGTGAGACTTGGCGTTTGCGTCCCGTGCTCCTCCCTTGCTGATTTTGTTACTTCAGTTTCATCTAAAGCAGCGTCACCAAGAACACTTTCTGAGGGTGCCTTGAAGGCCTGATTGGTGATTCGAGGGGAATCATTAATGATTGGAGCTTTGAGTACGTTGATTGAGAGGTGCTCGTCTACAACCGGAAACCCTATCTGATTTCTGTCAACAACCCCGTCTTCAAAAGCTTGCACCGGTAGTGAATCCGTCTCTGATTGGACTCTTTCCGCCCTTGTCTGGCCGTTTGTAACCCATTTAATCAATTCTTAAATAGATTTGTTATGGAGCGTAGCCAATTCCATGGCATCCACCAATTTTTTTGGCCTCCCCAATTTGACTAGGGATTTGATCTTCAATTTCAGCCCGTCGATATAGCACGATATGAAGTATGATTCAGGCAAATACGGATTGATGATCAACATCTCTAATCGAAGTTCCCCAAATCGCTTATTGTACTTCTCAAGACCATCCTCTTGGATGAAATTGTTGAATTCTTCAAGAATCTCCATAGCTCGTTTCTTGGTTGTGATTGTGTTTGTCGGCGTCTTATGCCATTCCCGGAACAGGTCGGAAGATCGACGAGCTCTGATACCAATTTGCTAGGATACTAGATCTTCCATGGATGATTGAGAGGTTGAGGTGAGGAGATTGAACGAGAGAGATTAGAGAGAGCTAGAGATAGAAGGATATGGAATGAATTGATTCAACGATACCCCGTACAATACACTTTGTAGGTATTTATAACCTCAAGCCCAACTTTCTGATAATTACACCTATTAACCCTATTATACTAATTCCTAACAGACAAGTTTTCCTTATAAATTCACAAATTTGGGCGATTAATTTATTTTGCACCTAAATGTGAATCAACTATTTATAAATACAATATAATTAGGAAATTGTCTTTAGAGTGTGTTTGGATTCCCATCAATTATAATCCTAAAATTTTTTTAAGTGTTTGGGTACTCAATTTGTAACATGTGTAAAATAAGGTGAATTTAAAATAAAATGATAAAATAAGATAAGAAATATGTAGAGAGGAGAGATTGTATTGTATTTGTGTGTCTCTCAATGAGAACTACAAGGTCTTATATAGGCATAGATGGGGAAGGTTACAAGATAAGAGGGCCATCAATATGGACCTTTGGTTTTCCACCATGTGGGTGTTATAGAAGAGGAATAATGGTGGGAGTTATGGAGAGGTGTTACATCACATATAATAAGTAGCTAATATTATAACACTAATATTATAACACTCCCTCTTGATGTGCACCTCGTACGTAGTTTGTGTATTGCCTCGTTAAAAACCTTGTCTGAAAAACCCATTGGGATAAAAACCAAGATCAAGGGAAAAAGAGTACAATACTAGAGCAAACTACTCCCCCTCAACTTTGCACACGTCCTTCAAGCGCTGCATTCCCATATTATGTACCAGTTGCTTAAACACCCTTGTAGGCAATGCTTTAGTGAACAAATCTGCCAGATTTTCACTTGATGCAATCTTCTGGACATCAACTTTGCCTTCAACCCGGAGTTCATGGGTGGAGAATAATTTCGGCGATATATGTTTGGTCTTGTCATCTTTAATGTAACCTTCCTTGATTTGGACAATGCAAGCTGCATTATCTTCATACAACACTATCGGGTGTTTTACAATGGACTCCAACCCGCAAGATTCCTGGACATGTTGGATGAGTGATCTGAGCCACACACTTTCTCTTCATGTCTCATACAATGCGATAAGCTCTGCATGATTTGATGATGTAGCTACAAGAGACTGCTTTGTTGAACGCCAAGTAATGGCAGTTCCACCATACATGAATAAGTACTCCGTTTGCCAGATGGCCTTGTGAGGATCTGACAAATAACCTGCATCAGAATAGCCAACCAATTTTGCACCATGTACTCCTTTAGATCTTTCAAAATATAACCCCATGTCACTTGTTCCACGTAAATAACGTAGAATGTGCTTGGCACCATTCCAATGTCTTTTTGTTGGCATTGAACTATATCTTGCTAGTAGATTAACTGCAAAAGCTATATCTAGTCGGGTATTCATAGCAAGATACATAAGTGCACCAACTGTACTGAGATATGGTACTTCAGGACCTAATATCTCTTCATTGTTTAATATCGAGGACGAAAAGGGTCCTTGTCCACATCAAGTGATCATACAACCATAGGTGTACTCAATGGATATGCTTTGTCCATGTTAAAACGTTTAAGGACCTTTTCAACATAAGTTGACTGATGGATGAAAATTCCATTTCTTGTATGCTCGAACTGCAGGCCGAGGCAATATTTGGTCGTTCCAAGATCTTTCATTTCAAATTCCTTTTTCATGTAATTAGCTGTTTGTTGAATCTCTCCAGGAGTCCCAATAATATTTAGGTCACTTTCATTTGTTCTTGGATCTAGAAATGATAGAGAAGTGGAATTCCACGAAATCTCTTTCTTAATTATCTCCTTATCTTCTCCCCCTAGAGTTGGAAATTTTGTTTCATCAAAGTGACAATCTAAATACCGAGCTGTAAATAGATCACCAATCATAGGCTCTAGGTATTTTATAATTGATGGGGACTCAAACGCCATGTATATTCCCAACCTTCTTTGTGGTCCCATTTTAGTCCGTTGAGGGGGAGGAATAGGGACATACACTGCGCATCAGAAAATTTTCAAATATGAAATATCGGGTTCTCTTCTAGAGATAAGCTATAATGGGGAGAACTTGTTATAAGTGGTTGGTCTAAGACAAATCGAAGATGCAGCATGCAAAATTGCATGGCCCCAAGCTGATGAAGGTAATCTAGCCCTCATTAACATCGGTCTAGCTATTATCTGTAACCGCTTGATTAACGACTCTGCAAGGCCGTTTTGGGTATGGACATGAGCCATTGGGTGCTCAACCACAATACCAATTGATTGACAATAGTCATTAAAAGACTTCGATGTAAATTCTCCCGCATTGTCTAACCTGATTCTTTTAATCGAATAATCAGGAAAATGAGCCCTTAATTTGATAATCTGGGCTAAGAGCCTTGCAAATGCAACATTTCGTGTTGATATTAGCTTACGTGTGACCATTGTGTTGAAGCATCTATCAACACATAAAATATCTAAATGGTCCACATGACGGTGTAATCGGTCCGCATATGTCACCTTTAATCCAATCAAGGAACATAGGAGATTCTGCGTTGACCTTTGTCATTGACGGCCTTGTTATTAATTTGTCAAGAGAACAAGCCGTACATGTCACGTCACCCCTTGATATGAACTTCAGGTCCTTTATCGGGTGTCCATGTGAACTTTCAATGATCCTGCGCATCATTGTATCACCAGGGTGATCGAGTTTATCATGCCACAAAGAAAATTTTGCATTATCAACTAACTTCTGGTTTGTGATATTCTAACTCTCAATGGGGTATATAACCGTGCCATATAAACCAGGTGTTAATGTTCTCATCTTTTCTAAGACTTGCTTCTGGCCCGTCTTAAAAGATGTGAGAAATAGATATTCAATATCATTCTCATTCATGGTTTCCATGTGATAACCATTTAATCTTATATCTTTGAAACTCAACAGATTCCGTTGTGAGTTACTGGAATACAAAGCATCTTTGACATATATTCTTGTTCCTTCGGGTAACAAGATAGAGGCTCTTCCGGAACCTTCTATAAGATTGCTTGTTCCAGATATGGTATTGACACTGGTCTTTGCCATTTGCAGGTTCATGAAAAACTTCGGGTTTTTCAGAATAGTATGAGTCGTGGCACTATCTATGAGACAAAGCTCCCCACCATTGAACTTTCCCTTTGGGTGATCCATTCTATACAAATAAATAAAACATGTATAAATAAAACCAATATTGCCCAAAACTTTATTTAAAATGGAAATAAGTCCACTATATTGAAAAAGGAAAATAGCAAGCAAGCAAACTTTTGGTAAAGATAGGATGCGAAATTGAAAATATGAAAAATAGGCAAATAGTTCAAGATTTAATCAAAGAGGGTGGTGCGATCATTTGGGAGATCGGCGGCATCATTTGGGAGATCAACAACATTTCTCTCAAGCATGTGCGAGATCTTGTTATTTCCATCTTGTGGAAGGAAATCAGATGTCTCAAGATATGCATCCTCAAGTCCGTCAAAGAAAGAGTCATCAAGGCTCTCTCCTTCGACAAAATTAGTGACAACACCTTTACCCTTGGATTTCGCAAAATCTTGATATAATTTCACAAGGTGGGGTGTCGTACGACAGGTACGGACCCAATGGCCAGGTGCTCCGCATCTATGGCAAAGGCTTTCTGCCTTCCGGGCAGCAGGTTTGTCATGTTGTTTCTTAGACTTGTTCCCGTTATTCTTCTGGATATCGGGGTTTACCCATGTGGGATTACGACCTTGGTCATATCCACAACCACGTCAACGGCCGTGACCGCGCCCACGACCACCACGTCCACGTCCTCTTCGGGAGGATGTAGCATTCGCTTCAGGCGTGCCTTGATTGTTACCAGGAAGTGGCGCGGAACCTGTAGGTCGTTTCTCATGGTTGTTCATGAGCAACTGATTGTTCTCTTCGGCTAAAAGCAAGCTTGAGATGAGTTTAGAAAATGTTTTGAACCCACGTTCCCTGTACTGCTGTTGGAGCACAAGGTTTGATGCATGGAAAGTTGAGAATGTTTTCTCCGACATATCCGCATCTTGTATGTTCTCTCCACATAATTTCATCTTTGATGCAATACGATGTATTTCAGAGTTGTAGTCCAAGACCTTCTTGAAATCTTGCAACCTCAAGTGCATCCACTCATACCTCGCACGAGGCAAGATAACGGTATTTTGGTGCTCATAACGCTCTTTGAGACTTGTCCAGAGCTCTGAGGGACTCTTCACGGTCAAGTATTGAGCTTTCAGGCTCTCGTGAAGGTGATGACGCAACATGATCATCGCCTTAGCACAATCCTGCTGGGATGCGCTATTGCCTGGTATGATAGTCTCTCCCAAATTCTGGCTAATCAAGTGGAGTTCCGCATCCTGCACCAATGTGAGATAGTTAATTTCTTCCGGAAACATCAAGGGCGGTGAACTCCAACCTTGAAAGGTTTGCCATTTCTATAAAAAAAAACATATAAAATGAAATCAACACCATGATTATCTACTTCGGGAGATAATAACAAGATGAACCATCATCTTCTAGGGATTAATCATCATTGAAACAATTTATAATTTCTATCAACCATCCACTTCAGGGGAGGTGATCGATCATCTCTACGAGGATGCTTAATATTACATGTATATCCACTTCGGGGGATGATACATATTTTTGTCTCTTCAAGGACAATATACATAGTATATCCTCTTCGGGGGATAACTCAATACTCGTTATTTTCTTCAAGAGATATAATAAAAAAATAACAACAATATATGGATCATCGTATACGGCATGCGATAATATAAAGGAACCAAACAAATTAAACAAGATCGGCTAAATAAACTTTTATGCACACGAACAAATTAAAATAATTAATCGGTCGAACACATACAGACATGTATAGAATCAAATTTATGCATGCATTTCGGCTAATCAAGTGCATGTCAAATAATTAACTTTATGCAGACATGTATAGAATAAAAAATAATTAATGGCAAAGTCAAATTGCAGGCATATCATAGTTCACATGTTGCTAATTAATCTAGTGCAAGCATATGTATAAAAACCACTGTCGTGGGAGATCAATAAGAAACAAATTAACTGCAGACATGATGGGTACGGTGCGCAGTGTATATATATCGGCGAAAGAGATCAATAAGAAACAAAGAATGATTATATCGGCCGAACAAAGCATGTATGTCGGCGAATTCTTACCGAGCGACTCGTGCTGATAACGTGATAAAATAAGACAAGAAATATGTAGAGAGGAGAGATTGTATTGTATTTTTGTGTCTCTCAATGAGAATTACAAGGCCTTATATATGCATAGATGAGGAATGTTACAAGATAAGAGAGTCATCAATATGGACCTTTGGTTTTCCACCATGTGGGTGTTATAGAAAAGGAATAATGGTGGGAGTTATGGAGAGGTGTTACATCACATATAATAAGTAGCTAATATTATAACACTAATATTATACTCCACCCGTTCAACAAAACTTGTCGTTTACTATCCACGCACGCGTTTTTAGAATGATAAAAACTATATAAAATATTCATTTTATTTAAAATTTTTTTTAACAAGTTTGTACTTATTAATAATAACTGCGAAATTGTTAAAAAAAATTATTTAAAAAGTCGATATTTTATATAGTTTTTAGCTCCTAAAAAAACGTGCATGAATAGTAAAACGTCAAGTTTTGTTGAACGGAGGGAGTAACATAAAACACATTGTAAATGTTAATATGCTTGGAATATGTTGCTGATAGGTAGACATTAAGGTCCGAGAAGGGGGAGCCTTTTGATAGGGGATTCAGAGTAGGGATGACAATGGGGTGGGGATTCCCCGATCCCCGTGGGGAATCTCCGATACGGGGACGGGGGCAAAAATTGTTCCCCCGCATAGGGATGGGGATGGGGATGGGGACGGGGATGATAGTCCCCACCCTGTTCCCCGCCCCGCCCCGCTACCCGATGGGGAAACCCGCGGGGATCCCCGATGGGGACCCCATTAAACCCCTTTAGAATGTTTATACAAGTATTATTTTAATATTTTTAATTATTGTTTGTTATCAATTAACCTATTTATATTTTTTAAGGTTTAATATGTTTTGTAGTATGTATAAACTTATATATTAAACTAAGATGAATCTTATATCATGAAATTTGATTGAAAAATCCATAAGAAAACCCGCAGAGAAACTAAATGGGGAAACATTAAACGGGGACGGGGACCCTGCGGGATGGGGACGAGAACGATTTTCAATTTATAAAATATTTTATTTTAAATTCGGGTTAATTTAAACACCTTTCAGAACTTGTAACTAAATATTTAAACAATGTCTATATATATATATATATATATATATATATTTGATTAGGAAAGAATTCGGGCGAGCGAGCTCTACCCGGCGGCATCCTTACGGATGAGGTCTAATAGACCTAAATCATTGTAGACATCGACACCCCAGGCAGAGTGGCAAATGTGTGCAACCTTATCCGCCACTCTATTGCCTAAACGGGGAACATGAAAGAACGACACTTCTTTCACTGTCGATAGGAGGTGTTGGACATCTGATAAAATGAGCTCGATTTCCCACGGACATTTAGCTCTATTTTGTAGGTGATTTATGATTATGAGAGAGTCAAACAATGTCTATAATATTTAAACAATGTCTTTTTTTTTTTTTTCAATTTACTGTATACCAAAAAAAAAAAAAAAAAAAGACAGATTAGAACCAAGTGGACAGGTGATTACTGGACGTGGATTTCCTGAAACGGGAGCGTGTGAAGTATACAGCTGTATACACCCGGGGATCACGTTTGGGTCCCAATCTCTAAATTAGTGTTCAAGTGTAAACTATTCCCTCCGTTCGGCAAAACTTGTCGTTTACTATTCATGCATACTTTTTTAGAACGATAAAAACTATATAAAATATTCATTTTTTTATAAAATTTTTTTAACAAGTTTGTACTTATTAATAATAACTACGAAGTTGTTAAAAAAATTATTAAAAAACTAGATATTTTATATAGTTTTTATCTCCTAAAAAAATGTACATGAATAGTAAAGTGTCAAGTTTTTCCGAATGGAGGTAGTAATAACTATACAGTGTACTAAGAAAACCCGAACAAGGAATATTTTTCTAGAAACCACGAAAGTCCTTTTTGGTTTTAATGTTTTTTTTCTCGGTGGAGGACAAGCTCACTCCAACTCAGCAACGTTGCGCTTTTTTTAAAACATAAAAAAATAAAAACTATACTAGCAGGAAGGAATTGAACTTTTTTTTGGGGATATGTTTGACAAGATGGAGAGGTAGTAGACTAGTAGGGTAGTTAAAGGGTGTTGTTAAATGTTACGTAGTAAATAGCTTTTGACAAGCTCCAAATTCGTAACCGATGGGAGAATTTGTCGTTATTCATATCAAAAGTAAAATTTAAACCTACAAATATAGTTGAAAAATGATACGAAAATTACCATACTAATTATGTACCAATCACAAACCGACTATATTGGTAACCACATTTGTGGTAACTAACATGGCGGCAACCATCGTGGTGGTAACCACGTGAAGGTTGTACGGTAATGGTAATGAAATCTGAATACTATGGTTACTGAGTATTTATATATTTTTTTTATTTTTTAATATTTTATTGTTTTTACCTTTAATTTTTAAGCTTTTAATTTTAGTTTTTACTTTATATTTTGTGTTTTGATTTTAACATAAATTAGTCATTTCTGCAATTTCTAGTCTCTTCGTTAGTTCGCTCAAAAAGACAAACACAAATTGGTCCTTTCTATTGTTTTGATTTTGACCTAAATTGATCATTTCTACTGTTTTGATTTTTTTTTTCTAATGTTTTATTGGTTGTTAACTTGGTTTATTTGAGCTTTTAATAGATTGTAACCATATTATTTTTGGTAACCATATTTTTTCGTTCGATAAATTTGATGGCTACCGGACGGTATCCAAGGGGTTTTAAAAAAATACAAACTGAATTACAGCATAGTAACCATGGTAATTTACTGATTGCCACAAATCGTGGTTACCACATACACGACTTGTGGTTGATGCGTGCAGGGCCGGACTTGAGGTTTTTAGGGCCCGAGGTGAAATTTAAAATTGCCCCCCACTACTATATAGTATGTATATGCATAAGCTAAGGTAGAATAAATGGTTTTGAAATAATTTTCTAATATCAAAAACCATTTAAACCAAATTTAAAATTTAAAAGAATCAATTAGGCCTCGCTTAATCAAGTGGGGAAAGTCAAATATAAACAATTCAAACGCACAAAAATTAATACAGGAATTTAAATATAAAAAAATCAACTTACTGGGGAAAAGTTAAATTAAAAAAACAAACACAAATTATTGGGGGAATTAATAAAAAAATCAAATGTAGAAAAATTGTATAAAACGCAAATGCATTTAAATAAAAAAAATAAAACACAAATTACTGGGGGGAATTAATAAAAAAATCAAACGCAAAAAATTTAAATAAATTAATAAAAAAAATCAATGAGAAAATTTGGTATTTTATACCATTTTACACATTTAATTAGCTAATTAACCTATTTTAATTGTTTTTTAGGCCCGCTAACCCATTGAATGTTTTTTTAGCCCTCTGTGCCCCTTTCTTCCAACTCCCATCAGTGCCATAGCTCCTCCTCACCCTTCGTCTCCTACCGGGGATTTCTCCTCCGTTCTATGGCCGCTCTTCCCTGCGGTTCAAGATCGATCCTTGCTAGAAATCTTCCATTTGAAGTAAAGGATCAAAATTCGCAAACCACTAATTGACTCATGGGTACTCCCTCGCTCTCTAACCCTCGTCTCTCCTTTTGGTGATCTAATCGAATTTAATTGCTGAGCGAAAATTGATCTCATCTTTTGATTATGATGACATGGATTGTCCCCAATCTACTTGTATTTGATTTTTGGTTGGGATTATGGTTTTGATGTTGGCTGCAACTGTCCCCAAATTTGGGGACAGTTTCACAAATTTTGCTGTCCCCAAATTTGTGAAACTGTCCCCAAATTTGTGTATCTTTTGGTATTCGAATTAAGGAGAAATTAGGGGAAATTTGAAGGTGTTGAATAGCTTTGAATTGGGTGAGGAAAAAGTTGCATCCAAGGCGTTCGATGAAATGCCTAGATGAATTGAGTCTGTTTTTGTTGTTCTAGGTTAATCTTTCTGCCAGTCTGTATCTCTAATGAATTTCAATTTCCTTTTGAACTTTGTACCCGTTGAGTTTTTGAAGGTGTTATTGTCTGATTAGGGTCTATTTGCAGTCGTTATCATCCTAGTTTTGTGGATTTATTTTCCTGTGTGATACCTTATTTTGGTGCTAGTGTGAACTGCAACTAAAGTCTTTCGATATCTAATAAATGATTTGGCTTGCAAATCTCAATAAATATGAGAATCATGCTTCTCTTGCATCAATTAGGAATATAACCCAGGAGATGTGTATTTCCATGTTTATGTTGTCAATGCAAATGAATAATAAATTGACTTTTCAACTCATATTTATGATAACTAGTTTGCATGATGTTGCAAATGTTTTCCTTACTAGCTAATACTCTGATTGAGATTCAGGAAGAGTCATTGGGTGCGGTTGATGAGGTACTTTATCCTGTCATGTTCTTGTTTCATCAGTCTATCATATGAAAAGATATATTGATTAGCTATCTAGATTTGATCGTGATGCATGATTCCGACCGGGAGGAAGTTGGAGATGGGGATTTGGAGACTGATCCCAGTAATCTATGTGATGCTACAAAACCTTTTGACAAGCCAACATATGAACAGCTTGCTGAAATGGCCAAAGCTTTTGATGAGGTACTTGTTCTTTTTTCATGCAGTTCAATTCCTCTCAATGAGCTGGTATCCACTCTCAGCTCACATGTTTTTCCCTTTTATGTGGAATCAAGAACCAAAAGAATGGCGATCAAATAGATTTACTTGGTGGATCTGATCCTCTCAATGAGCTGGTATCCACTCTCAGCTCATGTGTCTTTTTGGCAATATCATCTGGCTTGTTTTATTGAATTTACAGTCTTTATTGTTACTTGGTGAATTTATGGTGCTTGGGCTACATTGGTGAATCCTTGGAACGTGATGAAAGTTTCTTCTGCTATCGTTTATGCTTTGAACATGCCAGCAACTGAAAGAGAAAAACGACATCAACACAACCCTATGCACATCACACCACTATGCCAGCAAACGAAGGTTTTTCACCTCATATCCTAATTGCATCCTTTCATCCTTGTGCTTATTTTGGAGTTTTTGTTGCTTTTGTTTAGTGGCAGCTTAATGAATTGAATGCGACAAGGGTCATTGTGTTTCCAACTGATAAAATTAGTTATCGAAATGCTAATCGTTGTAGACGCCATAAGTTATTGTTGGCATTTTAGTGCAGCTTCTCTTTGAATTAGTTTGTTCTGTTTCCATCAATGTTTGATTTGGCCAATTATTAATTTGACCATTGCTTTCATTTTTTATTTTATTGCAGATAGGTTCGAAGTATGTTTTTGATGCGAAAACAATAAGGAGAATGGAGCTGCTGGTGCTATCCACACTTGAATGGAAGATGAACCCTGTAACCCCGTTTTCCTACTTTGAGCATCTCACGAGAAAGTTCAAGTAGAAGACCCATTTGCAGCAAGAGATCCTATGGAGGACCCAAACTCTAATCCTCTTATTTATTACAGGTAATTCTCTTCAATTGTATGGTGATACTAGCTACTGATTATGACATGTTTTATGATCTCAATGTGGGATTTATCCCCTTGTTTGCAGACCCGGGATACATGTGCTATACTCCATCCGCAGTGACAGCTGTTGTAGTTCTTCAGGCCATGAGAGAATTTGAGCTAAAAAGCCCAATGGAATCTGAAATTCAGCTCATGGAATCTGAAATTCCAAATAAGCACCTCTATATAACGTTTGTTGTGTTTTGTCCTTTTTGGCTACAGACTCCAAGTTCCATAAACATCCAAAGCCATATGATTTTGGGTTCTTTTGGGATTTTGTTCAGATGTGCCAAAATCGTTCCTTTTTAATCCTTGTGAACTTGACGTTATGGAGTTGTTACTTCTCGCACTTATCAATTTATCATTGACAGTAGAGCTGGTAATGCACTAAAAATAATTAAATAGATTTAACCAAAATGCTCTTAAAAAATGTCATTAATGAATAAAAGTCATCAACAAAAGATGTCCTCACAATTGAGTGAGATTAATGAAGTGTAATCACAAATGTCATTAATGAATAAAAGTCATCAATAAAAGATGTCATCAATCAACTTTAATCACATTTTATACTTTCGTGTCATCAATGAATAAAAATGTAATAAACATGTCACCACAAGTGATTGCATCAATGAATTGTAATCACAAACGTGTCATCATTGAATAAAAGTAGAATCGATGAAAATTTATCAATATACAAAAGATTAAATTAAAAAAAAAGTGACATCAAACGATTTGATTAAAAATGTTGCATCAATTAATTACAATAGAAAAATTGCATCAAAACACTAATTTGAAAAAGTTGCATCATATTAAAGAAAAAAAATGTCATCAAAACACTACTTTGAAAAAATATGGCATCACAGTAAAAAAAAGTATCATAAAAAAATTGACTTTAAAAAAGTGTCATCAGTAGTCAACAGTAAAAAAAAAAGATTGCATCAATGGTCGACGCGGCATCACAGTACACAAAAAATGTCATCAAGGTTTGAAAAAAATGTCGTTAAAAAAGTGATATCAAAGCGAAAATAAAATGTAATAAAAAAGGGAATCAAAATGGTAAAAAAACGACATCACAAAAATGTCATCACTTAAAAAAATAAAAAATAAAAAAAATTCCACATGGTTTGGTCAACGTTGACCGGTCAACGGTCAACTGCTTGACCAGTCGATGGTCAAACAGTTGACCATTGACTTTAATACCCCATTTGGGGAATGAACTACCTAACCTAATTAAACAAGTTTATTGTCCAATTAGCTAATTGAAAGTTCTAAATAGTCTACTTACCTAAATCACCCAAAATCAAATGCAAAAAAGTTAAATAAAACGCAAACGCATTTAAATAAAAAAAATCAAACACAAATTAATGGGGGGAATTAATAAAAAACCAAACGCAGAAAAGTTAAATAAAACGCAAAAGAAAATTACTGGGGGGGGGATTTAAAAAAATTCAAGGGCAATTTGCTGAAATAACCCTTTGATCCGAATTGTTTGCATGCATAACCTTATCCGAAAAAAATTTGCTGAAATGCGAATATCCGCTTGCAAGGTTGGGTCGGTAGCAGGTCATACTGTGGGGGACAGCAAGACAAAAAAGCTGACAGGGAGAGAGAGGAATGAAAAAAGGGAAAAGAAAAGTATGTGAGAGAGGGAATTAAAAGGTACAACTTCTCAGAGGTGAATTAATGAGAGGAGATAGAGTGCTGATCGGAGGAGAGAGAAAAAACAATTCACTTTTTCAAAAAGTGCTGAGAGAAGGAGAGAGATAAAAATAGTGAAAAAGTCAAGAGAGAATTAATGAGGAGAGAAAGATAAAGGATGAGAGAGCGAGGATTAATTAAGATGGAGAGAGAGAGAGAGATGAGAGAGGGAAAAGTAAAAAAAAGGGAATAAATGTGATCCCGAAATAAAGAAAAGAGGGAAAGGAGGAGACTGCCAGCAGCTTTTATACATGCCACCCGTTTATGTCAACATTCCAGCCTCAGCGTTTGTACATAACACAAGTTAATATTTACTTGTCACTAGTGAGATTTTCTCTACTTTCATCATTCATCCATTATAGTTATGGGGCCAATTTTCACTACTTTATCTAAACTTAGAGCAAGTCAACGAGAAATAGCTAGCAAATTAATAAAGGATTAATTTTTAACTATATTAGAAAAAGTCATTTGATTAGATGTCCTCTCATTTATAGCTTTTGATCACTACCCGTCCGTGTAATGGATATAAAAAAAATTAATAAATGAAACCATATGAGGATTGAATGATGTAATCACTCTCCACTATCCATCTGCTTCTCTTTAAACTTATGAGGATTGTTTTTGATCATGTGCTTGGTCATGAGTTCCGTCAAGTAAAACAATTTATGTGGCATGTAAAATCGTCTAGGCGTCATGTATAATACATTATGTGTCATGTAAAATACATATGGAATTGTTTTACCTAATGAACCTTATGAAGTACGTTGTTGTAATCGCATTTTCTGGTTCAGTTTCCTTCATCTCTTACTATCATATGTGTTTGGATGTCATGTTTATAAACACAATTATGTATTACTACTTTCGTTCCATAATACATGTCCTTTTGCTTTTTGACACGCTTTTTAATGAAAAAACTCTATAAAATATTATTTTTTTAATTAATTTTTTATACAATCTGATACTTTATACTAATAAGTATCATATTGTATAAAAAAAATTAATGATCGAGGTTGGTATCTTTTACTTCATCTTTGAATTTGTGTTTTGGCGATTCTCTCTTTGGTCATTCTCACTTTGCTCTCAATCAGCTAGTGATTTTGTGTTTTGTCGCTTGATCGAGGTTGGTATCTTTTGCTTCATCTTTGAATTTGCTTCATCTTGTGTGCATTTGATGTCTGACAGATGGTTAAGTTTTCATAATGAGCATATTGCTTCATCTTGTATGCATTTGATATGTGATTCAATTTTCATGATGTGCGTCCTCCCAATTTTGAGTATGATGCACGAGAGTTAATAAGTTACATAGGGAGTATTTATCATATATAAAGGAATTTTATAGCCCGAGCCAAACTGAATTGCTACAACTTTGATGTCTATCATGTCAGTATTGACATCTGTCATGTATAAGGATATACGAGTCATGTTAACTAAGCTCCTATTTGTGCGTAGGGTGTTGAAGCTGTCAAGGACAAGGGGTAGAAAGAGGTCACATGGCATCGTGACACAAGACCAGCCACGTACTTTCATTCACATGACTCGAACCCCTCGGCTATCCGATGACACTCAATTTTTGCCTTTGCCCTTGTTTTAGTCCGCTAACGTGTTGTTCAGTTTTTGACCTTGTTCTAGTCCGCTAACGGTTGTAATATATTACATGACGGTTGTAATATACTACCTCCGTCTCATATTACATAACAGTTGTAATATACTACCTCCGTCTCAAAATCTTCTTTCTCCCTTCTAACTTGATCAAAATCATGGGACTCGTCGTATGGTTCCATATTTCCTTGTAATTTTGTTACTCTATCTATATATTTACCTCTTCAAAAAGTGCTTCTTGTTTGTAATTCAGTATGTAGTTAGTGCATTTTGTACTTATGGGAAATTCGAACATGTCAGCCAACGTCGATGTACATGGCATGTAATGCTATTAACATGTCAAGTAATACCTTTGACATGATAGTTGATAGTTTTGATATGACAGTGCGCTATGTTCGTCTTGGTCGACTGATCAGTTCGTTTTTTGTCACTTATGATGCACTTGGAAAAGCTTATGCTACATAACGAGTAATTGACTATACGGTTCACACATTTAGTAATTAGGGGAAATTCGAACTTGTCATTCAAAGACGATGTACATGACATGAACAACTATTAACATGTCATTCAAATACGATGTATATGACACGAGAAAAGCACATACTTAAAGCGGTCTGTATCTTAATGGTTGGCGTATTTACAAATGTAGACATCACTTTTCGCTCTCATGTTCGATGTGTTTCATCAAATAAACCTACTAATTTATATTGTGCCATTGTTTTGGAAAGCACAATATAAAACAATGCAAAATACCATAGTCACCTTCGACGACATCTAGATATGGCGTTTGAAAACATCATGTTACATGACACGTGAATTGTTTTACTTGACTCATGAATTGTTTTACTTGTCACTCGTGTTAATATATTCTTACACGGTACGAGAACAAAAATTGAATTTACTTGAGTTTCATTCAATGACTACAAAGAGCTTTGTTAATGGAAACTCATATATGACTAGATATGTAGTGCAAACGCACGATACCTTATAATGCATATCTACACAAATTCATGATAGGGGTCTGAACTGCAATGAGTTGATCCATAGTTGCACCCTAAATTACATTCAAATGAAAACACAAATCCATGACAGGGGTCTGGACGTCAAGCAACATTAGTTTGATCTCGTAGGGTTACCGGAGAAGGAGAATTGAACCCCATTAGAAGCAGCAGTGTCATTCTTCTTCTCATCTTCCTCATCTTCCTCCGAGCCAGAGCCTTCAAATTTGAGATGCACATCTCTCCAATGTAGAGAAAACCCGCACAGACAATTCATGCTATAAACAAAGCAATTTGGACAAGTAGGTTGCAAGCTTTCAAAGAAAGATGAGGCACCCGCAATCCAAACCCAAAATTCTATTCAAGCTGGTTCTGATTATATGATATGGGAATTGGGTGCAGTGGGATGAATTTGGGTGCAGCAAACGCTTTCCTCCACCATCACCTTCAATGGATCGACAACCCGCCTTGTCCTGTAACCAATACACCACAATGAATATATTTCATCTTACATGACATTTATCAATTAATTACATGTTACATACTGCGCTTGACATGACAGTCAAAGGGACCCTAATTACCTCTTCGGTTTTGTTAGGAGGTGCATCTGACGCACCCCCCTTGTCCATCACAGTGTCCCCAAACTCGGTCGCAGTTGTGACCTCCTTGTCCTTCCCGGTGTCATGAACTTATCCATAAACATCACTAATTAACATGACACTTGGAATATGATACATGACGGACAAAACAAATTACATGACAGATATAGAATCTTACAAGGCCAAGATTAGAACATATGATATCGATAGAGTAATGATTAGATGTAAAAGTAGGTAAGTATAATGATTAAAGCTAAAAAGAAATGTATTTTTGATAAAATTACATGGGCTAAAAAGACATGTATTTTGAGACCGATGGAGTATTTGTTAAAAAAATATAAATGACTAATTTTTCACTTCATTAAACAAAGCAATTAATACACTCTTTAAGAAACATGAATCCGGCTGTTTTCCATGTTCCGACAAAGAAATATGTAATATATTATTCATTCATCAATAAAAAAAAATAAAACATTAGGTAATACATTGTTCATTCATCTTCTTCACTTCACACAGACTTCGATCAGTTGCACTGCCTCGTCTTCTCCGCCTCCTCCTCCAAGCACGGATACGATCAAAGAGGAAAAACAATTGGTGATGGTAGACTTCGTAGTTGGTGATGGTAGCGAATTGGTTGGCGAATAACGAGACAACTTCGTACACCCACAACAGAAGATATAATTTACCATCAACGTTGGTACATGCCACCATTCCATTTCATCATTATTCCAGTCTCAGCGTTTGTATATGACATCGGTTAATATATACATGACGCTATGTGGTTTCCTACTGGACACCCGATGGTTGTCTACTGGACATATTTTGGTTTTTTTCCAGTCTACGCTCAGCTATCGTGCTAGTTGGAGAAAGCCGATCCTGAAGCTGCTGTTGGAGAAAGCCATTTCCTACACTGCTGCATGAAGAACCGAGCCTAGACAGAGAAATCGAAGAAGAAAGAAGAATCGAAGAAGGCACCACTCTTTGTTCGACAGAAGAAATTCGAAGGAAGAAGAGAGATAGAAGACAAAAAATCGAAGACGAAAGAAGCTCTTCAATGGAGCTCTTTAATGGAGAGAGGGAGAGAGAGAGGGAAAGGGAAAGGGGGTTTAAATAAAATTGTCATCTCTCTCTCTCTCTTCCTCTCTCCCAATGCTCACACCACTCGTTTCTCTCTCCTCATTTAATGCAGCAGGCTTCCCCTTCTCTTTTAACCGGCTGTGGTGCAAAATTTTAAGGGGGAGGGTTAACCCTTACAAATTATATGGATAGTGGGTTATGCTAGCAAAGTGGAGCGGGTCAAGGGTCATTTACTACAATTCCCTCAAAATTCAAACGCAGAAAAATAAAACATGGGGAGTTTCGATCTCTAAACCTCATAGTCAAATAAACAATTTTACATGCTTCCCTAACCAGCTAACCAACTGGGCTAATTTACATTCATGTAACAATATGGACGGTCTAATAATAATATAACAAAAATAAAAGGGAAATTCTGTTTGGTCCCTTGAGGTTTTAACAATTCCACTCGGTGTCCTAAGGGTTTTATTTTGACCGGATGGTGCCCCTGAGTTTTGTCAAAAGTCCGCCTCATGCCCAAAGCTCATATTTTCACTTTTCTAAATCAATAAAATGACCCATTATTTTTTCTTATTTCACAAGACCCCCTTTATTTCTAACAATGAATTAAATTACCTATTATTTAACTAAATCCAACATAAAAATGAAAAAAAAACACCTTTTATATATGTTTTCAATAAAATCACACATAATTTCCAAAATTTTAGCAAAAAATCACCCATTGTTACAACCCATTATGTATAAAAAATTTGCATCAATCCATCCTCACATTTTTTGAAAAAAAAATTGACCTATAAATTACAAAAAGGAAAAAAAATCACAAAACCATACTTTGGATTAAAAAAAATCTCCTTTATTCTAATTGAGTATTGGGTAAAAAAATCCACCCTTTATTTTTTACATTACTTTTTCCAATAAAATTCTAATAGAGTATCGGGTTTGATTGATCAATTAGGATGGTTCATGCTGGTTCAACTCGATCCAATCTGACATTTTCAGTTTAGGTGAAACCCAAAGACCCGATTTTAAAAGAAAATGATAATTATAATGTATTTCTTTCTTATACAATGAACTATTGTGGCTAAATATTAAAATGAAAAAAATAATAATTTCGGGTGTACGGATTGAACTGAAAAAAAAAAAAATACTACCAAAATATTGAGCCACCATATGATCAACCACATTTACAATTGTTAAAATTTAGTGAATTATAATTTAAATATTATTTTGGAAAATAACAGGTGTTAAATATATTTTTTGAAAATAACGAGTGTTTTTATTTTATTTTTTCAAAGTATGGAAATTAATATGTCTTTTGCATAATTTTAAAAACCGTAATGATTTTGTTTTAAAACTTTTGGAAGAAGGGTGATTTTGCGATAAAAGTTTTGGAAATAATATGTGATTTTGTTAAATTTTAGAAATAAAGGTATTTTTTCAATTTTATCTTGAATTTAGATAAATAATAGGTAATTTTGTTCATTGTTAAAAGTAAAAGAGGTTTTGTGAAATAAAGAAGAATAATGGGCCATTTTATTGATTTAAAAAAGTGAAAATATAAGTTTTGGGCATGAGGCGGACTTTTGACATAACTCAAGGGCACCATCCGGACAAAATAAAACCTTAGGGCACCAAGCGGAATTGTCAAAACTTCAGGGGCACCAAACGGAATTTCCCAAAATGAATTTTATGGGCCCCTATATAAATTGGGCCTGAGGCGATGGCCTGTTGGGCCTCGCCTTAGGCCCGGCCCTGGATGCGTGGTATGAAAATTTGCGTACCACCAGTTGGTAGTGGTACGTGGTAATCATCATTTTTTGGTGGTTACCGTACTATGTGAACCTTACCTACAAATTAGTACAATAAATAAGTAAGAGGTCGATCCCACAAAGGATCAAGTATTTTTAAGTAATGTATATTTATCAATTAGTAGAGATGGAGGTTTTGATGGTTGGAGTAAAGAAAATAAGATAAACTATAAACAAGTTAATAGATATAACAATTGAGAAAATAGTACGTTCCATCTATAAATATTCACTTTAGTTTGATTAGTTGATCATCGATTGTTCTTTAAGTTCTTTTTTCATCCTATTATTGTTAATGTCCCGATCTTGTGTAAATTACCAGTCCTATGAGTCCTAGTAAACCTTACTAATTAAATAATCCTAACATGGTCAAGATTTAACCTAATAGTAGCATTAAGATTAAGGATTAACTATATAGGATACATGCAACACCAAGTTATGAGTAAGTATTTAACATATAATTGATTCTCTATGCACCAATTTAGTCATACGAGTCCTAAAAAGGCATGCTTGCTACTATGGATTAAGGTAGACGTGGCTATGGGTCACGGGTTGGCTGGGTCAACCCGTAACCCGTCGAGTTCGATTCGAAGTGTTGGAGGGTCGAAGCGGGTTGCGGGTTAGGGTTAGGGTCAACCATCCCCCCACCCGCTGACCCACCGAGTCGACCCACCATTTCAAAGATTTTTTTTGAAAAATCTATTTTTAATAAAATAAATTTATAATTATTATGTAAGTTATGTAAATCATTCTTAGAATAATTCATAGTATTACATAAACTAATATGCAATGTGCAATGTGAGAGAAATGAACCCTCATCCTTCTCTTTTTATAGACTTGGAAGTCTTCCATCCATCCTGTCATTTCCAATGTGGGACAAAGGCTTCCTACCACATTGAAAATATGGAGTTGGAATGAGAATGCATGAGGATATATATATATATATATATATATATATATATATATATATATATATATATATATATATATATATATATATATATATATATATATATATATATATATATATATATATATATAAATAAGTATCTCACTATCTCATTTCTCCCACTTCACTTATTTCCTACATTGGAAATGAAGTTTGAGAAAAATATATTCTCATATTTTTCTCTCTTATATCCCACATTGAAATTATTATGCAAGAAAGAATTGATACGGGTATATAAATTCTTTCCACATTTTTAACACTTCATATCAAAATGAAGTGGATAATAAAATGTGTTGTGAAGATTTTTATCTTCACATATCATTTTTTATTTATTTTAATAGTCAATTTAAAAAACAAAACAAAATCTTTTAAAGTATGTAACCAGCTGTGTCAACGGATCGACCTGAATCCCTCAACCCGTGAATTTTCGATCGAGTTAGGGTTAGGGTCGACCAACCCCGACCCTTGACCCGACGAGTTTGACCCGTGACCACGTCTAGATTAAAGTTTGCTACGAGGAATCTACAAAATCCTAACAATAATCTCAACTAGTTGCTTGGACTAGAAGAAATCAACAATATTCCCAAAAGAATCAATACGAATTAATTAATAGGAATAGAGTAAGAATAGAAATCTCACAACTTCATCAAACCAAAGTTTCAATCCATAAACGAAACGGAAGAGTTTAGCACTCCATGACCATGGAGGCTCCTCTCTACGGTTCTCTCAATTGATAATCTCAAAGTGCATAAGGTGAATCATAGAATACCCTAGAATGTATTTTAAAATAGCATCAAAGAGTCAGCCAAAATAACTCATATAAAAACCCCAGTTAAAAAGATAAAAGCCTTTCAGCAGGTTTGGCGTCTAGCAACAGGCCGCGGGGCGGCTAAGGCGCTTTGCGAAATCTTTGTCTGAGCTACGAGCCGGGGGGTAGCTAGCTTGGCCGCAGGGTGGCCATATTGTTCACAATGATTTTTCTCTTCCGAATTCGGTCTTGATGTCAACACGAAAGTTGTAGATCTTGGAAAGAGTTCTCTACAAAGTGCGTTACAAGTTTATCTTGTCTAGCGACAACTTCTGCTGACTTGTTCTTCACTTAAGCTCTTGAATTTTGACTCTACTCATGTGTTCATCACTTTTTCTCCTCCCCTTCACTCTTTCTTAGTCCATGAGCTTCCTCATTCCTCATCAGATCCACATATACCTGAAATAATCCATAAAAGCATGTAGATTCCGACTCTACCAATAAAACAAGTATAAATGCAAATCTAGCATAAACCATGCATTATATACATCTCAATCATGCTAAATGCATCCTAATATGCCTATCTAAATGTGTGTTATCGATAACCATCCATTTATATCATCTCACCATTGCCCAATTACAGTTGATTTTTACCACAACACTCAATTCGTCGCTCGAACTTTCAAATTTGAGCTAGTATGTATCAAACGAAAGGATTTTAAAAACATTGTACGCTAGGCCTGACAGCTTGATAAAGTGGGTTCCTATATATTTAAGCTCATTAAGAAGACCAAACTTCTTACAACACTAGCTAATGGATGGCATAAGTCAACATATGGCAACATATGCGTCCAATTAGAGAAATCTGATCAACATCTTCTAGCAATACAAGCTACCTTACTTGCCTCCTTCGACGACATGAATTGTTTACTATAGAAACGGCTACTGGAAAAATGAGAAAAACTTCTTGACTTTCAACGTTCTTATTGGCGTCATCGAGCTAAGGAAAAACATACTAAGCTTATCGACTCCAAATCTGGGTACTTCCATTGGGTTGCAACAATCAAACGTAACCGTAAGCTCATAAAGTCCATCACCCTACCTAATGGAATCTGTACAACTGATCATGACTCTATTAGAGTAGAGCTTTAACACGAGTATGCTTGCTAGTTTTGTTCAACTCTTGACCCATCAGTTTTGTCCTATTGTTTCAAATTCAGAGATTAAGACTGCGATTTTCTCCATTAAAGCAGATAAATATCCTAGCCCTGATGGAATGCCAACTGGGTTCTATCAAAAGTACTGGATCATTGTTGGTCATTCAATCATAAAATCCGTTAGGAGCTTCTTCTTTTCAAGTAAACTACTCAAACAAACCAACCATACGTTTATTTTGTTAATTCCTAAAATTGATGATCCTGCATGTATTAATCATTTCCACCCCATCGGGCTTTTCTTGACTATTGATGTACGCTTATTTCACCATGTTTTATGCCTATCTTTTATGCCAATTTTTATGTTATATTTGCATTCTAGGATGGGATTATTAGGAATTTGTGTAGTTAAGCTTAATATTGCAATATATGGAGTCTACACAAAGTTTGATTTTATTTTCAGGAGTTTAGAGATGATTTGGAGAAGTTTGGACGCACTTTGGTGCTTAAAGAAAAACCATGAATACATTGGAGAAGCTAAGGAAGAGCGCAAGATGGTGCAATTGGAGAAAATCCAACTTTTCATTCATCATTTTGAATCAAGTTCTGATGTCTTCATGAGAGTTGTAGCCCTCAAATAGAGATTTCGAACGCATATTAATATGCGTCAATCGGACAAACGAGGGGACTCGGGAAAGTGCCTTTTAAGACGGAGCAGAATGCTGAAAGTCGATTGAGCCCACTTGACATCGACCCAACCACTCGATATCGAGTGAACTTTCACTCGACACTACATCACAGAATCGATGTCGAGCGAGGAATGACTCGAGACATACAAGTTGAGTCGATATCGAACCATAGCCTCGATATCGAGTGATCCTCAAGAGCTATCCGACGCGTTTTTGAGTCCGAATCAAAGGGAGATTTCTTAGCCACGAAGTGAAGATCTTTTATCTACTTTGATGAACACCTATCCTCTTTGGTTAAAGTCATATTTACCTAGGTAAATTTTATTTCTTTCATATTTATTTATCATGAAACTTTTATCTTTAGATAGATATAGATAGATGATAGATAGATGCAGTACCGGCCCTAGGGCATGGGCAGAGTGTGCGACTGCCCATGGCCCATTTTTGGTAGGGGCCCATAAAAATATATGTTATATATGTGTATTTTAAAATAAAACAAAATACGAGTTTAGCTCAATGGTAAATTTAAATCTTAACAAAATCGGGATTTGGATTCCTAAACGTGTAGAGTTCAAATCTCTATATTAGCATTTTAAGGAGGCTCTATATCCATTAAAATTTGTATTTTTTTTTTATGTTTTTATAAAGGAGCCTATATCCATTTAACTTTAACACGATTCTTTGTACTTTTTCCTTTTCAACACAATATTAGACACTTTGCATTTTTTATGTTTTTATAGAGGAGCCTATATCCATTTAAATTGAACACGATTCTTTGTACTTTTTCCTTTTCAACACAATATTAGACATTTTTATATGTGAAAAATAAATCTATATTGTTTACATATATAACTCTTTCTATTTTATTTGGGAAAAATGTATCGTTTTTATTTCTTTATATATGCTTGATGCATCTAATTTACCCTTTTATTTTTGTTTATAAAAAAAATCCTTTTTTTTAATTATTTTTAGTTCATATAGGTAATGTCGTCATATGAGGTCACATATGTGATGTCTTAGAACAAAAACTATATTTAGTATTGTTAGACAATTTTTTAATATTCCTTGAATTGGTAAATAAAGAGCGGCCATTCCGGGGTTCGAACCGGGGACCTATGAGTACTACCTGACGCGTTTATGAGATTTTGCCTGTACTTATTACCTCACGATGACGACAAAATGTCTTAAAATACCTGCGGGCCCTAGCGGTATGGAGTGATAATCAGGTTATGTATTTCTTGGTCCAGGCGATGGGCATTTAAGAGTTTGGCTCGCGATGAATTAAGTTACCGGTTCAGTCGTTGTTTGTAGAGGGAGCTAGGCGAGGTTGTTATCCCAAATAAAGTTCTTCTCCGATCGAATATCTTTAGAACTCAACTCCGGGGGTTTTAAGTCCGGGGAATGATCAGAGCTCTTATGCTTTTCTATCTTGAAATCGGATCCCTTCCTTTGAGGTCGGAGGGGAGTATTTATAGGGAAACCAAGCGAGCAGCTGGCTGACAACCTCGTGGTTCTATGTAGGACACGTGTAGCGCATTCCCACACGCTTAGGGGCATATGAAATATACGTGGAGCCATTGGAGGCAAGGTGCTTGAGCCAGCGAGCTGCTTGCTAGGATTTCAGAGGGTTACGAGATATTCGGAGAATCAACTCTCATTCTTACGCAGGGTTCAGGTCGCGAGGGAAACAGGGGTCAGAGTTCTTGGGGGAGCTAAGCCTAGTCATTTGGGCTTGATTGGATACCTTGCCCGCGATGGATCCAATGGTGGGACCGGACATCCTTTTACGTTGGGCGATGGATCCAATAGTGGGACCGGACATCCTTTTGCGTTGGGAGACCCATTTATGACGTCATACTCTGTGTTTATTATATAGCCAAATTTCTATGGAATCGTCATATCTTCTCGTAACCGGATCGCGAGTGATATGCCATTCGTGATTAGGTTTCGACAAATACGATGCTCCCTGCCAAAGGTCTAGTTTATTAGATGGGCCTTGTACAGGCCTATCGTGCACTTCGGTCCACTGGACGGAGTGGTTCCACAGGGACCTATAAGTGGGGTTTTCACCTTCGCTCCTCCTTATTCCACATTTCTGAATTTTCAAAGAGGAGATGGAAGAGAGAGGGAGTTCAAGGGTTTCTTGTGCTTTTTTGAAGAACCGAGATCGGAGTTAGGTGGTGGTTCGTTCCCAGTTTCCTAAGCTTTTCGGTGCTTCCCTCTCGCAATTCTCCAGTGAGTTGTCTCTGATCTTTCTCTTGCCTTTTTTAATTTATAGGTTGTGCTCTTCTCTTGAGATTTTTAGGGTTAGCCGGGAAAACCGAACCCAACGGTGGTTATGGGGTGGTGATCGGGGTACGCCCTGATGTCTCATCCCCCGTCTCCTCTGCTGCCATGTTGTTTCATCCCTTACCTTTTCCTTTGTCCCCTTAGTCATAACTGATATTTATGGAGTAGAAGACGGATAGTTAGTAGTGGTGGGGTGGTGCTGAGAGGGGGTAGTGTTGCTTTTGAGTTTTTTGGAAAACCTCCAGCGGCCTTTTCGGGCTTTGTGGAAAATCTTCGACGACAAGGGGCGGAAAAAACCTTTCGTCTCCCCCTTTTTGCCCTCCTCAGGGGTGACTTCTCGAGAATCGAGAAACCTTTATGGAGGAGATGAAAGGGCGTCTTTTAGCCGCCATCCTGTGTGGGGTGGGGGGGGGGGGGGAGGGGAGATGTCTTTTCAACGTCCCTTTGGGGGGCGCGTGAGGCGCCGACTTAAACCTCCAAGAGGAGTTTTGGGCGCCAAATTTATTTACTCGCGATGTTGAAAAGGTAGTTTCCCCTTGTTAATTTTTCCCTTTTGCGTCTTTTCCAGGGGTTTTTTCCTTTTCTTTTAGAATTAAGATGTCGTAGGAGAGCGATAACCAGAATTGTAGCATAGGCTATGAACATGAAGAAGTCAGTTCCTCACGAACAAGATCCCAGGCAGATGTCAGCTCGGAATCTGCGGCGAGTCCAGCTCCTCCTCTACCAAGTAAAAACCTCGCGAGGAAAAGAGAAAAAGGGCGAACCCTGGGCTGGTCCAAGCGCGAAGAAACGGAAGATGGCATGAAGCATTAAGTGCCCTTTAAAGAGGGACAACCGTGAGTATTGCCACCTCTCGGAGTCTATAAATGATCTGGGAAAGGGCGAGTCGTCTCGCGTACCCAACGAGTCTAAAAAACCTACCCGAGTGGTCCCGAGTGACTTTGCCCTGCCTCATTACAACTGAACGGAGGTGAATAACTGTAGCTTTTGTGAAGGTTATGCTTTCGCAGCACCCCCTCCTTCCCTAACAATATTGCCAGAGTGCTTAGCTCCTACCGTAGCCAAGACGCTGGGTGAGGAGTCTATTCTAGACGTCAAGCACTTGTTGAGAGGCTGTCTAGTAGCCCGATATGGAGGAAAAAGTGGTTCCTCGTTCGCGATCCAACCAAGACTATCTTGAACTTTGTGATCAAACTTGGCAAGTATGTCGCGCCTGGTGACAAGCATGATGTAGCGGATAGGTGGAAAGCTGCGTTCGAGAGAGGGGTTGCGATTGTACGGGGTTATAGGAAGGTTGTGACCCCGATTCGCTTTGAAATGGCCAAACATAGCCTCCCGCATCGGCCGGGTCGGTGTCCAGGAATTTTTATTTTAAATCCTTTGGTGTTTTGGCCATGATTTTCTGACTTGTTCTAATTTTTCTCGTAGATATGATAGTTGACAAGTCGAAGATTTCCGCGCTTGCGAAGAGGAAAAACGCAACGAGAGGTGGATCCGGGCCGGCTCTTACTGTCACCCCGCGTCCGGGTGGTGGTCGTCAAAGTGTCACAAGAGGGTCTACTCCCGTGGCTAAGAGTTCGAAAGGGAAAAAGCCGATCGAGGATCGGGAGAGCGTTTCGTCTTATGACCAACCGTTGCCCCACCGTGGGCAAAATCGACCAAGGGAGGGGACAGAGGGCACCACACTCTTAAGCTCTAAGCCGATTACCCGTGCAGGGATATCAATGATGGCTTACCAACTGCCTGGATTTGACCCTATTGATATCAAGAAGTTGGATATCCCCCCGAAGAGTTGTTCAGCCGAAAGAGATTATCTTCATCATTTGACGGATGAAGAATTAATTGAACATGGCCAAAAAAGCAGAGGCTGGGTAACCTCCGTCGCGACTCACACCTTTATTTCTTCTTTCTTTTCTTATTTTATTTATGCGTTTATTTTTATCCGCATGTTGACGTAGGATAATCTGCAATGGTTTGAAATGACCTTATGTTTGAGAAACTATGATGACAAAGTGAGGGAGTTGAGGACGATTGTGGCCGCTCTGAAAACGAAAGAGGATAAGTTGAAAGACGCGGAGCTCCGGGAGGTCACTATCGAGAGCCTCAATGATGCTTTTACGAAGTCCCAGAAAGATGTGAAAGTTACGAAGAGTGAGCTATATCTATCGCGAGTTGGACTTGCGAAAGCTCAAGAGGTGGGGGCTCGGCATGAATTGGAGGCCACACGTATGAAAAGTTATCTCAAAGATCTTGAGGGTGAGTTGGGGGTGGTTCGCGAGGAGTTGGCTGGTGCGAAGAGCCAGTTGGAGTGTTTTACTTCTGGGGATGAAGCTGTTCTTTCCAATAAGTTGCTCCATGAATTCATGCTTAGTGAGGAGGGCCAGGGGTGGCTATCTGGCTTTCTGGGGGGGGGGGGGGGGTGCCGGTCAGGGTCGGCTCGATCACTATCTTGAGACGGACGGAGAGGATGTCCTTTATGGCAGGGTTTCCGATGCGTGGATGGAGGGGATCATGGGTGGGATGACTCAGAGTGTTAATCGCTTTGCTCATCTTGGCGACGAGGTGAGGATGTTTCATCTTAGTTACGAGGATGAAGACCTGAAGCTTAAAGATCCTAAGCGCGAGCTGCCTCTCCCCCATGATGCTCCCATTGATGATGCAGTTATCCTCGACCCTCCTCCCGATGGTGAGAAGACCCCCGAGCCTGCTCACGTTGATCACCCTCCTAATGATGTTTGGCCTAGTCGTTATTCCATTCTCTATAAAGATATTTCGTTGTGGGGAAGTTTGAAAACATTTCTACCCATGGTGAGAGTCTCGTACTCTGCTGCGGTTTGTGTGTCCATTTTTTGGATGACGAATATTTCTAGTCCTATGGTAAGCGATGTCTTGTCACGGTTTTTTGTGAATACTTTATCTTTTGAATGCGTCATACTTTCTTTGGTGCCCTTTGTTTGGTTTTCTTAATGGTCTATCCCGCCGATTTTACTTACGTTTTCTTATGTTTAAATCTTGACTTGTTTACCTTGTCCATTGCTTTTATTTGTAAGGTAAATTCGCGACACCCTTACCCATCTCCTATCGTTGATCATTTTATGGAATAAACCGTGAAATGATAAAAAGTAGGGTTTGCGTATTTATTAGATGTTATGCAGAATGATAGGCTGAACTTAAGAAATTTTTAGCGATGAAATATAACAGGAAATGACTTGTAGTATATTTCTTGTAGTTATATTTCTTCGTAGCATAAATAGTCAGGAAAAATATCTCCGTTCTCGTCGGGGCCTGGTTGCTCTATTGCCACATCAAAGTGGGATTCTCCATGGGACTCGAAGGTGAGGCGGCTCCCTATTCTAAGGTTCGGAATGTTCGTACAAGATCTCCACCCTTCCGATAGGGATAACCAATCCCCCTCGTCTCGTTCGACTAGGATTAAGAATTCTTGGTTTGAGGGAGAACATAGACAGATGTGGTTTGTTATTTCCTCCCGGAATTCTACAAAGATATACGGTAAAGGGAGCTTGTGTAAGTGGCTTTCCGGCTTTCCCTAAGGATTATTCTGGAGAATTTAGGATTTGGAAAAAGCATAGTGTTTGTGATGAAGGTTGGTGGAGGGGTTTCTGGTGGAGAGAGCTCTCCTGAAACCATGTCGAAACTTGGCATAGTGTTTTTAGGTAATTCAATTTGCACTCCTGATGTTTTTATTTATACCAGTTCTATGCATAGTAGATATGGATGTTGTTCTGCGGGGTTATATCTGAATTACTATGAAGTAAGGTGGTGCGTGTTATCCGCTTGTTTTTCGTGCAGCTCGGTGTACGAATTTTTCTTCTAGCTTTCTTCACCGCCTAGATTTAACTTGTTCTTATCAGATGCTCTTTGTTGTGTTATCTGATATTTGTTGCCCTCATGGTTGAACTGGGTGGTAGGCGGTTTCTTTGTTGTGTTATCTGATACTCATTGCCCTCGTGGTGGAACTGGGTGGTAGGCGGTTTCCTTTGATGTTTTTCATTACAGAGGTTAGTATAAGAAGGTAAGAAACCCAAGGCTTTATCGCAATTTGCTTGTGATAATGATGCCTACGACACCAGTTGACATTCCAGGTGTATTTTTTTTCCTCGCGTGAGGGGTTTCACTCGGGATATTGTCGTTGGGGGACATTTATATAATCTGGTAAGCTATATTTATGCGAATGGTTTTTTGATAAGTAAAACGTTTTTGATGTGTTTGGTTTTGTTGTAGCCTTTACCATCCATATATCGGGATTATGGTTATGGTGCCCTTAGTTTCGTCCATTTAGGGAAACGGTCGGATTAGGAATTCGTGGTGAGGGTAGAAGCCTTAGGGTCCAACAACTATTGGTTTACCACTGGGTGGCCCGAGTTTGTCGTTTCGAATGAAGTTCGAATTGGGAGACGTTTGATCTTTGAGTATGAAGCACACTCTTGCTTTGATGTTGTTGACGTGGACCATAGTCCTGACCAAAATGGTGATGTAGATTTCTCAGTTCGGTGCTGAACGTTCCATTTTTATTATGTTTGCTGTGTTTATATCGTTTTAGTCGTCGTTGGGTGGTTGTGTTTGATGTATAATTAATGAACTTCTAAGTTATCATGGTGCTGCTCGCTTGAGCTTATCGTAAAGAGCGTACGATCCGATAAATCAATTAATCGCCAGCGTGATATTCGTGATTGAGAGATCACAATCTCTAGTGTGATATCCGCGATTTAGAGATATCAATATCTATTGTGATGTTCGTGAATGGAGAAACTTCAATCTCCAGCACCCTTAGATACTGGGGAGGAAGAAATCGGGGAATCTCCAGCGCGATCTTCGTGAATGGAGAAACTTCAATCTCCAACGTCCTTAGATGCTTGGAGGAAGAAACCAAGGAATCTCCAGCGCGATCTTCGCGAATGGAGAAACTTCAATCTCCAATGTCCTTAGATGTTGGGGAGGAAGAAACCAAGGAATCTCCAACGCGATCTTCGCGAATGGAGAAACTTCAATCTCCAGCGTCCTTAGATACTTGGGAGGAAGAGATCAAGAAATTTCCAGCGCGATCTTCGCAAATGGAGAAACTTCAATCTCCAGCGTCCTTAGCTACTTGGGAGGAAGAAATCAAGAAATATCTAGCGCGATGTTCGCGATTGGAGAAATTTCAATCCCCAACATCCTTAGACATTAGGATTTTTCTTTGAATCGTTAGACAAAGATTGATGACAAATCGAATCTTAAAGAAGCGAATTTTTATTGATAGGCCGAGCTTTTTGTTAAATTTTTTGAAATGGAATAACTTTGCACATTGAACTGTTCCTGGGATCTAGTGGAAACCATTTCTTATCAGACCGTCGTAGTTGCTATCGTAGAGTTCGTCTTCTATGTAGCGGCCTAGTTTGTCGAAGAAATGGACTTCGAATCTTGCTCCTTCTAGGTGGGTGAACATTATTAATGTTTCCAACTCTAGTCCGTGTGACTCAACAAAGTCCCTCCATCCACGTGTTACCCAGTGAGATCCGTAACTGCCCCCTACGATGTGGACAGGGAAATCTTTGACGACGCGAGTGGACAAAAAGATCTGTTCGGGAACATGGGGTTGGAAATGTCGACCGAATTCATAAGGCAACATCATGCGTATATATTGCTCTTCACCTACTAAATAAATATCTAAAATAAAGAGATTGTTTGGGTTTTGATTGCTACTATTTGCTGCCATATTTGTGTTTTTTGGAAGGACTAGTAATGAGAAGGTTGCACCTTTTATGTTGTAAGGAAGAAGAGCTTTTTATAGTGGCTTCGACTGATTTGAAATTGTTTTTGTGATAAATGACTATTTTCGGATTTGAAATGCGCCTGTGTACTTTGTCTGGTTCTTAAGGGATTCTTTGTCACGTGTAGGACATGCCGAGTATCTCGGGAAATCCTTCTTGCTGATTCTTTGTCTAATTTCAACGAATGCAATAAATGATTTAGACGATTTCCAAAGTATGTACCATCTTTTTCTGGGTATAAGAAGGCGTGATGTTTTTAGAAATCTTGTAGTTATTGGATTGCTTTATTAAGCATTGTTGTTTTGGCAAAGGGATGGCGTCTCCCAACTCTGAGATGCGAGATTTTTTATCGTTGTGTTGATGTAGAGGAGAGGATGCATCGTCTTGTAAGTTTTATGCGTTGGTCATGCTTGTTTTATATATATATATATATATATATATATAGAATTGTTTGTGAAGTAATGCTCTTTTGCTTGCAGCCTCTTCCTGATGCTTTTGAGAGGAAGTATGGTCATGTTGTATTCGACCATGTTTGTTTAGTTTCCGCAACTGGTGAAAACTTTCGTATCGATGTCTCTAAGGACCGCTCGAATCGTTTGTGGTTATCTCGTGGTTGGAATAGATTTGCGACTATTAACAACGTCAACGTTGGAGCACCGGTGGTGCTCTTTCAATATGTAGGAGGGTCTTGTTTCAAAATCCTTATTCTTGAAGATGAGTAGAACTTGACTGTTTTGTAATGGTGGTGTTACTAGACATTTGTTTTTCTGCCGTTATTATATTAACCGTAATCGTGTGTTTTGCTATCTGTAACCGCGAAGATTTATGTAATGATATCTTGATGCTCTCAATGATTTGGTCTGGTTTGTTGTGTTTTGTCCTTTATCGACCCAGATGTGACCTCTCCTGATGTGTTAATGGCGCTCTGGGTTGCAGAGTTGGGTTATGCAATTTTGCCACTTGCTTGGCATGCAATTGGTTCTCAAAATGTCGGTTTGGACGGATATGAATTTCTATTTTGGTGATGAGATAACACTGCCTTGTTTGATTTATTTGCTGATAAATAGCAGATGTTCGGATAAAATCTACGACAGTTGTCCTTGTGCTTTGTTTTATTTGCTAGTAATCTTGTAGTGAGGAATCATGACCTCCTCTCATCCTCGTCGTCGTGACTTTTTCCGTTCCATTGATTCTGAAGAAAAGATGGAATATATGGTAGCTTTCTTTACCCCTCTTTCGTAATTCTTGTGTTTCTTATTTGATATTTTGTTTTGTGGCTTGCAGCTTTTCTTATATTCTTGTTTAAGAATATAAATCAAACCAGATTCTGCCAACGCAAATAATTACAAGACTCCCTCCCGATGTAGCAAAAGGAAGTCAGGTTCGATCCTCGAGGAAGCTGGTCAGCGGATCTCAGTTAGCGGAGAATTCACGTCGATTTCGACTCAGAGAATTTACTCGATATCGACCTAGGTTAGTCGATATCGACCAAATCCAATCGATTCTGGGTTCTGTGCAGAAGGTAGTCGATTTTGAACTGTACCTGTAGAGACACAAGTAATCATCGATCTTTCTGGATCGAGAATTAGAAGTCGATATCGACCAGTGTTGGTCGAAATCGAGTAGGTAACAGAAAATGAAATAAAAGACAAAGTTCGTAGATTTAGGAATAAACTATGTAAAAGAAAACTTTCAAGATCGGGGTTTGCAACCAAGCTTTCGCCTTTTCCAACAATTAGACAACTCTTTCAAGAAACTCTAATTGTATCTACCAATTTTATATTTATAATCCAAGTTGTTAACCTGAATCTCTAATAAATAGGTAATAAACATATAATAGGCAGTGGATGATCAAAGCACGATAAAGGTCAAATCTTTACCTCAAACATGCTTGGCTATCGTCGGGCTCTCCCCGACCCTAGAAGTAGGTGGACTACTCGCTCTTCATCATATTAAAACTCATTAATAATAAAAGGAACTAACTTTGCATTAATAAAACTAAATAAAGCTTACAACCGATCGAAGCTAACGTGCTCTCGCTCCTTAACTCCTTTCGGCCTCCTCTCTCTCTCTCTCTCTCTCTCTCTCTCTCTCTCTCTCTCTCTCTCTCTCTCTCTCCCTCCTAACTCTCCTACTCGTCTCTAGAATTGAATGAATAAAAACTAGCCCCATTGGCTTGATTTATAGGCCTTAATCCTTCCTAGCCAAGGTAAGGAAATTCTATCTTCTATCTAAGGATATAATTCTACTTGGAAGGAAAATAAATCTTAATTAGTAAACAAGATAAATCCTATAGGGTAATTAAATGTTCCACCCTTAGGATAAATAGAAAGATAAAAAGATAAAATGTGTAAAGTCTTCATGTGCAATGAATCTTCTCTTGAAAGTATCTTCACAGTCGGAATCAGGATAGTACTCGGAATCGACTCGGATTCGTCACAGCATATTGGTCGATATCGACCATGTTTGGTCGATATAGAGTCATCTTCTCGGCTTCTCTTCAGCTCACTCGATCTCGGTTCTGGAAGAATATCGAGTTACTTGTTGGTCGATATCGACCAAAACTGGTCGATATCGAGTTGTCTTCTCGTCTGCTAGTCATTGCGAGTCGATCTGGAGATTTTTGAACAAAATCTGGTCGATATTGACCAAGTCTGGTCGAAATCGACCACTCTTCAGTTCTCACTTCTCAGCATTCTGCGCTGTTCTTGAAACGCACTTTCCCGAGTCCTTGTTCGTCGGATTGACGCATATGAGTATGCGTTGGAAATCTCTTTTCAAGGGCTAAAACTCTCACAAAGACATCAAAGCTTGATTCAGAATGATGTATGTTGAAATATAGCCTTTTCTCCAGCTGCACCATCCTTAGCTTCTTCACGAGTTTCCTTTAAACTCCAAAGTGCGTCCGATTTCTACGAAATTAAACAGAAACTAGTGTAGACTCCCTAATTTGGCAAATAAGCATAAAATACATAGATTATGTACTATTCTAACCCAAATGCATGAAATGTATACAGAAATCGATATAAAAGTCAATATAAAACATGGCACAAAACATGGACATCAAAAGTGCACGTGGTCGCTAAATTTATTCTCCTTGGAGGCTTGTTTGCATGTGCATCCGTTCTTAAAGTGCACGCGATCGCTAAATTTATTCTCATTGGAGGCTTACTTGCACATCCCCGTGTTCGAAAGACACGTGATTCCTAAATTTATTCTCGTTGGAGGCTTGTTTGCATGCGCATCCGTGCTTAAAGTGCACGCGATCGCAAAATTTATTCTCCTTGGAGGCTTACTTTCACATTCCCGTGTTCGAAAGACACGTGATTGCTAAATTTATTCTCTTTGGAGGCTTTTTTGCATGCGCATCCGTGCTTAAAGTGCACGCCATCGCTAAATTTATTCTCCTTGGAGGCTTACTTGCACATCCCTGTGTTCGAAAGACACGTGATTACTAAATTTATTCTCCTTGGAGGCTTTTTTGCATGCGCATCCATGCTTAAAGTGCAAGCGATTGCTAAATTTATTCTCCTTGGAGGCTTACTTGCACATTCCCGTGTTCGAAAGACACGTGATTGCTAAATTTATTCTCCTTAATTGGGGGCTTGTTTGCACATCCCCGTGTTTGAAAGACACGTGATTGCTAAATTTATTTGTATCGACAATGTTTCATGGGTTTGAAACATTCATTTATATATATGATGTGGTATACCCAATGATAGGGTCTATTTTAGTCATGTTTTTAGTATAGAATTGCATATTAGTTTAGAGCATTTTTACATGTTTTATACTTAATTTCTACTATTTGTTATTCGGAGTCTACACTCTTATTTTATTATAATTTAGGTATTTTGAAAGAAAATCGGAAATTTTTAAGGGTACCGTAACCGTGAGGACAAGGAAGAGCTGATCAAATTCTAAATGGGGGGTTTTGCATAATAGCCACGAAAATGGGCTGATTTTGCGAAATATCCGGGTATTAGGACATTTTTACAAAATGTCCTGAATAAAAGGCTTCACCCTCTCTCCACAAACGCTTTTCTCTCTCCTCCACCTCTCCCTCTGCGGACGCTCTCTCTTCTCCCTCCGGAAGCTCTCTCTGATCTTAATGGCTTCGATTTGTCGCCGATCGGATTCGCGAAATTGATCGCGATTCACCACTCCGTCTTCCTCTCTCTGACCAGGTTTTCTAGTCGCCGCCGATCCTCGAGATTCATTGGATCTCAGATCCACGAAATTGATCCGCGAAATTGATCGGAGCGAGATTGCTCGATATGCGAGCGAGATTGCTCGAGCGCCGAAGAGCAGAGGTCGAGCGCCGAAGAGCGGACACCGAGCGCCGAAGAGCGGAGGCCGAGCGCCGAAGGCCGGAGCGGTCGGAGGCGGCGAGGCCGAGGGAGCCGGTGGCGGAGCCGGATCTGCGCGAGGATTCCGGATTTCGATTGCAATCAGAGGCGGAGTCGAGCGAAGGATCGAGATCGGAGTCGGAGGCGGCGAGGCGCAGCTGCGAGTTCGAAGGAGGCCGGAGCGCGAGCGACGCCGGAGGGAGCCGGAGGCGGAGCCGGATTTCCAGATCTGCGCGAGGAAGGAGAAAGGCTTTTTGTTAAATTACATAAATGACCCAATAAATATGGAAATTGTAAAAAATATCTATATTTTATTTCGAAAATCATATTTGCACAACTTACATATTTGCACAACTTACAAAAAATATCTATATTTTTATTTTTGCACAACAAAATGTCATATTTACACAACTTACATTTATATTTGGATTATTTGCACAACGTACTTTTATATTTGCACGAAAAAATGTTAAAAAAAGATTTAAAATAAAAAACTAGACTTGAGTCATATTTGCTCAACATACGGTTGCATTTATATTTGGATGATGCTAAGCAAAAATAACATATAGTTGAGAAAGTATGAAAATATATTGAGATAAAATAAGATCATGGTGAGTATAAATTCACAAGTCTCGATTGTTGTGCAACTCTTAAAACAGAGTCGTGCAACTCCTACAATATAGTCGTGCAACTCCTACAACAGAGTCGTGTAACTCCTACAACAGAGCCGTGCAACTCTTAAAACAGAGCCGTGCAACTCTTACAACGGAGTCGTGCAACTCTTGAAACAGTGTCGTGCAACTCTTGCAACATAGTCGTGCAACTCTTACAACATAGTCGTGCAATTCTTAAAATAATATTGAGAGAACATAAAATCATGTTGAGAACAATTTCAGAAATCTCGATTGTTTTGCAAAAAATAACCCATTGTTGAGCAAAAATAAGAGTAAGTTGTGCAAATATAAGAGGACGTTGTGCAAATTTAATCATAAGTTGTGCAAATATAACCCTACTCTAGTTTTTATTTATTTTATTTTTTAACCTTTTATCGTGCAAATATAACAGTACTTTGTGCAAATATAACCATAAATTGTGCAAATATAATCCAAGTAGAGTTTAGAGTTGCACTTTTTTCCGTGTCAGCACTTTTTTTCCCATGTCAGCACTTTTTTTAGAGTTGCACAAGCATGGATAACAATTTCACAAAGAATCGAAGAAGCACATGACAAATGAATCATAAGCCGATCAAATGATGTCGAACAATTCCATCAAGCCTGGATAACAATTTCACAAATGTGATCCAAATCTAGTTTTTTTTTCTACATGGATAACAATTTTTTTTTACTTTATAATATTATTCATGCGCATTTTATTCTAATTTGTGCACTTTTTATTCTATTTGTGTCAGCACTTTTTTCAAATAATTTTTTTCTTTCACGACAACACTTTTTTAAAATAAGATCATGTTGAGAATAAATTCACAAGTCTCGATTGTCGTGCAAATCTTAAAATAGAGTCGTGCATTTCTTACAACAGAGTCGTGCAACTCTTCCAACAGAGGCGTGCAACTCTTAAAATAGAGTTGTGCAACTCTTACAACAGAGTCGTGCAACTCTTAGAACAGAGTGGTGCAACTCTTATAACAGAGTCGTGCAACTCTTAAAACAGAGTCGTGCAACTCTTAAAACAGAGTCGTGCAACTCTTACAACAGAGTCGTGCAACTCTTACAACAGATTCGTGCAACTCTTAAAACAAGAGTCGTGCAACTCTTACAACAGAGTCGTGCAACTCTTAAAACAGATTCGTGCAACTCTTACAACAGCGTCGTGCAACTCTAAAATTTCATAGTGTTATTCATGAAATTTATAGTTTTATTCATACAAACTAAAATCTAATTTGATTCTTCTTAAACTAAAAATTTAATTTGGACACATTATAAATATTATTCTTGCTCCTTTTATTATAATTTGTGCACTTTTTATTCCATTTGTGTCAACACTTTTTTAAAATAATTTTTTTTTTGCGTCAGCCCTTTTTTAAACTTTTTTTTTCTTTTTTTTTGGTCAATTGAGAGGGCTAAAAGCCCTGTTTTATTATAGGAAACTTAGCAAATAGCCCCATTAGGGGAGGGGGATATATAGCCCCTACAATACAATCTGGGATAGTAGTAAATTGAATAAATGACTCATTCAGAGTAACTCCCATCTTAGCTAATATGTCTGCTTCCGTGTTTGCCCGTCTATTGATGTAATTGACTTTGAAATCCCAAGGAGTGCTGCTAAGAAGCTCCCTGCACTAGTCAACCAGTCACCCCAAAATTGCACAACTGTATTGTATAATTGCACAACTACACGTTAAAGTTGCACAACAAATCTGGTTCACTAGTCACCCCAAAATTGAACCGGTTTTGTGCACAAAAGTTTGAGCCATGTTTTGTTCAAAGCAAGATTGAGAAATCACTTGAAAGAAATAGCTATACAGGATGTGGCTCCATCGCAGTGGGATCAAACTTTGCCTGGGCGATAACACTAAAGCAACTGCTGTAACCAAGGGCAGCTTTCAGCGTCCTTGTCCAACTCGGTTTTCATTGTGCGAACCCTCTGCAATGCCTCTTTTATGTCCATCTGGTGTAGCGGAAGCTCGGCGAACACCTTCAAGAACCGATGAGCTCGGACTGCACCTTGAGATGCGTCATCAGGATCAAAGTTGGTTCTGTTGCTGGGATATAACTGCCCTTGGCAGCAACCCACTGCGAGCAACCGTCGCTTGTCTTGCTTCTTCTGAACCATCACTCTCTTGTTTAGGCTGTTGGGGTCTACCCCACATTAGCTTCAACCGCAGGCCCTTGATGACAAGCTTGTTGGAGAGCTCATCAGCAGCCTTCTCAGCAGCATCTCGAGTTGTGTATGTTACAAAAGCACATGCTTGCTGGAGTACCATTCTAATGGATTCAATTTCATCGTGGGCATAGAAGTGGTCCCTTAGGTCTTGCTCGTTGATTCTTGCATCAAGCCCACCTACATATAGAGTCTTGATGCTCTCATCATCGGGAGGTTGTAATGAGGACATTTCCCCAGCTTTGTTGAGCAGCTTTAATGCAACGGGATCATTCACTCTGTTAAGAAACAACACGAAAATTTCAGCAAGCAAGAATGAACGAGGCATCATCAGGGAGAAAAAAAATGAACCATTCAAACATGCTAAAGAAAAGAGCAGAAAAAGGACTAGGCAGAGCTAGCCAAAAATATGGCTGACTGAAACAATTAAACCTTGCCATCTCAGAGGAAGATCTGAAAGTACTTCAATATACTGATATGATAATTTTTCAACCTTTCCAAAACTAAGTTCTCAGAGAATGTTAGACCAAGTTTATAGTCTACCGCGTTGGACCGATGCAGAAGAAATTTCCAGCTCTTAAAACAGAACACCATGTTTATATTATATATTATTAAAAACATAACAACTCAACTATTCCAGTGTGTCTTATTTCCTATTACTGCCCTTCCAAACAAAAATCAATGAGTCAATTCCTTGAAATTTAGAAAATTCCTAGGTCATGAAAAACTAACATTGAAATCTATCAGTTAAAACACATAAATATGGCCATCTGTACTTGTAATTGAACAAGGAAGCAAACTTTGGTCTATTCATACGAATTTTCCAATAATTTAAAACTAAACAGACACTTGTACTGGGACAAAAGGAGTAGAAAAATATAAAATCCATGATGAGCAATATAAACACTTCCAATGTCCAGGTAAACAAGTTATCTATTGCCAAACAAATATGTTCAAAAGAATAGCTCAACCAAATAGACAAACAGAAATAGGCAAAAGTTAAATCTGACTGGAATTTTATCCAGAAGCAGAAGTACGAAGAAAAGACAGCATGCATCATGGTCAATCTAATTTAATATTCTTGGATCAGAAAGTTAAGATGAGAAAGTGCAAAAAGCAAAAGCAGTTTGTGTTGTATGGACAGAGCTTCAAAAGCAAAAGAGCTTTGAATTAATTTCAGTCTGTTGCTCTTATTACACCATCAAACTCTATACTTATCCTTTCTCACCAAAAGCAGTTGTATAATCCAAGAAGCTTCTGCATGAGTGATCAAACAGAAGTAGATATATTGTTTCTTTTTGATATTTCAATGGCATGGCAAGCTATTTCAGTTTAACCGTTTGCATAATTCGGTTTGTTTGAAACTAAAACTCCACCCTTCATTTACCAAACCATTGGTTTAATATTGCTAACTGAATCACAGAGCTTGTCCGATTAACAAACATATCCTCTTTGAATTTTATTATCACATAATTTCATGATTTAATTCTAGATAAAAGATGGAAAGCCTCAACAGCAGACACAAAGGCTTCATACAGAAACATAATTGTTCAGATCAATCAAATGAACTAAAGGAAAACCTAAACCACAAACAGCCTAAAAGTACATCCATAGAAGGGCAGATGTATTATTAGTGGTATAGACATATGAAAATAGCAATCAGAAAGCCAAAACTCAAACTAAAGAAAGAAGTAACCTTTTCCAGCAGTATCACACTTGAGCAAATCAACAAATTTGAGCAAATTCAGAAGTATCACACTTGAGCAAATCAGAAGTAACCTTTTCCAGCAGTAACATTTGTTGATTCACTTCCACACTTGACACTGGCGACATTGTTTTTCTGGATCGTAGCCCCATCCACAAGTATCACACTTGAGAAAATCAACAAATTTGCTCAAATTCAGAAGCAAGGCAACCAAAATCCAGCAAAATCATCAACTCACAAAAACACCGTACCTTATCTTATGCTCGATCGCCGAAGACGGAGACGAGGCGATGAGGAGGTGGAGAGGAGGAGCGATGCAGTGACGGAGACGAGGCGAGGGGGAGGTGCGAGTCGCCGGAGAACAGGAAGGGGAGAGGCGGAGCGAATCGTCGGCGGCTTCAAGGGTTCGAGCGGCTAGGGTTCGAGCGAGGGCAAGGGGGAAAGTGGCAACGGGCAATGGCGATGAGGACTGGAGACCGGCAGCGAGCGAGTGACCGCATATATATATTACTCCCTCCGTTTCCTTTTAAATGACTTTTTCAAGTCATGCACGTAGTTTTATAACGATAAAAACTATATTAAATATTAATATTTTAAAAATATTTTTTTAATAATATTATACTTATCATCAATAAGTATGAGATTGTCGAAAAAAATATTTAAAAAAATTATTATTTCATATAGTTTTTCACACCTTAAAAAACGTGCATGAATAGTAAAAAGTCAATTAAAAGGAAACGGAGGGAGTAGTTAAAAGTGGGCTACCGAGACTGGAGGTGCCCACGTGATTTTCAAATGATGCTGCTAATCTGCTATGCTATATATTACTATTATATATAGGAAATTAGATTAGATAGAATTAATATACTAATACCGTATTAGGTTAGTTAGGAGTATTGAATTTAATTTATATTAATATTATATATTTTGATTAGGAGATGGCATTCAATATATATACATGCCGTATGAAAAGAGGACCGAAGCCGTACGTACGGTGACAGTGGCCGACGGATTGCTTCTTAACTAATTATGGTTTGTCTTATGTTTATGGAGACCTAGACTCTCCCGTTATGTCTACAATTTGAAGCTTTGTTTGGATTGATTGTGAGTTTCTAATTCTTATTCCTTATTTCCTATATTGAATGTTTCGACTTCTTTGTGCTTGAATGTTTGATTGTTTTATTCTATCTCGACTGATCAACTTGGTAGAATCAATTTAATTGCTAGAGTTTTGTAGATTCCTGAATGTGAACCTTAACCCAAGTGGCAAACTTATCCCTTTAGGGCTGATTGAACTAATTGGATGGGTAGGAAGTTGGATGTGTTGTTAAATCCTTTTTAGGGACTGCAAATACCTTGGTTAATCTCTGGTCTTAAAGCTATCAATTGGGTTAAATCCTTATTTAGGGACTGATCGATTGATAAGAGTTTCTGTGACTGATTGGACTAGTAACTATATTAGGTCGGGACAAGGGCATTTATAGGAAACCTAAAAGGACAAGAGGAAGTTACAATATCAATTTAACCAAATAAAGTGGATAGTTGTAGGTAGAACGTTTTTCTCTAAATTGCTTTGCATTAATTTGTTTATAGTTTATTTTATTTTCTTTCTTATTTTCACCACCCAAAAACCTCCGTTTCATATTAATTGGTAAATAAACTTAACTTAGGAATAACTTGGTTCTCTGTGGGATCGACTCGTGCTTACCACACTACATTAGTTAGGTAGGTTCGAAATTATTTTGATACGATTAACGCGATTAAAAACCGTCCATCACCCAATCCGGAACCCTGGTGACCCCTATACATAGAAAATCTAAGTCACCAGGTTTCTAATATGTCTAGCCTTACGCAAAGTAAGCCTTGAGATTCTTGGCATTCCATGATTTTGTGAGGATCGCGCCTTCCGAATTTTGGAGCTTGAAGGAACCCCTACCTACTTCTTTGTGAATGTGGTATGGGCCTTCCCATTTGGGTTCAGGCTTTCCCCCAGTGGTTGCTTGGCGAAGGACCATATCTCATTTTTGTAGGGGTCGTACGAAAACACGCTTGTTTCATGCTTCCGCCAGGCGACTTGGATACTTATTGGCTTTGAGACAAGCGATATCCCTTCTTTCTTCGCGTAGATGGAGTTCTAACTCAAGGGCTTCGCCGTTGGACTCTTTGCTAAAATCGATAATTCTGGCCAATGGAATTAGTAGCTCTACTGTGATGGTGGTCATGACTTCAGCTTCTACCCACTTCGTAAAGTAGTCTACTATCACAATGATGAAGCGCAGCTGGCCTGGTCCTGTTGGGAAAGGGCCCAAAATATCCATTCCCCACATTGCGAATGGACATGGTGCGGAGATGGTTTTCAAAGGATGAGGGGGACGATGATTGAGTGACGCGTGTCGCTGACAAGGATCGCATATATGGATGACCATTTCCGCGTCTGCCCTAAGGGAGGGCCAATAATAGCCTAGGCGTGTGATTTTAGACGCTACGACTCTCCATCCCTGGTGGTTGCCGCAGAGGCTCGCGTGTAGTTCTTGCACGAGATAAAATCCTTCCTGGTTTGAGACACATAGGAGATCCGGAAGGTTGAAACCCCTTTTGTATAGTCGGCCATCTCTGACTCGAAAGCGGGCCGCTCTCTTCTGGTGTTTTGGCCGTCCTGTACTTCGCCTTCTATTGCCCCTTCAGTTATGTATTCCAAGAGGGGTATGCTCCAGTCTCCGAGGTTAGATATTCTAAATACCCCATGATGGAATCCTCGGGCATGCCTCTGTTCGATTATCACGCGATCACTTAAACCTAGGGGCAGTGTGGCCCCTATTCTAGCCAACGCAGTGAGTGTTTTTACACGGGCCAAATACTCAGGTAGTATTCCGGTCTTTGCTTCGTATTCCCCCTTAACATGTAGGGAAACCACCTCTGAATCTATAAAAATTCGAACTAGTCGGGCCCCGTTAACCAAGGCCTTTTCAATACCCACGATCAAGGCTTCATACTCTGCATCATTGTTGGTGGTTTCAAATAATAATTGGAAAGACAAGTCGGTTATCTCTCCGCTTGGGTTAGTGATGGTGACTCCTGCCCCACATCCTCCCGTCGATACCGATCCATCGACATTAATCACCCAGTTCTCTCCATCGTGATCCTGAGAGTCCTTAAAGACGGCTTCCACAACGAACTCGGCCAATGCCTGGGCCAAACGAGACTTCCTTGGTTTGAAGTGAATGTCGAATTCGGAAACCTCTACTGTCCATTTGACCATTCTTCTTGAAAGGGATGGTGAGTGTAGGATCTGATGGAGTGGTAGGCCCGGAAATAAGGTCTCAATCTTCGCGTTGCGAAAATCACAGATAGAGCCATCTTCTCTATCGGGGTATACCTGGATTCAGCGGGTTGTAATACTCGGCTGGTGAAGTAAATAGGAAACTTGGATTCCCTAGTGAGCACCGTGCTAATAGTGGTGGATCCGACAACGAGGTACAGTTGTAAAGTTTCGTGCTCGCGTGGAAAGTGTAGAGTGGGAAAAGTGGCCAGATAATTCTTCATGATCTTGAAAGCTTTATCCAAAATGGTAGTCCATTCGACCGGACCTTTTTTCTTTAGCCGCTCGAAGAAAGGAAGTGAATGGTCGGCTAATCGCGAACAAAATATGCTCAAGTAGTTGACCGACCCATTCAACTTTTGGATGTCGTTCAGCGTCTTTGGAGGGGCCATGTCGATGATGGTTTGTACTTTTGAGGGTTTCACGTCTATTCCTCGGTGGCTTATCATGAAACCTAGGAATTTCCCGACATCTACTCCAAAAACGCACTTTTCCGGATTCAGGCAAATGCGATTTATCCTTAGAGTATAGATGGTTTCCTGCAAGTCTTTGCAATTGTCCTCCTTTGTAGGGCTCTTGGTCACGATATCATCAACGTAAAACGCAACATTTCTTCCGATCTGGGATACAAACACTTTTTCTATCATTCGCTGAAAAATGGCTCATGCGTTCTTGAGCCCAAATGGCATTACCTTATAACAAAAGGTTCCCTGGTTGGTGATGAAGGCGGTGCTTTTTTTTTGTCGCGAGGACTCATCTGAATCTGATTGTAGCCGGAATAAGCATCTAGAAAGCTTAGCCTGGCATGTTCTGTCGTGGTGTCCACCAGCTCGTCAATGGACGGTAAATGATAACTATCTTTCAGGCCTGCTTTGTTCATATCTTTGAAGTCTACGCACATCCTCCACTTGCTACTGCTTTTTCCGACTAACACCACATTCGATAGCCAGGCTGAGTCAATAATCTCGCGAATAAATCCGGCTTGCAGACGCTTGTGCACCTCCTGTTTTGCTGCTTCTGCCTTCTCGACAGCCATCTTTCTCTTTCTTTGGCACACGGGTTTCGCCTCGCGATTAAGTCTAAGGGAATGTTCCGTGGTTTCTTGGGGAAGCCCCTTTAAATCTTGTGGCGACCATGCAAAGACGTCCCGTGATCCTTGCAAAAAATTCTTGAGGCGCTCTAAGGCGGGGCCAGTCAAACTGTGACCGTGGTAAAGGGCTTCAGTCTTGTTTGGGAATGGAAAAAAAGTGACTTTTTCTTCCACGATTTTGTCAGCTATCTTCTCGGGTCCAACTTCCAAATCCGCCTGCTGTTGTTTAGATGTGGCTTCTTGATCACTCTCATTGGTTGTTTCTTCTTTTAAAGATCCTCGAACGCCCCCTTTAATCGCGAATATTCGATTATGGCCCTTCCTTAGTGAGGATAAGTAATAAACTCTACTTTCGGCCTGTTCTCTCCGTGCTTCGCCCACCTTTCTGTCAGCGCATGGAAACTTAACGGTAAAATGATATATAGAGCATGCTATTTGGAAATTGAATAGACTTACACGGCCCATGATAGCATTGTAGATGGACGGTAGTCAGACCACCGTGAACTCAATCATGTGGGTTCTTCTCTTTGGCGTGGTCCCTAGCATCAGGGCCAACTCGATCGTTTCAGCTACCTCAACCTCGTCTCCATAAAAGGAGATTATCTTTCCTGAGTAGCAACGTAGAGCGCTTTCAACGATCCCGAGTTTCTCAAAAGCGTCCCAGTAAAGGACGTCTACATATGAACCCGTATCTATCATGACCCACTTGAAAGTCTTGATTCCTATCTGTACATGGATGACCATAGGATCTGAGTGAGGCATTCTAAGGTCGCAAGTGTCTCGGGTATCGAAAACAGAGAAACTCAGTATAGCGTGCTCAGTGGATGCTTGTTTGACGCTGGCCACGGATGGAGGCGTCTGGCTGCTCTTTCATAGTTTTTCCTTTCTTGATTACTGGTGCTAGATGTCGTGGGTCCTCCTGCAATGGTATTGATCCACCCATCCAGAGAATGAGGTTTTCGGTGATCTCGGTTGGAGTGCTCAGGTCGGTTGGATGAGGACCTTGCCGTAGTTGTGTTTCTTGTATCCCTGGGCGAAGGTCGATACCCCCCTCCCTTGTTTCCATTCCTTCCTCCCCTATTCCAGGGGTAAGTTCCCTTACCTCTTCCCCCAGTTGCATACTGGTGATTGTAGGGTCTTGGTGGTGCATTAGGCGGCTTATATTGTCGGGGAGGGGCCTCAGGAGGACGATGTTGTTGTGGCATCGCGACTGGATTACCAGGGTTTGCTAGTGGGGCGCAAATTTGAAGGGGCGCCCCTTTTTGAGGAAGAGCTTGTGGAATCCCATAGACCGGGGTTGAAATACGGTCAGGATGAGCCATCATTACGTTGGTTGGGGCACCAAGTGGATTTGGTCCTGATCTTTGGTTGTATTGTACTTCTTGGATTTGAGGGCGCGGTGGGATGGCAGGATATTGCCAAGGAGGATTGCGATGTTGCTGATCCTCGAAATTTTCTCTCCCTTGGCGTATGTTGGGGGGCCGGTGGTAATATGGTTGATGGAACAATGGCTTATACTTGACAGGTCACGAGCTAGAGCTTGCAGCTTCCATGGTGTGGATCTGCTTGGTTACGAATTCTCTCAGAACGCCGTAGTTTTCCGGCTCCTTTCGAAATAGGCAAATTTAAAACTCTACTTTCGTCCAAATTGCCCTTAGTATTGTGCTTGCGGATTCTTGGTTGAATCTCGGGATTTGCACCACCATATTAGTGAATATGATGAAGAAGTTTCCCAAGGACTCGGTCGCCCCTTGCTTGATGGAGTTGAGGTCCAACATGGTTCTTTTTCTTGTGCGAGCGCTGCCGAAATGAGCGACGAATGTACCTGACAGCTGCGCGAAGTTTTTGATGGATGATGGGGCCAAATTTGTGAACCATGTTAAGGCTACCCTACTCAGCGTGGATGGAAATGAGCGACAGTACATAACATCATTGTTCTCGTTCATTCCCATTGCCACGGTGAATTAGTTGAGGTGATCGTTGGGATCAGTATCTCCTTTTTACTTGGTGATGGAGATGTCCCTCCGCCTCTTGGGGACGGGTGCCTCGCATATTTGTCTACAAAAAGACGATGGAAAGGTTGGTTTACCTTTGCGAGTTTGTCTAGGTGCCTTAGGGGAATTCGAACGCGAAGATACGTCCCGGACCCTGACAAAACAGTCGACCTTGTTGATGTTGTCGTGGAGTTCTGGATCGGGGTTGAGAGGACAACCAGCAGGGTTGGGGAAATGGTTGACCATTATGGGCACTGGTCCTTGTTGTTGATAGTAGGTACGGGGATCGTGTTGGAGTGGTACCCCGTTTGCTTGTTGGTTGAAGTACATGCTTTGCGGGTTGTTCCCCGCGAAGAATTGTTACGGGGGGTAGCTGCCCCACATTCCGTAGGGAGCGAACGGAGGTGGTTGCGCAGTGTCCCATGTCGATTGTTGAGGGGCACCCACGTTGCCGCTATGTAGGGCTTCCTTGTTGGGGGGGCATTGATGTTGTGGTCGTTTGTTTCCTCGGTATCATGCTGTTGGTTTCCAAACACCTCCCCGAACATGGTAAAATTCATGATTCCTGGGAGAAAAAACATTAGTGTTTAAAATGGAAATAAACGCTATTATTAATTTATTTCAGATAGAATTTATGTAAAATAAAAAAAATAAAGTGGAAAAAAGGGATGAAATAAAAGAAACGGAAAGAAAGCGATGTAAAGAAAGGGTATTGCTACGCGGAACCTCTCGTCGTGAAAGGTTCCCAAAGACGGCGCCAATGAAACGTGGGGACCTATGAGTACTACCCACAAGTCCTTTCCGGTGAGCCATTCCGGAATGGTTATTTTTTAATATTCCTATACACACCAACGTACGTACTTGTGGACATATTATAATGGATACCAAACAAAAATAACTAGTTTTCACTATAATTATATTTTTGAATTTTTTTGATGTATATTTTTTTTTATTAACCTACTTTTATTTTCTTAAATTTGAAAAATAATTCAAATATAAAAATAACATGAAATTTTTATGAAGTTGTAGACATTTTATATTTTTTACAGAGTAATGTTTATCGGGCTCTTTATATTTTAGTTCGCCCTAGGCCTATAAAATGATAGGACCGGCCATGGATAGATGCTCTCCTTGGCTAGCAAGAAATGTGCCCTATAAATAAAGCCTAGAGGGGCTGATTTTTCATTAATTCAAGTCAAGTCGTCTTTGGACACAAATAGTTAGGAGGAGGAGAGGCGAGAGAGAGAGAGGAAGAATGATACGAATGATTGTAAGTTTAGCATTTTATTTTATGATAAAGTTATTTTATTTTATCATGTCTTGTTTCTAATTTCCTTCTTCTAGGGATGGGGTGATCCCAACATAGATATATGTGTTTGATTTATGAATTTATGAGTTTGTATGTCTTTATCATCTTCTATCCTATATGCATAATTCTTCGAAAAGAGTAGTAGGTGATCCTTATTTATGATATTGAAGCGAAAGTGATCTTATTATAAATTTGCATTGGGTTAATTATGAAAAGGGGATAGTAACACTTAGGGTTTATGCGAGAGCCTCTATATTCCTATTTGTTAATAACGAAAGTTATTTGATATAAAACATGCATCTTTATGTGATTTATAATCTATACATATGTTTATTGTTGTGGTGATCTCTAACCTTGGAAGTTTTGCACTTTTATTATCTTTGTTTTCGCTATTTTCTGCTTAAATTCTACACAGGTTACCCGACATCGACCACCACTTCCTCCTCCATCCCTCGACATCGACCAACTCTTAGACGATGTCGACAACAACCCTCATTACCTTTTTCCGCTATTCCCGGACCCCGAAAACAACTACACCTAGAACCGTGGACTTCTCTCATGAGGACGAACCTGACTCCACTATCCTATAGCGGGGTCTTGACTATAAATTTATTTGGTCAAGAAACCCTCTTGTAAACTATATACAAAATTATTGCTAAAATTCTTACGACTAGACTAACCCCAATTCTTACAAAATTCATTCACCCGCTACAAGGGGCCTTTAAAAAAGGACGCTCCATTCCTAAAAATGTTCTTATTTGTCATTAAATCTTCCATTCGTTTAAAGCTAAAAAAGGTAAGGTCGGGTGGTCAACCCTTAAGCTTGATATGGAAAATGCATACAACCAAATGGAAAGGTCATATCTCCAGCCTCTGGGCCGTTCTCCACAAGTTACGCTTTCATAGTAAGTTCGTCGATTGGATCATGGAATGTGTCTCCACTGTCTCATACTCAATCTTGATTAATGATCCTCTGACACAACAATTTTTCCCTAGAAGGGGCCTTCGTCAAGGGGATCCTCTCCCCCCCTACTATTTATTATTGCCTCGGAGTTCCTTGCCCAGACTTTACAACACGAATCTATCACAAATTCTGACATTGGGTTTCCTATTATTAAAAATGGACCTACTATCCATTTTCTTACATTTGCAGACGACATGATGATCTTCACTAAAGCTTCTGCCACTGCCTGCCAAACTGTTACCTCGATTCTCAATAGATATTGCATGCTTTCTGGACCAAAAATTAATTACCATAATCCTCCTTTTAGGTTTCGAATAACACCTCAATTGCTTCAAAAGCAACTGTTACATCCCATTTAGGGATTTCATGCTCTGCTATGTTAGAAAAATATATGGGTTGTCCAATTATCAATGACAGAGTGAACAAGGATACATTCTCGGATGTCCTTATTAAGACCAAACGTTAACTCGCTAAGCGGAAGGCTTCTTCGCTCTCGGGTAAAGGCCGCAAGGTTCTTATTAAGGCAAACCTTAGCACCTAACCTATCTTCTTAATGAAATATTTTATGTTGCCGACTTCTATTCTAGATGAGTTAGATAAGGTCTACCGTAGTTTCTTCTGGAATAAGGACGGTCGGTATAACCCGCTCATCAGTTGGGACAAAATTTGCTTTGTCACGTTAAACAATGGTCTGGGTGTTTACAAAGTAGAAACAATAAACACAACCTTACAACTTAAGCTCATGTGGAAAATCCTAGATTAACCCACCAATCCCTGGGTCCAAGTTATTCAGGCTAAATATTTTAAAGATGCATATATTATTAGGACATACAAGAAGAAAGGCGAGGCTTTCTGGCAATGGTCCAAGCTGATACAGTTGCGTCCTTTGTTCGAAAAAGGACTTCGATGGAGGGTCGACAATAGTGACGACATCCTCTTTTGGTCTGATTATTGGACACTCGATAAGAGCCTGACCTCTCGAGCGGATTCATTCTTAGTGACTCTGACGTTGTGGTGGTTTCGGCAGGCTCAGGTGTCTGTAACCACACATCCGCCCTCTCATACAACCACGTTCAATCCAATTTGCAGGGGACCAGATAACATTATTAAAACGAGCATTTTTCTAGAGTTTTTCATCCGGAATAGTTTTTGTTTTTGTTTTTGCGAGCGCAAGCATTTATATATAATCACTTTTACATCAGACATTTATATTGGTCCAAATTTTTTTTTTGGCAATACCTCTTTAGTTCCTATGCACCATTTCTTTCCTCTTTACCTTGGGAGGCAATATTTGCTCTCCAAAAGACATCTATCAAACCGGTTTGAGTTGTGCATTTTCTATAACTACGACTTTGAATAATCCACCCTCCTTTAGGTTTACTGTACAATACTTCTTGTATATTAAGAGATTTAATTAGTTAAATAATTGAGAGGCCTTCTACAATACTTATCAGATAAAAACCATTTGCACAATGGAGAAACACAGTTGATCGATGCATATATGATGATATATGGGTATATTTAGCCAGAAGGACATATAAATTGGCTTAGAGTATATGCTAAATTAAAAGGCTCATTTTTATAATCAATGATTAGCTTAGTTTCTGGGCGCAGTTTTGTACACACGTATCCGGGATTTATTCTAGTATTAATATGATGCACTAAACCGTTGTCATTTATAGGTGTTTTATTCATTCTTGGCTTAAGCAAAGTGTGTTTGTATGAGCAGACTTTGAGGATGAAAGCCGTATGATGTATTCCTTACCTTGTTTTCCACTAATGCTGCTTAGTTTTGCCTAAGAAGAGGGTTGTTATCACGCTTCGGTTGTGTTTTTACATGGCGCTTTTATGTTTCATAAATTGTATGGTCAAAGTGTGGAGATCGTGTACAATATTGCTAATAAATACTAGTCACTCAAATCATAATCAAAGTTTTTCATCTATACATAATGTTGTGCCGGGAAGCAAGGGACGTCAGACAAACCCTTTTAACACACACGAATCGGGATGGACAAGAACTGTAAACCAGAGAGCCAAACTCAAGCAACCCAAACCAACAATCAGACACAAACAGAAGATGAATAACCAAGCACAAAGAACACCAGATTTACGTGGAAACCCCAAAACGGGGAAAAAATCACGGGAGACAGAAACTTCCACTATCAACAATAACAAGTGGGTACAATCTTCCCTAGACAAAGCTAGAGGCATACAATATCATCAAGCATCAACAAGCTTGGCCAAATCTCCACATTTCATCACCCAATTTGGTGGAAATCAACAAAACCCAAGAGAGGACACTAACAAAGGGGATATGAGATTGGAGGCTCAAAACGACGATCCAACCGTACAAAATGAAGCCTATGATGAGGTGAACAACATACCAGAAAATCGTCCCAATCGGAGGTCGTTTGGTTGTCGATCGGGGCACTTCAAAGTTGGCTGAATGGTTGCATACGAAAATCCCTCCAAAGCTCTCTCTTTTCTCCCTTTCTCACTCTTTTAGTTTTCTCTCTCTTACTTTCCCAAATGGAAAGGCATCCCCTTTTATAAAGGAGGTAGGGTAAAACTTCACATGGTAAAAACCATATGGTAAATAGTCCATTGGACTCTTCCCCCATATAGGAGGGAAACCCAACATAGCTCCCCCTCAATCCTATATGGGGGGCTCGAGCAAACCCGCCTTTGAGCGGCACTTGATGAGCTTCTCCTTTGACAAAGTCTTCGTCAACATATCTGATCCGTTGTCATTTGTGTGGATCTTCATGAGCTTAAAATCATCATCTTCTACTCTTTCTCGAAGCCAATGATACCTTCTCCGGATGTGCTTGGTTCGAGAATGGTAGGCGGCATTCTTGGCAAGGTGGATGGCACTCTGATTGTCACAATAGAGTGGGTAGCTAGCTTGCTCCACTCCCAACTCCTCTAGGAAGTCTCTCATCCATATCAGCTCCTTACCAGCTTCAACTGCAGCCATATACTCTGCTTCTGTCGTTGACAAAGCAACACACTTCTGCAGTCTCGATTGCCATGAGACTGCTCCCCCTGCGAATGTAATCAGATATCCAGATGTGGATCGGCTCGTGTCAATATCACCTGACATGTCTGCATCTGTAAAACCATCAAGCATAGGTTTTCCAGGACCAAAGCACAAACACACTCTCGAAGTGCCTCTGAGATACTTGAGAATCCATTTCACTGCAGCTCAATGCTCCTTTCCAGGATTACTCATGAACCTGCTGATAACCCCAACTCCATAGGCGATGTCTGGCCTAGTGCAAACCATGGCATACATCAGACTACCAACGGCTGAAGCATAAGACACCTTCTTCATCTCCTGTTTCTCTTTCTCACTTATAGGACACTGATCAGAACTCAGCTTCATGTTCACTGCAAGTGGAGAACTCACGGGTTTAGCCTTGTCCATGTTGAATCTTTGCAGCACCTTCTCAATGTATCTTTCTTGTGATATCCACAACTTCTGATTCTTTCTGTCACGGGTAATCTGCATACCCAAAATATTTCTTGCAGGGCCAAGGTCCTTCATAGCAAAGGACTTCTTCAACGCAGTTTTCAAACTAGCAATCTTGTTGGTATCCCGACCAACAATAAGCATATCATCCACATAAAGCAAGAGAATCAGAAAGTCACCTTCGGCGTAATTCTTCACAAACACGCAGTGGTCGGCATGTGTCTTGTGGAATTTGTGGTCGATCATAAAAGACTCGAACTTCTTGTACCATTGCCGAGGTGCTTGTTTCAAACCATACAAGCTCTTTCTGAGACGACAAACCATCTTCTCTTTTCCCTTAACTTCAAAACCTTCAGGTTGCTCCATGTAGATTTCTTCTTCCAAATCACCATGAAGGAAGGCGGTTTTCACATCAAGCTGCTCGACCTCTAGGTCCATGCTAGCAGCCATGCCTAGAACAACCCGGATGGATGACATCTTCACAACTGGAGAGAAAATCTCATCGAAATCTACACCCTTTTTCTGCTCAAAACCCTTCACCACAACTCTGGCTTTGAACCTGGGAGGTGTACCATCTTCTCCACACTTCAAACGAAAAACCCATTTGTTCTTGAGAGCTTTCTTGCCCTTAGGCAATTTCACCAAGTCATAGGTGTGGTTCTCATGCAAGGAACTCATCTCATCTTGCATGGCATTGTACCACTCCTTCTGATGCACATCTGACATAGCTTCCTCATAGCATTCAGGCTCTCCTGAATCAGTCAACAACACATAATCGTTGGTTGAGTATCGGGAGGAATTTTGTCTCTCTCTGGTGGATCTTCTCAACTCAACTTCAAGTTGGATAGGGGGCTCCTCTTGTTGAGGTTGTTGAACTTCTGGTGGATCAACATCACCATCATCATGCTCATCTTCCTGCTGATTCTGAACTGAACTTCTCTGCACAACTTGAGGAAAAACGGGATCAAAGGTGACTGGAGCAGGAGAGGAAGACGACGGTCGCTGGAGCTTCCAGTCATCAATAGTCTTGTCTTCCATGAACACAACATCTCTGCTTCTGACCACTTTCTTGTCTGTAAGATCCCACAATCTGTACCCAAATTCATCCTCTGAGTACCCTAAGAAGATGCATGGCTTTGTCTTGCTATCAAGCTTGGATCTCTGATCTCTAGCAACATGAACATATGCTAGGCATCCAAAGACTCTCAGATGCTGGAAGGAAACATCTCTCCCAGTCCAAGCCCTCTGTGGAACATCACCATCAAGAGGAACTGAAGGCGAGCGGTTGATGAGATACACAGCAGTCAACATTGCCTCCGCCCAATAGGACTTTGGCAGCTTTGCAGTCGACAACATACTTCTGACTCTTTCTGCTATGGTTCTGTTCATCCTCTCTGCAAGCCCATTCAGCTGTGGCGTCTTCGGAACTGTTTTCTCAAGCCTGATGCCCTGACTCTTGCAATACTGCTCAAACGGACCACTGTACTCTCCACCATTATCTGATCTGACACACTTCAACTTCAAACCAGTCTCTCGTTCAACTCTGGCTTGGAACTCCTTGAAAACTGTCAGAACCTGATCTTTGCTTTTCAACACAAAAGCCCACAACTTTCTAGAGTAGTCATCAATAAAAGTGACAAAATATTGTGCACCACCAAGTGACTTGCAATCCATAGAGCACACATCAGTATGAACAAGATCTAATGCATGCTTTCTTCTAGATGGAGGTCGAGTATGAAATGCTACTCGATGTTGCTTTCCAGCTAGGCAATCAACACAAGGTTTGAGAGAAATACCTTGCATATCCGGGAGAATGTCCTTCTTGGCAAGCATTTGCAAACCCCGCTCGCTCATGTGTCCAAGCCGCTTGTGCCAAAGCTCACTGGCACCATCATTAATCACATTTGCTTCTTCTTTGCAAATCTTGGCTTGCATCACATACATGGTATTTTGCTTCTTTGCCCGGGCTACAATCAAGTTTCCCTTGGAGCACTTCCAAACACCGCCTTGTGCATTTTGAGCATACCCATCATCATCAAGTATCCCAGAAGATATCAAATTCAATCTGATATCAGGAACATGGCGAACATTTCTCAAAATCAAACTGCAACCAGTGGATGTCAACAAACAAATTGTGCCCATGCCAATAACATTGGACACACCATCATTTCCCATCCTCACACGGCCAAAATCTCCATAAGTGTAAGATGAGAAGTACTCCTTGTGTGGAGTAATGTGATATGAAGCAGCTGAATCAACAATCCAAGTGCACTCATCACTTGCAAGATTCAAGGAACCTTCATCAGCCGCCACAAACAACTCCACTATGTCATCACTGATTGTAAGAGCAGCGGTGTCTTTATCTTCTTGATTTTTCGACGTCTCCGACTTCTCAGGTTCTTTGCCTTTGTCCCTCTTGAACTTTCGGCAATACTTTTGAATGTGACCCGGCTTCTCACAATAATAGCAAATGTACTTGCTTCGAGACTTCGATCTCCCTTTGGACTTGTCTCTGTTCTGCTGCTGTCGTTGCTTACTCCTTCCTCTGTTGTTACCAGAACCCTGCGTCACATTAGCCTCTGACTGTGAGGAGACACCCATCTCCTTCCTTCTAGTCTCTTCGTTCAAAAGACTAGCTTTCACACATTCCATAGTCAGCTTGCCTTCCGGAGCGGAATTACTAAGTGACACGACAAGTGTGCCCCAACTATCCGGCAATGAGGAGAGAAGTAGTAGAGCCTGCAACTCATCATCTAACGACATTTTCGCAGAAGCTAACTGATTCACAAATCCCTGAAATGTTCTCAAATGCACAACAATGCTCTCACCATCTTTGTACTCCAACTTCACAAGCTTTCTCATCAATGACGCCTTGTTGAGAGCGTTCTTCCTCTCATACATCCCCTCAAGCTTATACCATAACTCATAAGCATTCGTATCATTGGCAATATGCTGGAGCACACTCACATCAACAAATTGTCTGATCGTAGCTACCGCTTTTCGATTCAGAATCTTCCATTCAACATCAACGACACCCGTTGGAATCTCTTTGTGCACAATCGGCTCATACAAATCTTTCACATACAAAAGATCTTCCATCTTTATCTTCCAATCTGAGTAGTTGCCTGAATTCAACACAATCATTCCCTGAAAACTGTTCTTTTCCTCCATCCTAAACCAAATGCTCTGATACCAGTCTGTTGTGCCGGGAAGCAAGGGACGTCAGACAAACCCTTTTAACACACACGAATCGGGATGGACAAGAACTGTAAACCAGAGAGCCAAACTCAAGCAACCCAAACCAACAATCAGACACAAACAGAAGATAAATAACCAAGCACAAAGAACACCAGATTTACGTGGAAACCCCAAAACGGGGAAAAAACCACGGGAGACAGAAACTTCCACTATCAACAATAACAAGTGGGTACAATCTTCCCTAGACAAAGCTAGAGGCATACAATATCATCAAGCATCAACAAGCTTGGCCAAATCTCCACATTTCATCACCCAATTTGGTGGAAATCAACAAAACCCAAGAGAGGACACTAACAAAGGGGATATGAGATTGGAGGCTCAAAACGACGATCCAACCGTACAAAATGAAGCCTATGATGAGGTGAACAACATACCAGAAAATCGTCCCAATCGGAGGTCGTTTGGTCGTCGATCGGGGCACTTCAAAGTTGGCTGAATGGTTGCATACGAAAATCCCTCCAAAGCTCTCTCTTTTCTCCCTTTCTCACTCTTTTAGTTTTCTCTCTCTTACTTTCCCAAATGGAAAGACATCCCCTTTTATAAAGGAGGTAGGGTAAAACTTCACATGGTAAAAACCATATGATAAATAGTCAATTGGACTCTTCCCCCATATAGGAGGGAAACCCAACACATAAACATACATATGGGCTACACACTGTATTTGATTATCCAATATCTTAAATTGTTGAACAAGCTTAAAAACACAGTACAAAGATAGGTCATAGTTATACCACTAATACATGAATCGTTTGGCTAATAGCGACAACCAATTATATACAAGCCAGGAGTAGGCCATTTGTAAAAAAAAAAATAGCAGTCCCTATGGGGTAGCAGTTGGTGCTAGAGATCTGTAGATGTAGCTCAAAGAAAGAGCATCATACGACCAACTGATTTGTCTTTAGCTTACTAGAGGAAATCAAGTTCACCATTACATAAATGATCTTAATTATAATAGGATAATGATCATACCTTGCTCGATTCCAGTTTATTCCCTTTAGCTGGAGCGACGTTACGTTGGATTCACCTGCACCTATTTTACTTTTGTTTAAATCAGAGTTTGATGAGGCATTCGCCTTCAATTACTCTAACTTATGCACAACCAAATGCAATTAATGTGCAACGCGTAACGATGGAGGAGGGCGACGAATCTGCATATAGTAGGAACGTTGAAAACAAGTAATGGGGAGTCAAATAAGAGATGACTGTCATTGACATTCCCCTCTATATCTTTGTAACGGCCCGAGTTATAAAACCCGGCTTACGTTTCGAAGGTTGGATACCTTCATTCGGACCTTGCAATCCAAGTACGGGATGAAGTTTCAAATTCAAAGAGTTAAGTTAAAAAGATTGATTTCGAACCCAAAATCGTGTCACATCCATTGGGGACCGAAACATGTCCTAAGTTTTTTTTTTATTGAAGCGGTAAATTTGTAGATAGGATGTAAGTAATTACAAAAGAGGCAAGTCAACAAACTTACCGTAAGATCGAAAGAGTGACATGCGAGTCACTGCACACCTAGCACCCACACGGTGTGACTACTCAAAAAATGGCGTCAACCCGCGCCACTAACAAAAGTGTACCTCACCCAAAATGCTCTCCCTACTCAGGGAATCTCCTAACCGTCACCTACACCTCTCCATTTTGACCAAGTAATCTAGTAATCCATCTCTTCTCCTTCTGTGACTTGCCTTTGCACCGCAAGGAGATCCTATATTTACAAGATTCAATTACTCTACTAGCCCAAACTTTAGGCTCACACCTTTCTCCCTTAACATGTCCTGATTTTCTAAGACGTGCAAAACAATTTTAGTTCTAAAGCAAGCAAATATAAATATCGCTACATAGTCGTCACGACAGAGCCGGGTCAAAACCAAAAGATGAAAAGTTTAAGATCTCAAAATATAGTGGAGTCCAACGTCAGTCTCACTCTCTTTCTATGCCATAAGATAATCCCCGCCAAGTAGAATAGATCGCTCAAGGCAAAACATGCAAGCATACCTTAAAAAAAAGAAGGGAAAAGGACGTCAAGCCACGCATGCGGGTACAACAGACTGCACCGATGCCACATAATATGTGCTAGACCTAATAAAGATTCTTCTTATGCAGTACTGAAATATTAAACATGCAAGACATGCTGACAGTTTATATATATATGTATAATGGGAACACATAGAATGCCAAGTGACATGTCCCAATCTCTCATCACATACCCACGTCAGGGTTGGAATCCACAACTACGCCGGGGTGGGATTTCTCACAATCAATACCCACACCGGAGGTCGGACGCCCGGTCGGTGCCGCAGCCTACACCGTCGTTGGGGCAGCCCACACCGTCGTCGGGGTTGGAGACTCGATCACCACTGCAACCATTTATATAAAATCATGCTCATGCTCTCACACGACTCTATCAAAGTCCAATAGGTATGAGAGTCCAACTTGAGTAAACCCCGAAGGAACTTACCTAGACAGAGCCGACCCTGAGCAAGTGCAAAGTGTGCACTTGCCCAGGGCCTCAAAATCCAATGGGCCTCAGGTATTTTTCGGCCCAGGTATACCTATAATAATAAAAAAAAAATTCTGAAGGCACGCGCTTGTATTTAAAAAAAAATATTCTGAAGGCACGCTTTCCTCTTTCCTCTTAATTGAAACTTGAAAGTGGAGATACAAACGCCTCTTCGTCTTCTACAAATCCATTAATTCCCACAGACCTTCAATCTGACCTTCAATCTTCTTCCATTCTTCAAGATTTGTAGAAATCTAAGCCAATAATGGTGGTGGTTCAACGGATCTATCAAGACCCTACAAAAAGGATGTCCGGTCGTGGGGAGGTTCACAAGTTCAGTCGGCTGTCCTGTCCGGCATGGCCGCTGGCGCTTCATTTCGTCGAATCCGTCAGCCGCACAGGAGTGACATCACTTTCCAACAGCCACACACACCGCCCACCCTCCATTGCCCTTCCGAGTTCCGACAGCCACACGGTCGCCCACACTCCAGTCCGGATTCCGCCGGTGTTGTCGTTTCATCCGAGTTGAGGAGTTCGGCCAGCAGGTTAGGGTTTCTGACTTTCTGCAATTTGGTTCCATTCCGACAAAACAACCATAGGGCTTTCTTTTTGTTTCTAAATTAGCTCGTTCAATTGTATTGTTTATGCAGGTTCATTGGTGTGATTTTCTGATTTCACTGATTTGTGTTCTGTTCGGCACTCTGCTAGTCTGCTCAATCAATCGTGTGATTTCTTAATCAGGTTGTTTCACTCCTTAATCCTTATTTGTATTTCATTTAGTTGTTGGATGTTTGACAAATTTTCAATTAATCATGTCTTCTAGTTCTAGATTTAGAAAATTTGAATCTGGAAGTAAAAAACGAAATAAGAAAAGAAAAATTGATGAGTTAATTAAGTCTCAAAGAGGAGCTCTTGATAAGTTTGTATTGAGAGAACCACAAGATAATGGAGGAAATCCTATTGTTGATGTGGTTGAGCAAGCTAATTTAGAACATCCTGTTGTTGATGTGGTTGAGCAAGTTGTTGATGTGGTTGAGCAAGTTGATTTAGAAAATCCTATTGATGTGGTTGATGTGGTTGAGCAAGTTGTTGATGTGGTTGAGCAAGTTAATTTAGAAAATCCTATAGTCGATGTTGTTGATGTGGATACTCATGGGTGTGATATTGAAACTAATGGCGGTGAACCCATTGATGTTGTTAGTGATGATAATGCTAATGATGATGTTGTTGATGTGGATAGTGCTCATATTCATAATATTTTTGATCCAAGAGTTTGGGATTCTCTAGATTCTAAGATGATTGATATACTAGTAGCAAAAGGTCTTCAAAGGGATATGTCTATTAAAAAAGGTCCTAAGGATAAATATTCTAGACGGTTTTCTTCCTCATTTTATACTAGAGTTTTATCTAATGGAGAAAAGGTTTATAGAGATTGGCTTGTTTATTCAAAAGAGCTTGACTAAGTGTTTTGCTTTTGTTGTAAAATATTTAAGAAAGGAAAAGGTCATCTAGCAAATGAGGGCTTTGGAGATTGGAGACATATTGGCTATAGACTTAAGAAGCATGAGACTAGTGTTGAACATGTTAAGAATATGACCATTTGGTATGATTTGCGTCTAAGGCTCCAAACTCATAACACTATCGATAAGGTTGCTCAAAATCTACTTGATAAAGAGAAATATCATTGGAGGAAAGTCTTAGTAAGAATTATATCAATAGTGAAATTTCTTGGAAAACATAATCTTTCCTTTCGAGGTAGTAATGAAAAGTTGTTTCAACCTAACAATGGAAATTTCTTAGACTTGATAGAAATGTTGGCGGAGTTTGACCCTATTGTTAAAGAACATGTGGAACGCATTGAAAAAGAAAAAATTCATTTCCACTACCTTGGTCATAGAATTCAGAATGAGTTGATAATTTTACTTTCCTCTACTATTAAATCTGATATTATTAGGAGAGTAAAAAATGCTAAGTATTTTTCTGTAATTCTTGATTGTACTCCGGATATAAGCCATCAAGAGCAAATGTCTTTGATATTAAGATATGTAGATGTCTCTTCAAGTTCGGTTAGTATCGAAGAATCATTTTTGGGATTTTTAGAAGTGAATGATACAACCGGACAAGGATTATTTAATGTTTTACAAGCTGAATTGAAGTGTCTTGGTCTTCATATTGATGATGTTAGAGGGCAAAGTTATGATAATGGTTCTAACATGAAAGGAAAACATCAAGGGGTGCAAAAACGACTTTTAGACATAAATCCTAGAGCTTTTCATACATCTTGTGCTTCTCATAGTCTTAACTTGACATTATGTGACATGGCCAACACTAGTGGTAAGGCTAGAGATTTTTTTGGAATTATCCAACGTATTTACACGATATTTACTAATTCTACAAAGAGATGGCAAATTTTTAAGGATAATGTAAAAGGATTGACGGTTAAATCTTTAACATTTACTCGATGGGAGAGTAGGGTTGAAAGTGTTAAAGCTATACGATTTCAGATTGTGGAGGTAAGAGAAGCTTTACTTCAAGTAGCTGAAAGTGATAATGATTCTAAAATAAGAAGTGAAGCTAATTCATTGGCACAAAATGAACTTGGTGATTTTGAGTTTTTAGTGTCAATAGTCATTTGGTATGAGGTACTTTGTGCAATTAATCTGGTTAGCACGAATTTACAATCGAAAGATATGCTTGTTGATGTTGCTATTGAGAAAATAAAAGGGTTGATTTCCTTCTTTGAAAAATATAGGGAAACTGGTTATTTAAACGCCTTAGAAACAACAAAGGAAATTGCAAGTACAATGAATATTGATCCAATATTTCCTCAAAGGCGTCAAATTCGGAGAAAAAAACAGTTTGATGAGAATTCTAATGATGATGTTGTTCAGTCTAGAGAGGACACATTCAGGGTGAATTATTTCTTATTTATTGTCGATCAAGCAATTAGTTCACTTACCAGGAGGTTTGAGCAATATGATGAATATGAAAATATTTTTGGCTTCTTATTCACTTCTAGGAAGTTGTACTCTTTGGACGATGCACAATTAAAGACTTCTTGCAATAATATTGAAGTTGCACTTAAGAAAAATGAACAATGTGATATTAATGGGAGTGAATTATTCGTGGAGTTAAAGATACTTCAAGATTCTTTGTCTAGAGAAGTAATGCAACCTATTGATATTTTGAACCATTTAAAACGTGTTGGTTGCTTCCCTAATGCAATTATTGTTTATAGAATCTTGTTGACTATTCCCGTTACTGTTGCATCTGCAGAAAGAAGTTTTTCAAAGTTGAAGTTGCTTCCCTAATGCGGTCTACAATGACACAAGAGAGGCTTAATGGATTAGCTTTGATATCAATTGAGAAGGATCTTTTGGACAAAGTAGATTGCGAAGAACTGATTGAAAGCTTTGTTACAAACAATGTTAGGAGGATGATGCTTTTCAAGTGAATGAAAATATAAAGCATTAGTTTGGAGTTATTTTGATTATGAACTATTTGATAAGTCAAGTGTTTTGTAGCTATTTTAATCAAGGAATATTTGATAAGTCAAGTGTTTTGTTGTTATTTTGATAAAGAACTATTTGATAAGTTAAGTACTTTGTTGCTATTTTGAATACAAATTATTTTTTTATGTGAGCGTTATGTAAATTTCAATTAAAATTTTCGTCGAATAACATTTCGTTCAACTAGGTTTTGCACAGGGCCTCCGAAACCCATTGGCCGGCCCTGTACCTAGATATTAGAACAACAAAAGCAACAACTAGTTATTAGCAAGCCAAATCATGTCACATGTCACCTTACGTTTAAATAACTATGAATATAAGTCTAACCCACAACAGGACCCATTTAGCGCTACACAAAACTAAGTAAAAGCAAAGAATTCATTATCATCATGCCACATAACCTCATATCATTTCATCATTCAGCATCTTTCTCGATTCCGCCATATCATCATTCCAACTTTCTCAATATCAGCTAAGCCCCAGTTCAAGCCACAGTTATCACTACAAAAAAAAAATTAAATTTGCTTCGGCAAAAAGCCGTGGCAAAAGGCCATTATGGAGTGGCAAAAAGCATGTAGCTTCGACTCTGCGACGGCTAATGGGGACGTGGCGAGTTGGGCGGTGGCAAATTTTGGTAGCTTCGGCTACTAGCCGTGGCAAAAAAGTTAGCCACGTCTAAGCGTGGCAAAACAACCCCTGAAAAAAGACACCAGACATTTGCCACGACAAGTTGCCGTAGCTAAAGTGTGGGTGGAAATTTTAAAAAAAAACTGCTTTTTAGCCCGGATTCTCCAGACCCGGGCTAAAAAGTCCAATAATTTTTTTTAAAAAAAATAATACACACAATTTACATATAAAATAAAATTTAATTAATTATACAAAATTTACATATATGATAAAATGTCAAAAACTACATAATTTATATGGAAGAAATATACATATCTAATTATAAAATTTACATATACAAAAAAAAAAGTCCAAAACTACAACTAATTACAAGATGGCTTGCAAAGATCATGTTGTAAGAGACTTACAAGCTAAGTACAAGATTATTAGTTTAACATGCAACCTTAACCCAGCTACATGGATCAACAACATTTGCATCCCAATCATCCAGAGTACCATGGCCGGGGATCCCTCAAAGAGCTTTTCATTCCCATCAAAGCTTGTACTGAAATAGAAAAAATAGCATCTTCACTTAATTTTCTGGAAATTGTATAAGCTACCCTACCCATGGGAGAAAATCAAAATAACAACATAGAGCTTCATCCAAAAGAAGCTAGTAAATAACTATGATGTTTAAAAACTGAAATGAAAGCTCCAAACCATCAGCTCTCAAAGCTGAAAAAGGGAGCCAACATACTACCCTCAAAACAGCCCTTGAAAAAGCAATTAAAAACACAAAATTCACCTAACAACCCATTAATATGCAGATATAGTCAGCCCTACAAACCTGCAGGATTGGCCCCGAATCAATTAGCTCATAAAACAGCCCAAGTTGCATATTAAAATGCTGGAAAAACAACCAGCAATATCGTCTTCGAAAGCATCCTGAATTTTGCATCCTAATATGGAAAAAAAAACTCTTCCAAATACAACATCACTTAACTAAATTTAAACCTGAAAAACCAGACCTAAAGCTGCATTTATGACAATAGAAACCAGCCTAAAAAATCCTACCAGAAAATGAGCAGTAAATGTAGTACCTTTACATGGGTGCTTATAAAGGTAGAAGTTGTAAGAGTTTCCTGAGATCCATTCATAATTTTACATTTTGGAATGCTCGTTAGAAGGATTTCTTGATCATTGGTTGCAGCCATGGAAGTGATAAGATAACCAATTTCCCATTTTTAGAGTATGCCTTTACTTGGGTATAGGAAATTAAGCTCCACAACCTTCAAGCAAAGGCAATAACATTAGCATTCAGAAATGGGATGGAAGTTATCCCCAAAACTTGTGTACATTAGTCGCAAAAAGATAGCTATTAGAATACAAACCACAAGTTGGAATGCTTTAAAGGAAAATAAACACCTATGTATGTACTTATAAATTATCTTTGCTGCATGAAGATGGCTCTATAATCTCGGTAAAATTATTATATATAGGATAGATCTATGTTGTTTTGGAGCAGAAAGATAATGCAAATATAGCCAATAAAACCCCATTAGCAGCCAATCTTAGATAAATATATAGTACTTTACAACTAGTGGATTGTGACCAAGGAAGAATTTTCAGACCATACACACTGGTTATAATCAGTAGAATATGGTTCAAAATTTAATTGGGGAAAAAGAGTAAATATGACTCTAGACAACCTCATCTATGCAGTATGCTTGGGTAAATATTCTTGAAAGTTTTGAAACCATAGCGTGGAATGTGAAACTACGCCTCACACTTCTGCCAATTCAAATCCCATATTCATCCCAACTGCTCAAGAATGTGACCATGAGCCAACAACTCTGTAGGTTCAGAAATTTACCTTTAAACCGGTGATTGATTTTGAACCAACAAAGAATAATCAGTTTCAGAATGAGCGAATTTCATCTAAATATTAAACTTACATCAGAAAAAGACCTTTTCTGCTGCTTTTGGCGACATGGATTCCCTAGAAGTTGACACCAGCAAGTAGGCCACTTGGTACCTCCAAGGAATACACGAAGAATAATCAGATAAAATAATGAAAACAAAAGTAACGCTGAAGAAGTCAAGGAGATCATAACAAAGGAAAATCCAAATCCTGGAGCTGTGCATTGTCATTAGTTGGAAGCCCTATTTTCTTTCTTTTCTAAGTTTAGCCCTTACTCTATCACATAAAATTCTAATCTCAGGCCTGTCCTAATCAAGCGATAAGATCGGCATCATTTTGATAATGCTGCTTGTTCAATAATTCATCTTCTGCTATCTCACTTTTTTCTTGATCAATCATAAGCATCTCAATGATACAAATTTCAACTTGATTAATAATAAGAGGAATTGATTGTCATCTCAATCTCTTTTTTTCAGACTAAAAAGTGCAAATGTCACCACAATCGCAGTGTTAATATCATAAAACCTGAGCTCAAGATGTTGTATTAGATCTATGATATGTGACGAAAGCACAGTCAAGGAATCAGGATGAATAAGAATAAGAACACATAATGAAGACTAGAACAAAAAATTAACATACTTAAAGCAATAAGACTGCAATGCTATGCCTATGTTGGGAATCCAATCACTCTACAAAAGCCACTAGTCACCAATTGCAAGAAAAGAGTTAAGAAGATTAGAAGGGAAAGTACCGTTTATTTTTCAAACAACTTTTTACACATCCCAAAAGGGAAATACAAGATACGATGATGTATAATATCATTATTTGTTACCCAATTCATCTCAAATTTCTCTCGACTGATTCATAGCAAGAAACTTAATGAAAAGCAAGCACGTTGCAGGCTAATGCTCTTAGTCAAGCAAGGTCTATTAATTTATATATACTTGGTTAAGAAATTTCAAATGGTCTTAGCTATACCTATCTACCAGCCTACAAGGTAAATAAAACCATGTCAAAGAAATCAATAGTGATGTGAAAAATATTCTCAGCCGGAAGAGCCATGTGACTCAAAAGTCAAATTCATAACAAACCAAGTTGAACAAGTACTAGGGAAATACAAATCTATGTGTATCTTCTCTTTTGGATCGTATTTAATTTGTAGCTTAAGAATATATATGTGTGTGTGTGTAAGGTTCTTTGGCTGTCATCTCTCCTAGCATATATACTTCATTTCACCTCATTAGACGAACTACTTCATTTCACCTTATTCTTTCTTACCTTTATTACATATACCTCATTTCACCTTCTCTTATCTTTTAAAGTTTTTTTAAAAGAAAATGCATTTTCAAATAAACAGTAAATGTACATTTTTAGAGAAAGCACAAAAGTTTGGGATTCCACTCCTCAATACCTGGAAGAAAAACAAATTATAGCCAGCATATGAAATTTATAACAAAATCTGTAGCTAAAAATGCATTTCATATACAATATCTTACCAAGGGATCTAAAACCGTAGTTTGACATCGTGCCACCTGAAACTGAAAAGGCCAGTGAAATAGTTAGAATGACTATGCATACGACTTCCATGGACATTAACAAGGGGAAAATGTAAAAAAAAAGGAGAAATTTTAATTTATTCGACACCTTCTAATGAAACATACACCTTTTAGCATTCACCCCTACACTAAACGATTTTGAGAGACAACAATGAGCCCCTATCAGACGCCCCTTCAAATTATTGGTGATTCCATCACATGAAATAAATTGCAAAGGCAATATCAAATTTCATGGTTATCTCAAACAAATTGAGCACAGGAAACAAAGAAACCATTCAACACATGATGAATTTGCTTACTACAAAGACAGTAAGCACTAGCTAGCCTTGAATCTAATAAATAACTGATAGGAGTATGAAATATCCAAGGAAAACTCCAAATCTGCAGTTACAAGTTCACATTTACAGCCTTTAATTTGAAGCTTAAGACAAGAATCGAGGAGAGTCATACTACTGCTAGCAACACATTTCGGAGACTGAACAAAACAACAACCAAACAGAGGCACCACAAAATCTTGAAACACCTTTTGAATCAGATTAAAAGAAAAGAAAGGGGATGGCGTAGAGAAGTTCAACAATCATCTTGAAACCCTAGATCTACCAAAAAAAAATGCACAACCCAGGAATCCTAGATTTCCAAATCGGGATTAGCCATAGATTCCAACAAGCGAAGAAAAGAAAGAGAAGAGAAGAAGGAGAGCGTACGTACCTGTTGTGGAGAGAGCGAAGAATGTTGTCTGCCAGAGAGGAATTGAACAGAGAAGGCTGAGATAGGAGGTGAAAGAAAGAAGTTGGAGATGGGATACGACCACTGGAGAGGTTAGGGTTCCTAGCCTCCTTTGACGGGGTGAGTGAAGGAGGTCGAGGTTGGGTTCAATATGAATGAAGAATGGAGGAGTGTTCAGAAGAATGGAGGGTTCGATATTTTGGGGATAAATTAGAGAAGGGTTTGATGTTTTATTTTGTCAAATGTTTTTGGGTAAATTTTGAATTTGAGGTGAAATTTTTATAACTGTTGGAGGGAATGAGCTAAAGGTGAAAATTTTATAAAACCAAATCAATGGCTACGGCAAGGTATCAAGGGTGGCAAAATTGATCCAATAGTCACGGTAAACACTATCATTGTTATTAGGGGTGGCAAAATCAACCCTAATAGCCACGGCAACCCTTGGCCGAAGCTACTATCGGTGGCAAAAGGTACCAATTGCCACGCCAAGCCCCCTGCCGAAGCTAGTTAGTGTGGCTAATTTAATATTTTTTTTGTAGTGTATAGTCAAGTTACAAATCAAGGTCCGAGTTCAAATCCAACAGTTAAAGTCTGAAGAGTCCAGTTAAATCAGTCCAAAGGGTCCAAAGGTCTAGGTCAGTCCGTTAAATAATTTCCGTTAAAATATTATCATCAAAAGTCATTCTCAACAATAAGTTACAATGTTAAAGGAATTCCGACATACTCATTTCAAAATCATTTAACTCTCAAGAACATCTCAACCAAGAACATACTCCAACTTATCCATTTAAAATATCAACACAAGCAATTAAATGAATTCACAAAAGCCTTAAATTTAAATCACCAAGTAATAAATAATTAAATAATCAATTTAATCCACAAAATACACATTATAAAATTTAATTTAATTTTAAATAAATTTTCCCAAATCATAAAACAACACAAGACAATCAAATACAACACAAACATGTCTAACAAAAACCGGCTCGGCCCGAGCCTAGAACTGGGTTTCGCTAAGGCAAAATGGCCACTCGCCGCGACAAAATTCGGATCTTCGTTTCCCCACGAGCGGTGTCTCTCACTACTGAGAAGCCACATTTCGCCGCGGCGAAACGAGAGCATACTTTTGGCTCGATTTTTTTTATCCAAACCAAGTCATTTCTAATCCTAATCACTCCCAACCTTTCCGACACCCTTCCCTGACCTCAACTATCACAAAGGGAAAGAAATGAGAGCAAGAAGGAGGGAGAAAGAGAGTTTTTACCGAAACCTCTTCGACGGTGTCCCTGGGTTTCAATGACAATTCTTGTCTTCGATGACGAGAGAGGAGCTCCATTCAAGGCCTATGAGGACGAAAGAGTAAGTAAAGGTCCTCTTTGATGGGGTTTCAAGTTTAAAATGAAAGTGAAAGAGGGACACCGAACTTGTCACGTGAAAGCAAGGGAAGAGAAGAAGGAGGGGTTTGGCCTGGCTGGTTGGAGCTCCTGCGTGATCTTGCTTGGCCTAGGACAAGTTTACAAAGTGTAAAGGTGGGGCTTTAGGGGTTACCAAAGCAAAAAGGAAGCAAAACGAGCCCTTATTGGCGACTTCTAGGCTGTGTTCGACGATGAAATGCAGAGGTAGTGGTAGTTGGCTCGCAGTCTGAGGCAACCCGAACTAGAGTGAGGATGAAAGGAACCACAAATGGTGGTGTTTTCGTGCGTTGGAGCTCGATAACAATGGAGGAAAATGAGTGTTTTGGTGGTGTTGAAAAAAAATGCGCAATAATCGTACAACACATTTTATTTGATTTTTAATATTTGAGTTCGACCCCTTTTGGTTATCCTCTTGATTCGAAGTCGTATCGATACCAATATTTTTTTGGTTTTGGTGATTTGGGCTGCACCCGAAATTTAGCGGGTTGCTTACGTATCTCTTGGAAGAGAATCAAGCCTTACGTAGTTCAGAGTGTTTTGGATTTTGTGTTTCATTTGATTTGGATTTTATGTTTTCTTATATGCATCAGAGGATGAAGTTCAAGCCTACCTTCTACGAATGGTAGCTCGAACAACACTCCACCCGAGTAACCTGAGCCCACCTTCTCGGAAGGGTAACTCAATTAACCTGCCTATCATTTGCATAGAAAACGATTTGATTTTTACGTGGAGTTTGATTTGTTTTGACTTAAAGGTCAAATTGGGGGTCGTGATTGAACTCGTTTGAGAGTTTTCTACGTACCCCTTTGGAAGGGATCAAATCACACGTAGTTCTTGAAAAGACCAAATTTGAATTTGGTATTTGTTTTTTTGACGTTTTGGTCGTGACCGAACTCGACGAGAGGAAGCTTTGTATCGAGTCGGAGGAGACACTTTGGACTTGATAGAAATTTGATATTTGAGACGACATAGAGTCGAAAAGTGAATTTGATGAGATTTGATTTGAAAGTTTAGGTGTGACTGGACTCGGTGAGAATTTGGTTTACACCGAGTTTCCTACGTATCCACTTGTTTGGTGGAATCAAGTCACCGTAGTTCGGGAACAAAAAGAAGATTTGTATTTGATTGGGTGTGATCGTAAGATCATTTGAGGGTGGTAACTGAACTCGACGAGCAAAAGCTTTGTATCGAGTCGGAATGACCAATTTGAATTTGTTTTTTGGCGATTGAACTCGACGAGCCTTGGCTTTGTATCGAGTGTCCTACGTATCTCTTAGAAGAGAATCAAATCACCCGTAGTTCTCAAACGAACCAATTTGATTTGTTTGGTTTTGACCACATATTCATTTAGAAGTGAACTTAGAGGCGAACGATTGTACCCGATTTATTTTTGAGATTTAATATCGGGTTACCTACGTAGCCGTTTTTACGGCGTCAAGTCTTTACGTAGTTCTATCGGCAAACCAAGTTCATGTTTGGTAAAACTTGATTTGAGGTTTTGACTCCGTTTTTATTGGAGCCGACTTGAGATTGACCCACTGGAATTAACTGGTAAAGAATATTTGACGAGTTTAATATTTATATTTTGATCAAACTTGAATTCTTAATTTGTACCAATTATAATTCTAATAATTTTGTGGGTGAGTTTTGTAATTAAACCCATATATTTGGACATGCTCAAACCGTATACATATATGATATATGGTATCATGTATGTATATTAATATTGATGGCATGTTTCTCTTCCGAATCATCAAGTGACCGGCCCAAGCCTTTTCATGATTAGCCTAGGATGCGAAGCCCACTCCATTTCCGATCAATTTGTGTCTGCTTCCTTTTTTTTTAAATCTGAAACCGGCAACCCTAATATTGTCATCAAACAGCTTCTTCACGGGATTGACAGAGAAGAAGCGGTGGTAGGACAAACACTCCATGGCTGCCTGTAGCTTGATGAGCATCGAGTCGGACGATTGGAAGAGAAGGTGGTGACCCCGTGTCTCCGAAATTCAAAGAGAGCCAGAGGTTTTCAGACTCGAAGTACTTCCGAGCAGGTATGCTTTTTTTCTTTGCAAACCTCGAATTCGATATTTGGCCTGACGTTTAGGTTTTTTGTGTCCCCAATTCTCGCATATTCGCTCACAACCCCTTTCCATGGATCGTTCAATTGTTTGGCTGATTTCTTCTTGCAATTTGCAACTTCCAGAAATGCATTTTGAGCATCTCGGGAGCTTGCGGGTTGGGACGTCAGAAAGAGGAGACGCCAGAGAGGCTCCGTTGCAACATCAACTTCTCTAATTAGGTATGCTCGACATCTTTCTCTTCGTTCCGACAATTTGATATCCTTAATTTATCAGTAGTACTTATTGATAGATTACATAAGTCTTAATATTGTATAGTGGGCTAAAAGCCCATTAAGGCCCAATACCTTTGTAACATATATATATGTTATATCAATAAATGGAAACCCTCAAAGGAGGACTTTACATCAATTCTACAATTCTACATGATATCACAGCCTTTTCTTCCTCACGGAACCCTAGTTTGATCCTCCCGCCCCACCTCCTCTTCCCGTCGCCAGCGTCGTCTCCTCGTCGCCTCTCTCTCTCTTTCCCCTCCTCACCGGCCTCCCGTTTGCAAAAAAAAAAAAAAAATCTCTTACCATGGCTCTCTACGATCACCAACATCACGCCTTCTTTGGATACTCTAGATATCCTACCCCTCGACATGTCGGTCCTCAGGCCTCTCTGACATCGCCTGACCCAGGCTATGTTCCGCCAGCTCTGCATCACACCTTCTCCTCTACGCAGCCGACATCTTCAGACTCTTCTTGGTACATGGACACTGGTGCCACCTCTCACATGACGAACTCCTCAGGTAACCTCTCATCTATTTCTTTTAAGGGCCCTTCCCACTCTATTATCGTCGGAAATGGTGGTCGTCTTGCTACTTCGGGAATTGGCCACGCCAAATTACAGACCCCAAACCACCCACTACACCTCAACAATGTCCTGATTGCCCCAAAGATTGTCAAAAACCTTATCTCTGTCCGTCGGTTCACTACTGACAACAACGTTTCCCTTACGTTTGATCCCTATGGTTTCTCTGTGAACGATCTTACTACGGGGGTTACTCGAATGAGATGTAACAGCACCGGGGAGCTCTACCCTGTCACACCACCTCCTGCGTCCAGTTAGTCGTGTCCGGTCGCCCTCTCGGCATCATCGTCCAGCCTGTGGCATGCACGCCTGGGCCATCCCAGCGCTGCCGTTCTAGATGTCCTCCGTTCCCAGAACCTTGTCACCTGTACTAAAGACCCACGCTCTGGTTTATGCTCTTCCTGCCAACTAGGCAAACATGCCAGACTGCCGTTCCAACGGTCTTTGACCTACCTCTACCCTTGCTCCCTTTGATATCATTCACATCGACATTTGGACCTCTCCCGTGCCTAGAAAGGAGGGTCACAAGTACTACCTCTTGTTTCTTGATGATTACACTCATTACTTATGGGTCATCCCGTTGCATTTCAAGTCCCAAGTGTTTCCTGTCTTTGCCAGATTCCATACCTACATCAAAACACAGTTTCACATGTCCATCAAATGTTTCCAATGTGACAATGGTCGTGAATTTGACAACAAAGACTTTCACTCCTTCTTTGCCGCAAATGGGATCTCCTATCGCTTGTCTTGCCCCTATACTTCTCAGCAGAATGGCAAGGCAGAAAGAATCATCAGAACCATTACCAACATGATGCGTTCTCTCCTCTTCCACGCATCTATTCCCCTTCCCTATTGGCCTCGCGCCTTATCCACCACATGTTATCTCCTAAACATTCTCCCTTCCACTACTCTACACCATGCGGCGCCCGCCGCATGTACAAATGTTGCGCCCGCAGCATTACACCCCTCCCTGGCGGCGGCCGCCGCAATTCATGCGGTGCCCGCTGCAACCCTCGCCGCCTTTGATCCGCCCGCCGCCTCTTCCTCTTGCTTAGCCCCTCTTGCCCCCGTCCTTCCCGACTCCCATTCACCCTCTGCCCCCACCCAGACCTCCCTCTCCCCCGTTCCCACCTCCCACAAAACAGCCCTCCTCGACCCGAATTGGCAGGCGGCTATGCTCGACGAATACAGGGCCCTTACGAAGAATGGTACTTGGGTTCTTGTTCCTCACCCTCCGGAGGCGAACGTCATTCGCTGTATGTGGCTTTTTCGTCACAAGCTCCGCTCTGATGGGACGTTGGAGCGCTACAAGACCCGTCTTTTGGTGAACGGTAGATCTCAGCAGGCCGGTATTGATTGTGATGAGACCTTCAGCCCTGTGGTCAAGCCTGCCACTATCCGAGTGGTCCTAAGTCTGGCTTTGTCGCGCAACTGGGCCATCCATCAGTTAGATGTCAAGAACGCCTTTCTGCATGGTCATCTGAACGAGACAGTTTATATGTTTCAGCCGCCGGGGTTTACTGATGCTGAGCGTCCAAAGCATGTCTGTCTCCTCAAGCGCTCTCTATATGGTCTGAAACAGGCTCCACGGACGTGGTTCCGGCGTTTTGCCTCTCATCTGCTCCGTTTGGGTTTCACTGGCAGTCGTTCGGATACGTCTCTGTTTATCTATCGCAGAGGCTCAGACTTGGCATTCCTGCTACTTTATATCGACGACATCATTCTCACCGCCTCTTCTGATGCTCTTCGGACGTCGATAATCTCGCAGTTGAGTGCGGAATTCGCCATGTCTGATCTGGGTCAGTTGTCTTACTTCTTGGGAGTTGCTGTTCAGCGGTATGCATCTGGTCTGTTTCTCTCACAAAGTAAGTATGCTGCAGAGATTGTTTCTCGGGCTAAGATGGTCAACTGTAATCCCGTTGCAACCCCAGTCGATACATCCAACAAGCTCAGTGCTCATTCCGGTCCTTTGGTTGACAATCCCACACTGTACATGAGCCTCGCCGGTGCGCTTCAATATCTCACTTTCACCAGGCCTGATATCAGTTACACCGTTCAGCAAATCTGCTTGTTCATGCATGCCCCTAGGGAACCTCACTTTCAGGCTTTGAAGCGGATCATTCGGTACATCAGCGGCACCCTCGAGCTCGGCACCACCATCACTCCTTCCTCTAAGCTTGATCTTGTGGCTTACACTGATGCGGATTAGGGTGGTTGTCCAGACACACGTCGCTCCACGTCTGGTTACTATGTCTTCCTCAATGACACTCTTGTATCTTGGTCAGCCAAGCGTCAGTCCGTTGTGTCTCGCTCCAGCGCTGAAGCCGAATACAGGGGTGTTGCCAACGTTGTCTCTGAGTGCTCTTGGCTCCGCAATCTCCTGCTTGAGCTACGATGCCCCTTGCAGAAGGCCACTCTAGTCTACACTGACAACGTCTCCGCCATCTACCTGGCTAGCAACCCAGTCCAGCATCAACGCACGAAGCACATTGAGCTTGATCTCCACTTCGTCAGGGACAAGGTTGCCATTGGACATGTCCGCGTTCTACATGTCCCGTCCTCTTATCAGTACGCTGATATATTCACCAAGGGTTTACCTAGACAGTTGTTCATTGATTTTCGTTCCAGTCTCACTGTACGGACCCCTCCCGTTTCGACTGCGGGGGTTTGATAGATTACATAGGTCTTAATATTGTATAGTGGGCTAAAAGCCCATTAAAGCCCAATACCTTTGTAACCTATATATATGTTATATCAATAAATGGAAACCCTCAAAGGAGGACATTACATCAATTCTACAATTCTACACTTATTTGTTAGACCTACTAATTTGGATTTCAATTTGTCTGCTTTGCTGCTGGATGAGCATGTTAATTTTGAGACGGGAAATTTGAGTTCCCATCTCTTAATTTACTTCATGAAATGCCTGGATTAGAGTCTGTTTCCCCTTTCATTTCGATTTTGTTAGCGATTTGGGGCTTTCAAAGTAATTGCAATTTGGTAGCAATTATGTAGAGTTTATGGGACTTTGAGGTTGAGTGCTGGTTGAAACAACAGAGACATTGGTCTCTCAACAAAGGGTTCTTCCCAGTTTAGTTCAAGGCAAGACAGTAATTTTTTTGTTTGCAGTTCGAGTAGACAATCCAGCAGCACTTCGTCTCAATATTCATTTTACTTTATAAGCTATGGAATTCAGCAATTAATTTGCTTGTGAATTCCGGGCAAAATCCAATAGCCTTTCGGCGCTATGAATTTATCCACGCCGGGACCGGGGTTAGCGACGAGAGACTAAACTCTGGAGCCGCTAATGCTTTCTGGTGAAATTTTTGCAGCATTTCGGTGCTGTGGGTCGATCCACGCCGGGATCGGGGTAGCGACGAGAGACTAAACTCTCCAGCCGCTGAGCCAGGATCGAAGGTCGCGACGAGAGACTAAACTATTCCCGTACAATTTTTTTTTGTAACTCCCAAACTGCCTCCCTAAATATCACGTCTAGTTTCACAACTTAAATTTGGGTTAAGCTGTATTTGATATGTTTCTTTTTTTTTTGGGCCTTTGGAAATAACCATTTTGGGCCTTTTGGAAGAAAACTTCCCTTTAAATTTTGGACCTCAAATAAATTAATCACAATTTGATTTATGATTAATTTACTAAGATTATATATGAAATTGGTAAATATTTCAAAGTTGTGAAAATTTACCCTCCAACAGGTGGTATGTTTTTGGGTTTGAATTGGAGAGAAATCTGAATAGGAGGTGTGGTTTTAGGGTTTAGATTGTGAATGAGAGTTTTGGGTGTGTGGTCTTGATGTCATCATAATTTGCATTATTTAGGACATGCATTTAGCAAAGGTTTGTGTCTTTTGTCATGTCGTTTGTGTGTTTTTAGAGTCTTTTTGGTTAGTTTCTAGGATAGAGATCTACTGTCTTTATGGTGGTGTTTTCAAGAGTTTTCGAGAGCTAAGCGGAGATTGCTAGAAGAAATGTGAGATGGGTACAGAAGCTAAGAAGACCCAAGCGGAAATCATATAGGATGAACGAGGATAAAAGGCGAAGAAGCAAAAGCATAAGGAGCAAGGTGGTCGTGCATCATAGGCTTCACATCAGAACACATGTGCACGGGCGTGCACCTTGGCCGCACGGGCGTGCAGAAGCTCGATCAAAGAAAAAGACATCAGAACACATGTGCACGGGCGTGCACCTTGGCCGCGCGGGCGTGCACCATATGTGCGCTGATGTGGTCTAAACCAACACAAGAATAGTGTAGCCTGAACCAACCTCGCAAGAATACGAGATCAATTGCAGTATACGGATATCGATCACGGGGATTATATATGTATCAATTGTTATCTAGAACTAATTAGCTAAGTCAAGAAAGAGGGATTTGATTTTCAACTAAACTAAGAAAAACAAGCAAAGATTATGAAGAAAATATATATGAGAAGTGATTCCAGGGTTAAAGGATTCCCACGACAATGCCACAACGAATTCAACCCGATATTCACTCGAACTTCATCTTCTTAATTTTTCAAATTGAAGGTAAATTATCTAAAGTCATCACTACTCAGCTGTCGCATGTTGTAGCAATTGTGTCTAAATTAACCGAATCTAGACCCTTTAAGCTCTTTATAGACCTTAGGAGAAAATCAATTAAACTTTCGCTGTCGCGTTCCGCCTAACCGATTCACACCTAAGAATCTACGATAATTTATTAATCCTCAAGAGTCCTCAACAATTGTTTAAATGTCACAATAACAATTGTCAACTTCTCAAGTTTAATCCTAGGGTTCCGATGAAACCAATCCTCCTTTCGACATCATGAATTTCATCTATTTATCCAATTTCAATTCGCAGCGGTAGCATCTTGAATCTAAAAAGGATTCTAATCGATTCACATCAATCAGGTTAAGCAACTAGGATCAAATCAATTCATAAAATTAAGACTAAGCTCAAGCAACCATCGAAATCAAACAATTCACGACATTGTCGGGTTCACCCTAACCCTAGAACGGAAAATTTAGCTAAGCATAATATAGAAAGCAATCGAATAAATTAAAGACATGCTTAAAATAAAATGCAAACCAGAAATCTCCGTCTTCAATCCAAAGTGTAATACCGAAAACAAAATAAACAAAACAAAACTAAACCCTAATCTAGCCGCCGAAGGGCTGTGCGGCAATGCTCCCAAGTCCGAACCAAGAGCCCCCCCTTATTCTGATTAGGAAGAGTATATATATAAAGAAATTTGGTAAATTACAATTCGGCCCAATAATTTAAGGAATTAAAATCTAACCCAACACCTAATTATAAATTCAGCCCATCAGATTCCAATTTGTCAATTTCTGCACTTTGGCTTCCAAGTTCCGACTCAGCCATTCTCGCTGCTTCGTATCAACTCTTGAATTTCCACAATATTAGTGCCAAAATACCTGAAATACATAAACACTCGGTGTAGACTCCGAAAATGCAAAATAAACTAAATAAAGTATAAAATATGACAAATATGCATGAAAATGTTTTAAACTAATATACAAATGCAACCCTAAAATATGACTAAATTAGATGTCATCAAATCACCCCATGCTTGAACCTTGCTTGTCCTCAAGCAAGAACAAGTGTAAAGATTTCACAAGAAGGATTTCGATCTCTATCCAAGCTATGCATTTGCTCATTTAGATCCAGACATTGGGTTCAAAACAAGAACAAGCAAATCATACAAGAGACAAGTCAAGACATCAACTCCAAGACCTCGCATAGGATAATTTTTGTGAAACGCTCTCACTCTTGTGTTTAAGGTATCAATATCGCTCAGGCTCAAATCATGAAAACTCATCTACCATAGGCTTGCATCAGCGTCCTTATTCTCCATCACTTAGACAATGCACATAAACATAAATCATGAGGTCTTTTCATGGGTTGTAATGAGGCCAAGGTAAGAAGAAAAAGGTATGAATTCTTTGGCTTGTGGTGTTAAATCCGGGAAATAGAATTACTTCCTAAAATTCAGCCACAATTTCAACTTCATTTCAAACATACCAAATTTCTCACAAAACCACATCACAAACTTTTCCTAGTGACCAAGAAGAATTTATTCTCTTTTTTCTTTTCTTTTTTCACTTTTTTCCATTATCTCTTTTTTTTTTAATTTCTTTTTTTTTTCTTCATCACAAGAAAATTACATTTGAAGCACAAAATTCTCCACTCAATACATCAATCACTCAAATCACATTATTCTTTCTTATTCACTCAACTCAACCATAAATCTACTTCATCCTAATTCCCGGATGGGTAAATGAGGCTAAAATAGGCTTAAGGATAATCTTGTGGAGCTGCAAATGAATAGGCTATTAGGCTCAATGGGCTTCAAGCTAAGGATATACTCATGGGTAGGAAGGGAATAATAGGCTAACAAAAATTGCCTCAATCATGTTTATGCAATGCACAAAAGTCATATATGTGATCTCGAGAGGTTCTAACGCAAGTTCTGAAGATAAAGCAATCAAGATGAGCAATTCACACACAAAAGGAAGAGGACTCATGAATGTCAGTCCTAGGCTCAGAAGCTCACGGCTTTTGTCTTAGAATCTCAATCTCAACAAGTCTCAAGCAATGATAAGTTTTTGAAAGAATTATAGCATAAACCCAAATATTCAAATCATCACAAGCTTTTTTAACATGCCTTAGAGGATATCATCAACCAATTTCAATCAAGGAAATGACATGTTCTTCAAGAAGAGCAATGACATGTTCTTCAAGAAGAGCAAGGGATTTTTATTACCAAGGGTTCATCTCAAGACATATATATGCAAATGAAAATGCAATGCATGAAATGCACATGAAAAGGAAAAAAAAGGAAAAAATTATATGCAAAATCGGAGTTACACATGAGCTACATGTGAATTTCAAGTGAGTTACCCCCACCCCATGCTTAATTCCTACTTTGTCCCCAAAGTAGATAATGAGAGTGAGTAAGAGAAGAGGAAACTCACTAAAGAATCAGGCACAATCGAGCAAATTTCAGCATTCCTAGTCCGAGGTGGTAGTGCAATGAATTGATTGAAACCATCTGTGATATTTGATCAAATTTCGGCTGCATCACTTTTGTTTTTGGCCTGCGCAAAGCACAAAAACAGCAGCAAATACCATCCTCACAAGCACAACGATATCACAATAGCAACAAGGATCCAATAACCAATAAAATTCAGCACTTTCACAACTCAAATGCCAACATGATCAAATCAAAACAAGTATTGCAGTTGCACTTAAAACATCACACATTTGCAAATAAACTATCCAGCAAAGTGAATGCACCTAAGATCAAACAGACTCTCAATGGAGGAATCATGTAAGCAAAAAGTCTAGTAGAATGATCAAAGGCCAAGGTGTAATCAAAACAAGTATCCAGTTGCACACAGGCACATGCCAATAACAATAAAAGAATTCAAGTGAGTTCAGAGAGTGCAAAACTAGCAAGAATTAGAAGCACCTGAACAAATCATATAATCACCTAGCCAAAGTCAAATTAAAACAAGTCTAGGAATTACAGTCGGTCACAATTTGATGAAAATCAATGCACTTAAACTGACTTCACGGAGTATGAAATTTAGCGATCCTAGACAAGAACAACCAGTAACAAATAAGCAATTAGCACTATCACAGAACTGAAACACATGCAACAAAAATCCAACTAAACAGGACAAATGAGTTTAGAAATTAAATCTCATCAGATTGCGGTAGGAAATTTCAGCAACTCAGTGGATTCAAAATTCCATTCATGAACTGTCTTGGAGTAGGGGGAAAACAAGCATCATCCACTTGCAATTGAGCCTGGCCGAGACACAACACAAAGTGAAGATACACAAGAAGACATAACCCAATCATCCAATACAGATAATACCCAACGTCGCCGAAACCAAGCAAGGCATTAAAGAATGCAAGTTCAACCCAATTATGCACATCCCACCAACATGAATTCAACACCCCAAATTTGCAACTCAGCAACTAGTTAAGGGATTAGAATTTACCTGCTCGGACACTGAATAGGCATCGCAATTGGGACTAAATTGGGGTCTATTGGCGATGGCGGGGATCCGTGGTGGAGGAGACCTCGGGCTGCTGATGTCGGGGAGTGGGCGCTGGGTAGGGTCTGCGTGATTAGAGGGAGCAGCGGTGGGGATGGACGGCGCTGGCTGCAGCGAAAGGGAGGAGCGAACCGCTGGTGACAAGGGAGGCATCGGCAGAAGGAGGGCGCTGAGCGAGATAGAGATCAAGGACGAGAGAGCAGTGGTGGGACGGAATCGCCGGAGTGGGAGGTGAGAGGTATATGAATGGGGATCAGGAAAGCGGACGGAAGAAGGAGGCGGTCTGGTGGCAGATCGGAGAGGGGTGGCGGAGCGACGAGGAGGTAGGGGCCAGAGGCACCAGCGCGAGGGAGTAGCGGCGTCGGCAGTGGTGGAGAAGAGAGTTCTGGTGAATGCCGGTGGTGATGAGGGCTAGGAGAGAGCTCGGGTGCGCCGCGGGCTTTGGGATCCAGTGGGGGTCGCCAGAAGCAAGGGCGAGACAGAGACAGAGAGGGAAAGAAGGAGCCGCGGCGGTGGCGAGGAGGGGGCGGTGAAGATGGTCGGAGAGAGAGAAGGGACAGAGAGGGAGAGACGAGAAGGGTTTTTTATTTTCTCTTTTTCTCTTTTTTTTTTTTGGTTGAACAACAGGAGCTGAACGCGCGGCCGCGCGGTAGATTACACGGGCTTGCTCTTCTACTTTTTTTTTTTTTTTTTAAGTTTATAGTAATAACAATCTTAACTTAATAAAATAAAGGGAGAATTTACCTTAGGTTGACTCGAAAACGTTTGAACCTTCCCGAATGGATGGTCCATGGCTCGATCCACCCATCTAGTAAAGTCTTTTCGGGACGATATAATTGTGATCCATTGAAGCTCAAACTCCCGAAAAATGTGCTATTCTCCTTAGCATCTTGTCTCTTTGTGTGTTCACCGTTACCACCATCGTCGAATAGAAGAAAGAATTCCTCTTGGGATTTGGTGCATGGCGGTATGTCAACGAGAACTTCCTTTGAATGGTCATCTATATGCCACTTAGAGAGTAGTCCAGCAAACGCTCCGAATCGTTCCTTAACATTCTCTTGAACCATCACTTCAGAAAATAGCGACGGTGACATGTATACTCGGGGAACAACTAATCCGGGTTCTTCTCTGGATTCCTCCTTTCCAGGATCATCAATCTCATACACTTTAGACTCATGTATATGCTCTTCCAGACTTTCCTCAATCTCAATAGATACAACAGTGCAATCGTCATTGTCACTGACATCTGTTTGGCTCGGGAGGCTATCTGGAACAGTTTGAGCATTCATGGTAAGTTGAGCAATTTGGGCTTCAATTGCCGCAATCTTAGTGAGTAGCCCCTCCGTTGATAGGTGTGAATAAGAACTTTGCTCGGGAGGAGGTTGTGGAGGTCGAGACTGAAATCCTATCGGAGCCCTTTCATGAGCGTGATTGCTCTCACAATACTCATCAGAACTGCACCTATGGTACATATCATTCGCATCCTCGTAGTCGGGGGCCCACAACACCTGGCATTCAGAGATCATATGCCCAAAACCTCCGCAAAACTCGCAATGCGGATGAGTCCCACACGTCGAGAATTGATTTTCCAAAGTGGCATGACCAGACGATGAAAAAACATCACAATAAGAAATGCAATTCATCTCTACAAGAACACACCTGAAATCACAAAAATAAAGAAAAGAAAATCAAAAGCAAAAGAAAGACTTAGCAAACTAGTTTATAGAAACAACCAATACTATCAATAATCCCCGGCAACGGCGCCAAAACTTGATGTGGTCTAAACCAACACAAGAATAGTGTAGCCTGAACCAACCTCGCAAGAATACGAGATCAATTGCAGTAAACGGATATCGATCACGGGGATTATATATTGATAACTTCACTCCCTTTGATGAAAATCGGATTTGTTTCAAAGGCTTTGACAGACAGTTTGTGTCAAAGGTCTTGAAGCTAACAGCTGTGTTGACGAAATACAAAACCTGCTCTATATGTTATTATGTCCGAATATTATATTATGTTATTATATGCTTCCATATTATTATTATATACTCACTAACCTTTCAGGAAGCTATTTGAATTATATCTCCTTCCATAAGTGTTCAAAGCTGAGAAAGATCAAATCGAGATCATGGCTTCCGAAGTTTCCAAAGATAGAAGATTGCGCTCAAGCCATGATCCTCTCTTAGCCGTTGGAGAAGATTCCTTCCTCAAGTGGCACCGATGATCTTCACTATATAAAGGAGATGAAGAAGAGAGAGAGGACTGACGGACTTCAAGAATATCATTGCACAATCAGCCTTCAAGCATACTTCTCTCTTCAGCGTGTTCTCTCTGCTTGTTCTTAAGAGTCTTATATTTTGTTTCAAAGCATTTGAGAGATACACAGTGAGCTTATAGGATATATTTCGAGAGAGTGTTATACTCGAGAGTTTGTAACTCAGGAAGTAGACACTAGGCGATTGATTCACTGAGAGTAAGAGGATTGTACTAGATAGGTGAGAGAGGTGGGGCTCTTCTAGATTGGTCTAGGACTCCAAGGGAACGTGAGTTGACTAGATTGCAATTGTATAGGAGAGAGGCTTCTCGGTGAGCTATTAGGATCCTAAGCTTTGTGAATCAATAAAAGCCGGTTGAATCCTAGGGTTGTGGAAGAACCCTAGGCGGGGACGTAGGCCAAGTTCGTGCCGAACCTCGTTAACAATTCGTTGCGTCCTTTACTTACTGCTTTACCTTATTTCCGCACTTGGTTCGAATTGTTTAACTTTGTGATTCAGGTTTTCTCAAAAGGTTTGGCACGAGCTTCAAAAGCCTTGAGACTTTCTGCGAAAAACGGGCATACTCTATTCAACCCCCCTTCTAGAGTATTTCTATATTACTTTGTTTTAAATTATCGAACCTTCAATTGGTATCAGAGCTTTACTCACTGTTTTTGATCTAACAATCTTGTGAGTTTTCGATCATGTCTGGTGAAGCAAGCGGAGGATTTGCACAGGGAAGGTCTACCTTTAGACCACCACTCTTCATGGGAAACAACTTTGTCCACTGGAGATCCTTGATGAAAATGTTCATTATAGATCAAGATCTGGAACTTTGGAACATTATAGAGAATGGTCCGAAGGTTCCAGAGAAAGACGGACCAAATGGAACCAAAGTCGCGAAGAGCGAGGCTGATTACATCCAAGCGGATCTTGAACTCGTCTCCAAAAACTACAGGGTTGTAAACTTACATTATTGTGGTCTTAGTACTGATGAGTTTAACCGTATTTCATCTTGTAGGTCAGCTAAAGAGATTTGGGACAAGCTGATCGTCACCTACGAAGGAACCAGTCAAGTGAAGGACACCAAAATCAGCATCTTCCTTCGAAAGTATGAACTCTTCAAAATGAAGCCTGATGAGACCATTAAGGCCATGTTCACACGGTTCACGGAAATCACGAACAACCTTGACTCTCTCGGCAAGACCTTTGAGAATGTTGAGAAAGTGAGGAAGATATTGAGGTGCCTTCCAAAAGACAAATGGGGTCCGAAAGTGACAGCCATAGAAGAAGCCCAGAATCTCACCACTCTACCCCTTGATGACTTGCTTGGGAAGCTGATCACACATGAGATGATTCTCAATGAAGACGATGGAGAACTTCCAGCAAGCACTAAGAACTTGACGCTCAAGTCTAAGAAGGATGAGCCCAAAGATGTGTCTGATTCTGATGATGAGGACGATGATGAGGATGATCCCTTTGATCTCATTGCAAGGGGTCTTTCTCAAATCCTCAAAATGAAGAAGCAATTCAACAACAAAGATGGATCAGAGTCTTCTAAATTTCGAGGTAAGTCTCAATACAACAAATATGACAAGAAGACTAAACCTTTGTCTTATTTTGAATGTGGTGAAACAGACCATCTAGTGAAAGATTGCCCTCAAAAGACGAAGAGTCGGTCCAAGAAAGGTGATAGATGGAATGAGAAAGCCATGGTGGCAACTTGGAGTGATTCCGACTCAGGTGACTCAGATGATGAAAAGGCCAACCTTTGTCTCATGGCCTCAGGAGATGAATCCCATGATAAGCAACTTGAGGTAACCGTAAGAGAGCTCATGGCAAGTCCAAAAGAGGTACTATCGGAATTCCTTTCTAATATGATTGCCAATGAAGAGAAACTTATTGCTCAAACTAACACTCTTATCAGGAAAACCGTGGACCAGGAAAGAACTATTGAGGAACTGTCTAGGAGGGTCCAAAGTCTTGAAACTTCTTATTCGGGTCTTGACATTAAAGTCAAGACTCTTGACTCAGAGAAATCTGAACTCAAGCAAGATCTCTCGTCTCTGAGAAGTGAACATCATGACTTAGAGAACGAGAAGATCTCCCTGAATAAGAAGATTCAAGACCAACAAACAGCCCTCATAAGTTTTACCAAATCCAAGGGCACTCTTGATAGGATGTTGGGTGAGCAACAAAAATCTCTAAACAGAAGTGGTATTGGTTACAACCCGAGTTTTTTAAAGAAGCAACACATTACCACTTTTGTAAAGGCCAAAGGAAGCAGAACCTCTCCTATATGTCACCACTGTGCTAGAAAGGGACATGTAAAAGAGACCTGCCCCTATAGAAGAAAGGATCCTCATATTATTCGCAATACATTTCCTATTCACTTGAGAAAAGAACGGGTAATGCAAGTTTGGGTTCCCAAAGGCACTATTTTACCAAATATGGTTTATCCCAATAAAGGATCTAAATTTGCTCACTGGTCTAGCCACAAAGGTTGATGTTTGTTTTGCAGGAGATCACCAAGGTGAAGGAGCAAAAATGGATTATATATAGTGGATGCTCGAGGCATATGAGTGGGAAGAGTTCTCTCTTTCATGATCTAAAGGAGCAATCCACATGAACAATCACTCTTGGTGACAAAGGAAAGTGCGACATCGTTGGTATTGGTAGTGTTGGGAGTGATCCTAACCACTGTATTAAAAATGTTTATCTTGTTAATTGTTTGAAGTATAATTTGCTTAGTATTTCTCAACTATGTGATTATGGTAATGATGTTGGATTTAACAAGAAAAGATGTTTAGTGCGCAGAGAAGATACAGGTGAAATAGTTCTAATTGTCTATCGTTATAACAACATCTATGCCGTGAATGCTGAGCAAGTGGCACAAGGAAGCTTAACCTGTCTAAAGGCTTTGACGGACGATCCAAAGCTCTGGCACAGGAGACTCGGTCATGTGAGTCCACATACACTACAGAAGCTTGTGTCCAAAGGGCTTGTAAGAGAACTACCTGAGATGGACTTCAAAGGTACTGAGATATGCAAAGAATGCACATGAGGTAAACAAACACGTAGCTCTTTCAAACCCAAAAAGGTTGTAAGTACTTCTAGACCCCTTGAACTTTTACATATGGGTTTATGTGGTCCTATGCTAGTCAAATCTCTCAATGCTAAAAAGTACTTGTGTGTTGTTATATTCGATGAATGCAATGACAGTTCTTTGAGTGAAAGTGTTGCAGATCTAGATCTTAACGTCCATACAGAGAATGAGGAAGGTGATGATGTTGCTACCAAGAACACAGAGAAGAGGAACATGCAGGAACCGATTCTCAACACTGAAGAATTGGCCCAAGGTGTTGAAGATTCGTCCAAAGCCCTTGGTGTCCAATCCAACAGTGTTGAGACGTCAGAAACTGTTGTAACTGAACCGAACAGATCCACGGAGTCAGATGTACTACAAGTTAATCCTACTAGTGTGACGAATCAAGGAGCTGAGACTAGCAAAAGGAAATTCAAATACTCCTCTTCACACTCTTTAAAGGATATCATCTCTGACCCTACTTCTAGTGTTCAAACTCGTTCTAAACTTAAAGATCTTTGTGCTTTTAACGCGTTTGTTTCTCTTATTGAGCCAAAGAAGGTAAATGAGGTACTTCAGGAGCCAGACTGGATTATAGCTATGCAAAGTGAACTCAATGAATTCGAGAGGAACAAAGTCTGGACTTTGAAGCCTAGACCAAAGCATCAATCAGTCATTGGCACTCGATGGGTGTTTCGAAACAAGTTAGATGAGAATGGCAAGATTGTGAGGAACAAGGCAAGGCTTGTTGCTCAAGGCTACAATCAAGAGGAAGCATTCAAGGATCATACATATTGATGTAAGGCATCATTTCATTGGAGACCATGTCGAAAAAGGTGATGTGTCCATATCATTTATTTCAACTGATTATCAATGGACTGACATTTTTACTAAGCCTTTGGCAGAGTACAGGTTCACCTTCATTAGACATGAGATTGAGATGCTTAACAAGGATGCACTTTCGTAGGGGGAGCTTTCCCTTTACGAAAGATATATTCTACTCGGTGTCAAGATCCTTAAACCTCATTTCAAAGGTTGTGAACTGAACAGTAGAATACATATAACGGATCAGATATGTTTGGTTGATATCTTATTAGGTATTTGATCAAATATATTTTTAATGGATTTTTAACCTTCTTTATTTGTTACCGATTTTATTTTATCCGAGTATTGTTTATTTGTGGAAATTATTTTAAAATCGGATTAATCTTTTCTTTCCTTAAGATTTGAAAGGATCTTTTTGAATTTTGAATTGTTTTAGTAAGTCTGATTTTGGAGAATATTTTTACCCTCCTCCCTTTGTTGAAAGACAAAAAGGGGGAGATGATTTGATGATGGTTTAGACCTTATTTTGTTGGATGTCTTTCATTGGTTTTAAAACTTATATGATCCAACATTTGTCTAACCCATGCAGGTACTTAGTCCGATTGTGCTTATGATATATCTGTTTGACTAAGTTGCAGGGCTGCACAGGTTTTGTCTTTCATCAAGGGGGAGATTGATAACTCCAATCCCTTTGATGAAAATCGGATTTGTTTCAAAGGCTTTGACAGACAGTTTGTGTCAAAGGTCTTGAAGCTAACAGCTGTGTTGACGAAATACAAAACCTGCTCTATATGTTATTATGTCCGAATATTATATTATGTTATTATATGCTTCCATATTATTATTATATACTCACTAACCTTTCAGGAAGCTATTTGAATTATATCTCCTTCCATAAGTGTTCAAAGCTGAGAAAGATCAAATCGAGATCATGGCTTCCGAAGTTTCCAAAGATAGAAGATTGCGCTCAAGCCATGATCCTCTCTTAGCCGTTGGAGAAGATTCCTTCCTCAAGTGGCACCGATGATCTTCACTATATAAAGGAGATGAAGAAGAGAGAGAGGACTGACGGACTTCAAGAATATCATTGCACAATCAGCCTTCAAGCATACTTCTCTCTTCAGCGTGTTCTCTCTGCTTGTTCTTAAGAGTCTTATATTTTGTTTCAAAGCATTTGAGAGATACACAGTGAGCTTATAGGATATATTTTGAGAGAGTGTTATACTCAAGAGTTTGTAACTCAGGAAGTAGACACTAGGCGATTGATTCACTGAGAGTAAGAGGATTGTACTAGATAGCTGAGAGAGGTGGGGCTCTTCTAGATTGGTCTACGAATCCAAGGGAACGTGAGTTGACTAGATTGCAATTGTATAGGAGAGAGGCTTCTCGGTGAGCTATTAGGATCCTAAGCTTTGTGAATCAATAAAAGCCGGTTGAATCCTAGGGTTGTAGAAGAACCCTAGGCGGGGACGTAGGCCAAGTTCGTGCCGAACCTCGTTAACAATTCGTTGCGTCCTTTACTTACTGCTTTACCTTATTTCCGCACTTGGTTCGAATTGTTTAACTTTGTGATTCAGGTTTTCTCAAAAGGTTTGGCACGAGCTTCAAAAGCCTTGAGACTTTCTGCGAAAAACGGGCATACTCTATTCAACCCCCCTTCTAGAGTATTTCTATATTACTTTGTTTTAAATTATCGAACCTTCATATATGTATCAATTGTTATCTAGAACTAATTAGCTAAGTCAAGAAAGAGGGATTTGATTTTCAACTAAACTAAGAAAAACAAGCAAAGATTATGAAGAAAATATATATGAGAAGTGATTCCAGGGTTAAAGGATTCCCACGACAATGCCACAATGAATTCAACCCGATATTCACTCGAACTTCATCTTCTTAATTTGTCAAATTGAAGGTAAATTATCTAAAGTCATCACTACTCAGCTGTCGCATGTTGTAGCAATTGTGTCTAAATTAACCGAATCTAGACCCTTTAAGCTCTTTATAGACCTTAGGAGAAAATCAATTAAACTTTCGCTGTCGCGTTCAGCCTAACCGATTCATACCTAAGAATCTACGATAATTTATTAATCCTCAAGAGTCCTCAACAATTGTTTAAATGTCACAATAACAATTGTCAACTTCTCAAGTTTAATCCTAGGGTTCCGATGAAACCAATCCTCCTTTCGACATCATGAATTTCATCTATTTATCCAATTTCAATTCGCAGCGGTAGCATCTTGAATCTAAAAAGGATTCTAATCGATTCACATCAATCAGGTTAAGCAACTAGGATCAAATCAATTCATAAAATTAAGACTAAGCTCAAGCAACCATCGAAATCAAACAATTCACGACATTGTCGGGTTCACCCTAACCCTAGAACGGAAAATTTAGCTAAGCATAATATAGAAAGCAATCGAATAAATTAAAGACATGCTTAAAATAAAATGCAAACCAGAAATCTCCGTCTTCAATCCAAAGTGTAATACCGAAAACAAAATAAACAAAACTAAACTAAACCCTAATCTAGCCGCCGAAGGGCTGTGCGGCAATGCTCCCAAGTCCGAACCAAGAGCCCCCCTTATTCTGATTAGGAAGAGTATATATATAAAGAAATTTGGTAAATTACAATTCGGCCCAATAATTTAAGGAATTAAAATCTAACCCAACACCTAATTATAAATTCAGCCCATCATATTCCAATTTGTCAATTTCTGCACTTTGGCTTCCAAGTTCTGACTCAGCCATTCTCGCTGCTTCGTATCAACTCTTGAATTTCCACAATATTAGTGCCAAAATACCTGAAATACATAAACACTCGGTGTAGACTCCAAAAATGCAAAATAAACTAAATAAAGTATAAAATATGACAAATATGCATGAAAATGTTTTAAACTAATATACAAATGCAACCCTAAAATATGACTAAATTAGATGTCATCATGCGCGGGCGTGCACCCTTCAGCTCGGTCAGATTCGGCCTATTTCGACCCGGTTTCTTTTGACATTAGTTTATTATTATTTTATGGGTTTAATAATATGATATTAGGGGTTTGTCTCGGAGTATTTAAGGGGGCGGAAACATTTCTTTAGGGGTCTGTCGAAACCCTCCTTTGGACGCTCTCTTTTGAAGACCCTTTGTTGAGTTAGATTTGGAGAATTTTAGACGGATTTACTTGGAGATTGCATTGTTTCAATTCAAGATTGGTATTTCCCCTTTAGTCTTTGCTTTTCTATCTATTTCCATGTTTCAATTTAGTTATTTGATGATGAATTCTCCCATGCTTGGCTAAATTCTCCGTTCTAGGGTTAGGTGAACCCGACAATGTCGCAATTTGTTTGATTTCAATGGTTGCTTGAACTTTGTCTGAATTTTATGAATTGATTTGATCCTAGTTGCTTAACCTAATTGATGTAAATCGATTAGAATCCTTTTTAGATTCAAGATGCTACCGCTGAGAATTGAAATTGGATATTTGGATGGATTTCATGAACCCGAAAGGGGAATTGTGTCTATTGGAACCCTAGGATTGAACTTGAGGAATCGACAATTGTTATTGTGACATTTAAACGTTTGTTGAGGACTCTTGAGGATTAATAAATTATTGTAGATTTTCTTAGGTTTGAATCGGTTAGGCGGAACGCGACAGCGAAAGTTTAATTGATTTTCTCCTAAAGTCTATAAAGAACTTAAAGGGTCTAGATTTTGTTAATTTAGACACAATCACTACAACATGCAATAGCTGAGTAGTGATAACTTTAGATAATTTACCTTCAATTTGACATATTAAGAAGATGAAGTTCGAGTGAACATCGGGTTGAATTCTTTGTGGCATTGTCGTCGGAATCCTTAACCCCGGAATCATTTCTCATATATATTTTATTCATAATCTTTGCTTGTTTTTCTAGGTTTAGTTGAAAATCAAGTCTCTCTTTATTGGCTTAGCTTATTAGTTCAAGATAACAATTGGTACATATACAATCCCCGTGATCGATATCCGTATACTGCAATTGATCTCGTATTCTTGCGAGGTTTGTTCAGGCTACACTATTCTTGTGTTGGTTTAGACCACATAAAGTTTTGGCGCCGTTGCCGGGGATTGTTGATAGTATTGATTGTTTCTACGGACTAGTTCTGCTAGGCCTTTTTATTTGTTTTGATTTGTTTCTTGCTTGTTGGTGATTTCAGTTGACTCTTGAAGCCTATGCGAAGAGGATTACGTTCTAGCAAACTCAACGATTACGATCCCGAGCCTGAACATACTTTTCATAGGAGACTAAGAGAAAATCTTGTGATTGCTAGACAAGAAATGGCGGAAGATAACGATGATGTTGCTCAGCTGCGCCAACAGTTGAATGATCTTACTGCCCAACTCCAACGTGAACGTGATAATCAAGGGCAAGGTGTGCAGGCGCTTGAGTATGCTCCCCAAACTTTAGGGGACTATATGATGCCGCCATGCACTGGTCCACTTTCCGGTGTGGTCCTCCCTGAGTTGCAAGCTCGTAACTTCGAGCTAAAGTCTAGACTGCTGAATTTAATCCAGTCTAATCAGTTTGGTGGATCGCCATCAGAAGACCCTCACCAACACATGGAGATGTTCCTCGATCTAATGAGCACGGTGCATATGGAAAACGTTTCTCAGGAAGCCATCCGTCTATATGCCTTCCGTTTCGCTCTTCACGGGAAGGCTAAAGCTTGGTATAGATCCTTACCTGAGAACTCCATTACAACATGGAACCAACTATATGAGGTATTCATGAGCAAATACTTTCCACCCAAGAAGATATCTGAGATGAGGGCGAAGATCAATGCATTTGCTATGCAACGTGGAGAGGTTCAAGGATTTGCTGATTCAGTGCCCATATCACGGGCAAACCTAGTATGTTCTCCTTCAAATCTTCTATCAAGGAGTTGATGATGCTACTAGACTGCTTATAGACACCTCTTCTAATGGAGGATTTATGGAGATGAGTTTAGATGATGCTTGGGCTTTGATTGAGAAGACCGCTCTTCATGATGCGAGGTACTCTAATCCTCGCTCTTCTATTTCTGATACTAAGAGGTCTGTAGGTCTCTATGAGGTTGATGCTGAAACTCACAAGTCAGCCCAGATGGAAGCTCTACAACGTGACATTGCGTTATTAAAGAAGGAGTTTCTTGCTAAGCCGCTCTCATCTAGTGCGGCAGGGGTGCCTTCCCCCGTTGTTGAATGTCAATATTGTGGTATGATGAACCACACATTATCCAGTTGCCCTGCTTTTCTAGAAACACAACCGGGCACGGCTCAAGGGGAGGTAAACTTCACTAGAGATAACTACAGAAACCCCAGGAATGACCCATTCTCCTCTACTTACAATCCTGGTTGGAGGAATCACCCGAACTTCAGGTATGTGAACAATTCTAATGTGCAGAATCCATAGTCATTCTAGAACCAAGCATCATATGGGAATGAAGTCCCACCTGGATTTCAGAATGCACTGAATCAGGGATACGAGAATAGGGCAAATCAGCCTCCGCCCGTGGCTCCTAAGAAATCACCTGAACTTATTGCTATTGAGAATCTGGTTTCTTAATTCAAGGCTATGGGTACCAAGATACAAATGATTGAGCAAGAACAAAAGATTCAAGCTAATCAGTTGGCTCAACAGGCTGTCAATGCTCCTAGACCGTCAGGTCAACTTCCAGGCAAACCGGATGAGAATCCAAAAGGACAAATTTCTGCTGTGTCTTTGAGGAATGGTAAACAGTTAGAGGAGGTAAAGAAGCATGAACCTCCTAAAGCTAAAGGGCAAGCGGCTCCACTAGAGGTTGAGACTGAGGCAACAGATGAGCCTGAGAAGGACACGGTATATGTTCCCCCACCGCCATATCAGCCTCCTCTTCCGTTCCCACAAAAGAACAATCAGGCTATGTTGGAGAAGAAGTTTGGGAATTTTGTAGAGATCTTGAAGAAGCTGCATATAAACATCCCATTTACCGAAGCTCTCAAGGAGATGCCGGCATATGTCAAGTTCTTGAAGGAGATCCTCTCCAACAAGAGGAAGCTTGATGAATGCCAGACAATAGTTCTTAGTAAGGAGTGCAACGCTTTGATCCAAAACAAGCTACCATGTAAGCTCGAGGATCCAGGTAGTTTCTGTGTCCCTATTAACTTTGGCAATCAGCATGATTATAATGCTCTTTGCGATTTGGGAGCTACTGTAAGCTTGCTTCCTCTCTCAATTTGCAATAAGCTTGATTTAGGAGAGCTTAGGCCAGTGAGGATGCATCTATTCATGGCTAACAGGTCCATTGCCCACCCAGCTGGTATTTTAGAGGATATCCCTATTAGGGTGGGAAATTTTTTTTGTGCCAGTAGACTTTGTAGTGTTAGATATGGATGCGAATATGTCTGTCCCTATTATTCTTGGAAGGCCTTTCTTGGCCACTGCAGGTACTATGATTTATGTAAGAAAGGGGACTCTCTCCTTCGACATTGGGGATGAGAAAATAGAATTTAACCTTCCTAAAGCTATGAAAACCCCTTCTTTTGAGAATGATTATTTCAGGGAAGATGTGATGGAAAGGACAACCCAGGAGCAAATGATGTCTATTGTCATTAGGGACCCTTTGGAGCTTTGCTTGACGACTAGTGTGATGACGAGGGGAGAATGTCCACCACTTGCTGAAGTTGTTGCTGATTTGGAGTTGTCGCCGGAAGCTCCTACCTTCCCTAAGTCCAAGGTCGAACTTCTAACCACGGATGATGTTCCTGAAGTGCCTAAGCTAGAGATGAAGCCACTCCCATCTTCTTTGAGGTATGAATTGTTTAGACCCAACTCTACATGGCCTGTGATTGTGAATGCTAATTTGAGTGATGACCAAGTTGAGAAGCTTTTAATTGTCATTCGAAAACATAAAAAGGCCATAGGGTATTCAATAGATTATTTGAAAGGGATTTCACCTTCTTTGTGCATGCATCGTATTTTCATGGAAGATGACCACAAACCCATCATAGTACACCAAAGGAGACTTAACCCAAACATGAAAGAGGTAGTGAAAAAAGAAGTCCTAAAATTGTTAGATGCAGGGATTATTTTTCCTATTTCCGATAGTAAGTGGGTAAGTCCGGTTCACGTTGTGCCTAAGAAGGGTGGGTTAACGGTTGTAAGAAATGAAAATAATGAATTAATTCCCACTAGAACGGTCACCGGTTGGAGAATGTGCATAGACTATAGAAAGTTGAACACCGCCACTAGGAAAGACCACTTCCCTCTTCCATTTATTGATCAAGTGCTAGAAAGGTTGGCTAAGCATTCATACTTTTGCTATCTAGATGTGTATAGTGGGTTCTGGCAAATTCCCATTCATCCCGATGACCAGGAAAAAACTACATTCACTTGCCCTTATGGCACCTTTGCATACAGAAGGATGCCTTTTGGTGTATGTAATGCTCCTGCAACTTTTCAACGATGCATGATGGCTATATTTTCTGATATGATTGAGGAGATTGTGGAGGTGTTTATGGACGATTTCTCCGTCTATGGCACTATTTTTGATGCTTGTTTGTCTAATCTTGAAAGGGTTTTAATGAGATGTGAAGAGACTAATCTTGTGTTGAATTGGGAAAAATGTCATTTCATGGTTAATGAAGGCATTGTGCTAGGACATCTAGTCTCTAATAGAGGAATTGAGGTGGATAAAGCTAAAATTGAGATAATTGAGAAGATGCCACCTCCTACCACTATAAAAGGGATTAGAAGTTTTCTAGGACATGCCGGTTTTTATAGAAGATTCATCAAGGATTTTTCTAAAATCACCAAGCCTTTGATTAACCTGTTGCTGAAGGATGTAGCCTTCGATTTTTCCACAGATTGTCTGAAGTCTTTTTGCAGGCTGAAACAAGCATTAGTGTCAGCCCCCGTCATGCAATCACCGGATTGGCATCTCCCTTTCGAAATTATGTGTGATGCAAGTGACTTTGCCGTGGGTGCTGTACTTGGGCAAAGAAGGGATAAGACGCTTCATGCTATTTACTATGCCAGCAAGACACTTGATGAGGCTCAGATGAACTACACCACAACGGAAAAGGAGTTGCTTGCAGTGGTGTTTGCCTTTGAGAAGTTTCGGTCATACCTTGTGGGTTCTAAGGTAGTTGTCTTTACTGACCATGCTACTGTGCGATACTTGATACAGAAAAAGGATGCAAAACCACGCCTCATCCGCTGGATTCTGTTGCTACAAGAGTTTGACTTCGAAATCAGGGACAAGAAAGGGGCTGAGAATGTTGTTGCTGATCACCTTTCTAGGCTTCCTCCCGAGCAGATTGAGAAGGGAAAAGAAGGATTGCCTGTTGACGATTCTTTCCCAGATGACCACTTGTTCCAAGCCACAACCTCTACCATCTCTCATGTCACCGAAGAGCTCCTAAACTTCTCCATTGAGGGGCTTCCTTGGTATGCTGATTTTGTGAACTACTTGGCTTGCAAAGAGTTGCCACCTGGACTGTCATTCCACCAGAGGAAGAAATTCCTTCATGATGTTCAACAATATTATTGGGATGAACCGCTACTCTTCAAGCTAGGCAATGATGGGATTTATAGACGGTGTGTCCCGGATGATGAGATTGAAGGTGTGATCAAGCATTGTCATAACTTGCCAGCTGGAGGACATGCTAAAGCTTTCAAGACTACCGCCAAGATCTTACAATCCGGTTTCTTTTGGCCCACCATGTTTAAGGATGTGCAGAGGTATGTAACTTCTTGTGATGATGCAATATCATCTTTCTTTTGAATTCAACATATGAGTTTTTTCAGATCACGGCCTTTATTACAAGTTAATTCCACTGTAGTAGGATATAGCAATGTTCTAAAAGGCGCTAGGCGGTCGCTAGGCGGTGGGTGGCCGCCTAGCGCCTAGGTGGTTAGGCGGGTGCCCAGGCGGCGCCTAGGCGGACATGGAACAAACTTAATTATTTCCTTATATTTTGAAGCATAACACATGTAAATAATTCATATAATGTAATAATACTCCATAATATCACTCATAAACCCAAATTTATCATGTTTAACTAACATTAAAGTAAATAAATGCAAAAGTAGGCATCTGATTAGCGACTTTAAATCTTCTAAAATCCAAAACATATCCAAAACCATATGTTTGACTCAAAAACAAATATATTCCAACATGGGGATAAAAAAACCCTAAGTTGATTAATCACATGCCTAAAAGCTAAAATTGAATAATTGTCGGGTTAGGCGGGACTAGGCGTCCCCTAGGCGGGACTAGGCGTGCCTAGGCATCCCCTAGGCGGGATTAAGCGGGCCTAGGCGGGGTCTAGGCGGCGCCTAGGCAAGACTAGGCGGGGTTTAGGCGGATTACCGCCTAGAGGCCCGCCTAGGCTTAAAAATTCCTAGGTGCCCTGCTGCCTAGCGCCTAGGCGCCGCCCAGGCGGTGCCTTGGCGCGATTTTTAGAACACTGGGATATACCACCGCAGATGTCCCTGTATTATACGAGAAATTCGTAGTGTCGGCGTATACCGCATACCCATGCGGTTTGTATCGGTCCCTATCGGTCCGTTCCGCTCATCCAAATAGTTACCCGCAAATCTGGTTATCCGATAACCACCGCATGGGTCTACGGTGGGGTTGGAACGGAATGGGGGTAATCACCGCATCTTAATGCAGTGAGTCTCCATACGGTGGGGAGCACCGCATATACATGCGGTGATTCACCGCACGTATATGCGGTAGGTGCGTTGATCGTCATTAACTCACCGCATAGATATGCGGTGATTAGCGGTGAAAATAGTAAAAATTTGCGGTGTAGATATCGTTTCCGATTACTTATTTATGTATGAATTATAATAGCAGACATGTAAGGTGAGAGTTTAGAGTCATATAATGGAGCACCTCTTGAAAATTGGAAGCAAAGTGGAGGAAAACAGACATGATGGCAGAATTATAATAGCAGCAAGAGAGTTTTATATTATGGTGCATATGTTGCTCCTTTTGGTAGCTAATATGTACATATGCTTCTAATCTCTCTCTCTCTCACTCTCTCAAATTATTTTGTAATTGCATATCGTTTGCTTAGTTTTAGTCCTATATGGTTTATGTTCTCCTTCTCTTAGGGTTTGTTTACGAAGTTAACATTTGGCCATTCTTTCACTAAAAATGTCACCATTAATAAGAGGGGTGACACTATTAGTGACAGTGTTCGCGTAAAAATAATCCTCTAAAAACAATCCTATAAAAAAACTCTAAAAACAAATTTGTCACCAAAAAAAGTTGGTACCGCATGTGTCACCACCAATAGTGTCACGACATTGCTCTTATATAAAAAAAAAAAAACAAAGGTGTCCCCACAGCGATAAGGGTGGTGACAACGATATGGGTGGTGATGACAGCAATAGGAGTGGTAGTGACAGCGATAGGAGTGGTGACAACAATAAGGCGGTGACAACGATAAAGTTGGTGACGGCGATAAGAGTGGTGACAGCGATAGGGGGTGGTGATAGTGATAGGAGTGGTGATAACGATAGGGTGGTGACAGCGATAGATGTGGTGACAGCAATAAGGTGGTGGCAACAATATGGGTGGTGGTGACAACGATAGGAGTGGTGGTGACAACGATAGGAGTGGTGACAGCGATACTGCGGTGAATACGATAGAGGTGGTGACAGCAATAAGGGTGGTGACAGTGATAGGGGTGGTGGTGACAACGATAAGTGTGGTGACAACGATAGGGCAGTAACAGCGATGGAGGTGGTGACATCAATAATGGTGGTGGTGACAGCGATAGGAGTGGTGACAGCGATAGGGCGGTGACAGCGATAGAGGTGGTGACAACAATATGGGTGGTGATAACAATATGGGTGGTGGTGAGAGCGATAGGGGTGGTGGTGACAACGATAGAAGTGGTGACAACGATAGGGCGATGATAACGATAGAGGTGGCGATAGCAATAAGGGTGGTGACAGTGATAGGAGTGGTGGTGACAGCGATACGAGTGGTGACAGCGATAGGGCGGTGACAGCGATAGAGGTGGCGACAACAATAAGGGTGGTCACAGCAATATGGGTGGTGGTGACAATGATAGAGGTGGTGGTGACAGTGATAGAGATGGTGGTGACAGCGATAGGAGTGGTGGTGACAGCGATAGGATTGGTGACAATGATAGGGCGGTGACAACGATAGAGGTGGCGATAGCAATTGTAACGGCCCAGAATTAGGATTTTCTGGTTACGTTTCAAGGGATAAAACCCCTTGTTCGGATCTTGCAATCCAGGTACGGGTCGAGGTTTCAAACTCATTTTAAGATTAGTAGAAAGAGGGATTTCAACCCTAAAAACATCGAAGGGCCGTTGGGTACCCTTAACCTGTCCTAAAACTATGTCGCGAAATCCAATTCAAACAAAAGTAAAGCGGAAGCAAAGTTAAGATACAAAATGTCACGGTAGAGCCGGGTCAAAACCAAAACGTAAGCGAATGATTACCATTTATACCAAGTTAGAGAATTAGCCAGGTTCTTTAATTCGCCAAAAGGAAACCCCGTCATATAGACATCGAGCACTCAGAATCTGTAGAAAATACCTTAAAAAAAGAACGGGGAAATGAGTCAGATCGAGCCACTCATGCGGGACCGGCAGTCCTCGCTGAGGCCACATAGTATGTGCTATACCTAATAAAGATGCTCTAATGCAGTACGAAAGTCAAACACACTAGCATGCTCCTAGGTATAATAATGTGCAGAAATACTGTAAAGGGTCCAAGACAATGCCAAATGGCATATCCCTCTCCTACCTCCACCCTTTTCCGATAGGGCGGAGACTGGCCAGCTCGTGAATGCATTCCATCATAATCGGGCGGCACGCATGCCTAACCCGCTCCACAATAAAGCCCGCAGGCATCTCATAATATAAGGAAGTTCATGACTCGATTGACTCAGGGTACCCGATGAGGCTGGGCTACCCTATGACCCTAGCAAAGACTCTAGGACTATCACAGATAACGGCCGTTCTGTTTCAAACGCATTAAGTAAGCAGATGCTCATTCAATTAGTGCAACCTAAACAGGATACTACATGGCATGCTTTTATGCATATGCAACACCTAACATAAAATGCAACAACAAGCATGAATGTCCAACCTGAGTAAGCCCCCTAGGGAACTTACCAGAAGATGCAGAACAGCAAAATAACGCAAGGAAGGGCCCAAGTGCAAGTCCAAAGCAATCCAAAATCAATACACACCTATCATCAAGCCATTTTCATAAGCTATCGGTCCATTATTCATACACACGAACTCCACGTTCTCAACATGCTCAAAACCAACCGATAGTAAAACCATTTCATTTCCAATCAACCCATCGATAAATCTTACCAACAATATTTCCAAACTCATTTCCCAAAGTTTTCCAATGTCTTAAATCTCAAGTTAAGTCAACTCATATCCAAAACAATTTCTCAAATCATATTTGGCCAAATTCCGACATTTATCATTTAAATCGTTAACAAATTCCCAAAATCATATTATTAACACAATCCCGACATGTTTATTTTCAAAATCATTACATAATAAATTCTGACATTTAGTCACGAAATAATTTTATTTTCACAACCATATTTATAAATCAAGCCAATAAATCATTTCTCAATTTCTAAAATCACATTTTAAAAATGGCATATAATAAAATATTCCAAACAACACTACCTTCAAAACAATTGATAATATATTAACTTTTCAAAAGTATATATATATAACTCACAAAATCTCAGAAATATCATATAATAATAATCTAATACCAACCCATCAAGTATAACATATAAACATATATTAACGCAAACAAGAATTATTAAAACAACAAAATAATCGGCCCAGCCCAAAAGAAGGAAGGACCCGGCCTGCCCAATTCCTCAATCTGAAAACCGGATCCGACCCGAAAGAAAGGAAGAAACCCAAGTGGAAACCGGATCCAATCCCCTTCCAAAAGAAAAACCTGGTTTCAAATGTGATATAACCCGTTTGTAGAAATTCGGGTTAGGCCCAACCCGATGGCCCAAACCCAACAGAAAAGAAAAAGGGAACCCGTCCCCTACCTCACTCGGCGGCTCTGTTCAGCAAAACGGAGGGAAAGAAGACGGAAGGGGACCTCGCTTGTCCACGCTCTCCCACTCTCCTCCTTACCGGCCAAATCAAAGGGAAAGGCAAGCGAAAACACACAGAGAAACATAATGAGGGACGAGGGGGTTTAAGTGCTCACCGAGAGGGTCTTGTTCTCGCCGGAGAACGTCGTCGAAGTTCGATTCAGCTTCGCCGGAGGAAATCAGCGCCGGAAATAGCCTAGGACGATAATAGGAGGTCAAAAGGCGGATCTTTATCGAGTTTGAGAGCGGAAGGAAGGACGGAAGGGCTTACCGCTCTTCAGATTCGAAACAGCGCAGCGGGAAGGGGATGTGGGGCAGCGCTGCTGCGTCGGGTGTTGCTGCTGCTCGGAGACGCCGGGGAAGGCGATGGAATGTCGCTGCCGCTGCTGGCTGAAGGAAGAGGAAGAATGAGACTGGGCTGTTCAACTTCGGCTCGCAGAAACAGGGCCTCGGGACAGCGCTTGAGGAAGGGGTTCGAGCTTGACCAGGAGGACGAAGGTGAGGGTGATGGTAATGGCTGATGGTGAGGGTAAAGTGAAGAAAAGGAGCTTCTTGATGTGAGTGAATTAGAAAATGATGGGAGAGAAGGATGGGAGCAAAGTGTGTGTTTGGGGATTCAAATGGAAAGGAGTGAAGAGTCCACGCTAACCAGCTACAGAGAGAGAGGGTCTGAATTGGCGTGGGATGCAATTTAGCTTCTAACCACAATTGGGGATGCAAGGAAGGTGGGAGGAGGATAGGGTGTTGGAGGTATAGCCATTTCGGGCAAAGTAGCAGCTGGAAGGGAGTGCTTTTTAGGTGCTGCAGTTGTTGGTCACAAGGCAACAAGAGGGCTCTGTTGGTTCCGAATTACAAATGGGAGAAGGCTAGGAGACAAACACCAAGTGGTCCCCAAAAAAAACCCAATTCAAAATTACCGGAAAATAAAATATGAAACCCGCTCTCTCGACCTTAATCCGACTCAAAAGATATAAAGTTTACAACTTCAAATTTAAATCGAATTCTCGACTGAATCAAATAATAAAATTATATTATACTTTCAAATTTTAGCAAGCGAAAGCGAAAATAAATCCGAATGAAAGTCCATTTAAAATAATCATATACCGGAATTCATTTTAAGAGATTTTAAATAACCCGATTTAAACTCATTTTTAATTTCTTTTTCCGAGAATTAGGATTTAAAAATCCGGGTCTTTACAGCAATAAGGGTGGTGACAGTGATAGGAATGGTGGTAACATCGATAGGAGTGGTGACAACGATAGAGGTGGTGACAACAATAAGGATGGTGACAACAATATGGGTGGTAGTGACAATGATAGAGGTGGTGGTGACAGTGATAGAGGTGGTGGTGACAGTGATAGGAGTGGTGGTGACAGCGATAGGAGTGATGACAGTGATAGGGCGGTGACATTGATAGAGGTGGTGACCGCAATAAGGGTGGTGACAACGATATGAGTGGTGGTGACAGTGATATGGGTTGTGGTGACAACGATAGGGCGGTGACACTAATCTCGTAAAAAAAAATTATCACCAAAAAATTTGTTTATCATCATACATGTGCACCAAAGTTGTATCACCAAAGTCATTGACCGATGTCACCACCTTTATAGGTGGTGACACTAATTTCGTAAAAAAAAAAAAACTGTCACCAAATTTTTTTTTTATGTTATCAAAGTCGTGTCACCAATTCATTGACTTTGACCGGTCAATGGTTAAAATAAAAATGGGAAGGAAGGAGGGGCAAAAATGTTATACTAGGACATTTTGCAAAAGGGAAAATAAAAGTGGACATTTTGCAAAATGCATTGTAGGAAATGGACACTTAGCTAAATGGCCCTATATATTATTACATTTTATTAAAAATTATGAGAAATAATAAAAATAAAATATTTTAGATCAAATATAGTATATAATTAGGGCCTTTTGCTAAAATAACCCTTTTATCCGAAAGCTTTGCATGAGTAACCCAATCCGGAATTTTTTTTGCTAAAATGCGGATATCCGCTTGCCAAGGGTAGCCGGTAGCAGGTTAGCCTGTGGGGTAAAGCTAGACTCCATCTCGGTTTCATGTACAATGAGAGATAGAGGGAGAGAGACATCTCTACTCCTGAAAAGCAAAGACTAGTGAGAGAGGGAAAAAGTAGTTGTTGTAGTGGCAGATGACAGAAGAGAGAGATAGGGAGACAGGGAGACAGAGAGAGAGAGAGAGGTTAAATAGAAAAGTGCAGGCTGAGAGGACAGAGAGATCAGTGAGAGTGTTAGTGAGAGGAAAAAAGTTTCTTTAAACAAAATTATAAGTTTCAGAGAAAACCAATTGAAGAAGGAAGGGTCGGGGGGGGGGGGGTTTATTTGAACGATCACGTGTAAGCAGTAAGTTGTAACTGTACATCCATATTAGATACACATGTCACGTATTGTATTTCACTAGACACGATTGTAACTATGAAAAACACAGGTTATTTACTACCATTATTGAATTGAGAAGGTTTATGGGAGAAGCGGATTCGTTATAATGACATATTGTTTTATGTGTGCTCAATTATAATATTTACCCATATTTGGATGCCATGATTTCGTTATCTCCGGTCGACACTAGTATGCTTTACCCATATTGGAATCGAATGGATAAGAGTGACAGTGAGGGGGCATAAACATACTTATAATTACATGTTAAATTGAAGATAAAAACTATGGAATAAGAATAAAGTGGGTGGAGGTGAATTCGTGGGCCGACTAGTAATCGCGTAGTTGTAACTGGACACAACATGAATACGACATGACAGAAATCCAAATATACTGTACACAATATCTCAGAGACAGATTCACTTGCATTAATCAAATACAACACAGGAGCAAACATTTAAAAGATAGTGGGAGAGAGTAGCAACATAGAAGACATTGAAAACGAAATTTACGGTAACACGAAGAGAAATTGCGGCTGCGTGGTGAATCTGTATCCATCCCAGTCGAAGTGTGGGCGCATTGTGGGCACGATGATCAGACGTCTCATTGCTCAGTGGGAAGTTGACCGTGAAAGTTCGGTCACTCCCATAACCGGACACACCAAGGACCCTCCCGGCCCAAAACCCATCGTTGTCGCTGCAGTTGACACGGTCTTCGGGCATGTAGGCGTCGTACAAAATACAAGGCAGGCGGGGACGAATTTGTTGCACCGGGATGACCTCTCTCAGCAGTTCTCTTCTGTTGTTGCGTAGAAGGGTCACATATTCGACCTCCCAGTGGTTAGGGTACAGTTTGCGTACAAGGGTCGCCTCGTAGAACGACCCGAGCATCCCAGCCTCACCGCCAATAATCTCTACTCTTTGATGTCATCGGTATGACGGCGACGACATTGGTCCTGCATAAATTAACAAAAATAAGGTAGTATAATGATACAAGTAGCACAACTGAAATCTACACGAATGAAGTGATCGACAAACCTCCATCCACTACAAAAAATAAACATAATGGCAACGACAATGTACCGTGGCCGAAAGTCTATTTTCTGTGGCAAAAACAAGCTGGCAACGGGTTAGCGACGGGAAATGGGGCGTCAGCAAACCTTCGGTGGCAAATGGAATCTAGCGACGGCAAACTGTCGTCGCTAGATTCTTAGCTACGGCAAGGGATGCCATGCCAGTTGTGCCATGTTGCCCTAATATAGCGACGGTATGCTGCCGTCGCTACCCTTTTTACAGCGCCAATTGATGACTTTATCAACCTATTGTTGGCGCCAATTATTTGCGACGGCAAGCCCCCGTTGCTAACATTTTTAAGGCCACAAAAATTCCCACCAAAATTTGTCCCCTGTTTTCCCCTATTTGTGACAGCTAGATGGCGTTGCTAGACTTTTCTATCCATTGCAATTTTTTTTTATTTCCAACCGAATCTAAAATGTTGATCTTAAAGACTCCACAATCAAACCACATTGGAACCAAAATAAATCCTTCTACATAACATAAATTTATACAACACAAAAGTGCATTGTCATCCAGCAAAATCCTTGATCTTTCATACTTTCAGACTAGTGAAAACCTTCAAGAGGCCAAGCACAGCAAAATTCTTATCCTAATACCCAATTTCACCCTATTAACCGGTAAAGCATTGTCCTTTGGCAGCTCCTGCAGATTCAGTTGCTTCAACATCTCCTTTTGAGACGATCAAGTCTTCTTCATTGGTTGATAAGATGAAAGCTCCATCTCATAAGGGGCTCTATCAGAAGACCACTTGTTGCCTATAATAGAAAATTACATAAAAATAAACAAATAGGTAGCAAGGCTTCAAACGTGATTAATATCTAAACATCTACTTAGCAAATAACTTAACAATTGGCAAAACATATATCATATGTAAATACATGATATATCAAGCTTGATATTAGAGTTATAAACATCAAATTTTATTCAACTCTAGTCACTTGACACGGTTGAATCGAGTAAACTTAACTTAAGGCCTTTTATAGATAGATATAACATCATGCGATAACAATATCTCTTGCTCAGTTGTAAAAAAAATTCCATAAGAAAATGAAGGTCATGGAACAATATCACTCAGTTCTCATGGAATAAAATTTCATGAGAAAATAATAAAAAAAAAGTTCAGTCCTCTATATGAAAACCAACTAATTAGAAGTTTAGTCTAACCTGTGCTTGGGAATATGCACTTATCCTATGAGTGTGCTCCAACCTCGTAATAAATAGGGATCATCAAGCTCAAACAAGATGCCCACCTTCTCCTTCTCTAATCCTTTAAATGTGCACACCCTCCTTGACCATCCCACAAAGCACAAATCAAACTGAAGCACATGGGTAAATAAGCTCTATCAGCATTCATTCGACAACTAGCTAGTCCCAAATTTTTGGCAATTGCAGAGCATTTATTTTTAATATACATGCAGCAAATTCCAAGCACGAATATCATGCATCCAAATATACAATACACACACACACACTACATGACAGGAAAATATGATGAAGACTTTAAAATAATAAACAAGAATAGATGAGGAAATTACCTTGCTACTTAGCTTTATAATAAATTCACTATTTTCTCTAGCATCCAATAGTTTTAGATGCACTGGATAAGCCTCGGCATAAAAACTTGTTATACTAAAACCTTGTGGAATTAACTTCCTAGGTAGCGGTGGTCCACCTTTGTACCTGAGAAAATGTAACATAATAATTAGAATATAAAGTAATTTAGTCATCTTATTACCAAAAATTTTAGTTAAAATGATAGTACCATAGATGAATATAGGCATAGACAATCTAAATTCAAGCTAATATAAAAGAGTGAAGATAGATTAAAAAATGCAGCCAATGATACTTCAAACATCCAAGCATACCATATGACTATAAAAAGAAAAGAAGATAATTAGAAATATGTAGTTTCTTCCACTTCAAATTCATGGACTAATAAATTATATTAATGGATCAAATTGAACAAGAAAGTTCAGTAGATCTCTTCTTCACACTAAGCACCAAGGAGCAAAAATATTAGGGAGGTTCATAAAAGATCTAACCTTAGATTAGAGAGTATGGTTTGCTGTAGACATACTAATACATAGAAATAGTGAAAAAAAACATCTTAGAAGAAACAAATAATCTTTGGAAATTTCTTGATGAATATAGCTCAACTTTTTCCATCTCTACAAATTGTCTGGATAGAGATGCAGATGTCCCCAACTTACAGAAGGATAATTAACCTTAGTTGCATCAAGATCCCGAGTGGCCTGGATATTTTCATTACCTTGTAGAGATTCAATGAGCCAAATTATCATACAGATGAAAGAATCACAATACCTTCAAGAAGAAGAGAAAATAATCAGGAATATCTAATACTCACCTAACTTTTTTTCAGAACTAAACTTGTAGTGTTGATTTGTGATCCTTGAGTCAAACATATTGGGAATAAAAACAAACAAAAATCGGGAAAATGAAGAGGGAAAGAGCACCTAGAGGGACATTATAGTCCAACACCTACAATCAAACCCATATAAGTCAACAATCAATTTTAAACCGTAAATTATCAAATTCTCACATTTAATAGAATCTTATGCCTATAGATTTACACCAATTTTAATGGTTTGGATTTGGTGCAAATAATGCAAGTAAAATTTAAATATATATTCATATAAGAAAATTAAATTAAAATATCTGGCCACACCACCAAAATAATGAAGAAAATCTCACCATCGGCAACTTTTTTTGATGGTCAAAGTTTACCAACTCTACCAAATCCAAACCCCAAGTTTGGTAATCATAAGCGCAGATGAATGCAGATCCACATCACAATGCTAATTTGAGCAAAGGTGGACCAATAATTGAACAGAAAAAACTGCAGACAACCTGCATGATTCTACTGGATCTGAACCAGATTAAAAGCGTGAATTTGGAGAAATATCATTGTCCTGCAGAAATTAAATTACCCGCTGAACCCATTTGCGAGTAGTGTCGTCCCACTCGAAGACCGTGTCATTGAGAAGGTCAGATTTGACAGCAGTGTACACCTCCAAGAACTTGGGCTTCACCAGATCGGTCATCTCTCTCTTCGTTTTTTACTACTTGTTATCTATGAGATTCCTGCCTGCAATCGCAACTAGAGGAAAACAGAGAGAAAGAGAGCGCAATGAAAGTTGCAACTTGCAAGTCCGGGTCCGTGGAGACCGAGACGAGGAGTCATCTTTTAAGGCCATTCATTAAGCCTAAATTACACAAAGTCGCCCTTCAATTACCATGTCAATTGCAGCTTTCAAATCAGTTTGCCTACTGTCTAATGACACCAATCCCCTCTGAAATTTACAACTAACCTAAATGAATCAGTGGCAGCAACTCATTTGCATGATAAGCAAGATAGGTTTCTATTCCTCTGATATCTATCTTTCTTTTGGTTTGATCAATTTCAATTACAGCCATAGTGCCATACAATTTTTCAATGGAGATGTTATAGTCGATCTTTGCAAGGAAAATCTGTTCAGTAACCTATTTGAGTTTGAAGTTATTGTTTAAGAGAGGAAAATGATTAAACGGTCAAAACTCTATCAATTGCTAGGAATAAAAGCTGAACTGAAATTTGATAAAATGATGGTATTAAAATCAAATAGGTACCCTTCTAATCAACACAAACCTACACTTTCATCCTAAAATTGCATTCCTGCCAACTTTTTTTTGAGAAATTAAATACCTAAACCAGATAAAAAAAACATCTCGAATTTAGGTTACGAGTCCCAATAGCAATCAAGAGAGGTACCTCGGGAGCTTTCTCGACAAGCTTCTGGACGTAGTTCTCGCCGAAAGATCGGTGGCCGACGTCATAGACCCGACGGATGACAGAAACGGGCTTGGTCTTATTGACGACGATGATCCTCACATGGGCAGGGCGGCGGCCGGAGTGCTTGCCGATTAGAGCGGCTCGTTGAAGCACCGAACGGAGAGCGGAGGTGGCTTCAACGGCGGAGGAATCATCGAAAGGCGACTCGAATCTTGAATCCTTCGAATGATTTATCCCCTAGGGTCAGGGTTTGGGAGATGCCGAGATTGTTGATTTGAATCTCTAGCGATTGGAACTGAGAGAAGTTGTGTGTGAGAGTATTGGAGGAAGAGACGATGTTTAGTTCACTTTGACAGTTGGTGAGTTTTATTTCCGCTCTCGTTAGGTTGGGGCGAGGGTTAAGGATGAGGAAGGAGCAAGGGCGGCCATGGATCTGAGATCTGAGAGAAAGATGGACGAACAGTGCGAGGAGAGAGGGTCAAGGGTTTTCAGATCTGAATTGTGAGAGGAGGAAGATACGAAGCGTTCTACACAAGGGTTAGGGTTTTTTTCCCCTTAAAACAAAAAAAAAACACGCTTTTGTTTGCCACGACATCACCTTGCCGTGACAAATTTCAACAACGGCTGACGATTGGTAGCTATGTAGAAGTAGAAATCGGTTCAATGGCCACGACAAATTTTGCCGCTGCTACTATCGGTAGCTAATATGTTTTTCTTCACCCAATGGCCACGACAAATCTTTTGCCGTTGCTACCAAGGGTGGCGAATATGTTTTTTTTTGTAGTGATCATCCGATTCGTGGGATGATATAACGATGGGGAGAGGTCGGGGAGGGAGGCCAGATAAGGAGCCGCGGTGGTGTGAAGATGATGTCATTTCGTTGAAGGGTTGTTGGAAAGGTTGTTAAATGGCAATGGGGATTTAACTTCACCGATTTGTGGGGAGTATTGATGGTGAATGACTATCATATAAGTGGGGTGTTTGGGAAATATCAACATTTTTCAGCATGTGACCGTTGAGGAAAAAAAAAAGAAACAAAAAAGCAATGAGGATTAAATTGCGGTGTTTTGTTGTTGTCTACAATTAACATGGCAGTGTTCTAGTGTATACATAACACGTGTCATTTCTGACATGACATAAATGAAGGGGAACATAGTGTACAAGCTGTCCCGAGAACTGGAAACTTGTGCCCAATCTTGCAATGCCCCCCAACGGGCTGTCCGTCAGGCGCTTCAAATTGGACTCGCTCAACCGGTTGTCAATGTTTACTAGGAGCTGCATCCGGGAGTGTTGGTTAATTTCTTCTTTGAAGTGTCTGTCTCCCTCGACGGCGTACACAGCCTGCACATACTTCAACATGTCAGCCACACTGCACCACCACAATCACAACATACATTACTCGAACGAAAGCCATCTTATCGCGCCGGAGGTTTGAGCTCTACGGTCTACAATATTCTTTACACTTCGCTGCGACATTTTTAATATCCACCCGATATCCTGCATAATGGGAGACTAAAATTCAGTATTCTACAAATCAATTCGTCTCCACCAACCCACGGTTCCCTTCATATCAATATCAAATGTAAGATGACACAAAGACAGGTACACATGACACATACTTGTGAATACATGACAGTATACTTATTCAATCTGTACATCTCCAATTGCACACAAGTCACCCTATTCCAGATAATGTCGATTCCACATAAACGTTCACCCTTTCTAACATTTTCCCTAACCCTAATGCGCCGCATTTCTTCCAATTTTCCCCAAAACTGAACGTATCAACAGTCATACGCCCCATTTCGCCCAATTCCCCCCTAAACTGAACGTATCTACAGTCACCCTACTCCTGATAAGTTGGATTCGACAAGACAGTTGTCCAATTTCCCCATTCCCAAAAATACGCTTCTCTCCCAGTCGCCCACACCCAAGTTCCCAAACTTTCCAACCGTTGGTTTTAACTTCAAGCCGGTTACATACTACATGACAGGGCGATGTTACGCACTGTGAACCCATTCGACCCCTTCTTTCCATTTTCACACAATCAAAACCAGTTTAGGTTCTTCCAATCGGTTCCTCCCCTACGAATCCAAGCAAAACATATTTAATTGGCATTGTGAGGGTTTACTTACTTCAAAATCGGCCTTTTCGTCTCCTCTCCTGCTCTGTCGTCTTCTTCCTCGGGTTGGTTTCTTCTTTTCCTCTCTCGCTCTGTCATCTTCTTCCTCTTCTTCTTCCTTCTCTTCTTGTTTTCCTCATGTTTGCATGAGTAACTGTTGTCCTCTCTCTCTCTTCCTCTTTTGTAAGCCGTGAGAGGTAGTTGGACTCAACAGTTTTCAAATTAAACTGTCTTCCTCTATCACTCTTCCTCTCTGCCTCTCCACATTAACTTCCCCCACTTCCTCTCTCTCTCTCTCTCTCTCCACAATAACTTCCCCGATGCTTCTCTCTCTCCACCCCCACTACAAAAAAAAAATTGTTTTAGAAACGGCACTCAACCGTTGCAAAAGCTAGGTTTGTCGTCGCTAAAAAGTATTTGCTACGGCTATGCGACGGCAAATCAAGGGTCGCTAGCACTGGGGTAGCAAAAAATCTTTAGCGACGGAAATCACCGTACCAAATAATTTTTTCCCGCCTTTTTCCCATGTGGTACAACATGACCTTTTTGCGACGGTAAATATGCCGTTGCTGAGGGTTATTAAATATTTTTTTAAAAAAAAAGGAAAAATCGTATTATAATAGCCTATGCGGGATTTGAACCCGCATCAATGTGCACTAACACATTGCTCTACCGTTTGAGCTAATAGGCTTGAATTAACAAGAGCTGTAATATCCTTGAACGAGATTTACAACCATAAAAGTAGAGGTTTTTCATCTATTATTCACCAAACTAGGCCCTAACACTAATTAGAGCATTCTCTATCAATATATTACCTAACCAATCAGTCTCTCACATCCATGTATACTTGGTTCAGTACACAAGTTTTCCCTTTTTTGCAAAATAGTAACGTTTGGCTTATGTCCTAACATTGGGAGAGAAATAGAGAGACAATTACCGAGTGATGTACCACAGCATAATCTCTGGTCATCGATGTGCTCAAATCCAACCCGATTAACGAAGATTTTGGAGAGACGTCTTCATTTGTATATTGATGCAGGACATGCCTTGAAAAAGAGAACAAGCACATAAGTAAAGACCTAGCAACTAATAAGAAGGGAAGGGGACACCGTAAAAGAAAGCCATCGCTAGCAAAGCAAGTCGGTATATGGCTAAAAGAACGCCCGTCAAAAGATCGATTCCAATCCGAGAAGACTGATCCTTGTAACAAAGCCTTGGAGCTAGGAATATAAGACATTGACTATTCTAGTTAATTCCAACTGCCCGAAGAATGGAAAGTCTCGCTTACGGATGAATTATTACCCCGACGAAGAGATCGTAGGTTAAAGATCCACCAGTTTGTCCGACCTAGAATTATCGATACGATGGTCTTATCTGCCTGGAAATAGCCCCCTTCAACCATAAAGAAGATCGACTCTCCTTCAACCATAAAGAAGATCCTATAGAATATTTGTAGAGAGACTGTGTGTTTTGAGAACCACAAAAAAGCACTATAAATTGAGAGTAAAAGATAAAGTAAATACGCATAGAATCACAACAAAGTAGAAACAACTAGATAATAATATGGCTCACCATAATTTTGTCAGGTGAAGAGGATCATTGAAATTCCATCCATTATGCACAACTTGATGAGAACCACCTCCAAGAACCTCATCATCTCTGTTCAGATTAGATCCAATCCGCTCGAACATGGTTGAACACAACAAAGCAACTGACAAAAAGAAGACAACAGAACACAAAATTAGGGAAAAATCAGACCTAGCAACTGACGATGATCGAAATCACCGAGAGACAATACGTAGCAGACAATCGGACAATATCTAGCAGACAATCGCACACCAGAACTTTCACAATCGATAACAGACATAGAATTGCAATGTTAGAACAACCGACGCAAACAATAACAAGTGAAGCATCATCAGGATCACAAAATCTCACAATTCACTTCAAGATCAGAACAACTGATGGAAGCGATAATAGACGAAGAAATATCAAAAGTGCATAATCTCATAATCGGAGTAATTTCACACCAGAAAATAGAGATCAGAAGCAAAACAAATGAAATAGGCAGCGGAGAGTAGAGTCAGGCGCAGGAACTTCAATTGAGCAAGCAGAAGTCAGATGAAATTGCTAAATCCGAAGCAATCGGAAGGAAAAAAAACATTCAGAATCTCAATTAAGTAAACTAAGCAAGCAAAGTCGAGAGATCATGGAAGATCAAACACAGAAACTCAGTTACGCATCAGGAAATCGCAGCGAACACCAAATCGCCGGAAAATCAACGATGAGGCGCAAAACAACAATCAATCACCAAATTGCAGCTCTAGTACCATGTGAAGAGTACCGAGGAACCTCCATTAATGGTGCTCTTCTAGATCTCAGGAATCTTATGGAGATTGTGATGAAATCAGTTACCTGGTGTGTGTAAAGCAAGAAAGGTTGTTTTGGGAGAATGTCCCATAAGATGTATATTAATCCCTTATTCTGTTATGTACAGGATGAGGCTATTTATAATGGATGTAGTTAGAATATGACATCACTTATCCTACTTCCTTATTACAAAGCTACAACTATAACTATCTACTGATATACTCTACAAAGGGAAAAGACAAGATTTTTAGAAAAGTAAAAGTATAAACATAAAGTAAAAGAAAAAAAAAGAAAATACAAATCTCCAAAGAATTAAATAATAATACGAATATAGTCAAGAACACTATAAATCTCCAAACTTCAAATGCACTAAGAATGCCTAACATGATTTTTGATTAATGTATATATTGCAATCAGATTTTAACCTTACTTTTGATGGGTTTCCCTGCAAGTTAGCGCAAAGGACGGGCACCACATTCTGAAAATGCGATAATCATGAATTCAGAATTCTTGCAGGGATGTTTAAAGAGTCTAAGCAAATCAAAACCGACAAAGATTACCTGGTAGACGAACGATAAATCTTTGATCGGTATGCTTAGAGGCACAACTGCAAAGTTGGGTTTCACGGGAGCTTTCCAATGGAGTTCACCGCTTGCGACCACCTGCAGAGGATGAAACAAACGATTAACATCTCTTTCAGTGAGGTAAAGAGAAGGGAAAATGAAAAGTTGTGTTCTTAGGGTGACACTTTACTACTAGAGTTGTGAAAGAAGCGAGGATTCCAAACACTAGAGCACCATTAATGGCACCAAGAAATAACATACTGCAAAAACCAAGAAAGTTGTTGAATTGGTTCATTGTGGACCGCAAAAACACACAACGAAAATGGATGGTTCAATGAGCATTGTACTCACCTTGAAAAGTAACATATTCCTCCCAATGTGAGTGAAAAGAAGGCTGCAACTCCTCATTTGTAAGAACGTTTTCGGGCATCAAAGGACAAATACATTGTTCAAGTTAGATTTTAATCAACCAAATCAGTTTGAAAAAATATACTAAACTGGAACGTCAATGATGATAGTAAATTTCTAGAACCATAATGATCGTTACAACGAGAAATACAATTGTGGTGAGAAATCAAGAAGATAAAGCATATTTTAGAATCAAGGATCATCTTGTCTACAACATAGAAGTGGAACATTTTTATATAACACAAGTCGAATGAAAAAAAGTTCATACAGTGGAACATCAAGGTAGTTCGAGAGGATATCCGAAGAGCAAACAACATAGGCTACAAGAAGAGCATAGTGTATGAAAATTAAACCTGGGCAAACGCGGGCGCGGGTCGGGCTTGGGATGGGCTTTAGCCCAAAATTCGTCCCTTTGTTGCGGATGAGGGTCGGGCTAAGCCCGCTTAACGGGTTGAAAGTCATGTCCAAACCCGTCCGCAAATGTGGGCGCGGATAGCCCACGGGTACCCGCAAACCTAATTAATTTATCTTATTACAGCTACACTAATTAGGTTTTTATAATATATATATATATATACACACACTAATTAGGTTTTTATTACATATCAAAGTTATTGTTTATATAGTTACTGTTTTTTATTACATGTATTATGTTGTACTATTTTTTTAGGGTAATTGGGTAAAGTAATAATATATATATATATACTTTGTATATGTATATTTGTATACATACTGTTTTTTGGGTAAAGTAATATAAAGTTACTATTTTTTTAGGTTTTTATTACATGTATAATAATAATAATATATTTAAAAAAGTTACTGTTTTTTTTAGGTTTTTATTACTTTTTTTTATTACATGTATAATAATAATAATAATAATAATAATTATTATTATTATTATTATTATTATTATTATTATTATTATTATTAAAAAAATAGCGGGTACCCGTTACGGGCCTATAGGCCCGCAACGGGTAGATTGGTTTACCCAGTCCTATAACCGATGCGGGCGCGGGCCAGGCTTAGAGGCTCGCGTGGGCTTTTCACTCTATCCAAGCCTGTCCAACTCGGCTGGCGGGCGGGCCGTCCCGCGTTTGCCCTGGTCTAATGAAAATGTATGACCAGCTGCCCCAGAGAGAGAAGTTTGGATTAGAGGAGCTCCAAAAGTAAAACCTCTCATCAAGCATCTATAAGAGGATCTATATATATATTTACTATCCTTCGGCTAAACATACAACAACAACAACAACAACAACAACAATAAGCCCAGTCTATCCCGCTTAGAGCATGGTCTGGGGGGTCGAATTGTACGCACCCTTGCCCCGACTAGGTCGAGAGGGTGTTTCCTAGTGACCCAAATAACCAGACAACAAGGAAATATGATAACACGCCTCCGGCAAACCGGAAATCAAAAAATAAAAGAAAGAAAACGATGAGAAGGTGCGAAGAATGCGCATAAGCAAGTTATGCTAGAAGGGAAGGGAGTCATGATGCGATAAACGCTGCACCCGACTAGTGTTCGTCAACCCGGATAGCACTCTTCCACTGCATCCTATCACGTGTCATCTCCTCAGTAAGTCCCAGCGCGGTCAGGTCATGTCTGATCATTTCACTCCAACTCTTCTTTGGACGTCCTCTGCCCCGACGAATGCATTCGATAGCCAAGTTGTCACATCTTCGCACCGGCGCACTTGGGTCTCTCCTCTGCACATGTCCATACCATCTTAGTCTCGATTCTCGTAGCTTAGCCTGAATACTAGCCACTCCCATCCTATCTCGGCTAAACATAAAAAGATCCAAATCTTATCATATCATTTCAGGTACTCTAGTTTCAAGCAACCTATACACACTATCATATAGCATAGGACCAAGAAACAACATATATTTACCAGGCAATTTGGACTCCGAGTGCCCCAAGAGTTCTCTTAGCCATTGACACCTAAAACATTATAGGGTAGTTAAACTGTTCATTCCGTAAAGGAGACATCAAGAAAACATCAATGAGTTTGTTCTCTACGTTACCGCAAGTAAACAGGTCAATGGACACATAATTTACCAAGGAGACGCCACCGAAACCAAGTTTGCACGTTGTGTTGATGTTCACCTCAGCAACAAGTAATCCAGTTGCAACCTGCACAATTCAGGATAAATACTCTATCACTAACAATCAATTGGTAGTCCATCTGCTAATTGGTTAAATGTGGTCCGCCAACATTCTCAACTTGTGTTAATATCCGAAAGTTATGATCAAAGATGAAAAATAGCATAAGATTTTCCTTAAAGAATGAGCTATTTTGATAGATAGCTTTGAGATATGATAATACAACACACAAGATTTTGCGCACATGAAAAGCATGTAAACAAGATTAGTCATTTATTATACCATGTAAACCCAACAAACAATGCAAGCCACACAAAACAAATTATCAAATCCATGAATGTGTAAGTCTCCTCAACTGGATTGCTTTGTTTTCTTCATTACGACAACTTGAGAAATCTATGAAAGTTTAGGTCCCTAAAACACTAGGTTCCATAATTAGATAGTTTTTAAGCTAATCTTTCACACTTTTGTTTGATATTTGCATTAAATACGTACAAAGTATGTGCAAATCTAGTATAAAGAGCACTAGTTCATAGACAGAAAGTGTAGCATTTATATAAGATATACAAGACTTTGATTAAGAGCCCAGGTAAGGTTCTAGAAGTTCATGGTTCACCGCAGCTCCGAGATGGCTTGAATAAGGCTCGACGACATAGTGTTGGTGACAACCCCCAAACATAGTAGCACTGAAAAGGAAGATAAGGAGGTTGAGATACTTGAATCCCTTCAAGGCCTTTGAAATCAACAAGAGCGAGAAAGAGATTAATGACTCACCGATCTGAAATAGAAATCGAATCGGCGACGCTGGAGCCCTATATTGGAGCTGAGATGAGAGAGATGTCGAGATCTGATAGGAACGAGGAGGACAGCGTCGGTTCCCGCGAGCTCATCAGCAAGAGGGGAGGAGGAAGAGGCCCGTCTTGCTCGACATCGGGTTCACAGCTGGTTGTCGGGCTCAATAGTTTAGCAGATCCGGCAAGGCAAGGAAAGACTAGCGGCGGCGGCGACGACGAGGAAGCTCTAGGCGCGGTGGTGGGCTGGGATTCGGGCAGGGGCGGATCGTACTCGCTTGAATCCAACCTCGAGGAACTTGGATCTGGGAGGCATGGCATGGGACGGTTGTGAAGGGGGTCAATTTTTGGAAGAATGCAAAGGAACAATGGATCTCCTCTAGTAGATCTGGAAGAAGCAAAAGGAAAGAGAGAGAAGGGGCGGAAAAGAAAGGTAAGAGTCTTAGGGTTTCAATGAGTTAAAAAAAAAGGGATATATTACCGATTAGTGATGGCAACATCATACCGTCACAAAAGGTAGCAAGGGATGCACACCAATTTGTCTTAAATTTGTGTGACGGGTGCAATGCCGTTGCAAATACCCCACATTTGTGACGGGAAATCATTTCTGTTTCTAACATTGGGTAGCAAAAGCAATTTTTTTTTGTAGTGCCCGCTTCCTCTCTCTCCTCCTTTACTTTCTCTCTCCTCTGTCCCGGTTATTTTCATCAACTTTTAACCGGAATCTTTGCAATTTTTTTTTGGGGGGGGGGGGGATTAACCCTTGCAATTGTTGTGGATACTGGGTTAGGCTAGCAAACTTGATCGGGGCAAAGGTCATTTACTACCATTCCCTCGTATAATTACAAGCACTATGATTTATGAACAATGTCCTTAATTGTAGAATTTTAAAATTATCCAAAATTATCAAATCATGATTTTTTTTATTTAAAAAAGAAAATTTTGACAAACCCAAAATTGACCCAAAATGACCCGAAACTCGGTCAAACCCGGGTTCGAGACAACCTGGATGTACCCGGAACCCGTTTTACTCGGGACCCGAAGTGACCCGACCCAAATGACCCATTTGACAGGTCTAATTGTAATACCTGAAAAATCAAGCAATAAAGAGAAGTATGGGTTCGTATGAGACGGAGTTAATAAACTGGCTAAAATTATAAACAGGGTAAAATTTATAAACTGTTGGTAAAAGTAGTTAAAAATTTATGGAAAAATATAAATTCGTATGGGGTGAAAAACAGTTTATTTGTAAAAAGTGTAGTTTATTTTGTTATTATTATGGGTATTATGGTATTTGCAAATCAAATAAACCTCATAAACTCCAAATAAGCTTCCTCCAACAGCTTTTTTTTTAACACATAATTTTAACTATTTATTTGAGTTTTTGGGTGTTCATACACCTTTTTAACAGGTTAAAAAAATAAACAGCTGATTCGACTTATTTTTTTAACTGTTTTTTTTTTGTAGCCATACATACCCTATGTCTCATTAAAGAATAGGGGTATAATTGTCTTTTCATATTAAATTAAGTGAGGTTTAACAAGAAAAGAGGTATGGGTGGTTAGTTGCAAATAATCTATATTTAATGGGTGATTATTTGACAATTTTTTAATAAGAGGTGATTAGTTACAAACAACAATGAATAGTGGGTGGTTATTTGACAATTTTTGAATAAGGGGTGGTTATTTGCAAACAACAATGAATAGTGGGTGGTTTTATGCATTTTTGCCTTTTGTTAATCACATTATTCTTTGGGGTCTGTTTTCTAGTCTATTGCTTCATTCGAATGACAAGAAAGTCTAAAAAATGTCATTAACTGTTGTTAATCACCCAAAATGATAAATCCATAATCCAATCTCCTGTAGAATTCCTCCCTTGTGCTTTTTACTGTTGACTAGTCTTTCTTGTTAGTTGAATTTTCAAACATTTTAGTGGACTGTAACTAGGGGTGTTCATAACCCGGTACCCAACACGACACGGTTAATCGTGTCGGGTACCCGGTAAGAAATTGGTCCAAATTGCCGATCCGGATACGAACCGGTAAGAATATATTCGTGTCGGGTATCCGACACGGGTAACTCGGATCGTGAATCGAACCCTGACCATCCCACAATTGGGTCCAACACCTCCATTCCCTACTACCAACTGGGCAAGCGCTCATTTATGTCCCGATTGGATATTAATTAAGTATATTTCAGCTTTCTCTTTATTGCCATTAATGAAAAAAAATCAAAATGAGTGGCATTTTTAGTGCGGAATCGAACCCCGGACCACTTGGATACGTGCCCGCCAGTTTACCACCCGGGCAAGTTGAACTTTGATATTTCTCAAAGAATATAGTCGACTAATCCTATAAAAATTATATATTTAAATTAAAAAAAAAAATGGTTCGTGTCGGGTATCCGACAACGGGATTTGCCCGATCCGAACACGAACCGTTTATTTTCGTGTTTTACCGGTTCGTGTCATTTTCGTGTCGTGTTATTTTCGGTTCGTATTTTTTCGTGTCGTATCGTCGTGTTTTCGTGTCGGGTCAATCGTGTCGGATTTTTTTGCACACCCCTGCTATAACAAGTATTTCTCCTCAACATACTAATTCAGTATGAACCAACAAATCCACTCAAATAATGCCTTCAATTCAACTCCCAAATCAAACCCATCCCACAAACCCAACCCTAAAAATCCCTTTCAAACACCCGCCGCCGCCTTTGATGGATCTTCTCCGTCGGCCTATGCGGCTGGCCTACCGCCGACATTCCTTCCCCACAGCATCGCCCCTTCCTTCACCTTCATCAGTTCGCTGGATCCCGTCCAAGCTCCGCCGTCACTACTGCCTTCTTCTCCGATAGACTTGTGTGCGCGACTCCGCCTCTTCGTTCAACACCAGCCTTCTCCTAACACCAGCCTTGCTCTGCTAACCGTTTTTCTTTGTGGCTACTGTTTTTCCCTCTTTGGAGGAAGATAGTATCTCATATCCGACTTTTATTTCTATTTGTTTCAAATCTCAATTGAGGCTTAACAACCAGGGACCAAGGTACTAATTTTTATGGTAAGGTTGCGTTTCAAGCTTAACAGCTATCAATTGTGTGAACTATTCAGGCCTTCTTGATCTTATAGCTTAACAGCTGGTTCTTCTGCAAATGATGATTTGTGTTCTTCTTTCTGTCGAATTCTGGTTTCCATGTTTCTATATCGTTTTAGACTGTAGTCTTGAGTTCTCCGATATTTTCATTATTTCTTCTAGGATTTTGGCCTATTTTCTTATCCTCTTTTCTTTCCTGCTTTTGTACAGACATATTTGGATGGTCATATGGAATGAAATATCAAATATGGAAGTCAGTACTTGGTGTTGGACAATTACATGTAATTCTGTCGGATTTCAACTGAGGCTTAACAGCCTGGATAACAGTTATATGATATGGTGAATATAAAGCTTAACAGCTATCTTCTATTTGACTTAAGGGGATGTATATGTCACAACACAAAGCTTAACAGCTAATTTCTACTTAAATGATGGTGTGAACGTTTTGTTTGATGGTCCATCTGTTGACGGTTTGGTCGGGCAGTTCTTCATGTTTACCTATCTTTATTTTACCATCCCTTATTTCTGGGAGTATAATCTTTCTGATGGTCTAAATCTGTCTGTACAAGTTGTTATTAATGGTTCTCAAATTTGGATGTCCAAGTCTTCGTCTTACCTTTTGGCGGTTGTTCCTAAGGCTATAGTTCGTCTTCCCCTCAAATTTGGTATTGTAATAGTTTTAGATTTTGGTTGTTCTATGGCTTGGTGTGCCTTATTGCTGTAAGGGTTGTATGTTTGGGTTTCCTTTGTACAGGTGGTCCAGAGAGCACCCATGAATTTGGTGTTCATATGGGTGTCTCTTTGGCGGTGTGGCTATGTCTTTTGTTTCGGGGCTTTGTGTGGTTTGTACTTGTGTTCCCAGGTTCATCCTTCTATCTATATGCTGGCCTTCTGGACATCAGTTGTGTACCGAATATTGCTTTAAGTACTATGGTTTCTCAAACATGTTGGATTACATATGTTTCTAAAGGGCTTAACAGCAAGTTCCATGGGTTAACACCCTTTTGGTTAGTTTCAAATATTATGAGTTGTATCACTAGGAGAAGATTTGGAGAGATTTGCAAGATCCAAACAACTATTATGCCCATAATTATTGTTACAAATACGGGTAACAATTTGATTAAAAACATCACTTGTAACGATAAACAGTTTGAACTCGCCGGGTACAAAAACACCTGTTTCAATCGGCGTTGTTAATATGCACACTCAATTGTCCTCTCCAAATCTGTTTTATTCCCTAATCTATAGATTTGATAACCCAAATCTGTTTTTACCCAAATCGAATACCCAAATCTGATAAACCCACCAAAAAATGGAAAACCCACAAATCCGATAAACCCTATAAAGCTAGGCGTTTAGATCTACGACCTTGGGTCTAGATCCGACACCATCACCACCTAAAGTGATCTGAACAGCAGTCCAGATATCAAGAATCAAGACAAGATCTCAAGACATCCAGATATCAAGAATCAAGACAAGATCTCAAGACATTAGGGTTGTAATTTTCTAGTTGTTTTAGATTTTATTTTATGTTGTTGTTTTTTTTGTTTTTTTCTTTTCGTTTGTTTGGCGACCCTCTGCGTAGGGTCTAACAAGTCATCTTCGGATGGCTTCAGGATCGCTTGTCGATCCACTTCTGCATCAGTTTTCTCCATTTATGGATGCTAGCGATATCACATGTTGTTTACAAATTTGATTCTAGCGATTCCAAGTGAATAATCAATATCTCGTGGGTTGTCTTCCTTGTTTCTCTTTGGCTTAAAGTGGATTAGCTTTTTACTTGTGTTAAGGCCATGTGCACCCGTGAACACTTTCCTCAGCTCTTAACTCACTTTTTATCCGACACATCAGCATAAGAACACTCCTTCAGATTTTTATCAATTCCACCCACATCCGTGCATTTCACTCTCGAGCCCTTCACCCACTTTTTAATCATTTTTTCTTATTACCCAACATTATAAATCATTTGTTTATTAAATTCTTATTAATAAGGGTGATTTTGGTAGAGGGCCTTTTTTGAATATTCAATTAGTCACCTAGCCCATTAATTAATTTAATTAGTTTTGCCCTAGCCCCTTCCCAATTGGGTGGGTTGGTCAATGGTCAACCGTTTGACCATTGACCGGTCAACGGTTGACCGTTGACCGGTCAACGTTGACCAACCCATTTTGATGCCAACTTTTTTTTTTTTTATGCCAACTTTTTTTTTAGTGATGCCATATTTTACCGTTTTGATGACAAAATTTTACTATATTTTATTTTCACTTTGATGCCACTTTTTAATGTCAATTTTTTGATAATATTTTTTTTTACCGAGATGCCTTATTTTTTATGATATTTTTTCAAAATAGTATTTTTTGATGACATTTTTTTCTTTAATGTGATACAAATTTTTCAAAATGGCATCAATGGTCAACGTGACATTAGAGTAAACAAAAAATGTCATCAAAGTTTAAAAAAAGTGTCATCCAATAATTTAATTAGAAAAGTGGCATCAGAGTGAAAATAAAATGTAATAAAATTTTGGCATCAAAACGGTAAAATATGACATCACAAAAAATGTCATCAATGTTTTAAAAAAGTGGCATTAAAAAAAAAGTCATCCAATCATTTCATTAGAAAAGTGACAATAAGGTGACAATATTTTGATTCCACGTTTTAAGCTCCTATGCCATCAATTATATAAAATTGTCACCACAAAATGTTGGCATCAAAACGGTAAAATATGGCATCACTAAAAAAAAAAAAAAAAAAAGTTGGCATCAAAATGGGTTGACCATTGACCGGTCAAGAAGGCTAAGCAAGCTAAAAAAACAATTAATGGGCTAAGCATGCTAAAAAAACAATTAATGGGCCTATCTAGCTAACCAAATATGCTTAAAGGGCTTTTTCAACAAATTCCCTCTATTAATAATTACGTCGGAGTATGATATTGTTAAATAATAATTTTTTAACAATTATTAAAATTATTAAAATAACATTTTTTTTAAATCAAATATATACAAAATGGGTGTTTATAGGTGTTTATGAATAGATAATTTTTTTTACCTAAATATATTCAAAATGGGTGTCTATGAATAGATAAAATTGCACTCTATTCAAATATATAATTTTTTATTTTTTTTAATAAGCTAAACAATTAAAAAAAAACTTTTAAAATAAATAACATTAGTGGGAACATGTGGCATCTCATGAATGGTTGGTGTTGGCCCATAGTTTTATCCAAGAGTGTCGCTTCATGTAATTTGTTTTGCTGCTTCTGCAAGAACAGTTCTCCTCGGCTCGTTAACATTTTCGCTTTCTTTTTTTTTTTATTTTTTTCCAGCTGTACATGGAGAACACTTGTTTGCCGCTCCGATGCACATGCCCTAAGAATTTTAAAGATCCATAAGCTTAACTAGGGAAAAGCTTCTGAACCATTGTTGTTCAGGAGGTTGGTGGTTCGATTCCACCTGGATCTATACTCTTAATTTTACCCTTCATAATCTTATTCTTACACTTTATGATTTAATTCATGCACTTTATAATCTTAATTATGCACTTCATAATCTTATTCATCCATTTTATATTATTATTCTTACACTTTATAATCTTATTATTGCACTTTATCATTTTATTCATGTACTTTATAATCTTAATTATGCACTTCATAATCTTATTCATGCACTTTATATTATTATTCTTACACTTTATAATCTTATTATTGCACTTTATCATCTTATTCATGCACTTTATAATCTTAATTGTACACTTCATAATCTTATTCTTGCACTTTATCATTTTAATTATGCACTTTATAATCTTAAATGTGCACTTCATAATATTATTCATGCACTTCATATTATTATTCTCGCACTTTATCATTTTATTTATGCATTTTATAATCTTAATTGTGCACTTCACAATTTTATTCATGCACTTCATATTATTATTCATATACCATTTTATTCTTGCACTTTATAATCTTAATTGTGCACTTCATAATCTAATTCATACACTTCATCATTTTATTCTTGCACTTTATCATCTATCTATATATTACTTAAAACCAAAGCCTTTTGGCCACTCATCGCATCCTCGCGCGAAGTTATTTAAGGCAATTCCTTTTTTATTTAGCAATCTATATCTATCTATATAACTACTTAATTTCGTATATTTTCCGCTGACGTGGCGCACTCTCCTTATTTCACTCCCTTCTGACCAATCACATTCTTTCCTTTTTTTCCTTTTTTGTTTTAGTTTGCTTTCAATTTTCTTACCCCTCTTCACAATTGGGAAAAAAAGCTTTGTTAGGGTTCAGTTCCCCTCCGCCGACTTCGATCGTGGCATCCTTCGCGCCTCATGCCTTCGATTTCCTCCTCCATTGAAGATATCCCACCTCAGAACTCCGCCTTCTTCCTTCGCCGAGGTTAGACCACCTCCCGTTACCATCTTCCTCAATTAGTTTCAATTTTCGTTTTTCTTTCCCACAATTTGCACTAATGAATGATTAGGGTTGATTTCTCTCCCACACCTTGCCTCTGCCGGTTCCCTCCTTCTCTCGCACGCCTCTTCTCCCATTCTTTCTACCTCCTCTCTCCCAGACGCCTCCTCTTCTCCTAAATCGAAATTTGATCTTGCCTCTGTCGATTCCCTACTCTTCTTCGCCTTTTCACCGATTCTGCTCGCCGTCTTTGTCCAATTGCACACCGAATCGAGCAACTGGATCTGCAACTCTAACTCAAACGCACGGATTGTTGCCGAGGTCAGACCAAGAATCATCACCTTCAATGGCCACACCAATGATTGGAAGTCGGTTGATAGTTGACAGCCACGAATTCCCTCTCCTGCCTGCTCTTGACCCTCGACGGTTGTAGTTCAGCATCCAGGATGTTCCCGTGCCAATGGCAAACTGTAAGCCTCAAATCCTTTTCTTTTAGTTTCATCCTCTATCCTGCTCTTTTTAATGAAAATTTATGGTTCACCTTCTGTATCTTTGTTGAATTGTCAGTTTGTATTTTCTGTGTTTCTCTAGGCGTGATGTATTGATTTCTTCTTCTCCGCCATGACTAGAATGCTTTAAGTCCTACATCGATTTAAGACTTGGTTGTTTTTATGCTCATGCGGTTCATAATTCATGCCTACATCACCAACTCAATCTGTGCCTTTTCTAAACACATATGTCGTTCAATAATAATTTTGTTGTTTTATACTTTCCAAACATTTGTTTATATTTTATTTGGGCATCCCTTATAATAAATATTATATATTCTCTTTTTTTTTTCCATCGCAACCGCGCCATGACGCGGGTATTACACTAGTTTTATTTATACACTTATAATCTTAATTGTGCACTTCACATTAATCTTATTCATGCACTTCATATTTTTATTCATACAACATCATTTTATTCTTGCACTTTATCATTTTATTTATACACTTTATAGTCTTAATTGTGCACTTCATAATCTTATTCATGTACTTTGGCATTTTATTCTTACACTTTGTCATTTTATTCTTGCACTTAATGATTTTATTCTCGCACTTATCATTTTATTTGCACAACATAATATTATATTTGTACAACATAATATTATATTTGCACAATATAATATTGTATTTACACACCATAATGTTATATATGCATTATATCATCTTATTTGTGCACATTATCATTTTATTATTTCATTTTATAATCTTATTCATGAACGGAAACAAAAAGAAGACAACCATAAATAGCATGTGCTAGATTTTGAACTCGAACCTTTGTGCATGGGCACATCGTTATACCATTTTGAGCTAATAGGCTTTTAATGACACATGTCGTATTAAAGTACAAAACCGCCATAAAAATAGCAACCCATAAAGAAAATATTTGGTAGGAAACATACTTTACATTAGGAATAGCACATTTATTAATAATAATCTTTATTGTATTATTTGTTCACTTTATATTTTGTAATCTCATATTTTTCACTTTTTAAAATAAAGACAAGAAATGTGATGTATCATATTTTGTTGCATTTTGTAATCTTATAGATGCACCTTATAATATTATCTCAAATAAAAATTACGGGCTAAAATCTGTAATTTTTTCAATTGAAATAAGGGCAATATTGGTAGAAATAAAAAGTATGGGAGAGGTGGTGACATTTATCTCATAATTATGGTCATTTACCCATTTATCCATTTAACCCATAAAATTGGGCCTATTTACACATTAAATAGGTCCATTTATCTATTACTCATTTAATTAGACCCATTTACCTTCAAATTGGACATTTTTCATTTTAAGAAGGATTTTCATTTTATGAACTATTTTCATTTGAACCATTACCTATATATATATATATAGGTAAAGGTTCAAATGAAAAAGGGGCTTAAAGTGAAAATAACTCTTAAAGTGAAAATGGATTAATTAGGGCGGGATCTGTAAGTGCGTCTTAACGGGCCGACCCAATTTATTTGTATTACCCGTACCCCCTTTCCCGGTCAGGTCTCAGAATGGCGTCCGTTTCCTTCTTCGTCTCCGTCTCCGTCTCTGCATATCGCCTTCATCTTCATCTCGCAGATCGGTGGCTTGTCCTACATCTGCTTCCACACCTATGGTTTCTCCGCCCTTACCAAATCATGCCAGACCTTTGAACCTCACTTTCGATTCTCTTTCCCCAATTCCTTGCCCTAGTCACTTCAAGCCCCTCCCTTGTCGATGCGGTTCTGATCCTTCGATGCTTCCTTGTTCCACGGCCGAAACCTCAACTCTGGTGCCCGATTTCCCTCCGGCGATTGGAATTTGGCTCTGAGGAATTGGGAATCGGCAAAGATGTTGCCTTCTTTATCGCTCATCTCGTCGCCGAATTCATCTACGGTGAAAGTCGATATAGCCACCAGCGAGTTGCTCATAGCTTCTGATTATTGGACTACGAACATGGAAATTTGTGATGCCGTCAATTCCGATCACTGGGTAATTTCTCTCAACGCTCAATTACCTTGATTTTCCTTTTCAGGGAGTGTTGTGGCTATTCTTTGGTGTTTTACTTCCTCAATTGCTTGTTTTGAAGGAGTTAATTTTGATGTTTCTGTAGTTGAAAACGTCTGCTTTTAAGGTGCTTTGGTTCTATCATGGTGTTAAAGAAGTCGTTGTTAGTGAGCTATTGTTGTCTATCTATTTTGCTTATGGGGATTTATCATGGATATTTTGCTAAATCCTTTTCCTCTTCCGAGAATAGCCCATTGTGAAATTGGAGTTGAAATCTTTTACTATTTGCTTGGTGAATCAAATTCCAGAAAGACATTAGGCATGATAGAACATCAAACATCAATTGAAGAATTTGGACGGAATAAGCTAGTTCAAATTATGTGCATAATGAATTGCTTTATAGAAATAAATTATGCAAGATAACTGTTTAAACTAGTGATTGGATGGTTGATAGCCTCTTTTTCGACTTTTTAGGATTGCTAAGGAAGTTGTCAAGGCATTCGATGAGGTTGATGGGATTGAGGTTGCTTGGAATCAGGTCATAATTAACGATCAGAAGCTTGTGCTGTTGACGGAAGATTTGGTAAGGTTGTATACAGAGGTCTCTTTGCTCAAATCATTGAAGCATGAAAATGGAGTGAGCACATTTTGCACATATTTGTTTTTTTTTTTTTCAGATTCAGGGTGAGAATAGTTACATTGAAACGGGAAATGGAAACAATATGGTCACAGGGAAACATCAATTCCAATTAAATAATCACCATAGTTTCATTTCAATTCATTGAAGCCCTAATCATGTATATTTAGATTTGTTCGGTTGACTACCACTACAGCAAGATGAGAAGTGATCCAGAATGGATCTCTTGTTTAATTTCCTACTTTGTTGTGGTTATGTGATGTACTTCTGAGATTCGCTGGTTGATATTTTGCTACTGTTCTTTTTCAAATTTTCAGGTTTTGACCTTTTTATGCACATCAATTGTTACACTTCACAGATACATTGTCATCAGTAAGCAAAGAGATGGTAATTCCTTGGTGATTGTTAGGATCTGGATAAATAAACCAGCAAATAGAAAGGGAACAGTTACACTGCATATTTATTTGATATGCTTATTGCTTACTGCTGTGGGATACGGTGAATGACTGTTTTGTGGGATATGGTGTTGTTTTTGGCTAATGTAGATGCTGATCATTTTTTGTGGGCCTATGATGATCAATGTGTATGTAATCCGAGGGATTTTAAGTCATATTGTGAATAGAGAGAGTTTGGTTGGACTGATGTTGGTTGTGCAAAACTCGATCACTAACCAGGCTTTGAAGTCCCTTGAAATGCAAAGCTATAAAGTCGAGGTTTCCCAAGTGTGCTCTCTTATACCATATTGCACAATTGGTATCTAAAAGTGCACTAATATGTCTTATTTTTGCACTTAATATAGTTCAGATTGCACAATTGTGTTATATAATTGCATCAATATGTGAGATGTGCTGTTAAAAGCCTATTAGCTCAAAATGGTAGAGCGATGTGCTATGCACAAAGACGCGGGTTCAAATCCCGTATAGGCTATTTATGGGTGTCTTGTTTTTGTTTTCGTTCATTATTAAGATTATAAAGTGCAAGATTAAAAGGATAAAGTGCATAAATAAAATGTTAAAGTGCACAATTATGATTATGAAGTGCATAAATAAAATAATAAAGTGCAAGAATTAAATTATGAAGTGCATAAATAAGATGTTAAAGTGCAAGAATAAAATGATGAAGTTCACAATTAAAATGATCAAGTGTAAGAATAATAATATGAAGTGCATGAATACGATTGTGGAGTGCATAATTAAGATTATGAAATGCATAAATAAAAAGATAAAGTGCAAGAATAAAATGATGAAGTGCATGGATAAGATTTTGAAGTGCACAATTAAGATTATAAAGTGCAAGAATAAAATGATGAAGTGCATGAATAAGATTTTGAAGTGCACAATTAAGATTATAAAGTGCAAGAATAAAATGATGAAGTGCATGAATAATAATATGAAGTGCAACAACTCTTTAAAAAAAACATACGAGTTGATTTTTTTTTTAAGATGCACCAGCTGAATTCATTTTTTTAAAATCCTTCTCAAGATTGTGGTTGTTTATTTCTAACTAATTTGCACTAATGTATCTTATTACAAGAGTTTTATTACAAAATTACGCAAACTATGAAAATTATACATTTTAGCCTATGCAGGAATCGAACCCACGTCTTTGCACATAAGCACATTGCTCTCCCATTGAGCTAATAGGCTTTTAAAGCTTGATAAGAGCTAATATTCAAACTAAAGGAAATTTAAGCCTCCTTATTGTGAAACCAACAGGCATTTAATCTAACAAATTGATCAAACATTAATCAATTGTATGACAACAACAAGAGCTACAAAAACATGTTTCAGCATAAACGTATGCAAATCAGAGTCAGTCAAGATAAATACTGATTTTTTGCCTCATAGCCATTCCAGGAATACTGATTCTTTGCCATCCTTGCAAGGACATGAATCCAAACAAAAAAAAATTAAAAAAATTGAAGCTAATAGCGGCACACACTTGCAGCTGCAGCAGCCTAGCTTGCAGTTGAGCAGCCTACAATTGCAGCTGCAACAGCTCGGGTCTTAATAACTACCCATGTTTAACATCTTCCCGATATATGCCAGAAGCTGCAGCAGCCTGCCCAAGCCTGATTTTTGGAGCCCACACTTGCAGCTGAGGAATCGCCTCCATTTACAGATCATGTGAAAAGGTATCGGTCAAAATTTCAAACATAATCCCAAGGACGAGAGTAGAAAATCACGCTCGGAGAAGTTCCCACCTACTGAGATACGGAGGGAAAAAAAATTGACACTTTAAGAGTTTTTTGTATCTCATTTAACCGTTTTGACAGAAGTGAGCTGCTCAAGTTTGACAAATATGATATAAATAGTTATGAAAAAAAAATGCAGCTATGAATAAGGTTAACCTTGATGCCATTAAGTTAAAGCTGGAACCTCAAATTTTAAGTGCAAAAATAAGGTTATAAAGTGCATGAATATGACTATATAGTGCATAAATAGAATTAATGAATGTGCACTTCATCCTCAATATAAAATATAAAGTGCACTTCACTCCCCTAGAATTAATAAATTGCACATCATATCTTCACTAAACTCTAAATAAGCATACATAAAACACTTGTTCATGAATCAAGCGAAACTTCATTCAGATTTTCCTATTTCTGGAACAATCAATCATTGTCCCACATATGGTAAAGAAAAATCTCAGGTAAGATACATGCTCATAGTTAGGAAAAATGGGAATCGGCTGGCAGCTGGGGATAGATTCACTTCCAAAAGACCAAGATCTAAATGCTAATGCTTTATAATGTACTCTAAACCAAATGGAACAATGGCACTTTGTGTAAGATTGTATGATTCTAACGTTGATGAAGCTGAATGGATGCTAGATGAGGAAATATCATTGAGCAACCCTTGTGGAAATAAAAACACAAGGGGCCAATCTTACAAATGAAGTATATAATATATATATATATATATATATATCATGCACTAGTTCGATAAAACACAATTATTATGAGTTGACTCGCAGAAACATAACTGACCAAAGATCCACAAGTATTTGGTGCAGGCAGAACTTGAGCAAAGTAATGCAAATGTCACAGAACGAATAGACACAAAACATTGTCGCAATAATGGAAAGTAATGCAAATGTCACAGAACAAATAGACAGTAAAAACATAAAAAAAGCTAAACACGTTCATATTACCTAAGAACATTGTCGCAATAAGGAACATCATAGTGTGCAGTTGAATATTGGGCCGAGGAAGAACGTTGGGTCCCTGAAAAACCTTACAATAGTATCTACCTTTTCAGCTGAAAGATCAGTGTTTTCTAAAAGGTAATCTTGTGGTGCCTTGGCAATAGCTTCAATTGACCCAATGGCTTGACTCAGCTGGTGAAAAAAGAGTGTATTTCATTAGTTCACAAGGTTCAACTGTGAATATGGAATCCAACACAAAAGCTAGAGAACATCAATAATTGTTTTTTTTTTTGCTCCATTATAGATAGCCCAACCAAAAATCCTTAGTTTAGCTACTCTAGGCACAACTAACCAAATGCAAGGTTACACCTGTGCAGGAAAGAGCATACAATCTCTCCGTTGAAGATCATAAATCATACGTTGTCCTCATAACAACACTATATTCCACCATAATGAAACTAGATAACACTTACACTTCTTGCTGTACAAATGGACTTGCATGAGATATCAAATTGTTGAAGGGCTAACATTGTATACACAGATTGCCTTACCTCTGTGAGAAGATGAAATCGACGACTGATCGATTGAAGATGGCGAAAAGAGAAGCAGCGAACAAACCTGAGATTGTGAGATCCCTAATTGAACGAAGCCAGAAAACCACAAATCTATACCTTCATACTTGTCAAAGGCCCTGTACCTGCAAAATCAATTCGCCACCAAAAGATCCCCAAATTCAATGACAGATGAAATCGATTCATTCAGTCATTCAATCACAGAATGCCACTCTAATTGAAGAAGGCAGTACAACTCTATAACGGAGGCTTTATTATCTCAATTCTAACGAAACCTAATCAAATAATCGCAGGGAAAGACAACCCTAAACCTGAAAATTGACATTTGACAACAGTAGAGGGGATTGAATTGAATGCATCGGAAGAGAAAACAGGTGCAGTGAAAGAAAGATGGCAAACCTGAGAGCCGATGAAGATGATTCTTTGACGGAGAAGCATATTGGTACTCAGTCAAATTCTTTGAATGGGGGCAAAACTGGGGGAGCGGAAGGACGATGCCCCTGGATCGGGAGATGAGGCTGGCATCGCAGGGAACTGCTCGGTAGGGGTGTGGTCATCGACGCTGACGGTGTGGGTTGAGAGAGGTGTTGGAGCGTCGATCGAATCGAAGGCAAGAGAAGGGTCAGGCGAGAGGAGGAAGAAGGGTTTTTTCTCATTTTCACTGTTTGAGCCCGGTTCGGTTTTTTGTTTTTTTTTTTTGTTTTAAATGGCCTGGTTCAGTTTTTTTAATGATAAACCCGCGCCAGCTAACCATTAAAAGCTCCATTTTCACTTTAAGCAAAAAAGAGGATGTGGGACTTACGCGCGCGCGCGCGCGCGCGCACACACACACACACATATATATATATATATATGCGTAAGTCCCACATCCTCTTTTTTCTTTGGGTGATCCACTTTGTTTTTTTTTTTTCAGGATCGGCTCTTCGTTTTTAAAAAAATATATATAATATTTAGGAAAACTAAAAGTTTATATGTGGTTCGTTTTAAATATTTGACAATTTCACCGAATAATGTTATTTTCATTTGTTTTCAAAATTTATCAATTTAACCGAATAATATTCTACATTCTACCGAATAATGTTATTTTATCATTTTCCCTCCAGTGTAGATGGAAATTCATCAATTCCACTGAATAATTTGTAAAAGGCTACCGAATAATGTTTTGACTTTTTTATAATAATATTTCAGATTTCACCGAATAATGCTTCCAAATTCACCATATTTCACATTCTACATAATAATGTTATTTTTTATCATTTTCCCTCCAGTTGAGATGAAAATTCATAAATCCCTTTGAATAATTTGTAAAAGGCTACTGAATAATATTTTGATTTTTTTTTAAATAATATTTCGGATTTCACCGAATAATGCTTCCAAATTCACCGAATAATGTTTCATATTTTAGAAACAAAAAATTCATAAAAAAAATACTTCGGATTTCTATGAAAAATCATCCAATATCACCGAATAATATTCAGTATCCCACCAAATAATCCTATATTGTAGTATATAGGGTTGTTACTTGAGCCGAGTAGCTCGAGCTCGGCTCGGGCTCGGCTTGGAAAAAGCTCGACTCGGGCTCGCTCGAATTAAATATGAGCCAAGTTTGAGCAGAATTCTGAGCTCGAGCTCGGCTCGAGTAGCTCGTATAGCTCATTTTATGGGTGAAATTACAGCTCCCCCTATGTTTTATTTAACCCCATGTAAATAGGTTTTATTTAACCCCTTGTAAATAGGGCGTATATCTCGTTTCGTAGGTGAAATTACAGTTCTGTCCATAGGTTTTATTTAACCTCTTCTTCTAAAGAGTATGTCAGTCGCTTTGCCTTTTGGACTCCATTCACTTTGAATCACATATCTACATTTTGTGAGTAGCTCGAGCTCGGCTCGAGAAAATGAGGCTCGAGCTCGAGCTCGGCTCGTTTGTAAACGAACCAAGCTTGAACACCCACTACTCGAGCTCGTTAGTGTAACGGCCCAGGATTATGATTCCCAGGTTACGTTTCGAGGGATAAAACCCCTCGTTAGGACCTTGCGCCCCGAGTACAGGTTGAAGGTTTCGAAACCTACTTTAATGTTTTCAAAGGGGGATTTCGTACCCAAAATCGAAGGGATCGTTGGAATCCCCGGGGAAGTCCCATGTACCTATCGTAAGTCTAAGCGTGGAAATCAGAAATAGTGCGACTAGCGGAAATAAGTGTAATACAAGAGGGTGCCACGGCAGAGCCGGGTCAAAACGGAGTCTAAAGTGAAAATCCCAAAAATGTAATCAGAGTCTGGTGAAGTCTATAACTCCAGCGCTCACTCTCCGCCGATAAAATGACCCGCGCAATAAGCAAACAACACCGATAGGATGAACATAAATAATACCTAAAAAAATTGATATGGGGCGGGATCAGATCGATGCCCACTTAACTCTGCATCCCAACCATAAGCACACATATACGCTATACCTAATAAAGATGCTTCTAGATGCATGGCGAAATATTAACACACTAACATGCTCCTAAGATCAAGTGCATAATAATAATAAGGCCTTAGCACAGAATACCAAGTGGTATATCCCTCTCCTACCTCCACCCCTTCCGACAGGCGGAGACTGGCCAGCTCGTGAATGCATTCATTCATAATAGGGCGGCACGCATGCCTAACCCGCTCCACAATAAAGCCCGCAGGCATATCATAATATAAGAAAGTACTCGATTGACTCAGGGTACCCGATGAGGCTGGGCTACCCTATGACCCTAACAAAGACTTCTAGGACTATCACAGATAACGGCCGTTCTGTTTACATACGCACAAAGAAATAGAATGCTCAACGATCGATGCAACCTAGCATGGTACTACATGGCATGCTGATCATGAATGCAAGCACCTAGTATATCATGCACCTAAGGCAGGGAATAGCTCTATTCAATCTGAGTAAGCTCCGAAGAGACTTACCTGGCGGTGCAGAACAGCAAGGCAAGCATTATAATAGATTAAAGATCACCTAGATACATATCAGAACACATATATAAGTCTACGTCTGATCATCCAAGCACTCAAGCATATCATTCAACGAGAATAGCAACCATATCGCAATCATCATTCCATCAAGTTCAACCATTCATCATATTGCCACATTCCACAAGACCATATCATTCTCATCATTCCATTCCGTCACATTCATGTATTCGCCACAGTGTATCCGCAATAATAATCCGCACATCACATATATCAAGTTTATCATATCTCGAAGCATAAATTAACGATACACAATTCTAACATTTCATCATGCCTTTATTCAATCAATCATGCCATTAGTACACACCAATCATGATATTAGTCAACCATTCACATCAATCATGCTAGTTAGTCACCAATCACATAATTCCCGAGTTAGTCCCAAAACTGCTTTAAAATCCGAATCAACTAGTTAGAAATTCCGATAATATACTTTTAAATCTCTAAGTCTCATAATATTATATTTATTTTAAATCACCATCATTATATCTTGAATCTTATAATAATGTTTTATATTTTAAAACTCACGTAATATTATACAATATTTCAAATACCATTTTCCTTTAACATTTTCATAAAGTATATTTCTAAATCCTTTAAAACCCCAACCATTCACATTTAATAAAATCATTCATTTTTAAATTACCAAAAACAACCCTTATAATTATAAGATTCCAAGACCGGCTCCTTTATTTCATAGAATCCCAAAATCGACCCTCCCCTTTTGTTAAATCCCCAAACCGAACTCATTTTTATAAAATATGCCCAAAATTCATCTTTGTTTTAAAACAACCTCAATCCGGCCCATAAAGAAAATAGGCCCAAGGAAAATCAGGCCCAAAATTCATCTCCAATTCCTCCCTTTTCAATTCTACAAACCGGAAACAGATTTTGTTTTAAAAAATAAGAGGGCCCCATATGACATGGCAATGAGGTGGGAGGAGGGGACCCACAATCATCTTCAACCCCTATTGTTGAACGAAATGAAACGGAGGGGCAACTTTCGGAAAACCGGAGGAGGAAGAGGGAAAGGGGAGGCTGCTCGCCGGCGAGGGTGGAGCTCCGGCCATCCAATCCCGACACCGAAGGCACACAATCGACAAGGAAAAAAAAGGAAAGGGGAAGGAGAGGAGTGCTCACCCAAGTCTTCTGCTTCGACGGAAATGAAGCTCGGGGAGGCGGCGTCCGGACGTGTCGGCGCCGGTTCTTCGATTGGAAGTGCCTAGGAGAGACGGGGAAGGTGAAAGGCGGAAGCTTGGATTGATAAAAGGTGGAAGAAGGAAGAATGAGCGGGATCGAACCTTACCGAGGCGAACCGGGAAAGCTGAGCACACAGGAGGCTTCGGCGATGGCTCTGGTGGCTCCTAGCTTGCTCAGGCTCGGACGTCGAGACTCGGGGATGCTCCCGAGGTTGCTGCTTCGCTCGTCAGTGCTCAGCCTCCTCTCGGAAAGCAGGGACAAGGGTCTGGTGGTGCTCGGGAGGTGCTCGGCCAAACAGGGGTGGCGCTATTGGGCTCGTGCGAAGAGGAGGGAGGAAGAGCTCGGGTGTGGGGCTCGATTTGAGTTTCCCAGTGCGAAGCAGGGCTCGGTGGCGCGTCGGGAGGTTCTGTGCTGGTGCCGGCGACCAAGGAGGAGGTGGTGTTGGGTGGTGTCGGCGGAAACATGGAGAAAGGAGGGGGCTTGACTGATTAGGTGAAATAGCCAAAGATGGGTGTTTGTTTGCAACCGAGAGTGCGAAGAGGGAGTGGATTGTGTGAAAAGTTCCGTGGGTTTTGGACTCAATTGAAAAAGGAAGTCATCTCCCTGTTGTTGTTTGCTGCTGCAATGGGACAGGGGAGTTGCAGAAGGCGGTTTGACGTTTTTCCAAAAGCGTGAAACAAGAAAGGTAGGGAAGGAGATGGGGGAGGGGTTGGTGTTGAGCTCAATTGGGAAACAAGCAAGCTGGCTGGGTTGCAGCCCTGCAAGTCAAACGGAAGGGAGGGTGTTTGCCTTGACCCAAAAAATAATACAAGAGGGTGGTGAGTGGTCCCAATAAATTATGAAATACCCAGAACAAATACTGAAACCAGCTCTCTCGGCCAGTTAGAATTTCAAAATTCCGAGGAAGGACGTCGCCATGTCAAGTTAGTTTTTTTAAAATTTTATTTTAGGTCGGGATTCCGTTCCATGAATTTTAATATCCGAGTTAGCGAGTTTTTTCCGTTAAATTCCACTCTTAATTTCATTTTTATTTTCTCTTTTCGAAAAATTAGGATTTAAAAATCCGAGCCTTTACATCATCCACCTCTAAAAACAAGTCTCGTCCCCGAGACTAAAACCAAAACCAAAACAAGGTAGGGGATGAAGTTTGAAATAGATGAGTCCAAGGATCACGTCATCGATCCCGTAAGTGCCTCATAAGTGCCCCTATGAGATTCTCACAGTATCGTCATCATGATCATAATATCCCCGATAGGTCGTAGCGAGAATGTAATATGGGCCCTTACCACATCCTTACCTCGACTTCTCGGTGATATCATAACTCGAAAAGCATTATAGCATCTCCACTAGGTCTTAGCAGGCAGTCTATAAGGGCCCCTATAAAATGTCCGTATCCACTTCGCGGGGGTGTTATAACGCAAGCTCGGGTCGGAAAAGTTTCAAAAGGTTTCCTCAATTCGAAAAAGGTTTGGTTTCAAAAACATTAATTTTTTTTTTATTATTGTTATTATTTTTTTTTTTCCGCGTTCAATTCCCAAAATCCAAGCTAGTTCGTTTTAGACATCAGTCAAATTCCTTAAATTCGACGTTAGTCAAGCAAATTCCAAATCTCGAGAGGTGGAATCATCCACCTCTAAGGCTAATCCCATATTTCCTTCCTAGGTTCCAAGTCATAATCAAATTCATTAATTCTGTTCTATCATCCTAGCAATTCCAATTCAGGGCACCATACACATAGCAATAGTACATCATAGAATTCGTATCACCCATTAATAACCAAATCATACTCATGTCAAAGGTAGTTACGTACCATAACAGATCTAGCATAGCATCATACATAGCGGGGCTCACCACATCACATCACAGAGGCTGCACACCATATGAATCAGATAATCACATCATATATACTAACTACCAAGCATCATCATCACATTTAGAGGCATCAAGTACTTCCGCACACCAGCATTTCATCGGGTTCAGGGGTAACTATGTTAGTACTAACAATTCACTATGGAACACATCAGAGACTCAGCATCCTCTATAGAATAGAACTTGCACATCACTCGGTCCCAAGTATCGCATAACCATAAGCTACATCCTCGAGAAAACATGCCTATAATTACCAACCACATTAGAACACGATCGCCACTCATCATCAACAATTCTCAAGACAAGATTAACCTCACCTAGGTCAACCAGCTCAAATTCGATTATAGTTCTAAATATCATTGCATCCCGCTTATATACAAACTCTCTAGCCTCATAACTATCCGCAAGCAAGACCAAATACCCAGTCCGACTACTAGATATCCCAACTCCCATGCCGTCAAGCCATCTAAAACCTAGCCTGCTTCGACACCCTGACCTTAAATCCTACTCGACCACCTAAAATCATATCTTAGGGTTCCCAATCGCACAATTCCCGTATTCCGACAAGCTTAACAACTCAACCGACAACCAAGACTCTCCATAAAGCACACCCTCGTCTTAGGGGTTCCCAACCAGTCCCATCTTCACCTTCTAAGAGAAATCTCAAGTCCTCGACTAAACCGCTCTCACGATTGATCTAGACACCTCTTAACAATCTTGCAGATTCTTCCTAAGCTCTCAAGACTCCGCCTAACCATCACCTCCCAAAGGGACGTATCAAATCATCTCGCTAACCTGATCATACTTCCCGCACCACTAACCACTCTTACTAACCATCCACCTCTAAGGACTCAACTCATACTGACCATCTCACACCTGTCACTCCCGACCAATTCCAACGCCGAAACTCATCTAGTGCTAACTCATAACCATGAATCAACGAGTTCCTCATCACCCGCGTCTATCCTCAATGACCAATCACAATTTCCACCTACTTGTCCCATTTCAGTTCTCATGAAACCTGAACATCCACGATTCCTCGACCGACCTATTCTAGATTCTCGTCTCAGTATATTTCCAGATTTCCTCATTCCAACCCTTACTAACCTTAACCATTCGAAAACCTCAAGTCGTCCTACTCCAGTTCCTCATCTCCTCATATTCCGGAATTTCCTCAAGCTCCTACTTCTTAACCATGACACCTTACCGTCCAAAGCTCTCTTTTACCGATCATCATTTCCGTAGAGTCCCTAGATCATCCTCATCCGAGTTTCCCAATTATCGCAACTTAGCCAACTCTCTAAAACATTCCTCCCCTAGTGTTCTCAATACTTTTATGATTTGCCAATTTCCAAACTTCATGCTCAAAATCTCCCTATCTTGACCTCAAACCCACAATCTTACGAGAAATCTCAACGACATTCTTGCCTAACTACCAGCCCTTCTTCGAGATTCATCTCACGCCCTCAAATACCTCACTAGCCAAAATAACATCCACTCACAACTCTCGATTCATTCCCTATCCTAAAATCCTCCAACAACGCATCTAGAAATTCCTTCACTAACGAATTCTCCAAGCACTACCAATCGTACATCCTAGTCCCAATTCTACGATTCCTTAGACATTCGTTAACCGACCATCCTCAATGCCACCCACAATTCGCTTCAAGACTACTTAGACACTCTCTCCCAGTATACTAACCCGTATATCAACACATCCCCTCAAGAATCCCTCCAAACCACCCTTAAGTCACTTATCCACCTCTAGAACTACACTACCCGCACACGCTATTGTCCCACACTACCTCTAACGAAGACCTTTCCCTTGAAATCTTGCCATACTACTCTATTCCTCACCGAAGACCTACTTGGAAGCTCAATTACACTCAATATCTGACAAGTCCTAACTCACTCGGCTCTTCTCAAGCTGATGCACCCTTCCTACACCTCATCTCACACAACCAATGACCAACTCGAAGACCTCAATCTACCTGTCATTTGCCGATCCATCTCACCAAGGAATCAATCGACTCATGCCCAAGAAGAAAACACCACCACCTATATAACCCATAACCGGTTTACTAGCATGTCAGTACACGTACTCAAGCATAATGATACATCATCACAAGGACAAGTTAGTCAGGTAATCATTCATTACTAGTTCAGCTCATCAAGTATTAACACATCGAATTAAGTCAGTTCTAGGCCCCATCGCACAACGCTAATTCCGATTGATGTAGAAGAGTCCACGATTGAATGAAGAACGCCTTTCCTTGAGTCATCTAGGAGGATTACGTCTGCAACCGCCATCTTCAGAAGGCGTTCGTCCTTTGGTGACGTTGATCCTAGGATCCACGGGCTCAACGCGCTTCTGTTACGCCACTCTGACACCATTTGATCGCTCACTTTCTCATCTATGTCGATGTCCATCTGGGGATCGCGAGGGGTTAGAAGTCATGAAGATAGGGGAGGGAAGGGAGGACAACACGACATCCTTAAGGATTCAGACATAGACCAGGACTAGAGATGACGAGACTTAAGACAAGACACAGACTCGAGAGTTACAACAATCCCCTTAAGATATTCTATAAGGTTAGAGGTGCACATGGCAATCACAAAATATTTCAATCATATCATTCCACACTATCATGTACCTATTAAAGGAATAGCGTCCTATGCATCCATAACATTTCCCATAATCAACTTTACATGCACACGGGAGAGGCTAAAACTGATCATCTCATGCACTAATCATGCTTGACATATTAATATCATGTATGCACAAACCGACAATAGACATATGCAGCATAAGTTATACATGACATAGCGAGCATTATAGGATATCCTACATGTATTATTCATTACTCATTTTAAGTGTACACATAAGCAGCTCAAAAAATGTGGGTTCAAGGTAAACATGATAAGACGCACTTTAATAAACATGTCAGGGGATAGAGTGAAGTCATTTTGGCATAGCAACTATCACGTTAAATACAACCATGTACATGTAGTATGACAAGTATGTCACATAATTGCATGATGGTCTATAATTAGGAGATATATATCCTACATGATACTACCAACACTCATTAAGCAAGTATATAGTCAACGAGGTTCAATTTGATCAACATAACATGCTGAGGAATTCATCTCATATATTGACCATACAACGAGGGTTGACCACACTATCATGAACCTGATTCATGGGAAGACAAAAATCATGGAAATTCATAAACGCGACACATATACTCATTCACAATTGCAATCATGCAAGATATCAGACAAGTCATGTTGAAATATATCAATCCATTATGTCATGCAATCACAAGGTGGGCTACTATCATAACCTAACAGAATTCTCCAAGGGCAATCACTGACTCATCCCCCCGTTTCCCGTGGGACACTAGTATGACTCGCTCGGTAGGACACAATGACGTTCACGTTGTTCCCGAGAGATGAGGATAAACTCGTGTTTAGACTCCTATGGAAAGAAGACATGGTTGACCATTACGAGGATCAAAGGGGTGACTCCATGAGACAACTCACTCCTAACTCGAAACTACTTCAGTCATCACTCACACTAACATACTCAAGTAATCCTCACATCCGACATGATTTTTGAAGGTAATTAGATGACCAACCCGAATTTCCGTGGGAGACACCAACCTCTAGTACAAGACTCGGTAGAAGCATAGATGGTGGGATACCAGACAGGACTCGAAACGGGGTGAGCGGGTGCTCTTTGACCCTTGCTAACATGCCTAAATATTTTGGTGTGACGGATGACGAAGTCAGAATCATCAAAGGGTTTGAATTAAGGAAGTTCCATTCCGACAAGACAGGAATTCCAATGACATAAGAACGAGGTACTCTCCCGCTATCCCGTTTGCACAGTTATTCAATACATGATTCAAGTCAAGACATATTGATTAGTTCTCTATCTTAAGCAAAGCAGCACTCAACATTTAAGCAATAATCGGGGTTAATACGATCCTCTTCGAGGAGGATCGCCCTCAGGCCCAGTTGGATATAATGCATATAATAATAGAGACGATCTATGCCGTCCTTCGAGGGACGGCTGACCGGAGGGGCAAATACCTCACGGCCTCCTAAGCCAAGCTACTCCAACCCTCGGGCTCCTTGGAGTCTTCAAACCCTATCTGTAAAAGAAATCTAGTATTTTGCCTACCCATTCCCAACTACATCCAATAGGGATGGTCTAGCGCCTTTATTATCCCGTCGTTTGCCTTTGTTTGATTACCGAATTTATTGAGTCAAGTTCATATTTAGTCCATTTGAGTTAGCCATATTAAATTCATTTTGGCCTTTCTAAAACATTTTTGAAAAACCATTTGAAAACCTTGGGCCATTTCAAAACCACTTCAACCTATCATACTCGGTTTGCATAACCTCAGCTCTGATACCCCTTTCTTACGGCCCAGGATTATGATTCCCAGGTTACGTTTCGAGGGATAAAACCCCTCGTTAGGACCTTGCGCCCCGAGTACAGGTTGAAGGTTTCGAAACCTACTTTAATGTTTTCAAAGGGGGATTTCGTACCCAAAATCGAAGGGATCGTTGGAATCCCCGGGGAAGTCCCATGTACCTGTCGTAAGTCTAAGCGTGGAAATCAGAAATAGTGCGACTAGCGGAAATAAGTGTAATACAAGAGGGTGCCACGGCAGAGCCGGGTCAAAACGGAGTCTAAAGTGAAAATCCCAAAAATGTAATCAGAGTCTGGTGAAGTCTATAACTCCAGCGCTCACTCTCCGCCGATAAAATGACCCGCGCAATAAGCAAACAACACCGATAGGATGAACATAAATAATACCTAAAAAAATTGATATGGGGCGGGATCAGATCGATGCCCACTTAACTCTGCATCCCAACCATAAGCACACATATACGCTATACCTAATAAAGATGCTTCTAGATGCATGGCGAAATATTAACACACTAACATGCTCCTAAGATCAAGTGCATAATAATAATAAGGCCTTAGCACAGAATACCAAGTGGTATATCCCTCTCCTACCTCCACCCCTTCCGACAGGCGGAGACTGGCCAGCTCGTGAATGCATTCATTCATAATAGGGCGGCACGCATGCCTAACCCGCTCCACAATAAAGCCCGCAGGCATATCATAATATAAGAAAGTACTCGATTGACTCAGGGTACCCGATGAGGCTGGGCTACCCTATGACCCTAACAAAGACTTCTAGGACTATCACAGATAACGGCCGTTCTGTTTACATACGCACAAAGAAATAGAATGCTCAACGATCGATGCAACCTAGCATGGTACTACATGGCATGCTGATCATGAATGCAAGCACCTAGTATATCATGCACCTAAGGCAGGGAATAGCTCTATTCAATCTGAGTAAGCTCCGAAGAGACTTACCTGGCGGTGCAGAACAGCAAGGCAAGCATTATAATAGATTAAAGATCACCTAGATACATATCAGAACACATATATAAGTCTACGTCTGATCATCCAAGCACTCAAGCATATCATTCAACGAGAATAGCAACCATATCGCAATCATCATTCCATCAAGTTCAACCATTCATCATATTGCCACATTCCACAAGACCATATCATTCTCATCATTCCATTCCGTCACATTCATGTATTCGCCACAGTGTATCCGCAATAATAATCCGCACATCACATATATCAAGTTTATCATATCTCGAAGCATAAATTAACGATACACAATTCTAACATTTCATCATGCCTTTATTCAATCAATCATGCCATTAGTACACACCAATCATGATATTAGTCAACCATTCACATCAATCATGCTAGTTAGTCACCAATCACATAATTCCCGAGTTAGTCCCAAAACTGCTTTAAAATCCGAATCAACTAGTTAGAAATTCCGATAATATACTTTTAAATCTCTAAGTCTCATAATATTATATTTATTTTAAATCACCATCATTATATCTTGAATCTTATAATAATGTTTTATATTTTAAAACTCACGTAATATTATACAATATTTCAAATACCATTTTCCTTTAACATTTTCATAAAGTATATTTCTAAATCCTTTAAAACCCCAACCATTCACATTTAATAAAATCATTCATTTTTAAATTACCAAAAACAACCCTTATAATTATAAGATTCCAAGACCGGCTCCTTTATTTCATAGAATCCCAAAATCGACCCTCCCCTTTTGTTAAATCCCCAAACCGAACTCATTTTTATAAAATATGCCCAAAATTCATCTTTGTTTTAAAACAACCTCAATCCGGCCCATAAAGAAAATAGGCCCAAGGAAAATCAGGCCCAAAATTCATCTCCAATTCCTCCCTTTTCAATTCTACAAACCGGAAACAGATTTTGTTTTAAAAAATAAGAGGGCCCCATATGACATGGCAATGAGGTGGGAGGAGGGGACCCACAATCATCTTCAACCCCTATTGTTGAACGAAATGAAACGGAGGGGCAACTTTCGGAAAACCGGAGGAGGAAGAGGGAAAGGGGAGGCTGCTCGCCGGCGAGGGTGGAGCTCCGGCCATCCAATCCCGACACCGAAGGCACACAATCGACAAGGAAAAAAAAGGAAAGGGGAAGGAGAGGAGTGCTCACCCAAGTCTTCTGCTTCGACGGAAATGAAGCTCGGGGAGGCGGCGTCCGGACGTGTCGGCGCCGGTTCTTCGATTGGAAGTGCCTAGGAGAGACGGGGAAGGTGAAAGGCGGAAGCTTGGATTGATAAAAGGTGGAAGAAGGAAGAATGAGCGGGATCGAACCTTACCGAGGCGAACCGGGAAAGCTGAGCACACAGGAGGCTTCGGCGATGGCTCTGGTGGCTCCTAGCTTGCTCAGGCTCGGACGTCGAGACTCGGGGATGCTCCCGAGGTTGCTGCTTCGCTCGTCAGTGCTCAGCCTCCTCTCGGAAAGCAGGGACAAGGGTCTGGTGGTGCTCGGGAGGTGCTCGGCCAAACAGGGGTGGCGCTATTGGGCTCGTGCGAAGAGGAGGGAGGAAGAGCTCGGGTGTGGGGCTCGATTTGAGTTTCCCAGTGCGAAGCAGGGCTCGGTGGCGCGTCGGGAGGTTCTGTGCTGGTGCCGGCGACCAAGGAGGAGGTGGTGTTGGGTGGTGTCGGCGGAAACATGGAGAAAGGAGGGGGCTTGACTGATTAGGTGAAATAGCCAAAGATGGGTGTTTGTTTGCAACCGAGAGTGCGAAGAGGGAGTGGATTGTGTGAAAAGTTCCGTGGGTTTTGGACTCAATTGAAAAAGGAAGTCATCTCCCTGTTGTTGTTTGCTGCTGCAATGGGACAGGGGAGTTGCAGAAGGCGGTTTGACGTTTTTCCAAAAGCGTGAAACAAGAAAGGTAGGGAAGGAGATGGGGGAGGGGTTGGTGTTGAGCTCAATTGGGAAACAAGCAAGCTGGCTGGGTTGCAGCCCTGCAAGTCAAACGGAAGGGAGGGTGTTTGCCTTGACCCAAAAAATAATACAAGAGGGTGGTGAGTGGTCCCAATAAATTATGAAATACCCAGAACAAATACTGAAACCAGCTCTCTCGGCCAGTTAGAATTTCAAAATTCCGAGGAAGGACGTCGCCATGTCAAGTTAGTTTTTTTAAAATTTTATTTTAGGTCGGGATTCCGTTCCATGAATTTTAATATCCGAGTTAGCGAGTTTTTTCCGTTAAATTCCACTCTTAATTTCATTTTTATTTTCTCTTTTCGAAAAATTAGGATTTAAAAATCCGAGCCTTTACAGTTAGCTCGTATATATCCCACCGAATAATCTTCAAATTGCTAGTTTCCCATTTCATGAGTTCATCGGAGACCAGGACGCCGCCACCACTCGCACTTGAAAGAAGGGACCACTGTCGATGCCATCGAACCCACAAACACCGTTGGAGCCGTCAGAGCCAAATAAACCCTTCGCCGCCTACCCAGTGCGAAATCTAACCGTGAGGGGACTCCGGAGATTTGGTGGCAGGTCCGAATCCGCCTCGCCTTGCCCTCGATTCTTCGGGAGCAACACTCTTCGCTGCTAGACGAATCTACATTGACTGACGGCCTCGCCTTGCCCTTGATTCACCCTGAACAACGACCCCTTGCCGCCGATATCAAATTGAAGAATGTGGCCAATCGATGGAAGAAGAAGACGAACTGCAGAGGAGGGCGTGGACCTCCACCTTGCTTGGGATCGTCTCCGCCTCATCTCGCCTCACCGCTGCATCGCCTCCTCGCCTCCGCCGCTTCCCTCCCCGCCGAATGTCCTCCTCGTCTCTGCCTCGAATGGGCGCTTCTCGGCTCCAGGGTCAACCGACGATGAGGAAGAAAGCAATTTGGGCTCGCCTCTTGACCTCCGGCTCGCCTCCCCGCCGAATCCTCCTCCCCTCTGCTCCGAATGGGCGCTCCTCTGCTCCAACCGGCATTGGCCTCTCAAATGAAGAAGAAGATGATAAATAGGAATTTAGGGTTTCTTTCGCCACATCACACGCACCGGTTCAAGCGTTGAGCATTAGTTTTTTATTTTTTATGTTTTAATTTCCGAGCCACGTGTCTCCATCGTATGTATGCATTTAATTTCAATTAAAGGCCCATATTTGTGGATAAGGTACACCGTAAGGCTTGTGAACAATAGATCCATACTATATATATATATATATATATATATATATATATATATATATATATATATATATATATATATATATATATATATATATATATATATATATATATATATATATATATATATATATAGGGTTGGGTTCGGGTACACACAGCTCCAAAAGTGAGAAGGAAATAATCAATTTGATTGATCCAAGAATGAATATGATTGGTCCACGTCAATTAAAAATTCTGAAAAAAAGTTGACACGCTGGCACTCAAATTGTCCATTCTCACGCGTGCTTGCCAGTCCCACTCACACAGAGGGAGCTCTCGGCGCGTGACCACCACACGCCCGTATTAACCCCTTCATAAAAAGCAACCACTGCACCAAACAGCTATTGCCACTGCACCATGAGAGTTTCCTTGGCATAATAAGCAATATATGATACGAGTATATATTAAGATAAATTAACCTGTAATTAACCAACAAATAATTTAACGCCCTTTAATTTCATTCCTTTGTTGCAATCAACGCCCATAAAAATTACACATCAATAATTAAAATGTTCCCACCGTAATTTATTAATTATTGTTGAACTACACCCGGTGAACCAAATCTAATGAACCATACCTAGTGAACCACACCAAGTGAACCAAATTCAGTGAACCACACCAAGTGAACCGAATCCAGTGAACCACACCTAGTGACTGAACCAACATCTATTTAGTCACTGAACCAACCTCTATTTAGTCACCGAACCAACATCTATTTAGTCACTGAACCAACCCCTATTTAGTTACTAAACCAACCTCTATTTAGTCACCGAACCAACATCTATTTAATCACTGAATCAACCTCTATTAAGTCACTGAACCAACCTCTATTTAGTCACCGAACCAACATCTATTTAGTCACTGAACCAACCTCTATTAAGTCACTGAACCGGCCAACCTCTATTTAGTCACCGAACCAACATCTATTTAGTCACTGAACCCACCTCTATTAAGTCACTGAACCAACCTATTTACTTATTGAACCAACCTATATTTACTCACTGAACCAACCTCTATTAAGTCACTGAACCAACCTATTTACTTATTGAACCAACCTCTATTTAGTCACTGAACCAACCTATTTACTCTTTGAACCCACCTCTATTTAGTCATTGAACCAACATATTTACTCACTGAACCAACCTCTATTTAGTCACCGAACCAACCTCTATTTAGTCATTGGACCAACCTCTATTAAGTTACTGAACCAACCTATTTACTCACTGAACTACTTGGTATTAAAACTCTGAACCACTTGGTATTAAAACCCCGAACCACTTAGTTTAAAATCCTGAATCACTTGAAATAAGAACCCTGAACCTTTTGGTATAAAACCCTGAACCACTTAGTATTAAAACCCTGAACCACTTAACATTTATTTCAATTAAACATAGTCAAAAAAAAAAAATGTCATGTGGTAGAATTCGATAGTTAGACCATTGGACATCATCACCAAAAGGTCATAATAGTCGTAATAACTACTCCCTCCGTTTCCTTTTAATTGACTTTTTACTATTCATGCACGTTTTTTAAGGTGTGAAAAACTATATGAAATAATAATTTTTTTAAATATTTTTTTCGACAATCTCATACTTATTGATGATAAGTATAATATTATTAAAAAAATATTTTTAAAATATTAATATTTAATATAGTTTTTATCGTTATAAAACTACGTGCATGACTTGAAAAAGTCATTTAAAAGGAAACGGAGGGAGTAATTAAGTCTCGAAAACACCAAAAAAAAACTAATTATGTCTCGATCCTAGCAAAAAAAAAAATTAAAAAAAATAAAAACTCTTGATCGATCACCTATGCAGCACCTTGGAGATGGAGGCGTACAAATCAATCGATTTGGAGAAATTCTTTCCTTTGAACTATTAATCCTCCCCCAAATACTTTGGACCACAAACAGACATCACGATCCCGATCCCAAATAGCTTCTTGCTCTTATTTCTCTTCAAATCCTTCTTCATCGTTTGAATTTCGCTCTCTTCTAGTTTCAATTTGCACTCAACGATCTCCGCCAACATCCGTTCAATCCTTGCCAATTCGCACTAGTACGCCTTCAGTAGCAAGCTATCCACGCCCCCGACGCCGATGATCACCGGCGTCAGCCCGCTCCCCCATGCCACCGCCCTCAATATCTCCGCTAACACCGACCGGAACTTCTCCTTATCAATCGATCCGCTCTCCTCGACATCATACTTGGGAGGATATAACTTCAAGCCCAGCGTCATCCTCCGTCTTCATTGAGAGAGATCAAAAGACAAAGCGAGTGTGAGAAAGTCAGGATGCGGTGTGCTTGAGGACAGGAGGAAGAAGCTTCGTTTGATTGAAGAAATTAGAGAAGCGCGTGAGCGTGTTTTTTTCTCTTTAAAATTTAGATCAATATCCAGCAATCAAATTGTTTTTTTTCTTCTTACCGGATTAATTTATTCTATCTTAAACCCTCCCCTATAACAGAGGGAATTTTTTTTTTCAAAATATTCACAAAAAAATAAATATTTACCAAAAAATTCACGCTTTTAAAGTATTTACCAAAATATTCATTTTTGTCAGGGCAATCAGAAAAACGCGGGATGAAACCGCGTTTTATGTATAAAATATAATTTCGGTTTAAAGGAAAAGCGGATGAAAAAATAAATAAAAGAAATGCGGTCTTAAACTGCGTCTTATAGCTAAAAAAAAATAACCCACAATTAATAAATTATTTAACAAATTTAATAATTAAAAAAAAAAGATAAACCGCGGTTTATGTGTAAATCACATCATTGCGCTCCCATGGCTGCCAGAACTACCACTGTTGTGCTGGCCTCTCCCATGGCTGCAGGCGCTAAAGGCGGTCCCATCCTCTTCCCTTCTAAACCAGGGAGGGCCATCGAAGGCAAGGTCTCGGTCAGCCATTGCCGCTGTCGATCCCACTATGCTCCCACCGATTGCGCGCAACCACTGTCGCCTTCGTTGCGCCACTAGAGGTCAGCCTCAGCCTGAGGCGGCCCTGGACACAAGAAAGAGGGAGATCGAAGTGAGGCGGCGGCGACAGTGGATGGGAGGAGTCGTGGATGCCGTTGGAGCGCAAGGGAAGAAAGTGACGGAATTCGATTTACACATAAACCGCGGTTAATCTTTTTTTTTTAATTATTAAATTTGTCAAATAATTTTTTAAGGAGCTTACTATTTTCACAGTAATTATCTCGCATTTTACACAGTTCGCAACCGCGCATTGCGAGTGCGCGGATCTGCGCACTCGCAATGCGCGGTTGCACTCATTTTTTTTTTCCAGGTCGATGCCCAATTGCCCATCGTTCCAATGTGTTTGCCCAAGTCAGATCCAAGCCTAGATCTCAGAAATACGCCTCCATCGACCTCCAGAACTTCATACAAACCAGATCCAATTCCAACCCTAAGAAAAAAGTCAAGCCAAATCGAAGGGGAAACAAAAAGAATGTGCAAAATCCAATCACAATTCCTCTCTCTCTGCCTCGTATTCGCATGTCACTAGTACATATGTAGTCATTTATGACTTTTAGAAGATGACGTTTTTAATAAAATGCCATTAAAAATACCTTTAATGACGTTTAAATAGAAAAACACCATGAAATTGTAGAATATAATTTTTCTATGGCGTTTGCAAAACCCCATGAAAATTATGGCGTTTATAAAATGCCGTGTTATTAGTGTGCAAATTATAAAGTAGATTTTACGGCGTTTTCGAAATGCCATGACATTGATGGCGTTTTGAAAACGCCAAAAAATAAGCGGATCTTTTTCCGCTAAAAATTTGGACAAATTTTAAACATCCGAAAAAACGTACTCCCTAATACTTATCTCTTCTTTCTCTCGACTCTCTCTCTAAAACCCTAGATCCAAATTCAACTCTCCGTCTCTCTCACCTCACCTCCAAAAAATCAAATTTGAGTCTCAATCTGATGCCCTTGACAACTTGGGTCTCTCCTCATCTCTTCTAAACTTCCCCCGTCTGTTGCCCAAGTTGTATGAGGCTGAAACTCACCTCACGTACGGTTCGAAGACCGAGCCCCATCCTAGTAGTACTGGTGCGGCGAAATCGTCCTCTCTTCGTTGCTTGAGGTCGGTTACTCTCCATTTTAGATGTCAACCGTTCACGAGTCGTTCTTCGATCTATCAAGGTTTTCGCCTCTGTTTTTGCCTACCCGGCAAGTCGATTTTTTCCTAAATTAGGGCATATGTTGTTTATGCTTTATGGTATTAAAGATTAAGTTTTGATTGTTGCAATTGCTGGTAAAGATTTAGGGGGAATTGTTTCATTCCAAAGGTTTAGGTTTTCTAAGGTTAATTTCTGTAGATGTTTTGGATTTTTTATTTGAGTTTTCATCGATTGAGCAGATTTAGGGGGAATTATTTCAGTTGCTCTTAAGACCAATTCGATTGATAACTCCTTTGTTTAATAATAAAACATCTTGCTGATTGATGGATGTTTAATAATAAAACATCTTGCTCTTAAGACCAATTCGATTGAACAGATTTAGGGGGAATTATTTCAGGTGTCCAAAGAAGTTTATTAAAAGATTTAAGCACATGTCTTCACTTTAAGGGAAGGGAAAAAACAATTGCTAAATTTGAGGTGTTCCAAGGAATTTGAATTAGCAAAAGGAGATTCTCTTAGTGCATAATAAGTCCGGTCTTTGTCTTGCAGGTAACATTTAAGCTTTTGATATACCGAAGATATTACTTTGATACCGATATCCCTTCGAGCACAATGGTAAAATTATACATTTATCAGCTAGGATACAAACAAGTTAATTCCTGCATATCAAATTGGTCTAAATGTCTATCTATTTGATTGCTTTTTTTACTTCTTTTCATGATGCTGATTATCTATTTTCGTATCAGCAAAGAGGATGATCCTTCTTACACTCATCGTCCTTTATGAAATATAGTGTGTTGTTAAATAAAATCATTTATGATTACAATCCTAGGTTGTATTATTAAGTTTTGTGTTCTATAGCTAATTTGTTGTACTTTAATTCTACTGGGTTATTAGACATTGTAAGAAACTGAACATATGTTGGGATGGAATTGAGATGATGTATTTGCATTGTTGCAGTTCAACACCCACTTGTATCTTGTAAATGTTGTGAACTTAAGGTATGAAATGATGTCTTTAATGCAAGTGCTTTAGATTTATAATCCATTTATCTATATTAATCATATTACTCTGGACTTTTGGAAAAGAATATGAATGTTTCTAATCTTTTCTGCATAAGAAGTGCTTATACAAATCACCTTCTCTTATACCCATCCGATTCCTTTATTACCTCCTCTTTCTTTCCTGCATGCATCCATTTTTCAGTCATAAAATTTCCTTTTCGTGCATTACTTGACTTCCATAGTTTATGTCCATTTTATTCTCTCTAACACATTCTATGCATTCATGTTGAACACGTTACTTTTGAAAAATACACATATCTTTGTATAAAGGTGGAAACGAATGGATCTTTTGTTTGATAAAGAACATGGAAATGGATTCATTGGTTTCTAATAACTTGATCATTGTTTGTGTTTTGAGATGCATTTCAAATTTAAATATAGCTACATTCTATTAATCTGAATGGTTTATGGTAACTTAGTAAATTATCATTTATAAACTCATATCTCCAACACGTTTATACTTGAAACTCTTAGATATAATTCATTTTTTCATTGTATGTGTAGGCTTTGCTCGTGAACATTGTCATCCTCTACTGCATCCAGGTCTACTTGTTGTTTTATTCCTCTTTTTCCTTTGACCTTTCTAGTTGCTTTTTATTAGAAAAAAAAACATTAAACTGGATCAATGATTGCATGTAAAAAATGGAGTAGATTTGCTAGTTTATTCGAAAAAAACATTACCTTTCAAGTTGCCTAATACTTCTTGTTATATATTAGTGCTAACTATAATCCATTTTAGTTTTGCCTAGTACATATTTGCTAGCTATATATTATTGTATTAGACAAATAGGCAAATAGTATAGTCTAGTTATAATTTGCCTATTTTTTCTTGCCAACTATATCTGTTTTAGTTTACATGTATACACATAGTTTTGTGATCATGTTGCAGGTGAACAACAAAGAGTTGAAGATTTTTTTTCATAGGATTCTTTAAGTTGTCACAAGCATGTAGCTGGCTAATTTTGCATATTATTTTGTAAAGTTATTATAATAGAATTGAACCATTTTTTTTATGTCCTTAACTGTTTAAGTATATGTATTTAGAAGGGAGGTCTTGGCTTTGAACTTTGAATATATGTTACTCAAGTAATAATGTAATTAACTTATTTAATAATTATCAGATTAGTTGTGTAATGCAATATGATTACCTTTTTTTTTAATACATAAAATTCCATGGCGTTTAAAAAATGTCATGGAATTGAGCTTTACCCCAGATTTTTAAAAACAACCATGGCGTTTGATAAACGCCATAGATTTAAGCTTTACTTGGATTTTTGAAAACAACCATGGCGTTTAATAAACGCCATTAATGTGACTTTCAATGGGGTTTAGGAAATGCCATAAAATATTAGGCAAAAGCATGACACGGGCTTCAACGGTGTTTGGGCATGGCGTTTTAAAACGCAATGTTAAGGTTTTTATAGCGTTTTTCAAACGTCGTGAAAGGGTGTATTTGTACTAGTGGATTGCGGATCGGGCGATTCAAACGAACTCGGGCGGCGGTGGAGGCGGCGGGGCCAAGGGGACAGTGGAGTGGGAGGAGCGGTGGAAGAACTTCAATTTGAACCTTCCATGGCTGCCCATGGCTTTGAGTTTTTCCGGTAGAATCGAGGTGGAATTGAAATCCATGTCTCATGTATTTGAGAGGGAGAGAGGGGGTGGAGTAGTTGAAGATTTATGGGGCTGTTAATAGTGGACTTTTGGAGAGGGGTGTCGTAGAGTAGATGAAGATTCATGAAACAGTATGAAATCGAAATCAAGGTCACGAAATGACGGGGAAGGAGGAAGTACAGTGGATCTGAAGAAGACGGCAACTGCGTAGTGCGCGTACGCACACCCTGTTGGCGGGCCCACCATCTCGCACTCGCTCTACGCAATCGGAGTTCTCCACCGTGTAACCGACGATAAATTAACCGTGTATATAGCAATACTGTTTATTAATTGGGGTGATTTTTTTACCTATAAGACACGGTTTAAGACCGCGTTTCTTTTATTTATTTTTTCATCCATTTTCTTTCAAACCGAAATTATATTTTATACATAAAATGCAGTTTCATCCCGCGTTTTTCTGATTGTCCTGACAAAAATTAATATTTTGGTAAATATTTTTAAAGTGTGAATTTTTTGGCAAATATTTTTTTTTTGAATATTTCGGAAAAATTTTTTCAACAAAGGTACAGGCAGTGGCAGAGCCAAGGGGGTGCTTGAGCACCCCGGCGGAAAAAAAAAAAAAAAAAAATAGTTTTTTTTAATATATTTAGTATTTTTAAGTTAATATAAGATATTTAAATGGTACATGAGACAAGAGTGGTAACTAGCTCAAGTGGTAAATGAAAGAAGGAAGAAAATATAGAATCAAAAAGGTCTTGGGTTCAAATCCCAACTCTTTCACTTTTTATTTATTTTACCATATCATTAATTCTTTTTGATTTCTCTATATTTTTTTTTGCTTTTATTAACTATTTCATTAAAAGAATGTCATATTTATGTTTAAATTATACATTTAACCTTTTCTTTCAATATTGTTTTAAAAGTAATTTTTTGTGATTTTTTCGTATATTTTTTGTTTCTCTTCTATTTTTTTTTGTTATTACTCTCAACTATTTAAATACAAAAAAAAAACCTTTTAAAAAATCAAAATTTTAGTAATTTTTGAATATTTTCTTTGAAAAAATATTCTTAATAAGTATACAGAAAAACAAATATTTCATGGAATTTTTTTAGCACCCCTGGCCGAAAATCCTGACTCCGCCACTGGTACAGGTAACCGACTTTTCAAAGTGATAGAGTTGATCGATACGTGGTGGGCGTAGATTCCACAATTAAGTCTGGTTGACTGCTTGTTAATTTGCTTAATCAGTTTCTCCTTTGCTGTCCATTGATTTTTTTTTTTTGAGGAAATTGGTGGAGTATACCTTTTCAAGTTTTTTATAACTAATTGTACTCTCAATTTTGTTTTAGGTAATTGTACTTTTTTAAAGGTGGATATTACATATTTACCCTTATAATTAATTTTTAGCCTTTTCAATTTTTATCTTTTTTTTTAAATATTGATGAGGAAGATATTTTTAACAAATCAAATTTTATTCTAAATTTTTTTTATCTTTTTTTAAAAAGATTGGTGGATGGAGATATTTTAACAAACTTTATCCTTTTAAAAACTATCCAGTTAGATTACTGCAGACGGATTAGTGGAGGAAGGGATTACTTTCGCTGGAGAATTTTCTAGGGTACAACTTCAAGAATTTTCTAGGTTACCGGTAACATACGTTACTCTTCAAATGATTTGATTACAATCATTTATCGATCAATTCTAACCTAAATTATTGTGTGTGAATTTCTTTTCATAACTTGTATCCAAGTTTAAAATAATTGCTTTAGATTCCTGTACTCCATTGAATTGCCAAGCACCATCTTCCAACTCTCAATGTCCATTGTAGTATACCGTAAGAACAATTGCATCCATCCTGTCCAAGATATAAAAAAGCCAATTACGTTCCACATACAATCCAACGATATATTACAATAAAAGTTAACATTACATTAATCATTCATGTAATACAATAATATTCATGTAATACAATGCCATGAGTTAATTACTTACAAGAAATCACACTCTTGTAATACAATAATATTCATGTAATCAATTCCTGTAATGAATGAAATCTTCTACCCATTACTATACTCACATTTGTCTTGTAGAATTGTATTACAAAAAATCACTATAATCAACTATAACCAACAAAAGTAGCATACAATTCCTGTAAAGAATGATTTACTGTAATGAACGAATTCTTGTACCCATTACTATAACCAACTATAATAGCATACAATTATTGTAATGAACGAATTCTTGTACCCATTACTATAACCAACTACAATAGCATACAATTATTGTAATAAATGATTTCCTGTAATTAGCGAATTCTGGTAAAGACAGGTATCAATTAAAGTAACATACCATTATTGTAAAAATAGATAACGATCATTGTAACCTAAATTATTGTCCCTCTTAACAAGAAGCGAATACATTATCCGTCAGTACGTTATCGATTCCCTGAAGCTTTCATCTACCCTACATCTTCGTTCTTTCATCTACTCTACATTGGTTCTTTTTTTAAAATCACAAACAGTGATGACGAGTTTTTGTGTATGTATCGGGGCGCCTAACTCCCGTGGTTGAATTAGGGTTCTCAAATTAGAATTTACTATACCATGGAAGTTACAGTGACAATCACATAAACAAATAAAACAAATTTACCTACCTTCAATGTCTTCGCAATCAGCGTGCTTCAAGAAAGATACAATAGGATGAGCGTCACTTAATTGAAGAGAGGAAAGAAAAAGAACGAGCGTTGATCGAATGGGATGAGCATTAATGGAATTAGAATTAAGAATTAATTAGAGATTCTACGTTTAGTTGCTACAATCAAATCAGGGGCAAATATGTCATAATAAAAATAAAATCTTCAAGGGTACATTTACCCAAAAAAAACTTGAAAAGGGTATAACTACCCATTTTCGCCTTTTTTTTTTACTTGGTAGAAAAGGTAGGCTGTCCTTTGTTAGTTGTACGTATTCTAAAAGCGGTAGAAATCGAAAACCTCTCCCAATAGAAAACCCTCCACCTTCTTGTGAATCCTAGCCCGAATCCACCCCCCCCGATCCCCCTCATGTCAAACCAGATCTAATCCAACATCAACGACGCCAACCAAATCTGAAAATCAAAAGCCCTAAGAGCTCGTTTGTTTTTAGAGGAGAGAATGGAAAGGAAATGAATTAAATTTTACATACATAGAAAATGTATATGATAATTTTTTTTTTTTGAGTCTAAAAGAGGGGATAAATGAGATTATTAGAGCATCCTAGGGGAAATAGTTACCCTCCAAAAAATTAGGGTATGAAATATGGAGAAAGACAACAAATTTTATGTGAAAATGGGGGAATGAGAGTAATGCTTAAAATAATGACTAATGAATCTTAATTTAAATATAGACTAGATTCATTAAAGGTAAACATACCTTTCTCTAGCAATAGAACAAACGGGGGGTAAATCTTTTTTTTTTTTGTGGCAAAACGTGGGCAGGGCAGAGACCCACACTCCCGAAGGGAGTAAACTTAAAATAAAATGAAAGGGGTTAACCCCAAAGTACAGGCGGGGCAAGAGAGTCCCCTGAGAGTCCTTGTTCAAAATAATCGCCACAGAATCCGGCGACCTATCCAGGGAACTAACACCAAAAGGGAGAGACAAAGCAAAAAGAGCAAGAGCATTAGCAAGCCCATTGCTCTCATGAAAGATATCCGAACTAACCGGGTCCTACTGATGAAGCTTTGGCACCGCCGTACCAAGCTAGCGCAAGGGTGAGTCGGCTTCACCCCCTTCTCTATCATCCTCACAGAAACCTCTGAGTCGGTCTCGCACGCAACCTTCCTATAACCATGGTTCCAAGCCAATTCGAGACCCTCGATGATTCCCCAAAGTTCTGCTGCCACCGCCGACCATGATCCAATGTTATGGGCGAACCCAATCAGCAAGTCGCCTTCGGCGTTCCGAATGGCACCACCGGCTGACGCATGTCCCGTCCTCTTGACAGCCCCATCTGAGTTAAGTTTCACCCAGTCCTTATCCGGTTTCTCCCAGCCAACCCAAATGTTGGATCTCTCTATCGTGTCTTGTTGTCGTAGCAGTCTCGACCTAGCTTACCCATGCTCCTAAGCCATGGTGCGACCGAGCTGGGGGGGGGGGGGGGAGAGGCTGCCCATCGCCATCCTTGAAGACTATGTTGTTCCTTCTAATCCAGAGCCTCCAAAGTGTGACCACAGACAGGGCGTTCCATTAAGTACCATCCGTATCCACCATCCTAGTCAGGATGTTTCTTCTCAACCACGCGAAAAAAGGTAGAGAATAGAACTCCGACCCCCGCCTGGCCTCTTCAACCCAAATCCACAAAGATTTAACAGCATCGCAATCCCTAAAAAGGTGTTCAAGGGATTCAGTAAAAAGGTGGCAGATGGGACACAAATCCAAGTTATCTAGATGGCACCGAGACCTTTCCTAGTTCGTTAGGATTCCTCCTTTGCTAGTCATCCAAATGAAAGATCTAATCTTTTCATTAACATTTAGCTTCCAAATCATGGTAAAGAACTGTAGGTCCGGGGATTGGCCGTTATCGAAACCACTAATCGCAAGATAGCCCGAACTGACGGAGTAGTCCCCATCGTTTCTCTTCACCCAACATAGGATATCTTCTATGTCGGAAACTGCAGTGGCCGCAATTTGGAGGAGACTCGAGCTGGGTAATTTCCGGGAGAACCTATTCCAGTCCCACCCACTTCCGCATTGCCAATACTAGGCAACAGGAGTGGCTTCCTCGTTAGTGATGACGTCAGGGCCAGCGCAGGTGGGCAAGTTCGACTTCCCCAACCAACTTGTCCATCAAAAATCGTATGTATTCACCATTACCCAAACACCTAGAGGTGTGTGGTTTGATAACAGTCCCCAGAGCCTTCCTGATTCCTTTCCAAACATGGGAAGCCCCCGAAAAATTGCTTAAAGCCGAGAAAGCGTACTTGCTGGTCAGCACATCGGCCCAAGTCCCATCTTCGCCCCGCAACAGCCTCCACCAAAGCTTCGCAATAAGAGCGATGTTCATATCCGATATACCCTTGATCCCTAATTGTTGTGCGCCTAATTTTCCATGTTTTACACTTACTTTTATATCGATTTCTGCCTGCATTTCATACATTTGGGCTAGAATAGTATAGAATCTATGTAGATTATGCCATGTTTTACAAGGAAAAAGCAACTCGACACAGTCTAGTCGATATCGACCACTTCAAGTCGATATCGAGTAAACCCATTCGAAATCCAGCAAAGTCAAGCAGAATCACTCGAGGAGCCGAATGCTAGTCGACGTCGAGTACCCTTACTCGATGTCGAGTACACCCAATGAGCCCAGAACCTGCTCGAGCTCGAGGAGTTTGGTCGACGTCGAGGAAAATCCAATCGAGTCTGAGTCCGAGATCGAGTTGTGCCGAGAAGATAGAGTTATTTGCAAGCTAACAGCGCTCAGACAAGTTCTTTCCTCCTGCAAAGATAGAGTTACTTGCAGTCCGAGATCGAGTTGTGCCTGCACGATCAATTCGCACTTGGAGCGAAATACATGACCTCTTCCTCAACAAGTTCTTTCCTCATGCAAAGACAACAGCGCTCAGACAACAAATAACGGCTTTCAGACAGAAGCAAGGGGAAACACTCACACAGGTCTGGGAGTGCTACAAGAGGCTTCTGAAATCCTGTCCTACGCATTTACAGCCACCCTACATTATCCAGGAGATCATCTTCAACTACCTGGATGCGCCCACTAAGGATCAGGAAGTCTTCGAGCACACTCCGCACCGTGCTTGGGAAGTCTTCGAAACGCTGGCCTCTGCTGACGAAACGTATGAAAGGTCTGCCCCATCTATGCCATTGTATGTGCCACCAAAGGAGGTTGATCCGGACGTCAGGGAGCAATTCCAAAATGACCAGGTACCTCATCTTACCAAACAAGTCAAATTCTTGTATAAAAATCAGCCTTGTTTAGAATGTGGGTCTATGAGGCACAACACCACTGCGTGCCCACACGTCGATCAAGTACATCAAGTAGAAACCCACGAAGAGGTAAGGTATGCAGGAGGACACTACTCAGGACCACATCAGAACCAAAACTGGAGCTATTATCGCCAGCCCCAACATCAAAATCCCCCGCCCTACAGAGCTCCTGGTCACCCTGATAGAGAAGGTAAGAAAGATGACCTGCAGACCATTCTTGATGAGATTCAGAGGAATCATTCAGACATGAAACAATCTATCAATTCCATCCACACTCGGCTGCATGGTGTCAACTCTAGGCTTGGAGAACTCGATATCTAGCGGAAATCGATTGAAACCCAGATCGGTCAACTGACTACATCCATCCCCAAGCAATCAGGTATGCTCTCTGGAGTGGGCGACAGACACAGATGCCCGATCAAAACACGGAGCAGAAGGATGCATCGGACTACTCGACATCGACCAGTCCACTCGACGTCGACCAGATTCTGGTCGATATCGAGGAGCCCTTAGTCGATATCGACCACAACACTACACCCCACTAGAAATCGACCAACCTACTCGACTTCGAGGACCCCCTAGTCGACGTCGACCAGCCTGCTGCCCACGTCGACCACCCTTCTCCACCTCCGAGGAAGAAAACGCTGCCATTCCCAACAAAATCTCTTAAGGATCCAATAGAGAAGAAGTTTCAGCGTTTCATAAAGATGCTTTAAAGGCTCAACGTCACGATACCCTTCACAGAAACTCTTAATGAGATGCCATCCTACGCCAAGTTCCTCAAGGATATTCTGAGCAAAAAGCGATCAATGGCTGAGATCGCAGAGGAGTGCAACCAGATGGATGTTCAGGAGAAAAGACCAAATCCGGGTAAGTTTGCTATAACCATTGGATTTGGTCAATACAAATTTAATGCTTTATGTGACTTGAGAGCCAGTGTGAGTATAATGCCTTTATCAATCTGGTCCAAGATTAAGATAGGTGCTTTAGAGCATGTGGATGCAAAACTATACATGGAAAACAACACGGTGGTCATCCCAACAAGCATGGTGGACAATGTACCAGTGCAAGTAGGTAAGTTCTTTGTCCCTGCTGATTTCTTAGGTATTGATATGGTAGAGGACCCTGCTTGTCCAATCATATTAGGAAGGCCTTTCTTGGCGACGGTAGATGCCAACATAATCGTAAAAAAGGGAATACTCACTTTCAACGTCAACGATGAGGTAATTGAGTATTCTTTTAATAAAACTGAAAGGCACACGGGTCCCATGGAAGAGGTCAAATCAATATCAGCCAGGTACATCACTTGCGGGGAGCCTGAGGTAAGAAATATTACTCCCGAGGAGCTGGAAAAGAGGGATATGGAAGCCCAGGTGAAGGAGATCATGTTCATCCTAAACAATGTTGCAGATGATCTACTCGACATCGACCAAGGTAAGTCGATATCGACTAACTTCTTTTTGGATGCCTTGCCAAGATTCAAGTATGGGGTCGATGTCGACTAGAAGTACTCGACGTCGAGTACTCTAGTTGACATCGACCAGAACCCGAGCTCTCCACCGACTGCACCTTCGTTGAGCACTCCACCCGAAGCCGAGCTCCACTCGACGTCGAGTAGGCTACTCGACGTCGACCAACCCTCTTCATCCTCGACTTCTCCCTCTTCGACGAGCAGCCCACCAGACGTAGCAACGTACTCGACGTCGAGTAACCCTATTCGACGTCGAGTAGAATCTGAGGTCCCGAATTGCGATTCTACGAAGGTAAGCCAAGGTATGGATGTCTCTTCTCCTATTTCAATTCAAGATTTATCTATACATGGGAGAGGTTTGCCTTGGTATGTGCGATTACGCAGGGTTTCCAATGATGATCCCAAGGAGTATGAAGTAGGTGACAAAGTCTATGTCGCTAAATCAAAGGATCATTGGTTTCCCATCAAATTCAACAAGAAGAAGATGGGACCTTTCACGGTGAACAAGATCCATTCAGGAGGACTACAACTAATGGACAAGAATAGAGTCGTGTTCGAAGTCCAGGCTAAATGGGCCCTGCAGATGCCGCCCTGAGCTCAAACGGAAGAAGTCGGCCTAGCGACTATAAAGTCTAGAGCTTGTAAATAAGACAATTAGTTTTTGGTTATTGCTTTTGGGGACATTGTTGTTTTTGGTTTTTGGTTTTTGGACATTGTTTTTAAGTTTTTCTATTGTAGATATTTTCCATCTAACAAGTTTTGCAGGTACAGAGAAGCTGCAGGAGTACTCGACGTCGAGTAACCTACTCGACGTCGACCACACATCTCAAGGAAAAAGAAGCCTGTGGTCGAGGAAAACCATCCTAAGGTTCAACACTACTCTTTTTTTATTTATTTTAAAGGGTTAATTGTATTGAAATAAAAGAGGTATATACAAGAGTCAAGGGGAGCCTTGCCCGTGGGCTTGTTAGGCTAAGGACCAAAATTATGGTTGCCAACTTGAGGTTGCAAACCATCTAATAGGTGTGGTGAACCCTAAGGTTCGGTGCAACTCCTATTACTTCAAGCCAAGGCTATCGGAAGTCAGACCCGCACCCTAAGATTGTATGATCATAATTCTCCCTTCGGCTCGGCCATCAAGAGAATTACAACCATACAATCTTAGCACACCAAACATACCAAAAAATACTCTTAAGCACAACCGTTACAGGAGTAGGACGAAGTCTAACACGAGACAACATAATTACAACTTCAGAGGTAAGCAAAAAGGGGTAGCCTCTGGGTTTTAGTCCTAGTTGAAATGTAGTACAACTAGGTATCAAGTCTAGCCATGCTGGTCTCGGTTGAAGCTTCAGCTGCTGTTGGGGGTTCTTGCAGGTGTAGTGCTCCATTTTGTAAGGTAGTTGACGTGGAGAAATGGACAGAGAATTCGTGCTGCAGGGCCTTGTATACATGAATCTTGACCAGGTGTGTGATCTCCGCTGTGCTCCTGCTTTTGTTTTCAAAGATCTTTTCATTTCCGGCCTTCAAAATTTGATAAACTGTAGCTGCAAATGCCATCCTCCTAGCTTTAGACAACCACCCTTTTCCTTTTGCTTCTTTCTTGAGCCATTTGAGTCCACTTTAGATAGTGCTCATCTCACGCCAAATTCCAAGCCATCTCTTTATCTGTGACCAAATAACAGAAGAGAAATCACATGAGAAGAAAAGGTGTTCGTGTGACTCAGGGACTTGATTACACAGGTGACAATTAGGAGGAACTTCCCTTGTTTTAATGAGGTCTGCAGTTGCAAGTCTTCTCTTAGCTGCCAACCAAAGTATGAAGGAATGTTTGGGGAGAATTTTCCTGTCCCACACAACAGATGACCAGGGGGGCTTTGAAGCTTTCCTTCTAAAGAAGTTATAAGCATCCTCAATGCTGAATGTACCACCATGAGCCCATTTTTGTAGAGTACCAACAACTTCTTCTATGGAACTTGTAGAAGTTAGCAATGCATCTCTAATAGACAAAATTTTTTTAATAAGAGGTGAATCATTTTTGTTGCGAGGTGAATCATTTTTCAACACTACTCAATGTCGAGTAGTACTGGTCGACGTCGAGCATCCTCCTCGACATCGACCATCTTCCTCGATGTCGATTTCCGACGATCAGCACACCTGTCTAGTGAGTTTCTTTCTTTACCCTTGTTTTTATACAGTGAGGACACTATAATGTTTAAATATGGGGTGGGGGAAGGGCTTACTTTATGTATATTTGACCATATTTGACATTATATGTGCATATTTCAATTTTCTAGAATGTTATACATGGCTACTTTGGATTTCATATTTAATTTATGTGCCTATAGCATGAAATTTTTTGATTAAGTGTCATGGAAGCTTAAATTGAACTCGACGATTCCAAATTGGATTCATTACAGATATAGCATGAAATTACCTGGTAAAGGGAAGTCACAATGAAGTGCATTATTTCTTGAAAACCATTGAAGGAGGCAAAATTTGAAATTGCTTTTGACATGTTGCATGATAAGAGGATGAGGGACTTTATATTCCCATATATGCTCATATTATTATATCTTAGCCATACCTATGCTTATGCATCACACGAGCCATATTGAGCCTTATTTCAATTATTGCTCCACGTGATATAAATATCACCCATTCTTTACCTTATTTCCATACAGGGATTTTGTTGAGAATGAAAGTACATTATGGAGATTGTTAAATGGTGTTTGTGTTGTTATTATCAATATTAGAGTTTGGCAGGAAAATTTTGAATAGTTATGGAAAATTTAATGAGTGAAAGAAAATTCGGTCACCTCAGGAGATAAAGGTAGATCGACCCTGCCTGCGTTGAGATAATAGTTCCGCAGTGGCGGGGCCAATGTGAGGAGTTCGAAGCACTAAGTATCCGGGGCCATTCATGACACCCATGTTTGTGACTCGCGGGAAGGCAGTGTTGAGGTTAGAGAGGTAAAAGCATAATATTGAAAAAAGCATTGAGAGAATGAGCGAAAGGTGGGAAATAAAAGGAAGAAGAAATGTGGTATGAATGTTTGGAAATTACTCCATTTCCCCGGATCATTAGCACCACATGGCCAAATACATCCCACCTTTAGCCTTTTACCAATCTACTCCTTATTGAGCATAAATTAAAGTCCTCTTGATTATTAATGCTTTGTCACTTATGAATTGTTTTGCATAACCCTCCTTTTGTGAGTAGATGGTGCTTTTTAAATTGCACATGTATGGATTTGTAACATTAGTACCTTTTCGAGGATGGTAATTGATTGCAGGGACATATGGCAATGAATCTAATATGTTGAGAGTTTTGATTTCTTCCCCTAAATGACCATTTAAAGTATTGCTTGAGGACAAACAAGCTTAAGTATGAGGTGTTTGTTGTGCGCCTAATTTGTCATGTTTTACACTTACTTTTATATCGATTTCTGCCTGCATTTCATACATTTGAGCTAGAATAGTACAGAATCTATGTAGATTATGCTTATTTGCCAAATTATGGAATCTACACTAGTTTCTGTTTAATTTTGAAGAAATTGAGGCATTTAACATAAATGCAGAGAAAGGACGGAAAACTCGAACTCAACTACAGAAAATCCAAAGTCAAGTAGCAACGTAACCAGGACAAATCGAGCAGAAACAAGGAAAGAGCAACTCGACACTGTCTGGTCAATATCGACCACTTCTAGTCGATATCGAGTAAACCTAGTCGAAATCCAGCAAAGTCGAGCAGAGTCACTCGAGGAGCCGAAAGCTAGTCGACGTTGAGTAGCCTTACTCGATGTCGAGTACACCCGACGAGCCCAGAACCTGCTCGAGCTCGAGTGCAATCCGAGGAGAGAAGACCTTACTCGACGTCGAGGAGTTTGGTCGACGTCGAGGACAATCTAGTCGAGTCCGAGATCGAGTTGTGCCTTGAAGATAGAGTTAGTTGCAAGCCAAGAGATGTGATATTCTATCCAATCAAGTGAAGATCTATCAAGAGAATGAGGATTTATCCACACTAGTCCTAATTTCCTTTTAGATTTAATTATTTTATTTCCAAGGTTTATCTTAATGTTATTAGATAGAATGTTTAGATATAGATATATTGTTCTTTCCTAGATTAGCTAGGGAATGAGCACTTTAAATAAGGCTATAGGGGCTGGATTTTATAATCATTCAATCATCCAAGACAAGCCACAAGAGAACACATAGAGAGAGATAGCGAGTAGGAGAGAGAGAGAGAGACTTGGAGCCGAGTGGAGTTGGAGAAGTTGAGAGACGATTCGGCTTTGTTCGGTTGTAAGTTTTCTTTTAGTTTATTAATGCAATTTAGTTCCTTTTTGCTATTGATGAATTTCTTGATGATGAAGAGCGAGTAGTCACCCAACTTCTAGGGTCGGGGTGAGCCCGACGGTTGCCATGTAAGGTGATGCGATATAGGTACAATCTTTTGATACGATTTCGTCTTCTATCCCTATGAGCCTGATTCTTTTGCGAAAGTTGAAGGTGATCCTTGCTTGTGTTATTAAAGCGAAAGTGATCTTAAGGAAAACTTGGACTAATTATGTGAAAATGGGTTAGTAACAATTAGCGTTTATGCGAAAGCCTCTATATTCCTATTTGTTAATAACGAGAGTTATTTGATGAAAAGGCATGATCTTTTATACCTTATGCATTATTTTACATGGTTATCATTGTGGTGTTGATACCCTGATCTTGGAAGTATTTTAGTTTATTGATTTATTTCTCATAATTTCGTGTTTTGTGTTTATTTCGTTGCGAAAAGGTAAAATCTTCAGTTATGTTTTTACTCGATTTCGAGAACTGTTGGTCGAGGTCGAGTAGGACTTAGTCGACGTCGAGTAGGGTTTACTCGATATTGCTTATTTTTGTTTCGTTTTGTGTTCTGTTTGCTTATGTTACAGGTTTTTGCTCGATAGTGTGGTCGACGTCGAGGACACTGGCCGACATCGATGACTCTTCTCGTCGAGATGGTACTGAGATTTGGAATGTAAAAGGCGGGCGCTGACACGCTTCCTCATGGATCGATCCTGACTACCTTCTACTACAACGGGAGGAAGTCTTGTATTTATTTGCTGAGACATGGAGTCAGTTTGCTTTTATATTTTATTTATATTTCATACTTGACACATCATCCTACAACAACACTAATCCACCCATATTTCTAGGTTTAGTAATCTCAGCCCAGGCGACCTTATGGATCCGGCACTTCTCCAAGGAGGACCCCCAGAGGAACTCCTGCATATCTTCTCGATCTTGTTATAAACACCCTCTGGTAACAGCAGCGTAGACATGGTATAGATGGGGAGCGTTGACAGGACAGAGCGGGTAATGGTAGTTCGGCCAACGAAATTAAGCACACTGAACTTCCATCCAGCAAGTCTCGAAGCAAATTTGTCCAAGATCGGGGCAAAGGTCTTCTCGACCACTCTTTCATGGAGAATCGGAATACCAAGGGAAACCCCAAGGTCGGTTGTAATCGCGATCCCACTAATCATCTGTATCCTCTCCTTCAGCTCGCAATTCACATTCTTAGAAACAAATACTTTAGATTTAGGAAGACTACCTTCTGCCCGGACCTCCCACGAAAATCATCCAGACACTCTCTCACAATTTTGACTTGGGTCGCTGACACCTCAACAAACAGGAGGATATCATCAGCGAAAAAAAGGTGCGAAAGTAGAGGCCCTCCCCTAGACAGCCGTATAGGTTTCCACACCCCATCTTCCACAGCCTTAGGAATCCTATGGCTAAGCCTCTCAATGCACAAGATAAAAATGTAGGGTGAGAGAGGGTCGCCCTGCCAGATACCCCTCGAAGGAGTAAACTGGCCCGTAGCCTCCCCATTCCATAAGACCTGCATCCTCGGAGATCGGACACACTCCATAACCCACCTGATCCAGGAGGGAGGGAAACCAGTGCATGTAAGCGTCTCCTCAGTGAAATCCCATTTTAGTCTATCGTAAGCCTTTTCAAGGTCTAGCTTTAAGCACATCCAACATTTTGCCCTCTTCCTCCTCCTCATAGAGTGGACAACCTCATGAGAGACTATAATATTGTTAGAAATGAACCTCCCCGGTACGAAACTCCCTTGGTTAGGACCCACAAGCTTACCCATGTGCGGTTGGAGACGCTGAGCTAAAATCCTGGTAATAGCTTTGTAAATCACGTTGCAAAGGCTGATAGGGTGGAATTGTTGGATCGTCTCCGGCTTACCAACCTTAAGAAGGAAGGTAATGAGAGTATCGTTAACTCTAGTAGGGAGCTTAGCGGTGATGAAGAAACCTTTGACAAATTCCACAACAGTCGCACTGATGGTCTGCCAACATTTTTGGAAAAATATAGGTTGGAAACCATCAATTCCGGGAGCTTTGTAAGCACCCATACATTTGTAGGCTCTTATAATCTCATCGCTTCAACAGGAAGAACCTTCACTTCAAGTTGGGGGAAAGCAGCAGGAAGAACCTTCGCTTCAACATGGCCATCCTCCTGGTAAAGCTTCATGAAATAATTGATAGCCATCTTCTTCATTTCCTCTTTTTCTATCACCCATCGATCATCTTCAGCTCTGAGACCTTCAACCTTGTTTCTCTTCCTTCTGATGATAGTAGAGGCGTGAAAGTAGCTAGTATTATGATCCCCAAAGGTCAACCATTATTCCCGAGACTTCTGAAACCACAACATCTCTTCTTGATCTAAGGTAGAATCGAGAGCATCGTGAATCTTGATCTCCTGCTCGCGCCCAGCCAGAGTAGGAATGGTAGCATTTCTCCGTTGAATACAATCCATCTCTTTTATGAGATCCGCCTTCCAAGTCTGAATTCTACCAAAGGTCTCCTTGTTCCACTTAGAAAGATCGATCCTCAATTTTTCCAACACTTTCGGAGCAACACAGATATGGTTCCACTTAGATTCAAGAAAACTTGGAAACTGATCGTGGGTTAGCCAAGCCGCTTCAAACCTAAAGGGTCTACGTTCCTTATTCTTCTTAATTTTCGGATTCAATTCCAACATAACCGGACAATGATTAGACGAGTACCGGGGGAGATGGCAAACTCTCGCATCCGGGTAATTGAGTCTACCATCGAGATTGGAGAGAGCTCTGTCCAGGCGCTTGGAGATGACACTTCCCCCAACATGCTCCTTTCTCCAAGTGAACAATTGCCTCGAAAAACCAAGTTCAATGAGGCCCTACCGATTGATGATGTCTCTAGACCTGGGAGCGTCGTGGTGCAGCGACCCTGAGCCACCTTGAGTTTCGTCCGGGCTGACAATACAATTGAAATCCCTCCTACAAAAAGAGGCCCCGTGATAGCTCCTTTAATCCAAGAAGCGTGGATAAAGTCAGCTTCCTTTTCATGAACCATGAGGTTACAAATGTTAGCATTCCACAAGAACCACACTCCATCCGCAAAACCTGTAGCCTCAATGCGGACATAGTCAGAGAATTTAAGGCTACTGCAAACTTTGTCAGCACTCTCGCCCGAGATGAGAGTTTCGAAGAGAGCCAGGACATCAATAGGATTGTGCTTTAGAATTTAATTGATGGCTCTGCGAAAGCTTTTCTTCCCTGCGCCAAAGCGATTCCAAAACAAGATGTTAGTGTGATTATCCATAAAGAAAAAGAATCATAGGAAAGGACAGAACGAAAAAAACACAGGACGGGGGGGGGGGGGGGGGGGAGTTAGGAAGATTCAGAGAAAACTCCATTTACAGTGACAGACTCATCCTTTCCAGTCAATCGATTCCCTTCTTGATGGGTTTCTCCCCTGTTGGCTTCCCAGAATTTGCCCTCTAGAGGAGGAGGTGGTTCGGTGGAGGTGTCGGACGAGGTAACTAAGTCACCCATAGAAAGGTTCGGTTCCTGAGAACTCCCTTGCATCGCCTCACCCTGACTCATGGCACTCGTGTCCAAACCCTGATTTTTGGTCGCATAGGACTTAAGATTGGGATTCACCTCCTTAACACGAGGGATTCGATCCTTGGAGGATTTGATCAAAGTTTTCCTCTTGAAAGCCTGATTGGGTCTTTTGGTTTTTAAAACAACCTTGTCCAAAAGCCCACTTGAAACCTTCTTACCAAGGCCCAGTCTAACATGGTGGACTACCTCTTCCTCCTTCCTGGGCTTGGGCCCCAACGACTCCTTCTCCTCTACCGGTGACACAACCTCCTCCTTATCATTGGCTTTTTGGACCCACACTTTTCTGGCATTTTTAGGAGTCTGGGAATCAGTAGTATTAATGGGTTTGGAGTTCTCATTAATGCTAACGGTGTTTTTCACTTCGGGAATCCCCGGCGCCTTGGAACGGCTAATCTCACCCCTTTCATTAATGCTCCCCACGCGTGCGCCGAATTGGAACCTACGTTGATGGGCACTCATGGCCGGCGACGACGCCAGCTTCTTGACGCCCTCTCCGGCAGCCGGACTCAGAGAAGGGATATGAGTCTGTTTCTATTTCACTAGGCGATTATGCCTTTTGACAACCATCCAAGGGCCATGGCTCCCTTCACCAGTTCTCGCTTGACTGGACCCGATCTCATTAGAGTTCTCTCCCCTCGTGATCTCCTCACCTTCTCCTTCCTTCTTCGTAGTCGTTCCTCCTCCAATGAACTGACATTGGTCCTTGAAATGCCCAACTCTCCCACATGAGAAACAGATTTTAGGAATCCCCTCATATTCTAACAGAAATTTCTCCCCATTGACAGAGATGGACCCCTTTAACGGTTCTTCGAGGTTGACTTCGACGCAAACCCGGGCAAAATTACCCCGATTAGTGTAGACGGTCCGGTGGTTGACCTTCATCGGTTTACCGAGGCCTTCTGCCATCTTCATAAGCACATCCTCCTGGTATATAATTATTGGCAGGTCAATGATCCTGATCCAAGCAGGGACCGTCTTGATGATTTCCGAAGGCTTGAATTCTGGGGACCAAACCCAAATAATAAGGCACTTGCCGAAGACGGACCACAGGCCTTCCCTAAGGATCTTCATGCAACCTTCCTTCCTTTCTAGCCTAACCAAGAAGTTTCCCAGTGAGAGGTCAATCACCTGCATTTTATCACATCCCTTCTAGATTTCCTTCAACTTCTTCTCCATGACGTACATGGGAATCTTTGGCCCTAGAATTCTGACCACTAGCGAGTTATCCCAAGCCCCGGCCAGTGCGTTCATCACCACAAGATCAATGGTAACTGTCGGGTCTCCCCTAGGGCCCTGATGGAAGGAGACAACAATCTTGTTTATGATGAAATCCTCACAAACGAGCGTCTTCCTTTGGATGACACCCCCCATGACAACCCTATCTTTCCACGAAAGGGTTTCGGCCGGCGAGGGATGTGAGGGCACTATAGGGTTCGCCTTACCTGGGCCCAGGTCTCCCGGGGGGGAGGTTCCAGCACCGGATCAGTCTACATCTCATCATTCAGAGGTGGAGCCTTGGACTTCTTCTCGCTCTAGCTCTCGATCATATTCGGGAAATGGCTCTTCTCGATTTTGTTTGAACACAAAAATTGGGGGGTGGGGGGTTAAATCTCTGATAGATCTATAAAACAATACAAAAAAAATCATCCATGGAAAAGGGTTGAAAGCCAATGAAGGTCGATGAAAGAAAATCCAAACAAAAGAATGGGGAACATGCAACTCGAAGAAGATGCTGGAAGTACAGACAAAGAAGGATGAAGAAGAAAGATACATATTTGTTTTGACAATTGATTACCTTTCTCATTAATGGAGTTGATATTTAAATACACATACTACTAAATTACAATGAGATAATGGCAAAAGTAATGGAGACTAATCATCCACTTATTTTGACTAATAAGTAAATAATATCCATTAAATGTTACTACCTGAATTGTAGAAGTTTGATCTCTAACATACCCCGCAAGAAGGGCTGCCGGTGAGGCGAGACCGAACTTGAGGAGAGTGGTGAAATTTGGGCGACAAAGAGGCTTTTTAAGATATCCGCTATTTGATCATATGTCAGAATGTAGGACGCCCAAAGCTTGTTGTCGTGGACTTATTGGCGGACAAAATGTTATGTTAGTGCGACATGCTTCATCCTTGAGTGGAAAATGGGATTGGAGTTGAGGGTTATGGTGCCTAAATTATCACAGTAGATGATCGGTTGTGTTGATTGTGGGACCCCAAATTCACTTAGAAGTGATTGAATCTATATGTGTTCTGAGCAGGTGTCGGTAAGGACACGATATTTAGATTCAGTGGAGGAGAGAGTGATAGTCTTCGATATGTTTTCTCGAGCTTTGGGAAATAAGAGTTCGACCAAGGAAGAAGAAATAGTCAGTCTTAGAGTGTAGTCATCCTTGTTGCCATCCCAATCGACATCTGAAAATTTATGGAGGTCGTGAGAGAGATGAGGATGAATGATGATACCTTTGTTGATGGTTCCTTGCAAATAACATAGGAGACGTTTCAAAGCACTCTAGTGAGATGACATCGGTTGGTGCATATATTAGGACAATTTATTGACAGAAAGACTGACGTCAGGCCTTGTGAGAGAGAGATACTAAAGATTTCCAACAACTACCCTGAAGGTCGTGGGATTGGGCAGGAGAGGACCTGTGGTTTTAGCGAGTACAGTGGTTGTATCCATGGGGGTGGAGATGAAATTACACTCATGCATATTCATCTTGGATAGAAGACCGGAGATGTATTAGTGTTGATTGAGGAAAAACCCATTAGGATGTGATTGAACCTCAGCACCAAGAAAGTAGGACAAGGGTCCCAAATCTTTGAGATAAAAGCGGTTCGAAAATTTACCGATGATGGAGGATAATGTAGGGGTGAGACTTCCGGTGATGATGATATCATCAACATACCACAAGGAGGTAGAAGATTCCGGAGGTGTTCCGTAATATGAATAACAAAGCATCGGTAATCGAATTAACAAATCCAAGCGACAAAAGGAAGTGATAGAGCTCGGTGTGTTGAGAGGGTTACTTGATCAACAACTAAATTTATAATCAAGACTCCACTGAGTATGGCGAAGTCAGATTCGTCCACGGGCGAGAGTCAACGGTTCTTATTCAGTTGCTTAAGAAAGGTATAGAAATAGCAAGAAAAGATGAAGAAAATAGATTTTGGGATTGGGTTTTGGATGCGAAATTCAGAATTTAATTCAATAATAAAAAGCTTCTAAGGTTTAGGGAATCACTACAACAATAGTCATGCATGTAAGCACAATGAATCACACAAATTTCTCACATTTATCTATAAAAAAAAGTGAACTTGCGTCAAACAAGCAAAGTAATCAATCAACTTTCATTAAATTCTTAACTTTTCTACCTTTTCTTAATTAGGTTAATCAAACTCTCATTCAAAACCCTAATTACTATCCAATTCATAATTATCTCTTTCAATCAAATTGCAAATAAGGAAATTCACTAACTTTCATTAAGGACTATGCACAAAGGTATAAGGATAGATAAAAACATTCAATTCATATATTCATCGCATTCAACACACATAACTACCATTGGGCTCACCCCAACCCTAGAAAAAGAAACTACTCACGCATGGCAAGCATAGAAGAAGACATAGAAATTGGGTAGAGGAAACTGAAAGAAAACATAATTAAAAACCTGAAAATTGTCTCACAATCGCAACCCCAATGTCTCAAAAAAATCTCGAAACATGTGCCCAAGCTTTCGCCCAAGCACGCCCTAAAAACAGCCCCCATCGACTCTCCAAACTCCCCAAATGTTTCCCCTAAAGTTGTTGCAAAACTGGATGAATAAAAGACTGACCCAAAGGCCTTATTTGTACTAAAACCCCTAAATCTATCTTGGAAAATAGAATCTAAAAGGATATACCTAAATCTATCTAAAATCGAGATAGAAATCTGTCAAAAATTATTTTCCAGTAGCCCATACAGAGCCAACTATCGGTCGGTACCGATCCCTCTCCGTGTCGGTATGATTTTTGCACTCTATCTTCTATATATTAGAGGGTCGGTACCGACCCACCCCAGGTCGATATGGGGGTCCATATGGCCTTTGCAGCTTCTTCTTCAATTTTCTTCTTCGTTTTCGAGTCGGTACCGACCCACCCCGGTAGGGCTGTTATCTGAGCCGAACGGCTCGAGCTCGGCTCGAGCTCGGCTAGAAAAAGCTCGAGCTCGGATCGTTTGAATGCATAAAACAAGCCGAGCTTGAACAACATTTTGAGCTCGAACCGAGCCCGAGCCGAGCTCGGAAGCTCGATGTGTTAATTTATGAAATTGCCCCTCCCTAGGGTTATGAATTGAGGAATGAATAGTCGTTCGGCCAAAGCGCTTCACTTCAGCCGCTTCTCCCTCTTCCTCCAAGCGCTTCTCTCTCCCTCTCCCTTCCCTCAGGCGGCGCCGCGGTTCAACTGTTTCTCCCTCTTCCTCCAGTCGCTCGCCCTTTAGTCCTTCCTCCAGCCGCATCTCCCTCTCCCTCTTCCTTCCCCCAGGCGGTGCCGGTGAACTCTTGCAGCAGCGCCAGGTTCCTCTTCCTCCCTCTTACCAAATCCTCCTCCTCTTACCCTCACAAACGCACACCGGAGCAGAGATAGCACAATGGAAACTGCTACAGTCGGAGATTACCCCTATCTCCTAGCCATGTCTTCAACCCTAAACCAGGTACCCTTTCAAATCTTCTGAAATTTACCTATTTCTCTCTTTGCTTCTTGTTTTGTTCATCCGATCTAATTTCATTTCTTGAACAATTTCTGAATCCGATTGAGGTAAAAAACGGTTATTTTTTGTTGATTCCTGTTGTGGTTTGCAATGTCTTGGTGATAATAGTTGATTTGCTTCTACTTTGATGTCAATTTCTTGATTACTGGCCCGTTGAGTTGATCTTGTTGTCTGCCATTCATCCGCTTTAGAGCCTCATCAACATCCCTTTTTTTTTTTTGCCCGGGTAAAAGTTTGAACAGTAGAATTTGTGCACTTGTTCTGATTTATTTATATTGGAAAGGAGAAGTTGGAAATTTGAGCTTTCAAACTTTATGTATTTGCTGCTTAGTTTTGTTTTTTTCATATCTTTAGTTGCATACTAACACATAAGACACCAATCTACATGCTAATCTTGATATGTTGGGTTTGATTTTGAAGTGATTTTTTCATTGCTTTCACATACAATTCCTATGTCAGGGGAGAAACAGAGTCTTTATCGAGAACCCGTCAACTATCAGAGCATTACTGTGGCGGTAGCTACCACTGGACCTGGCAGAGGAGGGGGCTGGAAAAACCTGTTACAAAGAAAACGACACCAGACCGAGAAAACTTAACCTTGTGCACCTCTAAACATGGATTGTATTATGTATTTGTTCATCGAACAAATACTGTATTCCGAGTTGCTAGGTTTCCGATGGTTTGTAAATATGTAATCCATTGAACTTATGTTTGGTTGTGCATGGTTTTTTTTTTTTTTTTGCTTTTACAACCACTGAAAATTTGAAATTTTCATTTAGGCTTTAAGATACGAATCGAGCCGAACGAGCTTGAACGAGCCCAACTAACGAGCTTGAACGAGCTCAAGCTCGTTCGTTCAGTTTGTTTGAGCTCAAACAAGCCGAGCTCGAGTTTCACTCTGGGCTCGCGAGCCGAGCTTGAGCACTAAAAAAAGCTCGAATAGTTTTTGGGCTCGAGCTCAGCTCGGCTCGTTTCCCGTTCGAGCCAAGCTTGAACATGTCAAGCTCGGCTCGTTCGACTCGAATATCACCCCTACACCCCGGGTTGGTATGGGGGTCGGATGACCACTGTTTTCATCTCTTCTGTCTCTATCTCAAAACGCACTTTCCGAAATCCTCGTTTATTTGATTGATGCATGTGAGTATGCATTGAAAAGCTCTTTTTGAGGACTACAATTCTCATGAAGATGTCAGATCTTGATTCGAAGTGAAAAATAGTGAAAATAGGGCGTTTCTCCTCGCTTTTACACTTTTTACTCTTCTTTAGCTTCTCCAATGACTTCATGACTTTTCGTTAAGCTCTAAAATGCGTCCAGTCTTCTCCAAAATGGCACAAAATCCTACAAAACACAATCAAAACTTTTATAGACCTCCATATCTTGCATGATACGAAAATCAACACAAATGACACACATCTCAACACAAAAACAACTAAAAGAGACTCAAATTGACTTCATTAAACGTTATAAAACATGACTAAAACATGGACATCAAAACATCACATATTTAAACCTGCTTGTCCTCAAGCAATAACCAATACCTACAACACATCCTTCAAGTCTTTGTGTTCTTTTAAAAAGCAATATCATGGTGCAAGTAGAAAAGTAAGCCAAGTGATTTTAATGTCATTACACATATCTGAGCAAATCCATAAGCCAAGGCATTTTAAATCCAATCTCACCGGGATAATGTGTTTGCACTGAACTTTCAATGTGTTTAGGCTTCAAATAACATCTCTAAACTCAATCCAAAATATGTAAAAACCGTGAATTTATTACTTGCAAACATCATCATAAGGACTTTTCTAGGGCTGTAATGAATCTTTAGTAGGAACATAAGTCATGAGAAATATTTTGGCTTGTGGTGCTTTCGGATCTGGGAATAAGGGTTAGTTATATACAACAACAAAACTTCCATAATTTGCAAGACCAATCCAATGACAAAACTGCAATACATATCATTGAGCTCTTTCACTTTCAATAGCCATAAAACATCTCACGTATTTCGAGAGATGCATGATAATGATGATGACATGATTTTGCTTACTTTTTTTTCCCTCGGTGAATTTTATCCTCCCTAGGGCAAGGTATTAACAACAATGCATCATCGATAGACCAAAAATATGTTCTTGCTTGAATGATATCTGATTCAAATGTGAAGGTAGATCGTCCAAGGTAATCGCATAAGCTCCTCTCGAAATCAAAGAGAATGTGTCTAAATTGGTTAACGATCGCCTCTCGGCCTCAAGCAACCAATACAATTATCACCTAAAATATCTATGACGATCTAGAAATCCGCAAGAAGTTTAATTTCTCTTTCGATCAACTAAACTTCAAGCTTAATCATATGGTTCCAATGGGTCCAATAGCCTCTCATCCTAAATTCACCTTCTAATCATATGTGGGGTCTTAGTCTCTCGATTTCAAACCCCAAAATCAGTTCTAATCGACTCTCATCAACTAGGGCTAGTGCGATAGGATTAAATCACTAAACATAATCAAAATCATTCAAAAAATACTAAGCACAAGTCTATCTTTGCATCGTTGGGATCATCCCGGCCCTAGAACAATGAAATCTAGCAACACATAATAGGAACCATGCTTGAATTAATCAAATTCAACAAAACAACCATAGATAAAGCATAATTGTTACTGAAATTCAACAGATTTGATCCCGTCTTTCATTACAGGTCTCAAAACCTTCCCAAAATCGACTCCACACAATTATGTCCTCCCCCAATCAGACCTAAACTCAACCATATAGAGACCCAACAAAACAAATATGAAAAAAAAATTCCCTAAAACAAAACAAAAAAAGTTGGAATATAATTGGACGCAGACGACACTCGGCTGAGTGGAAAAACCACTCAGTCGAGTACCCAGCTTAGTAAAAGTGTTGTAGAGCACTCGGATAGATCACGGCTCGAGTGCTTTTGCACTCGATCGAGTGGCCTTTAGCAGGGTCGCTTGTAATGCACTTTCTGGAGTCCTCTTTCGTCCGATTAACACGTATGAATATGCGTTGGAAAGCTCTTTTCAAGGAATACAACTCCCATGAAGACATCAAGACTCAATTCGAGGTTTTGTAGAGCGAAAATAGGATGTTTCTCCGTGTTGATCTGCCTTGTCCACTTTGTTTGATTCCCCTTCGATTCTCTTGGCACATTCCCCTTCGATTCTCTTGGCCAAAGGACCTCGAATCATAATAAAACCATGGTAGACACCGATTCCACAAAACTAAACAAAAAGGGTGAAAATTCTATAAAATACTTAACTCAAATGCCCTAAACTCAGTGCAAGCAAGTCCTGTAAACATGAAAAACAAGATGGTATCAAAATACCCCATACTTACACTTGCTTGTCCCCAAACAAGACGAAGACAATAACCTACAATTAATAGCGTCTATTGAATCAAAATATTCGACGAATGTTGTCCAAGTATATCATGGTCAGCAACCAAGCTTGAATAGCACATGAAAATACCAAAACCCTCTAATGCACTTCACTCAAATCCCAATCTCAATACTCATCTCCACAAAGTAAGCTTGAACAATCTCGATAATCTCCACCGCATGGAAATATGCACACAACAAAATCATGAGGGCTTTATAGGTTTATGATGGGCTAATGCGAAAACAGTTAGGTATGGAAAATTTCAGGCCATGTGGTGCAAAAATCCGGAAAAAATGTTCGTGCGAGAACAACGGGAAAACACTCACTTTAAAGAATCAACTTCATACCAATCCACCAAACAAACTCCATCACAACAACTTTTTCATCTTCACTTTTTTCAACTACATAAAAAAATTTCTTTTTTTTTCTTCCCTTTTTCACTCTTTTTCTTACCTCTCTAGCATCGACACCATTTTACGCAAATACAAACATTTATGATGAATGCACCCGATTACTAAGTATCTCGGCCTCCTGACTTTACACTTCTCCACAAACAGGATCGGTTACTAACCGTAGTTTTTCTTTTCTTAACTTTTGCACAAGAGTGAACTTTATTCTCCTCTTATGCCAAGAATTTTTTTATGTTTTTTTTCGATCACAACCAAGAAAAATGACCCAACACTTAAAACACATCCACGTAACAAATAAACATCACTAAATCTTTGTCTATTCAAGGGGCCAATAGCTTTGAACTCTCCCAAGGCAAGAATAAGAGCAGCTGCTGCGTTTGACTCTAGCTAGGATGAATTGCTGCTGCATTTTATGGCGTTTTGCTGTTCTTGTTTTGTTTGGATTCTATTGTGCTGAATTTATGCTTGTTTTGCTGCGTTTTAGGGCTATTTAGAGGTTAATGTGTTTTTTTTTTGCAACGTTGAAGGTTCAATTTAGGGTTAGTTCGAATTCGACTCGTACTCGTTCGATAGAAACTCGACTCAAGTTCGTTCATTTTCTAAACGAGCCGAGTAGAGCACATTTTTAAGCTCGATCCAAAACTCGGTTACTTTATAATGAGCAAGTAGAACTGCTTAAAGCTCGAAAAACGTTCGGTTCTAAACTCGTTCATTTCTTAAACGAGTCGAGTATAAACATATTTTTAAGTTCAAGTCAAAATTTAGGCTCGGTTCGAGCTTATTTATATTCTAAAAGAATTGAATATGAACAAATAATACTCGGCTCGTTCGACTTGAATAAAAACCTAGCCTTTGAGGATTTTAATTGGGGGAAGACCTGCATATCCAAAGTCTTCGCTCGTCGTCAAAATATCTTTTCCATTATTCCGTTCTCCATACGTATACAGTCATTTTTCAAATCCCACCAAAAAAAACAGTCATTTTTCAAAGAACCGCAGCAACCACCGGAAACAAAAATCCCGGCCACCATGATTCTCAAAGAAAGATTAACAATTACAAATACCACACAAACACACACACACAAAAAAAAAGAAAAAAAAAAGAAAAAACTCACCAACCACCGGAAACAAATATGACGCTCACCGTGATTCTCATATTCATACTCGTCCTATCTGCGAGTGGAATATGTAGGGGCTTCACCCCAAAAGACCACTACCTCCTCTATTGCGGCCCCTCCTCCAACTCAGCCACCGGCTTCGACGGCCGGGTCTGGTCCCATGATCAAAACTCCACCTTCTCCTCCCCTTCCTTCTTCTCCTCCACCGCTACTGCCTTCGCCAATCACGAACTAGTATTTGGAAGTCCCTTAACGGCTGCACGCATCTTCAATTCCAGCTTCACTTACAACTTCCCAGTCTCCCCTGGCCCCAAATTCATCTGCCTCTTCTTCTACCCTACCCGCTACTCCGATCAATACGATGCATCTCAATTCTTTGTCACTGTCCAAGCAAACAATCATGTCCTCCTCTGCAACTTCAGCGCCCAGCTTGCTGTCGACTACGCCCCCTTCACAATGTGGCAGAACATCACTCCTGATCCGTTCATCCTCAAGGAGTACTATGTCCCCGTCGGAATTGGTGAAAGCTCCCTCAAATTGACATTCACCCCGTCCCCGCAGAGCCCTTACGCCTTCGTTAACGGTATTGAGGTAGTCTCCGTGCCGGAGAATCTCTACGTTAACGATAGTTCCATCTTGGAGTCGCCCTTAAACCCGTTCCAGATCCCAAACACTGCCGCTCTGGAGACACTGTACCGCCTCAACGTTGGAGGCTCTGACGTCAATGTTGATATCGACGGGGAAGTATCCGGAATGTACCGGCTGTGGAAGAACGACGATCCTTACCTATTCTCAGTTTACGGCCAACCCGCACTAACGAATATTCAAATCAATTACACAGAGCAAGTTCCTAATTATACGGCGCCTGAAGGAGTTTACCAGACGGAAAGGCACTTGGGCGATGACCATGTTACGAACATGAAGCATAACCTGACATGGAGGCTTATGGTGGATCCCGGCTTCTATTATATGGTGCGGCTCCACTGGTGTGAGTTGGATTCTCATATTAATACTACGAAAGATCGGATATTTGAAGTTTACATCAACAATCAAACGGTGGAAGATGATGCGGATGTGCTGGAATGGACGAATAATCAGAGGAACGTTCCTACATACAGGGATTATGTTGTGTATGTTACTGGTAGGGATGAAACCGGCGGAAGCACAGATGTTTGGATCGCGCTACACCCCAGTACCGAATCAACGTATGTTCTCTCAAAACCCAGTTTCATTATATGGTTATTAGTTATTATCACGATTGGTGGAGTGGTCGTGGGGCGACCTACTATGTCAAGAGTGTTAGCATTATATTATTTATACGTGTACAGTTACCATTGTACCCTCGGGTTTTCACCCATTGATATATATACAGGAGTAGGCCTCTGAGATCCGGTAAGGACTCAGTTCTCCAAACACTTACATGGTATCGAGCCTAATTGTGAAACCCTAATTTTTTTTTTGTTTCACACATACCGATCCACGCCGCCGCCGCCGCTACGCCCTAGCCGTCGCCGCCCACCAGCCGCCGCCGCCAGCCAGCCGTCGCCGCCTCCGCCCCCTGCTGCCGCCGCCCCACACCCCCAAGCCGCCGCCGCCGCTCCCTTCAGCCGCCGCCGCCGCCCCTTTTTATCCCTTCCGCCGCAAATCTCCCATCTTTTCTCAATGTCTACCGATGAGATTATCAACCCTAACCCTAACCCTAACCCTAACCCTCCACCACCACCACAAAACCCCTTTCACTCCGCTCAATCCGTCACCAACATCAAAAATCAAATTCCCCTAACCCTTGATCTCAAAAAGGTCCAATACCACACATGGGCGGAGCTCTTCCAAACCGCTTGTAAGGCTCACGACGTCATCACCCACATCGACGGCTCTGATCGTCCGAATGATGTCCCTGAGCCCCTCTGGAACCGCCTTGACTCCATCGTCCTTGGATGGATCTATGCCGCCATCTCTGAGGACGTCCTGATTACCGTCCTCCAACCAAACTCTACCGCCCGTGATGTCTGGCTCCGCATAAAGGGCCTCTTCCATGACAATCAATCCGCTAGGGCAGCGGATCTTGAGGGCAAGTTCATCAACACCCGTCAGGAAAGCTTCTCCACCGTCTCTGACTACTGCCTTGCCATCAAAGCCATCGCTGATCAACTAGGTGATGTTGGTCACAAAGTTAGCGAAGAACGCCTTGTTCTTCAACTTATCAACGGCCTTTCCACCAAATTCGATGTCGTCGGTGGCATGATTAGCAACACATCACCACTTCCGACCTTCATGGTGGCTCGCAGCATGCTCTCCAGGGAGGAGAGCCGTCAGGGACGCCCCCAGGGCCCTTCCCATGTCCTTGTTTCCTCCAAAGACTTCATAGCCCCGGACCCCCTTCCCCAAACCCAACCCAGACAACCCCAACATCGCGGAGGATGCGACAGAGGCGGCAACGGCAGCGGCCGTCGCGGCCGCGGTCGCACCAACATGTAGCGACCGCCGCCAGGGCAATGGTACCCGCAGCAGCAGTGGTCCCCCGCCCCGCCGCCGCCCTCTTATCCGACGTGGGCAGGATACCCCCCGCCGGAGTTGGCCTGGACGCAGCGTCCGGCACATCAGCGAGCCATATCCCCGGCAATGTACGCTTCACAACAGCCACCAGCGCATCCCATGCACACCAACCTCTCCGCCGCTTTCTCCACCATGGGACTTCAGCAGCCGGACGACAATTGGTACATGGATACCGGGGCCTCCTCTCACATGACGAACGCACCAGGTAACCTACACACTGTTTTTAATTCGAGCACTTTACCGTCTGTTTATGTCGGAAACGGTGAGTCTCTTAAAATTGTCGGTTCGGGTCACACAACCCTTCCCAATGCCCCACCCCTACGCCTCAACAAAGTCCTGCTTGCCCCTGACCTTGTTAAAAACCTCATCTCTGTTCGTCAATTTACCGTCGATAATCATGTGGCTGTCCAATTTGACCCGTTTGGTTTTCTTGTGAAGGATCTTCGTACGGGGACCCCAATCATGCGCTGCAATAGTTCTGGCGACCTCTACCCCATCACCAAAGATCGCCCACAGTCTCCCACCGCCCCCACCGCCTTCGTCGTCCATCGTGATGACTTGTGGCACGCTCGCCTTGGCCATCCCGGCGATCACGTGCTCCAAAGTCTCCACACTAGTCATTTAATTTCTTGTAATAAAGCCTCTGGCGTTTGCAATTCCTGTGAAATCGCCAAGAGCAAGCGTCTCCCCTTTAGCTTGTCTCATTCCAGTACTTTTGCACCATTTGATATTATACATTGTGACTTGTGGACATCTCCTATTCCGAGTGCTAGTGGATTTCTTTACTATTTGGTTGTCCTTGATGATTTCACCAACTTTGTTTGGGTTTTTCCCCTACGCCACAAATCGGAAACACAGGGTTATATTGTACACTTTCACACATTTGTCCGCACCCAATTCAATTTGCCTCTCAAGGCTATTCAGTGCGACATGGGAGGCGAGTTTGACAATACTGTCGTTCGCTCCTTTTGCCAACAACAGGGGATAGCCCTCCGCTTCTCTTGTCCTCAAACCTCTCCAAAAAATGGCAAAGCGGAACGCATTCTCCGCACCCTCAATGACAAAACCAGGACCCTCCTCCATCACGCCTCTCTCCCACTCTCCTTTTGGGTTGAGGCGCTTCACATGGCCACCTATCTCCACAATATACTTCCATCCAAAGCCATTGACAACTCCATCCCAACCTTGGCACTCTATAAGCGCTACCCCTCTTACGATCACATTAGAGTGTTTGGATGCCTCTGTTTTCCCAACATGAGTGCCACTGCCCCTCACAAGCTATCCCCACGATCCACTAAATGTGTCTTCTTGGGCATCTCCCCACACCACCGAGGCTATCGTTGTCTTCGCTTGGATACTAATCGGGTTGTCACCTCGCGCCATGTGATTTTCGACGAACAGACCTTCCCCTTCGCCACACCACCCACCCTTGCTGTCCCCAACCCACCCTCATCCCTCCATTCCGACGAATTCCCACCCCTCCTACGCCACATATTCCATCAAGCATCATCCGGAACCAACCCCCCGCCCCAAACCCCCGCCCAAAATCCCTATTCCCCACACTTTGACGGGCGGCGGGCGCTGCAGCGTGCGGCGGGCGCCGCACCACATGCGGCGGGCACACCCCCCCTGGCGGCGGCCGCCGCACCCCCGCCGCAGCCCTTCCCCCCCCCCCCCCCATGCGGCGGGCACACCCCCTCTGGCGGCGCCCGCCGCACCCCATCGCCCCTCTTTTTCCCCCTCCGCCGGCGACCCCTCTTCCCCACCAACCTCCGACCGCCACCCCCGCCCATTCCATGCAGACCCGGTCGCAGTCCGGCATCTTCAAACCTAACCCCAAATACAACCTTCTCACTACGTCTCCCGATATATCCCCTCTCCCCAAATCCCCCCACAAGGCCTTACAGGACCCGAACTGGCACGCCGCCATGATGGATGAGTTTAGTGCTCTTATTAAAAACGGCACGTGGGACCTCGTTCCAAGGCCTCGGGACACTAACATCATTAACTGCATGTGGTTGTTCAAGCATAAGTACAGGTCCGACGGTACTCTAGAGCGACACAAGGCCCGACTAGTCGTCAACGACAAGTCCCAAGAGGTCGGGGTTGACTGTGATGAGACTTTCAGCCCGGTCGTCAAACCGGCTACCATCCGCACAGTTCTGAGCATCGCCCTTACTAAGGATTGGCCTATCCATCAGCTGGACGTCAAGAATGCCTTCCTTCACGGCAACCTTCAGGAGACTGTGTATATGCATCAGCCGCCAGGTTTCTACGATCGCACTCGCCCATCTCACGTCTGCCTTCTCCGGAAATCTCTCTATGGGTTGAAACAGGCGCCTCGCGCCTGGTACGAGCGGTTCGCCACATACCTCACTGGCATTGGGTTTCAGGGCAGTCAGTCTGATCACTCCCTTTTTGTGTTCCACTCAGGGTCTGACACTGCCTATCTTCTCCTGTACGTTGATGACATCGTGCTTACCGCGTCGTCCACATCGCTCCTGTCACGACTGATGGCCCTACTGCGATCTGAGTTCGCCATGACTGATCTCGGTCCCCTGAGCTACTTCCTTGGGATCTCTGTGTCCCGCACACCTACTACACTGTTTCTTCATCAGCAGAAGTACGCTCTTGAGATCGTCGACAAAGCCGGCATACCGCCGCCGCCAAAGTTCGAATCCCCTGAAATATGAGATGTTCGAATAAACCGACTAAAATTATAAAAAGGGTAAAAATTATAAACTGTTGGTAAAATTAGTTAAAAATTTATAAAGAAATATAAACTTCATATAGAAAAAAGGGTAAAAATTATAAACGGTTGGTAAAATATTAGTTAAAAATTTATAAAGAAATATAAATTTCATGTAGGACGAAAAACTGTTTATTTGTAAAAAAAGTGGTGTTTATTTAGTTATTATTAAGGGTATTATGGTACTTTCAAATCTAATAAACAAAATAACACCGTATGGGACGGAAAAATGTTTATTTGTATTGTTAGGAGTATTATATTACTTTCAAGAAAAAAAAAACACCAAAAAAATATATCACAAGTAGTTTTTTTTAAACACGAATTTTAGCTATTTATTGCTCATTTTAGGTTGTCATACATACATTTTAACTGCTTATTTTTTTAGCAGCAAAAAAAAGTTTTAATTTTAGCTGTTTACTAGTCTATTCCCCGTGTTTTGCACGAGTTTAATGCAAAAATATTAGAGAATGTCAAATTATAATAATTTTTCATATTTAAAAGTAAAAATATTACATTGAAAAAAGTATATTCATCTACAAACAAAATTGATAACCTACATTTTATGATAATTTTTATATAGTTTAATAAAAAAAATATCATAGAAATATTTTTCAAATGAAATTAAAACTCCATCATTAATTAACAATCATAAATTTCTAACAAACAAATTGAATAGATAAAGAATAACTACAAAGTAGAAACAAATCTAATTTGAGCGAGAAAATAAACATGTAATTGAATTGTTTGCCCTACTAACATACATAAGATCAATCATACAATCTAAAAAATCTCTAATCTCGGATACCACCTTCGTCAAAATAAAACTCACACGTTGATCAAATGGGTTTTTTTATTCTCTTTAGCATATTGAAGTTTCATAATTAAGTAAAAAAACCACTTGGCTCGCTTAAAACCTATTGTATACTCAATTTAAAAATAAAAAATTAATCACGTAAAAAATAATCAATTATTATTGTTCTTATAACCAATTAGAAATTTAAAATAAAGTATTTATAGAAAAAAGTACTCTAATTCTTTGGATAATTAAAAAAAATGGCATCAATAGAATATAAGATAGACTTAAAGATTCATATTCATAACCACCTATCAAAATCACAAATAAAATAATTAATTATATCAGTACAATTATCATATTTTAAACCAATAACAAATCAAATACAAAATATTTTCATGTACACTATTACCCTAAAAAATAACTAAAATAATTTATAAATTTAATTTCAACAATTAAAGTTCAAACCTATGATATGATATAAATCTATTTTTTTTCGACAGGATAAGAATTCGAAGGTCATACATGCCTGATATAACTCATCTATGGTTATGTGTAGGTTATAGTTTACAGATAGTGAAAGATGTTATAAACAGTTGTGCGGACGGGATCCGTTGTCCCAAATGGGACAACCCCTTGAATTGGCCTCCCCCATTCCCATAATTAAAAAAAGTGATTAAAATTTTTTAAAAAATGTTAAGGGGTGGGTTTTTTTATGAGGAATGATAGGATAGGAATCGAGATTTTGACACACGAATATAAATGAAAAAAATATAATTTCTATCTAATTCTCGTCTTCTCCTCCTAAACTATATAGTAGCATTTAATATCTGTTTTTCTTCATTTCTCCTTTCGAAATCTAATTAAACACAAATCATGGAGATATGACACAACAAATTGGTTCCGTTAAAGGTTCACATTTTTTAAACTCCATCATATTGAAATCCAACGTAGCATTATATTGTGGATCTCAATTAGTAAAGCATTAATATTACAATAAATACATGCCCATTTTATTAGCCATTAAATTAAAGAATATTTAAAAACCAATATGTACTCCTATTATACAATACGTTGTAATTGATTAAAAGGGCTATAATACATAACTAATTAAAAGTTTATAGTAATTAATACTCCTTTTTACGGCTAGGCAAGTTTTGACTTTACTACTACAATGAGTTGAAAAAAAATATGTATATATATAATAAATAAGATATACTATACATAAATGTAGATATATAATATCCTAAATAGGTAATCTATATACAGGCCATTCGGATGGTTTTTTTCAAGTGAATAATTATTTACCATAAATAACAATTATTTTCTAAATTAATTATGAACAGAAATAAAGGAAAAATAGTTGGAAAAAAATTTGACACGTGGCACACTGTTATTAAGAGTAAAAAAAAGGCGGGAAAAAAATGCAAGGAGAGCGCGACACGTGTCCTAAATAGCTTCTATTTTAGTATTGTTTAGGATTGTTTAGGATAAGATAAGATATCAAACATCAATAATATCTTTCAAACTTATCTAAATATCGCTCATCTAAATATCACATAATCAATGGATGTTTTTCAAAAACAATAATAAGAGGAGGATGATACACATACACCAGGTGTATGTTGGTGTATATTTTTTTCATGTGTAAAATTTTATAAAATTTATCCACTACTTTTAAAATTGTAAAAATTAACCCTAAAATTTTTCTTTAAAACTCTATTATACCCATATTATAAAGAATAAACCTTAAAATTTTCAATAACCACTAATGATACCCTAAGTTTTAAATGGTGAACCCTAGAAAAATAATTTTTTTTTAAAAAAAAATTAGTGTATACATACACCAAGTGTATGTGTAGATTTGTCCATAATAAGAATAAAAAAAAAGTGTTACATTGATATGCATGTTTTTCAAATGAAAACATATTAAAGTTCTCAAAAGAAAATATAAATAAATAGATAAATGTATTTCAATCATATTTTTCTATATATACTTGATGCTTCATCCAAAAAATTACAATTTTTATAGTTAGGAAATCTTATATTTTTTTTTGTAAAAAAATTATATACTGCCAAAATGAACAATAAAAAGAATTAAATGAGTGCATTAAAAATTGTTTATATATAAAAAATGTCAAAAATAGATACCAATTATATATTTGAAATTATAGGATTCTTCACTTAAAAAAAGGATTCTTCTAGTATTGAAATCTTAAATTTTTAAAAAAGTTAAATATAGTAAATGAATAATAAAAAAATTCCATTAGTAGATTATATATATTAATTAATTATTTCAAAATTATGTCAAAAAAGTTACCAATTATAACATATATGGGTGTATATACAAATATTGAAATAAAGAAATAAAAGTTAAATATGTGACAATATAGGATACTTCAACAAAAAAAAACATACGTTTTTTCTACTATTGAAAATTTAATTTTTTATATTGTAAATGGAGATCGTAAAAAAAAAGGTGTGCATATACTATTTAATTGCTTATTTCAAAACTATGTCAAAAAATTTACCAATTATAAAAGATATGTATAGACAAATACGTCACTTATGCATTGAAATATTTAGATTTTAAAAGAAAAACAATTACATGTAATATGCGAATAAAAAATTAAATTGAGTGGATTATAATATACTAATCCTTATTTAAAAATAATGTGAAAAAAGTTACCAATTGTATAAAGATATATATGTATACAAAAATATTAAAATTGAGAAATAAAAGTTAAATATGTGGCATAATAGTCTAAATATGGCAAAAGCAAAATATAATTGGAAATATTTTTAGGCGGGAAAACTATTAACCAGAGGTCGCCACGTGTCCTAAGCAGCCATTACTTTAGTATTGTTTAGGATTTTAGTTGTCATATAGTTTCAATTGGTGACATCGGATAAATTCCACTGATTGGGCAAATAAACCTATCCAATACTAACCTCACAAATCGTTGAACACAAAACAGAAAACACTATCTTAGAGCATGAGCAAACATGAGTTTTACTTATCTTAAGGTTGCAAAAAGGTAAGTTCATGGTTGTGATCTTTACCTTAAGGTAAGAGGTGAGAAGGGGTTACCTTGGTAGAGAGATAACCTCTTCTCTTTTCTATTTTTCTATTTCTATTTTTTATGATAAAGTAGGATGATATCTTTTCCATTTAGATTTATTAGATATAATATGATTTAAAATGAAATAAAAATATATTTATATTTCATTATTTTTTAAAATAAAATATCTCTTGGTTTAATTTTATTTTTTTCTATAATTTGAGCATAATTTTACCCTATATATACCACCTCATCTTGATCTATTATAGTTGCACATATTTTCTTAATCACGGATAACAATAATTCAAATACTCAACCCATTCCACACATTCCTTTTGACGTGTGTGTAATAAAGTAGTTACTTTATGCTCTCAACTCGGAATACACTTTAAAAGATTAACATATTGCAATTGCTTTTCCAGGTATAATGAAGTCCTATTGAATGGCATGGAGATATTCAAGGTAAATAAACTATACGACGGAAGCCTATACGCTCCAAACCCTCAGATCTCGCTACATAAAACCCCTCTCCAACAAGCCCCAATCACTAAGTGGCGAACGCGGTCCAACCTCCTCCCTTGTATCATTGCTGGCGTAGCTGCCGGCCTCCTCGTCACTTTACTCGCATGCCTCCTCACTTTCCGATACTGGAAGACAAAGAAAGAGTCTACTAATAATGGGACTTTCGGGAACATGATAGACTCCTCCCTTCTTTGCCGCCGATTTTCACTTGAACAGATGATGGTGGCCACAAGTAACTTCAGTGAAGAGCTCATAGTTGGATGCGGTGGATTTGGAAACGTGTACAAGGGAATGGTTGATGTGGACAAGGAGCCCCTTGTAGTTGCAATCAAGAGGCTCAATCCTTCGTCTAAGCAAGGCCTGCGTGAATTCTTGACTGAGATTGCTTTGTTATCCAAACTTCGGCACGCCCACCTTGTTTCATTGATTGGCTATTGCAATGAGAGTGAGGAGATGATCCTTGTGTACGAGTACATGGAACGCGGGACACTCCGCGAACATCTTTACAATCACAAACCCCATACTCCACCTCTGTCATGGACTCAAAGATTGCAAGCTTGTATAGGAGCTGCAAAAGGGTTGCTGTACTTGCATTCAGGACAAACCCACATGATTATCCATCGTGATGTCAAGTCCACCAAAATTGGGGCCTACAGACGGAGACCTCTCCCATGTAAGTACTGTGGTGAAAGGGAGCTTTGGCTATTTGGATCCGGAGTACTACAAGACCCAACGGTTAACCGAAAAGTCTGATGTACACTCATTTGGGGTTGTGTTGTTTGAGGCCTTATGTGGACGGGCTGCATTGGACCCGACCCTAATCAAGGAATACCTAAACCTAGCTTTGTGGGCTCAAAGTCATCAAAGAAAGGGAGCAATTGATGCGATTGTTGACCCGAATATAAAGGGTGAGATTGCACCGGCGTGTTTAAAGGTGTTTGGGGATATAGCAGAGAGGTGCATTCGTAAACATGGGAAAGACCGACCCTCCATGGTTGATGTTGTAACGAGCTTAGAGTTAGCCCTCGAACTGCAGCAACAGGCTAGCATAATACAGATCCCGGCCTGATGAAGGTGTCGGTGGCCAAATGTTGTTTTGAAGGGGCAGGGGTTTATTGATCCAAAGCTAACTGAGGTGAATGATATATACAAAGTCTTCAGGCTCATTTTAAGCGTATCCTAGCTACCATGTATATACATTGCTCTTATACATTGCTCTTATACATGATCAATGAATGTGCCAACACCAAATTTCTGGAAGAATCATACATGACTATTTTCAAATATTACTAATGAACTTCAAACAAATTACCACATGCACAAGAACAAACAATGAAGCCATGAAGCCAGTACCTTACTGGGGGGTGGCACAAAACTGTCAAACAATGATACATTAAAAAAAATCTCACCTGACACAAAGTGTTCAATGTTGGATGAATCTGCAATGTAGCCTCAATTTCGAAAGGTAAAACCGCTTATGGAAAACGAAGAAAAACCTGTGTTTAAGGCTGTGGCGTGGTATAAACAGAACCACTGCCTTAGAAGCAAAATCGCCCCGACACCACGGTGCAGGTCGGCTACTGGCGTCGCCCCCCAAGGATACACAACGGCTTCTCTGGCGTGCACTCGCCGTCGAAGCAATGGAACCACCCGGACTCAGAACGGTTTACAGAAGAAGAGAAGAGAGGAGGAGATCGGTTTTTTGCGTGTGAAAAACTGGAAGGGTGAACGTCGGTTTTAAAGATCAGAAAGTGGACGCTCCACCCAGCGGAGATCTCGGAAAATCAAAACTGTTTTTTAAAACGTTTTGAAAGCGGCGCTTGCCACGGACACGGACCGGACCGGCGGCGGCGGTGGTGGTGCGCGCGTGTGGGATCCCTATCCCAACTCTCAATAACCCCTTGAAAATCTCCTCCTTAAAAACAACCCTCCAACCCCTTTTGTAATCAATGTGGGACAAAGGAAGTTCAAAAGACACAATTGAAAAACCCCCCACAATGAACATTTCTCCAACAGTCCCCCACAAATGTGAGGAACTGGGGTTTTAAGACAAAAACATCATTCTGAGCTGGTTTCGTGGAGAAAGTACTTAAATGCTGGTGAACGAATCTTGAACCAACACATAGTGAAGCTGAGTATCTCACAAGACATAGAAGTGAACGAATCTTGAACTTCCAGACTCGTGAGTTGACCTCAGCAGCACATACCTTCACCACTGCCCTGGTGGTTCCACGATCTGACTGTCAACTGTAATAGTCATCTCATACCTTGGGTGCTGAAGAGTGCTCTAGAAAGACAACCCTAGTCTTCCATAGAAGGCGACCAACCCTTCCCACTCTTGTAGGTGATTCCATCAAGTCCTTCTCAATAGGACCACCCTTATAGGGCTATGGTATCATTAAGAGCACAAGGCTCAACCTCTACAGTTTTCGGTGAATCCATCAAGTCCTTCTCAATAGGACCACCCAACTCTGGGCTATGGACTCATTAAGAGTTCTAGACTCATCCTTTCTCATACACCTGTCCTGGGAATGGGTATGGTGTATCTCAGCTCACGTGGGTTTGAGCCCCATTCCCTTAGACGATTCAAGGACCATCCTTCTGTTCAGCCCTTTCGTCAACGGATCTGCCAAATTCCTCTCGGACTTCACATACTCCAAGCAAATGACACCGGTAGCAATCAGCTGTCTCACAGCTTCATGTCTAATCCGTATGTGTCTCTTCTTACCATTGTAAGTATTGCTGTTAGCTACACAAATAGCAGATTGTGAGTCACAATGTAGAGAAATAGTTGGGGTCTTATGCCCCCACAAAGGTAAGTCAGCCAGTAAGCTTCTCAACCACTCAGCCTCTTGACCAGCTAAATCTAATGCTACGAACTCAGATTCCATAGTTGATCTAGCAATGCAAGTTTGCTTTGATGACTTCCATGATATAGCACCACCACATAAAGTGAACACATAACCACTAGTGGAGCTAACCTCATCATTGTCAGTGACCCAGTTTGCATCACAGTATCCCTCTAACGCCTGGGGATAACCCACATAATGTAAACCCCAATCAAAGGTGCCCTTAAGATATCTCAATAATCTGTTAAGTGCAATCCAATGCTCACTACTGGGGTTATGGGTATATCTACTGAGTCTACTAACAACATATGCAATATCAGGCCGAGTATAGTTCATCAGAAACATTAAACTCCCAATTATTTTGGCATTCTCATTTTGGGAAACACCAATTCCAAAAAATTTCTTCAATTGCATGCTAGCTTCATAAGGAGTTCTAACTGGCACAACATCAAATTTACCAAACCTTTTCAACATTTTCTCTACATAATGAGGTTGTGATAAAATGAAGCCATTTTCTTTTCTAGTTACTTTAACACCTAGAATGACATCAGCTTCACCCATGTCTTTCATCTCAAACTTAGATGACAAAAACTGTTTGGTTGTGTTTATAGCATTTATGTGTGATCCAAATAACAACATGTCATCCACATATAAACATATAATCACACAATCAGCACCAAACCTCTTAGAATAGACACAGGCATCAGATCCGTTTACCTCAAATCCAAAGCTTAGTATAGTTGTGTGAAACTTCTCATACAATTGCTTTGGTGCTTGCTTGAGTCCATACAATGACTTCTGTAGCTTGCACACTTTGTTTTCCTGTCCTGGAACCACGCACCCTGGAGGCTGTTCCATATAAATTTCCTCATTTAGATCACCATTCAAAAATGCAGTTTTAACATCCATTTGATGAACAAGCATTTTATGGCTAGAAGCCAAAGCAAACAATGCACGAATGGTAGCAATTTTTGTAACAGGAGAATAGGTGTCAAAGAAGTCAATGCCATATCTCTGAGTGAATCCTCTTATAACTAGTCTTGCCGCCTTATATCTATCAACTGAGCCATCCACTTTAAGCTTCTTCTTAAAGATCCACTTACAACTAATGGCTCTATTTTCTTTAGGCATATCAACTAGTTCCCAAGTGTGATTAGACATAATGGATTCTATCTCACTGTTAATAGCATCTTTCCAGAAACTAGCATCTAGTGAACTTATTGCCTCATCATAGGTCTTAGGATCATCTTCTATCATATGAAGACTAATGAACGTCTCATCTAGTTCATTCAAATCATTTAGTTCAACTAGATATGCAGTCACAAAATCAGGACCAAAACTAGTTTCCTTCCTACGCCTTTTACTTTTCCTAGGTTCATCATGATCAGATTGAGCATTAGGCACAACAGTATTAGGCATGGATGAAGATGCATCATGAGATGTAGAATCATTAGTAGGCAATGCAGATTTCTTTAAAGGAAACACATGCTCAAAGAAAACAGCATCACGATATTCACACAAGGTACGATCACTCAAGCACATAAAACGATATGCAGCACTGTTATCAGCATAACCAATCATAATTGCATCAAAAGTCTTAGACCCAATAGTATCAACTTTGAACAAAGGTAACCCCACCTTAGCTAGACACCCCCACACCTTAAGGAATTTCAGATTAGGCGGATGCCCTTTCCAAAGCTCATAAGGTGTCTTGTCAAGCTTCTTGTGAGGTACCTTATTCAAAATATGATTTGCGGACAATACAGCTTCCCCCCACATATTATCAGGTAAACCAGAACTAGAAAGAATAGCATTCATCATTTCCTTTAAAGTTTTGTTTTTCCTTTCAGCAATACCATTTTGTTGTGGGCTATAGGGAGCTGTAAACTCATGAATAATGCCATTTTCCTCACATAATTCTCTCAAAGAATGAGTGACATATTCACCGCCTCTATCGGATCTAAGCCTTTTAATCTTTCTATTTAATTGGTTTTCTACTTCAGCTTTATACACATAAAACATGCTTTCTGCTTCATCTTTAGACCTAAGCAAGTATACCTTAGTATATCTAGAATGGTCATCCACAAATGTGATATAATAGCGTTTGCCACCTCTACTCTCAGTGGTCTTAAAATCAGCCAAATCAGAATGGACTAACTCCAGCAATTCAGTTGTCCTTTCTAACACCGTTTTAAAAGGTTGTTTATGAAATTTGGCCTCAACACATATTTCACATTTGCTATGGTCATGTTTTGATAGGCTAGGAATCAAACCCATATCATGCAATCGACATACAGATTTTGCATTCACATCTCCTAGTCTAGCATGCCATAAATCAACAGACTCAGCAATATAAGCAGAAGTAGAAGCATTCTCATTATTCTCAATCATGGTCTCAAGCACATACAGAAAATCAGCCCTATAAGCTTTTCCTACAAATTCTCCATTTTTGGTTATAACCATTTTTCCAGTATCAGTCACTTGCTTAATTCCAGCTATCTCAAGCAAACCACATGAAATCAGATTTCGGCGCAGGGAAGGAACATAAAGCACATTCACTAGGGTAAGAGACTTCCCTGAGGTGAGCTTGAGTGCAACCTTCCCTTTGCCTAGCACTCGAGAGATGCTCGAGTTGCCCATGTAGACCTGGTCGATGTCTGTAGCATCCTCAAACTCAGCAAACAGGTCCTTGTTGGCGCAGAAGTGTCGAGTGGCTCCGTTGTCCAAGAGCCAATCCACCTGGCCGCCCACATGGTTGACTTCAGTGATCATAGCTATCAGCTGGTTGTTGTCCTGGACAACGTTGGCTTGCTGCTGGCCAGGAGCTGCAGGCTTGTTCTGTTGTTGTCCTTGGTTCTGGATGTCAGCCCGATTGCGGCACTGCCAAGCCTTGTGGCCTGGCTTGCCGCAGACATAGCAGCCGATCCCAGTGCCTCCCTGTTTCTGCTGCTTGTCCGGCTGATTGCCAGACTTCTTGAACTTCTGGCCTTTCTTTGGTTTCATGTTCGGCTTGGAACCTCCAGGCTTGTTTCCTTGCTTGGACCTATCAGATTTCACAGAAGATTCAACCAGATTAGCCTTCACAGTATCAGCAGATTTAGGCTTAGGTTTGTCTTTGAGGCGATTAGCCTCTTCGATCTTCATGTGACCGACGAGCTCCTCCAGGGTCAGATCCTTCTTCTTGTGCTTCCAATAGTTGCGATAGCCACCCCACGAGTCAGGCAACTTCTCGATCAGAAAATTCGCCTGCAGGATCTCACACATCTTCATACCCTCGGAGAGTATGTTAGCCACCAGATTCTCATACTCGTGCACCTGGTCCATGATAGGCTTATCATCGACCATCTTGAACTGCATGAACTTTCCCACAGCATACTTCTTTTTCCCTGCATCGTCAGCCCCATATTTCTTCTCCAGTAGATCCCAAATATATTTAGCAGATTTATGCACAGAGATCAGATCAAAAATAGGGTTCGCGACATGGCTGAGAAGATGGCCTCGCACTGACTTATTGTCGGACTCGTACTTTTTAGCCCGTGCGAGGTCATCATCAGCAACCTTCTTACCCTTGTCGACAGCATCACCAGCGTCGTCAACGACGATGGTCTTAGCAGCCTTGTTGTCGCCGACAGTGGTGGAAGAGGAGGTTGCCGCAGCAGCAGGGGCGTCCTGAAGAAAGACGTAGTCGATCTCCAACTGTTCGAAGAAGATGAGCATCTTCTGCGACCATCGCTTGTAGTTCGTCCCATCCAGCGGCTCCAATTTCGACAGATCCAGGAGCGGTTTGAAGAATTGCAAAGCCATCGCAGAAACAGAGATTTCGCTTCTAAACTGTTGGATGAATCTGCAATGTGGCCTTAATTTCGAAAGGTAAAACCGCTTATGGAAAACGAAGAAAAACCTGTGTTTAAATGTGTTTAAGGTTGTGGCGTGGTATAAATAGAACCACTACCTTAGAAGCGAAATTGCCCCGACAGCACGGTGCAGGTCGGCTACTGGGGCGGCTTCTCTGGTGTGCACTCGCCGTCGAAGCAATGGAACCATCCGGACTCAGAACGGTTTACAGAAGAAGAGAAGAGAGGAGGAGATCGGTTTTCTGCGTGTGAAAAACTGGAAGGGTGAACGTCGGTTTTAAAGATCAGAAAGTGGACGCTCCACCCAGCGGAGATCTCGGATAATCAAAACTGTTTTTTAAAACGTTTTGAAAGCGGCGCTGAATTAGTCAAACCCTAACTCAACACCATCTGAGCACCACAACGCGCACGTGTCACGGACCGGCGGCGGCGGTGGTGGTGCGCGCGTGTGGGATCCCTATCCCAACTCTCAATAACCCATTGAAAATCTCCTCCTTAAAAACAACCCCCAACCCCTTTTGTAATCAATGTGGGACAAAGGAAGTTCAAAAGACACAATTGAAAAACCCCCACAATGAACATTTCTCCCACATTCAATACTACAAGATAGCCACAAAAGATAAAACATTCACTACTACAAAGAGTTTATTGTTCATCATTGCAAATTAGAGTTCTATATATATACTAGTTCAGCACAATGTTAAATGGGGTACATCCATTTCAATAGAGAATTTAATATCAATATCAAATTCAAACCACAATCGGTTGCACTCCATAGCCAAATATTCAATTAATATGGATTTCAAATTCAAAAATTTCATCCCCTGAATCCCTAATGTTAACCAATATTCAAACAATCATTTCAATATTTTTACCAAATATTCAATTTCAAATCAAATACCCTAACCAAAAGTTCCAAATCAATCCAATAACATTTTCACCCCCTAAATCCTAACTGACTTTCAAACAATCAAAGCATCAAATCCTAGAAATAAGTCATCAAAATCGAAAGAGTAACTTCCCCAAAAGTTGTAGAGTGTGATCTTGGGACTTGCAACCATAGTAAACGAGCAATTTTAAGAACAATTCAGGACCTAAATGAAATTAGAGTTTAGAATGCAAGAGAGGACGCAAGAGTATCATGTTGAAAACACGAATTTGTTTATCGACTCGATCAAACTAAGAGCAAGCATTCAACGATGAGAAATCGATAAATCCAATAATTCGGAAGGGACTCGAAATCATACACATGAGAGCAAATTAGATACCTTATTATCATAAAACCATCCACCAAATCATAATTTAAAGATCCTACAATGATAATCCCTAAAAAATTCTCAAATAGAAAACCCTAAGTCGTGAGCTTTTGTAAATCCCTAAAGTTCAAATGAAGAGGAGGGACATACCTCAAGTCCAAATCATAATTTAAAGATCCTACAACGATAATCTCCCTTCGGTTCTCAGCACTTCTATCGAGCGTCTAATCTCCTTCTTTCTGTTCTTCTTTTAAGGTTAACGTCGTTTTACAGATTGTGGTAAAGAAACCAACCGAGGGGCACGATGCTAAAAAATTACAAACCTCAGGGGCATTTCGCGAATTATGTAAAACTTTTGTATATGCGGCGAATTTGACCTTATCTTAGGGGCACCAGGCGAAAATTCCTATATTTATTTTATTGCATTTTATATCTTTATTTTTGTTTTATATCTTTGTAATAGTTTGTAATATCGTTTGACACTAGCTAGTAATATCTTTTAACACTAGTTTGTACTATCGAATAAGTTGTGTGTTTTACGACTTTTTCTTGATCTTATTATCTACTACTATGGTGACCCCTTTCAAAGTTTTCTGGCTACGTCATAGCTGATGTCCATTGAGTTGATCTAAGATAGATATGGAGGGACATCACGCACAGAAAATCCTAGATAAAGTTTTGATAAAGATCCATTTCAAATCGATTTATAATATTTTTTTCGATAAAATATGTCATTATTATTAAAACTGAATTTTTTAAATAACAAAAAAAAAATTATATAAAATATTAAAATTTCAAACAATTATTTATAACAAGTACGAAATTGTTTTAAAAAAATTAAAACATAGTTACGGACATTAACTCTTTTTTTATACTTTTTTAAAAACAGTACCTATTTATGCACATTACCTCTATTTTTAATACTCCCTCTGTTAATTAAAACTTGCCGTTTATTATTTATTTGCGCTTTTTTAGAATAATAAAAACTATATAAAATATTAAATTGTTTTACATTTGTTTTTATAAATTTATACTTAATTCCCAAGTCGTGGCATTAGGCAAGGAGACCCTCTTTTCCCCTTCTTATTCATTCTTGGTGCTGAGGTTCTGGCTCGACGACTAACCGCTGAATCAATTTCTATCAACAACCCCTTTGGTTTCTCCTTTGGTAGAGACGGCCCCTGTATTCCGTTCCTATCTTTCGCATATGACATTATTGTTTTCTCCAAGGGTAGGGTAGATGCTGCCCAGAAAGTTAAATCTATAATAGATGCATACTGCAAAGGCTCGACAACAAAGGGAATCTCCAACACTAGGATAGCCGAGCTTCGAAACTGTCTGAACATTTCCAGTGAATATTCACTGCAAAAATACCTAGGCTGCCCTATTATTAAGGGCCGAGTTAACAAACAAACATTTGAAGATGTTGTTTGCGAGTCCAAAGAACAACTGAGTAAGTGGCGAGCAAATTCGTTATCTCAACAAGGTCGTGCAGTTCTCATTCGCTCCAACCTTATGACAAAACCCATGTACATTATGCAAAACTTCATGCTTCCAAACTCAATACACAAAGATCTTGACCAGATCAATAGGCAATTTTTCTGGAATAAAGACTTCCAGTCTACACCTCTTATCAACTGGGATAGAATCTGTAAACCAAAACAATGTGGAGGGCTTGCGATTCGAAAAGCCTACGATATGAATGTTGCTCTCCAAATGAAGTTAATATGGAAAATACTAGCTGAACCAAATAACGCGTGGGTTTCGCTCATTAAACATAAGTATTTACGATCCAACTCAATTTTTGAATATAAAAAAAGCGGGAATATGTCCTGGCAATGGGCTAAACTTATTCCGCTAGTGGAAAAATTTAAAAATGGTCTTATCTGGTCGGTTGGAAATGGGAGATCCATTAAATTTTGGACTGATAACTGGGTCACTACTTCTTCTCTCCAGTCCAGGGAAGACTGCCCCCAAATACGCAATATGGAGTAAAGGGTTAGTGACTATATATTTGGGGGGCAAGTGGTGGTCGGAGAAACTGTATAGTACGCTTCCATCTACCATCATCAAAGAAATTCTTGACATCCCTCTCCCCATATCTGCACTTGAAGACCGTTTATACTGGTGGCCTGACAATAAGGGATGGTTTACAACTTCAAGTGCATACAAACTGGTCACCTCGCCAACTTCACAACGTGAGGATAAAAACGCTTGGATTTGGTCAATTGACTCACCACCAAAGATAAAAAACTTTCTATGGAAGATATGTCAAGATGGTCTACCCATGGCCTCTAGGCTTGCCTCCCGGGGTGTGGCTGTGCCCTCCTCTTGTAGCTTGTGCAATGGTGCGGCGGAGGATGAGGCTCATCTCCTTTTAGATTAATGCCCATTTGCCCGGTCACTTTATCAGCATCCTCAAAAAATTGACTCCAACATAGCCAATATGATCTATAGAGATAGGGATATCAAACCCATTCTCTCAGTATTAGGGCAATCGCTCTGTCCCGAGGCAAAATTGAAGCTAGCTTTTGCTTGGTGGAATACTTGGTAAACACGTAACCAAATCATATTTAACCATATCCGTATCCCACAACGGGCCACTACACTACAGCTCATAAAAAACCAAATCTTCAACTGGAAGAATGCTTCTAAATCTGATACGGACTCCGTAGGGGATTCCCCCCATCTTACCAGAAATCATGCTCAACACCACATAAGGAAATATGGAAAAGATACTAAATGGCGGAAACCCCCCAGGGGCACTTTCAAACTAAACTTTGATGGTTCCTCACTATCTGACAAGACCAGCACGGTTGGTTTCATCATCCGTGACTCGGAAGGTCGACCGATAAACATAAGTTATCAAAAACTTGGTATGCAAAGCCCGATCATAGCCGAATCACTTGCTTTAAAATTGGGAATTCAACAAGCAATCCACTTACGACTTGAGAAACTTCACATTGAGGGTGATTCATTAATTATCATAAATTATTTTAACAAAAACACATCTTGTCCATGGGAAGTAGAGCTGATCTTGTCCGATATCAGAATTTTACTATCGACTATGAAAGAAGTGTCCTTCTTTCATGTGCCCCGTTTGGGCAACAGAGTGGCGGATAAGGTTGCACATCTTTGCCACTCTGCCCGGGGAGTCGATATACAAACAAATTTAGGTCTTCTTGACCTCATCCGCAAGGATGCTGCCGGGTAGAGTTTGCTCACCCGAATTCTTTCCTTATAAAAAAAATTAATAAATAAATAAATTTATACTTAATAGTAATAAGTATGAAATTATTTTAAAAAAAATTATTAAAAAATTTAATATTTTATATAGTTTTAAACACCTAAAACTACGTGCGTTAATAATATAACGTCAAGTTTTAATTAACGGGGGGAGTAATATTTGTTCTATCCATATTTTTTAAATTAGAAATGATATATTCAAATTGAATGTTGTGGTTTTCTATAAATATTTTTTAAAAAAAGATTCATCATGAGATACATATTTATATAAATAATTTTTCCCCATTCATTTTTACAGAAAAATATTATATTTAAATCATAATTTAGGGTTTTTTAATATATTTTTTTATGATGTATACTTGATAATAATGAATTGTTAAAAAATAATAAAAACAGTTAGTACATTATATAGTTTGAAAATTTTACAAGATATATTAAAAAAGTTAAAAATAAATATCATAATGGAGTGTAGATCCCATGCACCACTTGGTGCACCACTAAATTATTTTGCCTATAATTTCATTTTTTAAATTAAAAAAAATTATATTTGTGTTTTATACACTTATATTTACATGTTTATAAACTTATATTTTAAAAAATTGTGTTTTCAAAATATATATGATTAAAAGATTGATTATATTAGTTTATAATTTTTATATTATTATAAAATACTATACTATTTTATAATAAAAATTTACAAACATGTAAATAAAAATGTATGAAATACAAATATATTTTTTAAAAATAAAATTATACCTCATTATTCTTTAAGACACGTTCTATATCAAGTATAGCATGTTGTTGGCGCCTTTTTTTTTCTGTATGTTTGTTAGACGGTTCACATGTCTATTAACTTATCGGCCTTCCAAGTTTTAAGTATGTTTATCAAATTATTCCTCAGTTAAATAAAAAATATCGAGTATAGGTGATCTTACTGATCTCTATCGAGTATAGATGATCTACTATAATGGGAAGATTGATATTCAAATGGACAGCTGTAGAAATTAAGATGGTTCCAAAATGCAAATTGAAATGACTTAGCTGTTGAGGATGGTTGAATATTCGCGCAAGTACAAAACAAAGAAGATGAGCCCGTTTGCAATAATACTAGTTGACAGGACTAAAGTCGTTATGCCAAAGCAAAGTAAATTTCTAAGATGCAAACTATAACAAGTATAGTAGGTAAGTTAGGGTCGAACCCACAGGGAAACAGAATCAATTGTAAAAGCAAGTATTATTACCCAAAAGTAACCGATTCAAGGGGGAGTTTTGTGTGTGAGCGGTAATAACAGAACAAGTTGCAATAAGAGGTTGTGAATATATGATGGAAAAGTATCACACCAGGTAATTATCCGCACAACAATTGAGATGGTTCATCATCGCATTCTATGAATCTCAAGTTCTAATGTCCAGTAATTGTTCTCAATTCAGATCGTGTAATAGCTTTTAGTCCTACCAGTCCTAAAAGCACTTATCACCAAATTACAAGGGAAAACCTTCACCGAATAATAAAGCGATAGAATTCAAGCATGAATTATAATGAGATACAAGCGATTCCAACAACCCGTTAAAATAGCTTGCAATCGAATCTCCTTCACAATCTACCACAAGCAACCCGCGTATGGTGATTGTGTTTGCTACAATGAATCTACAACCCCAAACCTAGAATTGGAAACCCTAGCAATATGACTAGTATCGATAAACCTAGGTGATCAATCCAGATTAACCAATAATAAGCAATCAAGCAATAAACTCAGGAGATCGAAACAATTAACAAAGGACAAACAAGAGTAGAATACTCACAACCAAATCAATTGAAGGCTTCAAAGAACCAAGTGCAACAAAGGAGAGTTAGTTCTCCATAGGGTTTGTGAGATGAACAGAAGGGAAAATACGTCTCTGGAAAATAACCTAATTCTCTACTGCTGCCTTCTCGGCCATAATATAACCTAATAAAATCGGGTTTAACATCCCGTAAAAATATAAAAATATAATATTAAATTAATAAGATAAGGGAAAATCGGATAAGAATCCGTCTTCAGGGACCGACGCGGGCGCGCCATGTAGCAGCGCGGGCGCGCCAGCCTTTGACTTGTTTCTTCCATCTGGTGTATCGACGCGGCCACTTCCTCCTAGCAGCGTGGGTGCGTCAAGTAGCAGCGCGGGCGCGCCAAGTGCATCAGCTTCCAGCAACTTCCGAAGTTCTTCACTTCATCTCTTCTGTAACTTGCATGATTTCTTCAACTTCTTCAACAAGTTCCGAATCACCAAGTTCACACAAATATATCTCATAATGACATGTAAATGATGACAAAAACTACTAAATGCGCTATGGAATATATCGCATATCAAATTCCCCCATACTTAAACCTTTACTCGTCCCGAGTAAGCATAGAAGCTAGCCTACTCTCACCATAAATCTCAAAGGTTCACAGAAAGTACAAGGAAAATGAACACTAAGTACTAGTAGTTTTCACCATCTCAACAATCAGCACAAAAGACAATCAAAATAGGAAATGAGACTTACAATCATATCTCAACCATCTACACCTTATAGCTCCCAGTGGCCTACCCGAAAACCTCCTTATCACTCCACTTCTTATGTCGCCTTCGCTAAGAGATCAATCCTAAACACTCAAAGTAAACGCTCATCTTGCCAAGGCGCCCTTTCGGGTTTTCACCAAGCCACTCATTTTTTTTCAAAGATGGTACTCACATAAACATTCTCACTTCCCTCAAGTCTCATATTGCCAAAGCCTAAGGCTCACCAGACTACCTGCTTTTTGCCTGAGTCGCCCTTTCGGGTTTTCAACTCATCCCAGGATTTTGATTGCTTCTTTTTTCTTTTTTTTTTCTGTTTTTTTTTTTTTTTTTATAACAAGTGCAGAATCTGTACACAAATAATGCTGAAATAAAATATGTACATGATGTGTGAATCCTTTCCCTCCCCCATACTTGAATGAAGCATTGTCCTCAATGTGAAAGAAGACAGAAATAAGTAGGGAGAAAGGAAACAGAAGGACTTACTATGGGGGTGGATAGTGGCGAGAGTAATCCTCTCGCATGCGGCGCAGCTCTTCCCTCATCTCTCTGAACTCACCAAAGCCCTCTAGGATGTCGGCCTGCTGGTGGAGAATCTGGTTCGTTACTGTCGTCAAACTCCCCACGTCTTGGCGCAGAAGGCCAATCTGATCAACCAGGTAGCCCCACTTGTGGGGCTGCTGATGGGCATCCTGAAAAGCTTGTTGGGGCCAAGGGGCCCACTGATGTGCATCCTGCTGGCTCTGAAATGTCGGTTGAGAATCCCAACCGTGAGACGGGGTCTGATAAGCAGGCATCTCCTGATGTGGGTTCTGTGTGAAACCCTGTGTATCTGTCTGAACAAAAACCTGCTGAGCCACAGGCGCATCCTCCATCGTGGCAGCTCCAGTTGTGCCACTACTGCTACCCACCTCCATGCGGCGCCTTCTACCCAGAACTGACGTCGGAAAGTAATCAGCCTCAATATACCAGTCAGTCCAAGTCTCCGACCAAGGAAGGGGCTTAGGGAGCCTGAACTGATGCTCCTTCTTCTTGCCTGTACACCAAATGGCTCCCCCATCCGGTGCAGTATCCAGCACCAAACATCTCCGTAGATACTCCTCTGTATAGGTCCTTGCTATGACCTGCTCCTCCAACTCCTGCAAACCATTTCGCCCAACGCCTGCAGCAATGGCGACCCGAGTAATAAGTCCGCTCTGGACCATTTCTGGTCCCGCGGCACTGCGATCCTTTCTGACCCTGTCGAGGCCATCGAAGAAGAGCCTAACCCAGTCAGGCGTATAATCTGCAGTAGGCACAGCGCTGTAGGCAAACCTCAGGTGCGTCATGGAAAGCTTTGTATCTGTGACTAGCCCATAATATGTCCCAGAAACGATCTTGCACATCATACGGAAGACAGGATGAGTAATCCTGCTGTTGTACTCGTTACTGGTTAAGAAGTCCTCTCCAGACACCGCTCTGAAGAATGCAACAAGGTCTGGGTCGGTCGCGGCTGTCACCCATCCATCAGTTGGGGCTTTAGTGACCCCCAAAGCCGCTCGCAACCTTGCTGCAGAAGCCCTGTAGGTAGTGCCATTGTATCTGAAAGCTACCCCTCTAATCCTGTTTTCTCCAAGGTATAGCTGATATGTCGCCAGGAACTGCTTGCACAGTTCCGGGTATCCTACCGCTCTCAAATCCAAAAACTCACTAATACCAGCGTGAGCTAGACACTTCTGCATACAATCTAGCATCTGAAGTCTCTGAAGTGTCTCTCTATGCAAATACTTCGTAGAACTGACACAGCTAACCTTATTGTAAATAGCCCACTCCTCGTCAGACAATTCTAACCCATTATCAGATCGACTCGCCTCTTCATCCCATGAACTCATACTTGATAGATAATAAGACTAAATCGGAATCGAAAGAAGAACAGCGGAAGTAACTCACGAAGGACAGCAGAGTCTCGGCGCAGGGAGCAGACGCGGGCAAGTTGAAGCACAGCGCGGGCGCGTCGAGGGCTAGCGCGGGCGCGTCGGGTGGCAGCGCGGCCGCGTCGGGTGTGTCAGCTGTCTGGTGGTTTTCTCTGACAGGCGCGGGCGCGTTAGGGGTGGCGCGGCCGCGTCGGCGATTTCTGCAGATCCGGAAATCGTCGAAAGCAGCTTGTCGATGTGGAGCCCGCCGATGTCCCTCTGGTGCCGGTTTGTGGGGGTCCTGGTGGGGGCTCACCGGTGGCTGAGTGCGACAGGAACGGATGGGGACGGGGTGTGGTGGTCCAGGTGGGGGGGTGTTTGTGGGTGTTGTGAGAGAGATTGAGAGGGATGTGTGGTGTGAGGTAAGAGAGTGTGGGGAAAGGGTAGGGTTTTGATGATGGTGATGGGGGAGTTTGATGATGGGCTTGAAGCTGGCGGGCTGGCCCGAAGTGGGTTTTCCAGCCCGTGGTCGGATTTTTTTTTTTTTTTTTTTTTTTTTGACGAAAATTAACACTGCGGGTGCAGTGGGTCCGAAATGCGGGTGCAATTCGTCACCAGAAACTCCGTCTTTATTAACTACAAGTTAGAATAAAATCGAGTTAAGGGAAAGAATGCAATACCTTGGGTTGCCTCCGAAGCAGCGCCTTTGTTTCATGTCGCTGGCTCGACTAACTGGCCCTTGATTGGCCTAGGTTCCTCCACCAGAGTCACCAACACCAATCATCTCATTGACAAATGCGGGAACCCTTGAAAGGTGTAACTTTCTGTCCAAGCTGTCATCCCAAACATAGTGGTTCGCTTCTCTTCGAATCTTCTCCGTTTGAGCATTGGTATGATCCGGAGGAGATTCCCCACAAACTAAATAGTTTACAATGTCCCGGTACCAAGGGTTTACAGAATGAAGTCCTAGAACGGACTGAGATGGGCTGAGAAGTAATGGCGTGGGCGCGTCAGGGAACGACGCGGGCGCGTCAGAGGTCAGCGCGGCCGCGCCATGGAGCAGCGCGGCCGCGTCAGCTCTCGACTTGGGCGCGCCAGACTCCGGTGTCCTTTTGTGCTCGATTCTGTATAATGTGTCATCCGGAAACGTGCCTAAGATGGGTTTCTGTGACTCCGGCTTGTCCTCCTCATTCACCAATCTGCTTAAGTGGTCAGCCACCAAATTCTCCGCTCCTTTCTTGTCCTTAATCTCCACATCAAGAGTGCAAAGATGACTAGGGCGTTGTTTGAGTTCAATTTCAGGTGCCTGCACAACAGATGGAACAAGCACTTCGCTTGGAGTCAGTAGATTGGGGCCAATGCCCAAAAGAGTAGGGGACTTACCTTCTAAATCCATCTGGGTTGCTAATTTTTGCATGTTAGATGAAATTGAAACATCTGTATAGGACTCGTCAATAGCATTCTCAATAATTGACTGCAACTCATCTTCCCTAGACATATCAAATAGATCTTGAGCTAATGGTTCAATCACATCAATAGAGCACAGAGAATGGTCATTAACAGGATGTTTCATAGCCTTGTATAAATCGAATTCAACCTTTTTTCCATCAAATTCCATTGTTAGTGTCTCAAAAACACAATCAATTTTTGTCCTAGATGTTTTAATAAAAGGTCTACCTAACAGAATAGGCGCATCATGCTTATCATGTTCCATATCCAGGACAAAGAAATCTGCAGGAAAAATCAGTTTATCGACCATAACCAAAACGTCTTCAACTACTCCTTTAGGGTATTTATTAGACCTGTCAGCTAGTTGCACAATTACTCCAGTTTCATGCAAAGGTCCTAAATCTAGCGATTTGTAAAGTGAGTAAGGAAGCACATTTATGGAAGTACCCAAATCAAGCATAGCTCTATCAAATTTTACATCTCCAATGACACAAGGGATAGTAACCATACCTGGATCAGCGCACTTTTTCGGCATTCTCCTCTGAAACACAGCGGAGACTTGCTCACTTACTTTCACTTTCTTTTTTCCTTTCAGCTTCTGATTTCTCCTCACCGTGCAAAGCTCCTTCAAGAACTTGGAGTACTTGGGCACAGTTTTTAACATTTTCAGCAGAGGGATGTTCACCTGACACTTGCTAAATGTCTCGAAAAGTGCCGAATCATCGATTATCCTCCTCTCTTTGAGTGCCTCAGGGAACGGAGGTTTTGGTTTCTCCGACCCGAGAGGGGGGAAATTCGGTCGTACATATGTATCGACATAGGGCTCAGATTCAGGCGAGATCGGACTCGCCGTGGGCGCGTCAGACTCCGGCGCGGGCGCGTCAGAAGGCAGCGCGGGCGCGTCAGAAGGCAGCGCGGGCGTGTCAGACTGTGGCGCGGGCGCGCCAGTGTTAGGCGTGGCCACGTCGGAGATTGGCGTGCTTTCCTCCTCATATTCCTGACCTTTCAACTCTTTTCCATTCCGAAGAGTTATAGCACTGACGTTTTCCTTTGGATTGACCACCGTTTGAGATGGTAGACCCCCTGACGTCTTTGCCTCCATTCTCGTGATTGCTTCAGCCATTTGCCCCATTTGTTTCTGTATATCTTTTATGATCGATTCAGTTGTCTGAACATGCGCAGTGAAGTGCTGTGTCAGGGTATTGAGCATGGACTCAGTAGATGGAGCGTTATTCTGCTGCCTCTAATTGTAGGGAGGTGGCTGTTGCTGATGTGGTTGGTTTGGTGGATCCCTCCATCTGAAATTTGGGTGATCCCGCCAACCTGGGTTGTAGGAGTTTGAGTAGGGGTCATGTCTGGGTCTCTGAGGTCCATTTCCACCTAAAACACTTACTTCAGCGGTGTCTTCCTGGAGTGTAGGACACGCATCGGTTGGGTGGAAGTTATCACCGCAGATTCCACAAGCCTTGAGTTGTTGAGGAGTCCCTTGCAGAGTGAGCCTATTAACCATATCCTTCAATTCAGCAATATCCTTGGCTTGGTTAGAGTCTACCGAGTTGACCCCTTTCTTTCTGGTGGACTTCCCAAAATTTCTAGTCCCCTCAGCCATTTCATGAATCTTCTCCATAGCTCCCTCTGGCGTGGCATTCAGAATATTTCCTCCGCAGGCGGCATCAATCATCCTTCTATCAGATTCCAGCAATCCCCCATAGATGTATAAGACTAGGTCCTTCGTGATGTAGCCATGGAAAGGGCAATTCGCACAAAGCTTCTTGAACCTTTCATTGTAATCATAGAGGGTTTCATCATCTTCCTGCTCTATATTGCTGATTGCCTTCTTCAAGGTGTTCTCCTTCTTAGCAAGGAAGAATTTCTCCAGGAAGGCCTTGTGGAGCTTAGGCCAAGTATTGATGCTCCCTGTAGGAAGGCTGTAGTACCAGTCATCCGCAGCATCGACCAGCGTGAACCCAAAAGCTCTCATCTTTATCTGTGCTTCGGATATATTGGCTGGTTTCATGCTCATGCACACATTATGAAACTTCCCCATGTGCTTGATGGGGTCTTCTCCAGCCAATCCATGGAATTTGGGCAGTTGATGAATCAGCCCAGACTTTAGCTCAAAATGGTTGTCATCCCCTATAGCAGGGATTGTCACAGTAGGTGCCTGCTGTGTGATGTTTGCTGCTGTCAGCTGTCGCAGCGTCTGATTTGCATTTCCAGCCATTGGATCAGGTTGTTGGGAATGTTGGTGATGTTCTCTATGGCGGCGGTGGTATGTCCTGTCTATTTCCCAATCAAAATAAAAAAGATGGGGATCAGTAGCACGAGTACGAACCATGCAAGAGGTTCGCACCCAAACAGGTAATAACACAAACAAGAACAAAGATAAACCGTTTCCCCGGCAACGGCGCCAAATTTGACAGGCCTAAAGTCGTTATGCCAAATCAAAGTAAATTCCTAAGATGCAAACTATAACAAGTATAGTAGGTAAGTTAGGGTCGAACCCATAGGGAAACAGAATCAATTGTAAAAGCAAGTATTATTACCCAAAAGTAACCGATTCAAGGGGGAGTTTTGTGTGTGAGCGGTAATAACAGAACAAGTTGCAATAAGAGGTTGTGAATATATGATGGAAAAGTATCACACCAGGTAATTATCCGCACAACAATTGAGATGGTTCATCATCGCATTCTATGAATCTCAAGTTCTAATGTCCAGTAATTGTTCTCAATTCAGATCGTGTAATAGCTTTTAGTCCTACCAGTCCTAAAAGCACTTATCACAAAATTACAAGGGAAAACCTTCACCGAATAATAAAGCGATAGCATTCAAGCATGAATTATAATGAGATACAAGCGATTCCAACAACCCGTTAAAATAGCTTGCAATCGAATCTCCTTCACAATCTACCACAAGCAACCCGCGTATGGTGATTGTGTTTGCTACAATGAATCTACAACCCCAAACATGGAATTGGAAACCCTAGCAATATGAGTAGTATCGATAAACCTAGGTGATCAATCCAGATTAACCAATAATAAGCAATCAAGCAATAAACTCAGGAGATCGAAACAATTAACAAAGGACAAACAAGAGTAGAATACTCACAACCAAATCAATTGAAGGCTTCAAAGAACCAAGTGCAACAAAGGAGAGTTAGTTCTCCATAGGGTTTGTGAGATGAACAGAAGGGAAAATACGTCTCTGGAAAATAACCTAATTCTCTACTGCTGCCTTCTCGGCCATAATATAACCTAATAAAATCGGGTTTAACATCCCATAAAAATATAAAAATATAATATTAAATTAATAAGATAAGGGAAAATCGGATAAGAATCCGTCTTCAGGGACCGACGCGGGCGCGCCATGTAGCAGCGCGGGCGCGCCAGCCTTTGACTTGTTTCTTCCATCTGGTGTATCGACGCGGCCACTTCCTCCTAGCAGCGTGGGTGCGTCAAGTAGCAGCACGGGCGCGCCAAGTGCATCAGCTTCCAGCAACTTCCGAAGTTCTTCACTTCATCTCTTCTGTAACTTGCATGATTTATTCAACTTCTTCAACAGGTTCCGAATCACCAAGTTCACACAAATATCTCTCATAATGACATGTAAATGATGACAAAAACTACTAAATGCGCTATGGAATATATCGCATATCACTAGTAGCAAGTAAGTAGTACAATACTAGTCTACTAGACCGCCGTGGAATTTGGTTGAATTATCATCTCGAGTTGGGAGAAAGACTGGGTCCATGATGTGTCACCTTGCCACACCAGGCCAATAAAGATAAGTGCCAAGTACTAGAGTGCCAATTAAATTGCACTGGAATTTCGTTGAATTTTCTTCTCAACTTGAAACAATTAGTACAAACCAAAATACTCCGTATGTCACGCTCAGATACACTGATCTTGTTTTGTTTTGTTTTTTTTTTTGACGCAAGATAAGAATTAGGTCGGGTCGGCAGCAGCAGAGGCCCTTCCTAGCGTATCTTTCCGGACGAGAACTTGCAGTTCTGGATCATCCTCACAGCAAAAGTCGGCAGGGGATACATGGACACTGCGAGCAAGGTAGTCAGCCAAAACATTTGATTCCCTGAAAATATGACGAATAACAACATAATTAAAGGACGAGATATCAGACAGAATATCAGCTTGTAGCATCTCTATTACCTAGGGGCATTTCCAATCATCCAGTAGAGCTTTTATCACTAATAAGTTATCTCATTTGATTAGAAGTGTAGATAGTTGCAACTTCTTTACTCGTAACAAACCCATTATGAGTCCGAGATTTTAGGCATAAATAACCGAGATATTTGTGCAAACAGATCTGCCAGAAGAGACAACTAAACCAGTAGAGTCACGGATGACAAAACCATAAGACGAGTTGCCACTCGGGAGTACCGAACCATCAAAAGACCTGGAAGTCATAGCACTACCCCTAATAGCCTGGTTGTGTATACTGCTATGAATGCGACGATTGGGGATCAACGGTCTAGTCGGATCGTCGTCTAAAAGCTTTTATTGTTTCCAACAATGTCTAGTTGTGCTGTGGAACATCAATATTTCATTGATAGTTACCTTGTTAGTATGATTGAAAACGAGTTGGTTCCTAAAGAACCAAATGGCCCACCAAGCTGAGGCTAGAACGACAAATATGTTGGTCCTAATCGCACATTTTATCGTAGTAAGTGGAATCACATTGCCCAAGCCGACAAAAGCAGTGACATACCCCGGAATGTGGATACGTAATGCTTTAAGCAAATCAGTAGCCATGGGACATCGAAGAAGAAGGTGATCACCCGATTCATTTGTATTGCCATAGAAAACACCACCAGCCGGTACAGCCATGTGCGAATTCTGTAATCTGGTTTTAGTCGGAAGACCATCATGGGAGATTTTCCAGAGGAAGTGTCGAACCTTAGGGGGCAAATCGAGACACCAGATCCAATCGCAATCGAAATCTGGCAACCCGGTGTTTTCTGATAAAAAGGAGTTGGAAGAGGCGGCTGTGAACCAGCCATTTTTGCTAGGGCCCCAATATAGACGATCCGTGATTGGGTTACTTGGCAAATTTAAACCCAAGATGTGGTCGATATCATCATCTTGTTTTAGAACATTTGTTAATGAGTCATTTATAAATGTTTTGTTCCACTGGTGGTTGGTGATGAAGTGAGCCACCGAATCGCCCTTGAGATTATACGGGATGAGTCTCAATGTTTTGAAACTCAACGGCTCCTGGAAGGCCTAGTTATGGGACCAGAAAGTCTTGTTTTGTTTTGATTTTTATTTGTGAGTTTACAGCATAAAAGATAAAAAATATTTAGATATAAAATTAGGCAATCAAATACAAAAAAGTAAATAAATTTTATTGAAAATAAGAGAAAAATTATACTACGTAATAAGGAAAATATTGAACAATAAATTTTAAGATAATGGACTCTATAGAGCCATTAGAGGTTGATCGCATTTACACGATGTCTCTGAGCATAGCAAATCAATCACCATTCATATGAAGTCTGCATCACAATAAGAACAGTAAAGCACACCAACGCATAAACCCAAATCCAAGCCACAACATTGCCCATTCATACCCCAAAACCCATTTCAAAAAGGATGATAACAAAATCGTAAGTAGGCTACACATCGGCAATTGCTTCTAAGTGTCTCCAAATCTTGTGAAAATCAAACCAAACTTGTGTATATCCATATATCTTGCAATATTAAGCATAACCGTTCAAATTCTTAACATTCCCAACCCAAAATATAAATATTAGAATTTAGAATGAAAATAAGCATAAAACATGGTCAAAGACATGCACATCAAAGACCCTGTAATTCACGCAAGAAGCAAATGCAGAGGCTAAAAAAAGATTACTGAATTGGTAATTTAATAGCGACTGATATGGCACTAGGCGTGCTAAAAAAAATTACGAAATCCATAATTTAATAGCTACTGAAATATTTTTGACAGGGGTGCAAAGAGGCAAAAAGGGAAGGACTTATAATATTTCAAGCATTGTTCCAAAAAAGGGCATGGGCAGCCGCCTAGACCCCGCCTAGGCACTGGACGGTCCTTGACCTTCGAGCCAGAGAGCTTGGCGGGCTTGGCTTGGCGAAGAGCTAGCTTTGTGGGTTTCTGGGCGGTTTTGGGCGGGTCTAGGCGGTTTAGTTAAAAAAAAAAAGAAATTTCAAAGGTTTTAACCCAAATGAATACATAAAAGTCTAGAAGATTAATGTGCAACCATGATTATATTTTAAATTTTAAGTTTTATTATACAACTTCTAGGTTGTTTTAGACTTTGATTATATTTTATGCTATTGATTTTTTCCCGGTTGAACAGGAAACGTTATGGTTTATGCTTATTGGCTTTGGAAAATGTTGAACAATATGGACTATAAACAATATGAAACTTTATTAAATTATATAGCCTTTATTAAACTTTATTAAATTATATAGCCGTTATGGTTTCAAGATCAAAATTTTAGATTCAAATGAAAAAGTGTGTTGTAATTAAGTACAGCCAGTTTGATCATGTAAATATGGTTACAAGACACTCATAAAAAACACCAGGAAAAACATAGCAACTTGAACAATCAAGGACTTACAATGTTTCATGATTCGTCAATTTAATTAGATCAGGTATTGGTTTAGTTGGGCAGTTTTTTCCCATCTTGTTGTAAACGCAAGAAAGTTCACCATATAGTAACATACTTTTAGTCATTTGGACACAACTAAAACTAAATCATCTAAAACTTACATGTTTATTGTAGTCAAGTTACCCATATATGATGACAACACTACTAGAATTATGTTAATAGACATCACATCATTTACATTAGTAAGAAAAACGCATGATGTTAAATATATTTTTAACATCGTTTTTCAAATCACTGATGTTGTTCACGAAATTTATATCTCTTTTACTTTCTAGACGATGCTAATTAAGTATTATCCAAATTAAAAAAAAAGGCAAAATATACCATATCTAAAATTTTGAAAACAATAACGCGAAACCGAGTAGCGGGATGTCAATTTAAACACCCGCCCAACCCTTTCCAAACTTTTCACCCCTTTAACTCTATTTCCCTCTTATACTTAGACTAATTTTCAATTTCAAAACCAAAAACCTCTCTCAATTTACCAATTGCAACCCTAAATGTTCCAACTCCACTTTCTCTCTTTCATTCTCATTCTCAACCAACTCAATCCTCCTCTCTTTTTCCTTTACTATAGATCTAAGAACTAGAAGGCCGAAAAACCCATAGAGCCTGTTGTTGCAGGAGGATTGTCAAGTGTGAAAATAAATATAAAATATGAAATCAAACTGACTCCCTGGCTCGGCAAAAAAATACAAGACTTCATCTCGTTGTAGTATAAGGCAGTCAGGATCGATCCACGAGGAAGCATGTCAGCTCCCGCCTTTTCAGTTCCAAATCGCTCGAATTTGACTCAGGAAGTACTCGACGTCGACTTAGTGTCCTCGACGTCGATCAGGTGTCCTCGACGTCGACCACTCAGTCGAGTAAAACAAAAAGGCGATAAACGAACAGAAACAAAAACAAAAGCAGAAACTGGTCGATCTCGACTAAGCTTCTTCGACGTCAAACAAACCTTCCTCGATGTCGACCAAATCTTGTCGATTTCGAGTAAACACAGAAAGAAAATTTGCAACTTTTCGCAAGACAGAACACGAAATTGATGAAATAAAATCAATGAACTAAAGACTTCCAAGATCAGGGTTTCAACACCACAACGATAACCATGTAAAATAACATATAAAGGCATAAAAGATCATGATTTTTATCAAATAACTTTCTTTATTAACAAATAGGAAGATAGAGGCTTTCGCATAAACCCTAATTGTTACTAACCCATTTTCACATAATTAATCAAAGTTGCATTAAGATCACTTTCGCTTCAATAACACAAACAAGGATCACCTTCAACTTTCGCAAAAGAATCATGCTCATAGGGATAGAAGACGAAATCGCATCAAAAGATTGTACCTTTACCGCATCACCTTACATGGCTACCGTCGGACTCACCCCGACCCTAGAAGTTAGGTGACTACTCGCTCTTCATCATCAAGAAATATATCAATAACAAAAAGGAACTAAATTGCATTAAATAAACTAAAAAGAAAGCTTACAACCGAACAAAGCCAATTCCGCTCTCGCTTCATAACTCTACTCAGCCTCCACTTTCTCTCTCTACTCACTCTCTCTCTCTCTCTATGACTTCTCTTGTGGCTTGGCTTGGATTGATTGAATTGAATAAAACCAGCCCCTAATGCCTTATTTATAGTGTTCCATGTAGCTATTTTAGGAAGGAACAACTATATCTAAATCTAAAACTTTCTATCTAATAACATAAAGATAAAATATTATGATAAAGGAAATAAATTTAAAAGGAAAATAAACTAGGACTAGTTGTGGATAAATCCTTTATGACTTGATATATCTTCTCTGGATTTTTCTCCCGGGGTTGCACTCGAGCTCGATCAGCATTCGGACTAGTCGGGTGTACTCGACGTCGACCAAAACTCCTCGACGCCGACTAGATGTGGTCGACGTCGGGTAGAACTGGTTCGCTCTCACCATTCTGCTCTGTTCTTGAAACACACTTTTCCAAGTCCTCGTTTGTCTGATTGACGCATATGAGCATGCGTTGGAAAGCTCTTCTCGAGGGTTAAAACTTTAATGAAGACATCAAAGCTTGATTCGGAATGATGAATGGTGGAAAGTGGGTTTTTCTCCAGCTGCACCATCCTTAGCTTCTTCATGAGTTTCCTTTAAGCTCCAAAGTGCGTCCGATTTCTGCGAAATATAACAAAAACTTGTGTAGACTCCATAAATTGGCAAATAAGTGTAAACTGCATAGAATCTGTACTTTTATAACCCAAATGCATGAAATGTATACAAAAATCGATATGAAAGTAAGTATAAAACATGGCAAATTAGGCTCACAACAGAGCCTCTAGAGGTTCGTCTCTTAGATCAAGAAGAAAGAGGAGAGCCTCTAGAGGTTCGTCTCTTATTGCATTTAAGTAGTCATATTGCATATTTTTTGGTCTATTTCTAGATTGTTCATGTCAAGTATTCGAGTTCAAAATCTACGCATTTTTAGTGTTTATTCTGCAATTTTACAATCCGAGCTTGAAGGGAGGCTTGGGAGATCTTAGATACTGATTTCGGAGCATAAGGAAAGGTAAGGAAGAAGCATCAAGGGAGCAAGACATCACAACGTCAAAGCAAAGGAAGAATCGAAGAGTATGAATAGCGGCATCCGCGGCTTTTCCACTGGTGCCCCGTGTTTAGAAAACGCCGATTTTAGTCCGAAGATTCTAGTTTATTATTATTATATTATTATTATTTTCCAAGGGTTTTACACGACTCTATTTAGGTTCTTTTCATTCTATTCTAGTGTGTGAGAAATTGGAGATATAGTATGCCGTTTGAGAGAGAGAGAGAGAGAGAGAGAGAGAGAGAGAGAGAGAGAGAGAGAGAGAGAGAGAGAGAGAGAGAGAGAGTGAGATAGATAGATAGATAGATAAATGAGCGTTTCTTTGGCTATGAGTTGCTAAACTTGTAGTTTCGCATGTAATTCGAAGACATGGTTGGATGAATTGTGAGGATTTGATTTCAATTAGTTATTTGTGAGTTTATTTATCATCTTGTTCTTATTGATATATATTTGTGTTCTTTTCTATACTTGATCACCATGTTAGTAATTACATCTATGTTATGAATCCGTTGTTAGTTTTTTGATAGCAAACAAAGTCATTGATTCAGTGATGTTTCTATTGCCTTTGTCGTGGATGATCACAATTGATCTATGTCGAGGAGATGTTATTAGGGCTAAGTGGGTTGTTCCCTTGATTCCTAATTGCATTGTCCACACTTTTCTCATCTCAAGATGGTCGTCGAAGATCCGCTGCGAAAGAGGTGGCTGGGACTAGATCATTCTCATTATCGAGTCGATAAGGGTGATTCCCCCATCTGATTTGTTAAACGTAATTGATGTGCCAATTGATCATAAGTACTAGAGTAGTTAATGCTATTCTTTAGTGATGCCACATTGAATAAGAGATTGTATCTTTCCGGAACAATCGATAATAGGTAGTCGACATAATCTCATAATTAATATTGAAATCAACCCAAGGATCATAAACCCTAACCATTGTCAAGAATTACAGGTGAAGCGCTTCTCTATCATATTATCACCACTTTACAATAATTACTCTATTTAGTTTATCTTGCTATTTCATTAGTTTGCTACAACTTATTTGTTATTATCATAAGAAATCATCAATATAAATATATACGCGAATAATCTTCTCTGTGTGATCTACTCATTACTTGTTTCATGTACTAATCTTTTGGTTAAGCATTGAGTTAAGATATTACTACTATTTGGTGGAACTGAGCGAACAACATCACAACACCATCATCAAACCCTCACCACTCCCTGAACTCACCCTTCAATGCATTTTTTCTCATCTCCTTCGCTCTTTGTCTAGCTACCTTTCTTCAATTACTACTCACACTACTAGAATTCTATTCATAGACATTGGGTATAAATAGATGTTAATAAAAAAAAATTGACGTGTTACTGGAAGGCGTTAAAAATCCAAACTTTACCACATCGGTTTATAACCGATGTCTATAATGATTTAAAACATCGTTTCTCTTTATAATATCAACTTAAATGCATGAATATAATTACATTTTGATTGATTCACCTAATGTTAAAACATTATTATTTTTCATTTTTAGCTATCTAAAGATATGTACAGAAATAAAAAAATTCACATTAACATCGATATTCTTTTCCAAAAACAATGTTATTATATCTTATTTACATCAGTTATAGGTTATTCATTTCACGTTTATTAACTTTTCCTTTGTAATTTGTCTTGTTATTTCATTTAAAAAATAGTATGGAACATTCAATATTTATAAAGGCAACGTTATATGTATATATTTAAATCAGTATATTTAAAAAAAATGTCTAAAAAGATTACAACATCATTTTATTTATGAATAACAATGTAAAATTTCGTAAAAGACATCAGTTTTAGTAGTCATTTTGTTGTGTTTCAATACATTTTAAAATCGCTTTTTATTATATTAAATGATGTCTCATTTCCTGTTTGTATACATTAATAGGCTACTTCTCAATTAATCAAAATAGGTCAAAGCATTCAATAATGTTCTATCTATTAGTATCTGTTCATATCATATACATGAATATATTTCTACTTAGTATTACACAAACTGAAAGAAAGGATAGCAACTCCAGGTTAGTAAGCTTCTTCCATCATCTGGGCAGAATTACGTACGAGCATACTTCATTGCTTGAGCTTCATCATCAAAAATCCTCAAAACATGAGCAGAATCATCGGTTCTGAACAAAACAAAGTATGCGTGAGTTATTGAGTAATATTTAGTAACTGCATGGTGGCGTAATACAAATTATTCAAGCGTGCCACTTTGCCAAGCAATTCAACCCTATCTCCAGCTTTTTGTGTGCACCTTTGATGCCTTAGGAAGCACTTGTCAAGACTATCTTTAAGAGAATCCTCTTCAAAAACTTGCTCTGCCATTCTGTGCAAATAGTTCCAATTTAGAAGAGATAGGAACACAATGGCAGTACACAGAACAAGAAGCAAATCCATTTTGCATTCTCATATGATTAGATATATAATCATTTCAATTTGGCACATAACAAAAATCTGTTCAAAATATTTTTAAAAACTGATTTTAAAATTTGTTCAAATATTCATTTCATCCCCTGCTGAACCATAAAATATTATTATTTGTTCAAAATTACAAATTTAAAAAATAGATTCAGCAATACATACATTCATACAGATTCAGCAATAAAATCTGTTCAAAATTATAGATTTTAAAAACAGGTTCAACAATATATACTCATATATATTCAACAATAAAATCTAAAAATTTGTTCAAAATTACAAATTTGAAAAACAGATTCAACAATACATATACTCATACAGATTCAACTCTTGATATCACATATAATTATATAAAAAACCGAAATGAAATATAGGTTAATATTGAGTGAATTATATTAATATGATCATGACAATAATCACAAGGCAACCTAGAAGTGGATGTAAAAGACTTACCAATGGATCTGTAGGACTCAAAGCTAATGATAATAGAGATCTAAAGGCTTGCACAATCCATCAAAACAGCCCATACAACCTCCTTGATTTCAAATCAGCAATTTGGAGCAGGTGCACAAGAGGAACCAGAAGTTGGGCCTCGATAACAACATGTTTAGTACATAATAACACAATGGCAAAGAGGATGTCACTGAATTTAGTGCATTTAACACCATTCTAACTCGACTCGACTGTAATAAAAGGGAACATGCATCAAACCCTATTATTCACTTACCTATATGTACCAAATTAAGAGACGCACTACATCTCTCAACTTTTATTATCTGTATAAAACTTTAGTTTAACACGTATCTTTTTGCGTCATACAAGAGAAATATATATATAAATATAATACTGGAAAGGACAGTCTAAGCATAGCATTTAAGCATCCCCCTAAAGACTCCAGCTAAATCAGAATCAAGAAGATTGATAATCCAAAACTAGAACTACAAGGTAGAGAAAATGTGTTATAATCTTGCCAACTTGAGGACTGACCGAAGACAGCATAAGGAGTTGCAAGCAGTATCAATCACTTCATGAAGTGAGGCAAGCTAATATTTATTAACAAATATCTTTAAAAAAATATATGTGATTAATTAGCCAACTGATATCCCACTTCTTAAGAACTTAAAAACAACAAGTATGGTCACTAACAGTGTGACAACATATAAACTCTCAGCAGATGGAGTTAAGAGATTTTAATACTCTATTTGGAGCATAATTTCATCTTAAAAATTGTGTTTCAAAACAAGTATCAATGTACAAAGGCAGGACTCTCAAAGATATTAAGTCAGCTGATAAAGTTTTGTTAAGTATCAACAGAATATGGGCACCAAGGTCATGTTCTCAAGTATCTGAATCTGGCCCCTATTCCCTGTAGTTATATTCGAAATTGTCCAACATGCTTCCTTCTTGATAGAGAGGAATCCTGCCCAGATTGTAGCAAACAAAAGAGTGATAATTAGAAATCCATTAAAATCAATCACAAGATTAATAACCTTCTATTCCATTACATGTTTACTTCCAACGCGATAGATAAATAAGCATTAAGCAAAACTTATTTATTTCTTTTCTACTATTACGACACATTTTAGTAATTTATTATCACAAATGTCAAGTGTTGCTTATTGATTATTGAAAAAAAAATTAAACTGAATAAGCAAAACTTATGGATTAGATCTTAGAAAACAACACACATTAAAGGAATAAATCATGTATGAGACATTGAGTTTTTTCATATAAGGCTAAAGGAATAAGCAAAATGGAGGCTTAAAATTTAGGAAATGGGAATGAAGGAGAACAATTCCATATCATTCAATCCAAGGATTCAAAATAGAGGCTTAAAATTTGGAAAGGTTTGGGGTTAGAGAACTTAAAGAAATTGAAAGCTTGAGTGAGGAAACGGGGTAGGAGGCGGTAAATTGAAGCACAACAGAGGGCAACCATATCAGTAGCAAATCAACGACAATAGCATCTCGAATAGGGCCTATTGCAAATGAAAATTTAGGAAGGGGGAATTAAGGAGAACAATTCCATCATTCAATCCAAGGACTCAAAATGGAGGCCTGGTCAAGATTTTTCCTTGGTTTCTCATTGGAAAGTAAATTCATGTTAAGCAACAAGTTTACAGCAAGGTGTCTTTCATAAAGGACTGATTCCAAATCAGAAAGGGACAAATAATAAGATTTGTGCTTGTGAGGGATAAATTGAAACATGAGCAGATAAATTACCTTGACCAAATTTTGTCCTAACAGTCTTTTCATACCATACCTTTGGCTTGCAGAATCCTCAATAATATTTTCAAGGAGATTGGTGTTGCATACTTGCACAAATTGGGAGAACATCTGCTATCTACATCTGCCGATTGTTAATCTAGATCTTCGAATCAAACCCTAATCAAACTCATGATTATAAAATTAAACACTAATCAAATTCCCGAATCCAAGTCCCCTATTTCACCAATTCAAACCCTAATCAAGTTTGTGAATTGAAAGAAGGTTTCGAAAAGTTTACCCTACAATGAAGATAGAACACTCGAGAATTACTTGAACTTAGATTCGAGGAAGAGAGGGGGGAACATCCCTTGTTAAAGCGTAGAAAAACGCAAAACAAGATCTAAAAACTCAGATCTGAAAAAGGGTTAAAAAAAGTGTTGAAAAATTTGTGAGAATGCTTACCAGTTAGGGTTTTGAGAGAAAGCAGCCATCTTCATAATTACCGGTCAGAGGAAGAGATAAGAGGTGAGACGATGAATGTGGTCGGTGTCGACCATCTTCTCTGCACTTCTGTGATCGTCGGCAACAGGGAGATGATATGAGAGGCATACTTCTGTAGTCGCCGGATAGAAGGAAAGGAGAGGATTCGAGAGAGACCAGAGGAAGATGGACATTTGAGGGTCAAAAGATAGAGACGGAGAGTGTTAAATTTTCCAAAATTTTTGAAATACCGCCTATTTTTTCTAAATTTTTCATCCCACGCGTTTCAATTTTGAGAATCCTATATCCCGCATGTTTTTTTTTTGTAAAAACTAACCATTTAACGTCGGTCAATAACTATAACAGTTTTCAAAATTTGTTTTGACATCACAAATTTAATAACTGATGTAACATAATAAATTCACATTATGCGTATTTCTGACTGATGTAAATAATGTGATGTCTATGAACAGAATTCTAGTAGTGTCATATCTTGTTTTTTCGCTTAAAAAAACCCTAGAATGGTCTATATCTTGATTTGTGTTTATTTTTTGGTTTTATGCTGGTTTTGAGGGTTTGTGCTCATTTGAACTCCAAATCCATTACCAGTACCATTTCCATGCCTTCTAGGTTGGGGTTTCTCTCTTTTCAATTACCATAGCTTAGCTCGCTTGGGGTCTCTCTCTCTTTCATTTTCATTTTGTATTTCTCTCAGGATTTTTGTTACTTGATGTGGAGTTAGTTAGAGAATATCTTCGCCAGGTCGAAATCATTCAGGGATATAGGAAACGATGACGAGGTGCTCAAACGGGTCGCTCTTGAGCGCCCGCTTACGTACGTTCTTTTTGTAGGGTTTGTTTCAACGCAGCTTAAAAATTTGGTATTGTGGTTAAAGGTGTGGCCTTTTTTTTTTATGGAAGCTTGTTCTTTTATCGATTGTTGGGTGTTTATTTGCTTTTTCTTCTGGAAATTTAGACTGATTGGTGATACTGGTAAATGAATCTTGGTTTCATATGTTGCCTTGTTTCTTAAATGTAGGGTTTTCTAGTATTGTAAAACAAGGATTCAGATTGTAAGGATTGTTAAGGACACATGATTTTTGTCTGGTCCTAAACATTTGTCCCAAATGCTTTGTTGTCCCACTAAACACAAGTATCATTACTATCACATATGCTTTTCTACGTGGGTATATAGTTATGTTTAGGAATTTTTCGTGTGAGCTTTATTTATCTTTGTGTACCACCTTGAATTTTTTTTGTGTTGCATAAATTATGTTGTAGATATTATGCTTTCAAGAGTATGAACTAGGGCTTTCTCCTATACCAAGTTTATGGGCATCACAGGTAATCCATGACTTGCTTGTTTTTTCTACTGTTACTTTTCTATACTTCTTATGTCTATCCACTTTGTAGCGACCTTAAATGGCTTATGTATATTGCAGCCAGCTGGACTCCACAGGAGTTATGTGGATTTTGATAGCGATGTAGCTCCAGCCTGTTAGTGGCCACCTTGAATTCAACAGGTTTGTTGTGCATATAAACGCCATCTATCTTTTTCTCTCTTTTATGTTTGCATGCTTGTAAACAAATTCCTGTGTGTAATAGTTACTCTTTTTTTCCCTAGCATAAGATCTAGATCAAAGTTAACTCTCTCCCTATCTTGCCTCCCTACCTAATTATTGATTATAAATTCCTTATATCTATTTGTTGTATTTGTTTATTGCTTTGATTCTTAATGATACTTTGCTATATTGTATTTCCATTTTCTTTCTAAATAATTGGCACTATACAATTGACTTGTCTATAGTACATACTTATAGCCATTTATCATAAACGATGTGTATTTTACCAGGCAAGAAGTTTGAGTTGTAGCTTTGTGTGATTGATATCTATATGAAAGAACAAGACGGTAAATAGTTCATTGAATATTCCTTCGATAGAAAAGTTATCTTTAACTTAGGTCTTTCTTCCCTATTCCTTCTGCATTTGAAGCATTAAATCATTCCAAGATTACAATAATAACAATAAACTTATATTATTCCCTATCAAATAATGACACATAGCTACCCTAAATACAATAAAATTATAAGAAGTGTAGTTAAATTAGATTGTATGAGCAGAAAAATCAAGGGACTGACTTAGGTATTTGCTCCTTATTCTTGTAGTTATCAAATATGTCCCTAGGTCTGTCGTATCATTGATTTTTGCGTGGTTTGATAAAGTTTGTGCAACTGTCTAGAGGGAAGTCTTTTTTTATGTCAAGTGTTGCAAGATTCTGTTGTACATCAGCTTTTGAGGTGAGGTTTGTGAATTTAACCATTACTTTTCAATATAAGACTACAAGCATGAGTTTTCTGGTTTTCATATATGCTTTCAAGTTGTATATAGCAAAAAATATATATTGTAGGGATGCCTAGTAAAGAGGTCTTGAGTCTTATGATTTTGATTTGAGGTTAAACTTTAAAATCTTCCTTCAAGTATCAAAGTTGATCTACATTGTTTACCGTTCTTCCTGAAAGAGTGATTGATGATAGGAAGGCTCGTAAATTGACGCTATGGATTAATATTTCCTTCATTTTTAATGTTCTTCCTTCATTTCCTTCATTTTTCATGACAGGGAGGCTGGTAAACATTAAAATCTTTATTTAAGTATGAAATTTTTAACCTCTAGGCACTCTGGTTTTTCACTACTCTTCGTATTTATAATATTTTCGCAATTATACATGCTCTTATGACATCCATTTATATTTATGTTCACCCTTTTTATTATCTTCTAATGTTGTTAGGCTGTCTCTCCATTTTTTCATTTTAGGATCTACTAAAAACACAATCTGAAGATTGAACTTGAAATTTCGAATCTTTTTACTAACAATTTGATATTTTTTTTATATTAACACACCAATTATCCCTTATATTCCCAAAAAAAAAATCACTTTTTCTAGTTCCTTTAACAGGTGTTGGATTCTACGAAAAAAAAAACTTTTACCTACAGACCAGCTAAAGACAAGATTTGAACAAGAAGGTTGGTATACCATTTATGTCTCTTGTATTATTCTCTATTAGTACCTTCTCCCATCTGCATCACTATCAATGTCAAAATCTTGCTATTGGAAATTGTCTTCATTTACATTTCTGGTAATGCTCTAGTTAATTAGCTATTGGTTGCATACATCTCCCTCATTTGTGTGTATATATAGTTTGCAATGTTTACCCTCAAAATTTGGTCATCATATGCTTCCTTATTGACTCCATATAAATTCAAACCTATAACAAATGGCAGCATGTATATGTGCTATTATACTGTTATAATGATTGTTCAACATAGAGCTTAATTTGGATCATACAAGGATATGAAACCATCTAAAATTCTAGACCATCCTTGTAAAATTGCGTAAAGATCTCTCTTTGTTTACCCAATGAATATAAAAGGGGGGTCGTTACATGAAATCTTTCTTGTGTGTGCAGGTATCTCCTTAGATAAGCCCATCGCAGCTTCTTGTGGTACCGTATTAACTGCTTGTGTTCTTTCACTAGTCAGTTCTATCACACTTTAATTTATCGATCTCTTGTAGTAGAATTCGTTGGCCTTCTAACCCCTTTTCTTAGAGAGATTGTTGGCAGCTTGTTAGTGATTTTTTAAATTCAAAGTCTCCATCAGCTTGGCAAAACTGATGTTGGTGTATATGATGGGTCATGGACCGATTGGAGAGTTCATTCTGATACCCTTGTTGATACCACAACTTAAACCAGGAACAACCTTTCTGAGCCCTTGCTCCTTGTCCGACTGGGGTGTTCTGTTGCTGTATTTAAACCAGTTGAATGCAATTTGATCTCCCTGTAACTTTTTCCTTAATAATGAAGGACAAAAAGATAACAAGTGAAAGTGATGTCTATCTTTGTAGATAGACATTGGACTCTAGAGAGAAAAAATGATGTCTATCTATATAGATACATCGATTATGAAGACACAAAGTGATTTCTAAAACTCACTATATGTCAAAAATTGTAATATAAAATGATGTGATAAAATACAAAAACATCGTTTTGCATATAAAAAATGATTTGAAAATATATAAATAATTGACTTTTAAAATATTCAATATGGTCCATTATATTTATATAAAATAATATAAAAAATTAATCACGAAAAAAGAGTATCCACAAATTGAATAATTCCTAATTGATGTGTGTGTATCAATGTAAAACATCAGGTTTATAAAAAATAGCGGTGTTAATGTGAAATTTTGGGTTGTCCTACAAACCTTCAAATTGCTAGAAATGCAAAATAATAATGGTTTAACATTAGGTGAATATATCAAAATGTAATTATATGCATGTATGCCAGCCATTATATATATATAAAAAACGATGCTACAAATCATTAAAGACATCGGGTATAAACCGATGTGGTAAAGTTGAGATCTTTAATGCCACTCACTAACACGTCGATTTTTTTTATTAACAACGGTTTATACCCGATGTCTATGAACGTTATTCTAGTAGAGGTTTAAGTCAGATCCATATTTGATAGGTATCTAGAAAATAAAGGACAGTTTCTATGAACTCAAACCCCAGAAACAATAGATTGGAATTTGAATTCAAAACCTACAGAGGATCTGTAACTCTTGAACTCAAACCTTAGAAATAATAGATGGGATATCATATATACACTACAATCATCATCCGATATACATACATAATTAAGAAGGAAAAGAAGAACATATAGGGCCTATTTAAAAGGCGGAATTTCATCCAACCTCACAAGGGAACTTCTCTCTCCCTCTCTCTCTCTCTCTCTCTCTCACTCTCTCTCTCTCTCTCTCTCTCATGTGTTTAGGCTTTAACATCAACTCTCAACTCATTCATTTTATAAAAATCATCTTAAGTATTGGCATTTATATAGCAATATCTCCACCGAATACATCAAAGCAAATAAGCAACATCAAGAGGTCTTTTTCTCAATGAAAGACTTCAATGAAGATAGGGAGTATATTTGGCTATTGATATTCGCATTTTTAGTCATATTTTGCATCATGTTTTCATCTCGTTTAAGTCATTTTATTAGCTTTTGTTTTGGGAAAGTAAGGAAAATGTGATGTTATGCTTAATATTGCAGGATATGGAGTCTACACAAGCTTTGGTACGATTTTATAGGTTTTGGAGGTGATTTGGAGGAGTTTGGCCCCATTTTAAAGTGTTGCAACTGGAGAAAAGCCTTATTTTCTCCATCCATCACTTCGATTCAAGTTCTGGAGCCTTCATGAGAGTTGCAGTACTCGAAAAGAGCTTTCCAACACATACTCATATGCGTCAATCGGATGAACGAAGACTCGGAAAAGTGCGATTGAAGTCAGAGTCGAAAAGCTGGAGAAAAGCAGATGCTATTGCATTCGAACAGAGCCTCAGCGTCGACCTTTCCCCCCTCGGCGCTGACACCCAGCGAATTCTAGTAGCACTGCATTCGAACATACCATCGGCGTCGACACCCAGGCCCTCGATGCCGATACCCTGCGCACCAGGAGAACTTTTTGTCGGCTGATTTTATTCCCTAATGGGCTTTTTAATTAGGATTTTCATCTAAATCTCTTTTAGGATCTTTTAGTTAGATAGACTTGGGATATTTTATCCTTCTTTAGATAGATTATATTATTTTCCTAAGATAAAATCTCTTTCCTTGGATATTAAGTCTTAATTTCTATCTTTAAATAAAGCCTATTAGGGGTTGATTTTTGGGAAGGGAGTGGACGTTGTTCAGCGCGAGGGCTGCGCGCAGCAGTTGTTTTGTTTTGGCGTTTGGGAAAACGTTTGGATGTGTTTGTTGCGATTGAACGCTGAATTTCCAGGTTTTATTTAGTTTAATTTCAGTTTATGTTTTCTTCACTTCAATTCATGTTTCTATTTTCCATGTTTGAGTAGTTCTTTTCTCTTCCAGGGTTGGGGTGAGCCCAACAATAAACATGTGTGTTGAATTGATGGATCTATGATTGTGTAATGTTTTTATTGTCTTCTACCTATGTGCTTAACCTTTGATGAAAGTCTAAAGGAATTCATAGTTGCAATTTAACTTGAAAGAATAAATTGTTAACTTGATAGTAATTAGGGTTTTCTAATGAAAATTAAAGGATCCTAGTTAAGAGAAGGTAGAAAATAGTAGATCTTTTATGTGAAAGGGAATTGATTTGCTTGTTGATTAAAGAAAGTCGACTCTTTTAATGATAAAAGCATGATCTTTTACATGATTCATTGATTTTCCAATGTGTTTATTGTTGTGGTGATCCCTTGCCTTGGAAGTTTTCCCTTATATTAATAAATATTCAGATTTTATGTTCTTATCGTTGCTCATCACTCTTCCATATCTTTTGTTACTTTTAACCCGACAAAGTAACTAAATAAGAAGCGCTGACTCTCTCCTGTGGACGATCCTCACTCCCTATACTATAGCGGGGTCTTGACTATAAATTTATTTGGTCGAGAAACCCTCTCATCAAATTGGCGCCATTGCCGGGGAGAGTTAAATCGCGCCTTGTTTAGTTGTTTTTAGGGTTTGGGAATAGCCCCTCCCTTTTCTTTCGTATATATTACTTCTTTTCTCGTTTTATTTTAGTTTGGTTTTATTTTTCTTTACTTTTATTTTAGTAGTTTATATTTTCTTGAACATCACACCTCCCACCCACTCGCCTCATCGGTACCGAGCCTTTGTTATTTGATTTGTGCGCCTGTTTGAATTTTCAGGATTTGATACAATATGGAGGATGCACAAGAGTATTTTGATTATCTAGAAGCAAGGTCCGAAAGGGCTAGAGCGGATGAAAGACAGAAAGAAAGGATGAAGGAGTATGCTAAATTTTTTGCCGAGGTTGATGAGGATGATGAAGATTACTTTGACTTTGATAGTTGGAAAGTAAAACAGTCATCCAAGAATTCAATAAAAGCCTAAAAATCATATAGGCCCTATCAACCAAAGAAGGGGTACTATGCTCAACACGACTATAGGGACCCATATGAGCCCTATCATCCATGGAGTGTCTCACAACGAAATCCTACACGGGAGGAAGAACTATCAAGGGAAAGAGACAAGCTAAGGAAACAAATACGGATGCTTGAGGTAGAACGGGAAAATACCAAGCTAAGGGAAGAGATATGCTTTGTCGAGGAAAACCCACATTGTCATCTATGTGGAACAAGGGCTCATCTTGGCCTTGCTTGCCCTAGCTTTTATCAAGAACTATATCCTCCCTATGAGCAATGGACATCAACTCCAGACGCATTGAGGAAGCTGCCGGAGCCGTTAGATTCACCACTGAAAGCCGATGCTCCACAACCAATGGAGGAATATGAATATTATAGGTGGAGAAGAGCCCGTGGTTGAGTTGGTACCTATCCCAACCAAGTCCACATACGCATGTGCTGACTCGACCCAGGCTCTTGACGGTCCAATATCGCGTTGAATGGAGGAAGAAAAAGTTGCAGAAGCCTCGGCGCCGACACCCTCAACCTCGGCGTCAACCCCTCTGGCGGACAAATTGTTTCTGCAGAATGCTGAAAATGCTACAGGTGTCTCGGCGTCAACACCCCCTACCTCGGCGTCGACCCTCCTGTACAAAGAAAAGTCACTGCATAGAGTTGGAAACGCTACAGATGCCTCGGCGCCGACCCCCTGCACCTTGACGCCGCCCCCCCCCCCCCCCCCCCCTCCCGAAGAGCGAATTGAAGAGAAACTTGTTGAGATGGATGAGCCTATTTCCAGGGCCATTTCTACTCCGATCTCAACGCTTCCATTACCCTTCTTTCTAGAGAAGCCATGTGAGAAACCCCAGGTAAATAAAAATCTGAAAGTTATTGTTCGATGCACTACACCACTACCTTTGACATTAATGACGAAAGAAATTCCCGACGATCTCGAACAACCGACTTTCGCATTCAAGTATGGGGTCCTCACAAAGTGGCACATTGAAGACGAGGTGCTAGAAGAAGAAGAAGTGGAGGAATCTCCTCCCCCTCCACCATTGTACACCAAACTCAACAATGAAGCATATCTATTTGTGTACGATGGTTGGGAAACAAATCAAAGCCATACCATGAAGAGGAAGAGATGCACAAATGAGAAAGACATGTTTGGTAAGTGCTTTCCAAGACGGTGTCTAGCAAGATCCTTGGAGGATGAGTGGGTTGTTTATTGGAGCGTCTACTCGGTAAGATTCAAGCTCATCCACAAAGCAAGAAAGAGAGGCATAAAAGGGTACAAGGAGAGAGAGCCATATCACTTGACGATCTATCTTGAAGTACCACCCAAGGATGTTCCACCACCACCTCCACCAGCTAAACCACCGGATCCACCTTCTCCTCCCGACCCGGATTGAAGAAAAAAAGGAAAGTAGGTCAAGCTAGAGACTTTAAACCTAGCGCTTACGGGAGGCAATCCGCTTTCTTGCTTTCTTTTCTTGTTTTTTAGTCTTTTAATTTTTAGTTTAGAGATTAGATAGCCTGAGACTTACTGTTTTTGTTGAGTGAACATATCCCAAATATCAGCCATGGTGCTCAGGAACGAGAGGAAACATGCCATGAAGGAGGTCGGCGTGCTGAGAGGTATCGGCGTCGACGCAGCCCCTGTCGACATTGACCCCTGTGCAGATTTTTGAACTTCTCCAAATTGCTCCATTTTTTCATCAATTTACATGTGAGTTTCTTTTTCCTATCCCTTGTTTTATTTTATTCAGCAAGGACACCGAAATTTTAAGTATGGGGTGAGGGAGATTCGAAACTCGCATGACCTAGTTTTGCATATTTGTGTCTCGGCGTTGTTTTTGTAAAGTTGTCTTTTATTTGTTTTGCTTATTTGTGTCTTTTGTCTTTTCTTTAGAGTCTATAAAATTGAAAAATCCAAAAAAAAATTGAAAATGTCAAAAATACCAAAAATATATGCATGTTTGTCTTATGTCTTAGCTCGAGATTTTATTTCTTTTTTTAGTTACATTTTCAAACACCTAACTTATATGTCATATGATGAAACCTAATAATTGAGCTTGATTATGTAATATCCTAAGGCATAGTTTGGATGGTTTAGCCTAAGTGACATAAAACGTTTTTATGTAAAATTTGACTTGCAAATGAAATTGAGCATATATGACTTTAGGATCTAGGTGATTGGAATCCAAGATGTCCTAGTGAGTTACTTGGCCTATAGGAAATTGTTCTTTATATGTTTTTCCCTTCTTTTTGATGTGTGTATTACTCTCCTTAGTCATTGCATAATTTGATCAAATGATAGAGACAATCTTTATTAGCCACTTTTTATCCTCTTTTACCTACCTTGTGCATGTTTCCTTTGCTTTTAACCACTTTGACCCTTATAGCCTATTTTTGTAGCTCCACAAAATTTATCTTAGTCAATGTTTAGCCTTACCCCCTTATACAGGAATTAGGACTTAGTGTTGGTAAAGATTGATGTTTGAGGAGTTGAGACACATGATTTGGTTAAAGTATGGGATACTTGTTGGGTTGGTATTTTATTCTTCTCGCCACATTTGTTGTGAAAGGTATTTTTGGCTCTTATACTTAAATAAACTCACATCAGTTAAAAAAAAAAAACAAAAAAACAAAAAAAAAAAGAGAAAATTTGAATATATGAGAGTTGTGCATGAGCCAAATTTATCCTTATTTATTTTATGCGAGACATATTGGATATTTTAGACCTTTTGAAGAGTTGTGCTATATTAGATGAGTTTGGAAGTGTTTATATATGATGGAATTGTTCTGTTAAGTCGAGTTGGAAATTTAGGAGTCTTTGGTTCCCGGATTTCTAGTACCACATAGCCTAAATGATTTCTACCTTTATGTTCTTACCAAGCCAAGTTACAACCCGGCCGAATGAGTCCTTCTTTGAAGGCCATTCAGTTAAAGTCCTCTTGATAGTTAATGCATGTTTTGACATCTTGGTAATTGATTGGTGATATTAATTGAAATTTCAATGTAGCTTAATATCATAAAGGATTGAGTTGAGAGATGTAATTCAAGCATAAACACATTTGAAAGGGAGTGAAAACACATTATTTCACTTGAGTGGTTGGATTCTTGTTCCTTTTCCTAAAGTTATCTAAATATAGGTGATGACGGTTCAATGCTTGTTCTTATTTGCACCGTGCTAAATTGATGTTGCTTTTTGGCGAAGGCGAAGACTTGAAGGATGTGTTAAAGATTTTGGTCATAGTTTGGTTATTGCTTAAGGACAAGCAAGTCGAAGTATGGGGTGTTTTGATGTTCTCATTTTTAGTCATATTTTGCATCATGTTTTCATCTCGTTTAAGTCATTTTATTAGCTTTTGTTTTGGGAAAGTAAGGAAAATGTGATGTTATGCTTAATATTGCAGGATATGGAGTCTACACAAGCTTTGGTATGATTTTATAGGTTTGGGAGGTGATTTGGAGGAGTTTGGACGCAATTTAGAGCTTAATAAAAAATCATGAAGGCAATAGAGGAGCCAAGCAAAAGGAAAAAGGGGTGCAGTTGGAAAAAAGCCTTATTTTCTCCATCCATCACTTTGATTCAAGTTCTGGAACCTTCATGAGAGTTGTAGTACTCAAAAAGCGCTTTCCAACGCATATTCATATGCATCAATCGGATTAACGAGGACTCGAAATAGTGCGAATGAAGTCAGAGTCGGAAAGCTGGAGAATAGCATAGGCTATTGCATTCGAACAGAGCCTCGGCTTCGACCTTTGCCCCCTCGGCTCCGACACCCAGCGAATTCCAGTGGCACTGCATTCGAACAGACCATCAGCGTCGACACCCAGACCCTCAATGCCGATACCCTGCGCACCAGGAGAAGTTTTTGTCGGCTGATTTTATTACCCAATGGGCTTTTTAATTAGGATTTTATCTAAATCTCTTTTAGGATCTTTTAGTTAGATAGACTTGTGATATTTTATCCTTCTTTAGATAGATTATATTATTTTCCTAAGATAAAATCTCTTTCCTTGGAGATTAATTCTAAGTTTCTATCTTTAAATAAAGCCTATTAGGGGCTGATTTTTGGGAAGGGAGGAAACGTTGTTCAGCGCGAGGGCTGCGCGCAGCAGCTATTTTGTTTTGGTGTTTGGGAGAAAGTTTGGACGTGTTTATGCGATTGAATGCTGAATTTGCAGGTTTTATTTAGTTTAATTTCAGTTTATGTTTTCTTCAGTTAAATTCATGTTTCTATTTTCCATGTTTGAGTAGTTCTTTTCTCTTCTAGGGTTGGGGTGAGCCCAACAATAGACATTTGTGTTGAATTGATGGATCTATGAGTGTGTGATGTTTTTATTGTCTTCTACTTATGTGTTTAACCTTTAATGGAAGTCTAAAGGAATTCATAGTTGCAATTGAACTTGAAAGAGGAAATTGTTAACTTGGTAGTAATTAGGGTTTTCTAATGAAAATTAAAGGATCACAGTTAAGAGAAGGTAGAAACAAGTAGATCTTTTATGCGAAAGTGAATTGATTTGCTTGTTGATTAAAGAAAGTTGACTCTTTTGATGATAAAAGCATGATCTTTTACATGATTCATTGATTTTTCCATGTGTTGATTGTTGTGTTGATCCATTGCCTTGGATGTTTTCCCTTATATTAATAAAAATTCAGATTTTATGTTCTTATCGTTGCTCATCACTCTTCCATCTCTTTTGTTACTTTTAACCCGACCAAGTAACTAAACAAGAAGCGATGACTCTCTCTTGTGGACGATCCTGACTCCCTATATTATAGCGGGGTCTTGACTATAAATTTATTTAGTCGAGAAACCCTATCATCACCTATGTGGTGCTTTCAAATCCAGGAACTAAGATTCCAAAAATTCCAAAATTCACCAATGAATATCCAAAGTATATCAAGCTTCCATAAACTTTTCATTCAACTTTCACTTAAAAATGAATCTAAGGCTCTTTATTGTAATGAATATTTTTTTTCTCTTTCTTTTTCGATATTTTTCTCTTCTATTTAGAACCACCTAATGAATACAATGTGAGAAAAATAACCACATAACATAACAACTTTCTCAAACAACTTGACATTCTTTGCGTAAGCTACTAGCTTTTCTTCTCTACTCAAATGATATCCATTCACCAACTCTAAATCCTAATTCACGGATGGGTGGGCTTATCATCAGCTAGGGATATAATATATTTGTTAGAGCTTTCAAAGAAAAGGCTAAAGGCTCAAATTCGGCTTTAAGCACATGTATAATGTAGGGTGGTTATGGATAAATATGGCTAAAATAACTCACAACAACAGACGTCAATTTTAGCGATGAAATTTTTCCTCGCTCCTCACAAAAGAATCTAACGTGGAATAATGAAATCGTCGCAAAAAAATATTTTGCGAGGAAATCAACATTTGTCGCTATAGGTCTTTAGCAACTATTAAATTTATCGTAAAAAGTAATTATATTTGTCGCTAATTAAGCGGAAGGATTCCATAGTAGTTGTTGAATGCATTCAGCGATAAAATTTAATTCCTCGCAAAATTGTATATTTCCTCGTTAATGATGATATTTATAGATAAACATGATTTCCTCGCTAAAAGATTTATTTCCTCATTAATGATAAATATTTTTTTTGTAATTATTATAGTAGCCTATGAAGGATTTGAACCTGCATTTTTGTGCTTAAGCACATCGCTCTATCATTTGAGCTAATAGGCTTAAATAAAATGATATTATGTTTCCCCACCGTATAATTTGCATTCTTTCTATTTAGAAACACATTAGAGCTAAAGACAGCTCATGCACTCCCTCTTGAACAACCATACCATAACTTCAGTTTAGCAACCATTAAGAATGTCTACAAGACTTTAAAAAAATCAGAGTCTAGGCATGCAACTAATAGTAAAGGAATAAGATATCATCGTCACATAATTAACCAATTACTAAATTCTATAGAGAACATACTCGACATAAAAAAGCAAGTAGGAATAAATGGTTGAAACATGCCACTGAGTTATCCATAAGATCGAGGTTGCCTACCGACATCAGCAACATCTAGAACACCATAATCCGGTAGCGATGTCTACAAAGGGCATACATAAACACAAGACGAAAATTAATGGTAATCTAGTCTATGTTAAGATCGTGTCAAATACTTTGACTAAAAACACTTAGGACTTACAACTTACTCTATGAGAGGATCTCTGCCATATGGAGTTGAAGTCTCAAAGTGCTACCAGTAAAGATAAAACTATATGGAGTTGAAGTCTCAAAGCTTTAGTCGATATCGACTAAAGCTTGTCGATATTGAGTACAGCTACTCGATTTCCAGCAAGGTTGACCAGACATCGAGCAAATCTTGTCGATATCGAGGAAGAATTGTCGACATCGAGTTGTCTGCTTTGATTTCTATTTTTGTTTGTCGATTTTGAGTTTCTGTTGTCGATTAGTTTAGTCGATATCGAGTAGTTTCTGTGCTTTGCTTTATTTTCTGCTTTTATTTGTTATTTCTGTCTTTCTGTTTGCTTTTCTATCTGTGAGATTTACAGCTACCGGAGATCCGCTGACACGCTTCCTCGAGGATCGATCCTGACTTCCCGCTGCTACATCGGGAGGAATTCTTGTAATTATTTGTGTGGGGACAAATATGGTTTGATCTATTTTATTATTTTTCAAACTCGATTTCCTCCTACAACAAATTGGTGCCGTTGCCGGGGAAGCTATCATTCGCGCCTTAGGTAGTTAAATCTCACGTTTGCTTTGAGTTACTTTGCTGGTGTATGTGCCGTTCTGGTCAAACGCCTGAGTTTGACGGCTTAGACGATCCAGAACGTCTTATACACGTCCACGCCAAACTAAAAAGAGCCATGGCGGCCACAGAAACATAGGAACAGCTGATATAGAGGCTTCGGGCGGAAATAGAAGCCAACAATGCCGCTATCGCCACTAAGAGGGCAGGCAGGGAACATGAAGCTAAGCGAAGGAGGCAAGCAGAGGCTGAGCTTGCCCAATACCCTACCACTGCAGAGGATTACATGCATCCGACTCTCGTCGTGCCTGAATCAGCCATTCTAATCCCTCAGAATAATTTTGAAATTCGCACTCACTTCCTTATTGAACTTAAAAATAATGCTTTTCATGGAAGATTTAATGAATGCCCTCTTGAACATATTACCAATTTTTCTGACATGTGTCGTACTCTTGCTGAAGGTACTACTCTAGAATATGTCAAGATGAAGGCTTTCCGATGGTCTCTCGCTGGTCCCGCATGAAAGTGGCTGGAAGGACTCAAACCACGATCCCTCACGACATGGGCTCAAGTAGAGCAGGAATTTCTCAACAAATTCTTTCCTCTTGTCTAAACAGCACTCCTCCGCCAGAAGATTACAGCTTTCAAACAGAAGCCTAGGGAGCCGCTGGCAAAAGCATGGGAACGATATAAGGAACTACTGCGATCTTGCCCTACTCATGGACAACCACCCTATGTCATCCAGGAGATCTTCTTCAATTCTCTTGACCAGACCACTAAGGATAGGATCAACCAGTATACTCGCTATGAGTATCTGACGATGCCACCAGCAAACGCATGGGGCGTGCTCGACAAGCTCACAAACTACGAAAATAAGTATGGGGCTTCTACAAACTATGATGAGAATACCTATGTCAGGTCAGCCCTATCTATGCCCCTTTACGAGCCTTCTAAGGAAATTGATCCAGATGTCAAGGAGCAATACGACAGAGATAAAAATCGCAAGCTCCTTAATCATGTAAAGTATCTTTCTGTCAACCAGCCTTGCATTCAATGCGGATCACAACAGCACACCACTACTGAGTGCCCACGTACAAAGCAAGTCAGGCTGGCAGAATACCACGAAGAGGTAGCTTACGCAGAGGGTCCCAATCGCTATATGGGGGACCAAAGGTTTCAGCAACCACAATGGAACCGAGGTGCCCCTAGGAACCCCCCGCCATACAGAGCTCCAAGACATCTGGAAAGGGACCAGAAGAGGGATGACCTACAGGCCATTCTAGAGGAAATGCGGAGGAACCATTGAGACACCAGGCAGTCCTTCAACTCAGTCTACACTCAGATACAAGGTGTCAACTCTAGGCTTGGGGAGATTGATATATGGCGAAAATCAATGGAGACACAGATTGGTCAGTTAGGAGCAGGCATCCCCAGACAGTCTGTTACGCTCCTTGGATCTTCAGAACCAAATCCCAAAGCGAAGATCGGGCACATCGCAGCTGTAAAACTCAGGAGCGGCCACCAACTACGCGAGCCAGAGGTCGGAAAGCAGTAGGACGAAAGAGCTGAACAGCAACTCGATATCGACCAGACCTTGGTCGATATCGAGGAGAGGAAACTCGATATCGAGGAAAAGGATGTCGATGTCGAGGAGATACCTGGCCATAATTCGTCTGCACAGCACAGCAACTCGACATCGAATAAATTGGTCGATATCGAGAAGAATCTTGTCGATGTCGAGGAGAATCAAGTCGACGTCGAGAAAGCTGCAACACCTTCGACATCTGCTCTGGCTCCAAATCAGAAAAAGAAGTTGTCTTTCCCAACAAAATCTCCAAAGGACCCAGCAGAGAAGAAGTTTCAGCTCTTCATCAAGATGCTTCAGAAGGTCAATGTCACCATACCCTTCACAGAAGCTCTCAATGAAATGCCATCCTACGTCAAATTCCTCAATGAGATTCTAAGCAAGAAGCGGCCAATGGCTGAGATTACAGAGGAGTGCAACCATATGGATATACTTGAGAAAAGGCCAGATCGAGGTAAGTTTGCTATAACCATCGGATTTGGTCAATATAAATTTAATGCATTATGTAATCTTAGAGCTAGTGTGAGTATAATGTCTTTAACAATATGGTCCAAGATTAAGATAGGTGCCCTAGAGCCTGTGGATGCCAAGCTTTATATGGAAAACAACACGGTGGTCATCCCAACAGGCATGGTGGATAATGTGCCAGTACAAGTAGGTAAGTTCTTTGTCCCTGCTGATTTCTTAGTTATTGATATGGCAGAGGACCCTGCTTGTCCAATTATTCTAGGAAGGCCCTTCTTGGCGACAGTAGATGCCAATATAAGCGTAAGGAAGGGAGTACTCACTTTCAACATCAGCGATGAGGTAATTGAGTATTCTTTTAATAAAACTGAAAGGCATACAAGTCCTATGAAAGAGGTAAAATCTATATCAGCTGGTTACATTACATGCGGGGAGCCTAAGGTAAGAAATATGACTCCTGAAGAGTTGGAAAAGAGGGATATGGAAGCCCAGGTGGAGAAGATCATGGCCATCCTAAACGACAACACAGAGGATCTGCTCGACATCGACCAAGGTAAGTCGACGTTGACTAACTATTTTTCGGATGCCTTGACATGATGCAAGTATGGGGTCGAAGTCGGACAAAATTCCTCGACATCGACGAATGTAGTCGACATCGATCAAAATCGAAACCCTCCACCAGCAGCACCTTCGTCGAGCAAACCAGTGAAGGACAAGGACTCCTCGATATCGAGGAAATTGGTCGATATCGACCAAAATCCTGCTGCCTCGACTTCGCCTTCATCGACGAGCTATCCACTGGAAGCCGAGAAAACCTCCTCGATATCGACAAATTTAGTCGATATCGACCAAAACTTGCCTTCATCGACTTCGCCATCCTCGAGCAGCAGATGCCCCCGAGTCCGATTCTACGAAGGTAAGCCAAGGTATGGATCTTTCTTCTCCGATTTCAATTAAAGATCTATCTATACATGGGAGAGGTTTGCCTTGGTATGTGCGATTATGTAGGATTTCCAATGATGAGCCCAAGGAGTATGAAGTTGGAGACAAGCTCTATGTTTCCAAATCAAAAGATCATTTGTTTCCCAACAAATTCAATAAGAAAAAGATGGGGCCCTTCGTGGTGAACAAGATCCATTCAGGCGGACTACAACTGATGGACAAGAATGGAGTCCTATTTGAAGCCCAAGCTACATGGGCCCTGCAAATGCCACCTTGAGCTTAATGGAGAAAGTCGGCCTAGCGACTATAAAATCTTGAGCTTGTAAATAGACATTTATTTTGGGATTTTTGGACATTGTTGCTTTTTGTTTGTTTTTGGTTTTTGAACTTTTAGTTTTTCTATTGTGGGTATTTCTCTTCTACATCTTTCAGGTCCATGGGGATAGAAGCAAGCTAAAATCGGACTAGGCCCAGCAGCATAGCACTCGATTACGACATCATGCACGCTTGTCTAGTGAGTTTCTTTCTTTACCCTTATTTTTTATACAGTGAGGACACTGTAATATTTAAGTATGGGGTGGGGGAAGGGCTTACTTCATGCATATTTGACATTACATGTGCATATTTAAAGTTTAGTTCTTGAATTACTTATACATGGCTATTTTGGAATTCATTATTTATTTATATGCTTATACGCATGTTTTCCGAAGTTTGAAAAAATGACCCCCATTGAAATTTTTTGATAAGTGTCATGGAAGCTAATATTGAACTCGACGATGCAAAATTGGATTCATTAGAGATATAGCATGAAATTGCCTAGTAAAGGGAAGTCACAATGAAGTGCATTATTTTTATGAAAACCATGAAAGGAGGTAAAATTTGAAGTTTCTTTTGACATGTTGCATGATAAGAGGATGGAGGACTTTATATTTCCATATAATGCTCATATTGTTATAATCCTAGCCATACCTATGCTTATGCATCCAAAAAACCATAATATGCCTTATTTCAATTATTGCTCCACATGATCTAAATATTGCCATTCTTTACCTTATTTCCTATCTGGGGATTATGTTGAGAATGATATTACATTATGAAGATATTATATGGTGTTTGTGTTGTTATCATTATTGGAGTTTGGCAAGGAAAGATTCAAATATGTGGAACATTTAATGAGTCAGAAAAAATCCGATCAGCTTGGGAGATAAAGGTAGATCGACCCTACTTGCTGAGATAATAGTTCGGCGAGATAGTACACTAAGGTGAGGAGTCCAAAGCACTAAGAATCTGGGGCCATTCATGACACCCATGTTTGCGACTCGCGAGAAGGCAGTGCTGACGTTAGAGAGGTAAAATCATTATTATTGAAAAAAGCATTATGGAAGGTGACGAATCAAAGGAAGAAGGGACGTGGTTAAGAAAGTTTGGAAATACTCCATTTCCCCGGATCGTTAGCACCACATGGCCAAAAACTGCCCACCTTTAGCCCTTTACCAATCTACTCCTTATTGAGCTTAATTAGAGTCCTCCTGATTATTAATGCTTTGTCACTTATGAATTGTTTTTCATAACCCTCCTTTTGTGAGTAGATGTTTCTTTTTAATTGCACATGCATATATTTGTGACACTAGTACCTTTTCGAGGATGGTAATTGATTGCAGGGACATATGACAATGAATCTAAGATGTTGAGAGTTTTGATATCTTCCCCTGTACGACGATTAAAAGTATTGCTTGAGGACAAGCAAGCTTAAGTATGGGGAGTTTGTTGTGAGCCAAATCTGTCATGTTTTAAAGTTACTTTTATATCGTTTTCTGCATATATTTCATGCATTTGGGCTAGAATAGTAAAGAATCTATGTAGTTTATGTTTATTTGCCGAATTATGGAATCTACAGCAGTTCTTCCCCAGTTTCTGTTTGAATTCGCAGAAATCGAAGCAATTTACAGCATTTCTAAGAAATGAAGAAAATCTCGAAAGTCAACTACAGAAGTCCAAGGTCAAGGAGCAGCGGAACTAGGGCAAATCGAGCCGGGGATAAGGAAATCTACTCGACAACATGTTAGTCGATATCGACTAAAGCTTGTCGATATCGAGTACAGCTACTCGATTTCCAGTAAGGCTGACCAGACATCGAGCAAATCTTGTCGATATCGAGGAAGAGTTGTCGGCATCGAGTTTTCTGCTTTGATTTCTATTTCTCTTTGTCGATTCTGAGTTTCTGTTGTCGATTAGTTTAGTCGATATCGAGGACCTCTTAGTCGATATCGAGTAGTTTCTGTGCTTTGCTTTATTTTCTGCTTTTTTTTTGTTATTTCTGTCTTTCTGTTTGCTTTTCTATCTGTGAGATTTACAGCTACCTGAGATCCGCTGACACGCTTCCTCGAGGATCGATCCAGACTTCCCGCTGCTACATCGGGAGGAAGTCTTGTAATTATTTGCGTGTGCACGAATCTGGTTTGATATATTTTATTATATTTTAAACTCGATTTCCTCCTCCAACAGCGAGTCGTAATCATAATAACAAAGTTGATTAAATAATTGCACTTATTATAGCTCTGCTAAAGCTAAAGAGAGAAGATATCAATGTGCCTGCATCTGAAGCCTTGTACAAGAAGGAAATGCGCAGATCAATCAAGACCGGATATAAAGCTGCAAAAAGTGCACAAACCAAATAATCAACTACTAAACGTGAATTTCTAGGAGCATTACCCAGCTTAAAATGTCAGTAAAGCTGCAAACGGAAGCTAAGATTATGAAATATGTTATTAGACATATCAAAAATATATATTCATAATCATAATATATCAAGAATAAGGAACTTACCCAAAATGATGGAAGAGATTATTGCATGAACTGAATAAGTAGGCCAGAGGGTGCTCACTCTAAAAAGAAGGCCTGATATAGAAACTGCTCATTTGGATGATCTAACAAAGTAATTTAAAGAACTGATAAAAAGAACAGAAGGTTGATGGGAAAGCATAAATGAATCTAACTATTATGATTGGGTTTATTTTGTATGAATGTTGCAGGGATGCTAACCTTTAGATCCCCTGGTTTTCTGACGATCTTGGGCTCGCCATCCTCATAGAATACCACCTCATGCATAGGAAGCACTAGGTATATATGACTATGAAGAAAAAATAGAACATAATTTGACCGGATTAGATAAAAAGAACAACGTAGTTTAACAAGGATGTTTTAGTTTTAATTTTGCTCAAAAGAACACAGCCATCAGAGCATACATTTTCTTCTTTTAAATGCAGGAGCTATAATTAGTAAACTATAATGTTGCTCAAAAGAACAAGGCTAGAGACTGAAGTCTTGTTCCTTTCATAGGTCTAGAAAAAATTGTTGGAGAAAGCTATTAAGAAATGCATGGAGAAAACACATAAATGACATAGCATTTTTACATAATGCAAATAGACAAATCATTAAAAATATATCATATTAGAAGGAATAAGTGTCATACTCCTTGGAGCTATCATTTCTGACAGAAAACTCAACAATACCTTATACATGAAACTATCCAACACAACCACCAGTAGAAAAAACAAACACCCCAAAATTAGTACAAGGAAACCACAAATAAAAAAAAATTAAGTTGTGTCCTACATGAGCAGAATAAGCAAGACCAAAACAATATCAATGTGCCAATAGATCATAGGATCAGAACTCAACACCTAGATATTACTTCATACTCGAATGGAGATCAGTGAACTTATGTGACATCGGGGAGCATAAAACTGTTAGGTGAAGATCAAGTACTAAACTAAGGAAGTAGGCAACACTTTCATTAAATAAGTGTAATTTATGACTAAATTTTCTAAAGCCAAAGTGATCAATTTTCAACAGCAAATATCATTCAAGTTCGACTTCTACATTTAATTCAAAAGTGAAGGATAGTAAGATCACAATCACACCAATATCACCAATAAAGCTCAACAAATAAATAACAGATTTGAGCCCTAGAGCAATCAGCACATTCTCAAAATAGACTCAAATGACCCAATAGGCATTTAAATAGCAGATTCTAATAAATCTCAGCAGAGAAAAGACGATTCAACAACCAAATTTGACAACAAATATATAGGCAACAAACAACAAAATAAAAAATAAGATATGAGCAATTTTTATAAAACCTAATTCAGCAGTGACCCTCTTCCATTAAATCAGACAATCGGATATCAAGAAACAAGGTGAAGAGGGAGGAGATACCTACACTTACTTGCTCGGAATCGAAATCAAGAAAATTCGGAGTCTCTTGGATGAAGGCGAATTGAAGCCAATTGGGAGTAGTGGAGTGTAGACCTACCTTCGAGCAGAGGGAGAAGCGGCACTAGGTTTGACGAACGGAGGTGGATCAGGCTGCGTGCTCATATTAGGAGAAGGATCGCGATGAGGTGTCGAACAAAGACTACGAGCAGTCGGAGCCGAGATGCGATGACGATTATGCGGTGGGTGATGTCGGTGCTCTCTCCAGATGGGCAACCTCTCTGGGTTCCCCATAATGACAATTTCGACGGAGGAGATCAAGAGGTCGGTCTAGAGAAGCGACGATAAGAGGTATATGAGAAGGAGGGTAGAGCGAGAGGAGAGAGAGAGAGAGAGAGAGAGAGAGAGAGAGAGAGAGAGAGAGAGAGAGAGAGAGAGAGAGAGAGAGAGAAACTCAGATCTGAAAATGGAGGGTTGAAGAGTAGGTTTTGATACGTGTTTGGACTGTGGAAGTGTGGATCCAGGGCTTTGAATTTTTTTTAAAATAACATTTAACTTGAGAAGATTAGTGTTAGGAGGAAAGATAAGTATGAAATATAAATCTCAAATTACACTCCCTGATCTCCGCAAATTAATTACAAGACTTCCTCCCGCTGTAGTAGAAGGTAGTCAGAATCGATCCACGAGGAAGCGTGTCAGCGCCCGCCTTTTCAGTTCCAAACTCAGCAGAAAATCAAACAGACAAACAGAAAATATAGAGAAAAGCAGAAACAAAACGAAAAGCAACAACTTTGGTCGATATCGACCTGTAGGACTCGATATCGAGTAGGAAAATCGACCTCAGAAACTCAATATCGTCCGGAACAGAAACTTAAAATCCGGAATTTTGTGGATTAAATCCATAAAATAAAAGACTTCCAAGATCAGGGTTTCAACACCACAACGATAATCATGCAAAATAACACATAAAGGCATAAAAGATCATGTTTTTCATCAAATAACTCTCATTATTAACAAATAGGAATATAGAGGCTTTCGCATAAACCCTAATTGTTACTAAACATTTTTCACATAATTAATCCAAGTTGCATTAAGATCACTTTCGCTTTAATAACACAAACAAGGATCACCTTCAACTTTTGCAAAAGAATCATGCTTGTAGGGATAGAAGACGAATTGCATCAAAAGATTGTACCTTTACCGCATCACCTTACATGGCTACCGTCGGGCTTACCCCGACCCTAGAAGTTGGGTGATTACTCGTTCTTCATCATCAAGAAAGACATCAATAATAAAAGGAAATAACTTTGCATTCATAAAATAAAAGAAATCTTACAACCAATCGAAGCCAAATCCCGCTCTCGCCTTCTCCAACCTCAATTAGCTCCAACTCTCTCTCTACTCTCTCTATGTAACTAATTGTCCCTGAAATTGAATGAATAAAACTCAACCCCTAAGGCCTTATTTATAGTGTTCCATGTAGCTATTCTAGGATGGAACAACTATATCTAAATCTATCCAATAATATAAGATAAAACTTGGAAATAAAGGAAATAAATCTCTAAAGGGAATTATATCTAAAGTTGATAAATATCTCTTCCATCTTGATAGATCTTGATAGAATTTGCTTTTGTGGATATCTCCATTGGACTTTGGATAGAACTTTGATTAGAACTCGGACTAGCTCGAAATCGGCCACTGTTGGTCAAGTCGATGTCGACTTGGCTCACTCGATATCGACTTGTGATTTCTCGGCTTCATCTTCTCGACTCGATCTCGGCCTCAGGAGTGAAAATCGAGTTGATGTTACTCGATATCGACTTGATTAACTCAATATGTTCCTTCACTTTTCCTTTGCTCCAGCTCTGGTCGATTCCGGGATCTTGACTCGATTTTGGGCAACTCGATATCGACTTGGCTAGGTCGATATCGACCTCTGCAGTAGTTTCCAGCATGCTGCTCTGTTCTTGAAATGCACTTTCCCGAGTCCTCGTTCGTCGGATTGAAGCATATGAGCATGCGTTGGAAAGCTCTTTGCGAGGGCTACAACTCTCACGAAGACTTAAAAGCTTGATTTCGAATAATGAATGGCGAAAAGTGGGATTTCCTCTAGCTGCACCATCCTTAGCTACTTCATGATCGACTTTCCTTTAAGCTCCAAAGTGCGTCCGATTTCTGCGAAATAAAAAAAAAACTTGTGTAGACCTCCATATATTGCAAATAAACATAAACTATACAGGGGAAGAAATAAAAAATCTCAGCATCTTAGATTCATTGCCATATGTCCCTGCAATCAATTACCATCCTCGAAAAGGTACTAGTGTTACAAATCCATGCATGGGCAATCAAAAGCAACATCTACTCACAAAAGGAGGGTTATGCAAAACATTCATAAGTGACAAAGCATTAATAATCAAGAGGACTTTAATTTAAGCTCAATAAGGAGTAAATTTGGTAAAAGGCTAAAGGTGGGCAATTTTTGGCAATGTGGTGCTAATGATCCGAGGAAATGGAGTATTTCCAAACTTTCATACCACATTATTTTTTTCTTTTGATTTCTCACCTTTCTCTCATCACTCATTGCTTTTTTTTCAATATTGTGCTTTTACCTCACTAACCTTAGCACTGCCTTCTCGCGAGTCGCAAACATGGGTGTCATGCATGGCCCCGGATACTTAGTGCTTTGGACTCCTTACTTTTGTGTGTCCCATCTCGCTGAACTATTATCTCAGCGAGCATGGTCGATCTACCTTTATCTCCTGATGTGACTGGATTTTCTTTCACTCATTAAATTTTCCATATTTTCGAAACATTCCTGCCAAACTCCAAATATGATAATAACAACACAAATACCATATGATAATCTCCATAATGTAATTCCATTCTCCACATAATACCCGGATAAGGTAAAGAATGAGCAATATTTAGATCATGTGGAGCAATATATAAAATAAGGCTTAATATGGCTTTTGTGATGCATAAGCATAGGTATGGCTAAGATATAAACATATGAGCATTATATGGAACTATAAAGTCCTCCATCCTTTTATCATGCAACATGTCAAAAGCAACATCAAATTTTACCTCATTTCATGGTTTTCAAGAAAATAATGCACTTCATTGTGACTTCCCTTTACTAGGCAATTTCATGCTATATCTATAATGAATCCAATTTTGCATCGTCGAGTTCAATTTAAGCTTCCATGACATTTATCAAAATTTTCAATGGGGGTCATTTTTATAGACTTTGGACAACATGCATGTAGGCACATAAATCAATAATGAATTCCAAAATAGCCATGTATAAGCAATTCAAGAATTAAGCTTTAAATATGCACACAAAATGTCAAATATGCACAAAGTAAGCTCTTTCCCCAACCCATACTTAAGAATTACAGTGTCCTCCCTGTATAAAAAATAAGGGTAAAGAAAGAAACTCACTAGACAGATGTGCAGGACGTCGGAAATCGAGTAGGCATGGTCGATATCGACATACTATACTCGAAATCAACTCCTTGTTTTCTTCCTTGTTCCTGAAAAATTTAGAAGAGATATACCCACAATAGAAAATAATGTCCGAAAACCAAAAACAAACACAACAATGTCCAAAAAGTCCCAAAAAACAAATTGTCTATTTACAAGCTCTAGACTTTATAGTCGCTAGACCGACTTCTCCATTAAGCTCAAGGTGGCATCTACAGGGCCCATGTAGCTTGGGCGTCAAACAGAACTCTATTCTTGTCCATCAGATGTAGTCCTTCGGAATGGATCTTGTTCACCGTAAAAGGGCTCATCTTCTTTTTCTTGAATTTGTTAAGAAATAAATGATCATTTGATTTGGAAACATAGATCTTGTCTCCAACTTCATATTCCTTGGGCTCATCATTGGAAATCCTACATAAGCGCACATACCAAGGCAAACCTCTCCCATCACTAGTAGAAAAAACAGATTATACCCCGGGCGTTTTTATACATATACCCCGGATCTGACAGGTATATGGTCCGGGCTTCAGCTATGGTGTGATAAAATGTACGTTTCACTTTATACCCCGGATTTTTTTTTTTTAAATCCGGGGTATATAACCTGGCCAAATATGTAAGAAAGTTGTAGGAAAAAAACGCCCGGGGTATATGATAGTAATATCCGGGGTATATTGTACTAATATCCGGGGTATAAAGTCTGTGTAATCCGGGTTGTTAAATTGATTTTATCCAGGGTATATACCTTTAGCCAATTTCCTCTAATAAAAACGTCCGGGGTATATTCATCTAATGTCCGGGGTATATGGCTCGTGTGTTTGGAGTTTATTTATGTCAGGATTATAGCTCGGATATTTCAATAAAAATTCGGGGTATATAGTTATATCATGTGGTCATAAGCTCATAATTTTCATGGTATATATACCAGATAAATATGATCCGGGGTATATGACTATTTTATTTATAAATTTTTGTTTGATATCCATTTTACTATATTGAACCTATTATTTGACCTGCGATTCCCATCCATTCAGAACAATACATAGGCCGCCACTAAATCCACAACTGAACGACACATAAATTAATCAAAATTCCAACTATGTACACATTTTCAAGCTAAGGCACTGCCATTCAGTACAAGCTAAGGCAATGCCATACAGTACAAGCTAAGGCAAAGCCATTCGAAAAAGCTAACGCAATGCATAATACATGTTCAACAACAAAACTAGAATAGTATCTTACAACCAACTAGGCTTCAAAATACATACATAATGTCCAGCTAAGAAGAACTTCCTTTTGATATAGCTACTCACAAAGAAAATCAATCCATTCAGCATTGCCCACAGAAATTGTATAGTGTCCAGCTAAGAAGAACTTCCTTTTGATATAGCTACTCACAAAGACAGGGCAAAAGTAGTCAGCCATTGAAGACAAGTGTGGATTACGAACCTTTGGATATCGATGTGCAAGGAGAGTGAGCAAATGTGAAAATGCTTTGGAGTTGATTGGCTCATTAATTGAAGAAATGTATCCAAGTATAGCAATTGCAGCATATAGCATTGGGATGTCCTTTGTTCTCCTCAACTAATCACGTAGAGAATCTAAAATGCTTGCATAAAACTTTGCAGTATGGGTCTGAAAGAAAACTCAAATGTCTCGTTAATGGAGAGAGATCGAGTAACAACAAGGTTAAAATATTTGAAGTGACAAATTGCTTAAGTACTGCTATTGGCACCCATTAACATATTCCACTGCTGAGGTTGAAATTACCTTCAAGGTAGGAACAATCACTCTATCGCATCTTTTATACTGCTCCAGGACCCAAAGGATATCTAGAGACAAACATAGTTCCATGGAGCTGCTTTCTTCATCTCCTCTTGCAGGTTGCAAATAATCCAATAAAGCTGTCAAAGACGTCTTTCTCAGTGTTGGATGCAATCCACCAATTGCAATAACAAGACCAGAGAGTAGATGCCTGATGTAACAACTGAACTGAAGTAACTGGACAAAGGGTGGATAAGAAAAAGAAGGATCCAGGCAAGGGTTCAATCGAAAATGCTTAAGTTTTAGCATCCAACAACCTTATTTTCGAAAGAAAATCAATCTATTCAGCACTCAAATCAGCCGTATAAGTCAATTAAAAATTCAGTACAAAAAGCATCAAAATGCCACCCAAAGAGATATGGGAACGATTCTTATGTAGTTGAAAGTAATTTGGTAGCCAATGTGTCATAAACAAAAGAAACCGAGACCCTTAATACCCAACACCAGCAATCATGAGTTGCCAAAAAATATCCATGAGAACGATGAATCGAAAGGCAAAGAAAGGACGAAAACATCTATGAGTTTCCAAAACATAAAATCCAATGAATAGGAGAGGTAATTTACACTAGATACCCAAAGAGACGAAAATACAAATTGGAGAATTCAATTTTATTTCACAACATTGTAAATCATAGTCATAATACTAATGGATTGAATTTAAGGAACAAAAAGATTTGGACAATAAATTACCTCCTACAATTGATTAAACTCTCCCACAATTGATTCACACCAATCATAGTAGATTCTGAAAAAGCAATGCTTATAGATGATTGGAAGCATATCAGAATGGAGACTACATTCATAACCCATACGTTCATTTCTCACAAAGCTACAGCAAATATGCACAGAACACAATAAACGAATTGGATTAGAATGAAAGGGAATGCATCTATGTATATAGCAGTAAGGAAATAAGTTTAAGTGCACCCAAATAAGTTCACCAACTGGTAAAAGAGAAGGCATTCTCCAAAATTATAAACATGTATGTTCTATAGTAATAGAAAGTAATAGCAATGGGATATGGCTGGGGTTGGTTAGACGAAATAATCGAGTTGTGACTGAAAGCAACGAATAGAAGGTTGTACTTGAAGACATGAATAACTAAAAAGTAAAAACCAAGCGTAGCAGTTTATCATAAATAAGCTCGCACCTAGCTACTAAAAATAAAGAAATTGAGTTTAGGTAGTACATTTTATACCTCAGTTGTGTTCTTGATTAACCTCCTTATAACCGAGTAAAAATGATACACATAGAACAAGAAGAGAAAGAATTGACCGCAGTTGTGTTCTTGATTAACCTCCTCCTCCTAGGCTGCTTCCCAAGAAGTTCACATACATACTGTCAAAACTATTTTACTGTCAGCTGATAATCGGCAGACACCACTAACACAATTGAAGTTCTCAAAGTGTTTATCGAATTTTTGGCATTCCATACACATCAATAATCAAATCCAATATGAATTATAAACAAACTTCAGATTTGGAGAAGTCCATATCAGTCTTGAAAACATCTTTAACCAATCCAATATGATCAATAACATCACTCTCACAAGGTTGATCATCATACGAACTGCGAAATTCATATAATCATGTATAGATAACGCTAAGGATAACACTAAGGAAATCTCATTTCATGACCCTTGCAATATCAATTCATTGAAAAAAGGCTAATCACATAGACAATCTTTCGACACTTGCACTATAATTTGAATCAAATGAACCAAGCCTTATCTACATTTCAAGTGTAAATAGAAGCAACTCAATCAAAGACTATACATAATCACACTGCTGAAATGACCTATGGTGTGGTTTTCTAACAGATAAAGTCACAAAAATCCCCAACCCTCTCAGCATCTACATTGATCAAATTGATTTTCTTTCCATTTCCATGGGCTACAACTGTGATTGAAAGGGACTTCTTGTAGGCTAAAGACAATCAGGTAATCTAGATGCCAGTTCAATTTTTTTGGGAGTGATCTCTGTTAGGGGAAAATGCAAGCTATTTTGAAAGCAACAGCAAGCCCAACAATCACAAAAATCCAACCATTCGGTTTTAGAACCCTAAACAAGATGAACAAAAAAATTGATAAATTAAGTTGTAGATTCACCTCACCTGTGTGGGAATCAAACAAGAATTTAAGAATCTGAGCAAATTGGCCTGCTAACAGTTACATTGAAGTTGAAAGCTGCAAAAATAGGGTTTCAATTAGAAGAGGACGGATGAAAATTAGGGTTATGAGAAATCTAAAAATTAGGGGCTTTGTTTACCTATTAAGGGGATGGAGGTTGGCGGCTGAGAGGAGGGCATCGAAGAGGAGTGCGGTCAGTGGATGAGGAGGTCGGGAATCGTTAGCTGAGGAGTGCGGTCGGCTGAGGAGGTCGGGAATGGCGGGCTGTTGAGGACGTCGGGGTTGAGGAGGTGAGTCGCCGGTGAGAGGAGTCGGGGCTTAGTCGCCGGTGAGAGGAGTCGGGGCTGAGTCGCCGGTGAGGAGAGGGGTTGTGCACTGGCGGTCAGAGGTGGCTGAGAGGCGAGTCTGCACTGCGTGAGGAGAGAGATTCAAGCAATCTAGGCTTTTGCTTCCTTCAATAATTAACACTATTTCATTTTTTTAAAAAAAAAAAACAAAGAAGCCATAGATTTTATACCCCGGAATTTCTATGGTATATATATAGGTTGTGGGGTAAAAGAGTAACGTATATACCCCAGATATTTATTAAAAAAACCGCTCGGGGTATATAATCATTTTATTTGGAGTAAATATGTATATACCACGGATATTGGTAAAAAAAATGTTCGGGGTATAAGATATGATTCAATTAATACCCCATGTCTTATATCCCGGATATTTTTTTATATAATCCGGGGTATATTTATTTTAGTATAAAAAAATGAAAGAAAACTTGCTAGTTAGGCCATTATACCCCACAATTATGAGATCCGGGGTAATAGACCATGGGGTAAAATCCCGATTTTCTACTAGTGCATGTATAGATAAATCATTAATGGAAATAGGAGAAGAAAGATCCATACCTTGGCTTACCTTTGCAGAATCGGATTTCGGGACCTCAGTGTCTAGTCGATATCGAGTAGGGTCACTCGATATCGAGCTCTGCTACTCGAAATCTGGTTGTGTTGGCTCAACGAGTGGAATCGACTCGGTATGGGCAGGTCGATATCGACCTGGGCAAGTCGGTATCGAGTCATGCTCCTCGATTTTGACCGGCTCGATTTCTGGTGGAGGTGAATCAACTTGGGTGGGTCGATATTGAGTATGATCAGTCGATATCGACCTAGATTCTGACTCAATCGATTTTTCCTGGTCGATTTCGACCCCATACTTAAGACCTAGCAAAGCATCCGAAAAATAGTTAGTCCATATCGACGTACCTTGGTCTATGTCGAGTGGATTCTCTGCTTCTTCGTTCAGGATGGCCATGATCTCTTCCACCTGGGCTTCCATATCCCTCTTTTCTAGCTCCTCGGGGGTCATGTTTCTTACCTTAGGCTCCCCGCAAGTAATGTATCCGACTGATATGGACTTTACCTCTTCCATGGGACCTATATGCCTTTCAGTTTTATTAAAGGAATACTCAATTACCTCATCACTGATGTTGAAAGTGAGCACGCCCATCCTTACACTTATGTTGGCATCCACCGTCGCCAAGAAGGGCCTTCCTAGAATAATTGGACAAGAAGGGTCCTCCGCCATATCAATAACTAAGAAATCAGCAAGGACGAAGCACCTACCTACTTGCACTGGCACATTGTCCACCATGCCTGTTGGGATGACCACCGTGTTGTTTGCCATATAAAGCTTAGCATCCACATGCTCTAGGGCACCTATCTTAATCGTGGACAAGATTGATAAAGCCATTATACTCACACTGGCTCCCAAGTCACATAAAGCATTAAATCGATATTGACCGAATCCAATGGTTATAGCAAACTTATCTGGATCTGGCCTTTTCTCAATTACGTCCATCTGCCTGCACTCCTCTGCGATCTCAGCCATTGACCGCTTTTTGCTCAGAATCTCCTTTAGGAACTTGACATATGATCGCATCTCATTAAGAGCTTCTGTGAAGGGTATGGTGACGTTGAGCCTTTGAAGCATCTTGATGAAACGCTGGAACTTCTTCTCTGTTAGATCTTTTGGAGATTTCGTCGGGAAAGGCAGCTTTTTCTTTGGCGGAGGTGCTGATGTTGAGTGGGGATGGTCGAAATTGAGTGACGGTTGGTCGATATCGACCTGTGTCTGGTCGATATCGAGTTGATCTGCTGGCCTCGGGATTTGTGGAGGATTCGGGTCGATTTCGACTTGTGGGTGGTCGATATCGACTGGGGACTGGTCGATATCGACTGGGGACTGGTCGATATCGACTGGGTTGGTCGATATCGACCAACCCAGTGCCCGTTTCCTCCGTCATTTGCTCAGACGTTTGCATCTGTCGCCCACTCCTTAGGTTCATAGCAGCCACCTGTCCAGTAGATTTACCCTTAGGGTTAGGTACAGAGGTTCCAGGGAGCGTATTTGATTGTTTGGGGACAGATGCCTCCATCTGTCCAATCTGAGTCTCCATTGATTTCCGTCATATATCGATTTCCCCAAGCCTAGAGTTTAAACCATACAGCTGAGTGTGGATGGAATTGATAGATTGCTTGGTGTCTGAATGATTCCTCCGCATCTCCTCAATGATGGTCTGCAGGTAGACCTGTCAAACGGGTCATTCGGGTCGGGTCCCTTCGGGTTTCGGATAAAACGGGTCTCGGGTAAAACGGGTTCCGAGTTTTTCTGGTTGACTCAAACCTGGGTTTGACCGGGTTTCGGGTCATTTCGGCTCGATTTCGGGTTTGTCGATTTTTTTTCTTTTTTAAATTAAAAAAATCATGAAAGAGAAGAGCCATGGTAGTCTCAAGAAGATGTTTGTGTTTGCGCTCAACCACCCCGTTTTGTTGAGGAGTATCAACACATGAAGTCTGATGGATAATACCCTTCTCACTGTAAAATTGTTTGGCCATGTTGCTACAAAACTCACCCCCATTATCAGATCTAGTGACCTTGACAGTGGCTTGAAATTTAGTATAGACATAAGAAATGAAGGCTTGCAAGATTGGGAAAGCATTGCTTTTGTGAGACAACAAATGTGTCCAGGTTGTTCTTGTGAAATCATCAACCACGGTGAGGAAAAACGATAGCCATTATAGGTGTGGGTGCTATAAGGTCCCCAAATATCTACATGTAACAACTCAAAAGAATACACAGATTTGATTGAGCTCATTGGAAATGAGTCTCTACAATATCTTTCTTTGGAGCAAATCTCTCACACAAACAAGATTTATTGCTATCAATGTGTTTAAGAAAAGGAAACAAATGCATCTGACCATAAGGCACATGTCCTAAACGAAGATGCCAGGTTTGTAAAGAGAGGTTACACGAAGCACCATCTGCAGATTGAAGATCTGGCATTGGTAAAGGTGTATTAGCAGGACAACTGGAGGAATTGTGAGATATAAGCCATCATGCTCCTCACCAAGAACTAGAGACGTGCTCATGGAATGGTCCTGAAGCAACAAACAGTGGGATGGGGTAAGCATCACATTCTTGTTTAAGGATCTAGTCAACTGTCTGACCGATAGAAGGTTATAAGCAAAGATTGGGACATGTAAAACATCAGTCAAGGTAATACCATTGCTCAATTTATTTGACCCAATATGATCAATTGGAGACTAAGTTTTATCAGGTTTGGTAATGAAGGAGTTTGGTGGAGCTTTAGAAATGGAATGAAACAAGGACAAGTTAGGTGTGATATGGTGTGTAGCACCACTATCTATAATCCACCGATGATCTTGACCATTAATAAGAAAACAAAAATCCTCAACTGCCATCATCCCTGAAGCATTGGCATGATCATTGACTGAATGTTTGCTAAGCATGACAAGCAGCTGATTGTACTGATCCCTTGTGAAGACAGGTGGTTGATCTCCAATGTCTCGATCACCACTAGTGGCTACATCCGAAGAAGAGTTGTTAGCATAGCTCTTTTGTTTTGGTTTATCCTTATCCCCCTTAGAAAAACCATGAATTTTGGAACATCTTTCCATACTGTGGCCCTCCTTTTTGCAGAAATCACAGAAGTACTTTGACTTTCTACCAGTTGGAGTCCCAGATCCCTGATTGTTGGAGTTAGACATATAACTCCCACCATTCTTGGATGAATTGTTGCTCCACTACTGTGATGGTGATCCTCCTTGACTGCTACTTTTGCTGCTCTAAGAATTGGAATTGGAGGTTGAACCTCTCTGAAACGAATTCAGTGCAGTGGAATCAATCCCCATGCTTGGAGTAGATCGTAACTCCCTTTGTTTCTCCTCATCCAAACTCATGCGATAGCCATCAACGATTCCAGGTATAGGCTTCATCATTAACATATTAGCTCGCATCATGTTGTAAGAATCATTAAGTCCAACTAAAAATTGAACAATCTGCAATTTGAGCAAGAATTTGGTAAACATGCCAGCAGCGCCACATGATCCACAATTTTCGATCTCAATCAGCATAACAAATTCGTCCCAAAGACGTTTGAACTTAGTAAAATATGCATTGATTGCAAGATTTCCTTGATTGAGAGTAAACAACTCCTTCGTTACTTGAAAAATCCGAGTAAAATTCGAAAAGGCATACCTCATATGCAGATCCAACCATATGCTCTTAGCAGAATCAAAATAGAGCAAAGATTCGTCGATGTCCTTGTCCACAGAGTGTGTAAGCCAAGCGATCACCATGTTGTTGCACCATTCCCACTGATCAAGGATAGGCGAATCATCTGGCGGTCGCTTACACTTGCCGGTGACAAAGCTGATCTTGTTCTTCGCTCGGAGGGAGACTTCCACTGATCTCCTCCATGGATAGTAATTCCGATCGGTCAGCAGTTGCGTAGACAGGACATAATTCGGATGATCCGAATGATGCAGGAACAGCGGATTGTTGCAATCGATTCCAAAGCTCTCAGCTTCTTCGGTTGTCTGAGAATCACGAGGAATTTCTGTTGAACTACTCATAGTTCTGACACCATGTTACAATTCAGAGAATCGATTGAATTGGAAGATCAAAGGCACAAAAGATCAATTTGAATGGATGAATTGAAAACTGGAAATGGAAAGCTTGGATTGGGGACCATCAATGGCGATGGTTTTATTCTTCAATATGCAACTGAAAACTTCATGCATTGTGTTTATGAGATCTTAATCTCATTTATATGTTGCTAACAGAAAACATAACAACATTGAAATTATGTTACAATTCTAACCATAATCTCGATCGTTCATTATACAAATCAACCAACGATCCAGATTTAGCAACTGATCTCTACTTTGGATTGCTGAGCTGGCATTCCTTCTTCCTTCTTCCTCAATCGTCAGCTGTGTACTCTGCATTATGGTGGTGGTCAAATTTGGAGTGGTGGAGGGAGAGGAGGTGGTGAATGATGGATTTGGAGAATGGGAGAGAGAGGCAAGCGTGGGGATCTGGAGAGAAAGACAGGATAGACTTTTTGCAAATAAAGCCGTACACGTGGACACTTTTCTAATTATAGCCGAAAAAATGGCTTGTAGAACAAATTAATTCATTAAATTTTTGCCTAGACACACAATTTAGATCTACATTTCTCCTTCAAATTTTAATCCCTCAATCAGGCACCAAAATTTGTTCACTTTACACAAGAAATGTGATTTGAGATCACATTTCCCTGTTCAACCTTCAACTGAATAAATATTTTTATAAAAAATATTTTTAAGTTGGGAATAAATTCTCTTGAAACATCTTAAGTAACCAATTTCAATAATTTCTTTTAAATCAAAAGAGATTTTGGATTGTAAAATGGAATCAAGCAATCAAATACAATAAATCCTTCGTCGCTTGAATCTAGATCAGCTTATAGATTATAAAATGGATTTATGCGAAGACATACAATAGCTAAACCCATCCCCCACAAAAAAAAAAAAGCTAAACCCGTCCCCCACCAAAAAAATTTAGCTAAACCCATTGCTTGAAATGACTTAACCAACCAACTTCCCTAATTTCTTCGTCGCCTGAATCAAGAGAGATTTTGGATTGACAAATGAATCCAAGCGATCATATGCTCACTAAGTGGGCCGTCACTTGAAATCATCTCAATGCACAACCATGTGTTGTCCTTGCATGAGCCGTGTACGTAGGAGCCTGGCGATCAATAGCCAATAATTCCCTTTATTCCAAGAGACAATGACAGAATTACAATCTTATAGTAGTTTAAAAAGAACAGAAAAGTAAAAACATAGCCATATATTCCAGCTAATTCATGTTGATAAAAGTGTCATAATAGCCTGATTACTAAAGTTAAAAATTAAAATAAAAAGGCAAGCAAAACAGTGTATGTATATATGTAATAAGATTATTTTTATTTGGTAAAGAAAGGGAAACTCCCGAAAACGACAAACTACGGAATACACAACAAACTCGCGGAGGGTAGCCCTACCCATACGATCCTCCTCTAACAATGGAAATAGACTATCTGGCGGCTCCGTTAACACATGGAGGCCTCGTGAAAAGCAAAGACTAAGCTTAGCTAGGGATTCGACGACTTTGTTCGCTTCCCTAAAGACATGATAGATCTGGACCTCCTAACTCCTCTTCAATAAGCCTTGACATTGTTTCACCGGACTAAACGATGGATGACACTCCACCACACCCTCGGTAATCATGATATCGATATTGCCATCTCTATCCGTCTCCACAACAACCCGCCTAAAACCCAAGTACCAAGCCAACCGCAGGCATCTAAGACACCCACAGCTAGCTCAACTAATACAATTGGACACTCCCCGATTATGTGGGCAAACCCTCCTACCCAAGCACCCTCCGCATCTCTGAAAACTCCTCCTGCAGCAGCATTGCCTTCTTTGCGCACCGACCCGTCCACATTGGCTTTTATCCACCCATGATCTAGTTTGACCCACGCAATCGACACCACCCTTTTGTTAGGTTTCTTCCCTTCGTCCTTGAATAACCGCTCGTTCCTCCAGCGCCACGCCACCAAATGGCATTAGCAAACACACAGGGCCGTCCAATGATTTTTAGGGGCCCTGATCAATTTCAATCGTATATATACTAAATTTTAATAAAAAAAATTACAAAATATGTAGTAATTAAATTAGTATTAAAAATATTTTAAAATTTTAATTTTGAAAAATAGTAAAACTAGGCCAAAATAAATTTAATATAGGACTACTTTGTACGAAATATTAGATTTTAACTCACTGTATTTATATTGTTACATATATATTTTATTTTTTCACATTTTTAATCCTAATTGACTATGTTTTAATTTACAATTCAAAATTTCAGTTAATTGTTAATTTAGTAATAGAGGAAAATAGCTGTTTTTTTTTACAAATCAGGAGAGTTTCTTGCAAAAATAAATTATTTGAAAAAAAAAAGAAAAAGAAAAATTGGGTATTAAAAAGATACTCCGTAATAACAAAAAAATGGTCAAAATTGAATGAATGGAGGCAGGTGCTTGGAATCGAACTCCCGTTTCGGAGCTTACTTTAAAAATTACTTGGGTCAAGTTACCACCAGGCTGAGAAAACACGATGAAATTTTAGGCAACAAATATAGTAAGTATAAACAGAGTACTAGTTGGGACCCCATCAAATATTGGGGCTCTGTTCTGTTGGGCTGGTTGCACACCCTAATGGATGGGCCTGCAAACACACTAGCCCACTGCAGCCCGTCCGTTGTTCTTTGCTCTGTCATTAATACCCTATTTCATATCCCATCGCCCTTCTAGCTTGAACATATGTTAGAACACATCGGTAGATCCGTCGCCATAACTGAATTAAGTAGTGCTATTGTACAACCCTATTGACGTTTCATTCATAGTTGTCCAAATGTTCTCTCCTGAACTTCCAATAGGCGGAATAGTTGTATTTGTACGTAGTCGAGGAAGTGATATTTGTTGCAACGATATCGTTTTCATCAATGGTACTCTTTGCTGCAACCTCCAACTGTAGCTGGAGAGCGACTTCTAGCCCCAAAATCACATCCGCCATGGAAGGCCTTTGAGCTCCTTCATCCCTAACGCAACTCTCCGCCACCTCCCCGAACTTCCTCAAACTCTCCGGCGCTATCTGACCCTTCAACATTGGGTCCACGATTGTGTCCAGTGTGCCACGCACATGATTCCTTTTTGCCCAAATTCGAAGGTTCACCTGCTCTTTAGGTAGGGTTGGGTTTACCACCGCTCTTGCACATAGCACCTCGAAAAGTACTACCCCGAAAGAGTAGACGTCTGACTTCTCAGTCAATTGTTGACGCCGATAGTACTGTGGGTCAACGTATCCGATGCTCCCTTTCACTACAGTGCTGACGTGGCTATAGTCAGCTCCCGTGGGCCCCAACTTTGAGAGCCCAAAGTCGGACACTTTAGCCACCCACTTTTCGTCGAGAAGAATGTTGGATGACTTGATGTCCCGGTGGATGATCATTTGCTCGGTGCCGGTATGGAGGAAGTGAAGGCCACGCGCGGCCCCTAGACAAATCTTGAGGCGGTGACACCATGGGATTTCTGATTTGTGGTCGGTGTTGTTGAGGTAGAGGTGGTCGCGGAGGGTACCGTGGGACATGAATTCGTAGACGAGGATCATCTCTCTGGCTTCGTCGCAGTATCCAATGAGGGAGACGAGGTGGAGGTTGTGGAGCTTGGAGACCAGCTGGATCTCGATGGTAAACTCACGAGCCCCTTGTCTTGAGAGAGGCTTTAGACGCTTGATGGCCACAGTGATGGGCCCGGTTTCGCTGTTGACGGTACCTTTGTACACGTTGCCAAAACCACCGTGACCGATGATGAGTGAACCGCTGAAATCCGACGTAGCATTTCTGATGTCTGCAAGGGAGAAGTACCGGCAGAGATGAGAGGGTAGGGATGAGCCGCCCGCATTGCTTATTTGTGTTGTCTCGGCTAATTTGGTCTAGCTGAGGAGCTGCTTTGACTTGCTTGAGTTGGTTGTTGATGAGCCAGCTGATATTTTCCACCTTCTCCATCGTTGGAATATTAAGAGGAAGGAGATGAGGACTGCGAGGAGGATTGCACCGACAAGGGCACCGATCATGGCCGGGATGAGGTGGGAGGCTGCAGACTTTTGTGGTGGACGAGGTGTTTGATTTGTTGGGGTTATGGGAAGCGGACGGCTGGGATTTGGTGCGTCAAGACTGTTGTCAGGTCTACTTATCTTAAAGATCTCCAAGCCGTTTAGTAAGGTATCAAAGGCACTGCAATGTAATTGAATTGATTCACAAATTAACACATTTGATTTGATCCTTTAAATTCATAATTGTATTTTAATCGATCAATTAATATAAATGTAATCAGTGGCGGAACTCCTTGGGACGGGTGGTGGCCATGGTCCCCTCGGATGGGAAAAAAAATTAAAGTTATATGTAAAAAATTTGTCATTATATTTAGTAGTAAAAGAATAGTATTTTGACAACTAATTTATCCAGCTTGTTGGTAAATGAGAAATATTACAAATCAACGGTTCAAATATCCATATTAACAAATTGGTGTGAATGTCATATATAAATCGTATAAAAAATCTCGGATTTTTTTTTTGCCCCTCTGAATGTATAATTTAGGCTCCGCCACCACTGACTGTATTAATATTATATTAATATAACTTTATTTTAGTCGATCAATTAATATAATTGTAAATTAAAGCTGGGGTCAGGGTGCTTACGAAGCATGTGTCTGGAGATCTGGGTGCATCTCAAGCTGCAGAGTTCCCCTGCCTCCGCTCCCATCGCTAGTTACCATGCTTACTACATAATCCCTAAAGTAAGTCGTGTAGCTGCCTACCCGCTGGAAGATGTCCACCTCTTCCTCCGCCATCTGTTGGTCAATATAAACATCGAACACCCTAATATTGCTGCTATTAACGGTGGTCCCATCGACCTCACACCAGTGCAACCTCACAAGATAATTAAACCCCACATCCACCTCAAACCCCCACGTCATATTCACCTTCCTCTTATGCTCTGTGGTAAAGTTCGGCCCCATCGACCTATAAGTCTGGTAAACCGCGTCTGGGGCGCAGGAGCTTGGTGTTACCGTGTACTCGATCTTTGTCTTCTTTTCATCCATCCCCGTGCTCCCATAAAAACCGGGGATCAGGTATTGTTCATCTTCCACCCACCGGCGGTACATGCTGCTACCACTGTCCTGTGTCCAGCTCAAATCAGCCCCTCCAACGTTGACCCTGTAAGCGGTCTCAAGCGCAGTGTTCGGTAGGAGGCTGAACATCGTACTTGGACTGACCACGTTTATGGGTGAGGTACCCCCTACGTAAAGATTATCTGGGACACTGACGACCTCAATGCCGTTGACAAAGGCGTGGGAGCCTAGCGAGCTTGGAATGAAAGTCAGTTCCAGGCGGGAATCATTGACATTGACGTAGAACTCTTTTTGGACGAAATATTCACCAGGACCAATGGAGAGGTAAGCACTGAAATTGCGGAGGAGGGTGTAATTGGAGTTGGCTTTGACGGTAAGGTAGGCATCGGAAGCTGAGAGGGGGACGGTGGTGGAAGAAGAGTAGGGGGACGGAGAAGGGTAGAAGAAGAGGCGGATGAATTTGGGACCTGGGGATACCGGGAAAGAGTACGTAGGTGAAATTGGCAGTGAAGACTCGAGCTGTGGAGAACGGGACTTCTGCGATGTTGACGGTGGAAGTAGTGAACACGGACGCAGTGGAGGTGAAGCTAGTGGAAAAGGTGGAGTTGTTGTCTGTTTGCCACATCCGACCATCAAGATCAGAAGGCGTGTTCTGAACGGTGGCCAAGGCGCCACAGCTGAGGAGGTAATGATCGTTAACGCTTGCCGCAGTGGTGATTATGGTAGCTAATAAAATCACTACCACGATCAGGTTACGTGAGGCGTTTATGTTGGCCATTTTCATTTAATTGGATTTCTTTTCTTTCTTTCTTTTTTTTTTTGGCCAATTGGATTTCTTTTGATACTCCGCCGAAGAGGCCGGCTAAAATTAATTTTATTGGGGAAATGAATATATCTCTACGGAGTACAAGGGTCATGACTTGTATATAACGTTCATGTTTCTTGTAACATTCAAAGTATTTTCCAGTGAAAGACTTCACTGTGAAGTCTTGTTAACTTAGCTGGTAAGAATAATATGTAGTGACCAAGTTGGAATACCTCCTCCCCTATATTGTAATGGGTTAAGTGCCTACTTATGAACCAAAAAAAAAAAATTGCACAATTCAGTTAAAACAGGAATTTTTTTTAGACACTACTAAAAAAACAGGATTTGGCAACGAATAGTTAGCCACGGATTATAGACGACCCTATATTCGTGTCTATTAGCGATGACATTGGCCACGACTGTTCCTAACCGTGGCTATATTCGTGGCTAATACTCATCCTGGTATGACATGGAAAAATATTCGTGGCTATTAGCAACGACACAGATGTCCGTAGCTGATTTCGTGGCTCGATATGTGTCAGTGTTAGTAAATAGCCACGAACGTAGCCACGAATAGGATTGTCGTGGCTGTTTTCGACGCTGATATGGTCACAACACAATATCCGTCGCTAAATCTGTGGCTATTAATCATTAGTAATCAAAGTGAACAAATGTGGTGAGTGGGCCTTGGATCACTAATTGTAGGCGGGCCGGATATATATCATGAATGGGCTATCCGATAACCCTTGATCCGTGGCAGAATCCAGGTACAAACACTTCCAAAATTTCTGGGCTCGGCCCATTAGAAGCCAGTGAAAGCCCAATATGACCATCTCAACCCATTGAATTAAGTGGTGATTTAGCGACGATTGATTCCGTGACTAAATCCGTGACTATATCAGACCAAATATGACCATGTCTTTCCGGATTGGCCCATTGATCCAATTGGCCCATTGATGGGCCCAAACACACCTATGCATTTTTTTATATATAAATTAACAAGTATTGAAAAAATATAGATTAACTAATTAATAAATTCTTATGAGAATATTATAAAGGTATGTTTTGAGGAAAACTCATATAAATGACTAATAAATATTTAGTAAAACCTTATATTAAGTAATAAATTCTTATTAGAATACTATAAGAGTATATTTTTTAGAGGAAAATTGATATAAGTTACTAATAAAGGTTTAATAAAACCTTATATTGACTAATAAATTCTTATTAGAATATTATAAGGGTGTTTTGAGGAAAACTCATGTAAGTGTCTAATAAATGTTTAATAAAACATTATAGTAACTAATAAATTCTTACTAGAATACTATAAGGGTATGTTTTGAGGAAAACTCATATAAGTAACTAATAAAAGTTTAATAAGATCTTATACTAAATGTCTGTTTTGAGGAAAACTCATATAAGTGACTAATAAATGTTTAATAAAACCTAATATTGACTAGTAAATTCTTATTAGAATACTATAAGAGTATGCTTTGAGAAAAACTCATATAAGTGACTAATAAATGTTGAATAAAGCTTATATTAACTAGTAAATACTTAGTAGAATAAGATAAGAGTAAGTTTTAAGGAAAACTCATATAATTGACTAATAAATGTTTAATAAAACATTATATTAACTAGTAAATTCTACTATAAGAGTATGTTTTGAGGAGATCTCATATAAATGACTAATAAATGTTGAGTATTACATTATATTAAATAGTAAATTCTTATTAAAATACTATAAGAGTATGTTTTGAGGAAAAATCATATGAGTGGCTAATAAATGTTAAATAAAGCTTATATTAACTAGTAAATACTTAGTAGAATAATATAAGAGTATGTTTTAAGGAAAACTCATATAATTGACTAATAAATGTTTAATAAAACATTATATTAACTAGTAAATTCTACTATAAGAGTATGTTTTGAGAAGATCTCATATAAATGACTAATAAATGTTGAATAATACATTATATTAACTAGTAAATTCTTTAGGGAATTGCACAAGGTAACCCAAAAACCGAAAAGTGTTGCAAGGTTAACCCAACCCGGGTTAAAATTGGGTGAAACCGGATAATTGGGAAACCCTTGGAGCCGGTAGCAGGTAAGGGAGGGGGCATCCTTCCAATGTGTGACACCTGACCTGTGTGAGAGAGAGAGAGAGGGGGGGGGGGCGGACAAGTCCCATCTGCAGAGGAGAGAGGCGGAGAGAGAGAAAAGGAAATTGAGAAAGGCCAGGAGGGAGGGAGAGAGAGAGAGAGGTGAAAAAGAAAAGTGAAGTATGAGAGGAGAGAGATCAGTAGAGTGTCAATGAGGGGGCATAAAAAGATATTGTTACTCTTTCACTTCGAAGAAGCAATTGGGCGGAGGTTTATTTATAGGTTGACGTGTCAGCAGTTAGTTTTAACTGGACACCCAAAGCAAAATCACATGACACATTTTGGAATCGACTGGACAAGATTTATCGGAGAAACAGCTTCTCCATCGACTTCGTATAGAAAATGGGAAAGTTTGCTTTCGATAAAGGTTATGCGAGAGGTGTCTCCCTCAAATCTTAAGCAAATTTACCCATTTTCTATTTGAAGTCGATGGTGAATCTGTTTCTCAAATAACTCATGTCCAGTCGATTTCAATATGTGTCATGTCGTTTTGCTTTGGGTGTCCAGTTAAAACTAACTGCTTACATGTCAACCTGCAAATAAACCCCCACCCAATTGTTTCTTCTTCGAAGTGAAACAGCAATAGTAAAGTTGCAGAGGAGAGAGGACCCTTTCATTTCTCTCTGTCCTATCCCCACTGATCTCTCTCTCTCTCCTCTGTAGCTTTACTTTTCTCTTTTCACATACACACACTCTCTCTCTCCTCTGCAGGCTTTCTCTTTCCACTGCAGACTTTCTTTTACTTTTCTCTCTCTGTCTTATACTCACCAATCTCTCTCTCTCTCTTCTTCAACTTTTCTTTTCTTTTTCACTCCTCTCTCTCTCTCATGTCCTCTCTCTCCTCTGCATATTTTTTCTCTCTATCTCTCTCTCTCTGATTTTTTTTTTATCGAAAGCAAACTTATCCATTGTGTATCCGAAGTCGATGGTGAATCTCTTTCTCCGATAACTCTTGTCCAGTCGGTTCCAATAGGTGGCATGTCGTTTTACTTTTGGTGTCCAGTTGAAACTAACTGCTTACACGTCAAACTGCAAATAAACCCCAGTCCATTTGCTTCTTTTTCGATGTTTTTTCTCTGAAACTTAAGATTTAATTCAAATTATATTAATGCCCCCTTACCATCACTCTTCCCCCCTCTATCTCTGTCTCTGTCTTATCCTCTTGGTCCTCTCTCTTTTTACCGTCTGGGCTTAGGGGGGAGGGCGACACTAGAACCAGGGAAACATTGAGTGTAAAGTTGTTATATTGTTTATTCATTAATAAAAAAAAACAAAGTGGTTCACCAAGCCGCTGCGAGGGCTCCTCCACTTCGATTCCACCTTCTCTATTCCAAATCCAGCCTCCACTCACCTCAAATTGACCTGGAAAAGTCATCAGAACGAAGGTGAAGGACGAAGGCATCAAACATGACGTGCACACATGACAGTTAGAGTTATAAACATGACATCTGACTACTACAAACATGACAGAAATCAAAGTATCGGCAAATTCGTTAAAGGTTCGAAGGTATCTCAACATTAAACATTTTCAACTCGCCCTACTCCTGGTATGTCGTAATCCACCCAACAACTCCCCAATTTCCACAATTCCTCCAGAATCCCCAATTCCTCCAATTTCCCCTATTCCCCCAAAATCCTCAATTCCTCCAATGTCTTCAATTCCCCCAATTTCCCCATCTAAGAACAACCAATATATCCATTTTCCTCCATTAAACTTCCCCAATTTTACCCAATGTTCAAGACCAACTGTTATTTTCCCCCAATTTCCCTTATATCCCCCTCCATCGTCAAAACAAGAGCAAGCCTTCCCCAATTGTATGCGGTGTCTGTTGCTTGTTTGATGTCCGTTGCTTCTTCCTTTTGTGTTCAAATCTGCAGACTTGCTCTTGTTCTTCTTCGAACTCCTTCCTCTTCTTCCTTCCGTTTTCAAATTTAAGAGAGCAACAGTAAAGTTGCAGAGGAGAGAGGACCCTTCCTTCTGGTCTCTCCCTCTATTGTAACCGGCTGAGCTGCAATTTATAAAGGATTTGGGCTAACTTTTTGCAATTAATAAGGATAGGGGATAGGGGGTGCAACTCAACCGGGTTTTTGGGTTAGTTTTGCAAATAACCCTAAATTCTTATTAGAATACAATAAGAGTATGTTTTCAAGAAAACTCATAAAAGAGACTAACAAATGTTCAAAAAACATTATATTAACTAGTAAATTTTTATTAGAATACTATAAGAGTCTGTTTGGATGAAAACTCATATAAATGACTAATAAATGTTGAATAAAACCTTATTTTAAGTAATAAAATTTTTTAGAGTGCTATAAGGGTATGTTTTGAGTAAAACTCATATAAGTAGCTAATAAAAGTTTAATAAGATCTTATACTAAATGTATGTTTTGAGGAAAACTCATATAAGTGAATAATAAATGTTTAATAAAACCTAATATTGACTAGTAAATTCTTATTAGAATACTATAAGAGTATGTTTTGAGAAAAACTCATAGAAGTGACTAATAAATGTTGAATATAGCTTATATTAACTAGTAAATACTTAGTAGAATAATATAAGAGTATGTTTTAAGGAAAACTCATATAATTAACTAATAAATGTTTAATAAAACATTCTATTAACTAGTAAATTCTTATTAAAATACTATAAGAGTATGTTTTGAGGAAAAATCATATGAGTGGCTAATAAATGTTGAATAAAGCTTATAATAACTAGTAAATAGTTAGTAGAATAATATAAGAGTATGTTTTAAGGAAAACTCATATAATTGACTAATAAATGTTTAATAAAACATTATATTAACTAGTAAATTCTACTATAAGAGTATGTTTTTAGGAGATCTCATATAAATGACTAATAAATGTTGAATAATACATTATATTAACTAGTAAATTCTTATTAGAATACAATAAGAGTATGTTTTCAAGAAAACTCATAAAAGTGACTAACAAATGTTAAAAAACATTATATTAACTAGTAAATTCTTATTAGAATACTATAAGAGTCTGTTTGGATGAAAACTCATATAAATGACTAATAAATGTTGAATAAAACCTTATTTTTAGTAATGAAATCTTATTAGAGTGAATAATACCTTCTAATAACTAATAAATTCTTATTAGTATACAATAAGAGTATGTTATGAGGAAAACACATATAAGTAACTAAATACTTATTAGAATACTATATGGTATATTTTTTAAGAATACTCATATAAGTAACTAATAAATGTTGAATAAAACCTTATATTAACTAGTAAATTCTTATTAGAATACTAAAAGAGTATATTTTGAGGAAAACTCATATAAGTAATGAATAAATGTTGAATAATACATTATATTAACTAGTGAATTCTTATTAAAATACTACAAGAGTATGTTTTGAAGAAAAATCATACGAGTGACTAACAAATGTTGAAAAATCCTTATATTAACTAGTAAATTCTTATTAGATTACTATAAGAGTATGTTTTGAGGAAAACTCATATAAGTGACTAATAAATGTTGAATAAAACCTTATGTTAAGTAATAAATTCTTATTAGAATACTAAAAGAATATGTTTTGAGGAAAACTCATATAAGTAACTAATAAATGTTTAATAAAACCTTATATTAACTAATAAATTCTTATTAGAATACTATAAGAGTATGTTTTGAGGAATCCTCGTATAATTAGCGAATACATGTTTAATAATACCTTCTATTAACTACTTCTTGCCTACTGTTAAAAAAAAAAACTACTAAATTCTTATTAGAATACTATAAGAGTATGATTTGACGAAAACTCATATAAATAACGAATAAATATTTAACAATACCTTATATTAACTAATAAGTTGTTACTAGAATATTATAAGTATGTGTTTTGAGTAAAACTCATAAAAGTAACGAATGAATGTTTAATAAAGTCTTATATTAACTACTAAATTCTTATTAAAATACTATAAGAGTATGTTTAAGGAAAACTCATATAAGTAACTAACAAATGTTTAATAAAACCTTATATTAACTAATAAATTCTCATCAGAATACTATAAGGGTATGTTTTGAGGAAAAATCATATCAGTGACGAATAAATATTTAAGAAAACCTTATATTAACTAATAAATTCTTATTAGAATATTATAAGAGTGTGATTTTAGGAAAACTCATATAAGTAATGATTAAATGTTTAATAAAACCTTATATTGACTTATAAATTCTTATTAGAATATTATGAGAGTATATTTTTAGGAAAAGTCATATAAGTAATGAATAAATTTTTAATAAAACCTTATATTAAGAAATAAATTCTTATTAGAATACTATAAGAGTATGTTTTCAGAAAAATTGATATAAGTGACTAATAAAATTTTAATAAAGCCTTATATTAACTAATAAATTTTTAGGTGCATATTATAAATGTATGTTCTGAAAAAAGATATCTTTAACTTTTAACAATATTTTATAATATCAATATTTTATATCGTACTAGTAAGTTTCAAAATAGAAAAATCCAATATATGTTGGAATTTTTTTTATCGATGTTTTAGGCAATTAATAGAAAATATTTTATGCGGTAAAATGAATTTTAGGGCGGTAACCTTCCCGCACTTTGGAATTTTAGGCGGTGGGATGAAAATTTTGAATGAGCTGTAATACAATTGGGGCGTGTTTTCTAACCCTAATGTCGCCTCTCCCTCTTCACCGCCTCTCCCTCCTCGCAGATCCCCCTCTCCCTCTTCAATTCGCCTCCCCCTGGATCCATGCCGCATCTCCCTTTTCGATTACACACTCTATAGATATGTAATCTCTCGCTCCCTAAAGATTTCAGATCTCTTGTCTCTCAACCATTCCTGTCCTCCTCTTCGCCCTCCTGTCTTCCTCCCACAGAGAACGACGCCGGCGGTGAAACACAGCCGCTGGGAGGGAGCGCCGCCTTCAACAGATGAAGAAGATGGCGGAGAAACGCTCTACAGATCCATGTCGCCTCTCCCTTTTAGATTACACACTCTTGTCCTAGATTCTCCGCCCTCCCGTCTTCCTTCCATGGATAACGATGCCGACTGACCACCACGGAGAACGTCGCCGACGGAGAATCCAATCTGGTGGAGCCCGGAGGGAGCGCAGCCTTCGTCGTTATGCATTGTCACTCCCGTAAGGTTTGTCCCTCCTCTCAGATTTGAGTTTCATTCTTCCTTCCCTCCTTACTCTTCTCCGTTCTCATGGATTCTTTGCTCTCTTCTGTCTTGGTTCGTCCGTTTTTTTAAGCTTTGTGTTTTTTAGTGTCTCTAAATCCTTACTTCTCGCCTTCGTTTTTTATGTCCCTGAATCCGAAAATGTCATTGCATATCTGGGAGCGAGTACCATCTCGGATGTTTTCATTAGGTATGTCTCGATCTTTTCCCCGAATTTTATGTCCTCAATCTACCCTTTCTTTCAATTGTGAACTTAGTTTTTGACTTTTTTTTTTCCGTAAAATTTTCAACTAGCGGTTTTTTTCCTTCTACAATTGGTAATTTTTTTTCCTTTCAATTGAGAACTTAGTCCTTCTTCTCACCTGCTTTTCTTTTAAAATTGAATTGAGTACTTTGTCTAGCAGCAAAATGGAGAACCGAAAACAAGGGGTTGAAGATTCATTGCCCGTTAGTGGTTTCAAATCTACCTTCCTCTCTTGTCCATGGTGTGTAATCTCTATTTTTTTAGCTTATTTATTTTCTAATTTCATTTTATAATCAGTGTTTAAACTGATTTCGTATCACTTGCCTTTGTGAATGAATGATTTAGGTTTGATATAAGAACTATTGAAATTGAATTGATGTTCAATGTTTTGTATAAACCGAATTAAAGTATATGTATGGATTTGAATAACCTAAATTTCTGTATTTGTGTATGAATAAATTTTAGGTTTGCTGCATGAATTTAAGTATATACTTCTTGTAGTATTATTGAAATTCCTCTTATGAACCATTATTCTTAGTGGAATCTTGCTGAGTATTTTGATATGAAAGTAGACCGTGAAAAATTGACTGAGTTATTTTACAGATAACATTAAGGGGATTATGCTTTCTGGACAATGCCCTTGATGCTGCTCTCTCTCTCTGGCTTCTCTTTCTCTTATGCAACTAATTATCCCAAATAATGGAGTCCTTGAATCTTTTGTTTATGGTGGCAGGATAACTAACTGGACAAGGTCATTAATTTCATACTTAGGCAGAAAAAATAGAACCTTGTCCTCATTGCGATTCAATCCCAAGCTGGTCTAGTGTGAAGCATTGGGTGCAAGAAGAAGGCCGAAGTTCTCAAACTAGTGTTAAGATGTGTTGGTGCTTTTCTTAGGTGTAGTACTTCTGGATGTTGTATATTATGTGCATGATGTTGTGTTTTTGTATTTGGACACATTAGCTAAAACATTATATATATATATATATATATATATATATATATATATATATATATATATATATATATATATATATATATTCTCTATTGTATAAATATCGCATACAAATAATCTCAAAACTTAAGCAACGACTTCAGCCTTAAAGTTAGCAACCAACTAAGCTTTTTCATTAACCACGACCATAGCAACGACCATAGCAATGACTCGGCCACAGAGCTAGCAACAACCATGACCAATTCTCCGCAACGAACTCAGCCACAAAATTAGCCACGACATTTGCGATGATCATTTCCGACGCTATCGTCGTCGCCACAGCCACGACATTCAGAAGTCATACCCAGCCACGAAATTAGCCACGACGGTATGAGTTCGTTGCTATTTTCCGTTGCTACGTCGGCCCGAATTTAGTCACGAGGCATATGGCTACGGATGGCCCGACCGTTGCTGATTCCGTGGCTAAACCGGTTAGCCACGGTCATTCGTTGCCAAATTCGTTGCTATTTTCCGTTGCTAAATCCTGTTTTTTTTAGTAGTGAGAGAATTGATCAGATCTCAAACTATATTGCAATTTAGTTAAAATAGGACTAAATTACGATTTAAATCTATGAATTTAACACTAATTTTAAAAAAAAAATCACGGTTTCAAACCGCAACTTATAAATATCTTTTTTTTTTATGTTAGATATTTATTTAATTGAAAAGGATACAAATAAATAAATACCACATAGTCACGGTACGTAACAACGACCCTTGTGTGTGTATTTTTTAAACTTCTTAACACTCCCCCCCACCCCCCACCCCCCCCCCCCCCCCCCCACCCACAATAGAGCTAGGATCCTCTACGTCTCACTATGACACAAAATTATTTTGGGTATAATTTTATGTTTTTAAAAAAATTAAAAATTATATTTATATTCTATACATTTATATTTGTATGTCTATAAATTATTTCTTGAAAAAACAAAATTTTAAAAATATATATAATTAAAATAAAAAATATTTGATAAAATTATTTTTATATTTTTTTAAAGCATCATTTTTCATTATGAAAGTTTATAAACATGCGAATATATGCATACAGAATATAAATATAATTTTTAAAATTTTGAAAAAATGAAATTATACCCAAAATAATTTTGTATTACACTGTGGGACGTAGAGGATCCTGGCTCCTTGCAATACGGCAGCAATCCCCGACTCTCTCATCTGACATGTAAGAGCATTCTCAAATTTTCTTCAAAATGGGGAATGAAAATCCATTTTCTCTAAAAATATTTTAACCTAATTTCAACGGTTTCTCTATCTTGAAGAATTATAATTTAATTTTTTAATTATAAATTAAAAATAGGCTTGATTTGAAAAAATAATTTCACTTTGTCCAGTAAAGTTCAATTCAACCCACCACACCTGGTATCTATAGATCACAAACACAAAGATAACAAAGCTTTCCCGGTCCCTTGCAAAGTAATCGAGAACTCCTGCTACCAAATTCAACTACCTCTATGATATCGATCCCAAGCACAAATTCGATCATAGTGAGCTACAAAGACATTCACTCAGCTAAATCAAGAACATACTAGGAAGAAACCAAAATACCATAAAGGCATATAGACATCAAGTGCCCATTACTTCGGTTGAACAACATGGAAACGAAAAGGAGACACGAAAACGAATCAAGTTTTAAGTCATTATTCATTGACATTTTTTTGGGATCAACTCAAGCCCCTTCTTCCCCACAAAATAAACATGTGTTCATTCCCACCATTCCACACCCATAGGTTTCAAAATGGATGAATCTCCTTGCACTCCCTCTAAACTCATAACCAAACAATGCACTTATACAAGAATTCATTGAGTTCTTATCCAAATTATACTGTTTAAACTCCCCTCTCTCATTCCATTTCCATAATATTCAGCCAAAGGAAACTAGTAAGTGTGTCTTAGAACATGGAAATTAGAATTAAAACACATATATCAGTCGTTTGAACTTTCACTTGCATAAGAAATTTCAAGCATCTTCAATTTCGTGAAAAGAAGCTAATCTTATCTAGCCACAAAACTATGAATGGATTGTCAAATTCAGGTGAATTAACACTTAACAAAGCCAATTGACACTTCAACCAACAATCACCAACCATCTCGAGTTAAAAAATCGAAACAAAGTCGAACGATTCGAATCGAAGAGAAGAACTATTCTGAAGTTTGAATGAATCTAGCAGAAATATTATATATGTATAAATTCAAATTATGGTTGACATTCAATTACCAGGGAAGAAGAAACTCGGCAATGTTAAATCTGCTGAAATGGAGGCCGAGAAATTGATAAGCTTGATGGAGAAAAAGGAATGTGAAACAGCAAAAAATGGATTTCGATAATACGGGGGAATCAGATGAAGCTCGAATGGAGAGAGAGGACGAAGAGAGAGAAAACCCAAATCAGATGTAGTACCAAGTAGAGCGTTTGTAAAAGATGAAGAAGAACTCACCTACACACTCTTCTAGACAGATAAATTGGTTGAATACTTCCAAGAATTTCAGTTTTTTTTCTTTTGAAGAATGTGGGAAAAGTAGAAAAAAAAAGGTTCGCCAAATAAAATTGGCGTTGCTGCAAATATAGGGCAAGCGCTTGTATTTGCCTGACAGATCTCTATTTTGGAGATTGAATTGGGAAAAATGTTGGGCCAAATTTTAGCCCAATATTCCCCAAAAGTTCAATTTTCTCCAAAATAGTGCATCTCTTGGGGATGCTCTAACTACCCACCCCTACAACCTTCTCTCTCCCTCTGTTTCTAGCTAAGACATCATTCGTAAGGATGCTATATGCTAGAATTATTTCACCTGAATTATTAACTCATAAAAAAAAGTTTCTACAATAAAAAAAACAACGTACTAATGAACCGCGCTTTGAAACCACGACTCTATGGTACTTTTTTTAAACCCTTTTAAATTAAATAAATGTCTTGATAATGCATATCTTAGATAGGCATTATATGCAATTTTAGTTTAGTTAGGTTGCATTTCTTTCATACATTGTTGCTAAATTTCATCTTGTAATTATTTTAGAAGAGTTCGGATTCTGCGCAATTTTGTGTTTATCTTGCAGATTGAATCGGAACACATTTGGGAGATGCAATATCTTGAAGAGCAACACAACAAACATTGGAAGGAAGCAAGGAAGAACGATGCAAGACATAAGGAGATACCCGCGAAGGAAGACAAGAAGAATCGGCAAACAGCATGCCGCGGCCGCAGCATGCGTGTCGCGACCACAGCAGGGCCCGCTGCAGCGGGTAGAAGGAAGCAGAGCATGCTGCGGCCGCAGCATTGGTCGTCAGCGCCTGTGCGTAGCGTTTTGAATAGTTAAAAAACCCTAGATCTATTTGTTTGTTTTATGGCCGACTTTAGATGATTTAAAAGGCCAAGTTTTATGTTATTTTCATTACTTATATTATATTCTTTCATCAGACACTTTAGAGATTTTGAGCGATGTCTTCCATGAGGATTTAAAATCATTGAATGAGTAGGAAGTGGCAAACTTGTTCCTTTAGGGCTGATTGAACTAATTGAATGAGTAGGAAGTTAAATGTGTTGTTAAATCCCTCTTTAGGGACTGCAAATACCTTGGCAAATCTCTGAACTTAAAGCTATCAATTGGGTTAAATCCTTCTTTAGGGATTTTTCGATTGATAAGGGTTGCTAGGACTGGTTGGACTAGTAACTATATTAGGTCGAGACAAGGGCATTCATAGGAAACGTAATAGGACGAGAAGAAGTTACAAGGATCGCTACAATCCAATAAAGTGGAAAATTGTAGGTAGAATTGCTTCTCCTAATTGTCTAAAACAAATTCATTTACTTTGCTTTCTTTACTTCGCTTTGATAAAAGGCAAAACTTTCATACACAAAAACCCCCCAAATTGGTTACTTTGATTAGCACTTGAATCAAAATAGAATTATAACTTTCCTGGTGGATCGACCTCTTGCTTCTCCGTCATTTCTATTTTTTATTTAAAACCTAAAAAATACTAATAAAACCACGACTTTATTATTTTATTATTTTTTTAAATCGAGACTAAAGTCGTTGTTTGAACACCGACTTAGCCCCAATATGGCTAAATCCCAAAAATTGTTTGAGATCTTGGCTAATTCAAACAATCTATTAATCTATCTATTATCTATCTATCTATTAATCTATCTATTAATATTACTAATTCTACTAGCATTTTGTTGATGTGTCACGCCCACAATTAAAGTTTATTTTTTATTCAAATGGTATTTTCTTATTGGTCAATATTATTGCTGAAATTATTTGTTTCCTATTTGAAATATATTGATATGTTTTTATCAATTTGTGATCTATTTTAAATGTATTTAGTTCTTCTTTTTTTCATAGAAAAGATTATGTACATTGATACGTCGGACCATAATTTTGGATATTATCATTCCGTGTGGTCTTTTATATCATTATTTCATTAATATCATGACTTTATTTATACATTTCATTCATATCAATAATATTATATATTTATTAGGACCATAATTTTGGATACTATCATTCCAAATGTCGGGTTGGTTGAGAGTCGGATCGGGTTCGGGTCGGGTCGGTTTTGTTTATGTTCGTGTCTTCACATTCTACGTCATGACATCTATATAAATTTTTAACAAAAGATTTTTTAGAGATAAATTACATTTATTTTAAACATCTTAAATGTCTATTTGGAATACAAAAAATAACATTTTGAGATCTACAAACAAAATTTGAAGAATTTTGATAAAAGAAAATGTGAAATTTGCTTATATTATCATTTAAAAATAAATAAATCTATTAATATTACTAATTCTACTACATTTTGCTGACGTGGGATGCCCACAATTAACGTTGTTTTTTTATTCAAATGGTATTTTCTTATTGGTCAATATTATTACTGAAATTATTGGTTTCCTATTTGAAATATATTGATATGTTTTTATCAATTTGTGATCTATTTTAAATGTATTTATTTCTTTTTTTTTTCCTTGAAAAGATTATGTACATTGATACGTCGGACCACAATTTTGGATATTATCATTTCGTGTGGTCTTTTATATCATTATTTCATTAATATCATGACTTTCTTTATACATTTCATTCATATCAATAATATTATATATTTATTAGGACCACAATTGTGGATACTATCATTCCGAATATCGGGTTGATTGAGAGTTGGGATCGGGCTCAGGTCGGATCGATTTTGTTTGTGTTCGGGTCTGCACATTCTATATGACATCTATATAAATTTTTAACAAAAGATTTTTTAGAGATAAATTATATTTATTTTAAACATCTTAAATGTCTCTTTGGAATACCAAAAGTAACATTTTAAGATCTACAAACAAAATTTGAAGAATTTTGATAAAAGAAAATGTGAAATTTGCATATATTATCATTTAAAAATAAATAAATAAACATTTTTTCATGCACAATTTTGGATACTATCACTACGAATGTCAGGTTGGTTGAGAGTCGGAATGGGTTTGGGTCGGGTCGGTTTTGTTTGTGATCGGGTCTGCATATTCTACATAACATCTATATAAATTTTTAACAAAATATTTTTTAGAGATAAATTACATTTATTTTAAAGATCTTAAATGACTATTTGGAATACAAAAAGTAACATTTTAAGATCTACAAAAAAAAATTGAAGAATTTTGAGAAAAGAAAATGTGAAATTTGCATATATTATCATTTAAAAATAAATAAATAAACACACTTTTATGACTAATTTTGGGTGTTTGGCTTCAAATATCGAAGAAAAAAATATATTTATTCCCAAAATGAATATTTTACATCTATATTTATTTTATACACCCTAAATGTCCCTTTTTTTTTAAGAGGGATAAGAATTCAGTTCTCTAGACAAGCCTAGGGAAACCGAGAGACCGGACAAGCCGGTAGATGGACGAACCATCATGTACAATCAAATCAAACAACATAAGCAAATGACATAAAGCAAATAACACGAAGCAAATGACAAAAATGAAAATGCGAAAATAAAATAAACGTGCAACCTATCCTACATCGTAAAACAAAACCAACACGACAAACGAATCAATCCGCCAACGGATGACGCACAGAGAGAGCTCTAGGGACACTAGCGGACATCTCAGATTATGGACTCTAAAGAGCCATCAGATATCGATCGCAAAGCCACGACGTCTTCGGATACATCAAATCAAACATCGTTCACATAAGTTCTGCATAACAACAAGAACAACACAACACACCAAGCCGCAAATCCAACCCCAAACCAAACAATTACTTAATAAAGACCCCCGGCCCGTCTCAAACCCTCAGGACGATAACGAGATCGTAAAAGACTACTAGATAGTCAAAATAGAAGGGACAGAGATGGGACAAAGCAGAGAATTGAACAACAATGCAAACACATGGGAAAGAAGGGAGGACTATAAAATCAAACCCCCGACAAAGACGAAGCGTAATAACAACACTTGGCGGTGGAATCCGGAGAAGGCGCATGCGATAGAGGCAAAACTGTTGGAATCCGGTGCGGTGCAAACCGGCGAGGTCAAGGAAGGCCAGACCTACAACCGACAACCACCCGAGGCAGCGCGGAACCGGTGGAACCCAGATGATGGCGGTGGGACCGACGGACGTCGCTGTGTGGCGACGTAGGACGGAAGACCGGAGAGGGCGGGGGGCAGGCGCCTAACGCCTTTGAGGTCGTGAGCCAGTGAAGTAGAGTCAGTGAGGCCGAATTGGCGAGTCTGTGATGGTGGGTGGTGGATGTGCGTTGATGCCATCGGGGCCTAAGCCTCTGCAGCGGCAAAGAAACGCGTCTCAAAAGAGAACGTTTTTTTTAATTTCAATATTTTAAGACTTGCAATTTGTTTTATAAAGTTAGTAAAAATAATTAATTTTTGAATATTAGATTTCAAAAGTTAATTATAAAAATCAATTAGATCCAAAAATGTTTTTTTTTTACAATTTACTTATTTTAAAAGTTAATTAAGACTTACAAGCATTACTTATTTTACATCTTAGATTAGGCGCCTTAGATCACTTTTTTTTTACCATCTTACCTTTATTTTCTCTATTTATTTCTCCTTGTTTCTAGCCATCTTTCTCATGAAAATAATGAATAAGCTATGTATATCTACCTAACTTCAAAAGTATTTGCACAATCATGTGCTTATGATTTGTTTAATCATTATATGATAGCTTATATTTTCCTTTTTAGATTTATCCTAATAATAATAATTATATACATAGTGTTGCGAGCCTAATCTGCCATGTTTTACAGTAACTTTTATATCGATTTCTGCATACATTTCATGCACTTGGGCTAAGATAGTATAGAATCTATGTGGTTTATGGTTATCTGCCAAATTATGGAATCTACACCAGTTTCTGTTTAAATCGCAGAATTCGAGGCATTTTACAGCAATTCTAAGGAAGGTCGGAAAAGCTCGGAAATCCACTACAGAAGTCCAAGGTCAAAGAAGCAGCGGAACCAGTCGAATCGAGCTGAGAACCCAGGCTACTCCATCTCGAGTAGACCTTACTCGATCTCGACGAGCATGTCCGAGCACTGCCTTGTCGACTAGGAGCAGTGTCGAGAGCCAGACCAACCCAGCTCCGGAAGTCTACTCGATCTCGACAAGCCCTAGTCGAGATCGACAAAGCCCAGTGCCACACCCGGAGTCGACAAGGAGAGGAGCTGACCGAGAAACCGAGGACGAGAAGCCGAGCACAATCCTAGTCGACCTCGACGAAACCCTTGTCGAGATCGACGAGCCACCCAGTGCCTCCGAGTCCATGCCGAGGAGGAGTCCTCGACACCACCAGAGAGCCGTCTTCGACCACACTCTACTCGATCTCGACAAGCCCTAGTCGAGATCGACGAGCCCCGAGTCCAGATCCGAGCTTGTCGAGCACACCTACCCGAGAAGACCTAGTCGACAGAACTTTTCTACTCGAGGTCGACTAGGGCTACTCGAGGTCGACGAGCGCCAGGGGCCAAGTCCGAGCTTCATCGAGCGCAAGTTAGCCAACTCGACGAATCCTAGTCAAGGTCGACGAAGCCCTTGTCGATGTCGAGTAGACCAGTTTCCAGCAACGAGTCGACTTGAGCAGTCCGAGTAGACTTGGAATCCTTGGGCATGAAGGAATCCGAGAATGGCCGAGATCTATCCAAATTTGATCAAGATCTATCATCATGGAAGGGAGATCTATCAAGACATGAAGACTTACCTAGTTTAGATTTATCTTTTCCCTTTTAGATTTATTTCCCTTAAGCAATTTATTTATCTTTTATGCTTTTAGATATAAATTTTAGATATAGATAGAAGATTTTATCCTTGATTAGCAAGGAATAGAAGACTATAAATAAAGCCCTAGGGGCTGGTTTTTCATTAATTCAATTTCAGAGACAATTAGTTAGTTACATAAAGAGAAGAGATTGTAAGTTTGAGTTTATGCAATTTAGTTCTTTTCATCAATCAATGTATGCGATTGCGATGAGGCGTGAGTAGTCCACCTACTTCTGGGGCTGGGGTGAGCCCGACGGTGGCCATGTGAGGCGATGCGGTAAAGGTCAGATCTTTTTATGCAATTCGTCTTCTATCCCTATGAGCATGATTCTTTTGCGAGAGTTGAAGGTGATCCTTGTTTGTGTTATTGAAGCGAAAGTGATCTTAATGCAACTTGGGTTAATTATGTGAAAAAAGGTTAGTAACAATTAGGGTTTATGCGAAAGCCTCTATATGCCTATTTGTTAATAACGAAAGTTATTTGATGGAAAGCATGATCTTTTATGCCTTTATGTGTTACTTTGCATGGTTATCGTTGTGGTGTTGATACCCTGGCTTTGGAAGTTCTTTAAAATATTGAGTTTATTTTCATCGGAATTCTGAGTTTTGGGTTCGAAATTTGCAATTTACGTTTTCCGCATTTTTAGTCGATACAGAGGAGTTTCTTGTCGATCTCGAGTCGCCTCTACTCGATATCGAGTTGGCTTGTCTACGTCGAGTTGCCTGTTTCGTTTTCTGAGTTTCTGTTGTTCACTGCTGTTGTCGATCTCGAGTGCCTCTTGTCGAGGTCGAGTAGCTTTCCGTCTTGCTTCGTTCTTTACTTTCATTCGTTATTTTCTGCTTTGCTTTGTCTTTTCTGTCTTTGTTCAGTTCATTGCTTTTGTTTATTATTTTCTGTTTTATTTCTGTTTCTTTCCTTGTTTCTGTGTTTCTGTCTTTCTGCTGCTTTGTCTGTGAGATCTACAGCTACCTAAGAACTGTTGACGTGCTTCCTCGTGGATTCGATCCTGACTTTCTCTTACTACAAAGAGAGGAAGTCTTGTATTTATTTGCTGAGACAGGGAAGTCAGTCTGAACTTTATTTTATATTTATTTCATACTTGACCATCCTCCTGCAACAACAAATTGGCGCCGTTGCCGGGGAAGCAATCATTCGCGCCTTAGGTAATCAGTTCTCACTTTTCTCTTGAGTGAATTCGCAGGTGTATGCGCCGTTCTGGTATCCCACCTGAGTTTGACGCCTTAGACGAACCGGAACGCCTCCTACACATCAGAGCTAGACTGCAAAGAGCCATGGAAGCCGTTGAAACACAGGAGCAGCAGATACAGAGGCTTACCAGGAAATTAGCCGCAAAGGATACTACTATCGCCAATGAGAGGACAGCAAGGGAACAAGCAAATGAGGGCGCAAGGCAAGCAGAAGCTGAGCTTGCCCAATATCCAACCACTGCAGAGGATTATATGCATCCCACTCTCGTCGTGCCTGAATCGGTGATTCTAATCCCTGATAACTCTTTTGAAATTCGCACTTAATTTCTTATAGAGCTTAAAAATAATGCCTTTTATGGTGGATTTAATGAGTGTCCTCTTGAACATATTACAAACTTTTCTGACATGTGCCGTACTCTTGCTGAAGGTACAACTCTGGAATATGTCAAGATGAAATCTTTTCGCTGGTCTCTCGCTGGGCCTGCACTGAAATGGCTTGAAGGGCTGAAAGCAAGATAACTCACAACCTGGGCCCAAGTAGAGCAAGAGTTTCTGAACAAATTCTTTCCACCCGCCAAAACAGCACATCTCCGCCAGAAAATCACCGCCTTCAAACAGAAGCAAGGGGAACCGCTGGCAAAGGCATGGGAGCGCTACAAGGAACTTCTGCGATCTTGCCCTACTCATGGACAACCACCCTACGTCATTTAGGAGATCTTCTTCAACTCTCTTGATCAAGTCACTAAGGACAGAATCAACCATTATACTCGCTATGAGTATTTGACAATGCCGCCAAGTGACGCATGGGGTGTGCTGGAGAAACTCACCAACTACGACAACAAGTATGGGTCTACTGCAACCAGTGTTCTAAAAATCGCGCCTAGGCGCTAGGCGCCAGGCTCCCTCAGAATTTTTTGCCCTGGGCGGGTATCTAGGCGGAGGAGAGGGCTGGGCGGATTAGGCGCCGCCCGGCGGCGCCTAGGCACGATTTGGCCGCCTAGGCGGGATAGGGTTTTAGTTTTCCCCCAAATCGATTAAGAAATTGAATGTTTTCCAATTTCAGCTCTTGTTCACACACGTCTTCTCTCTCTCTTCGACTTGCTCGTTCGATCCCTAGGCCGGCGACTCTCTCTGCACTCCGGCCACCGCCTTCCGCTCGTGCTCCTGTTAACTTCGTCCTCCAATTTCGTACTCCGGCGACTTGCTCGTGCTCGTTCGTTCTAGCCTTCGATTCGACAGCCCACAGGTATGTGTTTGCTCTTGTTCTCCTTGTCCAAGGCTGGCGACAGCCTTCTCTTTTCTCAATCTCTCATGTTCTTCATCTGAAATTGTGAATCACTCCTCGTCCCTCATCAGTCCTCAACTTTTCTTTGTTCAGTACTTCAGTCCGCACTGCCCTCGTCACTCATCAGTCCTCACCATCATCGATCAACTCCTCACTGTTCTCTTGTTTGGGTGATTGCTTTGCTATTGTATTTGTGTGAATGTGTGTACGCCTGATTTTTTTTGCCTTCTTCCTGTCATTGTGAATGAGCAAGGCTACTGTTTTTTTTCTCTTGCAATTGTGCTGCTGTGAAGAATTGAGGCTACTGGCTTTTTTTTGCCCCTTGTGTTCCACTTGTAAATTGTAACTGTGTTGTCGTTGTAGTGTTGTGAAAGAGGGAATGCTACTGATTTTTTTGCCTCTTGAGAAGGAGTAAAAGCTACTGTTAGAAATTAAGAATTAGAGAGTTCATTGTGAATTTGTGATTTTGCACAATTCATTCAATATATGGAATTTTATGAATTGTGTTGTTAATTCACTTGTTATTGTTCCCTTAGGTATCATGTCTAGTGGTGGTGATAAACCTTCCTCAAAGAACTCTAACGTTTCATCGTCTAGTACTTCGCAATTGAAGAGAAATAGTGGTGATGTTGGATGGGACTATGTTGTGTTGTGCAATCCAATGAATCAAGACAAATAGAAATGTCTTTTTTGTGGGAAATGTTTTAGTGGAGGAATTTACCGAGCTAAGCTCCACATTGCCGACATTCCGGGGAGTGTTGCTAAGTGTTTACAAGCATCCGATGAAGACAAGAAAAAATGCAAAGAAGCACTTGAGAATGTTAAGAAAAAAAAGATGTTGCAAAGACGAGAGGATGAAAGTGTTAGAAGTGAAGTTGATGTTCGAAAAGGGGACGAAATGGAAGAGGAAGTCATAGAAGTTGGAGGGTCCAAAAAACCTCCTCGTACGATTGGCTCTATGGATAAATTCGTCTCAAATATTAATCCCGACGACAAAAGTAGGAGGCAACAAAACCTCAATGATGCTATTTCCAAAGAGAGAGCACTTCAAGTGCACCAATACTTGGCTAGATGGGTATATGAGTCCGGAATCCCTTTTCATGCGGTTGATAATGATAGCTTCAAGAGATTTGTAGAGGCGGTTGGGCCATATGGTCCGGGTTATGTTCCACCAAGCCAATATCAACTCCGAGAACCGCTTTTGAATGGAGAGGTGGAAAAAACGAAGGCATCAATTAAGGTTGAAGAGGAAGAATGGGAGAGAAGTGGGTGTTCTATCATGACCGATGCTTGGAGTGATAGAAATAGAAGAAGCATTATGAATTTGTGTGTGAATGCGCTTGGTTCCACGGTCTTTCTTGGTTCTAAGGAAGCCTCTTCCGATGCACATACCGGTCAATACATATTTGAGTATGTGGATGATTGCATTGAAAATATTGGTTAAGAAAAGGTTGTGCAAGTGGTAACCGACAATGCTTCAAACAATATGGTCGCCGCAAGCTTGTTACTTGAGAAGAGACCTCACATCTTTTGGACTCCATGTGCCACTCACTCTTTGAACCTTATGCTTGAAGGAATTGGTAAGCTTCCTATGTTCATGAATCCAATTACAAAGGCGAAAAACTTTACCATCTTTATTTACTCTCATCATAAAACTTTGGCATTGATGAGGAAGTGCACACGAAGAGAAATAGTTCGTCCCGGGGTTACTAGATTTGCCACCGCTTTCTTAACATTGCAAAGTATTCTTGAGAAGAAAGTGGAGTTAAGGCAAATGTTTTGCTCTAAGGAGTGGGATGAATCGAAGTGGTCGAAGAGTAAGAAGGGAAAAGCCGCCGCGGCAATCATGTCACAAGCACATTTTTGGGGTAGTATCAATACGTGTGTGAAGGTATTTACTCCATTGGTGAAGGTGCTTAGGCTTGTTGACGGAGACAAGAAGCCGGCCATGGGCTTTGTGTATGGTGAGCTACAAAAGGCAAAAGAAGAAATCAAAGAAGCTTTGAATCATAGAGAGGAGAAATACAATCCCATACTTGCGATAATAGATGCAAAAGGAAAAGGGCGCATTGATACTCCGCTTCACTTGACGGCTTATATGTTGAATCCTCACTACTACTATTGGAGTAGCGGTTGTGGGTCTTTATGGTCTAGTGATGAGAGTTCAAAAATTGGAGATGGAGTCCTTAATTGTATGGAGCGTATGTTTCCAAATTTGGATGTGCAACATGAAGTGGTGAATCTTGAGCTAGTGAAGTACAAGATGCGAGAAGGAAAATTTGGAAGCACCATGGCCCAAAGAGGATGTCAAACAAACAACGAGAGATATGATCCGGGTATGATTATCACATCCTTAACACTTTATCATTTATTCTATAGTTAATTGTGAAGTGATGCAAAAGGAAATTTAATTACATGAAAATATATAGTACTGGATTCAAATAAAAAGTGACCGAGCTTGGACTTTTACATTTGCATTTTTTATGTATGCAGTATGCATAGAATTTATAGTATGTAATGTACTTTGACTTTTACATTTGCATTTTATTTATTTTCAACTCTTTTTTTTTAAATATTAATTGTATATTTGAAATCATAGTTGGATGGTGGTCTAACTACGGTCATGACACACCTAATCTTCAAAAGATTGCAAGAAGGATTCTTTCTTTGACGACAAGTTCATCCGGTTGTGAAAGAAATTGGAGTGTCTTTGAAGGGGTAATAGAATTCTCTTATCTAAATATCTAATTTAGCATTTTGTTTGTGTAATATGTTATGATTTGTGAATGATAATTTAGTAATCATAAGATTTATTTTTCTACATAGATTCATACGAAGAAAAGAAATAGACTAGATACCGATCGGATGAACAAGTTAGTCTATGTTCAATTCAATGCAAGGTTGTTGGTAAAGAAAAAGAAGAGGAAGGATAAAGTTGATGTGCTTTTAGCGAAAGAGTCTTCTCGTGCACAATCATGGATGATGGATGGAGTAGTTGACAATGAAGAGGATGTGGATGAGGTCACACTCGTGAAGCCCGAAGAATTGCAACCAAGAAGGAGTGCTCGTCGTTTGGAAGAAATGAGAGAACCCGAAGAAGATGACTTTGTATCCGATGGAACGGAGCCGGAGGATGAGGAAGATGATGCGGAGGAGTTTGATTTAGAGTCGGATAAGGAATGTGATGATGTTGTGTATGTGAACCTAGAAGATTAGATTATGTATGTATTTAACTATTTGAGTACTTTCTTTTGACTTGAGACCATGAACTTATGGTTTTAGCCTTTTAGATGATGTATTTAAGTATTTTAGGTGGTTTAAAGTTGTCAATCGACTCAATCGGATGCGAGCTTTTGTGTTTATTTACCCTAGTATCAATTAGGGACCCTAAATTTGAGTTTATGGGCAATATTATGGATTATTATTACATTATATGAATTATTGACATGTGTGAAATATTAAAATATAATGAAATAATCAAGTTTTTTCTAAGTCCGCCTAGGCACCGCCTAGACGCCCGCCTAACCACCTAGGCGCTAGGCGGCCACCCACCGCCTAGCGGCCGCCTAGCGCCTTTTAGAACACTGACTGCAACTTATGAAGAGAACCCATACGCCAGGCCATCACCATCCATGCCCCTCTATGATCCCCCTAAGGAGATTGATCCAGATGTTAGGGAGCAGTACTACAGAGACCAGAATAAGAAGCTCATCAAACAAGTAAAGTATCTCTCTGTCAACCAGCCTTGTATTGAATGTGGATCGCAAAGGCACACCACTCCTGAGTGCCCACACGCAGAACAAGTCAGGATGGCAGAGCATCATGAGGAGGTAGCTTACGCAGGGGGTCCCAATCGCTACATGGGGGACCAAAGGTTTCAGCAACCACAATGTAACCAAGGTGTCCCTAGGAACCCCCCGCCCTACAGAGTTCTAGGACATCCGGAAAGGGACCAGAAAAAGGATGATATACAGACAGTCCTGGAGGAAATACGGAGGAACCACTCAGAAAATAGGCAATCTTTCAACTCCGTCTATACTCAGATGCAAGATGTCAACTCTAGACTTGGGGAAATTGATATATGGCGAAAATCAGTTGATACACAGATTGGTCAGCTAGCAGCAGGAATCTCCAAACAGTCAGGTACGCTCCCTGGATCTTCAGAACCAAATCCTAAGGGAAAGACTGGACACATCGCTGCTGTAAAACTCAGAAGCGGCCATCAATTGCAAGAGCTAGAGGTCGGAAAGCAACAGAACAACGGAGAACAGCTGGCCGACCAGAGCCTAGTCGATCTCGAGGACGGTCTACTCGATGTCGAGGAGAACATGCAGAAACCTTCGTCTACACCACACAGCAACTCGACAGCACCAAATCTAGTCGAGATCGACTTGACTGTAGTCGATGTCGAGGAGCCCCTAGTCGACATAAAGCAGCCTGCAGCACCTCCGACGTCTGTTCTGGTTCCGAATCAGAAAAAGAAGCTGCCTTTCCCCACAAAATCTCCAAAGGACCCGGCAGAAAAGAAATTTCAGCGCTTCATCAAAATGCTTCAGAAGCTCAATGTCACCATACCCTTCACAGAAGCTCTCAATGAAATGTCGTCCTACGTCAAATTCTTGAAGGAGATTCTGAGCAAAAAGCGATCAATGGCTGAAATCACAGAGGAGTGCAGCCATCTGGACATATTGGAGAAGAGGCCGGACCCAGGTAAGTTTGCTATAACTATTGGGTTTGGTCCATACAAAATTAATGCTTTATGTGATCTTGGAGCTAGTGTGAGTATAATGCCTTTAACGATTTGGTCCAAGATTAAGATAGGTGCCCTAGAGCCTGTGGATGCTAGACTTTACATGGCCAACAACACGGTGGTCATTCCAACAGGCATGGTGGACAATGTCCCAGTACAAGTAGGTAAATTCTTTGTCCCTGCTGATTTTCTAGTTGTTGATATGCAAGAAGATCCTGCTTGTCCAATTATTCTAGGAAGACCCTTCTTGGCGACGGTGGATGCCAACATAAGCGTAAGGAAAGGGTTGCTCACCTTCAACATCAGCGATGAGGTAATTGAGTATTCCTTTAATAAAACTGAAAGGCATACAGGTCCAATGGAAGAGGTCAAATCTATCGCAGCTGGCTACATCACCTGCGGGGAACCCAAGGTCAGAAATATGACCCCTGAGGAGCTGGAAAAGAGGGACAAGGAGGCTCAGGTGGAGGAGATCATGGCAATTCTCAAAGAGAACACAGAAAATCCAATCGACACAGACCAAGGTAATTCGTTATGGATTAATTATTTTTCGGATGCCTTGACAGGAACCAAGTATGGGGTCAAGATCGACCAAGACTCCTCGACATCGAGGACCCTAGTCGATCTCGACCAGACCATGGAGCCTCCACCAGCACCAGCCTCGTCGAGTAGCCAGACGGAAGCAGAACCCTACTTGACCTCGAGTAGACTCGTCGAGATCGACCACCACTCGGCCAACTCGACTTCGCCTTCCTCGATGTTGATGACTCCAGAACTAGAACCCTTGTCGATCTCGAGTACGCTACTCGATGTCGACCAACTTCAGCATCCTCGGGCACCGTCTTCCTCGACACAGACTCCACCAGACGGACCAAGCTCGTTGATCTCGACTAAGCTTGTCGAGATCGACCACCATCCGGCTCCACCAGTTTCTTCCTCCTCGACGCTGGAGCTACCAGGAGCGGAGCCCTACTCGATATCGAGTAGCCTACTCGATATCGACAAGACCTGTCCTTCGTCGACTTCTGCATCTTCGAGCAGACCACCACCAGAAACTGCAGACTCGTCGAGATCGACTAGCCTTAGTCGAGATCAACCAAACACCGTGGTCCCCGATTCCGTCTCTGCGAAGGTAAGCCAAGGTATGGATCTTTCTTCTCCTATTTCCATTAAAGATTTATCTATACATGGGAGAGGTTTGCCTTGGTATGTGCGCTTATGTAGGATATCCAATGATGAGCCTAAGGAAAATGAAGTTGGGGACAAGCTCTATGTCTCTAAATCAAAGGATCATTGGTTCCCTAACAAATTTAACAAGAAGCGGATGGGGCCTTTCGTGGTGAACAAGATCCATTCTGGAGGATTACAACTGGTGGACAAGAATGGAGTCCTATTTGAGGCCCAAGCGACATGAGCCTTGCAAATTCCATCTTGAGCTAAATGGAAAAGTCGGCCTAGCGACTATAAAATCTAGAGCATGTCCATAGACTTTTTAGGACTTTTGAGACTTTGTTGCTTTTTGTTTTTTGGTTTTGAACTTTTTCTATTGAGGGTATATGTCTTCTACACTTTTCAGGTCCATGGATAGAACCAAGCAATATACATACTCGGCCCAGGAGGTGCTTCCATTCGAAATTTTGAGGCCCTGCACACCTGTCTTGTTAGTTTCTTTCTTTACCCTTGTTTTTATATAGTGAGGACACTGTAATGTTTAAGTATGGGTTGGGGGAAGGGCTTACTTTATGGATATTTTCCATATTTGACATTATGTGTGCATATTTAAAGTTTATTTCTTATACATGGCTATTTTGGAATTCATTATTAATTTATGTGCTTATATGCATGATTTTCAAAGTTTTGAAAAATAACCCCCATTGAATTTTTGATAAATGTCATGGAAGCTTTATATTGAACTCGACGATGCAAAATTGGATTCATTAGAGATATAGCATGAAATTGCCTAGTAAAGGGAAGTCACAATGAAGTGCATTATTTCTTGAAAACCATGAAAGGAGGTAAAATTTGAAGTTGCTTTTGACATGTTGCATGATAAGATGATGGAGGACTTTATATTTTCCATATATAATGCTCATTGTTTGAAATCCTAGCCTTACCCATGCTTATGCATTACACAAAAGCCATATTATGCCTTATTTCAATTATTGCTCCACATGTTCTAAATATTTCCATTCTTTACCTTATCCGGGGATTATGATGAGAATGATGTTACATTATGGAGATTGTTATATGGTATTTGTGTTGTGATTATTATCATTGGAATTTGGAAGGAAATTGTTTGAAATATATGGAAAATTTAATGAGTGAAAGAAAATCCAATCACCTAAGGAGATAAAGGTAGATTGACCCTGCTCTCTGAGATAATAGTTTGGAGAGATGGGACACATTTTGAGGAGTCCAAAGCACTAAGTATTCGGGGCCATTCATGACACCCATGTTTGCGACTCGCGAGAAGGCAGTGCTAAGGTCAGAGAGGTAAAAGCATTATTATGTATAAAAGCATTATGAAAGGTGATGAATCTTATGAAGAAAGAATGTGGAAATTCAATTTGAAAGTACTCCATTTCCCCGGATCAAAAGCACCACATTGCCAAAAATTGCCCACCTTTTGCCTTTTACCAATCTACTCCTTATTGAGCTTAAATTAAAGTCCTCTTGATTATCAATGCTTTGTCACATAAATTGTTTTTGCATAACCCTCCTTTGATGAGTAGATGTTGCTTTTATATATTTGCACATGCATGAATCTGTGATACTAGTACCTTTTCGAGGATGGTAATTGACTGCAGGGATATATGAGAATGAATCTAAGATGTTGAGAGTTTTGAATTCTTCTCCTGAATGACAAATAAAAGTATTGCTTGAGGACAAGCAAGCTTAAGTATGGGGTGTTTGTTGCGAGCCTAATCTGCCATGTTTTACAGTAACTTTTATATCGATTTCTGCATACATTTCATGCATTTGGGCTAAGATAGTACAGAATCTATGTGGTTTATGCTTATCTGCCAAATTATGGAATCTACACCAGTTTCTGTTTAAATCGCAGAATTCGAGGCATTTTACAGCAATTCTAAGGAAGGTCGGAAAAGCTCGGAAATCCACTACAGAAGTCCAAGGTCAAAGAAGCAGCGGAACCAGTCGAATCGAGCTGAGAACCCAGGCTACTCGATCTCGAGTAGACCTTACTCGATCTCGACGAGCATGTCCGAGCACTGCCTTGTCGACTAGGAGCAGTGTCGAGAGCTAGACCAACCCAGCTCCGGAAGTCTACTCGATCTCGACAAGCCCTAGTCGAGATCGACAAAGCCTAGTGCCACACCCGGAGTCGACAAGGAGAGGAGCTGACCGAGAAACCGAGGACGAGAAGCCGAGCACAATCCTAGTCGACCTCGACGAAACCGTTGTCGAGATCGACGAGCCACCCAGTGCCTCCGAGTCCATGCCGAGGAGGAGTCCTCGACACCACCAGAGAGCCGTCTTCGACCACACTCTACTCGATCTCAACAAGCCCTAGTCGAGATCGACGAGCCCCGAGTCCAGATCCGAGCTTGTCGAGCACACCTACCCGAGAAGACCTAGTCGACAGAACTTTTATACTCGAGGTCTACTAGGGCTACTCGAGGTCGACTAGGGCTACTCGAGGTCGACGAGCGCCAGGAGCCAAGTCCGAGCCACATCGAGCACCAGTTAGCCAACTCGACGAATCCTAGTCGAGGTCGACGAAGCCCTTGTCGATGTCGAGTAGACCAGTTTCCAGCAACGAGTCGACTTAACCAGCCTACGTCCCCACCTACGGTTATGCAACTCGTAGGATTCAACAACTTTTATTCCTCTTTCCTTATGAGTCCTAGATACAACCTAGAAGAAGTTGCTCTCTTCTATAACTCGAAGCCTACATCACTTCTATCTAGTCAACCCAAGATACAGAGAAATAAAAGTCCCCTTTTCCACACCGAAGTGTGATACATTTGAGTATATGATACTCTTAGTATATCAGGGATTGAATTTAAACTATGAAGCTCAAGACTTCCTAACTCTCAAAGATAATAAATTGAATATAGAATAGAGAGAAAGAAAGCAAATAAAATCATCAATGGCGTCTATAGACTTGAGAGCTCTTGATGCGTAGAGAATACTTGGCAGAAGGTATCTTTTATCGTTCTCTTCCTTCTGTCTTTTATAACCAAGAGCTCCTATTGTTTGCTGATTTTTATCTCCTCAAATCTTGATTAGTTGTAACTACTTTTTGAACGTTGAACCATTGGAGATATGCTACTGCAAAATCTTCCTGGCTCTTTGAATTTGAATTGTTGAGATAAAACCTTCTGGCCGAGATCTCTTTATTGCTTGGTAAGATATGGATTGCTGAGATCTCTTTCTTCCAACTGAAGTTTGAAATAATCCTGTAAAATATAATTCTAGAACCACAAATATTTATCCAATATACTCTTAACCGAAAATCCAATAAAAGATGTGAGATAAAATTTAAATCAATTAAATCAATTAATCCGAAAATATATTTACAGGGATAGAATAAATCATTTTAACTTAACCTTTATAAAACCGAAAATATATATATAGATAAAATGAATTATCTAACTTAACCTATATAACCGGAAATATATATATGGATAGAATAAAACAATTCTAACCTAATTTATATTAGTCCGAAAATATATGTAATCTACAAGATAAAATATATCCAATATGTATAAACTATAATACTTTATACTTTTGTCTTTTATCAATCCTTCACAAATTAGTACTATAGCATATGTATTTCATCAAAGGAAAGGAGGGAGCCATCAATCTCCCCCTTGATGAAAGACAAAACATATTGGATTATAAACTCCTGCAGATTAGTCAAGCACAACATACTTGGACAAATATATGGGCAATATGATTCTACTGAGCAAGTTCTAACTATGTTGGATCCATAGTTTTGAAAACATTTGAGAACCTGAAATATATAATCATAAAACAGTAGCAAAACCTGAAACATTTGAAAACTTGAAATAAATAATCATATAATAGTAGCAAACAAGCAACTAAGCAAAATATCAATGATCTCCCCCTTTTTGTCTTTCGACAAGGGAGGATCAAAACAGGTCTAAGACCAAGTTCAGCAGAAAATCCAAGAGCAGAAATCAGTAGCCAAAACTGTAGCCTAAAATCCAGAAATTTTAAGTTTCAAAAAGAAACAAAATCGGGAGAACAGGGTAGAACAGCTACTCGGCATGCCACTCTTCATAACCATCGTTGCCACCATCCTTCTTACGCTTCTTGGCCACAACATCTGCTTCAGCTTTGTTTTTGTAGCGCTTTTGACCTTGATTCATCTTCTGAGCCTTCTTCATCTCATCGACCACTCGCTCTTGTGGTGCCAACTTGCGATAGCGTTTGATCACATCATAAACTTCGACAATAATGATTGCAGGTTCTGGGACAACCGGCCCGAGAACCTCTCGTCCTCGGACAGATTGCTCACAATTGAATAGCACATTCGAAGCCTTGGATTTACATAAATTAGGAGCTTCATCAGCAAGGAGAAGGATGTTACCCGCGCAAGTGAAGGTCAAGGCGTTGAGATGGAACATGTTATTGATCTTCGCATTGACCCTTCGCAAGCAGCTCATGTGTGGCATCCAGCTTATCAGAAAGCTCGTCCTGGAGATCAATTACGTCCCTTGTGAGAGCGTCAAGGCCGAACTCAAGTTCCTCAAAGCGGTCTTTGATTGTCGATGAAGGCTGAGCAGATTTCAGAGCCCTTGGAATACCAGCAGATGCAAGTTCGTCGGGACTCAAATCGGACTTCAATTTCCAAATGTTAGCAACCTTAATTATTCCAATTCTCTAGAAGCATTTAGCGTCCACTTTGCCTGAGTGAGAAGCCTTTTCCTCAAGGGAGGTATCAAGGCGGAAGTTTTTGAAGATATAGGGCAGAAGATTTCTGTAAGGCAGGGGAATTTCACGGGAAGAGGACATGGAGTGTTTCATGTGGTCAAGGATTAGATTTGGGATGTCAAGTTGATACCCAACTAACACCAAATAGACAAGGTGAAGAAGTTGATCGGTGACCAACTCCCTGGAGTTCGAGAGAGGAAAGACGCCTCGAGCAATGACAGTGAATACGATTTTGGCGTCGAGGGAGAGGACAGTATGGGTCACTTGACGGTGTTTGGGGACAGAGACTCCAGGAAGGAAGTAGCTTCCTTTGGCCAAGGATTTGCAATCAGCTTTGGGTGGATGGCTATCAGTGGAAACAACCTTTGGGAGCCCGAAAATTTCAGCGATAACACTAGGGGTGAGTTCAATGTACTTGTTGCAGACACTGGTTTTGAGAATTTGGGAACCCCGATCTCTCGAGTAGGTAAGGTTAACGAAAAAACAATCGAGTGAGGCGAGGGTAATAGACATCACCGAGATTTAGAAGGGGCCAAAGACCAGAGGATTTGAGTTTGGTTATGCAGGGGAGATCGATGGAGTCTAGAAAGGTTGGATCAATGGAGTCACAAAGGAAAAGTTTGCGAGAACTGAAAAAATCAAGCCACTTACCTCCAATTTCGATGTTTCGGAACCAATGAGCGGGCAGATATGGCACTGTCAACGAAGGCGCTCCAGTCCTGGGAGGGGAGGTGGCGGAGTCCGGGGAGGAGTGGATGCTGATGGCGTCGTCGTCGGCGATTTCCTTCCCTTTTCGAGTGGTCGGCTGCTTGCCCTTGCCCGGATTGCCAATGGAGGTTTTGGGAGCCATGGATTGTGATGATGAAAGCTCTTGGGAAGGAGAAAAGAGGGAGAGGGAGAGGGTTGTGTAGTGCAGAAGTGACGTGAGGGAGTTAATAGGGGAAGGAGAGAGTGGGAGTAGAAGCGGCTGAAGATCTTTCCAATAGGGGAGGTAAATCACAATTGGGTAAAAAAATCTTGGAAAGGGGTCAAAGTAAATCTTGAAAACTTATCCAAACATAACAACTTTTATTTAAAACCCAATCTCAACAAAATTTTAAAACTTTAAAATTTTTGAAAATTACTCACCAATTTAAAACTGAAAAAAAAAATCCAAACAGAGAAAATCAAATCTTTTTGAGAAAATTTTCGGAAATAATAAAAATCTTTGACAAATAAATTTAAAAACCGAAAAACCCAATTTTCTGGCCAATATTCAAAAAAAATAAAAGCCGGAAAATTTGATCCAATCTTTTCTGTATACGATATGAACGGTCAAGGTCTTGAAATTTATTTCCGAGACCTTGAAAGTCAATTCGTTTATGCTCCCCCTAAACGAATACATCCTTAAATAACATACCAAGCTCTAATCTGATAAAATTAAATATATCCTCAGGTAAGGGTTTAGTTAAAATATCAACAAGTTGTAAATCAGTAGAAATAAAGGATATAGATACGTCACATTTTACGACATGATCCTGAATACAATGATGTCTCACATCAATGTGTTTCGTTCGAGAATGCTGCACGGGATTTTTAGTGATAGATATAGCACTAGTATTATCACATTTAATTGGAATACCTTTCAAGTCGAAGCCAAGATCTTGTAACTGTTGAGCTATCCATAAAACTTGTGAACAACAAGCTCCAGCAGCTATGCATTCGGCCTCAGCAGTTGAGAGAGCCACATAATTTTGTTTCTTGGAGTCCCAACTGATTAGAGACGATCCCAATAGTTGACAACAACCAGACGTACTTTATCTATCAACCTTATAACCTGCAAAATCTGCATCTGAATAACCAATTAGATTAAAATTTCCTCGCTTTGGATACCAAAGACCAAGGTCTTGAGTTCCGTTCAAATAGAGAAAAATTCTTTTAACCGCGATGAGATGCGATTCCTTTGGATCAGCCTGAAATCTTGCACACATACATACACTAAACATAATATCGGGTCTAGTTGCCGTGAGATAAAGGAGTGACCCAATCATACCTCGATATTCCTTTTGGTTCACACTCTTGATCCAAAGACAATGTCGAGCTCATGGGAGTTTTGGCGACCTTTGATTAATCCATCTTGTATTTCTTGAGGAGATCTCTTGTATACTTACCTTGATTCAAGAATATTCCTTCTTTGATTGATGAACTTGTAGTCCGACAAAGAAATTTCATTCTCCCATAAGGCTCATCTCAAATTCTCTACACATGATATTCGAAAATTCCTTGCAAAGAGAATCATTAGTAGCACCGAATAAAATATCATCAACATAAATTTGCACAACTAATAAATTTTTACCTCGTGTTTTGATAAAAAGAGTTTTATCAATCAAACCACGTTTAAAACCATTTTCAAGAAGATATTTCGATAATCTCTCATACCATGCCCTAGGGGCTTGTTTGAGACCATAAAGTGCTTTATCTAATTTAAAGACATGATTTGGAAATTCTTCATTTTCAAAACCAGGAGGTTGTGCAACATATACTTCCTCTTCCAAAATACCATTTAAAAAGGCGCTTTTAACATCCATTTGAAAAAGCTTAATACTCATGTATGATGCAAATGCAAGTAAGATACGAATAGCCTCTAACCTTTCTATGGGAGAAAAAGTCTCCTCGTAGTCAATACCTTCTTCTTGATTATACCCTTGAGCCACGAGTCTAGCCTTGTTGCGAGTAATCTTTCCATCTTCATCCAATTTATTTCGAAAGACCCATCTAGTACCGATGACAGATTGATGCTTGGGCCTTGGAGTGAGCGTCCAAACTTTATTCCTTTCAAACTCATTGAGCTCGCTTTGCATTGCTATAATCCAATCCGGATCTTGAAGTGCTTCGGCGGGCGATTTTGGTTCTACAAGAGACACAAACGTATAAAAAACAAAAAATTCCTTAACTTAGAACGAGTTTGGATACCGGAATTCGTATCTGATATGATATTTTCGACTGGATGAGATGCAGCGTGTTTGAAACTTCTTCGCTTAGGCTTTTATGATGTTGAGGCTTCTCCAAGGCTTTGACTTTCAGTTTCAACAAGTGCTGCTGATTATGCATTTCCCAAGTCAAGGTCTTGAAACCGTTGTTCAAGATCGTGAACCTGTATGTCAAGGTCTTGGGCTAGCTCGGATGTATCTAGTATTTGTTCCTACATGTTCTGACGTTGTGTTTTCTTCTTTTCTTCTTCAATGTCGGATCCTTGTTCCTCATGCTGATTTAGATTTAGATCTGTAAAGCTATCACTCAACGCACCATCATTGCTTTCATAAAAAATAACATGAATGCTTTCTTCTACCATACTAGTGCATTTGTTAAAAACCCTATATGCTTTGCTATGTAAGGAATAACCAAGAAAAATACCTTCATCGCTACGAGCATCAAATTTTCCCAAATTATCTTTGCCATTGTTGTGAACAAAACATTTACATCCAAAAGGTTTGAAATAAGAAACAGTGGGCTTTCTTCCATGAAAAAGTTCATAGGGAGTTTTCTTTAAAATAGGACGAATTAAGCACCGGTTTAAAATATAGTTTGCCGTGTTTACTGCTTCGGCCCAAAGGGATTTTGCTAAACCATTTTCTAAAAGCATGGTTCTAGACATATCCTCCAAGGTGCGGTTCTTTTGTTCCACAACCCCGTTTTGTTGAGGAGTTCTAGATGCTGAAAAACTATATGAAATACCATATTTTGAACAAAATAAGTCAAATTTAAGTTGATCAAACTCACGCCCATGATCACTACGGATAGCAACAATAGGCATGTTTTTCAAGGTTTGTAATTCTTTGCAAAGTTTTGAAAACTCATATAAAGCCTCTGATTTTTCCCTAAGAAACGATACCCAAGTAAAACGTGAGAAATCATCAACAATGACAAGAATATATTGTTTACCTTTGGGAGATTTGACGGGCATAGGTCCACATAAATCCATATGTAATAAATCGATAGGGCAAGAAGTACTTACTACCGTTTTGGGTTTAAAAGACCCTCGAGTTTGCTTACCTCGTGAGCATGCATTGGATAACTCATCTACCTTATAGTTGAGATCCGGAAGCCCACGTACCAAGTCCCTGGGTGCTAGTTTCTTCAACGTGTGCATACTTACATGTCCAAGTCTCCTATGTCAAAGCCTTGGATCCTCTGTCAAGGCCTTGAGACACTTTAAACTAGTTCCTGCAACTTGGTTAGTGCTCATAGAATATACGCTGTTACTGCGAGGTGCCGTTAGGACTAAATCACCAGATTTTTTATTTTTTACTAAACATTTTTCGGAGTCAAAACCAACAATATTACCCTTATCACATAATTGAGAGATACTTAGTAAATTGTATTTCAATCCTTCTACAAGATACACATCATTAATAAAATTTGAAGAATCCTTACCAATATTACCTATCCCAATTATGTTGCATTTTCCCTTATCACCAAGAGTAATTGTGCCAGTGGATTTTTTCTTTAGATCCGAAAACAATGAACTTTTTCCACTCATGTGCCTTGAACAACCACTATCAAGAATCCATTTATACTCCTTTGTCTTGCTGATATCCTACAAAACAACCAAATTCAACCTTTCCAGCTAGACCAAATTTCAAATTTAGATTCGTACTCGGGATGAACCATGTTTGGTGGTCTTGTACCTTTAGGAACCCAGATTTGCTTTACCTGTTTTCTTAAATAAAACGGAAAAGTATTATGAATAATATGCGGATCATTTCTACAATATGGACAAGTAGTTTTAACATGACCCTTTCGACAACAAAAATGACAAGTAGGTGTGCCCCAACTCCCTTTGGCTCTTACAAAAGTGGTAAGGGCTTTCTTTGGAAAATTCTTGTTATATCCAATACCACTTTTGTTAAGGGATGATTGATGCTCACCTAATATCCTATCAAGATTGGCCTTGGAGTGGGTGAATCGCATGAGAGAGGTCTACTGGTCTCTACACTTATCAGCCAACGAGATCTTCTCTTTCTTTAGCTCTTTTGTGGAAAGAGTTAGAGAGGAGAGATCTTGCTTCAAGACAGAGTTTTTTGTCTCCAAGGCCTTGACTTTACTGTCAAGGGCCGACTAAAGAGCTTTGAGATTTTTCATTTCCAGCGACATTTCTCCCATGTTCTTTTCCTACTCCAAAAGCTTTTCTTTCAAGATGTTAGTCTCATGTATAAAATGCTCTTCATATAAAGTCATTTTTTGAAGAAATTCAGATAGAACAGTAGTAGGACTTGAAATTAAATTCCTTACTATATTTCCAAGATGCTTCTTTGGAATTTCCTCTTGATCAACCATTAAGCATAGATTTGCCTGTTCTGATTTAGATTCAGATTCGCTTGAAGAGTCAGAATCGCTCCAAGCCGCCATCATAGCTTTCTTCTTTCGGTAGTCCTTTCAATATTTGTTCCTTTTCTTTTGTGGACAATCCTTGACAATATGCTCTGTATCGCCACACTCAAAACAAGCCATAGGTTTAGTTTTCTTATTGGAAGAATACGGCTTACCTTTCTGTTTTGATGAACTACTGTACTCTCGGTTAGCAAATTGTTTCTTCATCTTGAGTATCCTTGCTAATCCTATTGTGATGAGTGCAAATGGATCTTCTTCACCGTCACTTTCTTCATCATCCGAGGGTGCTTCTTCCTTCTTAGCTCGTAGGTCCAAGTTCTTTACAGTAGGGGCTACTTCTCCATCTTCTTCACCAAGAACCATCTCATGGGTAATCAACTTACCGAGGAGATTGCACAATGACAAAGTTGACAGATTTTGAGCTTCCTCTATTGCAGTTACTTTTGGTCCCCATTTAGCCTTTGGTAAGCTCCTTAAGATTTTCCTCACCTTTTCTTCATTGCTGAAGGTTTTGACAAGAGAGTCCAAGTTGTTGACGATTTGGGTGAATTTGGTAAACATTTCCTTTAGGGTTTCGGTAGACATCGTCTTGAATAGCTCATATTGTCGCAGGTAGATGTTGATCTTGCTTTCCTTAACCTGGCTATTACCTTCGTAGGTTACTACAAGTTTATCCCAAATTTCTTTGGCGCTCCTGCAAGTTGAAACACGATTAAACTCATTAGTATTCAAACCACAATATAGCATGTGCATGGCCCGAAAATTCTTGGCCACATTTTCGTGATCAGTTTGAGTAAATTCCGCTTCTATCTCCTCGACTTGCACTCATGCTGTAGCACCGGGCTTCATTGGAATAGTTGGTCCTTTGACTATGCGTTCCTAGAGCTCCATGTCTTGATCAATGATGAACATCTTCATCAAAGACCTCCAGTGCACAAAGTTGTCATCACAGAAAAGAGGAGGGCGATTAGACGACCTTCATTGAGCGAATCCACCTTCTCCTACAGTACTCATGATCGATCTCGCAGATTGTTAAGTCAAATAGTGAGTTAAGCTCTGATACCAATTGAAGAATTGAGTACTTAAAGTAATTAACAATAATAGACAAATACTCTAGAAGGGGGGTTGTATAGAGTATAGACGCTTTTCGCAAAGTCGTGTAGAGCAAGCAACATCAAGGGCTGGATAATGAGTTTCAAGGCCTTGAACTTGGTCTCAAGATCTGGAACAAATTTTTCGTGCCTTGCTAGTTCTGCAATGTAATCAGACGTAAGAAAAATAACAAAGAAATAAATAACACAAGACTTGTTAACGAGGTTCGGCTCTTAACCAGCCTACGTCCCCGCCTAGGGTTATCCAACCCGTAGGATTCAACAACTTTTATTCCTCTTTCCTTATGAGTCCTAGATACAACCTAGAAGATGTTCCTCTCTTCTATAACCTGAAGCCTACCTCGTTTCTATCTAGTCAACCCAAGATACAGAGAAATAATAGTCCCCTTTGCCACACCGAAGTGTGATACATTTGAGTATATGATACTCTTAGTATAACAGGGATTCAATTTAAACTATGAAGATCAAGACTTCCTAACTCTCAAAGATAATAAATTGAATACAGAATAGAGAGAAAGAAAGCAAATAAAATCAGCAATGGCGTCTATAGACTTGAGAGCTCCTGATGCGCAGAGAAGACTTGGCAGAAGGTATCTTTTATAGTTCTCTTCCTTCTGTGTTTTATAACCGAGAGCTCCTATTGTTTGCCGATTTTTATCTCCTCAAATCTTGATTGTTTGTAACCCCTTTTTGAACGTTGAACCATTGGAGATATGCTACTGCCGATTCTTCCTGGCTCTTTGAATTTGAATTGCTGAGATAAAACCTTCTGGCCGAGATCTCTTTATTTATTGGTAAGATATGGATTGCTGAGATCTCTTTCTTCCAAATTAAGTTTGAAATAATCCTGTAAAATATAATTCTAGAACCACAAATATTTATCCAATATAATCTTAACCGAAAATCCAATAAAAGATGTGAGATAAAATTTAAACCAATTAAATCAATAAATCCGAAAATATATTTATAGGGATAGAATAAATCATTTTAACTTAACCTTTATAAAACCGAAAATATATATATGGATAGAATGAATTATCTAACTTAACCTATATAACCGAAAATATATATATGGATAGAATAAAACAATTTTAACCTAATTTATGTTAGTCCGAAAATATATGTAATCTACAAGATAAAATATATCCAATATGTATAAACTATAATACCTTATACTTTTGTCTTTTATCAATCCTGCACAAATTAGTACTATAGCATATGTATTTCATCAAGGGAAAGGAGGGAGCCATCAAAACCACTCTCCAGCCCTACCATCACGCTCACCCATGTCCGGTGCAGGTCCGACGAGCCATCATGATCATCTGACGACGCCCAGAACTCTGATCGAGAGCTCCGAAGTCGCGAACCCCTCGGTGAGCTCTCAAGCCTTCCTTTCTTTCCGCGATTCGAATTCGTGCTTTATTCAATGTTTAGATTAGTCGGGAGTGAGTGAGGGCTGAGTACGGGACGATTGGGTCAGCTCGAGCTCCGGCGAGCTCGAGAGAGGTGTGAGCGAGCACCGTCGAGCCGAGAGCGCGAGGCGAGAACGCGAGCGAGCGGGTGCGAGTTCTGAGCAGGAGGCCGAGGCGAGGATGATCGTGTGCGAGAATGAGTGCGCGCCAAGACTGAGGCGGGGCTGGGCGAGGCGGAGCCGGTGAGTCCGGGAGAGCTCGGCGCCGGCGGAGACAGGCGGGAGTCTCCTTTCAATTTGGAGGAAGAGGAAGCTTGTGGGCCCCACCTTTCCATTTCATTATTTAATTGGGTTGATATGAACCGGTTTGGGTTAAATTAAGGGGGTTTGGTTCGGTTCGGTTGGGTTTAAATTGGTTTGGTTCGGTTCGGATATATGCTTTCATTTATTTAGTTATTTAAGGGTATTTAAAATATATTATAATATTATATGAGGATTTAAAAGATAAAACATTATTTTCAGAGATCTATAAAGGGTTGGATTTATTAAATAAGAATTTAAAGGTTGGAAAATGATTTAATAAATAATTGAAAAAGGAATTTAGCGAGTATTTTCAAGGGTCGGAATCCTTAACTATTTGACTCGGATTTGAAATGGTGTTGGAACTAACTTGGAAATTATACTTGTTCAGTGAATAACTAGCATGATAATATGATCGTTTGACTAACGACATGATATTTGTGACTAATAGTATGAATTGTGGTGATTTATTAGAAGAGATTAAATATTGGTTACCGATGATGAGGATGATATATATTCGTATACTAAGTGAGAGTATGAAATGGTAATATGTGAATTAGACTAAGTATGATATGGAGATTGTCTATGCTAATGAGTTGGCAAGTTACGATGAAAACGATATGAGATGATGAAACGAGATGAGAAATTGAATTGAGAGATTAACGTTGTTGATGATGAGATGGTTAACTTATATGTGTTTTATCTGAATCTTGTGTGTGTTATTGATATGTTTTGTGTAAGTTAGACTTAAAGTTATTATGCTACTTATCTTCTAGGTAAGCTCTAATCTGCCTGGATTTGCTTGATTTCTATATTAAATGGATTCTGCGCTTCTTCAGGTAATTTCTTTGAACTTACTCATGATGAGCGCTCTATGCACTGGGTGTTATATAGCAGTCTAGTGTATATGCACCATACAACTTAGAATCACGCTTAGGAGATAAAATAAAAATCATATGATTGCTATATGTCCTTGCAAGAGAACGGTCGTTATCTGTGAAGTAACTAGAGTCTTTGCTAGGGTCATAGGACAACCCAGTCCCATCGGGTCCCGTCGTGAGTCAATCGAGTCATGGAACTTCCTTTACTTATATTATGAGCATGATTGCGAAAGCTGCCTGCGATCTTTATTATTTCTTGTGAGGTGGGTTGAGCATGCTTGCCGCCAGATTATTATGGAATGCATTCACGAGCTAGCCAGTCTCTACCCTATCGAAAGTGCACTACTAGAAAACTTCAATTAGACATCTGTTGTCAACAGATGTCTTTCAAAAAAATTTCCGATCTCTTTGTGCGTGTAGTAAAAGATCAAAACTTTCCACATCGGTTTTAAGCAGATGTCTTTTCTTAATTAGAACCCCTAAATTTTTTTATGACATATGAAGGTTCGATAAAGTAAAACAAAGTAATATAAAGATACTCTAGAAGTGGGGTTGAATAGAGTATGTCGGGTTTTCGCAGATAGTCTCAAGACTTTTGAAGCTCGTGCAAAACCCTTTGAGATTAGACTTAGTCTTTTCTCTGAAAACCTGAATCACAAAGTTAAACAATTCGAACCAAGTGCGGAAATAAGGTAAAGCAGTAAGTAAAGGACGCAATGAGTTGTTTACGAGGTTCGGCACGAACTTGGCCTACGTCCCCACCTAGGGTTCTTCCACAACCCTAGGATTGAACCGACTTTTATTGATTCACAAGACAGAATCCTAATAGCTCACCGAGAAGCCTCTCTCCTATACAATTGCAATCTAGTGAACTCACGTTCCCTTTGAGTCCTAGACCAATCTAGAAGAGCCCCACCTCTCTCAGCTATCTAGTACAATCCTCTTACACTTAGTGAATCAATCGCCTAGTGTTCAATTCCTGAGTTACAAAACTCTCGAGTATAACACTCTCTCGAAATATATCCTATAAGCTCACTGTGTAACCCTCAAATGCTTTGAAATGAAATAACAGACTCTTAAGAACTAGTAGAGAGCACACGAAGAAGACATATTTCACTTGAAGGCTTGAGTGCGAATGAGAGCATGTTCTACGAATGTGTCGTTGTCTTCTTTTCTTCCTTTCCTTTATAGAGAACAAATCGGCGCCTTCAGAGAAGAATCTTCTCTTCAACGGCTGGACTGATCATGGTATCTTCGAGATCTTCTATACTTGGAAACTTTTGAAGCCATGATCTCTGATTGTGTCCTTCTTCACTTTTCGACTTGGGAAGGAAATATTATTTGAAAAACTTCCTGAAACGTTAGTATGAATATCTGGAAGTATAGAATAATATAAAATAATATTCGAGCATAATATCATAGAATAGGTTTTGTGTTTCATCAACACAGCTGAAGCTTCAAGACCTTTGACGCAAACAAACTGTCAAAGCCTTTGAAACTTATTCCGATTTTCATCAAGGGAGTGGAGTTATCAATCTCCCCCTTGATGAAAGACAAAACCTGTGCATTCCTGCAACTTAGTCAAGCAATTATATCATAAGCAAAATCGGACTAAGTACCTGCATGGGTTAGACGACGGTTGGATCATAATTTTAAAACGTGAAATACATCCAACTAAAACAAAACAAGGTCTTCCAAGACCTTCACAACAGTTAAAAAAGTTTTCACAGTCTAAACCACAGCAGATCATCTCCCCCTTTTTGTCTTTCAACAAAGGGAGGAGGTAAAACAGTCAGCAAAAGTTTTGAAACAGTTTTCAAAAACCAACAATGTTTCAGATTCGGGGTTAGGGTAGGGTAGGATAGGGTTAAGCTTCATCGTCCGGAGCATCATCCGTGAGCAACGACCTCAGACCTTGCAACAGCTCGGACACCCCGTGAAATACCCCAAAGTATTTTTGGGCATTTCTATATTAATTCAAGTAAATAAAGTTGGGCATTACGATTCTTATTATTTTGAACATAAAATTAAGTTGGGCATTACGATTTTAAGAGTGAAACTTATTTTAACTAAGATAAAACATTACTTTTGTTTTAAATAATAAAGGTTGATGTGATCTCATTATTTTATTCTTTTATTTGAAAGGCATCTTTCTTAAATTATTTCAATACCCAATATGATATCATTTTACATAAATTAAGTATGACTTTTGATTAAAAGGTTAGAGTGAAATTATGATTCTAATTATTATTATAATGTTTGGAAGTTATTTCTAATAAATAATTATTTTATAAAATTTACTGTAAAATAATTATTTAAATAAACATGTGATTTATTTAAAATGGTATATATGTGTGGGAGTGAGTGATTTATCTTATATTGTATTTGTAGTTATGTATTTTGTTTTTATCTATATATATTATGTCATATATATGTTTAACCCAATGACTTTATTGTGTTGAACCGGATGAACCGAACCGAAATAAATAAACAAAATGGAAAACCGGTTCGGGTGAACCACCATCTTCTACCTCCTCTTATTGCGTACGGTCACCTTTAAATCTTCAATCTTCCATGGAGGTTTGATAATCCGGATTTAATTCAAGACATTTTGCACACGAGTCTTATCCCAAATTTAATGATATTCATCAATGTACAATCAATTGGTATTTTAAAGGAGGAATCGAGCTCCTATTCCGTCCAAATTCAAAAACCCTAGGATTTGTAATTCGTCAGATCGATGTGGAAGATAAGGATGAAGATCGAAATTGATTTCTAGAATTGATTCACCTCTTCAATACGAATCGTTTCCCCTTCTTAATTCAATTTTCCGTTTACAATTCGAATCGGATTAAGGGCGTAGTTCTTCGAAGTTGTTGGGACTCAATTCCACCATTGGAAGTCAAAAGTCGATCTCATAACCCACATCGCGACATTTCTTTCATCTCTAGGAATAATTCCATTCAAAAAATTAGTGAAAAAAACTTACAAAATAAAAAAGCCCCAAATTTGTGATCTCTCTACCTCGCCACCGACCACCACCGGTCAGCTTCCGGCCATCACGCTACCATCAGGCGCCACCAGCAGTTGCGCCCCAGCCTGGTAGAGCATCCGTCGTAAGCCCTCGTCGCCGCCGCTCCCTGTGGAGACTGTCACAAGCCACCGATGCCTCGCCATCGACGGCAATCGAGAAACCTGCGTGCGTACTCTGTGTTGGGCTAAAGAAGGGGATGATGAAATTACAACTTTCCTCCCATTCTCTTTATTTTTATAAAATATGCCCTTATTCAGCCGTTAAATTTATAAAAATTATCCCACAGTTTTAGAATATATTATAACTCGCGTAAATTCTTTTATTCGCAGAGATAATCTCGAATCCCTACACATCCATCCCGACACAAGATTCCCAAGAGGATATAATTGGTATAAATTCCGACTTTGTAATTAATTCAATTTTTATTTGAATTAATAAGTCAATTATGTGCATATAATTCCAATTATTAAACTCTTCCTTGTGTCTCGTATTTTATGTCTAGATGCGTCTATCGATTTATTCAATTCTGTCACGGAGTTTCTTAAAGTCCATAGTTGGTACCGAAATCCAACAAGGCGAAAAAGGCAAGTGACTTTCCGAGTCTTTCTGCTCACTTTGGTGCTTTCGTGTCTAGTTGTTTTCTTTCATTTGGTTGCTTGCCGAGTTAAATAAAATAAATTATAATTCACTTGTTTTGTGTAATTTATTTAACAATCAGTTTGGATTTGGCAAGTAAAATTGGGTAAAGTTATTATTTGACCTTAATATAAAATAATAACATAGTTTACCCATCATTTCTTTAAAGCATGATTTATTACTGTTCTTTCATGCTAAAATGGTTAGGTATGGAACATGTTATTTCGTTGATTTTTCCATCCGTTATTTTATTTTATTCTATTTGGTATCCATGATACCTTTAAATAATATGGATTTACTTTTGTAATGTGTGATCACTTAAGATAAGTCATTAATCAATAGTGAGAATGTGAGGATTGTGTGTTACGATCAGAACTCAACTGAATCAAGATCAATTCAAGTAAAATGTATCAATCAATGCAAAGCAAAGTGAAATGTGTAATGTGTAAAGTTAAGTGAAAGTGATGTGGTATAGTCAGGTCAGGGCCGTTATTCCCCGGTCTTAAAGTTTCATGAAACTCATACATTCCGAACGCGCATGTATTATCTATCGGAATGTTACACTACCAAATAAAAAGGTTATAGGTCGTTATCTGCTATTGAGAGCGGGACCGGTATCCTATGACTGTTAATTAATTAATTAATTAAGAGGTGTGTGCCGAATGAAATGTGTAACCTATCAAAGTGTGTGTTGTGAAGCGTGTAAACTATCTCAAAGTGTTAAAATGTGTAACGTCGTGTAAAGTTGTGTTCAAGCTATCCAACGCGAGGAAAGTGAGTGAAGTGTGTGATAGATATTTGGTTTCACTGTGATCACAATTAATTCAATCTATATCATATCCCATCCGTACTCAGGATATGGTTCCTAAGGGTGCTTGTCACCCACTTGTTATGTTCTTCAATCCTTCGGGATTATCCGTATCATAAAAGTTGTGCCATTAAATTATTAGCCCATCGAAAATACTCTAATAATCGCATTCGGGTTTAATTCATACCATTAAAGGTCAATGAGTATAAATCTGAAGTAATCCCAGTTTTTAAGCCGTCACTTGCTAGTTCTCGTGAACTAACCGTCCTTTGTTAATTTGGACGGCTAGGGGTTTATTGTCTTCATACAATACCCTAGTCTCCAGCTCGCAGGTTAAGATCGAGTCTCCGAAGAGAAGTTTAAGAAGAGTAAGAAGACATTTTATTTTCAAGATTTAATTATTTAAAGTTGTTAGAAAATATTGTATAAAGATTTAAGTGTTTATTTTTACCAAGTCTTCCGTTGTAATGTTTTAGTGTATTGAATATTTTAATTTGAATTATACGTTTAATAAAAAATATTTATTGTATTTTAAGACTTCCGCTATTTATATTTAATTTTATTATCATCTTGTTTATGGGAGCATGGTAGCATGTCCCTATAAGCCTAAGGTGGTTACGAAGACATTAAAGTCCGAGTAATCACTGGCGCTGCAGCATTCCCTCATTTACAGAAGGGGGTGTTACTGATGGTGGTATCAGAGCTAACGATTTTTGTACACGTGTTTTAAATGGTATGTTCGTAAAAAGTCTTCTGTAAAGTTTTAAATATAATAAAGTTAAATTATCTTAATAAATTGTATCAAACCTCTAGGTGAAATCTTCTTTTAATTTGCTATATTCGTTTTCGGAAGACAAACAAAATGTCTTTGTCCTTTCAAATAAATAATCTAAAATCTACGGTAACAAGGAGAATTTTGTTTGTAAAATATTTCCGAAGAGTCCTGCAAATTGTAAATACAAGATATTGTTTCAACCTAAGTATTTTAGAAATACAATAATCAATGTGATTCTATCCATGAGAAATATTAAACTTAAAAATATATACCGTAAAAAAAAATTACAACCTTGAACTTGTTGTTTAGGGTTTTCAAAATCCTAAATACCCTTTATTGTTAAAACAAGAGTGAAAACTTCCTCGATAAAAATTTCATAAAGTGTGTTATTGAGATAATATTTTATAAAAAAATTTATAGTCCTCCGTAACAGTTTTCGATGGTTGTAAGTGGAAATTATAAATCATATTAAAATAAAGTATATACAAGTGTGTCAAATAAGTATTGGTGTATTATCCAGAAAGTGTTTGAATAAACGATTCAAGTATGAATATTTTCATTCAAATGTATTGTCAAGAAATTTAGCGTTTAAATCTTTAAATCTTATATGAACCAAATTCTCAAGTATCCCGACGAGATTTTCAAGCACCTTAAATATTTTAATGGCTCATCAACATTTTCTTCATAAAATTTCTTAAGTGAATATGTGTTTGGTGTTTAAAAGTGTGTTCAAATAAATATCCATAACGTTTATAATTTATAAATCCTCTAATAATCTATGATAAAAGATAGTGGTTAAAGTTACCATTTCTTAACATTATTAAATGGACTTAAGTGTATTGCGAAGATATTTTGGTTATCTTTCCTTGCTTCTTTAAATCGGGTTAAGAAGTTTTAAAATTCCACTTTCAAATGGTGTACGAAATTTTGAATTTTGAAAATGAATATATGTGGTTAAAAAAAAAATTACTCTTCCTAATCCGCTCAAAGAAAATTCAAAGAAATGAGATTATGCTACTTTGTTAGCATTTTACTAGATTCTTCTTCATTACTTTATTGTAAAGTAAATATATTATAAATTGAATACTTGGCATATGCCCAAAAATAAATTCTTGTAATCGAGGAATTTACGTGAAAAATGTTTTGTAAATATTAATCAATGTGATTGTCATATTATAAAGTGTTAAAGTTGGAACTACGTGAGTCATTAGATTTTTTTTTTTTAAAATATTCTCAAGTGCGATTTTTTCTTCTAGGATTTTATTCCTAGAAGTATGTGTTAATTTTTTTTTTGAAAAAAAAATATATATATTCCTGTGTGCAAGTGTTTAAAGATTATTTTATGTAAACTCTAAAGTATCTTAACATATTCTTTTGATCGTTGGTGTATGTTATCAAATACACATAAAAACTTTCTTAAGAGAATTTTCTAAGTAAAAGTATTCTATACGAATCTTAAAGTGATAAAGATGAGGCTAAATTTCTAATTGGTGTTGAAAGTGAGAAATGAGTAATATTTGTGAAAGAATTAAGTCTATAAAGGTCAATTTCTCAACTCAAACTTCTCGAGATCGACTCTAAACTAGCACATCAAGTGATGTATTCCTAGCATCTTCACTTGCTACGTCAACCTTTTATATTACATAAATCGGTATGGGTATAAGTGTTGTGATTCATATGATACTCTCTTGTAGTGAAGAAGTGAAATCAACCTGGTGTATATGTGTACGGTGAAAGATCGTCCAGTCCTTGTGTTGCCCGACTGGTAGGGCAAAACTTTATGCTTCCGTTGTGTTCTTCCGTTCAAACTTTAGTAGTGCCTCCATACGTTCTCTATCCGATCTAGGTGCAATGTTGTGATGGCATTGTTTTAACTGTGTTTTCCGAACTCCCATTGGCTAATGTTTGAGAAAATACCCCCAATGATTTTTTCCATAAAATATATATAATCTACCTTCGAGAGGAAGATAAAACACCGGACAACGTGTTAGTCATCAAATTTGAAGAAGACCTAAAGAAGAACCCGTTTCATATGGAGCACTCATCACACTTGAATAGGATACCAATTCTGCCTACAATAGTTGCCTTTGAAACCATCACGTGGCCATTTGGTAACCTGGGAAAGGAAGCCATTTGGGGTTGAGAAGAAAGCCAAGGGTAGACTAGGAGACCATGTTCATCGTGTGATAAGAGTTGACTAACTTGCGCTAAATTTATTATATAGTCAAAAGTGTTCAAAAAAAAAATCTTTGAAAAGTATCTTAATCGTACGTGTTTAGGCCTAAGTTAAGAGGGAATTGTAAGTTAAGTAATTCTCAAACTTTAGCCATAATGAGTTCAGTAAACAACTAATTACAATTGAAGTAATTAGGTTGTTTTGCTCTTTGAGCAATACCATAGCATAGTGTATTCAAATAACCATAAAAATATCAAATCCGATTCTCGAAGTGCTCAAGTATATCATCTACAAGTTTCATCTCCATGGTTGTTCTCAGCGATTGGCAACAAGGGACCCAAGACAACTAATGAGTAGTGACACCAAGTCTTTCCATCAAACGGTGTTTTATTAAATCAAGTTCTAAGAATTCATCCATCATCTTGTACCTCTCATGATAACAAAGCTTCCGATTACACAACCTTTTTTTTCATATCCTTTCTCCCTACTCCTTTCCTTGTCCAAGTTTCGAGTCAAAACTTATTTTTAAGGGGGAGATATAAAATACCCCAAAGTATTTTTGGGCATTTCTATATTAATTCAAGTAAATAAAAATAATGTTAAAATTTCAAAATAAAGGAAACTGTATAAATATGTATATCTTAGTCTTCGGTTCTTATTATTTCGAACATAAAATTAAGTTGGACATTATGATTTTAAGAGTGAAACTTATTTTAACTAAGATAAAACATTACTTTTGTTTTAAATAATAAAGGTTGATGTGATCTCATTATTTTATTCTTTTATTTGAAAGGCATCTTTCTTAAATTATTTCAATACCCAATATGATATCATTTTACATAAATTAAGTATGACTTTTGATTAAAAGGTTAGAGTGAAATTATGATTCTAATTATTATTATAAAGTTTGGAAGTTATTTCTAATAAATAATTACTTTATAAAATTTACTGTAAAATAATTATTTAAATAAACATGTGATTTATTTAAAATGGTATATATGTGTGGGAGTGAGTGATTTATCTTATATTGTATTTGTAGTTATGTATTTTGTTTTCATCTATATATATTATGTCATATATACGTTTAACCCAATGACTTTATTGTGTTGAACCGGATGAACCGAACCGAAATAAATAAATAAAATGGAAAACCGGTACGGGTGAACCACCATCTTCTACCTCCTCTCTTTGCGTACGGTCACCTTTAAATCTTCAATCTTCCATGGAGGTTTGATAATCCGGATTTAATTCAAGACGTTTTGCACACGAGTCTTATCCCAAATTTAATGCTATTCATCAATGTACAATCAATTGGTATTTTAAAGGAGGAATCGAGCCCCTATTCCGTCCAAATTCCAAAACCCTAGGATTTGTAATTCGTCAGATCGACATGGAAGGTAAGGATGAAGATCGAAATTGATTGCTAGAATTGATTCACCTCTTCAATATGAATCATTTCCCCTTCTTAATTCAATTTCCCGTTTACAATTCGAATCGGATTAAGGGCGTAGTTCTTCGAAGTTGTTGGGACTCAATTCCACCATTGGAAGTCAAAAGTTGAGCTCCTAACCCACATAGCGACGTTCCTTTAATCTCTAGGAATAATTCCATTCACAAAATTAGTGAAAAAAACTTACAAAATCAAAAAGCCCCAAATTTGTGATCTCTCTACCTCGCCACCGAACACTACCGGTCAGCTTCCGGCCATCATGCTACCGCCAGGCGACACCAGCAGTTTCGCCCCAGCCTGGTAGAGCATCCGTCGTAAGCCATCGTCGCCGCCGCTCCCTGTGGAGACCGTCACAAGCCACCGAAGCCTCGCCATCGACGGCAATCGAGAAACCTGCGTGTGTACTCTCTGTTGGGCTAAGGAAGGGGATGATGAAATTAATTCAAGATTCCCAAGAGGATATGATTGGTATAAATTCTGACTTTGTAATTAATTCAATTTTTATTTGAATTAATAAGTCAATTATGTGCATATAATACCAATTATTAAACTCTTCCTCGTGTCTCGTATTTTATGTCTAGATGCGTCTATCGATTTATTCAATTCCGTCACGGAGTTCCTTAAAGTTCATAGTTGGTACCGAAATCCAACAAGGCGAAAAAGGCAAGTGACTTTCCGAGTCTTTCTGCTCACTTTGGTGTTTCCGTGTCTAGTTGTTTTCTTTCATTTGGTTGCTTTCCAAGTTAAATAAAATAAATTACAATTCACCTGTTTTGTGTAATTTATTTAACAATCTGTTTGGATTTGGCAAGTAAAATTGGGTAAAGTTATTATTTGACCTTAATATAAAATAATAACATAGTTTACCCACCATTTCTTTAAAGCATGATTTATTACTGTTCTTTCATGCTAAAATGGTTAGGTATGGAACATGTTATTTCGTTGATGTTTCCATCCGTTATTTTATTTTATTCTATTTGGTATCCATGTTACCTTTAAATAATATGGATTTACTTTTGTAATGTGTGATCACTTAAGATAAGTCATTAAATAATAGTGAGAATATGAGGATTGTGTGTTACGATCAGAACTCAACTGAATCATGATCAATTCAAGTAAAACGTATCAATCAATGCAAAGAAAAGTGAAATGTGTAATGTGTAAAGTTAAGTGAAAGTGATGTGGTATAGTCAGGTCGGGGTCGGTATTCCCCGGTCTTAAAGTTTCATGAAACTCATACATTCCGAACGCGCATGTATTATCTATCGGAATGTTACACAACCAAATAAAAAGGTTTTAGGTTGTTATCCGCTATTGAGAGCGGGACCGGTATCCTATGACTGTTAATTAATTAATTAATTAAGAGGTGTGTGCCGAATGAAATGTGTAACCTATCAAAGTGTGTGTTGTGAAGCGTGTAAACTATCTCAAAGTGTTAAAATGTGTAACGTCGTGTAAAGTTGTGTTCAAGCTATCCAAGGCGAGGAAAGTGAGTGAAGTGTGTGATAGATATTTGGTTTCACAGTGATCACAATTAATTCAAGCTATATCATATCCCATCCGTACTCAGGATATGGTTCCTAAGGGTGCTTGTCACCCACTTCTTATGTTCTTCAACCCTTCGGGATTATCCGTGTCATAAAAGTTATGCCGTTAAATTATTAGCCCATCGAAAATACTCTAATAATCGCATTTAGGTTTAATTCATACCATTAAAGTTCAATGAGTATAAATCTGAAGTAATCCCATTTTTCGAGCCGTCACTTGCTAGTTCTCGCGAACTAACCGTCCTTTTTTAATTTGGACGGCTAAGGGTTCATTGTCTTCATACAATACCCCAGTCTCCAGTTCGTAGGTTAAGATCGAGTCTCCGAAGAGAAGTTTAAGAAGAGTAAGAAGACATTTTATTTTCAAGATTTAATTATTTAATGTTGTTAGAAAATATTGTATAAAGATTTAAGTGTTTATTTTTACCAAGTCTTCCGTTGTAATGTTTTAGTGTATTGAATATTTTAATTTGAATTATACATTTAATAAAAAAATATTTATTGTATTTTAAGACTTCCGCTATTTATATTTAATTTTATTATCATCTTGTTTATGGGAGCATGGTAGCATGTCCCTATAAGCCTAAGGTGGTTACGAAGACATTAAAGTCCGAGTAATCACTGGCGCTGCAACATTCCCTCATTTACAGAAGGGGGTGTTAGACCCCGCTCATCTCCGTCATAAACTCCTTGTACAACTCCTTGATATCCAGACGAACTTCCTCCAAGCCCAACTCCAAGTTGTCCATGCGTTCATCAATGACTGAGGCAGTGGGAAGAACTTTTGAGGGAGAGGCAAGACTCCAAGTCCCTTGGGAGGACCGAGTGATGCTTATCTTCTCAAAACTCTTGGAGTCGAAGTTACCCATATGACGATGTTGTTCTTCATTTTTTATATCGATTTCAGAAGCTTTGAAGATATGGGTCAAAAGGGTGGCAAAGGGGAGGGGAGTTCCTTTTCTGGCTTTTCGAGTGTGAGCCATGGATCCAAGGATAATGTTGGTCAGATCAAGATCAAGGCCATTTAAGATGCGGTATAAAAGGATCATGACATTATCGGTAAGGAGAGAGCCAGAGTCACCGCACAATGATGTTGAAAATAATTTTTGCCTCTAGGGTAAGGGATGAGTGGGTAAGTTGTTTTGAGGTGTTGTTGGGTAGGAGGCACCACACAATGATGTTGAAAATATTTGGATTGGGCAAGGGTGACGCACTGTTCTTTCGTCGGGTTTTCAAGGGAGGGTGGACAAGGTCTAGGTAGGCCAAGGAAATCAGCGAAGTTAATGGAGTTGAAAGAGATTCTAACTCCCTTGACGACGGATTCCAAAGACCAATCGTCGGCATTGTGTTTGGCTTTTAGGTTTATGTAGAACAGGCGGGTAAGTTGGGGATAATAGACAGTTTCAAGGTTAAGAAGGGTCCAGGTAGGGGATTTTTTAAGTAGAGAGATGCATGGCAAATTCAAAGCTTCAAAGAACGCAAGATCTAAAAAATCAGAACAGCATATCCTACGAGTTCGAAACTCATCTACCCACTTTCCAGCCATCTCAGCATTTTCAAACCATGAAGAGGGCAATGATTAGTTTACCTAGATGAGGGCGGGTGGATCAGCGTTCTTCCTGCGTGCTTGTGTGGGAGCAGTCCTCTTGGCAGGCGCCTCAAGGCTTCTAAGAGTGCCCTTCCTGGTACGCTTGGGAGATGGAGGCTTGGCAGCTGCTGAGGCTTTCCGCTTCTTTGGAGACGGGGGAGGAGGAGGAGGAGGAGGAGAGGGAACAGGTTTGGGCTCCTCATCCTCTTCGTCCTCAGACCCCGACTCCTCGGCGGACCTCTCATCGTTGTCTTCTTCAGCATCCTCGTCAACACCGGTCTCGTCGTCCTCCTCTTCTTCTTCCTCTGGTTCCTCCTCAGTGGGAACCTCCTTATCAGCCTCTTTTCGAATTCTCTCGGCCTCCTCCTCGGCTAATTTCCTTGCCAGCTCGGCCTCTTCCTCGGCCTTTCTCTTTCTCAGAGCTTCTTCCTCGGATTCCTTGGCTACATCTTGTTCCAAGATCGCATCTAGATCCTCCTCTTCCTCCTCTTCGTCCACCTCCTCAGCAATGATTTTCTTTTTCCCTTTTTGCTTAGCACTGAGAGGTTTCTTCGCTGAGCGCTTCTGAGAACTCTTGGTTGTTGTAGTCGTGCTCTCAGCGATGGTTGGGTGTGGATGCTTTCTTTGATTTGGGAGCCATGAAGATTTTCGGCTAGGGTTTTAGAACAGTTGAGAGGTTGAAGGAGAAGAAGAATTGGAAAGGTTTAGATAAGTCTGAAGTGGTGAGAGAATCGGGTACGGTTTGGGGTTTAAGTAGAGTGAGATAATGGAGTTGATGGAACGGGTTTAGAGTTCCAATGATGGTAATCATAACATTGCCATTTTGAAAATATTTCAATTCAAAATTCAAACCTTCTTCTTACAATTTAAAATAGAAGGGAAAGTAATCCGAAAATATCTTTTCCAAAATTAAAACACATACTCGGATAAAATAGGTGATATATATAAAGAAGTTTAAAATCCATTAAAAACTATATTTGATCAAATATCTAAAAAGATATTAACCAAATATATGATCCGATATCTGTTCTCTACTATTCAAAGCACAAACCTTGACATAATTCTCAAAGGTCTTGACACTGAGTAAAATTTATCTTTCGTGAAGGGAAAGCCCCCCCTACGAAAGTGCATCCTAGTTAAGCATTCCAATCTCACATCTAATGAAGGTGAACATGTCCTCTTCCAAAGGCTTAGTAAAAATGTCAACCCATTGATAATCAGTAGAAGTAAAGGATATGGACACGTCACCTTTTTCAACATGATCTCTAATGAAGTGATGTCTTACATCAATATGTTTGGTCCTTGAATGCTGAACAAGATTCTTTGTGATTGATATGTCACTTGTATTGTCACACTTAATTGGAATACCTTTGAGGTTGATGCCAAGACTCTCATTTGTTGAGCTATCCAAAGGATTTGGGAGCAACATGCTCCAGCTGCTATGTATTCGGCTTCAGCAGTGGATAGACCAACTGAGTTTTGTTTCCTTGAATGCCAACTGATCAAGGATGCTCCTAAGAATTGGCAACATCCTGATGTGCTCTTCTTATCCACCTTATAGCCTGCCAAATCTGCATCAGAATACCCAATTAATGTAAAATCTTTTTTCTTTGGGTACCATAAGTCAAGCTCCTTAGTGCCATTGAGATATCGAAAGATCCACTTCACAGCTACGAGGTGAGATTCTTTAGGATCATCTTGAAACCTAGCACACATCCAAACACTAAACGTGATGTCAGGTCTACTAGTTGTCAGATATAGTAAAGATCCAATCATTCCTCGATACTCCTTTTGATTGACGTACACTCTTCCCAGTCTTGTCTTGATCTAGAGATAAGGTTGAGCTCATGGGTGTCTTGGATGCTTTGGATTGATCCATCTAGAATTTCTTCAAGAGATCCTTAGTGTACTTGCTTTGGTTGACAAAGATATCTTTCTTGGATTGATGAACTTGTAATCCCAATAAGAACTTGAGTTCACCCATCAAGCTCATCTCAAATTCACTGCACATAATGTCGGAAAATTCCTTGCACAAAGATGTGTTAGTAGCACCAAACAATATATCATCAACATATATTTGAATAACCAAAATGTCCTTTCCTTTGGTCTTGATAAAAAGAGTCTTGTTGATCAACCCTCTTTTAAAATCATTTTCTTAAAGATATTTTGACAAGCGTTCATACCAAGCTCTTGGGGCTTGTTTCAAACCATAAAGCGCTTTGTCTAGTTTATAAACATGATTAGGAAATTCTAAACTTTCAAAACCTGGGGGTTGGGCCACATAAACTTCTTCTTCTAAGAAACATTAAGAAAAGCACACTTGACATCCATTTGATATAACTTTATGCTCATAAAAGATGCAAATGCTAATAAAATGCGAATGACTTCAAGCTTGGCTACGGGAGCAAAGGTCTCCTCGTAGTCAATACCTTCCTCTTGATTGTAACCTTGAGCAACAAGCCTTGCTTTGTTCCTCACGATCTTACCATTCTCATCTAGCTTGTTTCGAAATACCCATCATGTGACAATGACTGATTGATGCTTTGGCTTAGGCTTCAAGGTCCAGACTTTGTTCCTTTCAAATTCGTTGAGCTTACTTTGCATAGCAATGATCCAATCTGGCTCTTGAAGGGCCTCATCTACCTTCTTTGGTTATATAAGAGAAACAAACGCGTGAAAAGCACAAAGATCTTTAGGTTTAGAACGAGTTTGAACACTAGATGTAGGGTCAGAAATGATATCCTTTAATGAGTGTGATGAGGAGTATTTGAATTTTCTTTTGTTTAGTCTCAGCTCCTTTATTCGTCACACCAGCAGGATTGTTTTGTGATGCATCTGACTCCGTGGACCTGTTAGGTTCAGTTACAGCAGTTTCTGACGTTTCAACACTGTTGGATTGGACACCAAGGGCTTTGGACGAATCTTCAACACCTTGGGCCAATTCTTCAGTGTTGAGAATCTGTTCCTGCATGTTCCTCTTCTCTGTGTTTTTGGTGGCAGCATCATCACTTCCTCGTTCTCTGCATGGATGTTAAGATCTATATCTGCAACACTTTCACTCAAAGAACCGTCATTGCATTCATCAAATATAACATGTATACTTTCTTCAACTAACTGGGTCCTTTTATTGAAGATTCTATAAGCTTTGCTACTTGTGGAGTAGCGAATAAATATACCTTCATCACTACGCGCATCAAATTTTCCAAGGTTATCTTTTCCATTGTTATGAACAAAACAAGTACAACTAAAGGGTTTAAAGTAGGATATAAGTGGTTTGCGGCCATTGAAAAGTTCATAAGGAGTTTTCTTTAAGATGGAACGAATAAGACAACGATTCAAAATATAGTTAGTTGTGTTAACAGCTTTAGCCCAATAGGTTTTAGGTAATGCATTTTCTAAAAGCATAGTCCTGGCCATGTCCTCTAGGGTGCGGTTCTTTCGTTCCACAACCCCATTTTTTTGAGGTGTCCTAGGAGCAGAAAAGTTATGGGAGATGCCATATTTAGCACAAAATAAATCAAACTGAAGTTGATCAAACTCCCTACCATGATCACTTCGAATTGACACTATGGGCTCGTTTCTTAAAGTTTGGAACTCCTTACAAAGTTTTGAAAACTCAAATAAGGCCTCTGATTTTTCTTTTAAAAATGCAACCCAAGTATATCTAGAAAAATCATCAACAACAACAAGCATGTATTTTTTACCATTGGGAGATTTGACTCGCATAGGACCACATAAATCCATATGTAAAAGTTTAAGGGGTCTAGAAGAACTTACAACCTTTTTGGGTTTGAAAGAGCTACGCGTTTGTTTACCTCGTGTGCATGCATTGCACATATTAATACCTTTGAAGTCCATCTCCGGTAGCCCTCTTACAAGCCCTTTGGACACAAGCTTTTGTAGTGTATGTGGACTCACATGACCGAGTCTCCTGTGCCAGAGCTTTGGATCTTCTGTCAAAGCCTTTAGACAGGTTAAGCTTCCTTGTACCACTTGCTCAGCATTTACAGCATATATATTATTGTAACGATATGTAGTCAGAACAACTTCACCTGTATCTTCTCTGCATACTAGACATCTTTTCTTGTTAAATCTGACATCATTGCCACTATCACATAATTGAGATACACTAAGCAAATTATATGTCAAACCATTCACAGGATAGACATTTTTAATGCTATGGTTGGAATCACTCCCAACACTACCAATACCAACGATGTCGCACTTTCCTTTGTCACCAAGAGTGATTGTTCCAGTGGATTGCTTCTTTAGATCATTGAAAAGAGAACTCTTTTCACTCATATGTCTCTAGCATCCACTATCAATAATCCATTTTTGTTCTTTCACCTTGGTGATCTCCTGCAAGACAAACATCAACCTTTGTGGCTAGACCAATAAGCAAATTTAGATCTATTATTGGGATAAACCATATTTGGTAAAATATTGCCTTTGGGGAATCAAACTTGCATTATCCATTCTTTTCTCAAATGAACAGGAAATGTATTGCGAATAATATGTGGATCCTTTCTTCTATAGGGGCATATCTCTTTTACATGTCCCTTTCTAGCACAATGGTGACATATAGGAGAGGTTATGCTTCCTTTTGCCTTTACAAAAGTGGTAATGTGCTGCTTTTTTTAAAAACCTTGGATTGTAACCAATACCACTTTTGTTTAGAGAACTTTGTTGCTCACCCAACATCCTATCAAGAGTGCCTTTGGATTTGGTAAAACTTATGAGGGTTGTCTGTTGGTCTTGAATCTTATTATTCAGGGAGATATTCTCGTTCTCTAAGTCATGATGTTCACTTCTTATAGAGGAGAGATCTTGCTTGAGTTCAGATTTCTCTGAGTCAAGAGTCTTGACTTTAATGTCAAGACCTGAATAAGAAGCTTCAAGAGTTGTGACCCTCATAGACAGATCCTCAATACTTCTTTCCTGGTCCACAGTTTTCTTAATAAGAGTGTTAGTTTGGGCAATAAGTTTCTCTTCATTGGCAATCATATTAGAAAGGAATTCCAATAATACCTCTATTGGACTTGCCATAAGTTCTCTTACAGTTACCTCAAGCTTCTCATCGTGGGATTCATCTCCTGAGGCCATAAGACAGACATTAGCCTTCTCATCATCGGAGTCAGAGTCAGAATCACGCCAAGTTGACACCATGGCTTTCTTTTTCCATCTATCACCCTTCTTGGACTGGCTCTTCATCTTTTGAGGGCAGTCTTTTACAAGATGATCTGTTTCACCACATTCAAAACAAGACAAAGGTTTAGTCTTCTTATCATATTTGTTGTATTGAGACTTACCTCGAAATTTAAAAGACTCTGATCCATCCTTGTTGTTGAATTGTTTCATCATTTTAAGGATTCGAGCAAGGCCTCTTGTGATAAGAGCAAAAGGATCATCCTCATCGTCATCATCATCTTCGGAATCAGATCCATCTTTAGGCTCATCCTTCTTAGACTTGAGCGCCAAGTTTTTAGTGCTTGTTGGAAGTTCTCCATCATCTTCATTAAGGATCATCTCATGCGTGATCAGTTTCCCAAGCAAGTCATCAAGGGGCAGAGTGGTGAAGTCTTGAACTTCCTCTATGGCTGTTACTTTAGGACCCCACTTTTCTTTTGGGAGGCACCTCAATATCTTCCTCACTTTCTCAACGTTCGTAAAGCTCTTGCCATGAGAGTCAAGGTTGTTGGTGATTTCTGTGAATCGTGTGAACATTGCCTTGACAGACTCATCAGACTTCATTTTGAAAAGCTCATACTTTCGAAGGAAGATACTGATCTTTGTGTCCTTTACTTGGCTGGTTCCTTCATAGGTGATGACCAGCTTGTTCCAAATCTCTTTAGCTTACCTACAAGATGAAATACGTTTAAACTCATCAGTGCTAAGACCACAATAAAGTAAGTTGATAGCCCAGTAGTTTTTGGAGACGAGTTCAAGATCCGCTTGGATGTATTCAGACTCCTTCTTCGCAATTTTGGTTCCATTTGGTCCGTCTTTCTCTGGAACCTTCGGAACATTCTCTATAATGTTCCAAAGTTCCAGATCTTGATCTATAATGAACATCTTCATCAATGATCTCCAGTGGACAAAGTTGTTTCCTACAAAGAGTGGTGGTCTACTGGTAGACCTTCCCTGTGCAAATCCTCCGCTTGCTTCACTAGACATGATCAAAAACTCACAAGATTGTTAGATCAAAAGCAGTGAGTAAAGCTCTGATACCAATTGAAGGTTCGATAAAGTAAAAAACAAAGTAATATAAAGATACTCTAGAAGGGGGGTTGAATAGGGTATGCCGGTTTTGTCGCAGATAGTCTCAAGACTTTTGAAGCTCGTGCAAAACCCTTTGAGATTAGACTTAGTCTTTTTTCTGAAAACCTGAATCACAAAGTTAAACAATTCGAACCAAGTGCGGAAATAAGGTAAATCAGTAAGTAAAGGATGCAATGAGTTGTTTACGAGGTTCGGCACGAACTTGGCCTACGTCCCCGCCTAGGGTTCTTCCACAACCCTAGGATTCAACCAGCTTTTATTGATTCACAAGACTTAGGATCCTAATAGCTCAACGAGAAGCCTCCCTCCTATACAATTGCAATCTAGTCAACTCACGTTCCCTTGGAGTCCTAGACCAACCTAGAAGATCTCCACCTCTCTCAGCTATCTAGTACAATCCTCTTACACTTAGTGAATCAATCGCCTAGTGTTCACTTCCTGAGTTACAAAACTCTCGAGTATAACACTCTCTCGAAATATATCTTATAAGCTCACTGTGTAACTCTCAAATGCTTTGAAATGAAATAACAGACTCTTAAGAACTAGCAGAGAGCACATGAAGAAGACATATTTCACTTGAAGGCTTGAGTGCGAATGAGAGCTTGTGTTCTTCGAATCTGTCGTTGTCTTCTTTTCTTCCTTTCCTTTATAGAGAAGAAATCGGCACCTTCAGAGAAGAATCTTCTCTTCAACGACTGGATGGATCATGTTATCTTTGAGATCTTCCATACTTGGAAACTTTTGAAGCCATGATCTCCGATTGTGTCCTTCTTCACTTTTCGACTTCAGAAAGAAATATTATTTGAAAAACTTCCTGAAACGTTAGTATGAATATCTAGAAGTATAGAATAATATAAAATAATATTCGAGCATAATATCATAGAACAGGTTTTGTGTTTCATCAACACAGCTGAAGCTTCAAGACCTTTGACGAAAACAGACTGTCAAAGCCTTTGAAACTTATTCCGATTTTCATCAAGGGAGTGGAGTTATCAACATATTCACTTGTTAGTAAATATCCATGATTTGTCATTTAAAAACATGTGAAGATGTCCTCCTAAAGCAAAAAATGACATTTACATCTTTATTTATAAAATAAGTAATGTCTTAAGACAAAATAGACAACATTTTTTGTTTTAGTGATCACGTTTGTCCAATATTTAATTTATGATTTTATATTGTTCTAAAATAATGCACATTGTGGTTGTATACACATAAGATGTTGTTTCCCACATTTATATCGGTTTTTTCAAAATAAAATGATGTTGTTGCTACAATGACACGTCGATTTATTTGTCAGATAACGATGTTATTTTGACATATATATATCAGTTCATATATCATTTTAATGTTCAAATTGGTATTGCACATTGATTTAAATGAATGAACTGATCTGTTGTTAAAGGTATGAATGCACTACTATTTTCATATATAGTCCGTTGTCTTTTATTTGAATACACAACACGCTTTTGTCCACAGAACACCGTATTTCGTTTGTTCTCCAAAACGATAGGTCGTTTAAGGAAAACATATACATAAATACTAGCATCATATTGTAACATTTACAAAATACGACGCTACTATTCATAGCCACAAAATTGGCTAGATATATCTACAACATACATTACCTAGCTAGCAACATCTCAAAAAAAGAAGGCTAGCCTGAATGCCTATATCGATCTGTTAGTGTATGGTGCCTGCGAATCATCAAGGACCCATTTTGATATTGTTTAGCAACACTGAGTGTGAATCATCAAGGACCCATTTGTTAGGCCACTTCATATGCCTACCTACGGCGTCTCTGAAATTTTAGCAAACATCATGCAACAAACAACAATAAAAACAAACAATATCACATAGACGGTCTAGAATTGAACCACAATATTTCACAAGATATGGATCTGAAATATTCACCTAAGGCATGTAGGGATGAACACTGCATGCTATATTAATGATGGAAGAGTAGAAAGGTGACCATAAAAGCGTTAGATCTTGTAATATTTGCTAGCAAATACTTTGGAGATAGATTGTCAAGAATCGGACAACAATAATCATTATTAGATAAAGATAATCATTATGCAACCTTATCTAGATTTTAGTAAGAACCATGGCCCATGAGAGTTTGCTTAAAGAGAAACCTATGCGTAGACAAAATAAATCAACTTTCACTAGAAAAATTAAATTTCCTATTAGTGTCTTAGAGATCAAATAGAATGAGGAAGGACATTTGCTATACACCTTCGCACAGGTCATATAGAAAAATTCATCAATTCAAAAGTAGACTATCATTTAAAATTAAAATGTTGTTTAGACTCACAATCTGAAACTTGGTTGTCTTCCCATCTTGCTCATTAGTCCTAATTTTCTGAACAATAGAAAAAAGAATCCAATATCATCACCAGAAAATACCAAAGCATTTCAAGCAATGCAAAACGGGAACAAGAAGAAAATCGAAGCAAAGCAGGATGATCGGGAGGAATATCTATTCACTGGGAGGAATATTCACTAGGAGGAAATTAAACATCTAGGGGTCAACATAAAATTCACTGGGAGGAATATTTATTCATCAAGGTATAACACTCTTTTGATGGTTACAAGATTCTCAAAATGGATCTGTTACATGTATGAAGAATAGATGCCAGGAATTTATTCATGATTTCAAACCAAATGTCATGGAACTAAGTTTTAAAGTATGGGCATAGTCAATTTTCAGTTTAAGGCATAAGATTAACATTTGACGTTACATCCATTTCATAGCTTAATTTAATATTAGAACCACAGAAGTCCTAAAATGCCCAACTTATGAAGTGAAATTCAAAAAAAAACCTTGGCCAAGTTATCTTCGTGATCGTTGTCAGCCCTCAGAGCCTGCAAAATCAAAAGGCAATTAGTTTTTGTACGAAAGAAGGCATCAGGTAAGATTCTGCTCAAAAGAAAACTTATATCTTACAACGGTAAATTTCGAATTATTCACACTTCCATCGTCCGATACATTAGCCCGTGCTCCTGATGACAAATCCTCTAAACCTTGCTCTACTGGTGCAGGTGATCTAGGTGGTGAAACATAACTTACTCGCAATTTGTATTCTTCAACATGATTTCCAGACTCCTTGCCAAACTGTAGGAAGGCAAAAATAGTAAGACGTGATCTACAACCAGTATCATACATTCTTCTTATACAGTTATATTAAATTTTTAAAAAGTATCATAATTTTCACATAGAAATCTCATAATCAGAGGAATTTGAGCACCAAGTACTGGTAGCTTTTTCTTATGTATTTGATTTCCATTATAGGTTTAAGACCAGATATGTATGTAAATCCCTCCATCCATCAATCAAGGGAGATGTAACACAAATCAGCAAAATTTTGAAGCATTACCATTTCAGGGGTGATATCCTCAAGGCCACTGCCAGAGCTTGCCACTAGGAAAAACTTAACCATTCTTTACAAATAAATTAGAGATAAAATTAAATAGCAAAGAACCTACTGTCTTGAACTCACTATCTCCTCATAGCTAACACCCACCAATATTCCTCTCTTTAACTGATCATGTTCTTCCTTGAGAGTAGATATTTTTCGCTGATACTTCTTAATTAGGTACTTCTCATCATTTATATGAAGCAGAAGAAACCGCAAGTTATTCAGATTTGATGAAAAGATCATATAATTATGAAATTTTACAGTAATATGTTTGAAAACCCTTTTTAAAGCATACCTTATTGCGTGAAGCATTAATTTCTACTTGTTTGGCTCTGCTTGCAAACTTCATAGTATTATGAGTCTCCTCCATACTACTAGATCCTGGAGTCATATTGCATATAAGCTACCCAAAAAATCACAAAGAATAAAGAACGCACTGATAAAATAGAAATCTGACCAACGAAAGCAAGGAAAGTATCCAAAGTAAATACAAATATTACACACTATTAAATTTATGTAGATTGTAACATAAGCATAGATCAGTAAGACATGCACAAACAACTGACCGAAAGATGTGAATTAATGGCATAGAGGTGTCATTGGATTGGAGCATAGTATTAAGGGATAACCTACTGAAACATGTCCACGACCACTAAGGGGAGATTGAAGAAGTCGAGTGAGCTTAGAATCTATATAAAAAAAGAACACATGAACACCAAAACTTCAAAGAACTATATCAGTTATTATGCAATACAAGTTTCTACGAAACTATTTGTTTAATTTGACATGCAATTAACTTAGCTAAAAAAAAAATTAAACCACTCGATGAACAATTTAGGAGGTTTCATTCAACTCTTCAACCATGCAAAGCATTACAATCACAAGGCATAAGGAAATAGGTAGACTTAATTACTTCATCAGGGTAAAGACGCTGATCCTTTGGGTGATCACAAAAGTTCCTAATCCATATATTTGATTGCATATGTACTAACCTGAAAAAATATCATTAAAAGTTTGTGAAAAATGTGTCGCCTCCCAAGTGAGACATAAGTTTCCTTGGGCAAATGAGGCTTGTTAAGAATAATAGAGTAACTCAAACAAACTTATGAGACCCACCTCCATGTATGTCACAATTCATATTCCTTGGGCAAGGTTTCACCATAAAGAATCTCTACAATAATAAAGCAGTTATAATATAACTATAGATAAAAAAAAATATCAGTGCATGATAGTGTTGGAAGAGTGGATAAAACAAAATACAGTAGAAGAGCAACAATCATGTTCAACAAAAATAGATACAATCACCAGCAGAAAATAAGATCTTTTTCTATGGAATATCTGCTGAAATGGTTTTTTTGAGGTGCCTCTAGAATGGCTGGAAGAAAAAACAAGAAAGATATAATAACTATAGTACTCTAAGGAGACAAAACAAAATTTGCAAGCCCTACACCTGCAAATCTCTAATCTAAAGAAACATAAAATTAAAGATCGACTAGCAATTCACAATTTCCACTTACAAATACAAGAATTGCACACCAATCCTCCTGAATCGAGGAAAGGTGGGACCTAATTACTTTAATATATACCTGCCTCCAGATTTGGAAATTCGCTCAGCGATTATATCCCTTCAACTAATCCTTGTCTAGAAGGCAATGCCCTGAGATTACATGGCAAGCGAATAATCAGCTAGCTAGCTATATAGTTGTCTCAATTACAAGTGAACTCTAAGCTCATAAAGTGAAAACCATAAAATCAAATTGGCTTGGCATTTTATCAAACACCTTATATATGATTGTAGACAGTCACATAGTTCTTAATCACACAATTTATTGTACTCACTGCCATTACCAATAAAGCTTAAAATAGATTTATTGTGTTCCCTCCCATTATTAGTAATGCTTAAAATGCAATTCATTTTAATCTAAAATATGAACTTGTGAAGATATATTTAAAACATACAAAATTCAGGTATCTACCAAATAAAATATTAAGAAATCACAAAGAGAATGAAATTTTGATCACAATTTCCATAACTTATTAGCAAGACAGTTGATAGCAAAAAAAAAAAGGACTCCATGAGCACCCTCGATTCCAAGGTGCAAACAAAAACAAACTACCTAGATCGACTCTTTGTATCCCAGTCGAGACCAGCACTGCAGGGAGAGAACACAAGGAGGCTTTGAAACCACTAGATCTAGACCCTCCACCACCCTAAACAACATCTCTTCTCACCCGAAACTACCAGGTCTACACTCTCCACCACCTTGTAAACCGAAAACAACAATAGGAACAGAGAGAGACATACCTTGCAACTATAAGAACCCCGACTCAGGTCATCGCCAACCCGCCTTCGCCCTAACACAACCCTTCTGAGCTTTTCTTTTCTCCTAAATTCAGAGAGAAATGAAAGAAAAAAGAAACCCTAAGAACTTTAGAAATATAGATCTGTAAAAAAAATTGAGCAAAACAAAAACGGAGCATGGATTGGGTTTTCAAAAGAGAGAACGTCGGCCTGTTAGGGTTGAATACAGTGAAAGAAGCATGATGGCAGCGATGGGAGAACGAGACCAGAGCCAAAGGAAGAAGATCGGATTCAGAGGATGGAAGTTGGCGCCAGAAGAATAGAGAGATGAGAAGGAGACCAGATACCTGAGGGAGTCGGCAATTTAGGGTTCTTCAACACCCACCCATTTTCGCAACGGTCGGGTCATCGGGATGGGCTTTAGAGAGCTGACAGTTGTAAGAAGAAGAAGAAAGCTCTAAACCAAGGAGGAGAGTCGTCGGACCTGCTAGAAGAAGCTCGGATCTGGAGAGAGGTGAGGATTCGGTTGGAGATTTAGGGGCTTGAGTATGGAGAGAAGAGAAACGAGGTTGAATGTGAGGGAGAGAGACATTAAAGAGAGAGAAATTTTAAGAAGGTTAAAAACGGGGTCAGAATTTTTTTCAAGTGTTAGCAGCCTTCTCAAATTTTTGTTTGAAAGTGTTAACCTTACCTCCAATTTCCAAAGGCCGATCCAATTTTTTTCCAAGTTTTTCATCCCGCGCCTTTTTTACCTATTCACGCGTGTCTTGCTTTTTTCCCAACTAAGAATTTCACATCTGTCTATATATTTGACAATAGTATAAACTGTTTTACACATCACAGAAAAAATTATGAATGTAATAGAATAATTTAACATCGGTTAATTTTTTTACAGACTTAAATTGTATGATGTCTAATTGCAGTATTCTAGTAGTGGTGGGTGGACGTAGAAGAGGGACATGCTACTTGGCATTAGGTGTGGATTCATTTATCGCTTCCTGCATTATATTAAACTGTCAGTATATATATATATATATAATTTAAATTCCGCATTGCATTACGCATTTCATATTAGGGATATGATGCTTATTATATGCCTCTCAGAGTGTGTTTACACACGCGCATGAGTGGCCTGATGATTGACCCAGATCCCCGTCTTTTTTTTTAGATTCAGGTACCCATTCCATTGTTTGAATTCGTGATGTTAGGGCGGGGTCCATTTGTATGGTGGAGAGCGAGTGTTTGAAGCTTCTTCACCAGATTTACACTTTTTGGGATTTCTTTCTACTTATACTCTGTTTGACCCGGCCTTGTCGCGACACTAGTTGTATTGTTTTCAGAACTTATATCATTTTCATGATAAAAGGTTTTCCGCGTTGTAGACTTCGGACAGGTAGAGGGGTTTACCCCGGGGTCTCCAACGAACCTTCCGAATTTGGGTGCAAAATCCCACTTTAACTACAAATCTTTGGTTTCAAACCTTCAACCTGTACTCGGGGCGCAAGATCCCAACGAGGGGTTTCATCCCTCGAAACGTAACTCGGGAATCATAATTCCGGGCCGTTACAAAGGTGGTATCAGAGCCATGGTTTTGCAATCCGAGTACGATAGGTTGGAGTGGTTTTGAAAATCGCCCAATTATTTCAATCGGTTTTTGAAAATATTTTTAAAAAGGGCAAAATGAATTTAATTGGAATTAAACATAAATGAATAAAGGGAAACGATATCAGGGGTAGAGACCAAAGCGATAGACATCCCTTATGGATGTAAAACTCGGGGAACGGTAGACAAAATACTAGCTTTTATTTACAGATGGGCCTAGAAGATTCCAAGGAACACTACAGAGGTTGGAGTGTTGAGTTAGGAGGTCGTGAGGTTTTTGCCCCTCCGGCCAGCCGTCCCTCGAAGGACAGCATAAATCGTCTCTATGGTTACGTTTATATATACATATATGCAATTAGGCTCGAGGGCGATCCTCCTCGAAGAGGATCATATTAATCTTGTTGATTGCTTCCGTGATGAGTGCCATTGTGCTTAGGATAGCGAACTAATCCGTATGCCTTGACTTGAATCATGTGTTAAATAACCGTGCAAATGGGATAGCGAGAAGAAGCCTTATTGTTATGTAATCGGAATTCTTGTCTTGTCGGAATAGCCCTTACATAATTCAAACCCCCTGATGGTTCTGACTCTGTCATCTGCCCTACCAAAATATCTAGGCATGTTAGCAAGGGTCGAGAAGCATCTACTTTCCCTGTTTCGAGTCCTGTTTGGTATCCCACTATCTATGCTGCTATTGAGTCTCGTCCCTGAGGTTGGTGTCTTCCACGGGAAATTTGGGTTGGTCAACTAAATACCTTCAGAAATCGCGTCAGATGTGAGGGTTACATGAGTATGTTAGTGGGGGTGATGATTGAAGTAGTTTCGAGTTAAAAATGAGTTACCTCATGGAGTCATCCCTTTTGATCCTCTTCATGGTCAACCATGTCTTCTTGCCCCACGAGTCTAAGCATAAGTTATACCCTTGCCTTTTGAAAATAGTGCGAGTGCCCTTGTGTCCTACCCAACGAGTCATACTAGCGCCCCACGGGGAAATTGGGTGATGAGTCGGTGAATGGCCTTGGAGAATTCTGTTGGTTATAGTAGTAGTCATTCTTATGGTCGCATGACATAGTATATTGATGTATTTCAGCATAACTTGCCTGATACCTTGCACGATTTCTCTTATGAGGAGATGTTTGTGCCATATGTATGGAACATCCATGATTATTGTCTTCCCATGACTGTCCTAGCAAGCTAAATTAATATACTTAAACCATGTTGACTGTGTATATATTTAATGAGCAATTATAGTATCATGTAGGACATATGTCTCCCATTTATAGGCTCTCGTATGAAAATGTGCCGTCTTTGTCTTACTATATGAATATGGATGTATGTGATGTGATAGGTACCTCCTAGCGTGCTTGCCTTGACTCCATGATATTACGACCTGCCCATGTGTACCTAACTGATTGATAGGTCATATATATAATGTCTTTTGATGTTGCTAAAACTAGTGCAACTTATGCCACACATGTCCCATGTTCGTTCGTGCATGTATGTTCTTAGTATGTCAAGCATGATTAATGAATGAAATGATAGGTTGCTAGCTTCTTCTGTGAACGTGTAAAGTGGATGATATGAACATGTTATGAATGCATATATCGCTACTCCTTGAGATAGGTGCATGTTAGTGTGTAATGATGTGATGATATTCGTCATTATTATGTGTTTGCGAACAACAATTATAACTTCATGGAATACCATAAGGGCATCGTTGTAACTCTCGGGTTGGGATCTTGTCTCTGGTCTTGTCGTCTCTAGTCATGGTCTATGTCTGAACCCTTAAGAAAGCTGTGTTGTTCGCCCTTGTCTCTCCCCTATCTCCGTAACTTCTGACCCTTGCGATCCTTCGATGACCGTCGACATGCAAGAAGGGACCGACGACCAAGTGGTACCGGAGCGGCAGAGTGGAAGTGTTATGGGTCCATGACCCATAGGCCACAAGACAGACGTCGCCAAAGGTATACAAAGGACGGACACATCTCGAAGATGGTAGCCGCGGGCGTGATTCTCTTAGATGACTCAAGGAAGAGCGTTCTTCATTCAAATCGTGAATTCTTCTATACCGATTGGAATGGGCATAGTGCAGTAGGCCTGGAGCTGACATAAATGGGCGTGCGATGACTGATATGCTAAACTGGTGGCAAGTGATTGTCTAACTAACTTGTTTCTGTGATGGTGTGCCTCGATGCTTGATGTACTGATTTCCTGGTAAATAGATTATGGGTTATATATATGGTAGTGCTTTCTTCTTGAGCTCGAGTTGTGAGATTCTTCGATGAGACGGGTCAAAAAGTGGCAGGTGGATTGAGGTCTTCGAATTGGGTCTTTGGTTGTGTGAGATGGGGTGCAGGAATGATGCGTTAGTTTGAGTAGAGCCGAGTGAGTTGGGATGTGTTGAAGATAGTGGTCCGTGAGTATAGATGAGCTTCCAGGTAAGTCTTAGGTGGGGAGTGAGGCTAGTATGTTGAGATTTTGACGGAGATGTCCTAGCTAGAAGTGTCGGTAGGTAATGGATGCGCGGTGTGAGCGTTTAGGATAGGAGGGTAATGGTTGAAGTCTAGACTAGTTCCATGAGGGTGACCTTAAGAGTGGGTGTGAGTATAGGCAGTTGGATAGTTCTAGAAGTGGCTAGATATGCTAGGAGTGGTCAAGGAGTTCTGATAGTGGAAGTTCTATTAGGTGGGTTGGTGTTCTAAGGGTAGTGTCTAGGTAGCCTAGAAGCGAAGTTTGGGCAGCGTAAGGATGATCGACTAAGGAAGGTGTGAGGAATCGTATAATTTGGGACTAGGATGTATGTGCTATGATTGGGAGAAATTTTGGTAAAGGATAGAGTTGGAGAGTTTCTAAGGAGGAGGAGTATGGGGGTTCATGGGAAATCATCGATCATTGGGACTAGGTCGTTCATATGAGGAATGTAGGTGAGATGTGTAATTGGGGTCGTTTAGGTGAGTTTGGTAATGTGTGGCGAAGTTGTGAGTGAACCTTCGAGAAAAGGTTGGCAGCTAAGCGAGAATGTTGTTGAGGTTGCTTGTATATCTAATTGCTTTAGGTTTAAGATAGGGAGATTCTGAGTATGGATTTGGGAACATGTGGAATTGTGGAAGCTAATCTAACCAGAGGATGTTGGGAATTCTATAGGTTGGAGAATTGTGTGTGATTGGTAACATTTCAGTGACATGGGTAACTCGGTTTAGAAAGGCATAAACTGCCCTTGGGATTAGTGACTGATGGATAGAGGCTTTAGGCCTAAGGCTTCATGGTGAAGTAGTAGTAGTTTGAGGCGAGTTAGGAAGTGAAGAGATGAGGACCTAGAGTAGGCCGGCTTGAGGAGTCGTGATTGGTTCAGGTTTCATGAGATTGGGAATGGGATAAGTAGGTAGAATCTGTATTTAGTCCTTGGGTATAGACGTGGGTAATGAGGAACTTGGTTATTCGTGGTTATGCTTTAAGACTAGACGGTTCTCGGCATTAGAGGTTGTCGGGAGTAGGCGGTTGAGTAGATTCTAGCGAGGTAAGGTTCTTGAGGTACGGGAGTGGCTTAGAAGGTGAACCCTTTTTGGTAATGTCGATGATATAAGGATGAGAATGTCATGTGTGAGATGGTCAGTAGGAGTTGGGTTCTTAGAGGTGGATAACTAGTGAGGGTGCTTAGCAGTGTGGGGAAAGTAATCCGTGTGACAAAGTGATTCTAGATAACTCTTTGAGGGATGATAGGTAGATGGATTCTTGAGAGCTTGGGTAGGATAAGCGAGATTGTTAAGGAACACCTAGATGGATCGTATTAATGGTTCAGTTGAGGGCTTGAGTTTAAGTTAGTAAGGTAAGATTTGAGTACTAAGGCGACTTGAGATTTCTCCTTAAGGGTAATGATGAGACTAGTAGGAAATCCCTATGATGAGGGTGTTCTTGATAGGGAGTCTTGGTAGATGGACGAGGTGTTGAACTTGACAGAATAGGGAATTGGGAAATTGTGAGCTCCGGGATATGGATTTTAGATGGTTGAGTGAAAGGTTAGGACTTGGGCTTTGGATATTGAAGTAGATTGATCTCTAGATGGATTGATGACATAAGCGTTGTGGTACCTAGTAATTGGTTGTGATGTAAGCCTTGAATTGCGGATAGTTATAAAGCTAGAGAGTTGTAAGCTAAGCAGAATGCAATGGTATTTAGAATTAGTATCAAATTTGAGTTGGTATACCTTGGTGAAGTTGATCATAATGCAAGAGTTGATGGGTAGTGGTCGTGTCTTGTCATGATTGGTAGTTATAGGCAGGTTCTCTTGAGGATGTGTTATAGCGTATTCTTTACTTGGGGCTGAATGTGGGGCGAATTCTATGATATAAACGATGTTGATTCTATGATTTATTGTGGTTGACAATAGTGAACTGTTAGTACTAACATAGTTATCCCCTGAACCCGATGGAATGCTAGTGTAGGGAAGTACTTGTTTGCCTCTAATTAATGACGCTTGGTAGTAGCATGAGTATGATGTGCTTACCTGATTGATATGATGTGCTTATCTGTTTGATATGATGTGCTTATCTGATTGATATGGTGTGTAACTTCTGTGAGATGATGTGATAAATCCTACCATGAACGATATGATCGCTATGTTGAACAATTGCTATGATATATGATGCGTTGAATTGGAATTGCTAGGAATATAGAACCGAATTGATGAGATTTGATTCTTACTTGGAACTTAGGAAGGAAATATGGGATTAGCCTTAGAGGTGAATGATTACATCAGCATGATTGAAAATTGCTTGACTAACGTCGAGTTACAGAATTTTGGATTTTAAGAAACTAGCGCGACTCGATTTTTCATTATAACGCCCCACAAAGTGATATAAGTATTTGAGTTATGATATGGCCAAGAAGCCGGAGTAAGAATGTGGTAGGGGCCCATATTAAATTCTTACTATGGTCTATTTGGGGATATTATGGTCACGGCAACGGTACTGTGAGGACCTCATAGGAGCACTTATGAGGTGTTTACGGGATCAATAGCATGATTTTTGGACTCACCGATTTCAAACTTCATCCCATATTTTAAAATGATTTTAGTCTCGGCGACGAGACTTATTTTTAGAGGTGGATTACAAAAAAGGAAATAACACGAAGCAAATGACAAAAATGAAAATGCAAAAATAAAATAAACGTGCATGCAACCTATCCTACATCGTAAAACAAAACCAACACGACAAACGAATCAATCTGCCAACGGATGACGCACACAGAGAGCTCTAGGGACACTAGCGGACATCTCAGATTATGGACTTTAAAGAGCCATCAGATATCGATCGCAAAGCCACGACGTCTTCGGATACAGCAAATCAAACATCGTTCACATAAGGTCTGCATCACAACAAGAACAACACAACACACCAATCCGAAAATCCAACCCCAAACCAAACCATTGCTCAATAAAGACCCCCGACCTGTCTCAAACCCTCAGGACGATAACGAGATCGTAAAAGACTACTAGATATTTAAAATAGAAGGGACAGAGACAGGACAAAGCAGAGAATTGAACAACAATACAAAGACATGGGAAAGAAGGGCGGACTGTAAAATCAAACCCCCGACAAAGACGAAGCGTAATAACAACACTTGGCGGTGGAATCCGGAGAAGGCGCAGGCGATGGAGGCAAAACTGTTGGAAGTCGATGCGGTGCAAACCGGCGAGGTCGAGGAAGGCCAGACCTACAACCGACAACCACCCGAGGCAGCGCGGAAGCGGTGGAACCCAGATGATGGTGGTGGGACCGATGGAGGTCACTATGTGGCGACGTAGAACGGAAGACCGGAGAGGGCGGGGGTCAGGCGCCTAACGCCTTTGAGGCCGTGAGCCGGTGAAGCAGAGTCAGTGAGGCCGAGTTGGTGAGTCTGTGATGGTGGGTGGTGATGGTGTGTTGATGCCATCGGGGCCTAAGCCTCTTCGGCGGCAAAGAAACGTATCTCAGAAGAGAGCGTTTTTTTAATTTCAATATTTTAAGACTTGCAATTTGTTTTATAAAGTTAGTAAAAATAATTAATTTTTGAATATTATATTTCAAAAGTTAATTATAAAAATCAATTAGAGCCAAAAATATTTTTTTTTTTTACAATTTACTTATTTTAAAAGTTAATTAAGACTTACAAGCATTACTTATTTTACATCTTAGATGAGGCGCCTTAGATCACTTTTTTTTTACCTTCTTACCTTTATTTTCTCTATTTATTTCTCCTTCTTTCTAGCCATCTTTCTCATGAAAATAATGAATAAGCTATGTATATCTACCTAACTTCAAAAGTATTAAAGGGATAAGACCACCTAGGACTATCTACAAAATAAACGTAGATGGTTCTTTTATATCCACTGGCTCTTGCCAGGTGGGTGGGATTATTAGGGACCATAAGGGTTCTGTGATTGATATCTTTCAATCTAAAGTGGATACGACTTCTGCTATCCAAACAGAAGCAGTTGCTTTATGTGCAGGTGTAAACTTAGCAATAGCTAAAGGTCTAAGAAGAGTTATAATGGAAGGGGACTGCCTGGAGGTTACCAAGACAATCAATGATAGCAACTACGTGAGATAGGAAATCCTAAGAGAAGTGGAGTTCATCAAGAAACTTAGTTGTAATTTCGAGAGCATAGAATTCAGACACTGCTACAGGGAAGCAAACAAGGCCGCTGATTATATAGCTAAGTCTAGGAATATTTGTACGTTTTTGAACCTCCCTACCTGTAGGGATCTCTGTAACATCATCCAGTCGGATGATCATGGTGGTATCTTACCTAGGTAGGATCTGCCCATTTTTTGCCTACTGTAAAATAATAAATAAAAAAGGATTCGCACAATCATGTGCTTATGATTTTTTTAATCATTATATGATAGCTTAGATTTTCCTTTTTCGTTTTATCCTAATAATAATAATTATATACGTAGTATGTATTTCAAATTATAATAGGTGGAGCGTTTGAGTTTTATTACTATTTTAGCTTATTAAATCATTTAAAAAATTATATTGTATCTCTTTCCAACTAATTTATAAATTAAAAAAATACTTTATACATATTATTTTTGTTGGAAACAAGTATATATTAATATAGTATCTATATACATATTCTAAAACCGATGCATAGTGTCCTGCGTGGCGGCGTGTGAGTGAATCTGCCTACGTGGCCGCGCGTGGGTGCGTCTCGCAAAACTTTCTCCCGTCAAATTGGAAATCTGATAAAAATAATTATTTTATTTTACCATTAACTCTTATAATTGGATAGATATGAAATATCTTATAAGGAAAAAATTATATCAATATAGCACAATCAATATAATTAATATTAAACGTACTAATAATAATTAGATATAATGTATATTTGTTCATTATGTATATTCAATATAGATAGATATAATTAAACACATCGTATGTCTTTACTCTATTTTAATATAATTAAACGTATTAGTAGTAATAATAAAACTAATTAAGCTATCATTTTGACGGTTGTTAGATTCAAGGTTTGAGTGTCTAATGGAGTTTTAGAAACACTCTGTAATCTATATCTATATTTTTATTCTATTCTATATACATATACTAAAATCGATGTATAGCATTTTATGTGGTGTGTTGTGGTTGATTCTAGGGAAAAATTAATAAAAATAATATGTTATCATAGTTTATAGAAAGTTGTATAAGTCCTAATCTATCTATAAATATTTTAGTAAATTTACAAAAATATAGATAAAAAAATATTTCATGGTCATACTTACCAAAAACATCTATAGATAAATATGTTATATTTGTTAGGTGCTATTTTATTTATATCTAGATTATTTTTTGGTGGAAAGAATTATTTATATCAAAACCAATCATTTAATAATTGTTATTTTATTTCTATCTATATTATATTTGAGGCCAAAATAAATAATTAAAATAGTATATAGCCATAATATGTAGTTATAATCCATCCGTGTAGAGATATTTCAGTAAACTAACGTACTATATATTTAATAAAAAATAATATTGAAATATTTAAAAATAAAACATGTATCTATTAAATTAAATGAGATTAAATTAATTGTAGAGTAGAAAACAAAAATACCTTATAAATGCGAATTTTATTTATATTTTGAGAGAATCTAAATAAAAGATATTTAGATTTTTATAATCCGTCGAGCTAATTTTATTTATATCTATATTAATTTTGGTGAAAATTTGATATATATTTATATTTTTTTATTGAAATCTATCTAAATTATTTATAATATTGCGTTAGTGTATTCCCCGTACACGGCCCGTCTTGGTACTTGTTTTCTTGGTTCTAAAGAGGCTTCATTGGATGCACATACCGGAGAGTACATATTTAAATATGTAGACGAGTGCATTGAGCATGTTGGTGAAGAAAATGTGGTTCAAGTGATGACCGACAATGCTTCGAACAACATGTCGGCGGCAAACATGTTACTTGCGAAGAGACCTCGCATCTTTTGGACTTCATGTGCCACTCACACTATCAATCTTATGCTCGAGGCCATCGGTAAGCTCCCTCTTTTCAAAGGTCCAATTATGAAAGCAAAGAGTTTTACCGTCTTCATCTATTCACATCACAAGACATTGGCACTTATGAGGAAGCGTACACGAAGGAATATCATCCGGCCCGGGGTAACTAGATTTGCTACCGCTTTCTTAACCTTGCAATGTTTGCTTGAGAAGAGAGATGAGTTGAGGCAAATGGTTAGCTCCGCTGAGTGGGAGAAGACAAAATGGTCCAAGAGCACGAAAGGGATAGCCGCTTTTCATATTATACTCTCTACGCAGTTTTGGAATGGTGTACAATTGTGCTTGAAGGTATTTACACCATTAGTGAAAGTGTTAAGACTTGTAGATGTAGATGTGAAGCCGGCAATGGGAATCGTTTTTGGAGAGATGAGAAATGCAAGAGAAGAGATCAAAGCGGCCTTGAAACAAAAGGAATCCTTGTATAAGCCGATTCTTGACATAGTTGATGCTAAAGGAAAGGGGCGTATTGACACTCCACTTCACTTGACAACTTTCTTGTTAAATCCATATTACTATTATAATATTAAATTGTCCGATAAGAAGGATGAAGTTGTTATGAATGGGGTATTTGAATGTATGGAGAGGTTATATCCGGACATAGATATGCAAGATGAGGTGATCAATGTGGAGTTATTGAAGTACAAGAACCGGGAAGGGGCATTTGGAAGAGCCACAACATTGAAGGTTTGTTCAACAAATGATGATGATCGTTATGATCCGGGTATGCATACTCACTCTCTCCTTCTTAGTTTCTTAGTTTATTAGTTTAAAGTATTAAAGTTTACTGTTTTTTTAACTTAATGCATTAGAATAGAATAGTTACTTTTTTTTAATTATTTAGTAAAGTTTTGTAACTTAATGCATTAGAATAGTTACTCCTTCAACCGTATACATTCATTATAATTCATAGACCATAGATACTGCTTTTTTTAATTATTTAGTAAAGTTTTGCTCCTCATCTACTGTTTTTTTTTTTAATTATTTACTGTTTTTTATATACTTTAACTTAATACTTGATTTTTATTATGTAGTTGGATGGTGGTCTAACTATGGTATCAATGTACCCAATCTCCGAAATGTGGCAAAGAGAATTCTTTCTTTGACAACAAGCTCATCTGGTTGTGAAAGAAATTGGAGTGTATTTGAAATGGTAATTTGAAATAAATTGTTATATCTTTCCTTCCTATTATTTTAATTGTTATTTGATAATAAGTAATACCCAATCTCCGATATGTTGTATAGGTTCACACAAAGAAGAGGAATAGACTAGATACCGCTACATTGGACAAACTAGTTTATGTCCAATTCAATGCAAGGTTAATGATAAAAAAAAAAAGATTCAAAAGCAGAGAGTTGATGCTCTTCTATCAAATGAGTATGCTAATGCCCAATCATGGATCGTTAATGGAGTGGAGGACGATGATGATGAGGTCGAACTCGATTCGACACGTATTGGACACGATGAGGAATTGCAACCAAGAAGGAGTCGTCGTTTGGAAGAATTGAGAGAGCCCGAAGAAGATGATTTTGTTTCCGATGGCACTGAGCCGGAGATGGATGAGGATCAAGACGATGAGTTTGACCTTGAGTCAGACAAGAAGCTTGATGGTGAAGACTTGGGAAATGAAGACATAGAAGTCTAGAAGATTAACTATTTAAGCTTTATTATACAACCTGTAGGTTGTTTTACACTTTGATCATGTTTTATATTATTTATTTTGTGCCGGTTGAACAAGAAGCGTTATGGTTTATGCTTATCGACTTTGGAAATTCTTAAACATTATGGAACTATGAAGATTATGAATGTTTATTGCTTTATGTAGCCTTTATTAGGTCTTTGGCATTGCATACAAGTAAAAATACATGTTAAAATAAAAAAATCCGCCTAGACCCCGCCAAATCCGCCTAGACCCTTGAGTCTTGACCCCACCCTTCCGCCGAGCGTCCGCCAAGCGTTTTTTGGAACATTCTATACGATACAAGGCCTACACTAGTTATATAGATATATAGAATGATGTTCAATTCGAAATGAATCAAAATTTCGTGCCTTCAAGGCACGGGTATTACACTAGTTCTTATATATAATTAGACCTGGGCAAACGCGGGCCGACTCGCCCGACCCGTCCCGCCCGCCCGCGGAGTTAGACATGCTTAGGTAGAGAGAAAAGCCCAAGCGTGCAGCTAAGCCAGGCCCGTGCCCGCAGCGGTTACAAGATTGGGAAGGCCAATCTACCCGTTACGGACCGCTAGACCCGCTAGTCTCGTACATACAATATATAATATAAATTATTAACTATAAAAAAATATCTATACATACATACAATATACATTAAATGCCTAAATCCCTAACTTTGATTTGCTCAGCAGCTCGCTACTCACCATTAGTCTCGCCTAAATCCCTAACTTTGATTTGCTCAGCAGCTCGCTACTCACCATTAGTCTCGTACAGTCAACAAGAAATTAAATTGAAAATGAAATTAAATCGGTTTTAAAACTCATTTAGTGGATTCCGAGCGGAATGTAAAATTTGGTGAACAATTTCCGTCCCTTTACCTCAAAAATTCCACCGATGTCCACCGCCACCCCGACGCAGCCCAGGAGCCGCAGGAACCGCCACCAAAGCTCCTTCCTCTGTTCGAGCGCACTTCGCCGCTTCGCCGTTTCAGTAAGCCGTTCTCCTTCGTTTTTGATCCAAATCACTCTCGAGCCCTACCATCACGCTCACCCATGTCCAGTGCAGGTCCGACGAGGCATCGTGATCATCCGACGACGCCCATAACTCCGATCGAGAGCTCCGAAGTCGCGAACCCCTCGGTGAGCTCTCAAGCCTTCCTTTCTTTCCTCGATTCGAATTTGTGCTTCATTCAATGTTTAGATTAGCCGGGAGTGAGGGAGGACTGAGTGCGGGAGTGCGACACAATCGGGTTAGCTCGAGCTCCGGCGAGCTCGAGAGAGGCGTGAGCGAGCACCGTCGAGCCGAGAGCGCGTGGCGAGAGCGCGAGCAAGCGGGTGCGAGCTGGGAGCAGGAGGCCGAGGTGAGGCTGAGCAGGCGAGGACGATCATGTCCGAGAATGAGCGCGCGCCAAGACCGAGGCGAGGCTGGGCGAGGCGGAGCCGGTGAGTTCGGGAGAGCTCGTCGCCGGCGGAGACCGGCAGGAGTCTCCTTTCAATTTGGAGGAAGAGGAAGCTTGTGGGCCCCACCTTTCCATTTCGTTATTTAATTGGGTTGATATGAACCGTTTTGGGTTAAATTAAGAGGGTTTGGTTCGGTTCGGTTGGGTTTAAATCGGTTTGGTTCGGTTCGGATTTATGCTTTCATTTATTTAATTATTTAAGGGTATTTAAAATTTATTATAATATTATATGAGGATTTAAAAGATAAAACATTATTTTCAGAGATCTATAAAGGGTTGGATTTATTAAATAAGAATTTAAAGCTTGGAAAATGATTTAATAAATAATTGAAAAAGAAATTTAGCGAGTATTTTCAAGGGTCAGAATCCTTAACTATTTGACTCGGATTTGAAATGGTGTTGGAACTAACTTGGGAATTATACTTGTTCGATGAATAACTAGCATAATAATATGATCGTTTGACTAACGAAATGATATTTGTGACTAATAGCATGAATTGTGGTGCTTTATTAGAAGAGATTAAATATTGGTTACCGATGATGAGGATGATATATATATTCGTATACTAAGTGAGAGTATGAAATGGTAATATGCGAATTAGACTATGTATGATATGGAGATTGTCTAAGCTAATGAGTTGGCAAGTTACGATGAAAACGATATGAGATGATGAAACGAGATGAGAAATTGAATTGAGACATTAACGTTGTTGATGATGAGATGGTTAACTTATATGTGTTTTATCTGAATCTTGTGTGTGTTATTGATATGTTTTGTGTAAGTTAGAGTTAGAGTTATTACGCTACTTATCTTCTAGGTGAGCTCTAATCCGCCTGGATTTGCTTGATTGCTATGTTAATTAGGTTATGCGCTTCTTCAGGTAAGTTCTTTGAACTTACTCATGATGGACGCTCTATGCACTGGGTGTTATATAGCAGGTTAGTGTCCATGCACCATATGACTTAGAATCATGCATAGGAGCTAAAATGGAAATCATATGATTGCTATATGTCCTTGCAAGAGAACGGCCGTTATCTGTGAAGTAACTAGAGTCTTTGCTAGGGTCATAGGACGACCCAGTCCCATCGGGTCCCGTCCTGAGTCAATCGAATCATGAAACTTCCTTTACTTATATTATGAGCATGATTGCGAAAGCTGCCTGCAGTCTTTATTATTACTTGTGGGGCAGGTTGGGCATGTGTGCCGCCTGATTATTATGGAATGCATTCACGAGCTGACCAGTCTCCGCCCTATCGGAAGGGGGTGGAGGTAGGAGAGGGACATGCCACTTGGCATTCGGTGTGGATCCATTTATCGCTTCCTGCATTATATTAAACTGTCAGTATATATATATGTGATTTAAATTCCGCATTGCATTACGCGTTTCATATTAGGGGTAGGATGCTTATTATATGCCTCTCAGAATGTGTTTACACACGCGCATGAATGGCCTGTTGATTGACCCAGATCCCCCTCTTTTTTTTTAGATTCAGGTACCCATTCCATTGTTTGAATTCGTGCTGTTATGGTGGGGTCCATTTGTATGGCGGAGAGCGAGTGCTTGAAAATCCTTCACCAGATTTACACTTTTTTGGATTTCTTCCTACTTATACTTTGTTTGACCCGGCCTTGCCGCGACACTGGTTGTATCGTTTTCAGAACTTATGTCCTTTGCATGATAAAAGGATTTCCGCGTTGTAGACTTAGGACAGGTACAGGGTTTACCCCGGGGTCTCCAACGAACCTTCCGAATTTGGGTGTGAAATCCCACTTTAACTACAAATCTTCGGTTTCAAACCTTCAACCTGTACTCGGGGCGCAAGATCCTAACGAGGGGTTTCATTCCTCGAAACGTAACTCGAGAATCATAATTCCGGGCCATTACAAATAATATGCACTGAAATTACTTAATAATGTTTGCAGAATTGACAAGGATTCGATCGGGGTTTTAGATGATCATCCACTCAATCAAACTAAGAAAGATAAGCTTTCTTACCTATTGAAGAACAAGTTCTTGTGGCAAAGGTATGTCGATGATCAAGATCGGGTGGCATGGTACGAGCAGAAGAGTTGGAAGGACCTCTCAGTCTCTCTATCCTCTCTAAGGTCTTCCTCCTCGGCCTCATTGGGTATGTCAAATTTGCTTATATGCCAAATGGGTTTCGTTGCAGTGATGTAAGACTTTGTTTTTGTTTTGCTGTAGCATTGCAGTTATGTACAAATGTGCATTTGCCGGTGTTGGATACAGCTCCCCTAGGCTTGCCCTTCCTATCTCCAACCTTGGCCCGGCTTTCACTTTCTTTCTCTCTGTCATCTTCAGGTTAGTACATTTTTAGCTTTTGAGGAGTATCTTTCACATGTACTATTATTTTTTTAACTTCTAAATATCGTCTTAAGCTTTTATTGTGATCGATGAATAGGATGTAGATGCTGGATATAGGGAGTCTAGGATAATCGTAAATTTCTATAGAGGCTTTCCGATTGGTTCATCAGAAGCACAACCTCTCAACCAGAATGGAGTTGAAGGTGGAGGAGCTGCTGGTTCAAGGGATTGGGTCATTGGAGGTATCTTTCTTGCAGTTGTTGGTATCGCTTTCTTGGTGTGGAGCATCTTTCAGGTAGGTATGAGGATAATGGGTTTCTCCTAGTATTCTCCGTACTGCATTTCATTCTCGGTTGCGCTGAAAATGGTGGATTTCTGTTTTGTGACATCTAAAGGTTGTCATACTTAAAGAATACCCGTTAGAGATCACTATTTTTTTCTTCTATTGCGTCTTCGGCTCCATTCAGTAAGCAGTTGTGGCGTTGGCATTTGTAAGAGATCTGTCTGCCTGGAAAATAAAGATGGATATTGAGCTTAATTATGACCATCATCTATTCAGTAAGCATCAAACTGATGAACCGGTCAAGTTTATGTGGCGAGTTTCAGCCCAAACTAACTGTTTGGCGTGTATTTAAGTTGTTCTAGGAAGCATGGTAATCTTCTACTTACAAACATGGTGCATACATAAGAAAGGGCCAGTTTTCGTATCCATGTTTTCGCCTTTGGGGATTGCCATTGCTGTCATAATGGGTGTTATCTTCCTTGGAGATAAGAGTATATTGGAAGGTACATTCCCGTTGCTTCTAAACCACTTATTTTCAAAATTAGACAGTGACTACATATTGGAAGCTGATTTTTGTCGATGTGTTTCATGGTCAGCATCATCGGAGCAACAGTCATAGCAATCGGGTTCTATGGGGTTATATGTGCGCAATCTACAGAGGAGAAGAGCAACAACTCAGCTCTGGACTCGGTGAAAGCACCATTGATAGAGGAATATGTTTAGTGCCACATGCTTTTTGTCGATATAAATCAGTATATAATCATATTCAAGTGCTACAAAAGAAGTTGATAAGGTGTCCGGAATTGGTTTTTTTGTATCCTAAAAACTTTTGAAAGTGGTATTTTTTCAGGCAGCAAAATGTTTTTGTTTTCTGTATTAAATGAATCATCAGTTTTTGTGTGTATACAGGACAGTTATACTTATGTGACACCTAACTAATGTGACATTGGTACGGAATCAGAAGAAAACAACAGAAATCTGCGTCGCTTGCTCCAACTTTCCAAGGGAGGGAATTAGTGTTCAATGTGCAAAAACTAAAGAGGCCTCCTCTCAGTATCTCTTTCCTCTCACTCTCAGCTTGATCTATTTGGCACAGTAGATGTACTGATACAGCTCCCTTAGTTTCGTTTGGTGTGGTGAACAGATTGCTTGTAAAGTTCCGATAAATTTGCGATGAGAAGGTATTTGTTTGTGTTAATAAGGTGCTGACAATGAGCTTGTATAATTGGCGGTGCCAAACGAACCCGAGAATATGAAATAAGTTCCCCTTGGATCGAAACTGCCTTAAACAAAATAAATCAGTTGAATGTGGCTTTGAGAAAGTCCACTGATAGAATCTGTCATAGATGAAAAAATGAAAAAAATACATCTTAAAAATATTACTACTATGTTTTAAGTTATGAATTTTCTACATTAGAGAGATGATTTATATACGGAAATTTCGCGTCATAACCCTGGGGTTTTGTGTAATTCACGTGGTAAACAAGGATTTCAGATATTTCGCATGGTAACCCTAAGGTTTTGGAAAGTTTTGTCTCGCACCCAAAAGTTTGACTTTGTCTAAAAATCATGGTTTTAATGTTTGTGGGGGGTGAGTAGTGTAATATTAACAAAGTTTCTGGATGCATTTCACAAATACCACCATTGTAAACATAGCTCAATAGATCTCACGATAGTTATACAGCTGAGCCAACCCAGCATTGACAGTGGGGGAGGAATCGCCTTGAGCCAAGGCCGAGGAACAAAGGTTGGTGGCCAGCGACCGGTGTTAGAGGGGTGGGGTCGGGCAAGCTGTGGTTTGTGGTGGCTGCGATTGGTGGTGGTGCCGTGGTGGGTTGCGATTTCAGGCTAGTTTTAAGAGTTTGAATTATTCAGTCGCATCCCTCAAAAGTTCCGTTCTATCTATCAATTTAGTTGTTGTTGAGTGGGATTAGTGATCCGTGAATTTGATCTCAAATCATGGTTTGAAGCTTCCAATTCGGAATCATAAATTTTAGGGTTTTGGGGTCCGAAAATTTGGGTTTTTTTTGTTGTTGTTTTGGGTTGTGTTCTTCTGGACAATAATGGGTTATACTGGTATCTTTGGATGTTTGATTTTTTTGGTATTTGGACTTGGAACTGGATGCAACTAGTAACCTTAAACTTGGAACTAGTTTGTGTTCTTTTGGTTGTTCTTTTGGTCTATTTTGGTCTGTTCCACGGTATCCTGCTTTTCTTACTAGCTCATTGTTGTAATGCTCCAGATCTTAACACTAACTTGTACTTTATAGAATAACATTAAGTGATTCATTGAAGGTTTTTGGGGGCAAATCGTGTACCTCCACAAGTCATTAATTTCTTCCATCTGAACTGAGCCCAAGGGGTAGAAGTAGAATATAGAACAAAGTGCTCATGGTGACATATTTTAGATGTTATCATCTTGCATGAATAGGAACCCATTCAAAGTTTCAAGTTCAAGTGAAATTGTTTCTACTGCTATTGTTCAATTCAAAATTTTGTACCATGAAGTGGGTTCTGCCGATCCACCACTTTAGACACATGGCTTGAATATTTTAATTCGTCTAACCAGCAGTCATTTGGGAATTTTGGTTCAACTATCATTCTCCGTCCCTTTAGCTATGGGAATCATGCTTTATCTTTCTTATCCCCTGCATTTATCGAAATTGTCTGCATTCATCTCTTTCAGAACAGGGCTTACTTATCTGTGTACTTGAGGTGGTTCATGGTTTTTGTGACTGTTGTATGACCTGTTGCTTTATCAATGCGTTGCAGATTGAAGGTCCTAAAACTCCTGAGGAGATGCTTCCTATATTGCAGAGAGTTCTTGAGGCCAGAGAGTTTTGATTGTTATACACTTTTAATTGAATCAGTTTACTGAACATTTATTTTTCCTACTTTGATTCATCAATATTCCTATTGGTTCTGAATTTTTTTCCTACAAATTTTTAGATGTCTTCATTTTATTTATCTAGATATCTTCTTTGTGGTAGGTTTAGGTATAAACTTGCCTATTGGTTTTGATTTTTTCCTACAAATTTGTTGCCTATTAGCTCAATTGGTAGAGCAATGTGCTTAGGTACAAGATGTGGGTTCGAATCCCATATAGGCTATATACATATTGCAGAAAGTGAGAAGAATCCCAAAGAAGAAAAATAGGAGGATACATATTACTACCGTGATGATGTTTAAAAAAAAAGTTGTGACAGTGGATACCAATGTACCGTTTTCTAGATCAACCTATGTGGGAATCGAACTCACATCATGTGTATAACACATTGCTCTACCATTTGAGCTAATAGCTTAAACAAATTTCTCTACCATTTGAGCTAATAGGTTAAACAAATTTTGCCCATGTGCATTTAACTAGCATCATAAACACATTCAGACATTCAGACATGGATAAACAAGCAATGAGAATTGATTATGATATATCACCAATAATGGCCTTGTATCATAAAGATGATCTCAAACCAAAACGATAATGCCTATGCAAGCATGGATACAAACACACTGATAAAAGAGAATAGGATAAAAGCAAAAACAATACAAATTTCCATGATGCTCAAAGTCAGAAAACCCTTTAAAAATCCATCTAAACACGTAAAGAGAAGTTTCGGTAGGAAATTGGTGCTATTCAAAGTGCTTCGATTCGATTTGCAACAATCACCTGTTAAAGAAGTTGGACTTCCAAGTGCTACCGTCTGTCGCCACTAAGCCCAGAGCCTCTGCCACCGTCCGGAGCTTGAATATGTTTGATATTCAAACCAATTCAAGCAAAGGTAAATATGCAATGGTTTTGTTTCGGAGGAGTTTGATTCGCCCTATATTTCCATATAAAGAAAACAAGTTGACCAGTTTATCCTCGTCAATTCTCTGCATATGCACAATAAAAAGGAAAAAAATGAGCATCAGACAATCTGACAATGACAACAAGATTTACACTTGTGGATAAACATGTCAATGATCCAAAGTGGGGCTTCCATTAGAGTTCAAATTAGATGCAACTATGCAAGGAATGTGCACATGTCTTTCATTTCTGTTATTCCAGGAGGAAAACCCCTCCACGCACTGCAAAAAAAATCCCCAATTTCCAGAGAAACTACCATTACCATAAACAAAATCAAACGAACATTTCACACACCATAAACAAAATCAAAACAAAAAAATGTTTAATTATAACATTACCATACATTGATAGATCCCTACAAGCAACTACCAAAAAAAAACCCAAATTTTTCGGACCCAAACCCTAAAATTTATAATTCGAAATTGGAAGCTTCAAATCATGATTTGAGTTGGATTTCACACCCTAGATCACTAACCCCACTCAATAAGAAGTAAATTGATAGATATGATTTTGAAATTTCGGCAAAAACCTATTCAAATTCAAAATTTCAAAAGGCGCGTATACTCACCTTATGGTCGGAACCGCCTGTGCCAGCCACCACCCGCGCCGCCGCTGCCCCTCTCTCAGCCATCGCCGCCCCTCGGATTCTCCGGTTACCCATCGGCCTGCCGCCTGTGCACTTCGTCTCTCTCCGTCTGTTGTAGCACATGCCCTTCTCTTATGTTCGTCTCTCGCTCGGAAGGAAGGGGATGAAGTGGGTAGTATTTGTGAAATGCGTCCAGAAACATTATTAATATTACACTACTCACCCCCCACAAACTTTAAAACCATGATTTTTGGACAAAGTCAAACTTTTGGGTGCGAGACAAAACTTTTCGAAGGATGGAAATCAGGAAATTCCACCGGAGTTGTGACGGCTGAATAAGTTGTCCCAGGAGAATACTGATGGACGATTTTTAGTCGTATAAACCGTATCAAAATAAAACTCAAACCTACAAACTAGTATAGCAAGTAAGTAAGAGGTCGATCCCACATAGAATCGAGTATTTCTCCGCAATGTGTATTTACCAATTAGTAGGAAGGGGGGTTTTGGTGATTGAAACAAGAAAGAAAGCAAAATAAACTATAAAAGATTGATGCAAAACAATTTAGAGAAGATCGATCTACCTACAACTATCCACTTTATTTGGTTGAATTGATATTGTAACTTCCTCTTGCCGTTTTAGGTTTCCTATGAATGCCCTTGTCCCGACCTAATATAGTTACTAGTCCAATCAGTCCTAGAAACCCTTATCAATCGAACAGTCCCTAAAGAAGGATTTAACCCAATTGATAGCTTTAAGTTCAGAGATTAAACAAGGTATTTGCAGTCCCTAAAGAGGGATTTAACAACACATCCAACTTCCTACCCATCCAATTAGTTCAATCAGCCCTAAAGGGATAAGTTTGCTACTTGGGTTAAGGTTCGCAATCAGGAATCTACAAAACCCTAGCAATTGAATTGATCTAACTAGTTGGCCAGACAAGATAGAACAAAACAATAAACAATCAAGCACAAAGAAGTTGAAGCATCCAATATAGGAAATAAGGAACAAGATTCAGAAACTCACAATCAATCCAAATAAAGCTTCAAATTGTAGATAGAACGAAGAGAGTTTAGTCGCCCATGGCGAACATCGCTCTCTCTCTAATTGTCTGATGAAAAGTAGAATAGAATAGAAGTGATTCAAAAATAACTAAAAAGTGGCCTTATCAAAGATCCCAAAGTAGGCCATAGACAAAAACCAAAAAGCATCTAGGGTTTATTTAATCAAAACGATGCGTATCCGCGCTGGCGGCAGATGCGGCGGCCGCCGCAACATCAGAATTCCTTTTGCGTCGTCCCTGGCGGCGGCCGCTGCATTGGTCTTTCACGGAAAATCCGTCTGGAATCAGCTCTCGACGTCAACATGAAAATTGTAGCTCTCTGAAAGAGCTTTCCAACGCATGGTCGAAATAGTTGATCGGACAACCGAGGCCTCCAGAAAGTGCAAAACAAGTTCAGCATGTCTGGCGGCAACTTCTGCAGACTTGTTCTTCGTTTAGGTTCGCTTCTTCTTCTCAGGACCTCTTGAGATCTTCATGTAAGCTTCTTCAATCAACTAGACATTCTCATCCAATGCTTTATCAACCCATTTATCCTTCTCGGATCCACAGTTACCTGAAATAATCAATAAAAACGTGTAGATTCCGATTCCACCAACATAGAAAGCAAATATGCAAATTCTACTTAAATCATGCATGATATGCATCTTAACTAAGCTAAATGCAACCTATTATGCCTACCTAAATGCATGCTATCAAATACCATGAAGATAAGCTACCTACTGTCGCATTGTTCATTCTCAACCCAAATGTAGGCTATGGAGGGATGTTCCCATACGCCTGCGAGTTGTACAGTGATGATTCCACTGTTGATTCTTCTGCAGCAGGGCCATCATTCAAATCAAAATTCCTTTTGGTGTTGATAGCACCAATGACAATACCATTGGATGATTGAAGAGGGGGCACTGAAACTTCAAGTTTTTGGAAATTGACGGTTGAACGATGCCCCAATTCCGGAGAATCGTCGACTTTATTCAAGTCAAGCTCAAAACCACCACTCTCGCGATCAGGGTTATTATCTACTCATTGGCAGAATTTTGACCGCCCATATCTTGCAGATCCATTTCATGATTTCATCTGTCACATTGAGGTCAATATCCAATAATGGTCGATCTAGTTTGGATGGAATCGGCTCCTTAAGAGCGGCCCTATTAGAGATTGTTTGGTTCTCAAGCACTTTCCTTGGTTCAGCTGGACGAAATGCACTTGTGGCAGCTGATCCTTAACATCCAAGCTCAGATTTACTCCTCATAAGATCCTCTGGAGGAACAAAGGGTATTTTCCAGCAGAAGCCACAGTGATGGATGCATGAAGACCGGAAGATGCTGAGACAGCAGACTGTCAAGAGCCAGACAATGAAACGGGTGTGGGAAATACAGTTGATACCATGTTAGTTGACTCTCTGTTCTTCGTATCATCCATGTTAAATCCTTCATTCAAATAAAATTCAAGCTTTCTTTCAGTATCTGACTGTTGCAGATGACAGGGCATTGGCAGTACATGATCCACCTTCATCTTTTCTTTCTCCTTTGACAGTACTTTGCAAGACAAAACATGAAAATTCAGTAGTCAACATAACATGAACAAGTTGAATATTAAAAAGCAGACATGCACAGAGGATTACGGACCTTGGTGCGAGTGAAGGTTTCAGCAAGTAGAAATACGCTGACAAAGTATGATGCATCACATAATTGCTGGTATATTTTGATGAATTAGAAAGGTATATCACAACACCCATTAATGGCAGAATAATACAAACTCCAACTATGCCAAGTAGGAGAATTCCACCGGATGCACCATCCACATTAAGCAAGAAAACTGGGAGGGCAATCCCCATTTTGAAACCCTGTTGCAGAAAATTTTATACCATTGGTTAACATTTATACTAAGTATCTAGTGAAGGTGACCCTTTACTTGAGCTTATTGAGAATATTGACCATCGCTTGACTAGATTGGAGGGTCATATCTAGTGAAGGTGACCCTTTACTTGAGCTTATTGAGAATATTGACCGTCGCTTGACTAGATTGAAGGTGACCCTTTACTTGAGCTTATTGAGAATAGTGACAGTGCTTCCAAGATCTGAAAAGACAGTAGACATATTTGGGGAATCGATTAGAGTAGATCCACACTAATCTTATGAGCCCTTGGTTTTTTAAACTTTGGGGCCATCTTCGTCAGTGTTCTGGATTCCCGTCTCCGACTTCCCAATGATAGGCTAGTATCCCTTCCTTCACTCTGAGTTTATTTCATTGTTCTTTGTGTTTATACATTGAGGACAATGCAACATTTAAATGTGGCGGAGGTGGTTTATCTTAGTTTAGTTCATGTTTATATTTTTAGTTTCCTGTTTATTTATGTTTATGTTTTATTTATGTTTTATTTTTAGTTTGTTTTCATGCATCATGTTTTCGATTATTGTTGTTATTTAAAGTTAAAAAAGAAAATTTTCAAAAAAATAAAATAAAATTATGCATTGCATATATATGTGTTATTCAACCTCGCCATGCCATATCTAACCTGACCTATTGATGCGTACACCATGCTTGTGCATTCGTTCATATGCACCATACTCGTCATTGTCGTTAAATCCCACATAACCTCTAATCCTGCATGATCATTCTTGATTCCGCATAACTTGCTTAAGATGCTAGGCATATCTGCTTTCATGGAATAATAGACTACTATCTTGTCTCGCATGCATGAGTATAGGAATCGATCGTGTCGTTGGAAATGAATACGAATGTTGCTCCCTTGATATAGGTACATGTTAGCGTGGATTAGTGTGATTGATATGCTCCATGATGAATTCGTGTTTACTTGTCGCGATTATAACTTAATGGACTTCCATAAGGGTCCGGTTCCTATTCTCAGGTCGGAGTTTCGTCTCTAGTTGTCATCTTTAGGGTTGGTCTGTGTTTGTTCCGAAAGGAACATTGGGTTGTCCGCTCTTTTCCCTCCCCTATCTTCGCTAACTTGAACTCCTACGCGACACGTTGGACGAGCGACCGCATGAAAGAGGAAATGGGAAGTCAGATAGCGATAGAGCAACGCCGCGAAGGCGTGGGCCCATAACCCACAGGCCTCAAGATCAACGATTTCGGTAGGACAAGCACATTTTGATGATGACGATTATTGAGTACGATATGACTTGCAAGCGGGAGTGTCCTCCGTTCGAACTCTTAATCCTCTCTGAATTAATTGATGATGGTATTGCATTGATATGGCGATGGAATTTGTGTGTTGATGTGCTGACCTGGTAATGAATCTTGCATGATCATCCATTGTCTATGATGATATGATTCGATGTCTTATAAATTTCATGTACCATGATGTTTCCATGTTTTGCTACCCTATATTGCTAAGCATGATCTGAACTCTTTTGCCTATAAAAGTATTAACTGCGAATGTTGAGGAACCTAAATTGTTATATGATAAGGTTATGATGAAACTTGCTAGCTTGAATTGACTATGTTCATATATGATGTTTTGCAATAATTTTGAGCATAATAGCAAATTGAGACTTGTTGACGTACTGATGATAATTTGGGAATTTTCTTGCTTACATGACTTGTAAATATGTACTGGCATGATGTTAGATAGCGACCATGAGGAACTTGGTATGGAACAATACTACATGTTGATATGCAATATTGAAATCTAGTGGAAGTGACAAATGCTATCATGATATATTGATGATTTGCTAACCTGTTATGTTGTTGTAGAAGCATGCTAGGATGTGTTGCGACATGATATATGAGATAATGATGCGTTATTATAGGAAAGCATGATGATGTATTATATAGTTAAACATGATTATTGATACGTCAAATGATGAACATGACTCAATGGTGCCTGGTTACTAAATGATCGTCATTCGATATTGTGATGAGTTGAGGTGATGTCTTTTAGGGCATGCTGACATGTTGGTGAATTATATACTACTTGAACTTCCTTTTCTGAATCTTAATAGGCATGGCCTTGATGTGTTGATATGTTGACATGATAAATCTGCTATGACTGGTTCTACTTGTAGTGCGATGTTATGCGATTTTGAGAATTGATGTGTACTGACATACTAACCCTGTGACACCTAGCCCATTGATCTCTTGACATGTGTGCTTGCATGATAACTTATGAGAATTCGATCATGGACTTGTGATTCCTTCAGTATGATGTAGATATGCCTTATGGCTCGTAGTATGATGTTGAGATTTTGTTATTGCTTTTGGCATGTTCTGAATGGATGGTATGATTTATGTTATGGGTAAAAATGTTATGTGGTTGAGATTATCATGATTGATGTTGAGATTTGCAACATGATAGGTGGCTGATGATGTTATGAGTTGATGAGTTGGTTTACTTTTGTTCATGCTGAGTTGAGAATGATGATTGATTTGATTCGGAAACTAGGAAGAGAATATGAGATTAGTCTTTAGAGGTGGATGATTCCACCTCTCGTGATGTGAAATTGCTTGACTAACGTCGAATTTGAAGATTTTGAACGGATTTGAAAAATACTAACTTGGATTTTAAAAGAATAAATCCTATCAAGAATTTTACCGATTTCGAGGTCAATCTTTCCATTTGCAAAACTCTTTTGAATCATTCGGGACTGGATTTACATTATGACGTCTCACGAAGTGGATAATAATATTTGAGTTATGATATGGCCAAAGAGTCGGAGTAAGGATGTGATAGGGGCCCATATTACATTCTTACTACGGTCTATTGGGGATATTATGATCACAGCAACGGTACTGTGAGGATCTCATAGGGGCACTTATGAGGTGTTCACGGGATCAATGACATGATCCTTGGACTCACCAATTTTAAACTTCATCCCCTGTTTTAAGATTATTTTAGTCTCGGGGACGAGACTTGTTTTTAGAGGTGGATGATGTAAAGGCTCGGAATTCAAAATCCTAAATTTTTGGAAAAAGGAAATTAAAAATGAACATAAACTGAATTTAGTAGGGGTGGGCACAAATCCCGCAAATCCCGATCCCGTCCCGGTCCCGTCCCGATCCCGTCCCGATCCCGGTGGGATTTAGGACAAAATAGCGAATCCCGTCCCGATCCCGTCCCGCAAAAATTATGCGGGACGAAACGCGGGACGATCCCGGTGGGATCCCGCAAATGCCGTCCCGTCCCGCATATAATAATAATAATATTAATAATAATAATAATAATATTATAATAATATTATTATTATAATATTATAGAATAATAATAATATATTATTAGTATTATTATTTTGAGCAAATATTATTTATAACTATAATAATAATTTTCAATTTATAATAATAATAATATTATTATTATTATATAATATTATAATATAATTTAATAATAATATTAATTTATAATAAAATTATTATTATTATTATTATTATATCATATTATATTTTTTCTTGTAAAGTATAATTATTTTATAATAATAAAAATAAAAATAAGTAATTTTATTTTATTTTTAATTATAACGTGGGATTATTATTATTTTATTATTATTATTATTATTATTATTATTATAATAAAAACAGATTACAAGAAATTAGTGGGCAACCGAGATACTATCTGGGCACCCACTCCTTTAGCGATAACAAAGCCAAGTCTAGTAAAAATATAACCTGCAGCACGAGCCCCAGCATCCTGAGATACCGAGAATTTCTGAATCCGCTTCAGCAATGCAACCGCATCTGTATCCAACTCCCCCAATGAAGTGAATGAGAAGGGTATAAAACCATAACCAGCCGCCGTACACAAATCTCGATACATGACACACTTACATCGAGCAGCATCAACAACAGCACGACCAGGCATAAAGTCAGAAATTCCAGACTGAGTCAATGGAGAGGATCCCATCAGATCGACACACACATCCCGCCCCTTTAGAGTTACAAGAGGCAAATAGCTAATTAAATACGGTATTCTTCCTAACTATCAATCGATAATTAGACAATATTGGTAAATCTCGTCTCAATTCCTTTCCGTCCTGATCTAGTAAGATAATGTAGCCAAATATGTTGAACATTATAATTAATTATACAATCATTGTATGAATTAATAATAGTCTTATAATATTAATATTAATATTATTATTATTATTGAATAATATAGTTGAGAATAATACCGTATTCAACATATTATACTAAATAATGAATTATGAAAGCATTATTTCACTTTGCGAATTTATATAATATTTTATTATTTTTATATGCGGGACAAGGCCCGTCCCGTCCCGATCCCGTCCCGTCCAGACCCCATCCCGTCCCGATCCCGTCCCGAAAAAAAAATGTCAATCCCGTCCCGATCCCGTCCCGAAAAAATTTCACGGGACGAGTCCCGTCCCGGCCCAATCCCGTCCCGTCCCGTCCCGTGCCCACCCCTAGAATTTAGAACTCATTTAGCGGATTCTGGCCGAAATATAAAACTTGACGAATAAAGGTAAAATTCAAAATAATTATCGGATAGTGATATCCTTGTCGATTTTAAAAATCTAATTGATCGAGGGAGCGAGAGTCGGGGAAACTAACATTCGGAAACTAATTTCGGGATTCAAAATTCGCATATTCGGAATTTAATTCCGGGTATTTGGTTACCCAATTTCACACTCAATCCCTCAACCATACCCCCACCCCTCACCCCGTCATTCAATCTCTCATCACCATCACTCCCTCTCTCTCTTCATCACCATAACCCCGTCACTCCCTCCTTCTCATCACCAGCATCACCCTACTCACCTACACCCCTCCCACGCATCACCACCACCACCGTTGTCTCCTCCTTTCTCCTTTGTTGTGTCGAGAGCAAGGCACCAACGCCACCTTCTCATTCTTCCTCCTCCTCGATCCCAGTGGTTGTAGCACCGTCCCGCCACCTCTATCAATGTACATCGCCACACCGGAGCCTCCCAGGAGCCGCCAACACCACCGATGAGCAACTGAATCGTCGTTTCCCCTGTTTAGTGTGAGCCACATTCCGGTAAGCCGTTCTCCTCCGTTGTCGATCGAAATCGTCCTCGAGCTTCACCATCACACTCACCTATGTCCGACGTGGGTCCGAAGAGCCATCGCGAGCCTCCGACGACGGCCAGAACTCCGATCGAGAGCTCCGAAGTCGCGAACATCTCGGTGAGCGTTCGAAACTCCATCATTTTCCTTGATTCGTTTTGGTTCTTTCTTGTCCTCGGGTGGTCGAGAGAGAGAGTCGGGGATGGGTCGGAGAGGAGTGGGCGAGCTCTAAAGCTCCGGTGAGCTCGAGAGCGAGTCCGAGAGGGCGAGGAGAGCCTTAGAGCGCAGCAAGGGAGCTGGTCGGGAGTGCGAGCGACCTAGGGAGACCAGGACGAGGACGCGAGGCGAGGCGGAGCTAAGGGCGCAGGCGAGCTAGGACGAGCGAGAGCTGAGGAGCCGGGCTCGAGCTCCGTCGTTCAGTGCGGCGACATCCAGCATACGAGGAAGGAGATGGCGCCATTTTTGAAATCCAGAGGAAGAAGAAGCCAATGTGGTCTTGTGGAGCCCACCTACGCATTAGTTTATTTATTTGTTTGTTTAGAACCGGTTTGAGATTTAGCGGGTCGATTTGGTTTGGTTCGATTCGGTTGGATTTAAATGGGTTTGGTTCGGTTCAGGTTTATTCGTTTAGTTAATTAATTAATTAATGGTATTTAAAACAAAGTATAATATTATTGGGGGTTTAAAATATAATATTATTTGGACTTGGAAATTTAAAAAGAATTTGGAAAAGAATTTCAAGGTTGGGAAGTAATTTAATTAATAAATTGAGAAAGGAATTTTAGCAAGTATTTTCAAGGGTCGGAATTCTTAACTGTTTAATTTGGATTTTGAAATTGATTTGGGACTAACTTGGGAACCCGGCTTATTCGATGACTAACTAGCATGATAAAATGATCGTTTGACTGACGGGATGATATGTGTGACTAATAGCATGACTTGTGGTGAATTATATAAGAGATTAAAGGTTAGTTAATTATGATGATGATGATATATATTCGTATGCAAAGTATTGAGTATAAAATGATAGTATGCGAATTTGGCTAAGTATGATATGGATGCTATCTTAAGCTGATGAGATGGCGGATTATATATGTTGAAAACGATATGAGGTGGTGAAACGAGATGAGAAATTGAATTAAGAAATTAATGTTGTTGATGATGGGATGGTTAGGTTATATATGTTTTATGTGAATCTTATGTGTGTTATTTGATATGCTTTGTGTAAGTAGACTTAGACTTATTATGTTGCTTATCTTCTAGGTGAGCTCTAATCAGCCTGGATTTGCTTGATTGCTATATTGTTTGGATTCTGCGCTTCTCCAGGTAAGTTCTTTGAACTTACTCATGATGGGCGCTCTATGCACTGGGTGTTATATAGTAGGCTAGTGTCCATGCACCATACGACTTAGAATCATGCTTAGGAGCTAAAATGAAAATCATATGATTGCTATATGTCCTTGCAAGAGAACGGCCGTTATCTGTGATAGTCCTAGAGTCCTTGCTAGGGTCATAGGGTAGCCCAGCCTCATCGGGTACCCTGAGTCAATCGAGTCTATATGAGCATGATATGATAGCCCAGCACCATCGGGCAAGCGATGAGATGATATGATATGATGATGTCGTGGTTTGTGCACCACCACGAGGAAATTGATATGCTATAGCACCGAACTGGCCAGTCTCCGCCCTATTGAAAGGGGGTGGAGGTACGAGAGGGACATGCCACTTGGCATTCTATGTGGATCCATTTATCGCTTTCTGCATTATATTAAACTGTCAGTATATATATGTGATTTAATTTACGCATGACATTACGCATTTCATCTTAAGAATAGGATGCTTATTATATGCCTCTCAGAGTGTGTTTACATACGCGCATGAGTGACCTGATGATTGACCCAGATCCCCCTCATTTTTTTTAGATTCAGGTAATCGCTAGCCGTTATCGTTGCTTATGTGGATGCTTGGCGGGTTCAGACTTTTGGCGTTAGATCGAGAGGTTGAGAGACCACCACACTTCCTCTCTTTTATACTCCCTTTCGGATTGTATTTGAACTCAACCTTATTTTTGCTTTCACTCGATTTCACGATTAGACTAAGGCAGGTATTTGATCCCTAATGGATCCGCGATCTTTAAGGGTTCGAAATCCCTTCTTTTAGTACAAATATTTTGTTTTAAAACTCAACCCGTACCTGGATTGCAAGATCCGAACAAGTGGTTTTATCCCTTGAAACGTAACTCGGAAATCATAATTCTGGGCCGTTACAAAAATACACCAAGCCTGAGATGCAAAGTGATGAAGGAGAGTGGGCTACCGTTGCAAAGAAGGGTAAGATTCTGAAACTCCCTAATCCCATTCAAGCTTTTGGCAAAAAGCCTTGCCTTTCTGGTAGGGGTGGTATGAGCATAGCCTTTGAAACTCTTTCATCTTCATCCAATTCCTCAAATGGCTCCAAATCACCACCTGTGATCCCCACTGCCCTTGCTCATTCTGGTGGTGTTTCTAGCACTGTTGGCTGGGCAGTGCCTGCTGAGGGTAATCCTGATCCAGCTTCTTCTGGTGGAAACTCTGTCACTACAGATTGGGCTTGGCCTTCAACCCCTCTCTCCCTGGTAGCTCTTGCTGGTAACCCTGCTATTGCAGCTGTTTCAGTGAGAGCTCGGGAGTGCTTGTGCTGACTGGCCCCTCTTCTGTTATGACTCTCCCCATGGATATCCACACTAGCATTGAACCCTCTGCACCCATGGGCAAGGCAACCTCTAATGATGAAGTTATGGCAGCTACACATCCTCTCCCTGACCCCAACTTCTACAATGAGATTGGAGCTGAAATAGAATCTGAAATCCTTCCTTGTCTCCTCTATGAGCTTGAGGAAGATGACATGCTTGGTGATGACTATGTTGTGGATGGCTTCCTGCTTGATGCTCCTATGGAGGACCATAAGGAGGAGCTGTTGTCTGAGCCATCCTTTCACTCACTCCACTCTAACTCAACCTTCATGAAGATGCTTACAAGCTCTGATGCTCCACCTAAGGATTCTTCTACTTCGAGCTCTCTCAAAAGGAAAGATGTGGGGAGGGAGAGGATGACACAGCTAGCTCCATGCTGAAGAGGGGCAAAAACTCCAACTAGATCATATGTATCACAAGATTTTGCCAAGCAATGGGATACCTAGGCCTTGTCCATGGGTCGGCTGTGATGAATGCACTATATCTACATCACCTTTTGCTTATTTTCAAATGGCTTTTGCACAACTATCATCCCCTATTTTTTGGCAAAATCTTGACTATGTTTATCCTAATTACTTTTGGATATGTAATTTAGTCTGTTGTATGAACTTTAACTTGCTTGTACTTAGGCCTGATGCACTCTACTGTCGATTTAAATATGCAGTCTTCTTTGTAAACTCCTATGATGCAGTTTATTATTCAATGATATGTCAACCTATGTGCTATGTAATCTTGAGTGTTTATGATGATCACTGTTGTTCATATAAACTCTTCTTGATCAAATCTCTCAAGCTATTTATTTATAACCATGCACCTTATGCTAGCATAATCTCTCAAGCTATTTATGATGATCACTGTTGTTCATATAAGATCTCCTTGATTAAATCTCTCAAGCTATTTATTTATAACCATACACCTTATGCTAGCATAATCACTAACCTTGCTCGAGAGATTTACTCTCTTGAGCACCAAAAACTGGAAATCTCATTGCAAGACAGAAATAAAGCAACAGGAACCAAACAAGGAACTTTTGGTAGCTCTTGGAATTTCCTCACTCTCAAGAGCTTCTTGTGCTCCTCTACTGCTTGGATCAAAATAATTGCATCTCCAAAGGACCCAACAGCTTCTCAAGACATTAACAAGGATAAAGCTTCAAAGATTTACTTGTTCTCAAGGAAGGAAGATTTGTCTTCTATCATGATTTTAAACCATGTTGATTGTACCTACAAGATTATTACAAATTGTAAATTAACAATAAGGTGTAAATCTTCAACGATGTATCTTAACATTTGGACTGTACAACTGGATTCTTTAGGCTTACTTGTACTCACAGTAGATTATAAACTCACTAGCAAATCAGTCTATAGCTATCATTTGGAGAAATTACGCAGCAGGGTTATAAAGTGTAAGAAGAAAGAATCTTTGATAAATCAAAGCATCATACTACAGCTTATTCAATACACTCTAGTTAACTACACCGATTTGTGTGTAAGGATACGTCCTGAGATAAAATCCAAATTCAGTCGACACAACTGGATGGCCATTGCTTCAAGCTGTAATGCCACTAACTCAGAGATTATCCGTCTCCATAAAAAGGTTAAAAATGAAATTTAGTTTTTGGAACATCAGAGGTCTAGGTAAGAGGAATATCTGGACTCATATTGAAGCCACCACGAAATCAGAACATATCAAGGTCCTTGTACTAGCGAAAACAATGCTACAAACTCCGCCTGAGGAAAAATACTGGCGAAAGCCGGGATTTGACAAAATGCTCTTCAACCCGTCTAAGGGTTTATCGGGAGGGCTCTGTCTACTAAGGAAGGATTCCCAACTTCAAAACGAAACTTTTACCGTAATTAACTCAACAGACAGGATCATTCATGCATCCTATACATGTAGTTCTCCACCAATTACTATTGAAATCCTTTTTGTCTATGCCACTCCCTATGAAAAAGAAAAACCTGAATTTTAGGAAACGCTATCTGAATATATAAACCAAATCTCAGGGCCGCTTATTGTGCTGGGAGACATGAATGAAATATTAGAACCAAGTGATAAACTAGGGGGTGCACGCCCTTCTTCAGCGAGATGTAACAGAATCCGGAACATGATAGTAAGTCACAATCTAGTTGATTCCCCAACCACGGGTAATAGATTCACTTGGAGAAAAAAGGAACATGGGGAGAACAATATCTACGAAAAACTAGACCGCGCTCTTGTCAGCCACTCTTTACTGCAGCAATACCTAAACCTCTACAGAAAAAACTATGCCTTTGTAAAATCCGACCATGCACAAATCATCATTGACCTTATGGATAACCAAAGACCTAATGGGTCTCAACTCTTCAAATTAACAGAAAAACTACAAGAGGTAAAAAGAAAGAGCAAAATATGGAGCAAAGTAACATTCGGAAACATTTTCCGCCAAATTAACCAACTAGAAACGGACCTAACACATTTACAACAACAACTCTGTATAGCTTATGATTACAATCTAGATTGTAAGATCAAACAATTAACAACTAAACATACTTCACTACTTGCCTTCTAGCAAAAATATTAGGGCCAAAGGGCAAAACGAAAACACATTAAATCCATAGATGCAAATACTAGATATTTCCATAAAATTGCAACGGGACGTAGAAACAAGTACATAATTAAACAACTTCAAACTGATGCATGAATAACAATAAATAATGAGAACGAATTAAGGGAACTAATAAAAAATGACTTTACCTTAAGATATGCCCGCTCGCACAGACCACAAACAACAAGTAATCTTCTTACCCAATTACAAACTGAGATCTCAAATGATGATAATGAATGTCTGATAAGACCCGTAAGTAACTCAGAAATAAAAAGTGCAGTTTTAAGTCTAGCAAATGAAAAATCTCCGGGACCTGATGGTTTCCCGGCAGGTTTCTTCAAAAAATACTGACATATCGTGGAACCTACCATAGTCAAAGCCGTGAAAAGTTTCTTCCTCAGTGAAAGAATTCTGAAGCAAATAAATCACACATTCATAGCCTTACTACCAAAAACAGACAGCCCTACGAAGACAACCCACTATAGGCCTATAAGCCTTTGCTCAACAACATAAAAAATAATTTCCAAAGTTCTGTCGGCTAGACTCAAAAAAGTTATCCCAAAGATTATCCACCCACTACAAAGTGCTTTTACATCAGGAAGATCAATCCAGGATAACATACTAATTGCAAATGAGAGTTTCCACTCCTTCTCCAAGAAAAAAGGTAGCTCGGGATGGATGGCAATCAAACTAGACATGGAAAAAGCTTTCGATATGGTTGATTGGGATTTCCTACTAGCAACAATGTATAAACTAGGATTCTCACCAAAATTCACAGACTGGATTAAGGAATGCATTACCACGGTCTCCTACTCGGTACTAGTCAACAATGAGCCAACTGAACTTTTTCACCCAACTAGAGGCCTTCGTCAAGGGGATCCTCTATCTCCATATCTATTCCTAATCATATACGAAGTCTTAGCCCGGGGACTGGACTTGGAATCGACCAAACCACAGAGCCACCTTGGGATCCAGTTAACACGTAATGGAACCAGAATTCCCTTTTTGGCCTTTGCGGGTGACATAGTCATCTTTGCATCGGCTTCGAAGACAGGATGCGACCAGGTTAACAACATTCTAGCAGAATACTCTTCCATCTCAGGGCAAAAAGTGAATAGACATAAATCTCATTTCCAAACATCAGATAACGTAACGGCAACCCAAAAAGACCTTATTCGCAATGAATTACATATAAGTCATATGCCCAACCTTGGAAACTACCTGGGTTGTCCAATCATCTCAGGCAGAACAAGAAAAGAGGATTTCCAAGGACTACTACTTAACACGAAATCGCAACTGCAAAAATGGAAGGCGAACTGCATCTCTCAAATAGGAAGGTGCACCCTAATTAAATCAACGCTTTCAGCAAAACCACTGCACATAATGCAATGTTATATGCTACCCAAATCCATACATGCAGAATTAGATAAAATTAATCGAAATTTTCTCTGGAACAAGGGACCCAATCATAAGCCCTTAATAAGCTGGTTTGAAGTTTGTAAATCTAAGGAAAATGGAGGTCTGGGTCTTCGTAGCTCAGAAGACATGAACAAGGCCCTGCAATTAAAGCTTCTATGGAAACTACTTGAAGAACCTACTAACCCATGGGTTCAGATAATCAAGGAAAAATACCTTAAACAAGAAGAAATCCTAAGTTATCGCAAAAAAGGAAACTGCTCGTGGCAGTGGACACAACTGATAAAGCTGCTTCCTCTTTTTAAGGAAGGTCTCTGTTGGTCCATTGGTGACGGATCGACAATTAACTTTTGGACGGATATCTGGTTGGGTAAAACTCCGCTTAACTCATTTATATCCAATGACTCACCAATTGATAAAACAACCAAAGTAAACCACTATATACAAAGTAACAAAATATGGGATCAAGGAAAATTAAACACACTCCAAAATATACTACCACGAGAAGTTATAGATGCAATATCAACTGCACCAATACCGCAAAACATACACATTGACAGACTGTATTGGAAATGGAGTAAGAACGGATGGTTCTCAACCAAGTCTGCCATCGATATGATTCACAATCTAAAAGCACACAAATCTATGGATTTCCGATGGGTATGGGAACTTGACATGCCACCAGAAATAAAGTTCTTCATATGGAAGATCTTCAGAAATGGGGTGCCCACCTCGGTTAGGCTGGCATCCCGTAAACTAAGAATACCAACAAACTGCCCGAACTGTGACTCCTGTTATGAAGACCTTTATCACCTTCTCTGTGGATGTAATATAACAAAGGATACGTTACTATCAAAAGACCCGAATATATTCATGAAGATCCATGATTGCTTTGAAGAGGATAAAGCGATAAATGACACAATAAGAGATATAAAGGACAAAATTGGAACCAAAAACTTCACTAATCTGGCTTTTGATTGGTGGGGAATTTGGTACTACAGAAACAAAGCATTATTCGATCACATCGCGACTGATGTGAGACAAATAGCGTCCTTCATTACTGAACAAAAACTCATATGGAATACAGCCAAAATTGAAAAGGACACATCTATTCCAAGCATACACAAGCAAAAGGAAATACCAAAACCCCACTGCAAAAGAAGGAGAACCAAATGGGAAGGCCTATCTATGGGGGATCTGGCCCCTCTCCTTTCCCCTCAGTATGTGGCTGCGAAAGCCTTGGACTCTGGAAAGGTCTTCTAGATGCAAAAGACCTGAATATAACTAAATTGATCTAATTAGATTAATTCAGCATGCTAGGACAATCATCTCATATATTAAACATACATGATACAACGAGAGTTGACCACACTACCATGGCCTAATTCATGGGAAGACAATAATCCTGGAAGTTCCATACATATGACACATACATCGCCTCATAAGAGCAACCGTGCAAGATATCAGGCAAGTCATGCTGAAATACATCAATATACTATGTCATGCAACCACAAGAATGACTACTACTATAACCGACAGAATTCTCCAAGGCCATTCACCGACTCATCACCCCATTTCCCCGTGAGGCACTAGTATGACTCGCTGGGTTAGGACATTTACGTTGTTTCAGAGAGGTGAGGGTAGAACTCGTGTTTAGACTCTTGTGTCAAGAAGACATGGTTGGACATTACAAAGATCGAAAGGGATGACTCCATAAGACAACTCACTTCTATCTCGAAACGGTTTAAATCCTGACTCCCACTAACATACTTAGGCAACCCTCACATCCGACACGATTTCCGAAGGTATTTAGTTGACTGACCCAAATTTCCCGTAAAACACCCCAACCACAGGTACGAGTCTCGATAGAAGCATCGATTGTGGGATACGAAACAAGACTCGAAATAGGGAGAGCGGATGCTTCTCGAGCCTTGCTAACATGCCTAGATGTTTTGGTGGGGGCAGAAGATGGAGTTTAGAACCATCAGGGTGTTTGAATTATTGCAAGGCTATTCCGACAAGACGGGAACTCCGATTACATAAGAACAAGGTTTTCTCCCACTATCTCGTTTGCACAGTTATTCAACACATGATTCAAGTCAAGGCATACTGATTAGTTCGCTATCCTAAGCACAATAGAACACTCATCACGGAAGCAATCAACAAGATTAATATGATCCTCTTCGAGGAGGATCTCCCTCGGGGCCCAATTGCATATATGTATATATATAAACATAAGCATAGAGACGATCTATGCCGTCCTTCGAGGGACGACTGACCAGAGGGGCAAAACCTCACGGCCTCCTAACTCAACACTCCAACCTCCGTGGTGTTCCTTGGAGTCTTCTAGGCCCATCTGTAAATAAAAGCTAGTATTTTGCCTAACGTTCCCCGAATTCTACATCCATAAGGGATGTCTACCGCTTGGGTCTCTACCCACGAGATTATTTCCCCTTTATTCATTTTAGTTTTTAAGTCCAATTAAATTCATTTTGCCCTTTATAAAATATTTTCCAAAACCATTTGAAAACATTGGGCGATTTTCAAAACCTCTCCAACCTATTGTACTCGGATTGCGAAACCTCAGCTCTGATACCACCTTTGTAACGGCCCAGGATTATGATTCCCAAATTACGTTTCGAGTGATGAAACCCCTCATTGGGATCTTGCGCCCCGAGTACAGGTTGAAGGTTTGAAATCGAAGATGTTTAGTTTAAAGTGGGATTTCACACCCCAAATCTGAAAGGTCCGTTGGAGACCCCATGGTAAACCCTTGTACCTGTCTTAAGTCTACAACGCGGAAAATCCTTTATCATGCAAATGGCATAAGTTCTGAAAACGATACAATGGGCGCCACGGCAGAGCCGGGTCAAAACAGAATATAAATAGGGAGAAAACCCAAAAACATGAATCTGGTGAAGTCAGGTTCCAAACACTAACTCTCCGCCATATGAATGGACCCCGTCATAACAGCAAAAAATCAAGCAGTGTATCGAGTACCTGAAACTATACCACCAAGTCAGGCCAAGAGTCCGCTCGCGGGTCCTCTGACTGCGCTGAGGACATATAATACGTCTATACCTAGAATAAAAGATGTCTTCATGCAGTACTGGAATATTAACCACACTATCATGTTCCTAATTCATATGTGCAGAATATTAAGTAAGGCCTTAACAAACAATACCAAGTGGTATATCCCTCTTCTACCACCACCACCCTTCCTGACAGGGTAGAGACTGGCCAGTTCGATTCTACAGCATATCAATTCTCATCATCATATCATATCTCATCATCATATCATATCTCATGCCCATCTCGTATCTCGTGATATATATAAATGACTCGAGGATGACAACACCCGATGAAGTTGGGATGCCTTATGACCCTAGCAAGGACTCTAGGACCCACAGATAACGGTCGTTCTGTATTCAAACGCATACGGAATAAGAATGCTCATTCGTTAGTGCAATTCCTAAGCATGATACTACATGACATGCTCTTATGCATATGAAACACCTACATACTATATGACACATCAGGCAGGAGGTAATGGTTACTTAGTAAGCCCCGGAGGTACTTACCTGGCTAGCAGATTGGCAACAAAAGACTCCAGCACACAGTAGTCACAATCACATAGTATCACCTAGTACATGATTGAATATACATAAGTCTACATCCAGCTATTAAGCACTCAAGCACACCTCAATCAATAGAACAAGTAACACATTATGGAAGTCATTTCATCGCATCATCCGCTCCTCAAGACCATATCGTTCTCCATAAATCATTCAACCAATTATGCATGTTCATATACATCATTTTCGCATATACCTCAACGGTTCATCAAAATCATAAGACATAATTTGTGTGATATAAAATCCTACTAGATCGTCATAATTATCCAACATTTAATCTCATATGATAATTCACCACAAGTCATGCTATTAGTCATGCATATCATACTGTTAGTCAAAAGATCATATTATCATGCTAGTTAGTCATCGAATAAGTCTTATTCCCAAGTTAGTTTCAAAACCGTTTCCAATCCCAGTTAAATAGTTAAGTATTCCGACCCTTGAAAATACTCGCAAAATTCCTTTTTCACTTTATTTATTAAATCACTTTTCAACCGTGAAATTCTTTTCCAAATTCTTTTTAAATCTCCAAGTCCAAATAATGTTATATTTTAAACCCCCAATAATATTATATTTTATTTAAAATACCATTAATTAATTATTTATTTACGGATAAACCCGAACCGAACCCATTTAAATCCAACCGAAATGAACTGGACCGAAACAAACCGAACCGAACCGAACCCGCTAATTAATCCCAATCCGGTTAAATAAACCCACCCAAATAAATTAAAAGGATGGAAGGCCCCACGTAGCCACGCTGGCCTCCTTCCTCCTCCGGATTCAAGCGACGATGTCCCGCGCCAGCGCCCTGCTCGAGCCTTCGATGCCGCCGGCGCCGCCTTGCCCATGCCCAGACTCACCCGGACTCGGACTCGGACTCCCACCTCCCACGCTCCTGCTCGCTGTTCGCTCGCCTCTACTCAGCCTCGCCTCGCTTGCTCCATGCTCAGCCTCGCCGGAGTTCTTGCCGGAGCTCCGCCTGACTTCACACGCACCACCCGACACCCCGCACTCAGCTCACACACACTCGACACTAGCCCTTAGCCCAAACCCAGCAAGAATTTAATTCAAAACAGAGGGAGGAGAAGCGATGACTCACCGAGGAAGTTCGCGGCCTCGGAGCTCTCGATCGAAGTTCTGAGCGTCGTCGGAGGCTCGCGATGGATCGTCGGACCTGTGTGGGACATGGATGAGCATGATGGTGAAGTCCGAGAGTGGCTTCGATCGAAGACGGAATAGAATCGCTTACCGGAACATGGCTCGCGATCGAACAGGGGAGAAAGAGATTCGGTGGTGGTGTTGTGAGCTCTCAACGGATCGCTAGCTTCGTCGCACTTCGGCTTCTCTATGAGGAGGTGCTGTTGCTGGCGCCGATGGTGATCGGTGGAGGGCGATTAAGGTGATGAGTGAAGAAATGATGGAGATGGTGAGCAAGAGATGGTGATGGCGATGATGCTTGTGCGTGAGGGTGGCGATGAATGAAAATGGAGCGGGGATGGTGAACCGATGGGAGCGGGAGAGTGAGGGAGGGAATCGGTGAAGGTGATGGGGAAGAACGACGATGACGGCAGTGATGGTGAGCAAGTGAAAGTGACGGGGTGAAGTAGGCAGGGGATGGGTTCGGGTTGCAGGGTAAGGTAGTAGGGAGTGGGTGAGGGTAGAGTGTGAAATTGGTTAAAATAATACCCGGAAATAAATCCCAAATACGTGAATTTCGAATCCCGAAATTAGTTCTTACATGTTAGTTTTCCCGACTCTCGCTCGCTCGATCAATTAGAATTTTAAAATCGACAAGGATATGGCCATTCGATAATTAATTTTAATTTTCAAGGAAAAATGATGGAAATTATTCGTCAAATTTTATATTCCGTTCAGAATCCGCTAAATGAGTTTTAAAACCGATTAATTTTTTTTTTTAATTCTCTTTTTCCGAAAAATTAGGATTTGAAAATCCAAGCCTTTACAGCCTCCGCTCATCTCCTCCTCGCCTCACTGCTAGTCTCGCGAAGATCAAGCCCCTTCGCCGCCGATTAGCAGTAGCACAAGAGCAAAAATCGTCCCTTCTCCTTGTGTCCACTATTACAAACGGTGAAGAAGTAGAAGAAATTGATTGTGGGTTGAAGTTTACTTTTCAATTTAAAAAAAACAAATGGAACATGTGGGTCTTTTTCATCCCTCTCTTCCATTTAGATCAAGGGTCCATATTTGTATGCAAGGTACACCAGTTAAGTGGGCAATTAAAAACGCACCTTGAAATAATTGTTGTGGAGGGAAACTAGTCAAGTAAATAAATATAAATACCTGAGTTTATTAATCCTAATTAAGAAAAGTTAGAAACAATTAGGTTTATGTTCGAGAGTTGATTTACCTAAATGGTTGGAATTAGTGAAAGTTGATTCGTTGATGCAAAGCATGTTCATTTATGTTATTCATGATTTATACATGTGTTGATTGTTGTGGTGATCTTTAACCTTGGAAGTTTGCACCTTTATTACTTTATTTCTTTATTTACATTTTGCATAGATTTTACTCGACATCAAACCACCATTCCTTCCTCCATCCCTCGACATTGACCAAGTCTTAGCCGACGTCGACAACAATCTCGTCACCTTTCTCTTTATTCCCGAACCCCAAAACCAACTAAACCTAGAATCACTGACTTCTCTCATGAGGACGAACTTGACTCCACTGTCCTATAGCGAGGTCTTGACTATAAATTTATTTGGTCGAGAAACCCTCTCGTCAGCCGCCACATAGAAGTCGTCGTTTTGTGTTCACCTCTGCCTCGCCTCCGCTCATCTCCTCCTCGCCTCACCGCTAGTCTCGGGAAGATCAAGCCCCTTCTCCGCCGATTAGCAGTAGCACAGGAGCAAAAATCGTCCCTTCTCCTTGTGTCCACTATTACAAACGGTGAAGAAGTAGAAGAAATTGATTGTGGGTTGAAGTTTACTTTTCAATTTTAAAAAAAATAACAGATGGAACATGTGGTTCTTTTTCATCCCTCTCTTCCATTTAGATCAAGGGTCCATATTTGTATACAAGGTACACCAGTTAAGTGGGCAATTAAAAACGCACCTTGAAATAATTGTTGTGGAGGGAAACTAGTCAAGTAAATAAATATAAATATAAACGAAATAAACTAACTCCCTGTCCAAGCAAATAAAATATAAGAATCCCTCCCGCTGTAGTGGTAGGGTTTCAAGATCGTATCCACGATGAAGCGTGTCAACGCTCTCCTTTCAAGTTCCAAATTCTCCCTTGAAATCGACTAGAAGCTAACTTGACGTCGACCAGAGTAGTCGATGTCAACCTAAGTTGTCGAGTTCCTGTAAACTTGCACAACAAAAGACAAAAACCAACTCGACGTCGAGCATAAATCTACTCGATGTCGACTAGGGGTACGGTACTCGATGTCGACTAGAAGTAGTCGATGTCGAGCTCGTCAATGCAGTAGAAAGTGTAACTTTGCAATAATAATTAAAGACAGAAATAAACACAGTCCAATCGAATTCAATAAACTAGAAGCTTCCATGGTCAGGGTTTCAACGCCACAACGATAACCATGTAAAAATTATGCCAAAGATATAAAGATCATGCATTTTCATCAAATAAAGTTTGTCATTAAGAATTAAGAATATAGAGGCTTTCGCATAAACACTAATTGTTACTACCTTTTTCACATAATTAATCCAAATTCGCATTAAGATCACTTTCGCTTCAATAATACAAATAAGAATCACCCACTACTCTCGTAGAAGAATCATGCAAATTCGGGATAGAAGATGAAATCGCAATAAAAGTTATACATTTGTTGCATTACCTTACATGGCTACTGCTGGGCTCACCCCGACCCTAGCAGTAGGGTGACTACTCGCTCCTCATTATTGTAACAAACATCAATATTATAAAAGAAACTACTTGCATTAAATCAAAATAGAGAAAGTGCAAAACGAAAAAAGAACTCTCGCCTCCAAACCCTACTTGACCAACTCTCTTTCTCTCTTCCTACCTTCGAATGTATGAAATTGTGTGTAAATTGGAATTGAATAGGAATGCCTAAAAACCAGCCCCTAGGGCTTTATTTATAGTGCTCCATCTAGCTAATCTAGGAAAGGAACAACTATATCTTCTATCTAAATCTATCTATCTATTTCCTAAGATAAAACTTTGATAAATAAATAAAATAAAACAATTAGAAATCCCCTTAGCTAGGTAAATTAGGGAATCACTAATGTGGATAAAATCTTCCTTCATGATATATAAAACATCTCGTGCCTTGGTGTGTAAGCAATCTCTCTTCTCGGACTCGGACTCGATCTCGACTCGGATTTTCTCCAGGGATGTACTCGGCATCGACCAAAGTGGTCGACGTCGACTAGGTCTTTTATCTCAGCTCAGCTTGTGCTCGATCTCGACTTCAGGAGCTGATGTCGACCAGGTGGTTACTCGACATCGACTTAGTGTAGTCAATGTTGACTTCATGTATCGACTAGTGTGTCCTCCTTGCTTTTTCTCGACGTGCTAGCTTCTATTCCCACTCGATCTCGAGTTGATTTAGTGGACATCGAGCACTTTGACAATTTTCTTCTCTTCTCAGAAAGTCAGAATTACACGTAAAATGTGTCGATTCTTGCAAAATTAAACAAGAACTAGTGTAGATCTCCATAATAGGCAAATAAGCATAAACTACACAATTCCTGTATTATTCTAACTCAGAGATGTAAAATGTAGACAGAAATTGATATGAATGTAAGCGAAAAACATCGTTAATTGAGTGAACATCAATAATTAATTAAGTGGCCATGTCAAATCAAACGCATTCAAATGTCTATTGAAATAATAATGAACCATTTGATAACCCTGAAAAATAATTATGAAATTAATTGAGCAACGCATGGATGAACATGCATTAGGTTAATGCCCTTAGTAATGTAATTAATTAAGGTGTGATTATTAGAATGTCCATATTTATGAGCTTTATAAGGAAAATTTCCTCCAAGTGCTCCAAATTAGCAAAATGTCCACCGCCCCCTGTGCCCCCTCATGTTTCATCAGTTTTTTTTTTCGCGTTGTTGATACTCCTGTTTCAGTGATGTTTTTTGTTTTTTTTTGTACCGCGTTGTTGAAACAGGGGTTTCAGCACATTCGGTTTCAGCAACCCTTGTTTTAACTTTTTTTTGCGTTTATGAAATCGAGGTTGCTGAAACCGTGTTGCTGAAACTAGAGTTGCTTTTTTTTTTTCCTTTTTTTCGCGTCAACACTTCGACACTGGAGTTGCTGAAATCGGAGTTGCTGAAATTGTCGCTGTAATTGCTGAAATTAGTTTTTTTTTGCGTCATCACTTCGACTCCGAAGTTGCTGAAAGCGGAATTGCTTTTTTTTTCTTTTTTTTTTCACATCACCACTTTCGGAGTTGCTGAAACCTGATTTTTTTTTCAAAGAATGCTGAAATGCTAAAACAAAAAATTCAAAAAATGCTGAAATGCTGAAATATATGCTTGTGTGTAAGATATAGTAGCCCATACAAATTTATAAGAATTAATTTTAGCATTTCAGCATAATAAATTTTGCTAATAAAAATTAATTTCAGCATTTCAGATCATAAAAAAAAATTGCTGAAATTGTCAATATCAAAACTCTCAACCATGACTCAATCACATAACAAACTAACCACAAATTCATTGTTTGCTACCAATGAAAATGCTTAAAACAAATTGTATTTTTCATATAATTTTTAATATTATTTTGCTACCAACAAAAAATGCTGAAAATGAGGAACTCACTTTGCAAAATCCTCTACACACATATGGATTAATTAATTTGACGATTAATTAACTAGTTGAAATCGACAAGGATAAGGAACTCACTTTGCAAAATCCTCAGCAACAATCGGTGATTCATTAGCAGACTTCACATGTTGAAATAATAGTCATAGCAATTTCACATGCTGAAATCATAGTGAGGGAGCAGGCCATTAGCAGACTTCGAGATCTCTTTTACCCGGCCCCGTCCCTCCCTCCATTCCGCCAAAGGCTTGTGCAACGAAGGCTGAATTCAATCTCGCTGCACACTTAATCGCCTGATGAACGAGAGAGGAGTCGCACAAGCCTTCGTTGATGAACCAGATTGAATTCCGCAAACTAGAAAAGCACCTGATGAACGAGATTCGGTTCCTCTCCCTTGTCGGCAATGAGAGCGATGGAGTAGGTCCGGGACCGCTCTCAGCCTCTCCTTGACCTTCTCCACCTGAGTCGCCCTCGCGATCTTCCTCGCATCCTCCGCCGTGAGAGACACGTTGACCACTGCTTTATCCGCCGGACACGTACCGAGCCATTCGTCCGTCCAGGTAGATCTTGTCGCCGTCAATTCCAGTCATCTCTGATTAAATGCGCATATGGAAGAAATTAGACCAGACGAAGGGATTTCAACATATGGAACAAATCAGATCGAAAGGGAAATCGACATCGAAATTTTCGGATCTTCGCATCTACATACAGAGGGAGAGAGAGGGAGGTCGCTACCGCTGAAATCGAGGCCGGAGGAAGGTAACCGGAGATGAAGCCATGGAAAACAGGTCGCCATGAGAGACGTTTTCGATCCCGATCTCTTCTTCCCATAATTTCAGCAGACGAAGCGCGACCAAGCGAGGCGGCGGAATCGAAACCATGATTGCTATACTGCCAGATCCGCGGAAGAGGAAGACGATCGGAGCAGAAGGAGGAAGACGGTCGTCTGTATAAGTTGGTTTAGAGTAGGGGGCACAAGGATGGATCGATGGACATTTAGGTTATTTTTTAGGGTTGGTGGACTCTTATTCAATTTCATCCCAAAAGTGGCATGTTGGCTCAATTTTCTCCATAATTAAGTGGAAAATTTCTTTTAGATTTCAACAATCAAAACACGCAAGGCATAAAATTTTATGCACATCGAATATACAAGTCCCGAGCGAGTCGATCGTGCACATAACGTGATATAATATAAGGGTTATCAAACTAGAATAATATTCCCTAGGAAGAACAATGGAGTAGAAAGACTTCTTATGCAAGTGTGTCATCTCAAGTGAGATTACAAAACCTTATATAGGCAAGATAGAAATAGATACATAAATTGCAAGTGTGTCATCTCAAGTGAGATTACAAAACCTTATATAGGCAAGATAGAAATAGATACATAAATGAAGCTATAATGATAAGAGTTATATAAGGTAAAATATAAGGACTATTGGCAATATGGTAAAACGACTATTGACAAAATGAATCTATATAAACTCTTAATTTAGAAGAGTTTATGATGATGTGTCAAGCTTAGAGGAATTTTAGGAGTCTTGACCAATCATTTTTTTTGCCATTTTTTTTGTTTTCTTTACTTCTATTTTTTCCCCTTTAATTCTCTTTTTGCTTTAATTTTACTAACTATCTATATAAACTCTTAATTTAGAAGAGTTTATGATGATGTGTCAAGCTTAGAGGAATTTTAGGAGTCTTGACCAATCATTTTTTTTGCCATTTTTTTTATTTTCTTTAATTCTATTTTTTTCCCCTTTAATTCTCTTTTTGCTTTAATTTTACTAACTATTGGGCTTAATTCAAAACATTGATCTTAGCCTAAATTATAATTTTAGTAGTTTTTTTGTTCTAAAAAAACAATCTATATAAACTCTTAATTTAGAAGAGTTTATGATGATGTGTCAAGCTTAGAGGAATTTTAGGAGTCTTGACCAATCATTTTTTTTTTGCCATTTTTTTATTTTCTTTAATTCTATTTTTTTCCCCTTTAATTCTCTTTTTGCTTTAATTTTACTAACTATCTATATAAACTCTTAATTTAGAAGAGTTTATGATGATGTGTCAAGCTTAGAGGAATTTTAGGAGTCTTGACCAATCATTTTTTTTGCCATTTTTTTTATTTTCTTTAATTCTATTTTTTCCCCTTTAATTCTCTTTTTGCTTTAATTTTACTAACTATTGGGCTTAATTCAAAACATTGATCTTAGCCTAAATTATAATTTTAGTAGTTTTTTTGTTCTAAAAAAACAATCTATATAAACTCTTAATTTAGAAGAGTTTATGATGATGTGTCAAGCTTAGAGGAATTTTAGGAGTCTTGACCAATCATTTTTTTTGCCATTTTTTTTTATTTTCTTTAATTCTATTTTTTCCCCCTTTAATTCTCTTTTTGCTTTAATTTTACTAACTATCTATATCTATATAAACTCTTAATTTAGAAGAGTTTATGATGATGTGTCAAGCTTAGAGGAATTTTAGGAGTCTTGACCAATCATTTTTTTTGCCATTTTTTTTATTTTCTTTAATTCTATTTTTTTCCCCTTTAATTCTCTTTTTGCTTTAATTTTACTAACTATTGGGCTTAATTCAAAACATTGATCTTAGCCTAAATTATAATTTTAGTAGTTTTTTTGTTTTAAAAAAACAATGGGATTAATTCAAAACATAAAATTAATAATAAGAAAACATAAAATTAATATCAGTAGTCTATATCTGTATATATCTATTTATACTACTTTAATCGTTTTCTCAACCGATGAGTTTAATTCAAAATATTGAATTATCTGAACTTTTACAATTATGTTATAATATTAATTTAATATATTAGTAAGATTTTATTTTTAAAAAATCGCACCATGGCGCGGGATCATACTAGTTTCACTTAATTGCATAACAAGTCCCTCATCAAATCACCCACTTGTGCTGTCGCCAAACACAAGGTTGAGGGGCTCCCAATTTCGCTGCCAAGCTTATTGCTAATTAGGGCCTTATTTAGGATTAAAGAAACACTAGTTAATTAGTTTTGTTTTGTCGATCTATTAATGAATTTCTAATTGTGAAACGATTTAACTAATTGAATCACAAATTGAGTCCAATAATGACCAATGTGACGAGGATGACTGCATCTGTCTTTCCAGCCTTCCTCCGATAGCGTGGCACTCCATGCCACACCACCAATCAACAATCTTGTCAGCGAGCTCTGTATGTGCGTTCGTTCCACGGGCCACCATGAGTCCCAACCTGCACTCAATCTACTCGATTCGACTGATTAGGGTTTCTCTTAGCGACCAGGGCACTAGGGTAGCAGTTGAAATCCAAATCCACTTACGAAGGATGAATTGGACAATTTTGATCGGATTCAAGAAGGGTAATTTAACAATTCGTATTACACTAAATCAAATTAATTGTCTATCCATTTGGTGATGAACTTTAACATGATTTAATTAAAATATACTCCCTCGGTTCCTTTTTAACTGACTTTCTACTATTTAGACACATTTTTTTAGTGATAAAAACTATATAAAATATTTATTTTTAATGATATTTTTAATAATATCTAATAAGTATAATATTATTAAAAAGGATAGAATACAAAATTAGTATTTTATGTGGTTTTTACCTTTTTTTTAAAAACGTGTAGATTTGAAAAAGACGAATATTAAGTAACGAGGGAGTACATGCTTAAGTTGACGTGATAGCATATTAGCATGCCTACACCGAATGGGTAATGTGATGATATGTGCAATTAGATTGCGTAAGGTGGATTGTCAATCGAGTTGGAGACATGGCCGGAGTACCTGGGAGACGTCGGCGACAACGAGGTCGGGGCGGCATATTGGCATAGGACTCTGCGAAGGCAAAGGAGGAGAGAGTGGGAGATTAGGGTTAGAATTTAGAAAGATGAAGGTTAAAAGGACTTGTTGGACAATATTTTAAAAAATATTAAAATTAAAAGAGTTATTAAGTTAGAATATTAATTATAGTAATTATTAAAATATCATTTTGCAAGAAAAAAGGATGCAAATATATATAATTAAACATATATAATATAAATATAACTTTTATAATTCTTTTTATCACTAAAAAATATCATAACTAATTTTGTATATAGGAGATACCTACTCTTTTTTTTTATTAGAAAATAATTCGGGTAGGCTGGACCTACCTGGCAGCATCCTTATGGATGAGGTCGAGGAGACCTAGGTCATTTTCGATATCGACTCCTCGGGTAGAGCGGCAAAGGTGTGCAACCTTATCCGTCACTCTATTGCCCATACGAGGAACGTGAGAGAACCCTACTTCTCTCACAATCGATAGCAAGACATGAACGTCAAAAATGATTAGTTCTATCTCCCAATGGCATTTAGATTTTCCTTTTAAATGATCCATGATTATCTTACAATCATCTTCAATTTGGATCTTATCTAAATTGAGTCGTAATACTTGATGGACCCCCATTTTGACGGCAAGAGCCTCTGTTGTAAGCGGATTCTGTTTACCAAGTTGTTGATGGTGAATGGAGACTGGCCAACCTTCCCATTCCCTAATAACAACACCGAAAGTACTGTCGCCATTAGAAAGAGAGGAACCATCGAAATTAATTAAGTTTGAACGTGCCCCTTGGAGGGTTGTGCCACTGAATATTTTTTTGTTTGTTGTTCTTTTTTGAAGATACCCCCCTATGGGAGCGTATAACCTCCTCGAATTCCGCCTCGACAGTGAATGTTTTGTTCCAATTATCTATGTGAGATTTGATCAGTCTTAGGACCGAATCTTTTCGCGAAATAGTGGTCTGTTGAAACGGGTGTTGGTTCCTGATGTACCAAGTCGTCCACCAAGTGAAAGCGAGGTTAGACAGGACCGAAGGTTGTAGACTCTTCCCAAGTACAGATAGAATGGGTATGAAATCCCGAGACTGGGAAATTAGACTAGCAATAGTTGATCGGTCTTGGGTTGGAAATTTGTATATTACTTTGCTTTGATGAAGTAACATTCCAAAAATAAATAAACCTCTTCCTTGGGTGGCGAATTGCACAGGGAGCAAGTGGGTGGAACTGCTGAACCCCTACACGCCAGCCTGGAAGCAGTTGGCAGTAGAGGTGGCAATCGGTGAAGTCGGGACGGGTTATTCGGTTTTGGGTCAATCGGACTCGGGTTGATATCGGGTGTTATGACAATACGGGTTGAGTCGGATCGGGTCGGGTTCAATCGAGCATTATTTTTTCGGATACAATCGGGTTTTCGGTTGCAATTTGATCGAGCAATTTCGGATTTCGGACAAATCGGGTTTTGGTTTAACCGGGTTTCGGATGAACCGGGCTTCAGTCAAATCGAGCTTCGGTCCAATCGGACTTCGGTCAAATCGAGCTTCGGTCCAATTGGGTTTCGGTCCAATCGGGTTTCGGTTGAATTGAGCTTCGGTCAAACTAGGCTTCGGTCGAATTGGGTTTCGGTTGAAATGGTTTTTTGGTCAAATGGAGTTTTAGTTGAATAGAGTTTTGCTTAAATTGAGTTTATTTTTTTGGTTGAACCTGATTTCGTTTTAAATCGAATTTCCATCAAATTGAGGTTCACTTGAATAAGTTTCTATCAAATCCACTGGATGACTCAAATTGGATAAATGAAATAAATTTTAGTTAAACCAAACTTTTATTGTAACTCATCATTACTCGATATGTTTTAGATTTTTAGTCATATTTATAATAATAATTTATATATGAGATATTTACCGTTTTATATATAAGTTATTTCTAACCAATTCTCTCTCTCTATCTACACACACACACAGTATTTGCACTATATAGTAATATTATGAATTTATAGCGTGTTATAAAATATAGTTTAAAGTACAACCTTTTCTTTATTAAAAATAAATATTAGTACACCACTTTAAACGAACCAAGATTTCTTTCATTTAGAATGTTATGATATTGGTCCAAAGTTATATTTATCCAAACTTCATATTATCTAATTTGATAACTAAGATTCAATAATTATAGTATAAAATATATTTTGAATGGTTAGTTGAAAATTATTATTGCTAAAGAATGAATTCCTAGTTAAATAGATAAGAAAGATTCCACCAAAGTAGTTTTAATTTATATTTTCCATTATATCATTCTAGAAAGAACACTTACAAATCTATTGTTAATATGATTAAAAATAAAACATCAGTACACCACTTAAACGAAACAAAATTTCTGCCATCTAAATGAGCATTATGAAATGCTATGATATTGGTCCAAAGTAAGATTTATCCAAACTTCCTATTATTTAATTTGATAACTAAGATTCAATAATTATAGTATATTTTGAATGGTTAGTTGAAAATTATTATTGCTAAAGAATGAATTCCTAGATAAGTAGAAAAAAATTACACTAAAATAAATTTAACTTATATTTTCCATTATATCGTTTTAGAAATAACACTTACAAATATATTATTGATATGATTAAAAATAAAATATTAGTACACCACTTAAATGAAATAAGATTTCTGCCATCTAAATGAGAATTATCAAATGTTATAATATTGGTCCAAAGTAAGATTTATCCAAACTTCGTATTATCTAATTTCATAACTAAGATTCAATAACTATAGTATACATTATATTTTGAATGGTTAGTTGAAAATTATTATTTTTAAAGAATGAATTCCTAGATAAATAGATAAGAAAAATTCCACTAAAATAGTTTTAACTTATATTTTCCATTATATCGTTCTAGAAAGAACACTTACAAATATATTGTAAATATGATTAAAAATAAAACATTAGTACACAACTTAAACGAAACAAGATTTCTACTATCTAAATGAGAATTATCAAATATTATAATATTGGTCCAAAGTAAGATTTATCCAAATTTCATAATATCTAATTTGATAAGTAAGATTCAATAAATATAGTATATAGTATATTTTGAATGGTTAGTTGTAAATTATTATTGCTAAATAATGAATTCCTATATAAACAGAAAAGGAAAATTCCACTAAAATAGTTTTAACTTATATTTTTCATTATATCATTGTAGAAAGAACACTTACAAATCTATTGTTAAAGATTATATTTCTTCGTCGATCATATAATATATATTCTATAACAACTAAAAAGCTTATATATTTTTTAAATATATAGTTTTTAAAAAAGAATACAAATTATAAAATAGAAAAATGTACCACCCCAAGAAGAGAATTAATACAAAAAAAGAGGGAATAAATTTAAAATTATTTATAACTTTAACTTCATATTTGTCAATTAAATAATAAAAATAAAAATAATGAACATGTATTACTAGAATCATCATTAAACTAACAAAGGATAAAAAGATATAAAATATAAAATAACAACCCAAAATTTAGGAGGGAAATAAAAGCAAATGGTATTTTGGGAGGGAAAACTAAAAAAATGCAAAATTTAGGAGAGAAGTCAAATTAAAGAAAGGCCGATTTGCATAAATACACCAAATTGGTGTTCGGTTTGCAAAAGTATACCCATTTTCTGAGAATAGCAAAAATAGGATAGGTGGGTCATTTGTGCTAAAAAATAGATCATTTGTGCTAAAAAATTATGAATTAAAAGAAAATTAAAAAATATATAAAATAATGAAATATATATTAAAATAATGTGTTAAAAAAAATTCTCGGAACTTTAAAAATAATTAAACTAGCCAGATGAAAATCATTGTCCTAGTAAGAGAATTAATAGTGACAGGAATAAAATTTGTTATTGACAGGATATAGGTTATTTATGACAAAGCTAATAATTAATAATGACATGATGAAGTCTATATAATAGGGAAGAGAATAAAGACACGATTTTATCCATATCATAACTAGAAATTAAAGGTCTGTCCAAGATGACAAAGTTATTTGTTCACAAGGACAGGAGTAATGTTCATAGTGACAAGCTCTAGGTTTACTTTGACAGGATTGAAGCTATAATCGGGGAGAGAATCGCTGAAGATACGGTTAATCATATCTTTAGGATTATTAACCATATTTATAAAAGGATTGTCAATATATATCTTGAAACCATAATATATATTATCACATTAACAGGATGAGTATTGTCATTGACAATCCAAATATGAACATTGACAGGATATGATAAAAATTCGGCGGGAGATTGAGTAAAGAGATAGGGCTAAGGTCGGAGGGTTGGTCGGGCTGCTCTTGGGGTCGAGCACGGGTTAAGACAGTAGAGGCCGACGATGGAGCCGGAACCAGAGAATGACTGCGTCGGAGAGTGAGCGATGCGACGAAGCGTGAGGACAGCGACGGCGCCGGAGAATTAGTGCTGACTAAGGTCAGAGCGCCTGACACTTAGGGTTGGTCAGACGGCTCTTGTGTGTTCGGGTTAGGGATTGGGATTGGGTCGGTCGGGGGCTAACTGTTAGGGATTAGGATTGGAATTTTTTTTTTAAATTCCATAATTTTTTTATTTAATTATTTAAAAATAATTTAAAAATATAAGAAAAATTATAAATACCAAAAATATTTAACTTTTTTTTCCTGATTTTTTGGGGTGGTGGGTAGTTTTGATAATTAAATAAGGTATTTTTGCAAATTTTCATATATTGATGCAATTGTTTTCAAACCTAGGTATTTTTGCAAACCAAATATCAAAGTGGGGTATTTACTAGTAATTCCTCTTAAAGAAAAGTACCGTACTACTGTACATACATTTTCATTTACCTTCAAATTTTACAAAATAAAGTACTAAATTATTAAATTCATTTTAATTGTACACAAGAAACAGCTCGGGTTCAGGTGATTTCTGGTGTCGGATGTAATCGGGTTCGGGTGATTTCGGATGTCGGGTATAATCGGGTTGGATGATTCAGTCTTCGGGTTGTTGTCGAGTCGGTTCATTCGGGTATAATCGGGTTCGGGTTAATATCAGATTCTGTTTGCTATCGGGTTCGGACGGAGTTTGGGTCGGATCGGTCGGTCTCGATTCGGAACTTTTTAATATTTATTCAGGTGTCAGTCGGGTTCGATGTCGGGTCATTTAAATCAGTTTTCTCGGATCGGGTCGGGTATTGCCAGCCAACTAGACCGTTTTGTGCAATCTTTTATAGAAAATTCTTAACTTTCGGAGGGATATTAATCTTTCAGAAGATAGTTACTCTATTCCTACTCCTTTGTAAAAATTGGATTACTTTAATTATTTTTGTCTAATTTCTTTTTTTTTTTTGTGATTTTATGAGGAGAAAAAAACATCTCAGTCTTTGTATACGTGGGGCCTTGAGGATTTTAATTGGGGGAAGACCTGCATACCCAAAGTCTTCGGTCGTCGTCAAAATATCTTTTCCATTATTCCGTTCTCCATCTGCATACAGATTAATTTTTTAAAGAACAGCAGCAACCACCGGAAAAAAAAAATCCCGACCACCATGATGCTCATATTCATACTCGTCCTATCTGTGAGTAGAATATGTAGGGGGTTCACCCCAAAAGACCACTACCTCCTCTATTGCGGCCCCTCCTCCAACTCAGTTGCCGGCTACGACGGCCGGGTCTGGTCCCATGATCAAAACTCCACCTTCTCCTCCCCTTCCTCCTTCTCCCCCACTGCTACCGCCTTCTCCAATCACGATCTAGTATTTGGAAGTCCCTTTACGGCTGCACGCATCTTCAATTCCAGCTTCACTTACAACTTCCCAGTCTCCCCTGGCCCCAAATTCATCCGCCTCTTCTTCTACCCTACCCGCTACTCCGATCAATACGATGCATCTCAATTCTTTGTCACTGTCCAAGCAAACAATCATGTCCTCCTCCGCAACTTCAGCGCCCAGCTTGCTGTCGACTACGCCCCCTTCACAATGTGGCAGAACATCACTCCTGATCCGTTCATCCTCAAGGAGTACTATGTCCCCGTCGGAATTGGTGAAAGCTCCCTCAAATTGACATTCACCCCGTCCCCGCAGAGCCCTTACGCCTTCGTTAACGGTATCGAGGTAGTCTCCGTGCCGAAGAATCTCTACGTTAACGATAGTTCCATCTTGGAGTCGCCCTTAAACCCGTTCCAGATCCCAAACACTGCCGCTCTGGAGACACTGTACTGCCTCAACGTTGGAGGCTCTGCCGTCAATGTTGATATCGACGGGGAAGTATCCGGAATGTACCGGCTGTGGAAGAACGACGATCCTTACCTATTCTCAGTTTACGGCCAACCCGCACTAACGAATATTCAAATCAATTACACAGAGCATGTTCCTAATTATACGGTGCCTGAAGGAGTTTACCAGACGGAAAGGCACTTGGGCGATGACCATGTTACGAACATGAAGCATAACCTGACATGGAGGCTTATGGTGGATCCCGGCTTCTATTATATGGTGCGGCTCCACTGGTGTGAGTTGGATTCTCATATTAATACTACGAAAGATCGGATATTTGAAGTTTACATCAACAATCAAACGGTGGAAGATGATGCGGATGTGCTGGAATGGACGAATAATCAGAGGAACGTTCCTACATACAGGGATTATGTTGTGTATGTTACTGGTAGGGATGAAACCGGCGGAAGCACAGATGTTTGGATCGCGCTACACCCCAGTACCAAACATATACGCGAAACATCGTATGTTCTCTCAAACACGCCTTAATATTTTATATAGATTTTAACAAATAATAAAAAAAAAATATTTTATATAATTTTTATCTCACTAAAATACGTGTCAAAAAGTCAAACGACACTTATTACTGAATGGAGGGAGTGTGTTATCTATCTTTATATGCATGTACTAAAACCGACGCATTGTTGCCTGCGTAGCGGCGCGTGAGTGCATCTCGTAGAGCTCCCCCGTTAAAAAAAATCTAATAAAAATAATTAGATAGTTCTAATCTATATAATTAAAAATTATTAAATAATTATTTTATTTTATCATTAACTCATATAATTGGATAGAATCTTATAAAAGAGTAAATATTATATAAGAAAAAAATATATCAATATAACACAATCTATCTGTACATAAATATTTTAGTAAACTAACGCAATAAATATATACTACATACAATATTTAATAAAAAAAATATTAAAATATTTTTAAAAATCAACTATCTATTTAATTACATGAGATTTAATTAACGATATATTAGAAAAAAAATAAATTTTTCCTTATAAATATGAATTTTATTTATATTTCGAGAGAATACAAATAAAAGATAATTAGAGTATATATCATTTGTTGAGCTAATTTTATTTATATCTATATTATTTTTTGGTGGAAAACATACTTTATATTTAGATTATTATTTTTATTTATTGGAATTTATCTAGATTATTTGTAATATTGCATTAACATATTGTCCGTGCACGGGACGGGACCTAGACTAGTATGTGTGTGTGTGTGTGGTGTGTGTGTGGGAGGGTTCAAGTGAGAAGCTCTTATTCCGATCAGAAGGAAAGAAGAAATCTCATTGGTCGAATTTAATTAAAAAATAACAAAATTAAAATCCAACCTCACGCGCCTCATTCCTTCTTTATAATTCCTCTTCCCCTTCCCCTTCTGCCATGGCCGCCGCCAGCCAGATCCCGACCTGTCATGGCCTTCTCGATCGCTTGTAGTGCAGTCGCTTCCATGGCCTTCTCGATCTCCCTCTTTCGACAATCACTACCTCTCTCATTCCCCACTTTCGCCGCCCCCTATTAGATCTATCTCGCCTCGCCGCCTCCTATGGCTTTCCATGGAGCCACAGATCTGATGTCGTATCCGCCTCTCGAGCTTTTGTTCACCTCTCCTCTAAACTGACGCCGAAGAGGGAGCCACCTTAATCCACGCCCTTGCCGACAGGAGAGGGAGGAGATGCCGAGTCTGCGATGCCGAGGACCAATCGATGCCCTTCTGCAAATACGCCCTTCCCTTAATTCGCATCAGATGTCCTCGATTAAAATTCTCCCTTTCAATTTCACATCTCCCTCCAATTTCTTCCAAAATTTGTAGCTTCTTCCTCCCAAATTCCGTTCTGCATCAGCCAAATTCATTGATTGCAGGGCTCTCGATGCCCGAATCTGGGTATTCTAGGGCTAATTTTCCAAGCAGAGTTGCGAGAGATCGATGAGTTTTCAGGATCTTGAAGCTGGAAAGCCTCTGGCTTCAAGACAACGGAAGGGAGATTATGGATAGTAAAGAGATCGAAAGGGTTGTCACTAGTTTCTTCAAGGACCTATACAATATGTCGGCTGATGAACAACATGTTAGTAGGATGGGGGGAGGGGGGCATATATGTCTTTTTAAGGACCTTCACAAATTTCATAATCTCGAACATCAAAACCTCCACCCGTGTCAAAAATAGTCATGTCTAGCATTCTAGGCATTTCTTTAAACATCTGGAGTGCACCACAAATTTCCATACTACCATTTGAATTTGGCCTAGCTCCTTTGAACATAACATCTTCGATCAGTACCTAAGGAATCTCAATTTCCATTTTCAGTTTCTGAAATCTTTGTGTTAAACTATCCCAAGGTAGAGAGTTGAAATTTACCATTGACTGCTCGAATTGGGGCTGAAGTTCTTCGGGCTTCTCGTTGAATTCTTACCTCGGTGCTTCAACATCTAAACAAAAACTTGATTTCTTGACTTAGGTGTGTGATCCACTCATCCGGGGCAAGCTTTGGTTCGCCCTCGTCTTCGTCGACTAATTCGGGCTTCAGATTCCCAAAAACACTACCCAGGACACTATCTTCTCTAATCGGCTTTGAAGATTCAATTTCTTGCTCTGCAGGACCTTCATCAACCTGTGGGGATGGGGTGACTTCTTAAATTCCCTCCCCAACTGGATTGCATGGACAACTGATTGGAGGCATGCCTATCTCCCTTCTGAGTTCATTGATGATCCTGTAAAAACGGTGATCCATTTCTTGATCTGCGATTTGGCTTTCGATTTGCCGCCATTCATCCGTGATTCGCCATCGTTCATCCTATTCTCGTTGCTGCCCGCCATAGTTTTCCTCCACGACTGGATCGCAAGGATAATTGACCACTAGCATACCACAATGCCTTCTGATCATTGATTTTATTGTAAAAGCGTCGATTCCAATCATCGACAACCATTGATTTCGTTTGTTGAAGGTCTTGGAAATTTCTCTGAAATGGAAGATCGACAAGCTCTGGATACAAATTTGGCATGTCCCCAAACATGATTTAAATGTAATTGAATGGAAAGGAAGAGATTAGTGCAATTTTTAATCTTTATTATTTTAATCATTCTGGGATGGCTCACTGGAAAGGACTTGTGGGTAGTACTCATAGGTCTCCGGTTCGAACCCCGGAATGACCGCTCTTTACTTACCCATTCAAGGAAGAGATTAGGAAAGGAATCAGGGAAGAAGGAGTTTAGGATTAAGAGACAGTAAAAGAGGAGAGAGGGAGATAGAGGGGTGGTAAAGGAGAAAGAGTAATTGATTGTTGATTATTTCATTCGATGATCCCTCTAATACATGATATGGGGTATTTATACTAATCTCTAATACCTTTACACATATAATCGCAATACATGACACCGTGATATTATATACACGTGACAAAATTGAAGTTTTGTGTGGTCGTCATTAATACATTTCATCCACGTTTGTTTTTGTGTTAAGAAAGATAATCATTACTCCATCCGTTTCAAAATAAAAGTCGTTTAACTTTTTACACGTGTTTTAAAGAGGTAAAAACTCTATAAAATATTATTTTTTTAATCAATTTTTTTTTCATAAATTGATACTTATTACTAATTAGTATCAATTTATGAAAAATATTTGATTAAAAAATAATATTTTATATAGTTTTTACCTCCTTAAACACGTGCAAAAAGTCAAGCGACTTTTATTTTGAAACGGATGGAGTACCTTTAAGAATATATTGTAGTTACGATTCTAATCATTATTCTTCTTTTTCTATTTTCATATAAAATTTGTTACTCTATCCGTTAAGAAAAACATTTCGTTTCAAGAGTAAAATCTTGTTAAGAAAAACATGTCGTTTGAGATATTTTTGTGTTCACTTTCCAAAATTACCCTTGTAATGATATGAATTTGTTAGTTGTAGTTTTCAATAAAGTGGAAAATAAAGTAATAATTAGGGATATAAGTGTATTTTTGTTTGCTTTTATTTATTTTCTTAACAAATGTGCAAATGCCTAAAATGATTTGTTTTAATTCACGGATAAAGAATTTTTTTTTTCTCACATTTAATTCATTCCTTAATTTTAAGGATGATAATTATTACCAATAAAATAATCTAATCATTTCCCCCTCACTCTTCCGTAGGCTCACAAAAAAATGATCATATATATATATATTTCATAGTTTATTTACGCTCTCTGCTCGGGATACACTCTTAAAAGATGAACATATACGCCGTGTTACATCGTTGCAATTGCTTTTCCAGGTATAATGAAGTCCTATTGAATGGCATGGAGATATTCAAGGTAAATAAACTATACGACGGAAGCCTATATGCTCCAAACCCTCAGGTCTCGCTACATAAAACCCCTCTCCAACAAGCCCCAATATTCACTGAGCGGCGAACGCGGTCCAACCTCCTCCCTTGCGTCATTGGTGGCGTAGCTGCCGGCCTCCTTGTTACTTTACTCGCATGCCTCCTCACTTTCCGATGCTGGAAGACAAAGAAAGAGTCTACTACTAATGGGACTTTCCGGAACATGATAGACTCCTCCCTTCTTTGCCGCCGATTTTCACTAGAACAGATCATGCTGGCCACAAATAACTTCAGTGAAGAGCTCATAGTTGGACGCGGTGGATTTGGAAACGTCTACAAGGGAATGGTTGATGTGGACAAGGAGCCCCTTGTAGTTGCAATCAAGAGGCTCAATCCTTCGTCTAAGCAAGGGTTGCGTGAATTCTTGAATGAGATCGCTTTGTTATCCGAACTTCAACACGCCCACCTTGTTTCATTGATTGGCTATTGCAATGAGAGTGAGGAGATGATCCTCTTGTACGAGTACATGCAACGAGGGACACTCCGCGAACATCTCTACAATCAGAAACCTGATAATCCACCTCTGTCATGGACTCAAAGATTGCATGCTTGTATAGGAGCTGCAAAAGGGTTGCAGTACTTACATTCAGGACAAACCCACATGATTATCCATCGTGATGTCAAGTCCACCAATATCCTCTTAGACGAGAATTGGGTTTCCAAGGTGTCTGACTTCGGGATTTCAAAATTGGGGCCTACAGAAGGAGACCTCTCCCATGTAAGTACTGTGGTGAAAGGGAGCTTTGGCTATTTGGATCCGGAGTACTACAAGACCCAACGGTTAACCGAAAAGTCCGATGTACACTCATTTGGGGTTGTGTTGTTTGAGGCCTTATGTGGACGGGCTGCGTTGGACCCGACCCTAATCAAGGAATACCTAAATCTAGCTTTATGGGCTCAAAGCCACCAAAGAAAGGGAGCAATTGGTGCTATTGTTGACCCGAATATAAAGGGTGAGATTGCACCGGCGTGTTTAAAGAAGTTTGGGGAGATAGCAGAGAAGTGTGTTCGTAAGCATGGGAAAGACCGACCCTCCATGGCTGATGTTGTAACGAGCTTAGAGTTAGCCCTCGAACTGCAGCAACAGGCTAGCATAATACAGATCCCGGCCTGATGAAGGTTTCGGTGGCCGGATGTTTTTTTTATTTTTTTTATTTTTTTTATTTTTTATTTTTTATATATTTTTTTTGATAAGGAAATAATTCGAGGCCAGACATGCCCGGACCTCGAGAGGCCGACAAAGTCAGCAAACGACATGTTATCTAAACATACAACAACGAAAAAGAATTCGGTGGCCGGATGTTGTTTTGAAGGGGCAGGGGGTTTATTGATCCAAAGCTAACTGAGGTGAATCATATATACAAACAAAGTCTTCAGGTTCATTCCAAGCGTATCCTAGCTACCATATATATACATTTCTCTTATATATGATCAATGAATTGTATAATAAATTTTATGGTTAGAAAATTGGGCATCGATAAATTGTGTATATTGCCCCTTATAAATCATTTGGAAATGAAACCTTATGCCGAGGATGATATATCAAATATGTTTATATGTTTACACCTCACTACCTAACGCGAAAAAAGTTCGTCAGAGCCCATGGGCTTTTCTTTAAGAAGTTGGAATTTGGGCTACGCTAAGCATTCGTGGCTGGGCCTGTTGGACACGGCGAACCACGCGGAATCGTATCTTTTGTTTGATTTCACTCGGCAGAAGTTTACATTCAATTATGTTTTGGAAAAATGACCAAAAATAATACGAACTATCAACGGTGAACCAAAAATAATACGAACTTTCAAAACTACCAATTCATATACAAACTATTACAAATTAAACCAAAACCGATACAAGGTCCAAAATTCACAAACTCTAAAATCATTTGAACTCAATATATAATTAATAATAAATTAGGGTCAAAATTATAAAAATCATCATTTCTTTCTCCTTCCCAAATCTGTAGAACAAAGTCTCAGTTGGCGGCGATACTGGTGGATCTACAACACGAGCCATGAGGTCGGCGGCGACCGGCAGCGAGGCCAAACAAGCGACTGGACATCCAATAATCGCACAGGCCACAGCCCCACCCCACAATAATGTGAGGCGACGAGCGAAGAAACCCCACGAACGGGCAGGGTCGTCCAAACCGGAGACGCCATGAAAGACGACGACGACCCACCCAGGAAGACAGGAAATGGTATGAGCACAGAGCCGGAACGAAATTAGGACTTGGCATGGGGCATGGTTTCACAAGACGGGACAAGAGGCAGAATTCCTTACTGACAACGACATCGGGAGCAAAAGAAACGACTCCGAACACCGAAGAGGGTGAAGGAGGGAGAAAAATCAGACCGAAATGGCCATAGATTGTTGAGGATTTTACTAGGGAAGATGGGGGAGAGGGATTAGATTTTTTTTTTAATTACTGAACAAAAAAAAAGATTTTTAGAAGAATATAATTTTTCTTTTAATCTTATAAAAATTTCCCAAACTTTCTAAGTAATTATAATTTGAATCTAAAATAATTGATAGTTTGGGAATTTTGGACCTTGTATCGATTTTAGTTTAATGTGTAATAGTTTGTATATGAATTGGTAGTTTTCAAAGTTCGTATTATTTTTGGTTCACCGTTGATAGTTCGTATTATTATCGGTCATTTTCCCTTATGTTTTTTAATACTTATTTTAAATTTATATTTTAAAAACAGTTATTTATTTATATAATTTTTTTATCACACTTAAAATGTGCATATAATCTATTAATATTACTAATTCTGCTAGCATTTTGCTGACGTGTCACGCTCACAATTAAAGTTTAATTTTTTATTCAAATGAGCTTTTCTTATTGGTCAATATTATTATGAAAACTTTAAAATATTTGTTTCCTATTTTAAATATGATTTGAATCCGTTCCCTTTTTTTATTTTCGGTTATATTGTCGTAAATATTGAGACATGTTTCCTTTTTTTTTTTTCGGACTGCAATATATCTATCTATCTATCTATCTATCTATTAATATTACTAATTCTGCTAGCATTTTGCTGACGTGTCACGCTCACAATTAAAGTTGAATTTTTTATTCAAATGAGCTTTTCTTACTGGTCAATATTATTATGGAAACTTTAAAATATTTGTTTCCTATTTTAAATATGATTTGAATCCGTTCCCTTTTTTTTTATTTTCGATTATATTGTCGTAAATATTGAGACATGTTTCAATTTTTTTTCTTCTGATTGCAATATATCTATCTATCTATCTATCTATCTATCTATCTATCTATCTATTAATATTACTAATTCTGCTAGCATTTTGCTGACGTGTCACGCTCACAATTAAAGTTGAATTTTTTATTCAAATGAGCTTTTCTTATTGGTCAATATTATTATGGAAACTTTAAAATATTTGTTTCCTATTTTAAATATGATTTGAATCCGTTCCTTTTTTTTTTCGGTTATATTGTCGTAAATATTGAGACATGTTTCCATTTTTTTTTTCGATAGAAATATATCTATCTATCTATCTATCTATCTATCTATCTATCTATCTATCTATCTATCTATCTATCTATCTATCTATCTATCTATCTATCTATTATTAATATTAATAATTCTGCTAGCATTTTGCTGACGTGTCGCTCTGTAAATTAAAGTTGAATTTTTTAATCAAAAGTTTCATTTCTTATTAATCGATGTTATTAAGGGAAGTTTAAATATTTGTTTCCTATATTATATTCATCACAATCGTATTAAAAATATCTAGATAATTAATCCAAATGTCAAAATAAAAATCTATTAATTAATAATCTATTAATATTACTAATTCTGCTAGCATTTTGCTGACGTGTCACGCTCACAATTAAAGTTGAATTTTTTATTCAAATGAGCTTTTCTTATTGGTCAATATTATTATGGAAACTTTAAGATATTTGTTTTCTATTTTAAATATGATTTGAATCCGTTCCCCTTTTTTTTTATTTTCGGTTATATTGTCGTAAATATTGAGACATGTTTCCATTTTTTTTTCCGATTGCAATATATCTATCTATCTATCTATCTATCTATCTATCTATTATTAATATTAATAATTCTGCTAGGATTTTGCTGACGTGTCGCTCTATAAATTAAAGTTGAATTTTTTAATCAAAAGTTTCATTTCTTATTAATCGATGTTATTAAGGGAAGTTTAAATATTTGTTTCCTATATTATATTCATCACAATCGTATTAAAAATATTTAGATAATTAATCCAAATGTCAAAATAAAAATCTATTAATTAATAATCTATTAATATTACTAATTCTGCTAGCATTTTGCTGACGTGTCACGCTCACAATTAAAGTTGAATTTTTTATTCAAATGAGCTTTTCTTATTGGTCAATATTATTATGGAAACTTTAAAATATTTGTTTTCTATTTTAAATATGATTTGAATCCGTTCCCTTTTTTTATTTTCGGTTATATTGTCGTAAATATTGAGACATGTTTCCTTTTTTTTTCCGATTGCAATATATCTATCTATCTATCTATCTATCTATCTATCTATCTATCTATCTATCTATCTATCTATCTATCTATTAATCTATTAATATTACTAATTCTGCTAGCATTTTGCTGACGTGTCACGCTCACAATTAAAGTTGAATTTTTTATTCAAATGAGCTTTTCTTATTGGTCAATATTATTATGGAAACTTTAAAATATATGTTTCCTATTTTAAATATGATTTGAATCCGTTCTTTTTTTTTATTTTCGATTATATTGTCGTAAATATTGAGACATGTTTCCATTTTTTTTTCCGATTGCAATATATCTATCTATCTATCTATCTATCTATCTATCTATCTATCTATCTATATATTAATATTACTAATTCTGCTAGCATTTTGCTGATGTGTTGCTCTGTAAATTAAAGTTGAATTTTTTAATCAAAAGTTTCATTTCTTATTAATCGATGTTATTAAGGCAAGTTTAAATATTTGTTTCCTATATTATATTCATCACAATCGTATTAAAAATATCTATATAATTAATCCAAATGTCAAAATAAAAATCTATTAATTAATAATCTATTAATATTACTAATTCTGCTAGCATTTTGCTGACATGTCACGCCCACAATTAAACTTAATTTTTTTTATTCAAATGGTATTTTCTTATTGGTCAATATTATTGCTGAAATTTTAAAATACACGTTTCATATTTTGAACATATTTGTTTCCTATTTTCATACTAATCAAAACTTTCTTTTCTTATTAATCGATAGTAATAAGGGATGTTTTTTTTCTTACAATTTACTTATTTTTCTTATTTTTGAAAAGTTTTTTTCTTACAATTTACTTATTTTAGACATCTTAAATGACTATCGAAAAATAAATAATATTTTAAGACTTACAAGAATTACTAATGATTATTTTACATCTTAGATGAGGCTTCTTAGATCACTTTTCTACCTTTTAGGATCTTTTTATTTTTACCATCTTACCTTCAAAAGTATTCGCACAATCATGTGCTTATGACAATAATTATATACCGAGTATTTATTTTAATTATATTAGGTGGTGTGTTTAAGTATTATTACTACTTTACCTTATTAAATCATTTTAAAAAAAATTATTGTATCTCTTTCCAACTAATTTATAAATTACAAAAAAAAAACTTTATACGTACATATTTTTTTTATGAACAAGTATATATTAATATAGTACTATTATAAATATAGATATATAAAATGATGTTCAAATTAAAATATATCAAACTCCCGTGCCTTCAAGGCACGGGTATTACACTAGTTATATAAACAGCAAATGGCAATTATTTTTTAACAGAGAAAGTATATTAATGTAATGGTTTAATGGTCTAATCTCTGGACTTGCGTACCTATATATAGATCGATTATGTGAGTGTACTTTTCAATCGATATTGGACGGGTTGTCATCGAAATGCAAAGAATGAAAAATCTTTTGAAAAGTAGAATGCAATTAGGCCCTTGTTTGGTTTAACGTTCTTCTTTTGTATTCTTCGTAAATTTGTTGTCAGTTCATAATACGTGTTTTTTAAGGGAGAAATGTGTACTTGAAGTCAGCTAGGATGTCCTAGGGGGTCACGTGACCTCTCTCATCCGACAAATTACCTAGGTGTATTCTCCTCGTCGATAGTTTCGTTTTGATATATAATATGTTATAATCCGATATCTGAGTAAAAATTGTGAATGTTTGAAAATTATAGGTATATTAATCAGTTTAATTTTATTTCAAGATACTATAATATTTTTTTTTAAAAAATTGACATTCAAATATTATAATTAATCTCGTGAGTTTCAAAACTATAGGTTATATTACGTATTTTGAGAAATTGGTAAGAAGTTATGCAAGTTTAATTTTTTTTATATCTAGTTATACATTATTACATGTTAAGAATACAGTATTTATTTTATTGCGTTTTATATCCTTATTTTCGTTTTATATCTTTTTTGTAATTTGTAATATCGTTTGACACTAGTTTGTAATAACGTTTGACACTAGTTTGTACTATCGAACAAGCTGTGTGTTTTACGATTTTTTTCTCGATCTTATTATCTACTACTATGATGACTTCCGCTAAAAACTTTCAGGCTCCGTCCTTGCTTAAAGTCGGTTGGATTGATCTAAGATATAGATGGAGGGACATCACGCACAGAAATTCCAAGATAAAGTGTTGATAAAGATCCATTTCAAATAGATTTATAGTTTTTTTTATTAAAACAGATTTTTTTTAAATAAAAAAAACAATTTATATAAAAAATTAAATTTTTAAACAATTATTATAATAAGTACAAAATTATTTAAAAAAAATAATATATCCAAATAAACCAAGGCTAGGAGAACATAGTTACGCACATTACCTCATTTTTTATACTTTTTTTAAAACAGTACCTATTGATTCACATTACCTCTATTTTTAATAATATTTTTTCTATCAATGTTTATTAAATTAGAAATAATATATTCAAATTGAATGTTATGGTTTTCTATAATTTAGAGTTTTATTACTTAAAAATATTATATTTAAATCATAATTTAGGGTTTTTTTTAAATATTATTTTTTATGATGTATACTTATTAATAATGAATTCTTAAAAAAAAATTAAAAAACAGTTAGTACATTATATAGTTTTAATTTTTTAGAAGATGTAGTATTAAAAATTTTAAAAATAAATATCATAATGCAGTGTAGGTTCCATGCACCACTTGACGCACCATTAAATTATTTGGCATATAACTTCCTTTTTTAAATTAAAAAATATTATATTTGTGTTTTATACGTACATTTATTTTTATATGTTTATAAACTTTTATTATAAAAAATTATATTAGTTTTAACTTTTGTACTCTTATAAAATATAATATTTGATAATAAAAATTTACAAACATGTAAATATAAATGTATGAAATACAAATGTAATTTAAAAAAATTAAAATTATACCTTGAATTGGTAAATAAAGAGCGGTCATATATCGAGTATAACTTATTGTTGGCGCCTTTTTTCCCTCGGTATTTTGTTTGTCTGCCCGTTCACTTGTCTGTCGAGTTACCGATCTCTCGAGTTTGAGGTATATCTGAGCTCGGATTATTATTTAATTTAAAAATATAGAGTATTAGGTGATCTCTACCTACTATAGTCTATAACGCGTTGGACAGCTGTAGAAATTAAGATGGTTCGAAAATCCAAATTAAAATGAATTGGCTGTGGTCCTGTGGAGGCTGGTTGAATTTTCGTCGCAAGTCCAAAACAAAGAAGATGGGCCCGTTTGCAATAATACTAGTAGCAAGTAGTACTAGACCGCCGTGGAATTTGGTTGAATTATCATCTCAAGTTGGGACTAAGACTGGGTCCATGCTGTCACCATGCCACACCAGGCCAATAAAGATAAGTGCCAACTACTGGACTGCCAATTAAATTGCACTGCAAGTTCGTTGAATTTTCTTCTCAACTTGAAACAATTAGTACAAACCAAAATATGTCACACCCAGACACTGGTTTTTATTTATTAATTCGGGAGTTTAGAGCATAAAAGATAAATTTTACTCCCTCCGTTCGACAAAACTTGTCGTTTACTGTTCACGCACGCTTTTTTATAATGATAAAAAATATATAAAATATTTATTGTTAAAAAAATTATTTAAAAAACTAGATATTTTATATAGTTTTTATCTCCTAAAAAAGCGTGCGTGAATAGTAAAGTGACAAGTTTTTCCGAACGGATGTAGTATTGAAATTAAGAGAAAAAGTATACTACGTAATAATGAAAATATTGAAGAATAAATTTTAAGATAAGGAAATTAAATACAAGTCTACGTTGACTTGAGATACCTTGGAAAAAAGCAACTGTTTCGGATAAGAAATTAACGGTTACATTACATACCTTGCCACGTCCGGTCCCACCCACGTTATCATGAAAGGTATTGGGGTGATTGTGAAGTGAGAAATGGACACCAAAATTATTGTAGGGTAAATACTGCTCAATACTCATTCCGTTCGTCAAAACTTGTCATTTTAACTCACTACACAACTTTTAATAAATTTAATAATTTTACTCAATTTTTACTAATTTACTCTCATTTACTACTCTAATTTTTACTTTATACTACCTTCGTCAAAAAATACATTGACTTTTTACTATTCACGAAAGTTGTTTTAGGAGTTAAAAACTATATAAAATATTAACTTTTTATTGATTTTTTTTAACAATTATAAACTTATTGACAATAAGTTTGTAATTGTTAAAAATATTGAATAAAAAAAAGTTAATATTTATATAGTTTTTAACTCCTAAAACAACGTGCGTGAATCCTAAAAGTCCATATATTTTTGGACGGATGGAGTAAAAAACTACAACTCACAACACATCAATTAAATCAAGGACATTTTAATAAAGTCGAAGCAAAAATACCTAAAATGACATATTTATCCTCACAAAAACAAAACTCTACAACGACAAGTTTTTCCAAACGGATGGAGTAATATATTACTCCCTCCGTTAATTAAAACTTGACGTTTTACTATTCACGCACGCATTTTTAGGTGTTAAAAACTATATAAAATATTAACTTTTATAACAATTTTTTAAAATAATATCATACTTATTACTATTAAGTATGAATTTATAAAAACAAATGTAAAAAAAAGTTAATATTTTATATAGTTTTTATCGTTCTAAAAAAGTGTGCATGAATAGTAAACGACAAGTTTTAATTAACAGAGGGAGTATAAAGGTAGGGTGTTGGTAAAAGTAACCCCTCTACCCAAATTTACAAAAGCAGCAAATTGGTTCAATTTTTTTTAAAAAAACAACCGGTGACACTAACCTAAGATTAGGAGTAAAAGGAGTAAATGGAGAGAGCATTAAATCCGATAAAAATGGAGAGAGAGGAGTAATAGATTACGTATTGTATAGTGGGTCTATTGACTTAGGCCCAATCTTTTGTAACCTATATATATGATTATGTTAATGAATGAAACCCTTAAAGAGGACTTTAAATCAATTCCAACTGTCTACATGGTATCACAACCTTCTTCCTTTGAACCCTAATTTTATCCCCCTTCCCCCACCTCGCTAGCCGCCGCCGCCACCAGCCTCTCGCTCTCTCCCCTCGCCTCACCGGCCCTCCCACGCCACCCCTTCCCGCCGCCGCCGCCCGTCCCCTCCCCCACCTCTCACAATGGCCGATGCTCCCCCTAACAAGCCGCCTTTCCACTCCGCCCTAACGATCTCTAATATAAAAAATTGAATCCCGATCATCCTTGATCAAGACTCTAGCTCCTACACCACGTGGTCTCACCTCTTCAAGACCCATATGAAGGCTCATAAGGTCCTCCACCATATCGATTCCACTATCGATCGTCCCACCACCGAGGACGATTGTCTTTCAATGGATCTTCAACACCATCTCCAAAGATCTATTGACAACCATCATCGAAACCTCAAATAACGCCATGTGTGCCTGGACCAAGCTTCAGAATCTCTTTCAGGACAACAAGTCCAGCCGTGTCGTCTACCTAGAGCACGAATTCTCAAGTTGCAAACTTGTGTCTTTCCCGTCCATCTCCGCCTAATGTTAGCACATCAAAACTCTGTCTGATCAATTGGCCGTCGTGGACTCTAAACCCAACGCTACTCTCCTCGTCCTTCAGGTACTTTCGGGTCTCCCCTCTGAATACAATGCTACAGCTACTCATATTCAACAGACAAAACCTCTACCCACCTTCGAGAAAACTCGCTCTCAGTTGATCCTGGAGGAGACTCGCCTCCACCATCAGACTACCGACGCCACCAAGGACAAAACTACGTTGGTCTCATCGAGTGATTTGGATGAGGTCGCGTACCAGCAGCGCAGCCGCAGGCAAGACGCGTTCCCGCACCGAGGCGGCGGCCGCGACCGCAACATAGCTGGGACTCCCCGCATCCGACCTGGTCTCCCGTCCCCGGCTTCAACCCGCCATGGATGCCCTTCGGCTACCCGCCTCCGTCATATCGCCCACCATGCCGGTATCCCAACAACCAACAGGGAGCGGGCTTGTTGGGTCCAGCTCCGCGGTCTGTCGGTCACCAGGCTTACCCGTCTTCGTCTGATCAGGGCTACGCTCCGACTGATGTGCATCATGCCTTCTCCTCTCTACAGCTGACACCTCCTGACTCTGCTTGGTACATGGACACCGGTGCGACCTCCCATATGACGAACTCTTCGGGTACCTGCACACTCTATTATCGTTAGCAATGGTGGCCGCCTTGCTACTTCGGGTATTGGCCATGCCACTTTATAGACCCCAACCAACCCCTTACACCATAACAATGTCCTCATTGCCCCCAAACTACTCAAAAACCTTATATCTGTCCGTCGGTTCACCAGTGATAATAATGTTTCTTTTGTGTTTGTTCCGTTTGGTTTCTTTGTGAAAGATCTTACTACGGGGGTTACTCGCATGAGATGTAACAACACCGGGGAGCTCTATCCATTTTCGTCGCCCTCACCGTCCCATCCGTCGTGTCCGGTCGCCCTCTGGGCATCGTCGTCCAGTCTGTGGCATGCACGCCTTGGCTATCCCAGTGCTGCCGTTTTAGATTTTCTTCGTTCTAAGAGTCTAGTCAAATGTAATAACGAGTCTCGCTCTAGTTTATGTTCTTCTTGTCAGTTAGGCAAGCATGCTAGATTACCGTTTCAGCGGTCTTTGAACTCAACTTTTGCACCCTTTGATATAATTTATAGTGACATTTGGACCTCTCTTGTGCCTAGCAAGGAGGGTCACAAGTACTACCTTTTGTTTTTTGATGATTACAGTCATTTCTTATGGGTTTTCCCGTTGCATTTCAAGTCTCAAGTGTTTCCTATCTTTGTCAAATTTCATCCTTACATCAAAACACAATTTAAAACATCCATCAAATGTTTCCAATGTGACAATATTATGGCCGTGAATTTGATAACAAAGACTTTCACACTTTCTTCACCGCAAATGGGATCTCAGATCAGTTGTCTTGCCCCTATACTTCCCAGCAGAATGGCAAGGCTGAACGAATCATTCGTACTATAACCAACATGATGCACTCTCTCCTTTTTTCACGCATCCATTCCTCTTGCCTATTGGCCTCACGTCTTATCAACCACATGTTATCTTCTCAACATCATCCCATCTACTACCCTGCATCATCGCTCGCCCACTCAAGAACTATATGGAACCCTGCCTAGGTATGATCACTTTCATACCTTCAGGTGCTTGTGCTTCCCTAACCATTCCTCCACCACCCCACACAAACTCCACCCGCGCTCCACTCCATGTGTCTTCATCGGCTATCCGTCTGTTCATCGTGGTTACCTTTGCCTCGATGTTCAGAGCCATAAGCTTATCATGTCACATCATGTCCCTTTTGACGAGTCTCGCTTTCCCTTCTCTTCTCCTCCTCTTTCCTCTCCCACACCTTTTGTCTCCCAGTCTACGTCAGAGTCTCCATTCCTGCACTTCCTCCTTCCCCAGAGTTCTCCCGGTGCTCCTGTATCTCCACCTACACCGCCCCTACCACCGCCTCCCCCTACCACCAGACCGCACACCCGTAGCATCTCCGGTGTATTCAGACCGAGGCATATTGTCTCTATGCACACCTCCGATCAACCAGACACCACCCCACCTCTTCATTCCCGAAGCCCTCCCCCCCCACCCCACCCGTCCCTTGTCACGACTGCCGCTAGGTGATGCGCCCGCGGCACACCCCCCCTCTTGCCGCGGCTGCCACCCGGTGCAACTTTTCAGAGGAGAGAGAGAGAGAGAGGGGATTAGCAGCTTTTTAGAAAAGAGAATGAGGGGGTGCTGACAACTTTTCAAAGGAGAGAGAGGGAGGGGGAACGACTAAGGAGAGAAGGGAAGGAGAGACGGGGAACCAACTTTTCGAATTACAAATGACTTGTGATCGGTTACATGTCAAACAATGCGAAATACGTGACAACAAATCAATATTACGTGACAACCAAACGTTAGACCGTGTCATCATCATACAATATATAATAACGAATATGGGTAAGTTTGCTTACGATTTACGTTTTATGCCCTTAACTATTATCCGCCCTCTTCATATATTCCCAATCGAAAGTGATAAGACCATCTTCTTCTCTTTCATTTGCAGGGGAGAGAGGGTTAGTCTTTGTTATATTTGGACTTGGGGTTTATCTATTGGAGTCAAAAGAGTTGGCATGTAATTTACCTATACTGGCACACAAATAGATGTTACTGGCACGAAGAACCAATTGACTGGCACACGCGTAAGAAACCGTCAGGAACTTTGGCTCCTTGATAGGTCTCCTCTGGGTGACTTTTTTGTTGTATACAAATCCACCACCATCGACTGGGCCCAATTTGTGTTCCAATTTCGTTCACCGAAACGTACAACGGAAAGAGCCATGCTAAATCTCACTTCATAATATTTTTTTACATAAACATATATAAATTGGATGTATATAGATAGATAAAATTAAATTAAGTTCAAAATTAAATTTATTTTTTAATTTTGACAAAATGAAAATGGCTTAAAATTAGTTTAAAACAATTAAAGTGTGTGCCTCTAATACGAGGTTAGCCGTAGGATGACCCGATCTTCGACAATCAAACCAGAAAATCAAGAACGGAAGAAAGGCTAAGCAAGAACTCGACAAGACTCAAATATAACGCAACATGATTAACAAGAAGACGCAAGACTAGACTCGAGATCGACTAAAAACAAGAAATAAGACTCGATCAAGAACAAGATAAAGACTCGACAAAAGCAATAAAGACTCGATAGATTGGGTGATTCGAACTATGTAGAACGAGATGAAGACCCCAGGCCTCCGTAGAGGGTAGGAACCAAGCATCAACGACTACACAAACCGCTTCAACAACCTTACACAACCAAGCGGACAACTTGGAGGCACAAGGAGGGGACTTGTGGATACCAGGATCACCAAGCTCTTGCGAGGTTGACGAACACAAGGCAAACCAAGCTGAGATAAATACTAATAGTTGCAAACGATGAGCCTTGCTTTGAATCGATTGACTTTCGCTCGTTGTGTTTCACACAAAAGAGAGTTTCATTCATGAAAAGAGGCGTCTGAGTTTTACAATGGAAGATGTCGGCCTTATATAACCTAAAGGCTGATTTGTAATAAAAATAATAATTAAAATAAATAATTAAAGAAAGTTCCTACACTAAAGAATTTCGGCTAAACAGTGACAACTTGCAAAGATGGTGATTTTCGGCCAAGCTCTAGGTCGAATCTGGAAAATCCTTCAACAGAAAGGTTGTAGATCTCTTCTTCTTTGTTCCAACAAGGTATGGCACAACCCAATACGATAAATACGGACTCCGAACGACCCATTTTACTGTGACGTCGAAAAGCTGTCAAACTGCTGAACGAATCTATAAACGTCAAGAGGATCAAGCTTGCACCTTTGAACCTTCTCCCATGGTAGAGCATTCTTCTTCCTCTTGAGGATGACATCATTCTCACGAGCTTGAATCATAGGTCCATCCTCAAGTATAGGTGTGTCCGGAGGTGTGTCCGAACATACCTCCTGCCAATTTACCAATTTACCAGTATAAAAAAAATTACCAATTTACCTAATTTATTCCAAAGTTATTGTACCCCTTTTGCCTTTTTTACCATTAGAGTTTGGGTGATGTCAGATTCTACTGATCCACCATCCAGTAGCGTCCTTTTAGACAAGATTCTACGGTTTGGTAGGAGGAAAGAAAAAATCATGATCAAGAGAGTGTCTGAGTTAAGCCATGGCTAGTTTTCATGGGTATCCCATCCATGTCTAGTTTTGTTTTTGTGGGTATCCCATCCATGGCTAGTTTCCATAAGAAATTTTTATTTTTGGTCTAATAATCTCGTTTTCATGGGTATCCCATCCATGGCTAGTTTCCATAAGAAATTTTTTATTTTGGGAAATCAATCTATCCTCCAATTCTATTCAATATTTTGGTCTTGTATTCTATGAGATCTTTTGCAGTGCTTTTAAGGGTCGAAGCTGTAGTAAACCACCCATGTTTGTTGGCCTTCTAGTATAGTTGATCCTCAATGTCTTGTACAAGAATTTTCACGTTTTTTATTCTGAAGCCAGGAATCGGAGTTAGACAAGGAGACCCTATCTCACCACACCTATTCATCATAGGAGCATAAATCCTAGCCCGAAAAATGCAACACACATATGAAGAGTCAAGGAAAACGATCGGTTTTGACACTATTAGATCAGATAACATAATTTTTTTTATCATTTGCTGACGACATCATGTTTTTTTGTCAAAGTAAGTATGGCCTCATGCACCAAAGTAAAACAAATAATCGATGATTATTGTAGCATATCGGGACAAAAGGTAGATTCCAACAAATCGGTGTTTCAAGTGACCTCTGGAATGCCAAACAAACATTGGCAACAAATGCAAGGCATCCTACACATCACCAAGATCACACACTATAGTTAATATCCAAGATCAACAACACCATGACGAACACCATGATTGAGGGCAATGACAACAACTAATCGAACGATCAAACAAATTACAAATGAAATCTTTGCTCACCTAAATGAAGGAAAAAAAAATCAAACATGGCCACTATGTGGTCGGATATTTAGACCATAAGAAATAAGGTATCTTTCAATGACAACAATCTTACATATGCCAGAAAAAAAAAATATCCGTGACAACTCCTACAATATCTAAACGTCTCCAAAATAACCTTCGGGGATAATATGAATGGGATAATGCATATTTCATATAGGCATTATAGGTGTTTCTTATTGCTTTTAGGCATTGGTTTTGCTATGTTTTGAGTCTAGTTTTGTTTATTACGTGTGAAGTATTCGAGTTCGAAATCTATGCGTTTTTAGTGTTTATTCTGCAGAATTACATTCTGAGCTTGGGTGGACTATGGAAAGAGCTTAAGAAGCATATTTTGGAACATATGGGAGATGAGGAAGAGCTAATGAGGAGGAAGGAGGCATGCCATTGGAATTCGTTGAAGGAAGATGAGGAACGACGAGAACTGCAGAGACGGCGCCCGCCGCCCCTTGCACGACACCTGTCGTTAGCCCAGATCCCGAATACGCGGTTTTGGATCCGAAGACAATTATTTTCTATTGTTTCTATTATTTTCCTCTAAGGTTTTGCCGACCCTTGTGAACCCTATTTAGGTTATTTTCAGTCTATTTCGCCGTGTGTGGTGTGTGGCTATTGTGTGAAACTATGAACACCATTAGAGAGAGAGAGAGAATTGGCTCATAAATTGCTAAACTCATAGTTTCGCATGTGATTCGAAGACATGGTTGTTTGGATTGTGAGGATTTGAGTTTATTTGATTATTCATGTTCTTAGTTATCATCTTGTACTTAATTTATATTTGTGTTCCTTTCTATGTCTGATCAACATGCTAGGAATCGCATCTCTAGCTATGAATTTGTTGTTGTTTTCTTGATAGAAAACAAAGGTATTGATGATAGTGATGTCTCTTTGTCTTTGTAGTGGATGATTTCAGTCGATCTATGTTGAGGATATTTGATTGAGATTGAGTTCGGTATGCGCCTATCTGTCTTGATTGAATAGAGTCAATGTGCCAATTGGTCTTGATTACTTGAGTTTTTAATGCTTTTCTTTAGTGATATCGAATAAGATGAGTGAATCTCTGTGGATTTCTCAACTTTAGTCAAGTATACATAAGAATATGAATAATTGATATATATATATATATATATATATATATATATATATATATATATATATATATATATATATCTTGATATCAATTTGCTTTGTGATCTACAATCTACTTACTTTTATATTTGCTATTTGTCTAAAGGTTATTGATTTTGCTTTAAAGAGTTTTGTTTAGAGTTATTGAGTAGGAAATCGCTTCTCCTTGTGGGTTCGACACCAGACTTTCTTGCTATACTAGTAGTTATCTGGTTTATCAAGTAATTGGTTGCCTAATTTATTGTTTGTCTGTCTAAGTTTGGATTTTTATCACTAGTTTGGGAAGGGCGAAATTGCCAACGACATTCGTCAGACATCAAAATGCGACAATCGCACAACCATAAACCGAACCTTGGAAAAAGAAGAACAGCAGGTGGAAAAGACTCAAAGTGGGAATCTTCAAAATCAATTTTGACAGCTCCAGGTCCCAATCAAGGCACGTGGTGCGCACTAGGAGTGATGTGTTGTTGATCCCAGTCCCAAATGCAATATAACCCTCAATCAAGCTAAAAAATAGATTACTATAGTGGACAAGTAGGGGTCGATCCCACGGAGAAGACTAGATTTGCGTATCCAATGATGATTCAAAAGCAAACAATAATAAGAGCAAAGTGAATAAATCAAACAAATAAATAAAAGTAGTAATGATTGCAATGTGTTAACAATATGAGGAAAACGCTTCACTTGCAATTCTTGACAATGGTTGGGGTTCATGATCATTGGAATGATTTCATTGTTATTCTCTCAATGCAGAGCAATTGATATCACTAGTTATTCCAACTTTTATTTAAATAGATTGATATCCTTCACAGGCTTACCAACCCCTTACACTATATGTGATCCTAAAGGATTCTTAACACACACAGCAGCATAAAATCCCAAAGTACTTGGCCAATTAGCAAACTAAAATCTCAATGCAATTAGAATGTTAAAAGAGTGCAAATCTCTTAACCCTAATCTCATAGAAATCAACATTCAACCATTAGTCATTATCTTGCATAGATAATTGATGCTTTCATGGGATCAATTACCCATTTCTTGCTACCATGGATTAATTATTCTCAAGAAATCATTAATCACTAGTAAAGATGCAAATCCTATCAAGGTGATCAATCAAGAGAGAACAAGTGCAAATAAGAATTGTAAGAACAAAGATAATGAAATAACTTATGAATAACGATATGAAATCAAATCCTCACAATTCAACCAACCATGTCTTCGAATCACAAGTGAAACTATGAGTTTAGCAACTCATAGTCTACCAAAAAAATCAATGGAAAAGTGAATGTAAAATCTCTGTCCAAACTCCCTCTCTGTCAAACGGCTGAGAACAATAGTAATATAGCCTAAAAGTGTCGGCTAAAAACTCTAGAATATAAAATGACAATAAACTAATTAAAATAGTTTCGAACGAAATCGAATATGCTGAATCTGTGAAATTGGTGGGAGCCGGTTAAATAGCGGCAGGTGTAGCTACTCTGGATCCGCGGTTCTTCTTTGTCTTCGATGTTCTTCTCCATAGCTCCCTTGATGATCTTTCCTTTGCCTCTTTTTTTCTCACTGATAATGCATATTTTAGATAGACATTATATGCATTTTTAGATTAGTTAGGTTGCATTTGTTGCATGTTTTGGAAGAGTTTGAATTCTGCACGAAATTGTGGTTTATTTTGAAGAGTTGGGGATTCAAACATTACAAGAGGATGCAATGACCTTGGATTTTGATATACAAAGTGCAAGATTGAAGATTGAAGAGAAGAAGTAAGGATGGGTACAGATGCAGCGGGCAACAAAAGATGTCGCGACATCCATAGGCAGCTGCCACTATAACTTTGCCGCGACCGCCTTATCCTCCCAGCCAGAAGAAGAAGGAATCCACACAAGTAGTGGGCGCGACATCAGTGCAGCGTCCGCCACATTTTTCGTCAGTGAGACGCGTCGTTTTAGTTTATTCTAAACCTAGTTCTTATTAAGTTTTTACCGACTTTTGGTTTTAAGTACGCGGGTTTAACCTTAATTCTACTATCTACTATTTTATTCACCGTTCATCAGACAATTAGAGAGAGAGAGGGGGGGGGGGGAGAGAGAGAGAGAATTAGAGAGAGAGGGGGGGGGGAAGAGAGAGAGAGAGAGAGAGAGAGAGAGAGAGAGAGAGAGAGAGAGAGAGAGAGAGAGAGCGATGTACGCCAAGAGCAACTAAACTCTCTTGGTTCTATCCACAATTTGAAGCTTTATTTGGACTAAGTTGTATGTTTCTGAATCTCGTTCCTTAATTCCTATATTGAATGTTTCGACTTCTTTATGCTTAATGTTTGATTGTTTCATTCTATCTTGTTTGGCCAACTTATTAGAATCAATTCAATTGCTAGGGTTTTGTAAATTCCATGTTTTGAACCTTAACCCAAGTGGCAAACTTATCCCTTTAGGGATGGTTGAACTAAATGTATGGGTAGGAAGTTGGTTGTGTTGTTAAATCCCTCTTTAAGGACTTAAGGCTATCGATTAGGTCAAACTTATACCTTAGTTAATCTCTGAACTTAAGGCTATCGATTAGGTTAAATCCTTCTTTAGGGACTGCTCATGAGATAAGGGTCTCTATGACTGGTTGGACTAGAGACTATATTAGGTTGAGACAAGGACATTCATAGGAAACCTAAAAGGACGAGAGAAAGTTACATGGATTAACTTAACCAAATAGAGTGGATAATTGTAGGTAGGATTATTTCTCCACATTGTCTGAATCAAGTTTCTTTATTATTGCTTTCATTATCCTACTTTGATAAAATGCGGATCTTTTGTATTCTAAAACCCCCCTTTGGTTACTCAATTGGCAACTGAATCACACTTGAATAGCAAATATCTCTTTGGGATCAACCTCGTGCTTATTCACTATACTAGTCTATAAGTTTGAGTTTGTTTGACAGGATCAACGACATGCTTTCCTCCCATAAAATTTTGTCACCGTTGCCGAGGAAGCTTTATTTATTCTTGTGTGTTTTTATTGCTAATCTTGGTGTGAACTTTCTTATATGGTCCACACCCATGCTACTAATTCAACTTTGTTGTCGTTGGATTTAGAGATTGAAAGAACCTTTTCTACTTTAAGGCGAGAGACTCGTGACCGTTTTTACGAGGTACCTTTTGATCATAAAGAAGACACTGCAGAGATGGAAAATGAAGCAAATAATACTTTAAAGGAGCTTACTTCTTATGAACTGGCACTGCAGCCCTTAGCAATCCACTTTCATGTACTTGGGGAATGAGTGAATTTTGAGCTGAAGTCTGGGGTAGTCCATCTCTTACCCAAATTCCATGGGTTGAGTGGTGAAGATCCCCACAAGAATCTATCTAAATTTCATAATGTGGTAGTTGGAATGAAACCAGCGAATGTTATTGAAGAGCATATCAAAATGAGAGCTTTTCTTTCTCTCTAAAGGATGAGGCAAATGAGTGGTTCTTCTATTTACCACTTTGGAGTATATCTACTTGGGATGAGATAAAAAGGGTCTTTCTAGAGAAGTAATTTCATGCAATAAAGTTTAACGCATTGAAAAGGGCAATCAGCATCAGGCTACAGAGAGTATTCATGAGTATTTTGAGCGCTTTAATAAACTCTATGCCCGCTGCCCATATCATGGTTTCTCTCAAAAAGATATGGTTCTATTCTTATTCAATGGATTGACTAATGAAGAGTGCAGAACAATGAATTCTTGTTGTGGAGGAAACATTATGAACAAGACCCCAACTGCTGCTTGGGAAGTGTTCAATGAGCTCTCTGAGGGCTCAAGGCAATTCAACAAAAACACCCATGCTAGGGGTGTACATGCTACTGATGCCCCAACGGCTGCATTGCAGAGCGATATGACAGAAATAAAAGAGATGATAAAGAAGATGATGCTTGATAGGACACCTCAACAGCTGAAAGCATGTGGACTCAACAACGAATTTACCCATCCAATGGATATGTGCCCAATTATGCAAGAGCCTAGTGTAGAGTTGAATGTAGTAGGAAATTTAGCCCCACAAAGGCCTAGGAAAGGGAACTTTGCTAATCCTCACTATTTCAACAACAATAATTACAATGCCGGTTATTTGCTGGGTTATGGCTACGGCAACTACCAAGCCCCTTTCGATCCGCAAGGAGGGCCATAGGTAAAGCCAGAACAACAGTTTGACCCTTGACAAAGATGACAACCTCTGGGAGATGCATCCACTGAGAATCAATTGCAAGCCCTCACACAAATAGTCATGAGAGAGGTCGAGCGCACAAAGAACTTGGAGATGCAGAATTAGAACTTGGGGGCGCAGAATAAGAACTTGGAGAATCAGATAAGCCAAATCATTTGGTTGTTAAGTGCGAAAGAGGCCAATGACCGAGGGAAGCTTACATCGTAAACAATAGCGAATCCCAAGGAGAATGTCAGTGCGATAACATTAAGGAGTGGTAAGGAACTGATTGACACTCCCATGAGGATGAAGAAGAAAGCGTGGATGAGGAGATCGAGATACTTGATAAAGAAAAAGATGATGCCTACTGCTCAGATCAGCAGTCGCCGCCTACAGGCAGTGGCCACAACAACTACAAAAAGAAGCGGTCGTTGCATGTAGGCAGCGGCCGCGATACTAGCCCAGACAACGATCTAGGTAATCCTAGTTCTTCCTCCTCTTTGCCTTTTGATACTCCGAAGCCTATTCTACCTTTTACTGAAGCTCTGAAAGATATAAGAAAGTATAAGAATAAGGAGATCTTCGAGACATTTCTTTCCACTATCAAGAGGAATCAGAAGATCAAAGGTAAGCAAAAGGTTAAGGTAAGTGAACATGTCACCACTGTATTTCAAATGCGCTTTCTTGAGAAGTGTAGTAATCTTGACATGTTTGCAATTCCATGTGTGATAGGAGATACTAAATTTGACAAAACCATGTTTTACCTTCTCATGTTTATGAAGCTTTGGGATTGGGACCACTAAATGATACTAGGGTAGTAATTCAACTTATTGATCCTTCTACAATTTACCCGAAAGGGATTGTTGAAGATGTATTGGTCATGGTAGACAATTTGATATTTCCTACTGACTTCTTTGTGATTGATATAGGCCCTGACAACAATGAAGCTCCTATTCTTTTAGAGTGACCTTTCCTGAAAACGGCCAGGACCAAGATAGATGTTTATTCAAGGTGACATACTATGGAATTTTATGGGAGAAAAGTTGAATATAATATTTATGATTTCATGAAATTTCAATATGATGATTCTTCTTTATGTTTTATGGATGCTATTGACACTATATCTCAAGATTGCTTTGATTTGGAATTTATTGATGATTCGCAATTCGCTTTACAAGCCTCTTTAGATGAGTTTTCTAGAGATTATTCTTTATCATCTAACCCGCGGGAGGCTTTGTTGGCATTAGACAGTCGATCTCGCACTTATGTGCCACTAAAGGAAGAACACATTGAGCTAAACACACCAAGCGAAAAGATTCTTCCCTCTATTGTGCAAGCACCATAGATTGAGTTGAAACAACTCCTTGGTCACCTGAAGTATGCTTTTCTTGGTAAGGATGATGCTTTACCTATAACAAACTTACCATTGATCAAGAAGAAATATTGGTCACTGTTCTGAGATAGAACAATGAAGCCTTAGGGTGGACCATTATAGACATTAAGGGAATCAGTCCCACCCTATGCATACACAGAATACTTCTTGAAGATGATGCTAAGCCATCTAACCAACCCACCAATGATGGAGGTGGTCAAGAAAGAAGTGCTGAAGCTTCTGCAAGCAGGTATGATCGTTCCTATCTCTGATAGTAAATGGGTGAGTCCTAGACAGGTTGTTCCAAAGATAGGGGTATCACGGTCATTGAGAATCAGGATGGTGAGTTGGTCCCTAGCAAGGTCCAAACTGGATGGAGAGTTTGTATTGGCTATCACAAACTAAATGCGGTAACTTGAAAAGATCACTTTCCTTTGCCCTTTATTGATCAAATGCTTGAGCGCATTGCTGGTCGCTCCTTTTATTGTTTCTTATATGGCTACTCAGGCAACTTCTAGGTACCCATAGCACCATAGAATCAAGAGAAAATGACATTTACTTGCCCCTTTGGCACTATTGCAAATCGCAGAATGCCTTTTGGGTTATGTAACGCACCTGGGACTTTCCAACGGTGTATGATGAGCATATTTTGGGAGTATGTAGAGCACTTTATTGAGGTATTCATGGATGATTTCACTGTGCATGGAGATGATTTTGATACTTGCTTGCATCATTTGTCCCTTGTGCTTAAACGTTGTGTAAACACTAGAAAAATGTCATTTATGGTGGAGCAAGGTATTGTTTTGGGTCATATTGTTTCTAGCAGGGGTCTTGGGGTAGATAAGACAAAGATTGATGTTATTCAGTCATTGCCCTACTCTACTAATGTGGGTGAGATACGCTCCTTTTTAGGTCATGTAGGGTTCTATTGCAGGTTTATTAAGGATTTTTCCAAGATTTTAGCATGTCTATGTGAGTTACTTAAGAAGGAAGTAGTTTTTGACTTTGATGACAAGTGCAGGATAACCTTCAATGAGCTAAAAACTCGCCCGATGAGTGCCTATATCATTCAGGCACCCAAATGGTCTCAACCTTTTAAGATTATGTGTGATGCCAATGATTATGTAGTGGGTGCAGTCTTGGGACAAAAAGAAGGGAGGAGTTCTCATGTCATCTATTACACTTCCATGACACTGAATGAAGCATAAAGGAACTACTCTACCATAGAGAAGAGCTTCTGGCCGAGGTATTTTCACTGGAGAAGTTTCACTCCTATCTCCTAGGAGTTAAGGTATTTGTCTTTACTGACCTTGGTGCTCTTCGCTATTTGTCGACTAAGAAGGAAGCAAAGCCAATATTGATTCAATGGATCTTGCTCTTGAGCGAGTTTGATATCAAAATCAAGGATAAAAAAGGTGCAGAGAACCTTGTGGCATACCACCTCAGCAGACTTGTCCAAGGAGAGGACAAACCAAACAATCAAGTGCCAATCCATGGTGAGTTTCCAGATGATACACTGTTTTCATTGTTTAGTTCGACCTGTCCGTAGCAAAAGGATGTAGCAACCACGACGACAGATGCAACGACCACTACCTCCTCATCTGCAGATGCAGAGACCGTGGCACAGATGCCGCGACCACCGCAAGGTGACATTAGAGGCAATATTGAGTGGACACCGGAGATTACCCTGACGCCTTTGCATTGCTAATGGGTGTCCATACTCCTCGATACTGGTTTGCCAAATTGGTCAATTTCTTGGTTGCAGGAGAGTTTCCACCCAACTTCACAAAAGATCAGAAGGCCAAGGTAAGTCATGTTTCTCGTTTCTATGTTTGGGATAACCCTTATCTATGGAAACACTATGCAGATCAAGCAGTAAGAAGGTGTCTACCCAACAATGAGGTACAATTTGTCCTTACTTTTTGTCATACTCATGAATGTGGGGGCCACTCTGGTCCTCAAAAGACTACTAGAACAGTTTTAGAAGCAGGTTTCTTTTGGCCTCATTTATTTAGAAATGCTAATGCTTTCTGCAAGTCCTTTGATAGATGTCAACAGATTGGGAACATATCTGCTAGGAATGAAATGCCACAAACTAAATTGATATTCTGTGAAATATTTTATGTTTAGGGTATTGATATTATGGGTCCATGATAAGGCATATTTTGATAGGCATTATAGGATGATTTTAGATGCATTTCATTTTCATATGATCATATTTTATGGTTAATTGCATATTATGCTTTTTTAGTGGTAAAGTTCAGAAACTACGCTATTTTGTTAGTTTTATGCAGATTCATAGTGCTGACATGGTTAGGAGCTTGGGAAGAGACCAAAGAGGATGTCCAAAGAGCATGTAACAAGTCAAGGAAGGGTTAGAAGGCGAATTGGGAAGGAAAGGAGCACAAAAAACAAGAGCGAAAAAGAAGCATATGGAGAAATGTCGTCTTTTGGCCTTTGATCAATTCGATTCATCTTTTGAGGTCTTCATGAGAGTTGTAGTCCTTGAAAAGAGCTTTCCAAATCATATTCAGATGTGTCAATCAGACGAAGGAGACCTCCAGAAAGTGCATTATAAGTTCAGTCTGTCGAAGCTGTCGACGAAGGAGGAAAATCAAGTATGAAATATAAATTCCAAACTCGACTCCCTCAACCACGCAAATAAATAAAAGACTTCCTCCGGCTGTAGTAGAAGTTAGTCAAGATCGATTCATGAGGAAGCGTGTCAGCGCTCGCCTTTTCAGTCCCAGAATCCTCTTGAATTCGACCAGGAGAAGTCTTCGACGTCAAGTAAAGTACTCGATGTTGACTACCTCAGTCGAGTAAACTGTAAAACATAACAACAAAAACGCAAAAGCAAGCAAAACCTAGTCGATGTCGAGTGAACAGTACTTGACGTCGACTACAACCTACTCGATGTCGACTACTTGTTGTCGATGTCGAGTGCACAACAGAACAAAAATCCAGCTTCGTAACAGAACGAAAAACAGTAATAAAAGCTCCTAGAATCACGGTTTCAACGCCACAACGATAACAGCTCCTAGAATCGGTGGGATTAACTCAATATTATAAAAGCTCCTAGAATCACGGTTTCAACGCCACAACGATAACCATATAAGATTCATGCAAAAGGTATAAAAGATCATGCTTTTCATCAAATAATTGTCGTTATTAACAAGTAGGAAAATAGAGGCTTTCGCATAAACCCTAATTGTTACTAACCCTTTTCACATAATTAATACAAGTTGTATTAAGATCACTTTTGCTTCAATAACACAAACAATGATCACCTTCCGTTGTCGCAAAAGAATCATGCTCATAGGGATAGAAGATGAAATCGCATCAAAAGGTTGAACCTTTATCGCAGTTACCTTATATGGCTACTGTCGGGCTCACCCCGACCCTAGAAGTTGGGTGACTACTCGCTTTTCATGATACAAGAACACATCAATAATAAAAGGGAAATAACTTGCATTAAATAAAACCAAAACTTAAAACCAATCGAAGCCAAATCCGCTTTCGCAACACTAACTATCTCTCCTACTCACTATAACTTGTTGAAACACAATTGCTTTTGGCTTGGATGATTCCTAAAATCAGCCCCTAAGACCTTATTTATATTATTCTCTCCCCGCTATCCAAGGAAAGAATATCCTATCTATATCTAACTTTATCTATCTAAAAGCTTAAGATAAAACTTTAAAGCAAAATAAATAAATATCTAATGGAAATTATATCTAAAGTGGATAAATCTTCCCTTGTCTTGATAGATCTTCATGTGGATGGATATAATTCTACATATCTTCACTTGAAAGTAACCCACAAAGCTCGAACTCCTCCTCGTACTCGACTCGAATTGCTGACTGTGGTACTCGACATCGAGTAGCTTACTCGACGCCGACTAGCTTTGTGTCTTCTGGGTTGCACTTGAGCTCGGCTAACTTCTGGACGCTCGACATGTACTCGACATCGAGTGGCTATGGGCTCCTCGAGGGATGGCTTAATCGGCTGATGAAGTTCTGGCCTGATGTACTCGACATCGACTAGGGTTAGTCAACAACGACTAGAACTATGTTGAGTGCTCTTTCTCGTTTTCTGCTCGATTTGTCCTAGATCAGCTGCTACTTGACCTTGGACTTTCTGTAGTTGATTTCGAGCTATTCCATGGTTTTCTTCCTTTCACTGAATTGCTGTAAAATGCCTCAATTTCTGCGTAATTAAACAGAAACTAGTGTAGACTCCATAATTTGGCAAATAAGCATAAACTACATAGATTTTGTACTATTCTAACCCAAATGCATGAAATGTATACAGAAATCGATATAAAAGTTAAGGAAAAACATCAAAAATTAGGCTCACGATTGCTGTCAAAGCGGCACCCACCGGTTTTATAGCGGTGCCCGCCAATTTTATAGTGGCACCCGCCTTTATCGTTGTTCCGGATCTGCGCAACGCGGCCCAATTCTATCTTTGTGAAAACTCTATCTATCCTTTCTAGGGTTTTTGACCGACGGCTTGAGGCCTTATATTAGACCTATTTTCATTATTCATTCATCATCTAATACTCTAACATTCAACCCCTTTTCTCTATTCAATTCAATTAGGTTTTTAGGTTTTATTTTCCATTCATGAGAAGGAATTTAGGTAAGCCTTGCTTGGCTAATTCTGCTTTGTTTTCATCTACACATTCGAGACTTGGTTGGTTGTTTGTGAGTTTCTAACGAAGTATTAATTCTCTCTTTAATATCTTTTGATTTCTCTTGTGCTTATTGTCGATATTATTGTGATTAGCTACCATGATAGTATATTGTTAGGTTTTTGTTCTTTCGTCATTGAATGAATTTCGTAGTGGCATGCTTAGGATTGTGAGAACCTTGTTTGATCATGACTAAGTAGGAGTTTCGACATGTGTCTTAAACAACGGTTACCATGGTTACTTGGTGTTATTCATGTGCCTAGATTCTTAGGAACTTTTGCTATCGTTATGTTAAATCTCTATCGTGCTTTGGTTACATACATGTGTAAGGGGTTAAATCCACCCGTTATGGTTTGATCTATATAAACTAAGATGGGAGGAACTCGTAGAGAAGAACTTTAATTGGATTCAATGACCAATAAAGCCAACCAATGTCGAGAATATGTGGGTGAAAACATCTCTTTTATCAATCATTTTCTTTTGTTTGGATTAGTGTCTTATAAACGCGAAGGAGTATCTCCACCCTACTCTGGGAGTTCCAGAATCACCGATCGTTCTCCCTCGCGTTAATTTTGAAATTCGTCCTTCTTTTATTTTTGAAATTAGAAGGAATCAATTTCAGGGAAAACTCAACGAATGTCGTTTAGAGCATATAACTGTATTTTTGGATTTGTGTGAAACTATAGTTGATGATGCCAATCTGGAATATCTAAAACTAAAGGGTTTTCGTTGGTCACTTGGAGGGAAAGCTTGACAGTGGTTCGAGGGTTTGGCTCTATAATCCATTAGCACATGGAACAAACTCAAGGATTTGTTTCTTAACAGGTTCTTTCCTTTAGCCAAAACAGCGCATCTCAAACAGCAGATCACTGCTTTCAAGCAGAAGCTAGGAGAAACACTAGTACAGGTCTATGAGAGCTACGAACAATTGCAAAAATCCTAACCTACACATAGGCAGACACCATATGTAATCAAGGAGATCATCTTCAACTCCCTGGATGTACCTAAGAAGGGGCGGATCTAAAACTATATTGCTTATAGGTATCTCAAGTACACACGACGACGTGCTTGGGAAAACATTGAGATGTTGACAAACTCTGACAACAGTTATGGGAGTCTATGAGACGCCAAAGGAGGATGATCCGGATGTTAGAGATCATTTCCACACAGACCAGGTACGCCATCTCACAAAACAAGCAAAATTTCTTTCTAATAACCAACCCTGTTTGGAGTGTGGGTTTGTGAGTCACAACACTACTAAGTGCCTACATGCAGACCAAATGCAGCTTGTAGAGACCCACGAAGAGGCACGTTATGCATGGGGAAATTACTCAGGATAACACCACCAGCAAAAATAGATCTATTATCACCAGTCACAACACCAAAGAGATCCCCCGCCATACAAAGCTCCTGGTCACGCTGACAGAGAAGGTAAGAAAGATGACATGCACATTATTCTCGACGAGATGCAGAGGAATCACACAGAAAGCAAACAATCTATCAATTCCATCCACACTTAACTGCATGGCATCAAGTCAAGATTGGGAGAGATCGATATTTGGAGGAAGAGCATAGAGACCCAAATTGGTCAACTCGTAACATCAGTACCTAAGACATCAGGTACGCTCCCTAGATCTTCTGAACAGAATCCTAAAAGTAAATTTGTAGGTCATGTGGCTGCCATGAACCTAAGGAGTGGGCATCAGCTGCAAACGCCCGAGCAGAATATAGAGGAAGAAGCCACTGGAGGCAACTCTACGTCAACTAACCTAGTCGTTGTCGACCAGGATGTAGTCGACGTCGAGTACCCCGTAATCGATTTCGACCAAGAAGCAGAAAGCTCTCAAAATTCGACTCCTCCAGTCGACTTTGACTCAACACCGCTCGACGTAGACCCAACTCCAGCTCCGCCGAAGAAGAAAATGTTGCCATTCCCGAGGAAATCTTTGAAGGACCTAGTGGATAAAAAGTTCCAGCGTTTTGTAAAGATGCTTCAAGGGCTAAACGTCACCATTCCCTTCATAGAAGCTTCTCATGAGATGTCATCTTATGTTAAGTTCCTCAATGATATCTTAAGCAAAAGCTATCAATGATTGAGATCCCATAGGAATGCAGTAAGATGGAGATTCCAGAGAAAAGGCCAAATCCAGGTAAGTTTGCTATTACTATTGGATTTGGTCAACATAAATTCAATGACTTGTGTGACTTAGAAGCCAACGCCAGCATCATGACCTTATCAATCTGGTCCTAAGTCAAGATATGAGCCCTAAAGCCTCTGGATGCAAGACTATATATGGCGAACAACCCTGTGGTCATACCAACATGCATGGTGGACGAATTACCGGTGCAAGTAGGTAAGTTCTTTATCCCTGTTGATTTCCTAGTTATTGATATGACAGAGTACCTTTCTTGTCCCATTATTTTAGGAAGGCCCTTCTTAGCAACCATGGATGCCAATATAAGCGTAAGGAAGGGAGTGCTCACATTCACCATTAATGACAAGGTAATTCAATATTCCTTTAATAACACTAAAAGGCCTACAGGTCCTATGGAGGTCAAATCAATCACGGGAGGGTACATCAGTTACGGGGAGCCTAAGACAAGAACAATGACCCTTGAAGAGCTAGAGAAGAGGGCTATGAAAGCCCAAGTAAATGAAATCCTGGCGATCTTGAACAAAGAAACCGAAAGCCCATTCGAAGTCGATCAAGGTATGTCGACGTCGACTAAGTTTTCTTCAAACTATGTGTCTGGTTTTAAGTATGGGGTCGACATCGAGTACACTCACTCGACGTCGAGTGAGCAACTCGACATCGACCAAAATCTCAGGCCTCCATTGACTTCTCCTACATCGAGTGATCCACCAGAGACAGAAAAGTACTCGACATCTAGTAACACTAGTCAACGTCGCCCAAAACCACAAACTCTGATCAAAGATTTTGCAAAGGTAGGCCGAGGTAAAGACATCTCTTCCCCAATTTCAATAAAGGATTTATCTATACATGAAAGAGGTTTGCCTTGGTATGTGCGATTATGTAGGGTTTCCAATGATGATCCGAAGGATTACGAAGTAGGAGACAAGGTGTATGTCTCCAAATCAAAGAATCATTGGTTTCCCAACAAATTCAACAACAAGAATATGGGACCCTTCACAGTGCACCAGATCCATTCAGGAGGACTACAACTGATGGACAAAAATGGAGTCTTGTTCGAGGCCCAAGCCATGTGGGCCCTACAGATGCCACCTTGAGTGGAAAAGGAAGAAGGCGTCCTAGTGACTATAAAATCCAGAGCTTGTAATAAAGACAAATATTTTTAGGGTTTTAGATACTTTTGGTTTGGTTTTAAACATTATTTTCGATTGCTCTTGTGGATTTGATTGTTCTTCCTAACGAAAATTGTAGGTATAAGAAGCTGCAGAAGGTACTAGACGTCGAACCTACTTGACGTTGACCACATATATCGAGGAGAGGAGCTTGTGGTCGAGGAGAGGCCACCCTGAAGTTCCCACACATTCGATTGCTCTTGTGGATTTTGTTTTTCTTCCTAACGAAAATTGTAGGTAGAAGAAGCTACAAAAGGTACTCGACGTCGAGTAACCTACTCGACGTCGAGTAACTTACTCAACGTTGACCACATATATCGAGGAGAGGAGCTTGTGGTCAAGGCGAGGCCACCCTGAAGGTCCCACACATTCGATGTCGAGTAAGACTAGTCGACGTCGACTAACTTACTCGAGATCGACTAACACTGCAATATTTTTCAGCACTTGTTCCAGGCTTCTGTACATCTATCTAGTGAGTTTCTTTCTTTACCCTTATTTTTATACAGTGAAGACACTGTAATTTCTAAGTATGGGGTGAGGGAAAGGCTTACTCTGTGCATATTTTATCATATTTCTCGAATTACTCATGCATGGTTACTTTGGATTTTATAATTCATCTATATGCGTATATGTTATTTTTATCACCCCCATTAATTTTTTTTTATTAGTATCATGGAAGCTTAAATTGAACTCGACGATGCAAAATTTGATTCATTAGAGATATAACATGAAATTTCCTAGTAAAGAAAGGTCAAAATGAAGTGCATTATTTTCTTGAAAACCTTGAAAAGAGGTAAAATTGAAGTTGGTTTTGACATATGCATGATAAGAAGATGGAGGACTTTATTTTCCATACATCCTTACCATAACCTAGCCATACCTATGCTTATGCATCAAAAGCCCTATTATGCCTTATTTCATATTTTGCTCCACATGATCTATAAATTGCCTATTTCTTTACCTTCAGACCCACCCGGGGAGTTTGTTGAGGAATTGATGTTATAGTATAGAGATTATTATATGGTGTCGTGTTGTTATTATTATTTTGGAGTTTGGCAGGAGAATCATCATATTATCTAAAATTTAATGATAGAAAGAATATCTGGTCACCTCAGAAGAAAAAAGTAGATCGACCCTGCCTATGTTGAGATGCTATTTCCGCAGGATGGGACACCAAGGTGAAGAATCTGACGCACTAAGTATCCGGGGTCATTCATGACACCCATGTTTACGGCACACGAGAAGGCAGTGCTGATGTTAGAGAGGTAAAAGCATTATACTGAAAAAAGCAATGAGCGACGAGCGAAAGGTGAGAAATCAAAGGAAGAAGGAATGTGAAATGAAAAGTTTGGAAATTACTCCATTTCCCTGGATCATTAGCACCACATGGCCAAAAATATCCAACCTTAAGTCTTTTACCGATCTACTCCTTATTGAGATTAATTAAAGTCCTCTTGATTATTGTTGCTTTGTCACAGGAAAAATTGTTTTTGCATAACCCTCCTTTTGTGATAAGACCCATAGAATCTAACCAACAAGTTTCAAAGCTTCAACCGAGCACGAGAACAAAATTTGACACATGTGACTCTTTTATTTGGAATTTTCTAGATTTATGGGAAAATAAAAAAAAAGATATGGATGGCTAAATCTATGAGCATCTCACCCATCAACTTACCAAACTCGCCCTCTCACTCGTCGGCATCTCACTCCTGAGCAATCAAGCCTTTCTTTGAACAACTCTAACAAGCATCTCACCGGAAAGAGTTAGACAAACAGGACCATTCCGCGGCCTCTCACTCCGGAATGGGGTGTCAAAACGGCATCTCACCAAATCAACCAAACACACACACTTTTTCAAAAAATTCTCAACTCAAATCTTATTTCTTGTGACAAAGGTTTAGGCACTTTATAGCCATAATTAAAACAACTAATTAAAGACGGAAAATATGAAAAGTTTCTCGGAATTGATGGAGAAATGTGGCCAGTCTCATGGTGAAAAATGAAGGGTTGGCTGTTCTCATAAAATGTAGAAAACCATCAATTTCCATTGAATGAAGACCCTTGGATACATCTCATCAATTCCGACTTCATTCAATGCATCGGGAAAACTGTCCAGATTTTCGGACTGCTGAATTATTTCCAATTTCGGACCTGTTCTTGGATGATTTCGGCACTTTGGTCTTCATAAAAGATGTAGCCCTTAAAGTTATATTTCCAACAAGTACTCAAACACCTCCATCGAACAAATATAGTTCATGTTATGACTAAAACACCGAGCATGTGTCGAAAGAGCTCGAATCACATCATCCTCCCCTCCTTTGAAAACGATTCGTCCTCGAATCTTGTGTAGACCATCAAAAAAGAAACATTACCCCCCTGTACGTTGGATATGTGTAAGATATCATGATGGTTGATCCCACGACGACTCTCAAATATGCGTTGGCTTTCCAAAAAAGTACGATACACCCCTGTACGTTGGATCTGCGTAGTGCACTTCAATGGTTGCAACCGCGACGGCTCTGAAGAGGGATGTGGATGAAAGTGATGGAATCACATAAAGCTTTGTGAACTTGATGGATTAGCTCTAATACCAAATGATAAGACCCATAGGATCTAACCAACAAGTTTCAAAGCTTCAACCGAGCACGAGAACAAAATTTGACACATGTGACTCTTTTATTTGGATTTTTCTAGATTTGTGGGAAAATAAAAAAAAGATATGGATGGATAAATCTATGAGCATCTCACCCATCGACTTACCAAACTCGCCCTCTCACTCGTCGGTATCTCACTCCCGAGAAATCAAGCCTTTGTTTGAACAACTCTAACAAGCATCTCACCGGAAATAGGTAGACAAACGAGACCATTCCTCAGCCTCTCACTCTGGAATGGGGTGTGAAAATGGCATCTCACCAAATCAACCAAACACACACCTTTTTTTCCAAAAATTCTCACGGTGAAAAACGAAGGGTTGGTTGTCGGCAAATATGAAAAGTTTCTCGGAATTGATGGACGGCAAATATGAAAAGTTTCTCGGAATTGATGGACAAATGTGGCCAGCCTCATGGTGAAAAACGAAGGGTTGGTTGTCCTCATAAAGTGTAGAAAACCATCAATTTCCATTGAATGAAGACCCTTCGATACATCTCAACTATTCTGACTTCATTCAATGCATCGGGAAAACTGTCCAGATTTCATACTGCTGAATGATTTCCGATTTCGGACCTGTTCTTGGATGATTTCGGCACTTTGGTCTTCATAAATGATGTAGCCCTTCGAATTATCTTTCCAACAAGTACTCAAACACCTCCATCAGACAAATATAGCTCCAGCTAAGACTAAAACACCGAGCATGTGTGGAAAGAGCTCGAATCACATCATTTTGTGTGTAGATGTTGCTTTTATGCACATGCATGTATTTGGTGACATTCGTACATTTTCGAGGATGGTAATGAATTGCAGGGACATATGATAATGAATCTTTGATGTTGAGATTTATATTTCTTCCCCTGTATGATCATTAAAAATATTGCTTGAGGACAAGCAAGCTTAAGTATGGGGTGTTGATGTGAGCTCAAATGACCATGTTTTTCGCTTACATCCATATCGATTTTTGTTAGTATTTTATATCTCTAGGTTAGAATAATGCAATAATTGTGTAGTTTATACTTATTTTCCAATTATGGAGATCTACACAACTACTTGTTTAATTTCGCGGAAATCGAGACACTTTACGAGCAATTCAGAGAAGAGAAGAAAACTGTCTGGGAGCTCGAGGTCGACTACAACAAATAAAAGTCGAGAACAGTGAAGGAACAGAAGTCGAGTGCCCAAGGATAGAAATCGACCAACAGAAGATCTAGTCGACATCGAGTACAAATCCAATCGATCACCATCCTTGAATCCGAGTGGAGATCGAGTGGGAGTCCGAGTGAGAAGTTACTTCCACACCAAGGCGCGAGAGATCTATCAAATTTGAAGACTTTATCCACATTAGTCATTCCCACATTTACCTTAGGGGATTTTAATTGTTTGATTTAATTTATTTATCAAAATTTTATCTTAGGAAATAGATAGATAGATTTAGATAGAAGATATAGTTGTTCCTTTCCTAGATTAGCTAGATGGAGCACTAAAAAAAGCCATAGGAGCTGGATTTTAGGCAATCCAATTTACACACAATTTCATACATTCGAAGGTAGGAAGAGAGAGAGAGAGAGAGAGAGAGAGAGAGAGAGAGAGAGAGAGAGAGAGAGAGAGAGAGAGAGTTGGTCGGGTAGGGTTTGGAGGCGAGAGTGTTCTGGCTTTGTTTGGTTTGTACTTTCTCTATTTTTATTTAATGCAAGTAGTTTCTTTTTTTTATTATTGATGTTTATTAACATGATGAAGAGCGAGTAGTCACCCTACTTCTAGGGTCGGGGTGAGCCCGACAGTAGCCATGTAAGGTAATGCATCAAAGGTACAACTTTTATTGTGATTTCATCTTCTATCCCTATTTGCATGATTTTTCTACGATAGTAGCGGTTGATCCTTATTTGTGTTATTGAAGTGAAAGTGGTCTTAATATGAATTTGGATTAATGATGTGAAAAAGGTAGTAACAATTTGGGTTTATGCGAAAGCCTTTATATTCTTAATTGTTAATGACGAAAGTTATTTGATGAAAATGGATGATCTTTATATCTTTGACATGATTCTTACATGGTTATCATTGTAGTGTTGAGTCCCCGATCTTGGAATCTTTTTGTTTATTGAATTAAATTTTACCAATATGTGTTTATTTCTGTCTTTTATTTTATTGCAAAGGTTACGTTTTTGCTGCACTGACGAACTCGACATCGACTACTCTGGTCGACATCGAGTAAACCCTAATTGATATCGAGTAGATTTTTTCTCGATGTGTATTATGCTTTTGTCTTCTGTTGTGCAGCTTTACAAGGATCGAGAGCTTAGGTCGACATCGATTACTCTAGTCGACGTCGAGTTAGCTTCTGGTCGATTTCGAGGGCGATCTTGGAACTGAATTGGCGAGCACTGATACGCTTCCTCGTGGATACGATCCTGAATACTCCACCACTACAACCGGATGGATTTTCATATTTTATTTGCTTGGACAGGGACTTGGTTTTCACCCCCAACTCACCTACGAATGCATGTCCAATTGATAAAAACAAAGCAGCCCTATGGATACAAGAGTGGAAAAGCCTATCCACCATCGCCGCGGTGATCTTGTCCGTTACAAACCCTTCTTTGTGGACTGTGGGTAAAAGTTTCTCGTCCAATCTTCTCCGCCCCAACTCGATGCACTTCCTAAGCAATCCATCATCGCTACCACAAGAGATTTAGTACGTTTCATTTTTCCTCACCTTGCTTTTATTATTTTATTTTATTGTCATTTATGTTTCATTAAAGACAATGAAAGATTTATGTGTGGGGGAGAGATTGAGTGGATTTAGTTAATTCATATTTCAATTTTTGCATGCATTTCACGTTTAATTTAAGCATTTAAAAAAATTTTGAATTAGTTTTCTTATAATGCATTCAAAAAAAGAAAGAAAAAAATATAGAAAATTCAAAAATACAAAATATCATGCATTGCATATATTTGTTTCAAACACCCACCTTAGTTAGCAAAACTCTATGTTTTCTTATGGAATGAACTTATAAATCCTACGATGAGTTTAAATTGCTTAGCCTTATTGCTTTAAAATGTTTTCTTATGGAGCATGATTGGTGATGTAATTGAGCATGTATAATTTAGCTTAAGTATGATTGAAATCCTACAAAACATGACCCTTGTGAGAATGTTTTAGCTTTATTGGATTCATTTATAATCCTTTTGCTTATATGTATGATTTACTCTCCATATGTTTCTACCTCTTGAGATTGACTTCATTATCTATTGTCAAGACCGACTAACATGTTTATTGCTTGCACAGTTTATGTGTTTATGGTAAGTATTTGGCTTTAGTTTCTTATTGAGAGTTTTGAGTTAAATAATGTGGCAATGGATGATACACTTAGTAACTAGATCAACGCATGATACCCGTGGGTATGATTTGCCCAAAATGGTGTTGAAAACTATCCACTATGAAAGGAAGCTTGATCATTGAGTAACCGGGTTCATTCATGACACCTATGTTTGCAACTCGCATAAAAAGATGTTCAAGTAGACTTTATTCAAGTAAGTTGAGGTGTTGATAGACCGGGGCTATTCATGACACCCATGTTTGCGAATCGTGTCAAGAATATACCAAAGCCGATAGAAAGAAAAGAAAGAAAAAGAAAAAAAAATAAGAAAAGAAACGAACAGAAAAAAAAAAGAGAAAAGAAAGAACGAAAAGAGAGAAGTCTAGAGCCAAGTTGCTTGTTTTTATTATCTTTCCGCAAGTGATGTCATTTCAGTGGATATTTGGTGATATTGTTGTCAATATCTATGAACTTAGTGCATTTTGGATTGAGTTGAGAGTCGAACTAGAAAGCCTAAACACATGAGAGCATGAGTGAAACACATATTTCTGGTGATGTTGGATGATTTATACTTCTATGATTTGATCACTAAATACATGCTATGATGTTTATTCACTTGATCTTGTGCTCCTTTCAAATTGATGTTGCTTTTGATTAAGGCTACAGGTTGCTTTTTATTATTCGCTCGAGGACTAGCGAAACTTAAGTGTGGAGGAGTTTGATAAGGCATAGTTTGATAGGCATTATAGGATGATTTTAGATGCATTTCATTGTCATATGATCATGTTTTATGGCTAATTACATATTAGGGAAAATGGCAGAAAACCACCCCTTTAATATGGGTCTTTGCAGAAAACCACCCCTTAAAATTAAAATTGCAAAAAACCACCCCTTAAACCCATTTTGTATGTAAATAGCCACCCACAATCTTTTTTTCAGCTAGGTTTCCGTTTAAAACGGTGAAAAGTCATTTTTACTCCTCCCTTTTAATGTTATTTTAATGATAGAAAAATGTATGAATTGAAATAAATTAATAAAATATATTTATCCATCCTTTTTAAAGTTATTTTTAGTAGAATAACATACATTTTTCTCTCATTAAACGGGATGGATAAATATATTTTATTAATTTATTTCAATTCATACATTTTTTTCTAATTAAAATAACATTAAAAGAGAGGGGTAAAAATGACTTTTCACCATTTTAAACGCCAACCCAATGGAAAAAAGGGTTGTGGGTGGCGATTTACCTATAAAATGGGTTTAAGTGGTGGTTTTCTGCAATTCCAATTTTAAGGGGTGGTTTTCTGCCATTTTCCCTACATATTATGCTCTTTTAGTGGTAAAGTTCGAAAACTACGCTATTTTATTGGATTTATGTAGATTCGTAGTACTGACATGGTTAGGAGCTTGGGAAGAGATCAAAGAGGATGTCCAAAGAGCATAGAGCAAGTAAAGGAAGGGTTAGAAGGCGAATTGAGAAGCGAAGGAGCATAAAAACAAGAGCAGACATGAAGCACATGAAGAAATATTAGTTTCTGAGGTCTTCATGAGAGTTGTAGTCCTTGAAAAGGGCTTTCCAACTCATATTCATATGTGTAAATCGGACGAATGACGCCTCAAGAAAGTGCATTACAAGTTCAATTTGTCGAAGCGGTCAAAGCAGCACCCACCGGTTTTGTAGCGGTGCCCGCCGTTATGTTGTTTCCGAATCTGCGCAACGCGGCCCAAATCTATCTTTGTGGAAACTCTATCTATCCTTCCTAGGGTTTTTAGCCGACGGCTTGAGGACTTATATTACACCTATTTTCATTATTCATTCATCATTTAACACTCTAGCATTGAGCTCATTTTCCCTATTCAATTCAATTAGGTTTTTAGGTTTTATTTTGCATTCAAGAGAAGGAATTTAGGTGCTTGGCTAATTCTCCATTGTTTTCATCAACACTTTTGAGACTTGGTTGGTTGTTTGTGAGTTTCTAATGAAGTATTAATTCTCTCTTTAATATCTTTCGATTTTCCTTGTGCTAATTGTTGCTATTAATGTGATTAGCTACCATGATAGTATCTTCCTAGGTTTTTGTTCTTTCGTCATTGAATGAATTCCGTAGTGGCATGCTTAGGATTGTGAGAATCTTGTTTGATTATGACTAAGTAGGGATTTCGACATGTGTCTTAAACATCGGTTACCATGGTTACTAGGTGTTATTCATGTGGATAGATTCTTAGGAACTTTTTCTATCTTTATGTTAAATCTCTCTCGTGCTTTGGTTACATAAAGGTGTAAGAGGTTAAATCTATTCTTTGTGGTTTAATCTATATAAACTAAGATGGGATGAATTCGTAGAGAAAAACTTTAATCGGATTCAACGACCAATAAAGCCAACCAATGTCGAGAATTTGTGGGTGGAAACATCTCTTTGTTTAGATTAGTTTCTTTTATTATGAATTTCATCTCTTTGCTTTCAATTGATAAATACACATTATATGGAAATACTTGTTTCTCTATGGGATCGACATTTTACTTGCATAATATACTAGTTTGTTTGTTTGGGAATTATTTTAATAAAGGAAATCAACGACTTTCCCTCCATCAGTCCATTCTCTAGTTCTTTTGGAAATATCTATATTTTGCTTGCATTGGACTATGTCTCCAAGTGGGTGGAGGCAAAAGCCACCAGAACTGGTGATGCTAAAGTAGTTACAGATTTTGTGAAGGACATAATTTTTTGCAAGATTTGGAGTGCTAAGGGCTCTGATTAGTGATAGGGGGCACATTTCTACAATAGGACTGTGAGTGCTCTGTTAAAGAAATAACATGTGAGTGCTCTGTTAAATTATGACCATTCTAGAAAAGAGAGTGGCACTAAAAGGAATGATTGGAGCTTGAGACTAAATGATGCTTTGTGGGCTTATCAGATAGCTTATAAGACTCGTATTGTGATGTCACCTTATCGATTGGTCTATGGAAAAGCATGTCACCTCCCTTTGGAACTTCAGCATAAAGCTTACTAGGATGTAAAGAATTGCAACATGAGGATGAATGAAGTTGTTGAGTTCAGGAAGCTCCAACTGCTAGAGCTTGAGGAGTTGCGCTTGGATGCATATGACAATGCATTGATTTACAAAGAGAAGACAAGGGCCTGACATGACAAGCATATCATACGAAAGGAACTAAGAGTGGGGGATAAAGTCCTCCTATTTCAGTCTAGATTGAAACTCTTCCTAGCAAAGCTCAGATCGCACTAGAATGGACCATTTGTGATTACATATATCTTTCCTCATGGTATGGTGGAAATTTATGACCCTAGATCGCACGAGCTCTTTAAGGTCAATGGCCATAGAGTAAAGCCTTACTTTAAAGGATTATCGAAGGATGAATTAGAAGAGTTGGTGCTCGCTGAACCAACCAATTAGGCCTAATAAGGGTCATTCTGTCGAGCCAATGACGTGAAACAAAGGCGATGCTCGGGAGTCAACCCAGCGTAAGTTTTCTTTCCATTTTTCAATTTTCTTAATTTGTTTGTTTGATTTTATTTTCTTGCATATGTTTTATTGTGGTTAGAGGAACTAACAATGTAGGGGTTATACAAGAAGCCATCAGGAAAAAAAATGAAAATGGAAAGTTGAAACAAATGCAGCGGCCACCGCTACCACTCGCAGCAACCAAGTATGCCGCGATCGCCACAAACAGGCAGCGACCGCCTAATGGACCCGGGCCCGACCCTCTGTTTTTGTGTTTGTATATGTCGCGTCCCTCTTTTCTACTTTTTGAACCCTACTTGCCGTCAACCTCCAATGTTACCACTTCATCACCATCTTCAACCTCCACTCCATCATCATCTTTAACCTCCACTCCCATCAGAAATTTAAATCTAAATCCATCCCCCATTCACAATCCTTGCACCAACAACCCTCGATTCTCACCTTTCTTTTTTGCAAAATGGGCAATTCTAACCTTGTGATATTTCAGAATGCATTCACAAAATGCAGCATATGAACCAACTACAAAAGCGGCGGACCGTAAAATGTAGGAATTGCCCATTTTGGCTTATCATAGTGGCGTAAGTATCTTGTCTGAAGTTCTACCATTAAAATAAAATGTGTGCATAAAGAGTGCTTATTAACAAATAAGATTTTCTCTGCAGGACCTCTATCACGAGCTAAATGCTTTGGACATATTTGAGCAGGGCTATTGGCACAAGTGTGGGGAAGCAGAATCCTTAAATCTACCTTGTAAAGGTCAGATATGGAAGCTTATTGGTTTCGAAAATGATAATGGTATTTGATTTTGATAGCAAGCAACCCTGATTGTGGAAAAAAAATATTAAAGGAGATTAGGGAAATACATATGTTTTTTATTGTTCAACTGATTAGAAATTTAGAACCTTCCATATAGTTCTTGAATCAATGCGATTTGGGATTCTCCTTTCTTTGTTTTTCATTCTGTAGCTTTTGTGCTTAAAGTAATGTACTTTTGCTTCCTTTTGTAGAGAGTCTCACGATGCTACAAACTGAGCTAAAACATCAGAGAAGGCTTGTGGCGAGTTTGAAGAGAAAATCTCTCTGGTCAAAATGAATGGAAGAGATAAGTTTATACATATGCCACTTTTTGATGGCTGCAAATTTGGTAAACTAGTTGCATTTTTAATTTTTGACCGGTTAAGATCATTTTGGCAGCAACTTCTCTAAATTGGAATCCTCGATACTCATTTCATATTGTTGAGAACCTTATGGATATTTTTTCCTTCATACATCACAAATCTCTGAAGTATTTGGGAATATTAGTAAGTTCAAAATCATTGAATTGTCTTTGGGTCTTAGTAGAATCCTCATGGCATGATTACCTTAAATGTGTTACAGTTTTCTTTAAAGTAGATTGCATTATCTCAGATCTGTTAATCCAATGGTATTTATGTTACTTCTATTTATATTTGTTCCTGAAAGATCAATCCATGGTTGCAGATGGAGAAGCCAGGCATGAGCCTTTTCGCGAAAGATTAGGTGTTGCTGGGTTAGCATTTTGAGTTCCTTTGATTGCCAACTAGCGTCAAGAATGCTCTGTGCTCTAGGTTGAGAACATCCGACTATAGGGAAGAGGTACACCTTTTAATGTATTCCTGATAATGTCTTCATACACTTTATCTTTGATGAGGTTATCTCTGATTCTAAGCTAATCTCAACGCATTTCATAGCTTTCGGTGTCTCAATTTCAAGAAAAAATGGACAATATACTTTAATGGCTAGTTCCTATGGCTTCCAGTATATCTTCGTGAGTTCCTTCCCTCTAGCACATTTAGATTTGAAGAATGAAGATTCTTCGTTGCTTTAATTACTCCGATTTTATTTTACGCAATTTATGTACCACAATACCAGCATTCCACGATCTTTGTAGTTTAACTGTTGTCAATTGAAAATTGCTGCAATTGCCTGTTATTCTCATGCTGGTTAAAAAAAATTGCGTTTCTTTTTTTATAAGGTACTAGCAGCAGTTCATTGAATCATTTCAAGAACATTGCAACCATTTATATGCCTTTCCTTTACTATCTCAGTGAGATTACTTGCGCAGATATAAATAACAAGCCCCATCCAAATATGTTTGAATTATGATTTGAAGTGATTTTATGTCTCTTTTAGTTTCACAACAAGAAATAGTATCTTTATATGAGAGGTTTTGTCAGCTTGATCGGAATGCAAAAGGATTTATTTCAGTTGATGAGTTCATGTCAATGCCTGAGTTTGCATTGAACTTATTATATCAAGTGCATATTAGATTAGTTTGTATTTTGTTTTTCTATGCCTTTGAATGTTTGTTCTTTGAATTGGGATGATTTAAAATACCATTGACATGGTTGAAATGTGATTATATGGCAATGCACAGAGGCTGCTTCAAGTGCTCCACGGTTGGAACTTTACAAACTTTGTGGCATTCCTGTCTGCAACTATGCATATCATTGGAAATTTGACACTTTACTGATGACTTATTGAATTTCAGGTTTGGTTTCTGTTTTTTTTTTGGTCGATTATCACAATTTTCTCTGGTTTACAACCACGCATATCATGGAAATTTGGCACTTGAGTTTTCCGTGATGTCATCTTGCAATCAGGGAATGACTTCCCGCCGAGAAAATGAAGAAGGCAATGATTCATATGGTAAATTCTTTTATTCATGAAATGAACCTTATGTTTTCTGCTTGACAATTCGACAGGGGTTAGGCATAGTTTCCAAACCTGTTATAGTTACATATGATTATGAGGAACTTGATAGTTATCAATTGTCGTGATCCGGAACACATAAACCTTATTATTGCAACTAGGCAGGGAAAGAGGAGATGATTCTATTCTACGTAATACTTGTGGAACCTTGGTATTATGACGAGTTTATGGTGGCCTAGGTAGTATAAAGTGCAATGAATGTCAATTTTGAAATGTATGTTAAGTGATCTACACTCCAAATTAACCCACCTACCGTGATTTTCTTGTCTTATACACAATTTAGCAGGAAGAAGTGCTTGTCAAGCGACAAACTGATCGCGAATAATTACATAAAAACGAATGATCCAAAGATAGTTAAGATCTCGTATACATTGTCTACCTTCACAGCTTCCTCTTTGGTTGTGGAGAGAACAATCAAGGTCTCTTGGTTGTGTATATCTTTGAAGTATCTATCCTTTGTAAAACATTTGTAAATGTTGATTTTGTATTTATTTTAATGCATATGTTCATTAAAGTACACATCATTTGCAAAAGCTTATTTTATATCGAGCAAAGGGTGTTGTGTGTCAAATGAAGTAGTATCGGATTATAAATGAAAAGTGATGTGCCTTAATAGCTATGAAATCGAACCATTACATAAAAATCGATGTTAATATCATTATAGACATCGTCTAAATAATTTAAATCAATGTGTAACATTAATTTTTACATCACAATGTTAATATAAATTGATATATATTGCTAACAACAACATCTTTATAAAAATCTAAAATGATGTCTTTATCTTATTAATACATCAGTTATGTACATATTTCATATGATTGATTATTTTAAAACAATAAAAAAATCACAAATTATATATATGAAATTAATATACACAAAATCAATCTAATAAAAAAGATGTCTAATTTGTTTTAATACATCGATTATTTTAAAAATAATGATGTAAATGTAAAATTTAGGTTTGGGGTGGACATTTTCAAAAACTTATAGATGAAAAATAATGAGGCTTTAACAACAAGTGAACATGTGAAAAGTAAATTTGAGGGGCCGATTTATATCTATATTCAAAATAAAACAGATGTTTTAACCAAAAATAGACATCGGCTTAAAACAGATGTGGAAAAGTTTATCCTTTACTACACGCACAAAGAGATCAACATTTTTTTTGAAAGACATCTGTTGACAGCAGACGTCTAATTGGATTTTTCTTGTAGTGGAAGTACATGGGTTTAACCCTAATTCTAGTATCTACAATTCTATTAACCGTTCATCAGACAATGAGAGAGAGAGAGAGAGAGAGAGAGAGAGAGAGAGAGAGAGAGAGAGAGAGAGAGATGTTTGCCATGAGCAACTAAACTCCCTTGGTTCTATCTACAATTTGAAGCTTTACTTGGATTGAGTTGTGAGTTTCTGAATCTCATTCCTTAATTCGTATATTGAATGTTTTGACTTCTTTGCGCTTAATGTTTGATTGTTTTGTTCTATTTTGTCTGGCCAACTTGTTAGAATCAATTCAATTGCTATGGGTTTGTAGTTTCATAGTTGTGAACCTTAACCCAAGTGACAAACTTATCCCTTTAGGGCTGGTTGAACTAATTGGATGAGTAGAAAGTTGGATGTGTTGTTAATCCCTCTTTAGGGACTGCAAATACCTTGGTTAATCTCTGAACTTAAAGCTATTGATTGGGTTAAATCATTCTTTAGGGACTACTCATGAGATAAGGGTCTTAAGGACTGGCTGGACTAGAGACTATATTAGGTTAGGACAAGAACATTCGTAGGAAATCTAAAAGAACGAGAAATAAGAAGAAAAAAAATATGGGAAATAAGCAAATAAATATGAGAAATAAAACTAATGATCAAGATTGCAAATGAAATAACAAAGCATAAAGATGATAGTTTTCATAACAATTTAATGGAGAAAATAGTTCCACCTATGCATTCATCGACATTTGTTGGCTTAATTGGTCAGACTTAAACTTAAGTTGTATATTTCCTTTCATATACATTCTTCCCATCTTAGTTTGAATAGATTGAACCACAACGTGTGAATCCAACCTCCTACATCTTTATGCAACCAAAGCACGGCAGAGATTTAACACAAAGATAACACAAATTCCTAAGAATCTAGGCACATGAATAACAACAAGTAAACAAGGTAACCAATGTGTAAGACATATGTCGAAATCCCTACGTAGTCATAGTCAAACATGGTTCTCACAATCCTAAGCATGCTACTATGGAATTCATTCAATGACGAAAGAACAAATACCTAGCAAAATAATATTATGGTTGCGAATCATAATAATATCATCAATGTACACAAAGGAAATCGAAAGAACAGTAGGAAACAACTGAATTTAAGCCTCACAAATCACCAACCAAGGCTCTGAAACACAAGTGAAACAAATAGCGGACTTAGTCGTTCATGGCTTACCTAAATCTCCTTCGAATAGATGGAAAATTAAGCAAAGTTAAATTGGAAAAAAATACTGTAAATTATGATTGAAAGTATGAGAATTACAATGGATGTCTTGGTATTTTCGGGCCTCTCACAATAGAGAAGAAAGAGACCCAGAAAACCTAGATACTTTCCTTAAAGATAATGCGAAAAATATCCTAAAAATATTAAAACTGAAAATAATAAATAAATTAGTCTTAATCTCACTAGCTTAAACCACAAGGAATAGATAACTAATGAGATTTGATCGAGTCTCCTTTGGAAAAGATAAGATTTGGCCTTGATTTTAATTCTCTCTAAATGTTTTCACGGCGGGGGAACTGCCTCTTGCGGCCGCCACTCATTGATTTCATCACTGTCAGCTCGCGGGGCATCTCTATGGCGAACTGAGGTTCTCGCGGCGGCGACACGGGATTTTGCGGTCGCGACTTATGCCTGTCTTCACTTCTTCTCGCCGATTTCTTCACCATGGCGAGATGGGTCATTCACGGGGCGAATTTTCCATCTCGTAGTTGTGACTTTAGCTGGACTTGTCTCTATGTCTTTGTTCTGACTCGCCATGGCGACTTAGAACTCGCCACAACGAAATGCCTTATTCCAACTTCTATTCTTCTAGGCCTTTGCTCGTGCATCCTTCTTCTTCCTTCCTTTCTTCAACTTCTTTACACCATTTAGTTGTCTCCCAAGTTCATCACCAGGACAAAACTATGACTCTGCATAAATTAATTGAAATAGCGTAGTTTTCGCACTTTTCCACCAAAAAAACATAATATGAAATTAACTATAAAGCATAACCAAATACCAATGTTCTAAAAGGCGCTAGGCGGCCGCTAGGCGGCGGGTGCCTAGGTGGCGCCTAGGCGGACTTAGAACAAAATTGATTATTTCCTTATATTTTGACGAATAACACTTGTCAATAATTCATATAATGTAATAATAATCCATAATATCACTTATAAACCCAAATTTGTAGTAGTTAACTAACACTAAAGTAAATAAACGCAAAAGTACATGTCTAACTAACAACTCTAAAACTCCGAAAATCCAAAACTATAAGTTCGACTAAAAAGCAAATGCATCCTGACATGGGGGATAAAAAGACCCTAAGTCAACTAATAATATCTTTAGAAGCTCAAATTGAATAATCTTTGGATTAGGCGGGCCCAGGCGGCGCCTAGGCGGGACCAGGCGGTGCCTAGGCGATACCAGGCGGGACTAGGCGGTTTCTGGACAAATTTCCGCCTAGAGGTCCGCCTAGGCTTAAAAATTCCTAGGTCCCATCCCACCTAGCGCCTAGGCGGCGCCTAGGCGCGATTTTTAGAACACTGCCAAATACCCATAAAATGCAACTAAAACTATCACATATTGCCTATTGAAATATGCATTATCATGTACCAAACTTGATTTCAAAGCCTTCTTGGGTGAAAAGGATGGGTGTGATGGTGAAAAAGATTGATTTTGGTGGGGGTTTAGGAACTGGATTTGAATTTGGTGGATGATGGGTATTAAGAGATGAAATTTGTGATTTGAAAATGAAGATGGGGTGAATGGATGATGGGGAATAAGAAAAGTTAGGTTTTTTTTTTATTGAAACTCAAGGATTTAGGATAATGGAATTTGGGATTTAAGTAGGAGGGTTTTAGGGCTTTAGTTTGGCTTGAGGCAAAAGTTTGAGAAAATGACGAAAGATAGATGATGAAAGGTATCTATATGGAAAAGGGTAAGGATAAAAATATATAAGATAAAGATAAATAAATCTCGTGGTCTCTTTCCAAAAACTAAAATCGGGTACAATACACGCTAGGCTATGGGCGTCGGTTTTTTGGTGGCACGCACCTGTCAAAGGGTGTTCCAACTTCATTTCTTCCTCAATTTAAACTTTCCTACAAGTTAGTTCCCACACAAAATATTGCAGAAATATAGCAAAATACATGTCATACTTTATTGAATTGAAAACCAATGCAATAATCAAAGAAATCTACCTACTTACCTTGGGTTGCCTCCCAAGAAGCACCTTTGTTTCACGTCTTTTGCTCGACGTGTTGCTCTTCTTGGCTTAAGTGCCTCCACCAGGGTCCTTTATACTTGTCATTTTCTTGACAAGTGCGGGCACCCTTGGAAGGTGTAATGATCTATCCAAGTATTCATCTATTTCCTCCATTAACTTCTTTTCTTAATCTTGAATTCCTTCTGGAGGTTGTCCTGAAATTGCAAAAACTTCCACACTATTTGAAATAGCTTTTCATAGGGTAAAAGTATGGGTTTATGTGGATCAAATATACTTTCAACATACATCTTGACTTATTCTTTCTCTGAACAAGATTGCAAATTGTTAGAAGATTCAATATTGAATAAACCCTTCTCTTTGGGAATTTCTAACAAATCTTGAAGTTCATTGCGGTAATCAACATTTTTAGCATTAAGAACATCCAAAGAATTTTCAGGAGAAAGCTTAACAGGATTAAAAAGAGAATACTTCATCTTTCATCAATCAAACTCCATGGTTAAAGAACCTTCAATGCAATCAACCTTCATCTTCGCAGTTCTTAGGAATGGTCTTGCTAGGATAATTGGCATCTCAGGGGTTCCATGTTCCATATCTAACACAAAGAAATCAGCAAGAATAATCAAATCATAAACCATAACTAAGACATCTTCAACAACTTTGCTTGGTTTGATTTGAGATCGATCAGCAAGTTGCACTGTACGTAACTTTTATCTCTGTAAGAGCATTCAGACCCAAAAACATGTACAAATTATATGACATAACATTAATTGAAGGTCCTAAATTCAACATAGTCTATTTGAATTTAGTATTTCCAATTGCACATGGAATTGTAAACATACCTCGGTCTCCACACTTTTCAGGCAATCTCTTTTGCAAAACAGCAGAGACATTTTCATTCAAACTTACCTTTTCCTTCCTCTTCATTCTTTGCTTCCTCTTTATAGAGCATAATTCTTTCAAAATTTTAGCATAGCGAGGAACAAACTTAATTAAATTAAAGAGTGGAATATTTACCTCATAGTGCGCAAATGTGTCATACAAGATCCTCTCATCTTCCCACTTCTTAATTATCTGCTCTTAGAGCATCTGGGAGGGGTGGTTCATGCTTGTAATCATCGAGTGACCACTCCTTTGGTAATTGCATGGCGTTAGAGTCGGGAAAAACAAATGGTTGGGTTTCTGTAGAGGGCGGTAGGCGCTGGTTTTGAGGGCAGTGGGCGCCGGTATTGTCTGTTGACGAATATGAGTTCCTGTTTCCTTATTCTTTCTCTATGCTTTTTGTGGGTACTTTGACTTCTTTTCCTCCTCTAAGGATCATAACACTTACATTCTCTTTTCTATTGACTACCAGTTTTGAGGGTAGCTTGCCCCAAATCCTTAACTTTAAGTTCTCCAATCTCTTGAGACATTTGACTCAATAACTTCTCTTGGACACTCATCTTTTTCAACAACAATATCAAAGTTTCTTCTTTATCAACCCGTAGAGAGTTTCTTTGATGATTCTCAAATTGGCCCCTTCCTTGATAAGGTGCTTGTTGCTGTTGATTATTCACTTTGCCATTGAAACCACTTTGATCATTGGAATTATATTTTGAATTATAGAAATTGTTACCAAATTTTCGGCGAGGTCCATAATCCATAACATTGACATAAACAACTCCTTCTTGAATAAGTGGGCACTTATCATTTTGATGATTTGGATATTCGCAGACTCCGCAAGGTTCAGGCTGTTGATGCTGATGCATTTATAGAGCCATATTCTTCACTATCTCAGCGAGCTTATCAAGATCATCTCTGCGACTGTCTTTAGAGTTGTTTAGCCTGTGAACTCCTCTAACACTTTAGTGTCTCCCATATTATTGTGAAGCACGGGCTAAGTCCTCAAAGATTTGCATTGCCTCATCAAGTGTCTCGTTTAAGACATCTCCTTTACTTGTAGCATTAATGATATTGCGCTCACGATCAAGCAAGCCTTCATAAAGATAGAGTACTAGATCATCCTCTGGTATGTCATGCCGCGGGCAACTTCATTTGAGCTTCTTGAATATCTCAACATACTCATAAAGGCTCTTTGTAGGTGATTTCTCTATACTGGACAATTCCTTCTTGAGTTTGTTGAGGCAAGTGGTTGGAAAGTACTTCTGAATGAAAGCTTTCTCCAATCCTACCCAAGTTGTAATGCTTTCTACAAGGAGGTAATATAGCCAATCGCTTGTTGCATCCTTTAGAGTAAAAGGAAACACTCTAAGCATCAATTGATCATCCGTCAGACCTTCAGGTTTCAGTCTTTCGCAGAATCTAACAAACTCTGTGAGATGCTTATTTGGCTTATCTCAAGCCTTTCCAAGAAAACTAGGCAAAATATTTGATTGCAAGTGGTTGCGCATTCAGATTGGGCTCCTTTAGGCTTCTTAGGGTCCTTCTTCTCAATCTGGATAAAGAACTTTCAATTTCTTGATAAAAAAGCACATGATATGAATTAGTAGCATGAGTCTGGATCATACATAGTAGACCAAACACAAGAAAATCAGCAAAAGAACACAAATACTAAGAACTTCCCCGACAACGGTGCCAAGATTTGGTGCGAACTAGGAATGATGTGTGGTTGGTCCTAGTCCCCAATGCAATATAACCATAACTCAAGCTAAACAAAATATTAGTATAGTGGACAAGTAGGGGTCGATCCCATAGAGAAGACTAGATTTGTGTATCCAATGATGATTCAAAAGAAAAAGTGAATAAATCAAACAAATAAATAAAAGTAGTAATGATTGCAAAGTGTTACCAATAGGAGGAAAACACTTCATCTGCAATTATTGACAATGGTTGGAGTTTATGATCCTTGGAATGATTACTTTGTTATTTTTAAATCAATGCAAAGCAATTGATATCAATAGTTATTCCGACTTTGGTTTAAATAGATTGATATCCTTCACATGCTTACCAATTCCTTACACTATATGTGATTCTAAAGGATTCTTAAAACACACAGTAGCATGAAATCCCAATCTACCTGGCCAATTGGCAACATCAAATCTCAATGCAATTAGAATGTCAAAAGAGTGCAAATCTCTTAAACCTAATCTCATAGAAATCAACATTAAACCATTAGTCATTATCCTGCATTAGACAATTAATGCTTTCACATGATCAATTACCCATTTCTTGCTACAATGGATTAATTATTCTCAAGAAATCATTAAATCACTAGCAAAGATACAAATGATGTCAAGGTGATCAATCAAGAGAGAACATATGCAAATAAGAATTATAAGAACAAAGATAATGAAATAACTTATGAATAACAATATGAAATCAAATCCTCACAATTCAACCAACCATGTGTCTTACAATCACAACCAAAACTATGAGTTTAGCAACTGTTGTGAGCCTAATTTCCATGTTTTACACTTACTTTTATATCGATTTATGCATGCAGTTCATACATTTAGGTTAGAATAGTACAGAATCTATGTAGTTTATGCTTATTTGCCAAATTATGGAGTCTACACCACTTTTTGTTTAATTTCGCAAAAATCGAACGCACTTTGGAGCTTAAAGGAAAGTCATGAAGAAGTTAAGGATGTTGCAGCAGGAGAAAACCCCACTTTTCGCCATTCATCATTCTAAATCAAGTTATGATGTCTTCATGAGAGTTGTAGCCATCGAAAAGATCTTTCCTACGCATACTCATATGCGTCAATCGGACGTGACCAAACTGGTCGACGTCGAGTACGTTTTTTGGTCGACTTGCCTGTCAAAAGTCGAGAACGAGCACCAGACCACTCGAGAGCACAATTCTAGTCGACTTCGAGTAAACTACTCGAAGTCGAGTACCCATGTCGAGTCTAGAATGTAGCCGAGCTTGAGTGCAATCGGAGGGGAAGAAGACCGTACTCGATGTCGAGTAACCTATTCGACGTCGAGTACTCCCAGCGAGTAATCCGAGCCGAGATCGAGTGGATATCCGAGCATGTGGGTTACTATTAGGAGGAAAATCAAGTATGAAATATAAATCTCAAAATCGACTCCCTGTTCTCCGCAAATTAATTACAAAACTTCCTCCCGCTGTAGTAGAAGGTAGTCATGATCGATCCACGAGGAAGCGTGTCAGCGCCCGCCTTTTCAGTTCACAAACTCAGCAGAAAAAGTGAAACACAGAAGAAAGCAGAAAATAACACAAAGGCAGCAACTTGGTTGATGTCGACTAAAGACACTCGATATCGAGTAGAAATATCGACTGAAAGTAACTCGAAATCGACTAACAGAAACTTTAAAATCTTGAAACTTGTGAAATAAATCAATAAAATAAAAGACTTCCAAGATCAAGGCTTCAACACCACAACGATAACCATGTAAAATAACACATAAAGGCATAAAAGATCGTGCTTTTCATCAAATAACTTTTGTTATTAACAAATAGGAATATAGAGGCTTTCGCATAAACACTTAATTGTTACTAACCCTTTTTCACATAATTAATCCAAGTTACATTAAGATCATTTTCGCTTCAATAACGCAAACAAGGATCACCTTCAACTTTCGCAAAAGAATCATGCTCGTAGGGATAGTAGACGAATTGCATCCAAAGATTGTACCTTTACCGCATCACCTTACATGGCCACCGTCGGGCTCACCCTGACCCTAAAAGTTGGGTGACTACTCGCTCTTCATCTTGAATAAACACATCAAATATTTCAAGAAAATAAATTGCATTAAATAAACTAAAAGAAAGCTTACAACCAATCGAAGCCAAATCCCGCTCTTGCCTTCTCCAACCTCAATCGACTCCAGCTCTCTCTCTATGTAACTAATTGTCTCTGAAATTGAATGAATAAAACTCAGCCCCTAAGGCTCTATTTATAGGCTTCATTCCAAGCTAATCTAGGAAAGAAAACTATATCTATCTCTATCTATCTTTATCTAAAGATTAAATAATGGAAATAAAAGAAATAAATCTCTAAAGAACTATATCTAAAGTAGATAAATATCTCTTCCATCTTGATAGATCTTGATAGAATTTGATCTTGTGGATATCTCCATTGGACTTTGGATAGAACTTTGATTAGAACTCGGACTAGCTCAAAATCGCCCACTATGACTCCGCTCGATATCGACTTGCCTTACTCGATATCGACCTGCAATTTCTTCACTTAACTTCCTGACTCGATCTCGGCCTCCAGAGATGAATATCAACAACTTGTTACTCGATATCGACTTGATTAACTCGATATCGACCTGTACTTTTCCTTTGCTCCAGGACTGGTCGATTCCGGATCTTCGGCTTGCTATCGACTTGTCTACATACTCCTTGACCTCGGACTTTCTGTAGTTGACTTCGAGCTTTTCCTCCTTTCTCTGAATTGCTGTAAATTGCCGCGATTTCTGCAAAATTTAACAGAATTTGGTATAGACTCCATAATTGGCAAATAAACATAAAAGTAATACTTTTAATTATCATAGATTATGTACTATTCTAGCCCGAATGTATGAAAGGTATGCATAAAACGATATAAAAGTAAGTATAAAACATGGCAAATTAGGCTCACAACAAACACCTCATACTTAAGTTTGCTTGTCCTCAAGCAATACTTTTAATTATGATTCAGGAGAAGAATTCAAAACTCTCAACATCTTAGATTCATTGCCATATAACCCTGCAATCAATTACCATCCTGAAAAAGGTACTAGTGTCACAATTCACAAATCCATGCATGTGCAATAAAAAACAACATCTACTCACAAAAGGAGGGTTATGCAAAACATTTATTCGTGACAAAGCATTAATAATCAAGAAGACGTTAATTTAAGCTCAAATAGGGAGTAGATTGGTAAAAGGATAAAGGTGGGCAAATTTTTGGCAATGTGGTGCTAATAATCTGGGGAAATTGAGTAATTTCCAAACTTTCATACCACATTCCTTCTTCTTTTGATTTCTCACCTTTCTCTCATCGCTCAATGCTTTTTTCAATATTATGCTTTTACCTCTCTAACCTCAGCACTGCCTTCTCGCGAGTCGCAAACAAGGGTGTCATGAACGGCCCCGGATACTTAGTGCTTCGGACTCCTCACCTGTGTGTCCCATCTCACCAAACTATTATCTCAGCGAGCAGGATCGATCTACCTTTATCTACTGAGGTGATTGGATTTTTTCTCACTCATTAAATTTTCCATATATTTTTTCAATTTCCTGCCAAACTCCAAATATGATATATAACAACACAAACACCATATAATAATCTCCATAGTATGAGATCATTGTCAACATATTCCCCGGATGGAAATAAGGTAAATAATGAGCAATATTTAGATCATGTGGAGCATAATATGAAATAAGACATAATATGGCTTTTGTGATGCATAAGCATAGGTAAAGGATAGGATATAACAATTTGAGCATTATATGCATAAGCATAGGTAAAGTCCTCCATCCTTTTATCATGCAACATGTCAAAAGCAATATCAAATTTTACCTTCTTTCATGGTTTTCATAAAAATATGCACTTCCTTGCGACTTCCCTTTACTAGGCAATTTCATCCTATATCTCTAATGAATCCTATTTTGCATCGTCGAGTTCAATTTAAAGCTTCCATTACACTTATCAAAATTTTCAATGGGGGTGATTTTTATAAACTTTTGGAAAACATGCACATGTAAGCACATAGATATCAATAATGAATTCCAAAATAGCCATGCATAAGAAATTTTAGAAATAATACACAAATAATGTCAAATATGATCAAATATGCACAAAGTAAGCCTTTCCCCCACCCCATACTTAAACATTACAGTGTCCTCACTGTATAAAAAATAAGGGTAAAGAAAGAAACTCACTAGACAGATGTGGTAATCGTCGAAAATCAAGTGTAATGCTGATGTAGGGTTGGTCGATATTGAGTGGGTAGGTCGATATCGACCTACTGTGCTCGATTTCGACTTGATGCTTTCTTCCTTATTCCTGCAAAAATTAGAAGAGAAATACCCACAATAGAAAATAATTTCCAAAACCAAAAAGAAACAATGTCCAACAATCCCAAAAATAAATGTCTATTTACAAGCTCTAGATTTTATAGTCGGTAGGCCGACTTTCTCCATTAAGCTCAAGGTGGCATCTGCAGGGCCCATGTAGCTTGGGCTTCAAACAAGATTCCATTCTTATCCATCAACTGAAGTCCTTCGGAATGGATCTTGTTCACCATGAAAGGGCCCGTCTTCTTCTTCTTTAACTTTTTAGGGAACCAATGATCATTTGATTTGGAAACATAGACCTTGCCTCCAACTTTATATTCCTTGGGCTCATCATTGGAAATCTTACATAATCGCACATACCAAGGCAAACCTCTCCCATGTATAGATAAATCATTTATTGAAATAGGAGAAGAAAGATCCATACCTTGGCCTACCTTCGCATAATCGGATTTCGGGACCTCGGGGTCTGGTCGATATCGAGTAGGGTCACTCGATATCAATTTCTGCTGCTCGAAATCAGGTTGTGTTGGCTCAAAAGGTGGAATCGACTTAGTATGGGCAGGTCGATATCGAACAGGTTTGGTCGATATCTTGGTTGATTCTTGGTGGAGATTCCTCAACATGATTTGGTCGATATCGAGTGGGTAAGGTCGATATCAATTGACGTTGTGCTCCATTCGATTTCTCTAGGTAGATTTTGACCCCATACTTAAGACCTGATAAAGCATCTGAAAAATAGTTAGTCCATATCGACGTACCTTGGTTTATGTCGAGTGGATTCTCTGCTTCTTCGTTCAGGATGGCCATGATCTCCTCCACCTGGGCCTCCAGATCCTCGGGAGTCATATTTCTTACCTTAGGCTCCCCGCAAGTAATGTATCTGGCGGATATGGACTTTACCTCTTCCATGGGACCTGTATGCCTTTTAGTTTTATTAAGGGAATACTCAATTACCTCATCGCTGATGTTGAAAGTGAGCAATCCATTCCTTACGCTTATGTTGGCATCCACCGTCGACAGGAATGGTCTTCATAAAATAATTGGACAAGCAGGGTCCTCGGCCATATCAATAACTAAGAAATCAGCAGGGACGAAGAACTTACCTCATCGCTGATGTTGAAAGTGAGCAATCCTTTCCTTACGCTTATGTTGGCATCCACCGTTCCCAGAAATGGTCTTCCCAAAATAATTGGACAAGCAGGGTCCTCCGCCATATCAATAACTAAGAAATCAGCAGGGACGAAGAACTTACCTACTTGTACTGGCACATTGTCCACCATGCCTATTGGGATGACCACCGTGTTGTTCGCCATGTAATGTTTAGCATCCACGGGCTCTAAGGCACCTATCTTAATCATGGACCAGATTGATAAAGGCATTATACTCACACTGGCTCCCAAGTCACATAAAGCATTGAATTTATATTGACCAAATCCAATGGTTATAGCAAACGTACCTCGATCTGGCCTTTTCTCAAGTACGTCCATTTGGCTGCACTCCTCTGCAATCTCAGCCATTGATCGCTTTTTGCTCAGAATCTCCATTAAGAACTTCACGTAGGACGACATCTCATTAAGAGCTTTTGTGAAGGGTATTGTTACGTTGAGCCTTTGAAGCATCTTGATGAAGCGTTGAAACATCTTTTCTGCTGGATCCTTTGGAGATTTCGTCGGAAAAGGCAGCTTTTTCTTTGAAGGATGTGCTGATGTCGAGTGGGGATGGTCGAAATCGACTGGTTCTTGGTCGATATCGACCTGTGTCTGGTCGATGTCGAGTTGATCTGCTAGCCTCGGGATTTGTGGAGGATTCGAGTCGATTTCGACCAGTGGTGGGTCGATATCGAGTGGAGGCTAGTCGATATCGACTGGGTGGTCTCCAATGTCTTCTTCCTCCGTCGTTTGTTCTAGCGTTTGCATCTGTCGTCCACTCCTTAGGACCATAGTAGCCACCTGTCTAGTAGATTTACACTTAGGGTTAGGTTCAGAGGTTCATGGGAGCGTACTTGATTGTTTGGGGACGGATGCTGCCATCTGGCCAATATGTGTGTTAATCGATTTCCTTCATATATCGATTTCCCCAAGCCTAGAGTTGACACTATGCATCTGAGTGTAGATGGAATTGATAGAATGCTTGGTGTCTGAATGATTCCTCTGCATCTCCTCAAGAATGGTCTACAAGTCATTCGTCTTACCGTCTCTGTCAGGGTGACCAGGGGCTCTGTAGGGAGGGGGATTCTGATGATGGGGCTGGCAATAGTATCTCCAGTTCTGATTCTGATATGGTCCTGAGTAGTGTACCCCGACATACCTTACCTCCTTGTGGGTCTCTCCTTGATGTACTTGATCGATGTGTGGGCACACAGTAGTGTTGTGCCTCACAGACCCACATTCCAAACAAGGTTTATCTTTAGAGAGGAATTTAACTTGTTTGGTAAGGCGACGTACCTGATCATTGTGAAACTTCTCCCTGGCATCTGGATCAACTTCCTTGGGTGACACATATAATGGCATAGATGGGCCAGGCTCTTCATACCTTTCGTCAGAAGCGGCCGCAGAAGTCCCATATGTGTTATCGTAATTGGCCAGTGTCTCAAATACCTCCCATGCTCGGCGTGGAGTGTATCCAAGATACTCATAGTTGGTGTAGTTGTTGATCCGATCCTCAGTAGGTGCATCCAGGCAATTGAAGATGATCTCCTGGATGACGTAGGGCGGTTGTCCATGCGTAGGATAGGATTTCAGAAGCCTCTTGTAGCGTTCCGAGACTTGTGCTAGTGGTTCTCCTAGCTTTTGTCTGAAAGCCGTGATTTGTTGTCTGAGGGCATCTGTCTTTGCAGGAGGAAAGATCTTGTTGAGGAACAGGTCATGTAGTTCGTTCCATGTGCGAATAGATCATGCAGCCAATCCTTCCAGCCACTGCTGTGCTATTCCTGCAAGGGATCAACGAAAAGCCTTTAGTTTTAAGTATTCAAGATTTACACCATCAACTATAGCTTTGCATAAGTCTATAAAAGTGGTGACATGCTCTAAAGGACATTCATTAGTTCTTCCCATAAACTGACTCCTTCTAATTTCAGTAATAAAAGAATGACGAATTTCAAAATTAATAGCAGGAAGAACGATCGCCGATTCTGGAACTCCCAAAGTAGGATACAAATATTCCTTTGTGTTGGCTGGGACATGCCCTATCCGCTCTTCAAGTTCCCTCCTTGTGTTGATCTCGCGACCTACCCTTGCTTCCCACTGCTGCTGGTTCTGTGCATATTCCGCCTCTCGTCGGGCGTGTTTAGCTTCTCTGGTGGTGAATGCCTCAATCTGTCGGCGGAGTTGCTCAAGCTCCTGTGCTGGTGTGAGTTGGCCCACATTCTCATTGTCGGATGTTGACATAAGTCTTCTTCTAAGCCTTTGCTGAAGATGGAAAAACCGCTCAGGCTCGAGAATTGGGTCTATAGGCGTGCGATCAGTTCTTCGCATACACCTGAGAAACAAGAACAAAAAGAAGTAAGTAAAAAGGAACTAAAATAAAAAACAAAATATAAAGAAAAGAAATAGAACTAAAAAGGGCGCGTTTGATGGCTTCCCTGGCAACGGCGCCAAATTTGTTAAGAGGAAAGATCAAGTATGAAATATAAATCTCAAATTCGACTCCATGTTCTCCGTAAATTAATTACAAGACTTCCTCCCGCTGTAGTAGAAGGTAGTCAGGATTGATCCACGAGGAAGCGTGTCAGCGCCCGCCTTTTTAGTTCAGAAACTCAGCAGAAACAGTGAAACACAGAAGAAAGAAGAAAATAACATAAAGGCATCAACTTGGTCGATATCGACTAAAGACACTCGATATCGAGTAGAAATATTGACTGAAAGTAACTCGAAATCGACTGCCAGAAACTTTAAAATCTCGAAACTTATGAAATAAATCAATAAAATAAAAGACTTCCAAGATCAGGGCTTCAACACCACAACGATAACCATGTAAAATAACACATAAAGGCATAAAAGATCATGCTTTTCATCAAATAACTTTTGTTATTAACAGATAGGAATATAGAGGCTTTAGCATAAACCCTAATTGTTACTAACCTTTTTTCACATAATAAATCCGAGTTGCATTAAGATCACTTTCGCTTCAATAACACAAACAAGGATCACCTTCAGCTTTCGCAAAAGAATCATGCTCGTAGGGATAGAAGACGAAGTGCATCCAAAGATTGTAGCTTTACCGCATCATCTTACATGGCCACCGTCGGGCTCACCCCGACCCTTGAAGTTGGGTGACTACTCGCTCTTCATCATGAATAAACACATCAAAGATTTCAAGAAAATAAATTGCATTAAATAAACTAAAAGAAAGCTGACAACCAATCGAAGCCAAATCCCGCTCTCGCCTTCTCCAACCTCAATCGACTCCATCTCTCTCTCTCTATGTAACTAATTGTCTCTGAAATTGAATGAATAAAACTCAGCCCCTAAGGCTGTATTTATAGGCTTCATTCCAAGCTAATCTAGGAAAGAAAACTATATCTATCTCTATCTATCTTTATCTAAAGATTAAATAATGGAAATAAAAGAAATAAATCTCTAAAGAACTATATCTAAAGTAGATAAATATCTCTTCCATCTTGATGGATCTTGATAGAATTTGATCTTGTGGATATCTCCATTGGACTTTGGATAGAACTTTGATTAGAACTCGGACTAGCTCGAAATCGGCCACTGTGACTCCACTCGATATCGACTTGCCTCACTCGATATCGACTTGCAATTTCTTCACTTCACTTTCTGACTCGATCTCGGCCTCCAAAGATGAATATCGACCACTTGTTACTCGATATCGACTTCATTAACTCGATATTGACCTGTACTTTTCCTTTGCTCCAGCTTTGGTCGATTTCGGATCTTCGGCTCGATATGGACACTCGATATTGACTTGGCTATGTCGATATCGACCTCTGTTTCCTTCCTTAGTCGATTTTGGCATTTCTAGGTAGATGTCGACTGACCAACTCGATATCGACAAAGATAGGTCGATATCGACAAGTGTGCATCGAGTCGATTTTTTCGTTTCCAGGTCGATTTGTCCTGGTTCCGCTACTCCTTGATCTCGGACTTTCTGTAGTTGACTTCGAGCTTTTCGTCCTTTCTCTGAAATGCTGTAAATTGCCTCAATTTCTGCGAAATTTAACAGAATTTGGTGTAGACTCCATAATTGGCAAATAAACATAAACTACATAGATTCTGTACTATTGTAGCCCGAATGCATGAAAGGTATGCAGAAAACGATATAAAAGTAAGTATAAAACATGGAAAATTAGGCTCACAACAGTTACTTGCAAGTGAAGGCACGTGATATTCTATCCAATCAAGTGAATATCTATCAAGTTCAAGGAAGATTTATCCACATTAGATATTTCCCTTGTTTAATTATTAGATTTATTTCCTTTATTTATCAAGTTTTAGCTTAAACTTTTAGATGGATAGATTTAGATATAGATATAGTTGTTATTTTCCTAGATTAGCAAGGATGGAGCACAATAAATAAGGCCCTCTGGGGCTGATTTTCATACATTCAAGCAAAGCCGTCTTTGGGCGCAAGGAGAGAGGAGAGAGGGAGAGAGAGAGAGGGGAGGTGAGAAGGAAAGAAAGGAGGAATGTTTGGAAGGTTTTGTAAGTTTTAGTTTATTTTATGTTAAAGTTAGTTTCTGTCATTATGTTTGCTTTCTAATTTCCTTCTTCTAAGGTTGGGGTTATATCCCATCATAGATGTGTTTGTTTGATTTATGAATTCATGATTTTGTATGTCTTTATTATCATCTACCTATGTGCTTAATCCTTTGCGAGAGTTGAGGAAATTCCTTATTTGTGATATTGAAGCGAAAGAGATCTTATTATGAATTTGGATAGTAATTAGGGTTTATTTACGAAAGCCGACTAATCCTAATCAAGAAAAAGGTAGTAACACTTAGGGTTTATGCGAAATCCTTTATATTCCTATTTATCAATAACGAAAGTTATTTGATATAAAGCATGCATCTTTATGTGATTTGTGATCTACACATAGGTTTATTGTTGTGGTGATCCCTAACCTTGAAAGTTTGCTCCTTTATTATTCTATCTTTGTTATTTTGAAGTTTTTGCATAACCACACGACATCAAACCACCATTCCCCCTCCATCCCTCGACATCGACCCCTCTATTCTTTGTTGACAACCACCCTCATCACCTTTTCTCGCTATCCCTGAACCCCAAAACACACTAAACCTAGAATTGTTGACTTCTCTCCTGATGACGAACCTGACTCCACTATCTTATAGCGGGGTCTTGACTATAAATTTATTTGGTCGAGAAACCCTCTCGTCAGCAACTCATAGTCTACCCAAACAATCAATGGAAAAGTGGCTATAAAATCTCTCTCTGAACTCCCTCTCTCACAAACGGATGAGAACAATAGTTTTATAGCCTAAAAGTGTCATCTAAAAACCCTAGTTAATTAACAAAAAAATAGATTTGAACCAAACAAGCTAGTCAATTTAGAGGTATTGACAAATTGCCCTCATAAAATTTATGTTCGTGCACCATGTCTAGATAGAGATGATAGACATTATGGAGGAATTTGGAACACCGTATCAGATGAACTAAAAGATTTAAAGTTAGAATAAAATAAATTCAAAAGGTTAATTATAAATATTAGTGAGAAGTACGTTAGTTAAAACTTTCGATGAGATAGGTCATCTCCACTACTCAACCAACTTAAAATCCATCTATATACTAGATAACTCACCACAAAATGATAAGATAGCGGGTTAAGATATAAAAAAAAAAAAGAGGAAGAGCAAAGACATGAGACATGAGATAGTGTCACGACTAAGAATTTTAAAATTGCCTAGAATTTTTTTTTTTTTGATACAAGGAAAGAATTTGGGCGGTGTCAGACCCTGTTGATCCACCACCCAAGAGCGTCTTTTTCGACGAGAGCTTGGAGCTCGGAATGATGCGAAGGCGAAACGTCATCGAGTTGATGCCGAAGATAAGCCACCTTGTCCGCGACCTGGTTGAGCTCTCTAAAGACATGTAGACAAGAGGAGCATTGGAAGTTCTGGAGAAGACACTTTGAATCCGCTATAATCATTTCGATCTCCCAAGGGCAACTCCAGACATCATTGATGGTGTTAATAACTGCAAGACAATCGCCTTTGACCTCGATCCTAGAAATACCTTGATGGTGAGCAACCACAAGCCCATAATGGAGGGCCAGAGCTTCGGCCTTCACCGCCGACATCTCACCACACAAAGAACCCCTGCAGAAAATGACAGAGCCATGGTGATCACGAATAACAACTCCCGTCGAAGCCTCGCCAGAAGACAGCACAGAAGCATCGAAATTTAACTTGAAACTTCCATCTAAAGGCTTTTGCCACCTCAAATTTTTCCTTCTTCTTTGAGCCGGTGGTGTGACGGTTTTCTTTTGATTTGTATCTTCCAAGAATTGCCTTTTTTATTCTTCCCATTGTAGTATTTGATGTTTATGTATTGTTCCTGTTTTTGTCTTTTGCAAACCCCTGATCATCGAAAATGATCTTATTTCTAATTGTCCACATGCTCCACCAAATAATGGCAAGTTTTGTTTTTTGTGTTGTAGACAACTTCGCGAAGATCTCTTTTGTGATTTCTTTCGTATTTTTGTCTCTTATTTGTGTGTTGTGAATTGTCTTTCCAATCCGTTGGCCTATTTTTCAAATGAGTTCCGTTGAGGATTGATAGTTTATGAAAATGTGTTCACCGTCTTCGTCATTGAGATCGCATAGACTGCACGAGTGAGGAACTGCAACCCCTTTCCCGACAAGTCTTGTCTTGGTGGGTATTCTGTCCATGACAAGCTTCCAAAGGAAGTTCCAAATCCATTGTGTGTTGGTCTAGAGTTGTTTGGGTTTTGGTAATGCTTTCCAGTGTCGATTTTGTGGTGAACAACCCATTTTTACTAGGTTTCCAATACAATTGATCTTCTATTTCATTTAGCGGGATTTTTTTTAATCGTAACAAAAAATTTCTACTAGGTTTCCAAGACATGAGACATGAGATAGTTGGCCCAAGTAAAGAAGTCATATATTAGTTAACCTAGATTGGACTATATCAAACTTAAAACTAGTTGATTCGGTGCATTGAAAATTCTACAATTACAAAAAAAATTAAAAGATTTTATACATAGATGAGTAGACCCATAAGCTTTAATGGATTGATGAACAAGAAAGAGTTGAAAACTATATCCTACCAAATAAGTCATGGAATGAAGAAAAGTTGCGAGAAATCCTATCTAACGACCTTGTTGAGACAATTACAAGTACCCCCCTTCCGTCACAAGAGATTAACGATAGACTATATTGGAAACCTGGCCACGATGGGTGGTTCTCAATATCTAGCGCTTTAAAATTAATCACGAACTCCAATGACAATGAGATAAAGTTATTTTCGGGACTATGGAAAATTGATTGTCCACCAAAGGTGAGAAATTTCCTATGGAAAATAGGACTAGACATTTTACCTACTAAAGTTAAACTACGAAATAAAGGAATACACACACCCATGGACTGTATCTTCTGTAACACATGGGATGAAGACGCTATACATCTCCTTATGAAGTGCCCCATAACATTAAGAACTATTGGATCTTTAGATAGACAAATTGAACGGAAAATAGCAAATGCTGACAAAAGTAATCAAAGTATAAAGACCATTACCAATGAGATTTTTCGACATCTAAACCCGGAACAAAAGGTTACTTTGGCTTTTTCTTGGTGGTGCATTTGGACTAAAAGGAACAAGATTATATTTGAAAACCAGAATCTACATACAATAGATGAGCTGGTAGTCATAATAAAAAACCACATGAAAAACTGGAAAACAACTAAACAAGGTAACTCAGACGAAGATGAGGAACAAATACTGAGATCAAAACCCAGAAGCAACCCCCGCAAAAGGAATATCATAAGATGGCGTAAGCTTGAGGTGTGCGTCTTTTTCTGGGTTTGCTTCTGCAGGGTTTGTAATCAAAGATAACGAAGGTAGGATGATTGCTTGTGATGCTAGTAGGTGTGGGAGGATGTCAGCTGTCCAGGCTGAAGCAGTTGGTTTGAAGCTTGGATTGCTGGAAGCTTCGAAGAGTTGTAGTGGACGGGGACTGCCTCGCGATCGTGAATGCGATTAACGGTGTTTGGTCGACTCCTTGGGAGATCGAGATCCTTATTTCAGATGCTCTTCGTCTGCTTCACTCTTTTGAGTCTGCCTCCGTGTCCCACATTTTCAAGGAGGCGAATAGAGCGGCGGATCGGCTCACCCATATGGCCTTGGAGTCTGGTTCGATGTCTTGGAGTTCTGATTTAGAGTTATAAACTCTCGTCCGGAAGGACGCTCTTGGGATGTGGTACGACCGCGGTTGACACCCCCAAATTCTAGCCTGTTTCAAACCAACCCCCAACCCCCCCCCCCCCCCCCCCCCCCCCCCCCGAAAAGTCATATGGCAAGCACAGTGAAAAAAAATAATACTAGGAATGGCGAATAAATAATTAGTGATTGATAAAAGTAATCATAATAATAGAAATATAATATCAAGTTACTAATAATAAACATTATTATTTTTATTAACAATTAAAATAATATATATTAGATAACAAAATAGTGACAAAATAATACTAGTAATAGTAATAGTAATATAATAATAATAATAATAATAATAATAATAATAATAATAATAATAATAATAATAATTTATCACTTATAAAATAATGATAAAAATTATAATAGAAATAAAAATGAAATAATAATAATAATAATATAATTAAAAAGAAAATATATTTTATATAATAAATTAGTTATAAAAATAATGATGGAATAAAAAAAATATAATAGTTAGTAAAATGATGATGATAATAATATAAAAATAATATGTATATATGAAATAATAAAATACTAATAAAAATATTAATATTAATAGAAATATATTATTTTTATTATTAAAAATATTATATATATATTAAATAATAAAATATTGATGATGGTGATAACAATAATATAAAACTAGTGTTAGTGTGTGTGTGTGTGAAATAAAAAAATACTGATAAAAATAATAATATCATTATTATTATTAAAATTTACAATATAATATAATATATATGAAATAAGAAAATATTGAAAATAATAATAATAATATAAGTATAAACATATTATAATATTAATAATAATAACATTAATAATTGATGAATTTGTTGGTTGGAATAGGTGATTACCTAATATTTTGATGAGAACGAAATTAGCTACAACAATGGGAATGGATGATTTCCAAAAATCATTCCAATTAAATTTTATTTTTATCGTAACAAACAATTAAATAGAGAATCATCTATTCTCATTACCAGTTTTGATTCTCCGAAAGGGATAATAAACTAGCCCTAAGAAAATGCCTTCAAAAAGAATGTTGTCTCTAGAGTCTAGACTCTAACCCGCAATTATAATCGCTATGAAACAAAACTCTTATAATCACTACTCGTCAGAACCGCCATGCTTAGAGCATCCACAAAAGAAACACCATCTCCATTTAAAAAAAAAATAAAAATTCAGAAAGTGTCAGGCAATGATGAATAATGGGTGTTCAAAATGCTAAGAAAGTTTCTTTTGCTGGAAACTTCTCTCCTCTGCTATCATACTCTCTCTCCATTATTCTGACACTTTCTGAATTTTAATTTATTTTTTTTTTCCCTAAAAATGGAGACATTCACATGGGTGTCTCCATTGTGGGTAGGGATGGCAATGGGTCGGGTGGTGGGTGGATGGACCCCCATTTCACCCGACCCACCATGGGTGACCCATTTCCCCACCCATCACCCCACCTTTATCCACTTCACCCATATCCATCGGGTGATCGGGTGAAATGGGTGAGATATGGGTAAAATGTGGGTGATTTTCCCTAAATACATGTAATTGAATTCCAATCAATTTGGTACACAAAATAGTGTATAAAATGTGATTATCTTACACATTTAAGTCTTAAATAAATCTTAAATACATACATAAGTCTTAAACAACACAAGTGAAGATGAGGCGCATCGTCGGCAACAACTGCTTGCTCGGGCCCTCGTAGAGACACACACAAGAGGGGCTGGCGGAGTGATGACCTGTGGATGAAGGGAAGCTGGGAAGGGAAATTAGGGTTTACAAAGTTTATATACTACGTATTTTTTTATATAAAATATATTTTTTTATATAAAACATATATATTTTATATGGATCGGGTCGGGTGGCGGGTGATGGGTCGGGTGGTGGATCGGGTATGGGTGGAGAAAATCTTCATTCCACCCGACCCACCACCCACATCCACTTTCCACCCATTTTTTTTGGGTTTTCACCCATTTTTTCGAGTCGGGTAATTCGGGTTCGGATCGGGTGCGGGTGAAATTGTCCTCCCTAATTGTGGGTGCTCTTAGCCTTCCAATTTTCCAGTCTTTTACAGTGTCTTGTTTTTTCACCTTAAAAAAAGTTTGAAAAGACAAGCAATGGCTAAGTATTTTTTTAAAGTAAAATGAAACAAAAGAAGAAAATATGAATGGCATCACCTGTCTTAAAGGGGACAGCCCTCTATATTGTACTCCTCTCACTAAATAAATAATTAAAATTTAAAAAATAAAAAATAAAGAATGAGGTTTTGTGAGAATTGATATGGGTGTTGTTAATCGCACCACAAAAAATCTGGTGGGGCACCAAAAAAAAAATTACACTTCCGTGTTTGAAAAACGGAAGTTCTGCTATATTTATTATTTATTTGTTTTTATTTTTTGGAAAATATAATACATAACTTCCGTGTTTAAAAAACGGAAGGTCAAATCAACTTTATACCTTCCGTTTTTAAAACACGGGAGAAGAAAACTACTTTTTGCTTTCCGTATTTAAAAAGTGAAAGTACAATTCTACTTTTTGCCTTCCGTTTTTAAAAAACGGAAGGACAAACTACTTTTTGCCTTCCGTTTTTAAAATACGGAAGTTCAAAATATTTTGCCTTCCGTGTTTAGAAAACGGAAGGCTATGCTTTTATTTAATTTTTTTTTTCGGTAAAAAAGGGCTATGAATATGACGAATATAGTCGAAACCGTATTTTGCCCTAGTTGCGCCGAACTCCATAGAAGAATGTCAAACCACGCATCCAATGGTAACGAAGGAGTCAACAATAATATTCAGGTATTTATAAACTTTTATAATAGAATTTAATGATAATATTGATTCAATTCGTGAAATTTGATTATTTTCAACTCTATTTCAATTGTTTTCAGTTTGATAGAATGAACATTGTTGGATTTGATTATTCGCCTTGCTTTGCGAATAATTATTATTGGAGGGATAGAAAATCGATGTTAGAATGGGCTCGACAGATTGCTTTTGTGAACAACTTTGTTCTCACAATTGTAAAATCTTGGAATAGCTCGGAAACCCGATACGGCTCAGTATATCTTGGATGTGAAAAATATGGAGAAAATAGAAATCGTAAGAAGAAAATTAGAGGTGTTGATGTACCCGTAATGGTCCCGCGGGATGGAAGGTCTAAAAAAATAATTGTAAATTTTTGTTGTATGGTTGGGAAGCCGAGAGAAATGTATGACGGCTGAAAGTGGAGTGTGTTATGCATAACCATAAACTGCCTCCTAGACTGCAAGGTCATCAAATGGTGGGACGATTGACAAATGAGGAGATACAACTAGTGAAAGATTTGACATTTGGAGGGGTAAAGCCAATTCCTCTTCTTGCGACATTGAAAAATACTTTCAAGGAGAATTTGAGCACGAGACAACAAATTTATAATGCAAGAGCGAGAATCAAGAAGAATGAGATGCAAAATATGACCCCAATGCAACACCTCCACAACATGCTCGCGTATCGAAAATTCACTTTCAGTCACAGGCTTCGTCCCGATGGGTCTTTGCAAGACTTAACATTTGCTCATAAGGATTCACTAGAGTTGTGGAAGAAATTCTCATACGTCATGGTTATGGACGCAACCTATAAGATCAACAGGTAAGCTTAAGTTTTGAAAATGTAGACAACATTCTAATTTTATTGTTTGTAATTGAATCATATAATTTAGAAAATGATTATGATGTAGGTATGATTTGCCGTTGTTTGAGATAGTTGGGCTAACAAGCACTGAGATGACGTTTAATGTGGGATTTGCATTTTTGGGCGATGAAACTGAAAATACATACAATTGGGTGTTGCGACAAGTGGAAGGATGGTGTCAAAACCCTCCAGGGGTGATAGTGACCGATAAGGATGGTGCTCTTATCAATGTCGTTGCTACTGTATTTGGGGATGCAAATCACATATTGTGCGAGGTTCACATGCATCGTAACATAGAAGAAAATGCTTACAGGAAGACCCATAACCAGGAGTCTATACAGAAGGAATTTTCTAGAGATTGTTATGCATTGTTCAGATCTAAGTCTAGCCAATCATTCGCCCGACGTCACGAAGAGATGAAGGGTCGTTGGGGGACGCGGTGGGGTTTGATGGAGTATTTAGACCTTGTATGGGTTAGTCATAAGGAGAAGTTGGCTTGGCACTTGACCGACCGATATTTTCATCTCGACAACCGAACAACAAATAGGTACATAAATGTGTTCTATCTCACCGGACTGAAAGTGGATGGAGAGTTATTGAGAGATTCTGGAGGGTCGGAGAAGAGGCTTCAGCTTGACATACATCGTGCTTGGGGGTTCTCAAAGGAGGACATCAAAGAGTGGTTTAGCAAGTCCAGTGTGTTGACGAAGAAATTGATGGAGCAATTACAAGAATTGATTGCAAACAATCAAAACCCAACGGCAATAGCATCCTTGTGGATTTTTATATTTATTGGTGCAACTCTGTTCGTAGATAAATCCAGTGATAGAATCAAGCCCAAATATGCAAGATTCGTTCTGGATTACATTGAGGAGCTCGATACCTTTGCTTGGGGTACATGTGCTCTTGCGCTCCTATATCGTCAATTGGGCGAGGCTTCCAGGGCAGAGACAAAGCAAATGTCTGGTTTCGGGGCTCTCCTCCATGTATGTAATTCACCCAACTATTTACTTCATATATTTAAATTTTGATTTGAACTACTTAGGTTAATTTCGATAGGAAGATGAATATATATGAATTATAGTTAGTGGTAAAGCCTTCAAGACTAATTATTGATTCTTTCAGTCACAGATTTAGCTTCAGTTATCCTTTATAATTCTAGATCTAGCTATGATAATGATGACACAGTATGAGCATCTTTATTTTTCCTCAATTTATTTTTACTTTCTCTGTAGATGTGGATATGGCATTATTTTCCATTCACGCGTACATCTGTCAAGCTTAAAGTGGAGGATGATGATGGTAATGTGTTGCCATTTGGGGTTGCACCTGACATTGATCGGACAAAGCTGAAGGACCTTAACAAACTGGTGATATATAGAAAGTGGTTTGACACACTAAAAGTGGATAATGTGTGCTGGTGGCCATACAAGAAACCTGTTCAGAATTTAGAAGGGCCAGAATCAATGTCATTCTACTGAGGGCTCATCGGCAATATGAGAATTTATGAGCCTTACTATCCGGACCGTGTTGTTCGCCAGTTTGGACGGGTCCCGCATATACCTCTTCCACCGTTCAAGCCTTATGAGGTATACAGGCCAAACAACCCACATGAGTACATTGCTGCCTACAGTGACCAATATGATTTATGGGATGATCGGGATCGCCATGAGTGTCGGTTTATAATAGATATGTGTCCATTATCTTTGGCTCCATGGGAGGTTTCTGATGATTACTTTGATTACTACATTCGACATGGTAAACCATTTCTTCTACGGAGCTCATACACATCAGATCCCCCTACGCGTCCCATCCCCCCCCCCCCCCCCCCCCCCGATGATAGACCTTGAGGAGGTAAACTTTACATTCATTCGCCAATGAATATCATATCTGTAATAATATATAAACACATAGATTAATTTTATTTGTCATTCAAACGAATGTTGATGCAGCGTCGTCAGCATGCTGTAATCATGGTGCTCGAGCTACACGAGCGTGGTCAAGGTGCATCCGCAGATGAGATAGCTTCGTTGCATCGTCTCTTGATGGGTGATGATCCACTACCGGGTGTCGCCCCAGAGTGGATGCCATCCCAACATCAGCAAGTAGGACCCAGCCAACATCGTTACTACACCCAAGAGTAGTTTATTATGTTGATTACTCTAAATTCATAGTTTAGTATGTAGACATATTAGTTGTACGTTGTCTGTTTTGGAATTCCTTTTGTTCAACGTCCTTATTAGAATATTTTAAAATTGCAACTCTCTATGAAAATTTTATTTTCTCTTTAGTTTGTGAGTATGTTTGTTATATCGATGAAATGATATATATGGTTTAGTATTGGTAACCGATGAGTTTAATTTATTCTAAACTCATAATCAATAAACATACCAGAAATCAAAAGCGTTGAATGTTGGTTCGCATAATCAATAAACCTTTCTTTTGCATTCAAAGATAAGTTTTGAATTTCATTTAAAATTAAAATTTTGATCGATTTTATATTTTATTTATTTTTCTTCATCTTTACCATGACTTTAAGTTAGTGAAAAAAATTAAATCCCCATTATTTTATACAACCTAAAAAATATTAAGTTTTTATGTTCTGTTTGAGAATATATCGGCTAATCTCACATATACTTTTATACAAGTTTAACATAAGTTTAGTTTAACTTTATGGGTTGATTGAGTTTTTCTTTCATCTATGTTAATTTGTGTTATTTAGTTTATTGTATGTGCGACGGTTCGCCGTCTGCCGACTTATTGGCCACTCAAGGAGTTAAACATGTCTGACCCTCGAATGTTTACCTTATAAAAAAAAAAGTTTAGTTTATCAGAATTTTGATTGAATTTGTTTGGATCAATATATATGTTATTGTAAAGTATCACAAATCATTATCAAAATTTAACTAATTGAAATTTAAGGACTTTATTATATTTTAGTTATTATTATTTTCAATTATTATTTGATTTTTTTATTAATTATATTAACCAATTTTTATAAAAAAAATCAAATATTTATAAAACATCTTAAAGATAGGGTGATCAAAATGTAACTTATACCTCCCCCGGTACATCCCCCGAAATTGTACTTCCGTTTTTTAAATATGAAAGTACAACCCAGTTTTATAACTCTCGTTTTTTAAAAATGGAAGGCAAAAATAAAGTTTGTACTCTCGTTTTTCAAAAACGGAAGGCAAAAATAAAGTTTGTACTCTCGCTTTTTAAAAACGGAAGGCAAAAATAAAGTTTGTACTCTCGTTTTTCAAAAACGGAAGTACAACTAATATTTAAAACTCCCGTGTTTAAAAAACGAAAGTTATAAATTTATCCCTTAGTTGTGCTTCCGTATTAAGGGCACGGAAGTGTAACACCTTTTTGGGTGCCCCACCGAAATATTTTGCGGTGGAATTAGAGGACGCGATTGATATAAGAGACGGGGAGGGTTTTGTAATAGTGGGCTGACAGGTCGCTCGCAGTTTCGTAAAATCCCAATCATACTTTCCTCGGCACGTTCTTCTGTCCATATAACAATAAGTTAGCTTTATGATACATGTCAAGATCCGCCATTTTGGTGGGAATTATATGCTGATATTAGAAAGAGTATTGTATTCTATTGTTCAATAACAATAGGTGAGTTAAAGTGTTAATATAATAAATAAAAATAAAATAATAGTATGTGTGTTGATTTCTATAAAAATTATGCACAATATTAAAATAATATGTTTTGATGAAAAAAGAAAGTATTTAATAAAAAATAGGTTACATTAGAAAGTATTTAATTGGAAAACCAGCCCCCTTCCTTTACTCATCCGTATAACTACTCCTCTTTGTATCTATTTTTTTGTTTTATTTAGTTACACTTATTCACAAGATAATTGCGATTATTGTGGTAAAAAAAAGACAATTATTCTGTTAAAATTTTAAGAGATTACTAGTATTTATTACAAAGAAAAAAAAAATTTATTATAAAGAAGAACCAAATAACGATCTAAAAAAATTGATAATCAAAATAGGAAGGAAAAAAAGGATAATTCAAAATCATAAGATTATATAGATATAGAAAGCAAAAAAAAAAAAAAAAAAAAAGAAGAAGAAGGAAAAGAATCTTTAACTTTATTTAGTTGAGATGGATAAAATATAAGTTATTAAGATAACAGAAATAAAAATCAGTTAGAAAAGAACCAAAAAAAATGTGATTTATTAGGTAATAAATAACGAAAATTGAAAAAAAAAGATTTGATTGGTGGGAAGGAGGTGGATGAAGGAGAATGCAACACATAAGCAATGAGTATACTGAACTAAGAATATATATATAATCCAAAAGAGGAAGGAAAAAATGATAATCTAAAATCAATAGATTATGTACGACATGATATAATATAGGGAGCAAAAAAAATTAGATAAGGAAAAGAATCTTTGAATTTATTTAATGGATATGAATAAAATGTACGTTATTAAGATGAGAGGAAAAAATAGGTTATGAAAGAACCAAAAAGATCTGATTTATTTGGTAATAAATCGGATAGGAAAGAACCAAAAAGATCTAATTTATTTGGTAATAAAAAAAAAGGAAAATTTAAAAAAATGATAAAAGTTTGATCGGTGGCAAGGGAGTGGACGAAGGAGAACGTGACGTATTAAGGAGTATCCTGAATTAAGAATAGATATAGATTCGGTTAAATTAGAGAGATTATATTTAAGTAAGACGACGCTTGTTAATGTGTTTATTGTTTTATTTTAATTTACAGTATGCAAACAGTAGAATACCTTGTCGGGCAAGGTTTATTCATAATCATCTCTACAAATGATGTTCAGAAATTTTCCATTTAAGAGGAGGGTAAAAAAATTACCCCTAAATCTTATAGCTATATAGTCACCTACCACATTTGATTATCGGTAACAATGTATGAATTTGATCATGTCGAAATGTTCACTTAATATCTTGATCTTCTCCATAGTCCTATAGATTTCCCAGTCGATCTTCGTGCTGTCCTTAAGAGCCTCCACTATTTTTAAGCTATCTCCTTCAATGATCACGTTCTTTATTCTATTATATATGGCTCGATGTACTCTAAGGATGAAAGCCTCGGTTTCAATTTGAATGATGGATCCCTAATTTCTTCTTTGCTGGAAGATGTCGACCACCTGGCCCAAGTTGTCCCTAATGATGCCCTCATACTGAGAATCACTAGGGGCCCTAACTGGGCCATCTACATTAACTTTGTATATCGCGAGTGGTGGTTTAACCCACCTTGAGTTTTTACGTTTATCTTTGAGTTGTGTTTTCCGTCCATTCGATGAGGAGTTATTCCAATCACGGATCTATCTGTAGCTATATATGGTCCTATTTTGTGGTTGTTGAAGATGAAATTGTTTCTATTTCCGATATGGAATACCATATGAAGCAGATGTCTTCAAAGTTAGTGTTGTTCAGTTTGATCTCCTGAATGTCTTCTTGGATCGATTGCCCTGGATGGAAGTTGATGAAGCTTTTCCTAGTTAGATATTCATAGTTTGCTATAGTTTATTTTGTAAATGGGCAATCGAGGAGTAGATGGTGGCCATCCTCGTCGACCCTTTGACACAATACACAATGTGTTGAGACTCGGTCTGTTAATGTGTCGACTGAGTCTTTCTTTTGTGGGTAATCCATCACTAATAACCTTCCATACAAAGGTTTGGGTTTTAGGAGGTAGCTTTAGCTTCCAAACCCAATTAAAATTCCTAGTCCTTATGATATTTTACAACTTTTGAGTAGACTTCGTGGTGAATTCCCCAGTTTTTGTTAGTTTCCATATTAATCTATCTGGTGTGTTCTAGGACGGGATTTGAATATCCACCTTCATGTTAGGATCATGAGTTCTTTGGAAGGTTCTGACTGAGAAATTGTTTATCCAGGAGTCTGTCTAAATATTAATGGAATTTCCATCCCCCAATAAATAGCCGAGACCTTTAGCAAAGATTTCTCTAAGATGAAATAGTCTTCCAAATTGCCATGCGGTAGCTCATTTATTGTAGTCGAATATTGTATTATTTTAAAGTTGTTTTTCTTTTATGACTTTGACCCATATATTATGGGGCTGGGGATAATTTTCTAAAGTAGTTTTAGCTGTAAACTGACGTTGATTTCTTCCGCCATTTTGATACCAAGTCCACCACATTCTTTGGTTCTGCATATTCTTTTCCAGCTTATCAAAAGGTTGTACCTTTTAGATTGAAGTTTGTTCCAGAAAAAATTGTTGTTGATCTGATCTGTTTGTTGTAGCACACCTTTTGGGAGCAAGAAGTTTTGCATTAGATAATTGACCTTGGAACTGAGGTTTGCCCTGATAAGGACTATCCTTCCTGCTTGGGATAAGGTTGAGGCTTTCCATTTTGACAGCTGTTTTTTCTGATTTTGGATTGCTTCTTAGAAGACATTTTCTTCACTCTACCCTAAATTATGGGTATACGGTATTTTTCTATTTCTGTTAAAATTTTAATATTCATGTCATGTGATAAGGAGTGGGCTAGGTTGGTGTTGACATTCCTCGATACTTACATAGAACATATCTGGTAGTTTATAATAAGTCCTGATTGGTTGGAAAATTTGTTTAGCATGTTCTGAATTGTGTGCAGATTTTTTTTAACCGCGTTTGCAAAAATCAGAATGTCATCGAAAAAGGTTAAGAGTGGGATGGGTGAGACATCGGGGTTAATTTAATCCCCACAAGGGCGTCATCCCTATTAGATTCATCAATTAGTTGTATAGGAAAGTCTTCCATGACAATGGTAAATATTTAAGGAGCCAAGGGGTCACCTCGACGAATGCCTCTTTGTGGTTTAAACGAATCGTCTAGTTTATGATTTACCATGAATGAGAATGTAGTAGTGGTTAGAACTTTCATAACCCAATTAATCCATATTTTGTGAAACCCAAACTTTGTGAGAACAACTTCAATGTAGTTCCAGTTGATTTTATCATATGTTTTTTCCATGTCGACTTTAGGGTCATCTAACCTTTTTTGCCTTTTCGTTTATGGAATGAATGAAAGATTTCCTGCGCAATTAATGTGTTTTCTTTTGTAGATCTTCCTTCAATAAAAGCTCCTTGAAATGGGTTAATGATCCTTAGGAGGATTGGTTTTAGTATATTAGCTAGGATATTGGCTATGATTTTGTAAATAGTACTGCAGATGCTAATTGGTCCAAAGTGATTTATGGTAATAGACTCATAGGGGATTCGATCTTGGGGATGAGAATTATGAATGCCTAGTTTATTTCATTAAGCATATTGCTAGACTGGAAGAAGGCCCTTGTGGTTTTATACAGTAAAGACCCTACTATATGCCAATATTTCTTATAAAATGCTGGGGGGAATCCGTCCGGGCATGAGGTTTTGTCATCTGTCATATCGGTGAATGTTTCTTTAATTTCTTTATTGGTTGGTTTCTTTGTTAGGGTACAATTGTCTGCCTCGGATATCTCTATATTTATATTTGTAATCTTATTAGGGTTCACCGAAGGTGCACCCCGACTGATGAATCTGTCGGCTAGTTCAACGGTAATCTGGTTTCTTATTTCTTGGGGGTCTGTTAGCACTGTCCCATCCCTTGTGGTGAAAGTTTAGGTAGAGTTCCTAAAACTTCTTATTTTGACCAAAAATTGGTAGTATTTTGTGTTTTTGTCTGCAAGTGCTATGTGCTTGATTTTCGCTCTTTGCTTCTAGAAGGTGTGATTGAAAGCAAGAATTTTTATCCTCGTATTCTCCAACTGTGCAAGTTTTTGTGTCTGGGATCGAGCAAGGATTGTTAGAGATGCTGGATTTGCTTGTCCAGCTTCAAGAGTTGGGTTGTAGTGTGATTATGATCCATTTTGCACCAACTCTTGGTGTTTTTTAGTAGTTTCAACGTTTGAATTAGTTGATAGCTAAAGGATCTTCGTATTTTATTTTCACACACTCGTTTGACTCTATTTTCATATTCCTTTCTTTTTGTCCATGCCATTTCCATCCGGAACGACGATCCTTTGTTTGATTCAGGATTTCTAACTTGTATTATTAAAAGGCAATGGTCCGATGAGGTAAAGGGGTGATGAATCACCTTTAGGTCTTTAAAGCTTCTCATAATATCTTGGTGTGCAAGAATCCTATCTAATATTTCATAGGTGTTATTAATGGCAGAATTATTTTTTTTCCAAGTAAATGGAGATCCAACAAATGGTATAGTGTGAAGATTGAGCTTATTTTTGACATATTGAAGTCTTCTAAATCTGAAGATTGTTGGGGCAACCCCCATACTTTCTCTGTATCATTTTCTATGTCATTTAGGTCTCTTGTGATCATTATATTTATTCGCTAGTGTAAAAACTTCCTCCCCAAAAATAGATTTACCTCTTCCAATCGTAGGAGCATATACAAACATAATTTCAAGGATTAAGTTATTGATCTTAGTTTCAAACATGAATGTTCTGTCAGTTTGCTCAAGGATTTTCAAAGGTGTGGAAGAGGTAAAGTGCTTATGGAGAGTCCATAGTCCTCCTTTGTACCCATTGCACTTGATCATGTGTCATTTGTTAAATCCAGCCTTCTTATGTTGCACATCAATAGGTATTTCCGAGGTTTTTGTTTCAACAATAGCAACTGATGTCTCCAAAGTAGCCATGTCTTTATGCATATTTTTATTCCATATTCTTTACATTTTGCATATTTCAGGTTGGGAATATGTCGAAATTATGTAGTATACGTTTATTTGTCAGAAATGGAGATCTACATAAATTTCTGTTTAATATCGCAGAGCATGGAACCATTTCGGGAGAAAACCAAGAAGCAAGAACCGGAGCACAAAGCTACTCGACATCGACTAACCCTAGTCGATCTTGACAAGACATGCCTAGACACCAGCCAGCATCGAGGAGCCTATGTTGAGAAACTGAAGACGAAGAACCCGACTCCACATCCTACTCGAGATCGAGTACGGGTACTCGAGGTCGACAAGACGTGGAGCCATGTCCGAGCATGTCGACAAGAGACTTGCCCGACCTAGTCGACGAACATTCCTACTCGATGTCGACAAGACTGTCGTCGAGATCGAGTACACATGTGAGCCACACCCGAGCTTGTCGAGCACCAGATAGCCGAGACGACGAAGCCGAACCAGCCGACCAACAATCCTACTCGAGATCGACAAGACCTTTGTCGAGATCGAGGAGGACTTCTAGAGCCGCGTTACTCGGTTTGACGAATCCTACTCGGTGTGGGATTGCTTGGGCTCGAAGATAGCCGATTCTATCCGAAATCATCAAGATCTATCATGAAGAAGAGAGTTCTATCCACTTGAAGACACTTTAGATATATTTCCCTATTTTAGATTTAATTTCATTATAGCTTTTATTTATCTTTAAAATCTTAGATATAGTTTTAGATATAGATATAGATATTCTATCCTTGAGTAGCAAGGAATAGAAGCCTATAAATAAAGCCCATGGGGCTGCGTTTCATTCATTCAATTTCAGAAGTAGAGAAGTAGTTCACAGAGACGGTTTAGGAGTTCAGAGGTTTTAGGGTTTTGGCGTTCAATGAGAGTTGGATCGCCGGGATTGTAAAGTCTTTTGAATTTAGTTTAATGCAAGTTTCTTTTTATCAATCGATGATGTCTGAGTTTGCGATGAAGCGCGAGTAGTCCACCCACTTCTAGGGTTGGGGCGAGCCCGACAATAGCCATGCGTGTTTGAGGTAAAGATCCGACCTTTATCATCTTTTGAGCATCTACTACTTGTTTATGTGTTTATTACCCATCTAATGGAGATCCATGTTAACAACTTGGATTGTAAACATAAAATCAGTAGAGACAATTAGGGTTTCTTGAAAGAGTTGTCTAATTGTTGGAAAAGGCGAAAGCTTAGTCCTTTGATGCAATTCACATGATTATCTGTTTATCTCTGCCTTATGCATGCTTGGTTATCGTTGTTGCAAACCCCAATCTTGGAAGTCTTTTACATACAGTTTATTTCGAGAGTCCCAAAGCATTTGTTTTTACTTTTGTATCAATTTAGTTTTCTGCCCTTACTCGATCTCGACCAAGCCCAGTCGACCTCGAGTTACTGATCTTCGATCTAGCATCGTTGTAGCTTCTGTGTGCAGGTACTCGACAAAGCCCAACTCGAAGTCGACGAGGACTCTACTCGATATCGAGTAGCCTCTGGTCGATATCGACGAGCCCCTGTGCTTGCTGCTGCGCTGTGTTCGACTGTCCGATCTTCTGTCGACTACCCTAGTCGAGATCGAGGACCCTGTTGTCGACTGTTCGTGAGATTTCTCCGCTGCCTAGGATCCGCTGACACGCTTCCTCGTGGATCGATCCTGACTTTCCGCTGCTGCATCAGGAGGAGGTCTTGTAATTATTTGCAAGGGACGAAATCTGGTTTGCTGTGATTTATTTATATTTTATTTTCATACTCGATTTCCTCCTTACAACAGCAACGGTGTTGAGTTTATTTTTGTTTTCAAGGATGCTTATTTTCTACCAGAATAGGGATCGACGAGTACCCCGAGCATTCTAGTAGCCTAGATTAATAATATAAAAGTAAGGAATTATGCTTTGGGGACATGTGCTTGCCGTTATTTATAAATTTAGTTGCAATGCAGTCTGAATGCGGGCTCTTCATGTCAAAAATTTTATGACTTACAGAGTTACAGTGTAGTTGGAAGGCGAGTAACCACTAAGAGATTTGGTCTTAGATCTTCTTTCTAGGATTATGCTATAAAGATAATTGATAATGCGATTTTGGAATGGATATAGGGCATAAAGGCCACCATTAGAAGTCCGTTATTTTGTATCATGATTGAAGATAAGTTGTTGGTTTGAAGGTTTGTTGCAGCTAGCCACCACACAACCCTTGAACATGTTGATGGGGTATCGTTTAATGTTTTTGGAGATATTGTGGTAGACTTACCTACCATCACTCGCATGTATATTGAGATTTTCCCCAATAAAACATAGCAAGCCAAAGTGTTGGCCAGTTTTTCAACACACCCATCACTAGTGTCATTCATAAGCATCCACAGTAAGTACTCCTTTTTTTTATGAGACCAAATTCTCCATAATCCTCGCATGAACATATAATCAAAACAAAGCTTAGCATTACGATTATAAAACTTACACATATGTTTCTCAACTAGTAGGGGAAAATTGGAGAAATCAGTTACAATTTCATCAGAGATAATAGTCTTGAATAGCATAAAAACAAAGAAAAATGAACTACAGCTAGTCACGGTGGAACAAAGGCTAGAGGGATTGAGAGGATTAATGTTCCTTATTTTAGTAGGAGTTGTACTCAGCTTACAATCCAAATCCATGATCACAATAAGACTCATCATCAGTTCTTCTTCTTCTTAGACTTCTTGGAAGCCAGGGAAGTTGCTTCATCTTGGTCATCTTCATCCTTGCTTTTTTCTTGCTCATTGGTGTTGGTGTTCACCTCCTCATCTTGGGGCTTGATCATAATGCCACTTATCTTCCTGATCATAGTGTTGTCATATTTAATGGAGATGTGGGAGCTTTCAGTGTCATGGCCCTCATCGAACAATTTGCTCTTGCCTTTTGCTTTGGTAAGTGCCTGAAGGGAGCCATCCATCACAGGGTTGGAGGAGGAGGCAGTAGAATCAGCTGCATTCATGATGGTGTGGATGATGGACAGAGAAATAACAAAGGGAGGGATAGAGGAGTCGACACTGAAGGTTCGATAATGTATAACAAAGTAATATAAAGATACTCTAGAATGGGGGGTTGAATAGAGTATGCCGGATTTTCGCAGATAATCTCAAGACTTCTGAAGCACTTGCAAAACCCTTTGAGATTAGACGTAATTCTTTCATCTAGCAAACCTGAATCATAACAGTGTTATACAATTCGAAACAAGTGCGGAAATATGGTAAAGCAATAAGTAAAGGACGCAATGAATTGTTTACGAGGTTCGACACGAACTTGGCCTACGTCCCCACCTAGGGTTCTTCCACAACCCTAGGATTCAACCGGCTTTTATTGATTCACAAGACTTAGGATCCTAATAGCTCACCGAGAAGCCTCTCTCCTATATAATTACAATCTTGTCAACTCACGTTCCCTTGGAGTCCTAGACCAATCTAGAAGAGCCCCACATCTCTGAGCTATCTAGTACAATCCTCTTACACTTAGTGAATCAATCGCCTAGTGTCCACTTCCTGAGTTACAAACTCTTGAGTATAACACTCACTCGATATATATCCTATAAGCTCACTCTTTAACTCTCAAATGCATTGAAACAAAATAAACTACTCTTAAGAACTTAGCAGAGAGCACACGAAGAAGACAGATCTGACTTGAAGGCTTGAGTGCGAATGGGAGCTTGTGTTCAACGAATGTTTGTCCTCTTTTCTTCATCTCCTTCTTATACAGATCAAATCGGCGCCTAGAGATCTTCTTCAACGGCTAGAACCGATTGTGGCTTGGGAAGAAATCTCCATGATCTTCTATTTGTGGAAACTCGGAAGCCATGATCTCCAATTTGAATCTTCTCGATTTCAAGCTTAAGGAAGGAGATAATATTTGAAAACTTGCTGGATATGTTAGTGTATAAAATACACAATAATATTTGGAAATATATCATACAATAATATTCGGACATAATATGCACATAATACAGGTTTTGTGTTTCATCAACACAGCTATAGCTTCAAGACCTTTGACACAAGTTATGTGTCAAAGTCTTTGAAACTATTTCCGATTTTCATCAAGGGAGTGGAGTTATCAGACACTAAGCTTGATGACATGTGTCTTATTCAGGTTAAACAAGTGGTTGATGAAATCAGTTGTGTTGTGAGGGCCACTGTGGGTTGAATGGTTGGGTCCGATCCGGATACGGGACATGTTTTGACGTCCTCAGGTCCATGCTCGATCAAAAGAACCGGCGACGAGAGTTCCGAGAAGTCAGGAAGTTGTGGACAGTTTCTGAGTCAGTAGATCAGTCGTCAAAAAATGTTGATTTCCCATCGATTGGCTCAGATTCCGGGGAAGTGTGAGTGCTACTTTTATAGATCTTGAAGTCGTGGTCAGCAGACGCGAAAAACAGTGTTTTACCAAGACGTCACCTGAGCCGATACGATTATGATTAGCCATATTTTAGAGGGATTGATGGGCTGCTTTAAAGTAAAGTTTTGGGGATGATTGAGGGTGATGATGGGGTTGTGAAAGGCTTTAGAATGATGTTAAGATAGGAGATGGGGTGTTAGGGATATGTGATGCAAGATCGCTCTCGGCCTCGCACTCCGAGCACTTTCCAACATTCGATCTTCAACACTCTCAGCCTCGCACTCTGAGTGTTTATGACCCTTTGATTGTGTCCTCTCTCACTAAGGAATCTCCTTTAGCCTCTCACCGAACGTTTTGTTCCCGACCTCTCACTTAAGAAAGAGATTCTTGACCCGAATCACTGGAAGCTAAAATGCTCACTTTTTTATCAAATTCAACTTGTCTCAAAAGAAGTTCTTACATCCCTTTATATAGGAAAATATTGATGCTATGAAAAATAAAAGAAATTAAAATAAATCGATAAACTAATGACGGATAATACGAAAGGGTTTACAAGATTTATGACGGAGAGATGGGCAACCATAATGGGGGAAAGCGAATAGTCTTGAATTCCATCAAAGAGATGGATGTTCGGAAGAATCTCTAAAGCCTCGTCATTTAATCCGACTTTACTCAATGCATTCCATCTTCATTTATTGCATTTTCGACAAACTACCATATTTTGAGACTGCTGCAAAAATCCCAGATTTCAGCCATCCTCCAATTTAAATTGACTATTGCATCCTTCAATAAAGTTGTATCCACTTAAAACATATTTCCAACAAGTGGTCATCGGTTTCAATTGGAATTTTATACAGGTAGAACGAGCCAAAATACCAAGGTGTCGCCGAACAATCTTCAACAAATGAAAGTTGATGCTCAGCTCCGAAGATAAACCTTTGTTGGAAAAAAGATTTGAGCTCATAGGCGAATACGATTACATCATCCTCCTCCCCTTGAAAAAGATATGTCCTCGAATCTGTGATGGAAACAAGCAACTTCTTCAGACATGTTTCTTCTTCCTTGAACAGATCTTGAATCTCCTCTTCTTCTTGAATTATGAAAGGCAAGCAAGAGAGAATGAATGGGGTCGCATCCAACCACTTCGTTGACATGGCATTCAGAAATATATGTACCTCAGTTGGCGTCTGTTTCTCCTTCTTGGAAAGCGCAAGATTAGGAAGTTTGATGATTTCCTCAAATTTCGTAAGCTCAAGCATGATCTTTGCAGTCTCAATCAGAACATCCTTGGACTTGCCTTCTTTAATCTCAAGTGCTTCACCCACAGCTATAGAGGATGTCATCTTTGAAGAGGGAGGTGTGGCTATTGTGGGCTTCAACAGCGTCGACCCCAATGAATTGACGAGTTCTCAAATTTCCTTTACTTATTGCATTGAATCTACCGCGAACTTGCAGATCTCTTGCCAAGGTGGTTCAACCTTCTTCTTATGCCGAGCCTTATTCTGTCGATCCCTTCTCTTATGATATCTCATCCGAAGCTCTCTTTATCAACTACATCATATGTAGCACCATCCATGTCACTTCAACGAAGATACCCATCATCATAGGCTCGAATAGCACATCAGATGTACTCTTCGGACAAAGGCTTGGAACTCGTTTTCTTGAACATTTTTACCCGAAAGCTTGAGCAACCCTTGTCATTTCTCTGATACCACATCATGTGCTCCGGCCTGTGCTCAAGCAAAAGGACCGGTGTTGAGAGTTCCGAGAAGTCAAGAAGTTGTGGACAATTTCTGAGTCAACAGATCAGTTGTCAAAGAATGCTGACTTTTCGTCGATTGGCTTGAATTATGGGGAAGTTCAAGTACTAATTTTTTAGATCTTGAATTCATGGTCGCGTATTGGGGCAGATTTCGTCAATCGGATGTCAGAAGAAGCAAGAAATGATGTTTTACCAAGACGTCGCTTGAGCTGATATGATTATGATTGGGCAATTTTTAGGAGGGATTGATGGGTTGTTTTGGAGTGAAGTTTTTGGGATTATTGAGGGTGATGATGGGGTTGTGAAAGGGCTTAGAATGATGATAAAATAGGGGATGGGGTGTGAGGGATATATGATGCAAGATCGCTTTCGGCCTCGCACTCCGAGCTCTCTCCAACGCTCGATCTTCAACACTCACAGCCTCGCACTCCGAGCGTTTCTGTCCCTTTGATTGCATCGTCTTTCACTAAGGAATCTCCTTCAGCCTCTCACCGAACGTTTTGTTCCCGACTTCTCACCTAAGAACGAGATTCTTGACCCGAATCACTTGAAGTAAAACACTCACTGTTTTTTTTTATCAAATTCAACTTGTCTCAAAAGAAGTTCTTACATCCCTTTATATAGGAAAATATTGATGTTATAAAAAATAAAAGAAATTAAAATAAGTCGATAAACTAATGACGGATAATACGAAAGAGTTTTCGAGATTTATGACGGAGAGATGGGCAATCATAATGGGGGAAAACGAATGGTCTTGACTGTCATCAAAGAGATGGAAGTTAGGAAGAATCTCTAAATCTCCGTCATTTAATCCGACTTTAGTGAATGCATTTTGTCTTCGTTTATTGCATTTCTAACAAGCTATCAGATTTTTGGACTACTATAAGGATCTCGGATTTCTCCCATCTTCCAAGCCGAATTGACGAATGCATCCTTCAATATAGTTGTAGCCACTTAAAATATCTTTCCAACAAGTAATTATCGGCTTCAATCGGAATTTTATACAGCCAAAACGACCTAAAATACCGAGGTGCCAACAAATAGTCTTCACAAATGGAAGTTGATGTTCAGCTCCAAAGACAAACCTTTGCAGGAAATAAGAGTCAAGCTCATGGGAGACTACGATCGCATCAGGTTGCCTATTTGGGGAGGCCAAAATCAGCAAGAGAGGCTTGGAAATTCTAAAAGACGGTAGGATCAAGCTCAATTTGATTAAAGTTGCCAAAGGTGTTGGCTAGGTTCACGATTTTAGGATCATGAGCGTTCCTTTAAGGGGTGGTGGGAGGGGTTTAGGCAAGGAGGCTAATTTAGGGGTTTTCCTCAAGAATCATGTTGAATTTGCGGGGTCTCGGTACGTTGAGAAGACACTCTTCATAGGAATGGTTATACCCACCTCATCAGCCACACCCTTCTCAGAAGTCTTCATACAAAATCCTGAGTCTAACTACTTCATTGTTGTTTTTCTTCACAATGACAAAGGTTGTGATTTTGAACAAAAGAGACACATGAACACAAGCACGAGCAAACCTCCATTTGTTAAGAAGGTTGGCTGCCTGATCCACCCTAATGAGCGAACCCACACCACCAATGAGCAGAATGTAGGCAATCACATCGGCAATATAGAATTGATGTGGAAGTCTCGGGATATGAATCCAAACGTCAGCAGAGGTGGTATCTTCTTCCATGGGGTTGAAACAGTCAGTCCAAGGGAACAAAGCAAGCAGGGATCCCTGGACACGGTAGGGCCAATTGTTCCAGACGACATCTATGTCCTCTTTATTGGCGAACTAGAAAATGAACCAGCCATTCCCAATCGTGTCCACTCCCTAGTTGGCTTTAAGAGCTTTCCATTTGATTTTCATCTTCTCAGCAATTTTCTTGAGATCAATATGGGTTTGAACGAAGCGTCCAGTAAGACTGAACTCAGTAAGTCTTACTGGATGAACGTCGTTGGCACCTTCTCCCTTTGCCAAATAGTAATAAAAATATAAACTCAAAGCACAAAACCAATAGATGAGTAAATCAATGAATTGATTAACCAAACAACTACTAGTATAACAATGAAGTCCATAGTTGAACCCACAGGGAGAAGTGATTCACTACTCAATAACTCTTAAACATGACTGTTATGACAAAACAATATTTATGACCAAGTAACAAGGAAGTAGTAACCAACTTTATAATTGCAAAGCGAATTGACAATAAGGTAGAGAAGATATTTCACCTGTAATTCTCTGACAATGATTGAGATTCATGGTCGTAGGATTGTTTCATTAATTATTCATACACATATGTTTACTTGATTAAAGTTGAAGGATCCACAGGGATACAATCACCTTATTCAACATCACTAAAGAATAGCATTAAGGACTCAAGTAATTATATCAATTGGCATATTGACTCAATGCAATTAAGACATACTGGAACAACCCTAGATCAGCCCTAATCGACACTCCTCAACGTAGATCAATTGAAATCATCCACAACAAAGACAAAGAAATATCACTACTTGGTGATCAATAATAGAATACAACAACGAATTCATAGCTAAGATGCAATTCCTAACATGGTGATCAATCATAGAAAGAAACACAAATATAAAATAGGCACAAGATGATAAATATAAAGATGAATAACTAAATAGAATCAAATCCTCACAATATAAGCAACCATGTCTTCAAATCACAGATGAAACTATGAGTTTAGCAACTCATAGCCCAAAAACCTCTCTTCTCTCTAAAGGTGTTCATTGTCTCTCTCTAAGGCCTCACACGGATGGAATAATAACTTAACTACTAATAAAGAGTCGTGAAAACCCTAATAATATAAAAATAATATAATAGGAAATAAAATTTTCGGATCTAAATCGCAATCTCTAGAAATGGTGGCAAGGTGGGCGCCACCATATTCAGTGACGGATTCTCCTCTTTTCTTCGATGTTGTGCTTCCTTGATCCTTTGTAGCATCTTCCCCAGCCTTCATATGCTCCAAAACATGTCTATTAAGCTATTCTAAGATCCCTTCCAAGGTCGAAATGTAACTCTGCAGAATAAACACTAAAAAGGCGTAGATTCCGAACTCGAATACTTCACAACTCACAAGCAATATATGAAACTAGAATAAAACATATGCAAATTTAACTCCTACCTAAATGCAATAAGAAATACCTATAATGCCTATATGAAATATGCATTATCAGTGATCCACTAGTAAAAAAGAGGGGGCGAGAGCACACTTTTTTTATGCAAGGGAGCAAACTTCTCGTACCGTGCTTATAGTGGGTGCGCTCCCAAACAAGCACGCTTATTTTGTTGAAGTGTGTTCCTATATTTTAATCACGGTTTTATGTTGAAGCATTCTTAAAATTGCCGTACAATCAATATCCGTTCTACTCGAGTTATATATAAGAACACTTAAATTGAAGTGTGCTCAAATAATAGTCGGTTTTAGCACACTTTTTTCAAATCGTGCTTAATAAAAAGCACACTTTAAATAAAAAGCGTGATGATTTTAGTTACCTGGTCCAATGCAGTACCTTACCTCTCGAACCAAATAATATCTCTCAAACGGATATATCCATCTTAACACTGGTCCAATGCAGTACCTTACCTCTCGAACCAAGAGTCGAACTCGCAACCTCTTGCACCCTGATATCGAATTCGTCCGTTGCACATGCCTACCACTTGACCTACGAAATTTATTTGTAACTTTGTTCATTTACTTAATCTAATTACTAAAAGAAAATTCTAAATATAAAAAAAAAACGAGAACGGTATATATAAATAAATGAGAACGGTTAAAAAAAAAATTGTTCCCTCTAGTTAAATTTGGTTTTGGGAAAACACTTTTCTTATAAAATCGTGTTCGTTTTAATTTCTTTTAAGCACGCTTTACACGAAAACCGATGTAATTATTCCTTTAGAAACAAACGAGAACGGTTCTATAGAAAAGCGTGATGATTTTAGTTAAATTTGGTTTTGGGAACACACTTTAAAAATAAAACCGTGTTCGTTTTAATTTTTTTAAGAACGCTTTACACGAAAACCGAGCTTAGTAGTTTTTAGAAATAAAGGAGAACGATTTTATAGAAAAGCGTATTTATTTTAGTTAAATTTGGTTTTTGGAAAAGACTTTTAGAATTAAATCGTATTCGTTATAATTTTTTAAGCACGCTTTACATGACAGCCGGGTTATATATTTTTTTAGAAATAAACAGGAACGGTTTTATAGCAAAGCGTGTTTGTTTTAGTCAATCTAATTTTGGGAACACACTTTGAAAATTAAACCGTGTTTGTTTTAATTTTTTTAAGCACGCTTTACATGAAAACATGAAAATCGGGCTAAATATTTTGTTAGAAATAAACAAGAACAGTTTTATGAAAAAGCGTGTTGCTTTTAGTTGAATTTGGGGTTAGGAACACACTTTTAATTGAAAACCGTGCTTAAAATAAAAAAATAAGCACGCTTTCAAAAAGCGTACCCAACTTACCATGCTCCAACCCCCTATATTGTATTAGTGTTCTAGAAATTTTTGGATTCTGCCCGAAATTCCAAAACTAGATAAAATAATGTGTCAAAACGGTTTCCTTCTCAGGTTTGATTAATGAAGGACCATCGATTCCATTCATTTTGGAAAAGGACTAAGACATAGCATCCTACTTTCACCCCACCTTTTTATTCTAGAAGCATAAATAATAGCTAGTGTTGTTTGATACAATTAATTATCTAGATCTATCTTTAGAAAATCTATCTGTAGAAGATATTTTTCTATAGAATGATTATAGTGGATGATTTATCTACAATAGGTTCTAGATACGATAGATTTATCTATATCTAGGTTTAGTTATAAGGTTATCTATATGAGGTTCTCTATTATAAATAGAGGCATGTAGGGTTGGAATTATGTATCCATCAAAGAATTACATTAAGAAGAAACCCTAACTGTAGAGAGGTTTTTCTTTTGCAAGGTGTTTTGTGATGTTCTTAACAGAAAATAGAAATCTCGTGTGTCCTATTGTTCAATCTCCTTCTCTTTAACGATATTGTTATTTGGCAACAACGAATGAAAGATCTACTGACTGAGTAGGGAATGTTAGCTGAAAGAGACAATGTCTGAGGTGGTGAAAGATGAAGATTGGGAGGAGATGCAGAAAAAGGCGACGTCGATCATTCAACTATGTTTGGCGGAAGAGGTGATATACCTGAAATTGATATCAAATCCTCGTAGGAGACAAATAGATATTAAATTCTCAGATCCCTAAAATCAAGTAACAAAAAATCGAGTAACAAACTTATAATCCATATATTCCAGACCCATAAGAAGCCTAAATAGAAAAAGGACAAGTGAATCGAACCCAAAAACTTCAAAATTGAAACTTAGAAACCCATAGATGAGGTGGAGATTCAAGAGATTCTATCAATTCCGACGACTCCAAATTTTTGCATCCTAAAATTCAAGAATAGATTTCCCCGATTCTTCAAGCAACCCACATAAATCAAGCAATAATGATAGATCGAGCGAGCAAACGATCCAATAAGAGGGAGAGATTGAGCGAGCCGATGTGAAGAGAGAAGTGATGTTGCCAGAATTGATGCAAGTGACATGGTTAGAGAGAGAGAGAGAGAGAGAGTGTGTGTGTGTGTGTGTGTGTGTGTGTGAGAGAGAGAGAGAGAGAGAGAGAGAGAGTTAGTTGTGTTTTCATATCTGGAAGGAACCCTTGGTCTGAATATGTGAGAGAGAAAAAAAAATTGAGATTTGTGTTTTCAAGTGGCTGGTTTACTTAGTGGGGTTTGGAATTATTTCAAGACTACAATTTCGCGCTTTGCGAATTATTTTCGAAAAAAAATCTTCTGATCAGACAAATAAATAGGATAATATCTTTTTTTTCGGCATCTCAATTTTAAAAGCCGATGATAAAAAACTATTTGACATCCCGTGCTTTTCTGACTGATGTTAATCACCCGATGTTAAATGACAGAATTTTAGTAGTGCATGGATGATAGCGCCGACAGTCCTAGAGGGGAAGAGGAGCTTTGGCTTTTCACCCTCGATGGCTTTCCCTTCCAAGGACAGCGGTGCAGGCAGTGCTTAAGGAGCAAAGGATTGTGGAGATGGCACTACTGGTAGAGGTGCATTTGTCGTCGAAGGAGGTGCAATGGAACAAACTAGAGTCGTCACAATGTCAATGATGGTAATTTTTCACCAAGAACGTACTATTTGGAAGCATTCTGAAGGAGAGATTGAATGAAGAATTGGAGGAATAGGAGAGAAACTGAAGAAATTCAGGTTCAACTAGGGTTGAAAGTGGGAGAAATTGAAGAAATTTGGCTTGAGACGAAGAAGCGATTCGGTTGTTCTTCGGGTTAGGGTTGAAGTAATTTGTGGAATTAGTAACTATGCCTTTCATTTTTTGCTTATGTTCCTCACTTGAATGGATTTCAAATTTTTCCGAAAAATGTTAAATTCCGGTGGGCCAAATGACGTGGGGGGTCACACATCCAAGCCTATCATGCGCTAATTAAGTCGAGCACACAAGTGGGGTTTCATCCTAAAAACAATTGGTATTAGGATCTGATACCATTTTCAATTCCAATGGGCCATATGAGACTGACAATGCATATTTAATATATACATTATAGATAGTTTTATGTGCATTAGAGTATGCATATTGCATGTTTAGGAGTTAAAATGCATGTTTTCTCATTTGGGCATTCGAGTTCGGAATCTACGCGATTTTGTGCTTATTATACATATTTATATTCCGAGCTTGGAAAGAGTCGAAGGTTGGATCATGGGGGCTAAGAAGAGGCTGAGAAGGAGCTAGGAAAGAAGAAAGAATAGACATAAGAAGAGCTGAGAAGACAAAGGTCGAAGAGAAAGAAGAAAACAGAACACATGAAAAGCGGCATGCGCAGGTTTGGCTGTTTCAGAAGATTTTCGAGATCTTTTTGAATCGTTAATTTAGGAAATAACTATCCAAACTTTCTAGGGTACTCTTAGGCAGAAGTTTAGTACACATTAGGTTATTTCGCCTGCAATTCATAGACATGGTTGGTTGAATTGTGAAGCTTCAATTTCTATGTTATTTTGTAGATTATTTCATTATTCTTGGGCTGATTTTATGTTATTAATGCTCTCTTGATTGATCACCTTGATAGAATTGCTTCTTGCTAGGGTTTTAATTAATTCGCTAGAGTAATTGAACATTTTGTAACAAGCATAATTGAGTGATTCCGCTAGGAGGATTTTAATTATGTAGGGAAATGACAGCTTGGTTAAATATCAATTTCTATGTGATTGGGGTTGATGGGATGGAAACTGTAGTCGACACGTGCTAGTTGCTTAGGAGGGTTGGTACTCCCATTCTGCCAAGTATATTGGGACTTTGTGCTATTTGTATGTTAAATTATGTAGGGATAGGGTTGCATATATAAGTGTTAGGGGTTGTCATATTCGCAAGGAGTGACAATCCATATAAACCAATGATGAACGATTTTTAGTCGCGTAAACCGTATCAAAATAAAACTCAAACCTACAAACTAGTATAGCAAGTAAGTAAGAGGTCGATCCCACATAGAATCAAGTATTTCTCCGCAATGTGTATTTACCAATTAGTAGAAAGAGGGGTTTTGGTGATTGAAACAAGAAAGAAAGAAAAATAAACTATAAACAGATCGATTGATGCAAAACAATTTAGAGAAGATCGATCTACCTACAACTATCCACTTTATTTGGTTGAATTGATATTGTAACTTCCTCTTGTCCTTTTAGTCTTCCTATGAATGCCCTTATCCCGACCTAATATAGTTACTAGTCCAATCAGTCCTAGAAACCCTTATCAATCGAACAGTCCCTAAAGAAGGATTTAACCCAATTGATAGCTTTAAGTTCAGAGATTAACCAAGGTATTTGCAGTCCCTAAAGAGGGATTTAACAGCACATCCAACTTCCTACCCATCCAATTAGCTCAATCAACCCTAAAGGTTCGCAATCAGGAATCTAAAAAACCCTAGCAATTGAATTGATCTAACTAGTTGGCCAGACAAGATAGAACAAAATAATAAACAATCAAGCACAAAGAAGTTGAAGCATTCAATATAGGAAATAAAGAACAAGATTCAGAAAATCACAATCGATCCAAATAAAGCTTCAAATTACAAATAGAACGAATAAAGTTTAGTCGCCGATGGCGAACATCGCTCTCTCTCCAATTGTCTGATGAATGTAAGAATAGAATCGAAGTAGTAGAAAATAACATAAAATCAGTCTTATAATAATCTAAGTCGGCCATGAAAACAACTAAACAAAACTAGGGTTTTAATTAAAACGGCGTCGCGCTGGCAACACGGGTTGCGGCCGCTGCAGCGGTCGCGACATCTTCCAAACCCGCTGCAAATTGGTTGGCCACGGCCGCGGCATGGTTGTTGTGGCCGCAGCCAGGGGCCTTTCACGGAAAATCTATTCCAAATTTGCTCTTCTTGTCTACAGGAAAGTTGTAGTTCTCTGAAAGAGCTTTCCAACGCATGGTCATAATATTCAATCGGACAATCGAGGCTTCCAGAAAGTGCAAAACAAGTTCAGCATGTCTAGCGACAACTTCTGCAGACTTGTTCTTCGTTTATGTCCGCTTCTTCTTCTCAGGGCCTCTTGAGATCTTCATGTAAGCTTCTCCGATCAACTAGACATTCTCATATAATGCGTTATCAACTCCTGTCGCATCATCGGATCCACGATTACCTGAAATAATCAATAAAAGTGTGTAGATTCCGACTCCACCAACATAGAGAGTAAATATGCAAATTGTACTTAAATGATGCATGATATGCATCTTAACTAAGCTAAATGCAATCTATTATGCCTACCTAAATGCATGCTAGCAACCAACATAGGCAGTGGCAGACCCAAGGGGGTCCTGGGGGGTCACGTGACCCCCCCCTCGGCCCCGGAAATATGTACTTAAAAAAAAAAAACAACTCGTTTTGGATATAATTAAGTAAAGAGAGTAAAGAATCACTAAATAGCGTTGGCGCAATTGGCAAAGGATGTGGGTGAGCTCTTTCGGAGTCAGGAGACCCAGGTTCGACTCACCAAACTTCAATTTTTTACCTCTATTTTTTAAAAAATATTTTTATAGGTTAAATTCAAAAGCCCCCATTTACATATACAGTCAGTAGCCGACCCTTCCCCCATTTACATTTACAGTAGCCGCCGACTGTGAGAGAGAAGGCCGAGTCGAACCCTCGACCCACCCAGCAATCCGCCGCCGCACCCACCCTGGTGACCCCCCCCACAAAAGTTTCTGGGTCCGCCACTGAGCATAGGAATAACTAATTGAATTGAAATTATTAAGAATTAATTCAAGGATCTTGAATACCAACAATTGTTGAGAAATCATAGGTAAAACACTTATCTATCATTGTTATCGAATTCACAATCATTCCTTTGTTTCATACTTTGCAATCTCTTGATTTTGTTCCTTTAAGTTGGCAAAAAAAAAAAAAAAAAAAAACACCCCACATAGAAACATTATCGTTTGCTCCTGTCACAGGAGCAAACGATTTTACACCCGTCAGGGACAACAATAGTTAAATCCATTACTCGAAGTATCTTAAGCAACCAACTTCAGTAATTTCTTCGTCACCTGAATCAAGAGAGATTAATTTAAATTGCCAAATGAATCGAATACGCAAAATTTATGCGGGACGGGACCGGGACGGGATTCACTATTTTTTTTTGAAATCCCACCGGGATCGGGACGGGCCCGGGACGGGACCGGGATTTGCGGGATTTGTGCCCACCCCTACTCAATACTCAATAATTCCCTCTATTCCAAGTGAATGACAAATGTGTGTGAGTTGCCTGAGTAACTATCTGATAGTGGTTTTAAAATAAAATAACAGAAAAGTAGAAAAATAGCTATTCCGACTAATTCATGTTGATACAAGTGTTATAATAACCTGATCGATTATAATAACGCTTAAAATAGAAAAAATAAAAAAGGCAAGCAAAACAGTGCAAGTATATACGTAACAAATACCCTATTTCATATCTCATCGCCCTTCTGGCTTGAACATCTGTGAGAATACATCAGTAGATCCGTCGCCATAACCAACTGAAGTAGTGCTACTGTACAACCCTGATGACGTGTCATTCATAGTCGTCCAAGTGTTGTCTCCCGAACTAGTAATTAACGGAATAGTCGTATCTGTAGTCGGGGAAGTGATGTTTGTTGCAACGACATCGTTTTCATCCACGGTACTCTTTGCCTCAGCCTCCGTCTGTAGCTGGAGAGCGAATTCTAACCCCCAAATCACATCCGCCATCGAAGGCCTTTGAGCCCCTTCATCTCTGACGCAACACTCCGCCACCTCCCCGAACTTCCTCAAACTCTCTGGCGCTATCTGTCCCTTCAGCGCGGGGTCCACGATTGTGTCCAGTGTGCCGCTCACCTGATTCCTCCTCGCCCAAATTCGGAGGTTCACCTGCTCTTTCGGTAGGGTTGGGTTCACCGCCGCTCTTGCACATAGCACCTCGAAAAGCACCACCCCGAAAGAGTAGACGTCCGACTTCTCCGTCAACTGCTGACGCCGGTAGTACTCCGGGTCAACATATCCGAAGCTTCCTTTCACTGCAGTGCTGACGTGGCTATAGTCGGTTCCCGTGGGCCCCAGCTTAGAGAGCCCAAAGTCGGACACCTTAGCCACCCACTTTTCGTCGAGAAGAATGTTGGTTGACTTGACATCCCGGTGGATGATCATTCGCTCGGTGCCGGTGTGGAGGTAATGCAGGCCACGCGCGGCCCCTATGCAGATCTCGAGGCGCTGACACCAAGGGATTTCCGTTTTGTGGTCGGTGTTGCTGGGGTAGAGGTGGTCGCGGAGGGTACCGTGGGACATGAACTCGTAGACGAGGATCATCTCTCCAGCTTCGTCGCAATATCCGATGAGGGAGACGAGGTGGAGGTGGCGGAGCTTGGACAGCAGCTCGATCTCGGTGGTAAACTCGCGAGCCCCTTGGCCTGAGAGAGGGTTTAGACGCTTGATGGCCACGGTGATGGGCCCGGTATCACTGTTGACTGTGCCTTTGTAGACATTGCCGAAACCTCCGTGGCCGATGATGAGTGAACCGCTGAAATCCGACGTGGCATTTCTGATGTCTGCAAGGGAGAAGTATCGACAGAGATGAGAGGGTAGGGAGCCGCCAGCACTGCTTCTTTGCGTTGTCCCGTCTGATTTGGCCGAGATGAGGAACCGCTTTGACTTGCTTGAAGTGGTTCCTGATGAACCAGCTGACATTTTCGACCATTTCCGTCGTCGAAATATAAAGAGGAAGGACAAGATAACGGCAAGGAGGATTGCACTGGCAATAGTACCAATGATCGCCGGGATGAGGTTGGAGGATGTCTTTTTCCGATGTATTTGATTGATTGGAGATGTGGCCGGGATGAGACGGCTGGGATTCGGTGCGTCAAGACGGTTGTCTGGTCTACTTATCTTAAAGATCTCTACCCCATTTAACAAGATATCGTAGAACCTGCGTTGTATTTGTTCCGGCCAATTAGTAAGAATCAATAATCATTCAAAAAAATAATAATAATAATCATCACTATGAGTATATATCGAATGCAAGTTCGACCAATTGATCAATTATTATGTATAGATTTATTATATATATATATATATATATATATATATATATATATATATATATATATATAGTCGACGGCCAATTCAAGTACTTGGAAAAAGCATGCTTACATTGGATCCCAATTAAAATCTGGGTGCAGATCAAGTTGCAGAAAAGCCTTTGTATCTCTTCCATTCTCCCCATCCGTGAAGGTGACATAATAATCCCTAAACACAGCCTTGTGGCTGCCGTACTGCTCGAAGATATCGAGCGCATTCTCTGCCGACTGTTGGTCAATGTAAACATTAAAGACTCTGTAGTCGGTGTGGTTGATGTCCTTCACAACCTCACACCAGTGCAGCCTCACCAGATAACTAAATCCGAAATCTACTTCGAACCCCCACGACACGTTCACTAAGCTCTTAACAGTATTGTTCAAACGCCCCATCGATCTGAACGTCTGGTAAACATCAGCTGGAGCACTGTAGTTGGTCATGTACTTGATCGTCCCCGTGCTAGAGTCCAATCCTACTTCCCCTTTGTATCTGAACAAGTACTTATCGTCGGACTCCCACAAGCGGTACATGTTACCGCTGTCGTCATTACGGTTCACATCCTGCCCGCCAACGTTCACCCTGTAAGCATTCTCAAGAGCCGTCGATGCTATGAGGTCAATTTCGGTATTTTGAGCGGCCATATTTTTCGGTGGGGATCCACCTAGATAGAGGTTCTCCGGGACAGATACGACCTCGATGCCGTTAATGAAAGCATAGGAGCTCTGTTTGGTTGGGACAAAAGTGAGTTGAAAGTGGGAACTGCTGACAGGGATGTAGAACTCTTTCTGGATGAATCCAGAGGAGGAGTTAACGGACAGGTAGGCACTGAAGTTGCGGAGGAGGACGTGGCCGGTGTTGGTTTCGACTGTTATGTAGGGCTCGGTGGCAGAGAAGGGGGGGTGACCCTCAGAATTGTAGATGGAGGGGTAGAAGTAGAGACGGATGAATTTGGGGCCCGGGGTTACCGGGAAAGAGTAGGTGAAGTTGGAAGTGAAGATGCGGGCGGTGGAGAAGGGTGTTTGGTCAACATTATACGCTGTGATTGTGGAGGCTACAATGGTGGAGGAGAAGTTTGTTGAAAAGGTGGAGTTGTTGTCGGAGTTCCATATTCGATTGTCGAGGGAGGAAGTGCTGGCGTCGGTCGAAGTACTCTTGCCGCAGTTGAGGAGGTAGTAGTCGAAGTTGCTTGTGGCGGTGGTTGCTAGGAGCATGGCCATCAGAATAAGTTGGGTGATTACGGTGATGAACTCCATTTGAATCGTAGGTTTTCCGTTTACGCACGTCCAACCGATCGAAAAACAAAACGACTCAAGTTTTCTTATCATTCAATTTCTGTACCAAAGGAAAGTGTTTGGCAGGATGACAGGATGGGGTGCCGTATATTACGAGAAACGCGTATGAGTCAAAGTCTGATTTTTTTTTTTAATTCGAAGTCAAAGTCTGAATTTTAATTATACAAATAACCAAAAATTTAAAAATATTTAAGCAACTTATAGTCAATTTTGAAAACTAGTTAAGGAAATAGCAAACGTGATGTTTCTAGGTTTTTAATTACATAAAAATATCTAATTAATTTTATACTACTTTCGTTCATTAATAATTTCATTTGATATTTTGACATATTTATTAAGAAGTTAAAAACTATAATAAAATATCAAATTCTTAATTAATTTTTTTTTATAATTTTATAGTTATTAGTTATAAGTTTAATATTATTTAAAAATAATAATAATAATTTTAATATTTTATATAATTTTTAGCTCCTTAAAAAATGTGCTGAAAAGTCAAACGCTACTTATTGGGGAACGGAGGGAGTACTAAATTACAAACTTTTTCATTAATTTTTTTAGTTTTGGCAATATTATCAAGAACTTAATAATGCATCTGTTAATTAAAATTTGTCGTTTATTATTAATGCACGCCTTTTTAGAATGTTAAAAACTATATAAAATATTAATATGTTTTTATATTTGTTTTTTATAAATTCACACTTACTAGTAATAAGTATGAAGTTATTTAAAAAAATTTATTGAAAAATTCAATATTTTATATAGTTTTTAACACCTAAAAAAGCGTTCATGAATAGTAAAACGTCAAGTTTTAATTAACGGAGGGAGTACTAAATACTTATAAATGACGTTTAGTAATACTCTCTCCGTTCGGCAAAACTTGTCATTTTAACTTTCCACACAACTTTTAATAAAACTAATAATTACACTTCTTTTTACTAATTTGCCCTCAATTATTACTCTACTTTTTAATTTATCAAAAACTACAACTCACAACACATCAATCAAATCAAAGACATTTTAGTAAAGTAGAAGCAAAAATACCTAAAATGACAAGTTTTTTCGAACAAAAACAAAACTCTAAAATGACAAGTTTTGCCGAACGGATGGAGTACTAACTACCAAAATACTCCCTCCGTTCCAAAATACATGGGTTTTTAGTTTTCGGCACGCTTTTTAAGGACCGAAAAACTATATGAAATATTATTTTTTTAATTAAATTTTTTATATAATTTGATACTTATTAGTAATAAGTATGAAATGATATAAAAAATTTGATTAAAAAATTAATATTTTATAGAGTTTTTCGCTCCTTAAAAAACGTGTCAAAAAGGAAAAGCCCATGTATTATGGAACGGAGAGGTAGTAATAAGATTTCTATATAGTTTCATGCAAATGACATCATGCTCTGCAAATTTAAATTTCCAACTGCGAAGATTTTCGCCTGATACCTCAACATAATTACACTAGACTACCGACGTTTCTGTAAGGTCATAACTACCGCTTTCTAGAGGTGGTTAATCTTCAACCATGCCTCCCTTGGTTCAAGCACAACACATTTTTGTTTCGTTTCCTAACTCAGATCGTAGTCTTAAATTTTCAATTTTGTTTACAAGTAGTGAAAGGATTGAAATCATGAAATCAAATTATTAATTATAGAGTTAGACGAAACCCCCAATTCTAGAGAAAGGGGCTCCTCCCTCTCTCTAGAATTTTGCCTACCAGATGAAATAGAATCCTTCGGCTCCTTTTATCAGTTTCGGTATTCGTTTTGTTTTCAACTCTTATTTTTGGGGCTTTTCGTTCGCCGACCCAATTTCGCTGTGTTGGGCGTGGGTTTCCTTTTTCCGGTTCGTTCGTGTCGCTGGGGGTGGTCGTAGGGGCGTTGGTTTGGTGTGGCTCCATTGTCGTCTTCTTGCTTCTATTGTCTGGTTTCTTGTCTGGGGGGTCCTTCGCCGACCTGGTTCTATCGTCGATTTGGTTTCCTCCCTATTGTGGGATTCTCGGCTTCACTCTGTCGAATTCCTCCGGCTTTCCTCAACGGTGCCGACTTGGTCTTGTGGATGAAGCGTTTCTAGAAATTCACCTATACTTATTACCTCAAGGTGATGACAAATGTCCTTAATTACCTGCAAAGCCATCTAGGGAGGGTATTCGTATATATTTCAGTTCTTTGCTATTAGTTGACATTTGATGATAATCAATTCCTCGTGATAAGCTTTGTTCGCGTTCTATGTTCACTGTTCAATCATCGTTTTTAGAAGATGTTGTTAGATGATGCTTTGTTGTAGAGACGTTCTTATCCGATCAGAGGTTCTAGGAACTCAGCTCCCAGGACTTCATCTCAGGCTTCAGAGGATGTCGTGGGATTCTCGGCTTCACTCTGTCGAATTCCTCCGGCTGTCGTCAGCGATACCGACCTGGTCTTGTGGATGAAGTGTTTCTAGAAATTCACCTATACTTATTACCTCAAGGTGACGACAAATGTCCTTAATTATCTACAAAGCCAACTGGGAGGGTATTCATATATAATTAAGTTATTTGCTATGAGTTGGCGTTTTATGATAATATGTTTCTCGCGATAAGTTATGTTCGCGTTCTATGTTTCACTTTTCATTCATGATCTTTAGAGGATGTTGCCAGATGATGCTTTGTTCTAGAGACGTTCTTCTCCGATCAGAGGTTCCATGAACTTAGCTTCGAGGACTTTATCTCAGGGAGGATTGTAGGGCTTTTACTTTTCTTCTTAAAATCGGATTCCATTCTTTGATCCCTAAGGGGGTATTTATAGAGTTACCAAGCGAGCAACTAGCTGGCGACCCCATGGTGTGGCAGTGGACAAGTGTAACCATGGTTTGGGTCGTTGTGTGTGGTGATGCCAACAAGGAGGTGCTTGGCCAGCGAGATGCTTGCTCTTATTGTAGGGCGGGATGACGTGGGGCTTTTGTTTCCTTAGCGTAAATGGTATGTATGTGGGTATTCGAGGCCCTGGTCGCAATCCACGTGTCCTTTTGTAGGAGGGTTTATAATGTGTGTTTGGGTGACATGATGCTTGAAGATTCGTTGAGTCTGGTGAGTTTGATTGTGATGGCTAATGTCATGCTTTGTGTGACTTTTATGTTGGGTGACCTATTTATGACGCCCCACCTCTGTTTATTAAGGGGGCTATTTTCCAGGGCATCCTCATATCTCCTCGGTGTTAGATCGCGTGTAATATATGCTTATAAAAAAAGTCGTTTCCTTAATGGGCCGTGTGGGAAAGCCCTATATCTGTGAGGCCCATTTGAAGGTTTGTTTCCACGGGGACCTATAAGTAGGGTTTGGCTTCCCTTTTTTCGTCATTTTTCGCATTCGGAGAGTTCGGAGAGATAAAGAGAGGAAGTTCTAGCGGTGTTTTGCCAAAGAGACAAGGAGGTGTCGTGGGAGTTCATCGGGGGTTGTTCTTGCTCGTCTGCTTGTTTGTGTTTAGCTGACTCATCTTCACTAGTAAGTAGTTTCGGAGTTACTTTTGCTTTCTGTTTTTCCATTTCTTTCTCCCTTTTTGCATTTTATCTTGGGGAATCGAGGGGTGTTATCTGGTTTTAGGGGTTTTTTCTGGGGAGGAACCGATTTCTACGGTGAGAGGTAGGGCGTTTGGACGCCTGGAAGGGTGGTTCTCTGATGTCCACTAAAATAGCCATATTAAAATGCACATTTTAGCTCCATATTCTATATACTTTGCATATTTCGGGTTGGGAATATGTTGAATTTATATAATATACGCTTATTTGCAAGAAATAGAGGTCCACATAAGTTTTGGTTTAATATTACAGGATTTGGAGCCATTTCGGGACAAAACCAAGAAGAGAAAACGAAAGGCAAGAGTTACTCGATTTTGAGGAAAACTCCTCGATATCGACAAAGATGTGTGAAGCCAAGCCTGGTCGAGAAGAGCCTGATCGAGAAAGCTGAGAACAAGACAACTCGAGTAGCAATTTTACTCGATGTCGAGGAAATTCCTCGATATCGACCAAACCAAGAGCACATGTCCGAGCCAGATCCGAGGAGGAGCTACTCGAGTTAGCCAGACAAGTCGAGATCGACGACAAAACTCCTCGATGTCGAGGAAATTCCTCGATATCGACCAAGCCAGAAGCACATGTCCGAGCCAGGTCCGAGGAGAAGTTACTCGAGGAGTCCAGTGAAGCCGAAGTCGACGGCATATTTTCCTCGATGTCGAGGAAATTCCTCGATATCGAGCAAAAGGTTCCTGGGCCGTGATGCTGTTGGGCCTGTCCGAGTCGAGCTGGATTGTTTGGATTGCTTGGGAGCGAAGGAATCCGAGTCTATCAAAGATCTATCAAGTATATCAATATCTATCCATGGAGAGAGGATTTATCTACCACATGAAGATATTTAGATATTTTAGATATATTTCATTTTAAGATAAATGTTCATTTTATTAAAGTTTTATCTTTAGAAATTAGATATACTTTCTTTCCTTGATTAGCAAGGATTGCAAGCCTATAAATAAAGCCTATAGGGCTGAATTTTATTCAATTCAATTCAGAAGCTAGAGAAGTAGTTCCACAGAGAAGTTTAGGAGTTCAAAGGTTTTAGGGTTTTGGCATTCAACGAAAGTTGGAGTGCCGGGATTGTAAAGACTTTGAATTTAGTCAACGGACGTGATTTCTTTTTTCATCTACAATATCTGCGATTGCGATGAGGCACGAGTAGTCTACCTACTTCTAGGGTTGGGGTGAGCCCGACGATAGCCCTGCGTGTTTGAGGTAAAGATCCGACCTTTATCATGTTTTGAGCATCTACTACCTTTTATGTGTTTATTACCCATTAAATGGAGATACATGCTAACAACTTGGATTGTAAACCTAAAATCGGTAGATACAATTAGGGTTTCTTGAAAGAGTTTATTAATTCTTGGAAAAGGCAAAAGCTTAATCCTTCGATGCGATTTACATAATTATCGTTATCCATCTTGCCTTATGCATGCTTGGTTATTTTCGTTCCCAACCCCAATCTTGGAAGTTTTCTTTCATACATAGTTTATTTCGAAAAAGCCTTGTTCTTTATTTTATTTTGTTTTCGTTTTTGTTCTCCTCGATTATGACCAAAACTAGTTGACATCGACTACTGATTTTCGATCGCCTAGATCGCCGTAGCTTTTGAACTGTAGGTACTCGACAAAGCTTTCCTCGACGTCGACGAAATTTACTCGATATCGAGTAAATCTTCTCGATATCGACCAAAAGCCGTAGCCATCCGCCTGCTCTATTTCGACTTGTCCGATCTTATGTCGAGTAACTTTACTCGAGATCGAGCAACCTGTGGTCGACTTCTGCCGTGAGACTTTTCCGCTGCCTAGGATCCGCTGACCAGCTTCCTCGATGATCGAACCTGACTTTCTCTTGCTACATCGGGAGGGAGTCTTGAACATTATTTGTTGGGATCCAATCGGTTTGCTTTATTTTATGCGTATTTTATTTGCATTCTCAATTTCCTCCTCTCAACAAATTGGCGCCGTTGCCGGGGAAGCAATCATTCGCGCATTAGGTAGTTAAATCTCACGTTTTCCTTGAGTTAATTTGCAGGTGTATGCGTCGTTCTGGTCAAACAGTTGAGTTTGACTCCTTAGATGAACCGGAACGCCTTATACACGTCCACGCTAAACTGAAAAGAGCCATGGCGGCCGCATAAACACAGGAACAGCTGATTGAGAGGCTTTAGAGGGAACTAGCCACTAAGGATACTGCTCTCACCGCTGAGAGAGCACACACTAGACAGGAAGTTGCGCGAAGAAGGCAATTGGAAGTTGAGCTTGCCCAATACCCTACAATTATAGAGGATTACATGCATCCGACTCTCGTCATGCCTGAATCGGCTATTCTAATCCCTGAGAATTACTATGAAATTCGCACTCCTTTCCTGATTGAAATTAAACATAATGCTTTTTACGGTAGATTTAATGAATGCCCTCTTCAACATATTACCAACTTTACTGATATGTGTCGTACTCTTGCTGAAGGTACCACTTTGGAATATGTCTTGATGAAGGCTTTTCGTTGGTCTTTGGCTGGTCCAGCATTAAAGTGGCTTGAAGGTCTCCGTCCACGATCCCTTACAACATGGGTTGAAGTGAGGCAAGAATTTCTCAACAAATTCTTTCCTCCTGCCAAGACAGCGCTCCTCCGCCAAAAGATTACATCTTTCAAATAGAAACCTGGGGAGCCGCTAGTTAAAGCATGAGAACGCTATAAGGATCTACTGCGATCCTCCCCTACACATGGACAACAACCATGCATCGTTCGGGTGATCTTCTTCGATTCTCTTGACCTGGCTGCTAAGGATAGGATCAACACGTATACTCATTACGAGTATCTAACAATGCCAACATCAGATGCATGGGCTGCCCTCGACAAGCTGACCAACTACGACAACAAGTATAGGGCTCCAACAAACTATGATGAAGATGCCTACGTCAGACCAGCCTCATCCATGCCCCTCTACGAACCTTCTAAAGAGATTGACCCAAATGTCAGAGAGCAGTACTACAGAGATCAGAATCGCAAGCTCCTCAAGAAAGTCAAGTATCTTTCTGTCAACCAGCCCTTCATCGAATGCGGATCACAGCGGCACACCACTACTGAGTGCCAACACACAGAGTGATGTGATCTTAGTCGTCAATGAGCTCGAATCCTTTATCTTAAAAAGTTATTTTCTCGGGGCCGAACATGAACCCTCGTTTGAGAAAACAGCATGGCGACAACGTGGTATTTTGGCTCTTTTGGGCTGCATAAAATTCCGATTGAAGCCAATTAGCACTTGTTGGAAAGCTATTTTAAATGGCTACAACTTTCATGAAGGACACTTCTCCTAAATCAGTCTCTAAGATGCTCGAATTGGACGTTTTTCCAGCAGGTCCAATCTAGACGTTTTTTTCATGCTATTGTTTCTATCAAATAAATCCCACATCCATTAGAGATGCTTGGGGGCTACATTTTCATTCTATATATTTATTGTAAGAACTTCATTTTAAATCAAGTCAAGTTGAGTTTAGTTAAAGTTTGAGCCACTAATAGCTTCCTATGATTCCGGGTTAAGGATCGAGTTCTTGGTGAGAGGCTAAGAGCGAACCCTTTGGTGAGAGGCCGAGGGTGACACCCTAGTGAGAGGCGAAGGTGTAAAAGGGTCGAGATCCTCGGAGTGTGATTCCGAGAGGATTGAGATCGAGTGTAGGGGATTCAAGGGTGAGAGGCCTACGAATCTTGCTCCACATATCCCTTCTTTTCAGTTTTCATAAACCACAAAAAATAGTACCACAAAAAGAGTGTTCGAAAGCTCGAGCCCTGGTCGATCCGGTCCTCGGGTCTCATCAAGTGGTATCAGAGCTAATCGACTCGAGTCCATCGAGCTTTCGATAATTGAGTTATTTGTTCCTAGTCAAAATGTTCAAGAAGATAAGTTCCAAGCCTTTGTCCGAAGAGTACATCCGATGGGGCATTCGAGCCTATGATGATGGGTATCTTCATTGGAGCGACATGGATGGGGCTACATATGATGTAGTTGATCAAGAGCTTCGGAGGAGATATCGAAAGAAAAATGCTCGAGAGGATGAGGCTTGGCGTAAAAAGAAGGTTGAACCACCTTGGCAAGAGATCCGCAAGCTCGCGGAAGACTCAATGCAACAAGTACGGGAAATGCGAAAAGATGAAGAATTCATCCAACTTCCTAGTGTTGCGCTTTCCATGAAAGATAAACGAGCGCCAACCGAGGTACCTATTTTTCTACATTCCATGTCAACTAAGTGTTCGGATGCGACCACAATCATTCCGTCTTGCTTGCCTTTCACGATTCAAGAAGAAGAGGAAATTCAGGACTCATTCAAGGAAGAAGAAGCATGTTCAAAGAAGTCTCTTGTTTCCATCACGGATTCGAGGACGAATCCTTTTCAAGGGGAGGAGGATGATGTGATCTTAGTCATCAATGAGCTCAAATCTTTTATCTTAAAAAGTTATTTTGTCGGGGCCGAACATAAACCCTCGTTTCAGAAAACAGCATGGCGACACCGTGGTATTTTGGCTCTTTTGGGCTGCATAAAATTCCGATTGAAGCCAATTAGCACTTGTTGGAAAGATATTTTAAATGGCTACAACTTTTATGAAGGACACTTCTCCTAAATCAGTGTCTAAGATTCTCGAATTGGACGTTTTTCCAGAAGCTCCAATCTAGACGTTTTTTTCATGCTCTTGTTTCTATCAAATAAATCCCACATCCATTAGAGATGCTTGGGGGCTACATTTTCATTCTATATATTTCTTGTAAGAACTTCATTTTAAATCAAGTCAAGTTGAGTTTAGTTAAAGTTTGAGCCACTAATAGCTTCCTATGATTCCGGGTTAAGGATCGAGTTCTTGGTGAGGGGCTAAGAGCGAACCCTTTGGTGAGAGGCCGAGGGTGACACCCTAGTGAGAGGCGAAGGTGTCAAAGGGTCGAGATCCTCGGAGTGCGATTCCGAGAGGATTGAGATCGAGTGTAGGGGATTCAAGAGTGAGAGGCCTGCGAATCTTGCTCCACATATCCCTTTTTTTCAGTTTTCATAAACCACAAAAAATAGTCCCACAAAAAGAGTGTTCGAAAGCTCAAGCCTTGGTCGATCCGGTCCTCGGGTCTCAGCATAGAGCAAGTCAGGACGGCAGAGAATCACGAAGATGTAGCTTATGTAGGGGGTCCCAATCGCTATATGGGGGACTAAAGGTTTCAGCAACCACAATGGAACCAAGGTGCCCCTAGGAGCCCTCCACCATACAGAGCTCCAAGACATCCAGAAAGAGATCAACGGAAGGATGATCTACAAATGATCCTTGATGAGATGCGCCGAAATCAGGCACAGCAGCAACAGTCTACGAGCGCCATCAATAATCAGCTCCAGAACATCACTAAAAGATTTGGAGAGCTGGATATCTGGAAGAGGAACATAGAGACCCAGATTGGTCAATTCGCGGCACAAATTCCACGACCGACGGGGCAACTCCCTGGGCAAACAGAACCAAATCTTAAGGGGAAGACCGGACACCTCGCAGCTGTAAAGCTCAGGAGCGGGCACCAATTACGCGAGCCTGAGGTCGGAAAGCATTAGGACAAAGCAAAGCAGCAATTCGACAACGAGCAAAAACAACTTGATGTCGACCAAAATTTGGACGATATCAACAAAACCCAAATCGATGTCGAGGAGAATCCAAGCCTAGACTCCTCTGCACAACACAGCAACTTGAAGTCGGAAACAGTGGTCGATATCGACGAAAACCTTGTCGATGTCGAGCAAAATATTGTCAATGTCGAGGACTCTACAACACCTCCGACATCTGTTCTGGCTCCGAAGCAGAAAAAGACACTGCCTTTCCCTTCCAAGGCGCTAAAAGATCCCACTACAGGTAAGTTTAAACGTTTTGTTAATATGCTTTGAGAACTGAATGTCTCAATTCCTTTTACAGAAGCTCTTCAAAAGATGCCTGCTTATGTCAAATTCCTCAAGGAAATTCTTAGCAACAAGCGATCTATCTCAGAAATCGCCAGCGAATGCAAAGTGATCCACTTCCCTGAGAAGAGACCTGACCCTGGTAAGTTTTCTTTTACTGTGGGATTCAGACAATATAAATATGAGTCCTTGTGTGATTTAGGAGCAAGTGTGAGTTTTATGCCCTTATCAATCTGGCGAAAGGTAAAGATAGGGTCCATAGAGCCTGTGGATGCCAAGCTATACATGGCAAACAATACGGTGGTTATCCCTACAAGTATGGTCGAGAATGTCCCTGTCCTGGTTGGTAAGTTCTATATTCCCATTGATTTCCTGATTATAGATTGTGCCGAAGATCCTACTAGTCCTATTAATTTTGGTAGACCATTTCTAGCTACTGCAGATGCCAAGATTAGTGTCAAACATCGATTTCTCACCTTCACAATAGGTGATGAGGTCTTAAATTTCTCTTTTGGCCTTGCAGAAGAGGAAATTTCATGGCTGGAAGTGAAGAGCATCAGCAACCATGAGATCGAGCAAACGATAGAGGAAAACACCGGATGGTAACTCGACATCGACTTGACTTCCTCGATGTCGACCAAAGTTTTCCTCGATGTCGACCAAGCTTTCTCGACATCGACTTCCCCTGCTGAGCACCAGACTTGCCAAGAGCCTAAGTATGGGGTCCCTGTACTCGATGTCGACCCACATTACTCGACATCGACCAACCCTAAGCCCAAAGATTTCTGTTTTGGGCCCGAAAAGGTAAGTTCAGGTATGAATTCTACTCCTCCTCAAATTTTAAATAATTTAAGGGGAGGTAATGCCCCTTGGTGAGCAAATCTGCGAAGGATAAGAGCTGGAAAGAAAAGGAAGGAAGAAAAGGGACATTATGCAAGCGACCACCTATCAGCCGAGCTTGCATACTACAATCAGGACTGAAATGACTCGAATTGAAAAGCCACCGTTTTTAGTGGGGCCCAGGAATTAACCTGGTGGGCCCCTGACATTCCCAACGGACTTACCTGACCCGCATCGAGGTATGATCGACGCGGCCCGACCTGTGCCGCGGGAATAATCAGGTTTTAAGGCTCAGTGGATTAATCCCTTTTCGAGGTTTCCTTGGACCATTTCGGGGATTTAGATGCTTACCTGCCGCTGTTAGTTTGTTTTCTTTGAGAATAACAGCAGTTTTCTGATCTCTTACACGGGGTTTGGAGAAAATGAGGTGAAAGAGGATTTACGTTCGCGGATAGGTTCCTTATCTTACAGTAAGTGATGTTATCTCCCAATCTTCTATCTATTCGTTCTCTCGAATACTCTCAGTCTTTTGCTCCTTTAGATCTTTCTCTCTCCTCCTTCTTTTCCCTCGTTCTCCCAAAAACATTCCTCTTTTCTTTGCCTTATCTTCCCCTTTTATAGATTTTTGCTAGTCATCGAATGACTGACACGTGGGATTCTCTGCTCGACACGTGTTTTACCCGTGGGAGGTGGGCATGTCTACCATGTGTCCTTTCTTCTTATCCGCGGATGGTGTTGTTGGGATGAATTACCTAAACGTTCATCCGCGGTCTCCGTTTGATTGGTTTCCCTATTCCGTATTTTATCACATCTTTATTTTTCCTTTTATTAATTTACAGATGTTTCATTCCCGGCTTCGTCACAGCTCCTCGGGCCGGGTTGATTCCTTTCAGGGATTGACGCGGGTCAAAAAAAGAAGGAAACATTTGTGGGTTAGGATCTGCTTCCTTTCTAGGGTTTTGTGAAATCCGATTAATGGATATTTGGCCCAACTAGGGCCCATTTAGGCCCATTTATGTCTTGGAAGTTAAAACGTCGGTAATTCTTCTATAAATTACCCCATTCCGTTTCTTACTTTTTCACTTTTCCTTGTCTTCTTCTGCTTTTCTTTGTGTTTTTACTCTCATCCACTCTCGGTTGTTTTCAGCGGCGGTTTTTTTAGGCGTTCCGGCTGTTCAGTTTGAAGTTTCCGACGAAGTTCTTCAGATCTTCCAGGTAATTCTTCTTGTTCTAAGTTGTTCTTGGTTTTCTTCTTATTGAATTTTCAACTTTTGACGAAATGAATCGAGAATTAAGGTGTGGATTTGCTTTTTGAATGTTGTTTTATATGAGAATTTCACTTCAAATACGCAAAATCTTCATGCGATTTTTCTTTTTGGTTTCCTTAGAAATGGCTAGTTTCAGTGAGGAGCATAATATATTGGAAGATTTTGAGAGGGGCGAAGGGTGGAGAAGTGACATTGCCTCGTCTTCTCAGCTGCGCCATGTTCAAGAGGGCCCTTCTACTTCTTCTGGAAGTTCTTCTTCTAGTTCTGGCGACACTTCTTCAGATACGTCTTCTGCTACGTCCGCGTCGACCTCGAATCGGGTTGGGCCTACAGGTAGCCCCATTAAGGTGAGAAGGCGCCAGAAGCGTAATGACCCTGATTACTATTCTTCTCCTTACACAGTTTCTTCTTCTTCGAAGGATTGCACGGGGGGGGGGGGGGGGGGGAGAGACTTCGAGCGATGCGGATGCAGCAAATGTACGTTCTCCGATGGACGCGGATCTTCCTTCTACCTCTCATGAGGTTGAGAAAGTTTGGATTCCTTACGAATCTCCACCTATTGGGGTAGCAGATGCCGCGAAGAAGATTCGTTCCAAAGAAAATTTGTCCGATTTGGATGTACCGGAGTATACTCTACGGGGTTTGGAAACCTGTCTCTTTCTTGGTGATTTTAAACTATCACCTCCCCCATATAGCCGTCCATCAATTATCGCGGAAAGGATCCATCCTTGGAGATCTCTTGTGGAGGAGCTGAGAGGGCATAGGACCTTATTGAGACTTGTTGATCTTGACGCGATATCTCGGATCTTTCCTTGGCCTTCGGAGTTAGAATTTTGTCTTCCTGAGGAAGGGGGAGGTTGTCCGGATGCCTATGAGGATTGTTTAGTGGTTTACACGGCCAGCCTATCTCAGGGTTTTCGACTTCCTTTACATCCCTTGTTCTCGGACTTTTTGAATGAGTATAACTTGAGTCCAGCTCAGATTGTCCCCAACGGTTGGATGTTTTTTACCAGCTTTATTATGAGGTGTAAAGAGATTGGGTTCACTCCTTCTTTAGAATTGATGCTCAGTATCCTATCCTTAAAAAAGGGGACTCAAGATTCAAGGTTTTATCAGTGCAACTCTAGCTGTGGGTATATGGAGAGGTTATCCAGCAAGCCCAATTGGAAACACAAGTGGTTTTTGGTCCGCGACAAATCTGGTGGTGGTTTTAATTGTCGGTCCGTTCCAGGGCGCTTCTGTTCAGTGAAGAGACCAACCATCCCCAAACTTCCTGAGTTTAAACAATCATTTTCTCACACGCCTAGGTTCCCTTGGCAAAAAATGTTCTCCGCGCTCCATCTTGAAATGGCTGGTTTGAGTTTACCTCATCCGCGACTAGGTGGCTAATTTAAGCTATGTTATTTTCTAGGGTGTTTCATCTTGTGTCCCTCGTTATACGCCTGTCCTGATGGTCTAACTTTCTATTGAATGTTCTTATTTTCAGACCAAATGGATTTGGATTCTCTTTTGAAGCGACACAAAGCTAAAGCGGAGAGGAAGAAAAAGAAAACTAATCCAGAGGTTAGTGATTCTCCTGTTTCCGCTCCGGCTTTGGAGGTGGCTCCGGTTATCGATATGACTGTCGCGGAAGAGACAAATACCCAGATCGTGCCTTCTCCTCTTGTTTCCGCGTCTAGGCAAAAACGCGCTCGTGCTTCCATCCCTGAGACCTCTAGGCCAAATAAAAGGAAGGTTAACAAGGAGGTTGGGCTGTCGGTTACGGCTCAAAGGGAGCTTTTCTTAGAGGGTGAAGCAACTCTTCGTGAGTTTCCTATCCCGGGTTTTGACCCGATCGATCTACAAGGTCTTGCTTTTCCGGCCAAGAAGCGTTGCTTACCTGAGCAGGGGTATATCAACCGAATGGACGCGGTCTCTATTTCGACCAACTTTGATCGTCTCGTTCAATAGGTGAGTTTGTTTTATCTTCTGTTTTTTTGTCTTTCCTATTTGGGACGATTTTGACGCGGTCTTAAACTCGGCTTTTGCTTTCTTTTCAGCTAAGGGTGATTCAACCAGATGTTGAGAAGCGCTTAGTGTGTGGTAAGGAAGCTCTTAAAAAGAAATATGAGGAAATAAAAAGATTGACTCACCAACTTCGGATAACGGGAAATACTGTGGGTGACCCAGCCTCGGTGGAAAAGTTCAAGAAAAGATCTGTGGATCTTCAATCCGAGGTGCAAACGTTGAAAGAGTCTGCGGCTACTTTGAAGAAGGAAAAAGATGTTTGAAAGGTTTCTTTGGATGCCGCCAACTCTCGCGTCAAAGAACTTGAGGTTGCGGATAGGAATTCTCAAGAGGCTCTTCAAACCAAGCAGGCTGTAATTAATAAATTAGAAGAAGACCTTTCAATCCTTCGCGAGGAAGCATCCATTACTCGGCAAGAACTTGACAGCATCAAAGCGCGCTCGGACCAGGATATAGCACTCAAATGGCTTCAAAGTCCAGAGGGTTTAACCTATCTGTCCTCTGAATGGATAAAAACCGAGGCTGGGACCTCATTCCTATCTTCCGCGGCTAAAGTTTGCCTCCAGACTCCTAAAGGCGCTAGCATTTTGAAAGACAAATGCTTCAACTATTTTCGGAAAGGAATGGTTGCAGGGATCAACCAGAGCATTGTGCATTCGAAGATGAATCCTGGTGTTCCTCTGGAAAGGTTTGAGCCCAGTTTGGATAGCGCCGATTGGGGGCTCTCAAAAGAAGAGATGGCCGTGGAAGATTCTGACTTCGAGGATGAGGACATGGAGGAGGTTGGCGATGATGTTGGAACAAGACCTGTGGTTTAACAAGTCTCTTGATAATACACTTCTATTTTGTATGAAACTCTTACGGATTATGGGAACTTGCATGGGTTCCCCTTTTTTGTGTAGTGCTCGATCCCTTTTGGACACCCTTAGATTCGAGATCTCTTATGGCTAGATCAAATGTTCTTGTACATTGTGTTTGTTGTGAATGAATTTTTCTTTTGCTTGCATAAGGTATGGGCTTTTTTCTACAGGTGTTGAAAAGGTAAGACCGAATGGAGAAAGCTTTCCTCCACTTGTCTTTGAGTTATGGAGCTGGGTTTCCTTTTTAAGGTTCTAATTTTTACCTTTTGCCAATCACACCATTGTATATGTCATGTCTTCGAGAAACTTTAATCCCTGGGTTTTTTCCAAAAGATTGAGAGTGTCGACCAGCTTTCTCGACTGGTAAGTTACTTTAGCTTTTAATCGAAAAAGCCTAAGCTATCTTTATTGGGGTTTCAATCGTGTTTGCGTGCAGGTTATGCCCCCTCAATTCGAAGCCGAATATGGTCCGCTTCCACCTCGCTAGGCCTTTCTTTCCTCATATCTCGTCCGCGACTTTCCGGTGGCTATGCCTTGGAGTGAGAATGGGCTTTTCCAAATTGATAATGGTTGGGATGAATTCCTTATGTTTCACCACTTGGGAATAGGAAGTGCCATGATGTCCATCCTCGTGAAATCGAGGATGGACACGAGGCTACTTTGGACTCAATTTCTTCATCATGCAGTTCTAATTGAGTTATCTCCGCGTCATACTTTTAAAGTTTTCAAGCCTATCTTTTGATTTAAGCTTTTCGTAGAATAAATAAAGAAAAAAGGGAATCCCTAATTCTCCTTATTGTACTCATGTGTTTTTTAGAAATGAAATAAAAGGAGGGATCCTTCATTATTAATAATACGAAACTGCGTACAGAAACCTTTCACAGGGGTGGGATACCTCTAAACTTGTTACATTGTTGACGCGAAGAAACTATTGGGAGCTCAAGGATGGCCTATCTCTCCATTTTCTTCGCTGTCCGGACTGACGACATCGACTTCAAAGATAGAATCACCCATGTAGGTAAAGATCAATGCAGACCCTACATTGACTCGATTTGCTTGCGTGAAGTCGTGCCATCCTTGGGTTAACCAGAAAAGGCCATCTTCATCTTTGTCTACCTTCACTTCGTGTTCCTGGTTGGAGCGAGACCAGAGCCTGGCCTGAGTGTGAGCGTCTTCGTCAATTAGAACATACATGAGGGGGAGGCGAAGGGTTTGAAGTTGTTCCTCCCTCATTATCACTCTATAAAAAGCCCTAGGCTGTGGATTTGGATCCATCTTGTTTTTAGGATTGCTCATCACTCATGGATATTTGAGCATGCTTTATACTCGCCTTATGTGTTTTTCTTGCCGTTGGTTTCATCGTTTTTCAGCAAAAAGTAAATTCAATTTCCCCCTTTGTAATTTACTTTTACTGATCTTGGGAAAAGGTTCCTCTCTGGTTAACTTTATTTTCGAAAAAAGAGAGACGCGTGCCCTCGGAGGTTGTGTTACCCATTGCATGCCATGCATGTGCTCCTCTTTTTTCTTGTTCAACTGTTTCCTTGTGACTGATAAGTAAGGGAATTCCCACTGTTTTCCTTTAATTCTATCGAGATGTGGGGTTCCATTATAGTTCCTCCCCTGTCATTTAGGGCAGACGGGGTTGTTGGGCCAGAAACCCGATGGGCTTTCTTCCAAGCAATCGATTATCCAGAACAGTTCTCGCGATTGGTGAGCTAACTATATTAAAAATCTTTAGAGAACTTACTTTTAACTAACACATTTTTTATTTTTTATTTTTTAGTTGCTTCCACTTAAGTTTGAGGAGGAGTATGCGGATGCTATTCCTGGTCAGGTTTTACTTTCTTCTCATCTACTGCGCAACTTCCTTGTTTGTATAGAGCGGCATAACAGTGGTCTTCTTTACCTTGGCCGCGGATGGAGAGACTTTGTAGAGTCACACGGTTTTGAGCAAGGGGCATCTATGATTTTCACTCATATGGGTGAGGCTTGTTTCGAAGTTCGGGTGGTGGATCCGCGTGGGAGAAATAATGATGATCTTGCTTCTAATGTTGCAATTTCAAATGGTCATTAAGATGTACTTTTCTTAATGGAATAAGATTTTAAATCTCTTCATTTTTCTAGTCGTAACTCCGTTGTTTATTCAGCCTTTGATAACTGTTTCTGGAGATTTCCCTGTTATGTATGTTTGATTGTGTGATTGTTTTAGTCTTTCGAGGTCTATTTGTCATGATGTTCTTCTCACGGGATTTCTGAAAGATTCAGTAATAGTATTTACTGTTTATCTCCTGCATGGTGCCTGTGGTTTTTGTCTTAATGACTTGACCTTTCAAATTTATTTGCCCCAAATTTCTGTTTTTTCGACACATATCCAGATTTGTTTTACGTGCTATATAAAAGAGAGTATGGTGAAAAGACCACTAGACTCGTTGTGTTCTTTCATGATGCCTTCTTCTGTTGGTTCACCTTGGTCCTTTTTTGAGAGGATTAGTTTTCCTGAGCAACTTCTCCGTCTAGTTAGTTCCTTTATTGTTGAGTGTTGTTGCAAGAGGATGGTCAAGTATGAAATAATTATAAAATGAAGTTCAGACTGACTTCCTTGTCTCAGCAAATAAATACAAGACTTCCTCCCGTTGTAGTAAAAGAAAGTCATGATCGAATCCACGAGGAAGCACGTCAGCAGTTCTCAGGTAGCTATAAATTCTCATAGAAGCAACAGGAAAGACAGAAACAAAAGAACAGAAATAAAAGCAGAAAAGACAAAGCAAAGACAGAAAGTAGCAAACGAAAGTAAAGAATAAAGCAAGACAGAAAGCTACTCGATCTCGACAAGAGGGCACTCGAGATCGACAAAGCACAGCAGGAACAGAAACTCAAAAATCGACAACAGAAGGCAAGAGCTCAACTCGATCTAGACTAAGACCTACTCGATCTCGACAAGGGTCCTACTCGAGATCGACAAGACTCTCCTCTATGTCGACTGGAAGACAGAAACTTTAAATTGCAAATTTTTTTGAACACAAACTCAGATTTTTGACGAAATAAATCAATATAATAAAAGACTTCCAAGGCCAGGGTATCAACACCACAACGATAACCATGCAGAGTAACACATAAAGGCATAAAAGATCATGCTTTCCATCAAACAACTTTCGTTATTAACAAATAGGCATATAGAGGCTTTCGCATAAACCCTAATTGTTACTAACCCTTTTCACATAATTAACCCAAGTTGCATTAAGATCACTTTCGCTTCAATAACACAAACAAGGATCACCTTCAACTCTCGCAAAAGAATCATGCTCATAGGGATAGAAGATGAATTGCATAAAAAGATCTGAACTTTACCGCAGCACCTCACATGGCCCCCGTCGGGCTCACCCCAGCCCCAGAAGTGGGTGGACTACTCACGCCTCATCGCAATAGCAGACATTGATGTATAAAAAGAAACTTGCATTAAACTAAATTCAAAGCTTTTACAATCCCGGCAATCAACTTTCGCAGAAAGCCAAAACCCTAAAAACCTTAGAACTCCTACTTACTTGAATGAAATTGATTGTGTTTCTGAATTGGAATGAGATGCCTAATGCTCAGCCCCTAGGGCTTTATTTATAGTCTTCTATTCCTTGCTAATCAAGGATAGAATCTCCTATCTATATCTAAATTTATATCTAAAATGCTTAAGGATAAATAGATGCGATAAAGGAATTAAATCTTTAAAGGAAAAGATAAATCTAAACTAGGTAGTATGTCTTCATGTTGATAGATCTTTCTTCCATAGGTAGACTTGATAGATTTGGATAGAATCTCGGCCAACTCGACTTCCTTCGTGCCCAAGGAATCCCAACTCTACTCGGACTACTCACGTCGACGCGTTTCTGGAATCTGGTCTACTCGATCTCGACAAGGGCTTGTCGATCTCGACTAGGATTCATCGTCGACTGGACTTCTCGGGTGACTCTGCTCGACATGGCTCGGAACTGGGCTCCTGGGCGTCGTCGATCTCGACGAGGGCTCCTTGAGATCGACTAGGGTGGTGGTCGAGGATGGCTCTCTGGTGATGTCGAGGACTACTCCTCGGCATGGACTCAGACTGGCGCAGGGTGGCTCGTCGATCTCGACAAAGTCTCATCGAGATCGAGTAGGGTTGTGCTCGACGTCTTCGTCCTCGGCTTCTCGATCAGCTCCTCTTCTCGACTCTGGGTGTGGCGTCTAGGCTTCGTCGATCTCGACTAGGTCTTGTCGAGATCGAGTTGACTTCCGGAGCTGGGTTGGTCTGGCTCTCGACACTGCTCCTAGTCGACAAGGCCTGTGCTCGGACATGTTCGTCGAGATCGAGTAAGGTCCACTCGAGATTGAGTAACCTTGACTCTCAACTTGATTCGACTGGTTCCGCTGCTTCTTTGACCTTGGACTTCTGTAGTGGTTTTCTGAGCTTTTCTGACCTTCCTTAGAATTGCTGTAAAATGCCTCGAATTCTGCGAATTTAAACAGAAACTGGTGTAGATTCCATAATTTGGCAAATAAACATAAGCTACATAGATTTTGTATTATCTTAGCCCAAATGGATGAAATGTATGCAGAAATCGATATAAAAGTTACTGTAAAACATGGCAGATTCAGCTCACAACAAACACCCCATACTTAAGCTTGCTTGTCCTCAAGTAATACTTTTAATTGTCATTCAGGGGAAGAATTCAAACTCTCAACATCTTAGATTCATTTTCATATAACCCTGTAGTCAATTACCATCCTCGAAAAGGTACTAGTGTCACAGATCCATGCATGTGCAATTATATAAAGGCAACATCTACTCACAAAAGGAGGGTTATGCAAAAACATTCATAAGTGACAAAGCATTATAATTAAGAGGACTTTTATTTAAGCTCAAATAAGGAGTAGATTGGTAAAAGGCTAAAGGTGGCCAATTTTTGGCGATGTGGTGCTTTTGATCCGGGGAAATGGAGTATTTCCAAACTGAATTTCATACCACATTCTTTCTCATACGTTTCATCACCTTTCATATTGCTTTTTCCAATAATAATGTTTTTACCTCTCTAACCTCAGCACTCCCTTATCGCGAGTCACAAACATGGGTGTCATTAATGGCCCTGGATACTTAGTGATTTGGACTCCTCACAATGTGTCCCATCTCTCCAAACTATTATCTCAGAGAGCAGGGTCAATCTACCTTTATCTCCTGAGGTGATTGGATTTTCTTTCACTCATTAAATTTTCCATATAATTCAAACAATTTCCTTCCAAACTCCATATCACACAATAACCATATAACAATATCCATAATGTAACATCATTCTCAACATAATCCCCGGATAAGGTAAAGAATGGAAATATTTAGATCATGTGGAGCAATAATTGAAATAAGGCATAATATGGCTTTTGTGATGCATAAGCATAGGTATGGCTAGGATATAAACATATGCGCATTATATGGAAATATAAAGTCCTCCATCCTCTTATCATGCAACATGTCAAAAGCAATATCAAATTTACCTGCTTTCATGGTTTTCAAGAAAATATACACTTCATTGTGACTTCCCTTTACTAGGCAATTTCATGCTATATCTCTAATGAATCCAATTTTGCATCGTCGAGTTCAATATAAGCTTCCATGACATTATTTCCAAAAATTTTCAATGGGGGTCATTTTTCTCAAACTTCAAAAATTTTCAATGGGGGTCATTTTTCTCAAACTTTTGGAAAACATACATATAAGCACATAAATCAATAATGCATTCCAAAATAGCCATGTAGCAATTCAAAGAAATAAATTCGAAATATGCACAAATAATGTCAAATATGGAAAATAATGCATAAAGTAAGCCCTTCCCCCACCCCATACTTAAACATTACAGTGTCCTCACTGTATAAAAACAAGGGTAAAGAAAGAAACTCACAAGACAGGTGTGCAGGGCCTCAAAATGTCGAATAAAAGAATCCTAGGCCGAGTCTGAATGTAGTTGCTTCTATCCATGGACCTGAAAAGTATGGAAGACATATACCCACAAAAGAAAAAAAAACAAAAACCAAAAATGTCCAAAACCAAAAACAAGCAAAAAACAATGTCCCAAAAGTCCTAAAAAGTCTATGTACAAGCTCTAGATTTTATAGTCGCTAGGCCGACTTTTCCATGTATGCTCAAGGTGGCATTTGCAGTGCCCATGTAGCTTGGGCTTTGAATAGGACTCCATTCTTATCCATCAGTTGTAATCCTCCAGAATGGATCTTGTTCACCACGAAAGGTCCCATCCGCTTCTTGGTGAATTTGTTAGGGAACCAATGATCCTTTGATTTAGAGACATAGAGCTTCTCTCCAACTTCATATTCCTTGGGCTCATCATTGGATATCCTACATAAGCGCACATACCAAGGCAAACATCTGCCATGTATAGATAGATTTTTAATGGAAATAGGAGAAGAAAGATCCATACCTTGGATTACCTTCGCAGAGACGAAATCGGGAACCACGGTGTTTGGTCGATCTCGACTAGGGCTAGTCGATCTCGACAAGGCTGCAGGTCCTGGTGGTGGTATGCTCGAGGATGCAGAAGTCGATGAAGGTGAGGGCTTGTCGACCTCGAGTGGTCTACTCGATCTCGAGTAGGCTTCTGCTCCTGGTGGTTCCAGTGTCGAGGAAGAAGGATCTGGTGGAGCCGGGTGGTGGTCGATCTCGACAAGCCTAGTCGAGATCGATGAGCTTGGTTCGTCTAGTGGAGTCAGCGTCGAAGAAGGCGAAGTCGAGTTACCCGAGTGGTGGTCGATCTCGACAAGGGTACTCGAGATCGAGTAGGGCTCTGCTTCTGTCCGGCTGCTCGACGAGGCTGGTGCTGGTGGAGGCTCCTTGGTTTGGTCGAGATCGACTAAGGTCCTCGATGTCGAGGAGCCTTGGTCGATCTTGACCCCATACTTGGTTCCTGTCAAGGCATCCGAAAAATAATTAATCCATAACGACGTACCTTGGTTTGTGTCGATTGGATTTTCTGCATCTTCCTTTAGGATTGCCATGATCTCCTCCACCTGGGCCTCCATGTCCCTTTTTTTCTAGCTCCTCAGGGGTCATATTTCTGACCTTGGGTTCCCCGCAGGTGATGTAGCCAGCTGAGATAGATTTGACCTCTTCCATTGGACCTGTATGCCTTTCAGTTTTATTAAAGGAATACTCAATTACCTCATCGCTGATGTTGAAGGTGAGCATTCCTTTCCTTACGCTTATGTTGGCATCCACCATCGCCAAGAAGGGTCTCCCTAGAATAATTGGACAAGCAGGATCTTCTTGCATATCAACAACTAGGAAATCAGCAGGGACAAAGAATTTACCTACTTGTACTGGCACATTGTCCACCATGCCTGTTGGGATGACCACAGTGTTGTTGGCCATATATAGTCTAGCATCCACAGGCTCTAGGGCACCTATCTTAATCTTAGACCAAATTGTTAAATGCATTATACTCACACTAGCTCCAAGATCACATAAGGCATTAATTTTATATGGACCAAATCCAATGGTTATAGCAAACTTACCTGGATCTGGCCTCTTCTCCAGTATGTCCAGATGACTGCATTCCTCTGTAATTTCAGCCATCGATCGCTTTTTGCTCAGAATCTCCTTCAGGAACTTGACATAGAATGGCATTTCATTGAGAGCTTCTGTGAAGGGGATGGTGACGTTGAGTTTCTGAAGCATCTTGATGAAGCGCTGAAATTTCTTTTCTGCCGGGTCCTTTGGAGATTTTGTGGGGAAAGACAGCTTCTTTTTCGGAGCCAGAACAGACGTCGGAGGTGCTGCAGCTTTGTCGACTTCGACTAGGGGCTCCTCGACATCGACTAGATCCTTGTCGATCTCGACCAGGTTGGGTGTAGTCAAGTTGTTGTGCAGTGCAGACGAGGGCCTTTGCAGTTTCTCCTCGAGATCGATGAGGCCCTCCTCGAGATCGACTACAGTGTTGTCGATGTTGACTTGTTGTTCTTCGTTGTTCTGCTTCTTTCCGACCTCTGGCTCCTGCAGTTGATGGCCGCTTCTGAGTTTTATAGCAGCAATGTGTCCAGTCTTTCCCTTAGGATTTGGTTCTGAAGATCCAGGGAGCGCACCTGACTGTCTGGAGATTCATGCTGCTAGCTGACCAATATGTGTATCAACTGATTTTCGCCATATGTCAATTTCCCCAAGCCTAGAGTTGAAACCTTGCATTTGAGTGTAGACGGAGTTGAAGGATTGCCTAGTTTCTGAGTGGTTCCTCCGTATTTCCTCCAGGACTATCTGTATATCATCCTTTTTCTTGTCCGTTTCCGGATGTTCTGGAGCTCTGTAGGGTGGGGGGTTCCTCGGGACACCTTGGTTCCATTGTGGTTGCTGAAACCTTTGGTCCCCCATGTAGCGATTGGGACCCCCTGCGTAAGCTACCTCCTCATGATGATCTGCCATCCTGACTTGCTCTGTGTGTGGGCACTCAGGAGTGGTGTGCCTTTGCAATCCGCATTCAATACAAGGCTAGTTGACAAAGAGATACTTTACTTGCTTAAGGAGCTTCTTATTCTGGTCTCTGTAGTACTGCTCCCTTACAACAGGATCAATCTCTTTAGGAGGCTCATAGAGGGGCATGGATGGTGCTGGCCTGGCGTAGGGGTTCTCTTCATAAGTTGCAGTAGACCCATACTTGTTGTCGTAGTTGGTGAGTTTCTCCAGCACACCCCATGCGTCACTTGGCGGCATTGCCAGATACTCATAGCGAGTATAATGGTTGATTCTATCCTTAGTGACTTGATCAAGAGAGTTGAAGAGGATTTCCTGAATGACGTAGGGTGGTTGTCCATGAGTAGGGCAAGATTACAGAAGTTCCTTGTAGCGTTCCCATGCCTTTGCCAGCGGTTCCCCTTGCTTCTATTTGAAGGCGGTGATTTTCTGGCGGAGATGTGCTGTTTTGGCGGGTGGGAAGAATTTGTTCAGAAACTCTTGCTCTACTTGGGCCCAAGTTGTGAGTGATCTTGCTTTCAGCCCTTCAAGCCATTTCAGCGCAGGCCCAGCGAGAGACTAGCGAAAAGATTTCATCTTGACATATTCCAGGGTTGTACCTTCAGCAAGAGTACGGCACATGTCAGAAAAGTTTGTAATATGTTCAAGAGGACACTCATTAAATCTACCATAAAAGGCATTATTTTTAAGCTCTATAAGAAATTGAGTGCGAATTTTAAAAGAGTTGTCAGGGATAAGAATCGCCGATTCAGACACGACGAGAGTTGGGTGCATGTAGTCCTCTGCCGTGGTTGGGTATTGGGCAAGCTCAGCCTGTGCTTGTTCCCTTGCTGCTTTCTCAGCGGCGATAGAAGCATCTTTAGCGGCCAATTCCCTTGTAAGCCTAGCGATCAGCTGTTCCTGTGTCTCCGCAGCTGCCATGGCTCTTTGCAGTTTAGTTCTGATGTATAGAAGGTGCTCTGGTTCGTCTAAGCCGTCAAACTCAGGTGGTTGACCAGAACGGCGCATACACCTGTAAATTAACTCAAAAAAAAAGTGAGAACTGACTACCTAAGGCGCGATTGATAGCCTCCCCGGCAACGGCGCCAATTTGTTGTTGCAGGAGGATGGTCAAGTATGAAATAATTATAAAATAAAGTTCAGACTGACTTCCCTGTCTCAGCAAATAAATACAAGACTTCCTCCCGTTGTAGTAAAAGAAAGTCAGGATCGAATCCACGAGGAAGCACGTCAACAGTTCTCATGTAGTTATAAATTCTCACAGAAGCAACAGGAAAGACGGAAACAAAAGAACAGAAATAAAAGCAGAAAAGACAAAGCAAAGACAGAAAGTAGCAAACGAAAGTAAAGAATAAAGCAAGACAGAAAGCTACTCGATCTCGACAAGAGGGCACTCGAGATCGACAAAGCACAGCAGGAACAGAAACACAAAAATCGACAACAGAAGGCAAGAGCTCAACTCGATCTAGACTAAGACCTACTCGATCTCGACAAGGGTCCTACTCGAGATCGACAAGACTCTCCTCTATGTCGACTGGAAGACAGAAACTTTAAATTGAAAATTTTTCGAACACAAACTCAGATTTTTGACGAAATAAATCAATATAATAAAAGACTTCCAAGGCCAGGGTATCAACACCACAACGATAACCATGAAAAGTAACACATAAAGGCATAAAAGATCATGTTTTCCATCAAACAACTTTCGTTATTAACAAATAGGCATATAGAGGCTTTCGCATAAACCCTAATTGTTACTAACCCTTTTCACATAATTAACCCAAGTTGCATTAAGATCACTTTCGCTTCAATAACACAAACAAGGATCACCTTCAACTCTCACAAAAGAATCATGCTCATAGGGATAGAAGATGAATTGCATAAAAAGATCTGAACTTTACCGCATCACCTCACATGGCCACCGTCGGGCTCACCCCAGCCCCAGAAGTGGGTGGACTACTCACGCCTCATCGCAATAGCATACATTGATGTATAAAAAGAAACTTGCATTAAACTAAATTCAAAGCTTTTACAATCCCGACAATCAACTTTCGCAGAAAGCCAAAACCCTAAAAACCTTAGAACTCCTACTTACTTGAATGAAATTGATTGTGTTTCTGAATTGGAATGAGATGCCTAATGCTCAGCCCCTAGGGCTTTATTTATAGTCTTCTATTCTTTGCTAATCAAGGATAGAATCTCCTATCTATATCTAAATTTATATCTAAAATGCTTAAGGATAAATAGATGCGATAAAGGAATTAAATCTTTAAAGGAAAAGATAAATTTAAACTAGGTGGTATGTCTTCATGTTGATAGATCTTCCTTCCATAGGTAGACTTGATAGATTTGGATAGAATCTCGGCCAACTCGACTTCCTTCGTGCCCAAGGAATCCCAACTCTACTCGGACTACTCACGTCGACGCGTTTCTGGAATCTGGTCTACTCGATCTCGACAAGGGCTTGTCGATCTCGACTAGGATTCATCGTTGACTGGACTTCTCGGGTGACTCTGCTCGACATGGCTCGGACCTGGGCTCCTGGGCGTCGTCGATCTCGACGAGGGCTCCTCGAGATCGACTAGGGTGGTGGTCGAGGATGGCTCTCTGGTGATGTCGAGGACTCCTCCTCGGCAGGGACTCAGACTGGCGCAGGGTGGCTCGTTGATCTCGACAAGGTCTCATCGAGATCGAGTAGGGTTGTGCTCGGCGTCTTCGTCCTCGGCTTCTCGATCAGCTCCTCTTCTCGACTCCGTGGCGTCTAGGCTTCGTCGATCTCGACTAGGTCTTGTCGAGATCGAGTTGACTTCCGGAGCTGGGTTGGTCTGGCTCTCGACACTGCTCATAGTCGACAAGGCCTGCGCTCGGACATGTTCGTCAAGATCGAGTAAGGTCCACTCGAGATCGAGTAAGGTCCACTCGAGATCGAGTAACCTTGGATCTCAGCTTGATTCGACTGGTTCCGTTGCTTCTTTGACCTTGGACTTCTGTAGTGATTTTCTGAGCTTTTCCGACATTCCTTAGAATTGTTGTAAAATGCCTCAAATTCTGCGAATTTAAACAGAAACTGGTGTAGATTCCATAATTTGGCAAATAAACATAAGCTACATAGATTTTGTACTATCTTAGCCCAAATGAATGAAATGTATGCAGAAATCGATATAAAAGTTATTGTAAAACATGGCAGATTCAGCTCACAACATTGAGTTTTCCTTTTATTGAGTCAGTTTATCCATTTACATCCCTTGAAATCTGTTTGCTTTTCTGTTAGTCTTTGCCACTATGTTTTGAAGATAGACTTGGACCAGATCTTCCCAGGAGTGTTCTTCTGTCAACTAGGATTCTTCGTGATTTCCCCGTGGAGGTTATGCGCGGAGACTATAGGGTTCCATTTTTTAGGGGTGGCTGGAACGACTTTGCCGAATCACACAATGTCCACATTGGTTCCTCTTTAAACTTTATTTATAAAGGAGGAAATCGCTTTGACGTCCAGATTCTAGATGTCGTTGGGGATGAGGTAGACGCGGAGTGGGCCTTTTCGGAGTCAGAAGGTCCTCCTTCAAATGGATTTCGCTTAAGTCAGGGAAGAACTCGCATTATCCCTGCTCGTGCTTCGCGGACATGAGCTAATGGATGCATGATACCTTTATCTGGCATTTGTCAACTCCTTTAATCGTGGCGTCATGTTTTATCCTTGGTTGTCCCTTGTTTTTACGATGGATTAGTGGCTATAATTTCCTTCGAAAACTATAAAACTTTTGGGAGCCTCCGCCGTGTAGTTAGGATCTTGGAATGTTTAGATACGTTTTGAGATCTGGCATGGAAACAAGCTCCAGTGTTTTAAGTTTTATAATAAAATATCATCTCTGAGGAATGCGGATTCGATCAGAGGCCTGACGCGGAGCTATGCTCCAGCGTCCTTGGGATTTATAAAACACATCTCCGAGAATGCAGATTCGATCGGAGGCCCGACGCGGAGCCAAGCTCCAGCGTCTTTGGGACTTTGTATAAATCATATCTCCGAGAATGCAGATTCGATTCGGAGGCCCAACGCGGAGCGAAGCTCCAGCGTCTTTGGGACTTTGTATAAATCACATCTCTGAGAATGCAGATTCGATCGGAGGCCCGACACGGAGCCAAGCTCCAGGGTCTTTGTATAAATCACATCTCCGAGAATGCAGATTCGATCGGAGGCCCGACGCGGAGCCAAGCTCCAGCGTCTTTGGGACTTTGTGTAAATCACATCTCCGAGAATGCAGATTCGATCGGAGGCCCGGCGCGGAGCCAAGCTCCAGCGTCTTTGGGACTTCATATAAAGATTCTCTTAAGAAAAAGAAAATAATAGCGCCCTCTAACCGCTTTATTTAATTTTTGCGGGGGCGACTAACATTTCGTTACATACAAGTTTTGGCCATTACACATAGTATTTCTTTAGATTATCCATGTTCCAAGTTTTGTTTAGAGTGACGCCTTCAGGGGTGCTGAGTTTGTATGCTCCTTCTTGGACTTCTTTCGTAATCACAAACGGTCCTTCCCAGTTTGGGTTCAGCTTTCCACCAACATTGGCTTGTCGGAGTACTAAATCTCCCTTTGTGAGGCGTCGTGGGCGAACCTGTTTACTTTGGCACTTTGATAGCCGTCTCTTATACTCGTTTTCTTTTACGGCCGCCTCCATTCTTCGCTCTTCTATGAGGTGGAGTTCGATCTCTACTGCTTCATCGTTGGTGTCTTGGTCATATGCTATGATTCGTGCCGAGGGAACTAATCATTCGACATGAATCACCGCGTCCATGCCAAAAACTAGTGAAAACGGGGTTTCACCAGTCGGAGTTTTTGCTGACGTGCGATAAGACCATAGAACCAACGGTAGGAGTTCTGCCCATCGTCCCTTAGCTGTGTTACCAAGTTTCTTTTTAATTCCGTGCAGCAACTGTCGATTGGTTGTTTCTGCTTGCCCATTGGTCTGTGGGTGAGCCACGGATGAGAATTTGAAATTTATGCCTAATCTTGTGCAAAAATCCCTTATTGCTTCACAATCGAACCGAGGTCCATGATCTGTGATAATTGAATCGGGCACCCCGAAGCGGCATACGATGTTCTTCCACAGGAACCTTCTAACTTTCTCCGCGGTGATCAATCCCGTTGCTTCAGCTTCAACCCATTTTGTGAAGTAATCAACCAAGACAAGTACATACTTCAATTGTCCTGGTGCCGTGGGAAATGGACCAAGGATATCCATTCCCCAAACCGAGAAAGGGCAAGCGCCAGATATGCTTTTCATTTTTCCTGAAGGGCAGTTTATCAAGTTCCCAAATCTTTGGCACGCGTCACACTTTTTAATGTAATCTTGGAAATCTTGTCTCATGGTTGGCCAATAATATCCAAGTCTAGTTGCTTTGGTCGCCATTGCTCTCCACCCCTGATGGTGTGCACACGTTCCATCATGCAACTCTTTTATGACTAGATTCCCTTCTTTTATTGATATGCATAGCAAATCCAGGAGACAATAACCTCTCTTGTACAGCCTCCGCTCTCTAATAGTGAACCGTGAGGCTTTAGTGATTACTCTTCTGGCCGCATCTCTTTCCTCAGGTAGATTACCTTTCACCAAATAATCTGTTAACAGCTCCCTCCAATCTCCTTTTTCATATTCCTGAACCTGATAAATCTCTTGGATGAGTCTTCGATTGTTCATTCTTTCAAGGATTACTTCTTTTCCTACTTCTTCGGGCATGACAGCTCCTAAACGAGCTAATGCATCCGCCTGTACATTGTCATTCCTAGGAACAACTGTTAAGGTAAAGCTCAAAAATGCCTTTGACAAGGCTTGAGCTTTTCTCTGATAATCCGGCATTAACCCAGATCTGGCCTCATATTCTTCTGTTATTTGTTGCGCCATCACTTCTGAGTCAGTGTAGATGGATACTTGTCTGGTGCCTTTGATCAAAGCTACTTCGAGGCCCGCGAGCAAGGCTTCATACTCAGCCTCATTGTTTGTAGACTGAAAATCCAGTTTATAAGCATAGTTCTGATTATATGAAGGATTCGGCGCAGGGGTAAATCAGTCATCGTTCTGATTATATGATCTTGAAAATAAGGTCTCAACCTTCTTGCCGCAAACGTAAGACATAGAATCATCTTTTCAACTGGTTCATATCTTGTTTCAGCATCTTGTAATACGCGGCTGACATAATATACTGGGTACTTTTCTTCTCGTTTCAGCACAGCGCTGATGGTGACATTCTTTACTGACAAATATAAATACAAAGGCTCCTGTTTTTCGGGCTGGTGCAAGGTAGGGAGTGCTGATAGGAAGTTTTTTAAACCCTGGAACGCTTCTTGCAAATCTGGTGTCCACTAAATGGGCCCTTTTTTCTTGAGTAGGGTAAAGAAAGGTAAAGATTTATCAGCCAAACATGAACAAAAACGGCTCAGGTAGTTTACTGCTCCATTAAGAGACTGCAATTCTTTGATTGTTCGAGGTGGTTGAAGATTCTGGACATCCGTGACCTTTTCAGGTATCAATCCCACGATAGCTAACCATGAAACCAAGAAATTTTCTGGAGTCGACCCCAAAGACACATTTTTCTGCATTCAAGCATAAACCTCCTCGGCGAAGGGAATCAGATGTTTCTTGCCGGTCTGCCGCGTGATCTTCTGCCTTTTCACTCTTTACTACGATATCATCAACATATATTGACACGTTTCTCCCAATTTGTCCGCGGAATATTCGGTCAATAGTCCTCTAAAAGGTGGCTCCGGCATTTCTCAGCTTGAAAGGCATGACGCGGTAGCAAAAAATTCCTGGTTGGTGATGAAAGTTGTTGCTTTTTTGTCAAACGGATCCAAACTTATCTGGTTATACCCAGAGTATGCATCAAGAAAACTGAGAACTTGGTGGCCCGCAGTTCCATCGATAAGCTCATCAATGGATGGGAGAGGGTAACTGTCCTTTGGGCAGGATTTATTGAGGTCTGTGAAATCAATGCACATTCTCCACTTTCCACTAGACTTCTTTACAAGGACCACATTCGAGAGCCAGTCAGAGTCTTCAACTTCCTCAATAAATCCTGCATCTAGCAATTTGTTTGTTTCTTCCTTGGCTGCGACAGATTTTTCAGGGGCCATTTTTCTCTTCTTCTGTACCACGGGTTTTGTTCCTGGGCTTATCCTCAAAGTGTGCAGTGCGGTAGAGGATGGGACGCCCAACAGATCACGTGGAGTCCATGCGAAAACATCCCTTATCTTGCTATGATTTCCACGACTCGGCCCCTTTCTTCTGATTCTAGAGCTTGTCCCAGGTAGACTTTCTCTTCAGGGTTTTGAAACGGGGTACAAACAATCCTCTCATCCGCGGTTGGTATTCCTCTTTCATCTGGTCTTACCTCAAGTTCAGCTTCTGAAGTTCTAAGCGGGTCGCTGTCCCCCATCGAGGAGTTGCTTTCTTCGTGGATGCACATGACTTCCTTCTGTTTCTTGATGGAAGTTAAATAACAGCTTCTACTCTCAGGCTGTTGACCACGAACTTCCCCAACTCCTCCTCCTAGTATAGGGAATTTTCCTACGAAATGATAGATTGATACTATCATTTGGAATTTATAGAAAGATACGCGTCCGAGCAGAGCGTTGTATACAGTTAGAATTTTCACAACAGTGAATACTACATCTTCTACACGCCTCCTCGGGGCCGTACCCAAAACCACCATCAACTCGATAGTTCCTGCCACCTGTACTTCTCCTCCTGAGAAAGTAATGAGGGTGCCTAAATAAGGTTTTAACGATGCTGCAGAGATCCCCATCGGAGAGAAAGCTTCCCACGAAATGATATCAACTGACGAACCAGTGTCAATAAAAACTCTTTTAACTGTCTTGGTGGCTATCTGCGCGTGAATTACCAATGGGTCTGAATGGAGCATTCTTACTTCCTCGACATCTTTTGGAGAAAAAGATATACCCTCATGCTGGGATAACGCGATCCTCATGCTTGACGCGGAGGGTGGTTGCCCTCCTTCACGCTCATAATTTCTTTTCTCTTGTCTGCTAGAACCAACTACGGAATAACCTCCTGCAATTGTGTTGATGAAACCTTCAGGCTCAGGTATATGGTCTTCGTTCTGTCCCTGGATTTCTCTTTGATTGACAGACCTCTGTATAGTTGGCGTGTGGTTGTATCTACCTCCGCGTCCTCTATGCCCCCTTCCTCTTCCTCGGTTAAAAAAGGGGGGATCTCGGCGCTGATCCTGATGTCCCATGTAATGGTGTTGTCGTTCACGTGGTTCATCAAACCTGGGGTCACGATTCCCCCAATCCCTCCTCCGGTTTGGCAGGTCTTCTCTTCTTGGTGAAAATCTTCTTTCTTGTTCTCTATAGTGGTTCTCTCTTGGGTGATGGGCTTGAGAATGACCTTCCTGGTGACGAGGTCCTTGACCTCTCTCTGAATTCATGTGCACTTCATCGCGGCGGGGATGATAATTAACTGCTTCTGATTGTTGCCCGTGTGGCTTGACTTTCTCCTTTTTGAACTTCCCGGCCAGTTTCCCAAAGAAACCCTGATTTCCTGTGTTTGCTTTTGAACTGGACGCGGCTGCCTCTTCTGCCTCTATTTGTCTCGACACCCGTTCCCTTAAGTCATCATAGCTGATCGGCTTTTTTCGAAACAAGTAAGTTTTGAAATCCCGTTCCGCTAGATTTCCCATGAGAATGATAATGGCTGATTCATGATTGAAACTGGGAATTTGTACCACAACACTGGTGAAGCGAGTGAAAAAATGTCCCAAAGTCTCTCCAGCCCCCTGCTTAATGGAATTCAAATCAAGCATGGCTTTCTTTCTCGTCCGCGCACTTCCGAAATGGGATGTGAATATGTGAGATAGCTGGGTGAAATTCGACACAGAATTTCTGGGTAAATTTGTGAACCGAGTAAGGGCGATCTTGGTCAAAGTTGAAGGAAAGGTACGGCATAACATGGGATCATTGAACTCCTTTATCCCCATCGCGGTCGTGAAATGACAGAGGTGGTCTTCAGGATCAGTCGTTCCATCGTACTTCATAAGGTTGACATCCCTCCAACGTCTTGGTACTGTTGCGGAACAAATTTCCCTGGTGAATACTAAGGGGGGTAATAATGGTCCGTCCTGTGCCCTCCTTTCTGCGGAGTCTGACTTTTTCGATGTGGAGACATCTGTGGACTTTTCTCCTCGTCGATGTTTGTTCTCAGGTGCACATTGATCATTCTGGAATGTTTGGCGTGGCATAGCTTGACCTTGGAAACCATAATTCCAGTTGTTTGGGTTGTCAAATGTGGAATAATATCTATCAAAATCCTCAGACCGCCCATCATGATAGAGATTTCCTTGCCGATATTGATTCTGCCTCAAGCGATCCTGGTAGTAATACTGTGATTGATCTTGTTGAAAAAGGTTAGGTTGTTCCTGACGCATTTCGTAATACCCGTAATTCTGTGGTATGTGTGCTCCATCCATCACTTGTTGGTGGTTATAATTTTGTGGCGGAGTCTCGATATTTCGTTCCCCTGTTTCGTCATTTGGATTGTTCCGCGGTGACAAAGGAGCGTACATACTTGAGACTTCTTGATCTTGATGGACGCCTAAACTCATGTCTTGTGTCTCGGAGTTTTGATTACTGCTCATGTCGTTGTTTTGCCTGCCAAAAAAGCTGCCTTTATATTCATATTTTCGAACTTCTAAATTTGGATGCGGTCCCTTCAGTGTGAGTGAGTCTCTATCTGATTCTATAGAAAAAGTGCTTTTAAAGGAACCCCTTAGTGTGAGGGGGTTCCCACAGACGACGCTAGTGAAATGACTCGAATTGAAAAGCCACCGTTTTTAGTGGGGCCCAGGAATTAACCTGGTGGGCCCTTGACATTCCCAATGGACTTACCTGACCCGCATCGAGGTATGATCGACGCGGCCCAACCTGTGCCGCGGGAATAATCAGGTTTTAAGGCTCAGTGGATTAATCCCTTTTCGAGGTTTCCTTGGACCATTTCGGGGATTTAGATGCTTACTTGCCGCTGTTAGTTTGTTTTCTTTGAGAATAACAGCAGTTTTCTGATCTCTTACACGGGGTTTGGAGAAAAGGAGGTGAAAGAGGGTTTACGTTCGCGGATAGGTTCCTTATCTTACAGTAAGTGATGTTATCTCCCAATCTTCTATCTGTTCGTTCTCTCGAATACTCTCAGTCTTTTGCTCCTTTAGATCTTTCTCTCTCCTCCTTCTTTTCCCTCGTTCTCCCAAAAACAGTCCTCTTTTCTTTGCCTTATCTTCCCCTTTTATAGATTTTTGCTAGTCATCGAATGACTAACACGTGGGATTCTCTGCTCGACACGTGTTTTACCCGTGGGAGGTGGGCATGTCTGCCATGTGTCCTCTCTTCTTATCCGCGGATGGTGTTGTTGGGATGAATTACCTAAACGTTCATCCGCGGTCTCCGTTTGATTGGTTTCCCTATTCCGTATTTTATCACATCTTTATTTTTCCTTTTATTAATTTACAGATGTTTCATTTCTGGCTTCGTCAAGGACATAGATGATCGAGGAGATGGGCCAAGCACAAAGGGGGCCCACATTGACTGCACTTAAAGCACAAGCGGAGAAGTTGGCCTTGCGACTCTAAAAGCTAGAGCATGTATATAAAGCTTTTGAATTTTGGGACTTTGAAACTTTTGGTTTTGGTTTTATTTGTTTTTTAGAATACTTCTTGTGGAATCTTTTTTTCGGGAAAAACTAACAAATTTGAAGGTCGAAGAAAACAGGAGTCGATATCGACTAAAACTTAGTCGATATGGGCTCCTGAGGTGGAAATCGGCAAGGGGAGGAGAAGAAGCAGCTAGTCGATTTCGACCAACATTTACTCGACATCGAGTAAGTTGGTCGATATCGACCAAAATTCCCCAACATTGACCAGTGCAGTTTCCTCGACAGGCCCTGTTTTGTTTTCCTCGACGCATTATTCGGTGAGTTCCTTCCTTTACTCTTGTTTTACTTCATTTTCATACAGTGGGGACATTGTATATTTTAAGTATGGGGTGGGGCGATCATTATCATTATTATATATTTTATTCTTGCTTTTGGTTTAACATGGTGAATTTTGAGTAGAATTTTAAATTTTTGTGCATAAGGCTACACTCAAAGTTCTATAAGACATCTCCCAATGCTTGTAAATTGTTCAAAGAAATAGTGTCATGGAAGCTTTAATTGAACTTGACGATGCAAAATTGGATTCATTAGAGATATAGCATGAAATTGCCTAGTAAAGGGAAGTCACAATGAAATGCATATTTTGTTGAAAACCATGAAAGGAGGTAAAATTTGAAGTTGCTTTTGACATATTGCATGATAAGAGGATGGAGGACTTTATATTTCCATATATGGTTATATTGTTTATATCCTAGCCATACCTATTCTTATGCATCACAAAAGCCATAATATGCCTTATTTCATATATTGCTCCACATGATCCAAATATTGCAATTCCTTACCTTATTTCCTATCTGGGATTATGTTGAGAATGATGTTACATTATGGAGATGTTATATGGTGTTTGTGTTGTTATTGTCATTATTGGAGTTTGGCAAGAATGTTTGAAAATATGGCAAATTTAATGAGTGAGAAAAAATTCGGTCACCTCAGGAGATAAAGGTAGATCGATCCTGCCTGCGTTGAGATAATAGTTCCGCAGGATGGGACACCAATGTGAGGAGTCCAAAGCACTAAGTATCCGGGGCCATTCATGACACCCATGTTTGCGACTCGCGAGAAGGCAGTGCTGAGGTTAGAGAGGTAAAAATATTATTATTGATAAAAGCATTATGAAAAGGTGATGAATCTTATGAAGAAGGGATGTGGTTAAGAAAGTTTGAAAATACTCCATTTCCCCGGATCATTAACACCACATTCCCAAATATTACCCACCTTTAGCCTTTTACCAAATCTACTCCTTATTGAGCTTAAATTAAAGTCCTCTTGATTATTAATGCTTTGTCACAAAAATTATTTTTGCATTGCCCTCCTTTTGTGAGTAGATGTTGCTTTTTATTTGCACATGCATGGATTTGTGACACAAGCACATTTTCGATGATGGTAATTGATTGTAGGGTTATATAAGAATGAATCTATGATGTTGAGAGTTTTAAATTTTTCCCCTGAATGACCATCCAAGTTATTGCATGGGGACAAGCAAGCTTAAGTACGGGGTGATTTGATGTCCACTAAAATAGCCATATTAAAATGCACATTTTAGCTCCATATTCTATATACTTTGCATATTTCGGGTTAGGAATATGTTGAATTTATGTAATATACGCTTATTTGCAAGAAAAAGAGGTCTAGATAAGTTTTGGTTTAATATTACAGAATTTGGAGCCATTTCGGGACAAAACCAAGACGAGAAAACGAAAGGCAAGAGTTACTCGATTTCGAGGAAAACTCCTCGATATCAACAAAGATGTGTGAAGCCAAGACTGGTCGAGAAGAGCCTGATCAAGAAAGCTGAGAACAAGGCAACTCGAGTAGCAATTTTACTCGATGTCATGGAAATTCCTCGATATCGACCAAACCAAGAGCACATGTCCGAGCCAGATCCGAGGAGGAGCTACTCGACTTAGCCAGACAAGCCGAGATCGATGACAAAACTCTTCGATGTCGAGGAAATTCCTCGATATCGACCAAGCCAGAAGCACATGTCCGAGCTAGGTCCGAGGAGAAGTTACTCGAGGAGTCCAGTGAAGCCGAAGTCGACGACATATTTTCCTCGATGTCGAGGAAATTCCTCGATATCGAGCAAAAAGTTCCTGGGCCGTGACGCTGTTGGGCCTGTCCGAGTCGAGCTGGATTGTTTGGATTGCTTGGGAGCGAAGGAATCCGAGTCTATCAAAGATCTATCAAGTATATCAAGATCTATCCATGGAGAGAGGATTTATCTACCACATGAAGATATTTAGATATTTTAGATATATTTCCTTTTAAGATAAATGTTCCTTTTATTAAAGTTTTATCTTTAGAAATTAGATATACTTTCTTTCCTTGATTAGCAAGGATTGGAAGCCTATAAATAAAGCGTATAGGGCCGAGTTTTATTCAATTCAATTCAGAAGCTAGAGAAGTAGTTCCACAGAGAAGTTTAGGAGTTCAAAGGTTTTAGGGTTTTGGCATTCAACGAAAGTTGGAGTGCCGGGATTGTAAAGACTTTGAATTTAGTGAATGGAAGTGATTTCTTTTTCATCAACAATGTCTGCGATTGCGATGAGGCACGAGTAGTCCACCTACTTCTAGGGTTGGGGTGAGCCCGACGATAGCCCTGCGTGTTTGAGGTAAAGATCCGACCTTTATCATGTTTTGAGAATCTACTACCTTTTATGTGTTTATTACCCATTAAATGGAGATACATGCTAACAACTTGGATTGTAAACCTAAAATCGGTAGATACAATTAGGGTTTCTTGAAAGAGTTTATTAATTATTGGAAAAGGCGAAAGCTTAATCCTTCGATGCGATTTGCATGATTATCGTTATTCATCTTGTCTTATGCATACTTGGTTATTGTCGTTGCAAACCCCAATCTTGGAAGTTTTTTTTCATACATAGTTTATTCCAAAAAGGCCTTGTTCTTTATTTTATTTCGTTTTCGTTTCTGTTCTCCTCGATTTCGACCAAAACTGGTCGACATCGACAACTGATTTTCGATCGCCTAGATCGCCGTAGCTTCTGAACTACAGGTACTCGACAAAGCTTTCCTCAACGTCGACGAAAGTTACTCGATATCGAGTAAATCTTCTCGATATCGACCAAAAGTCGTAGCCAGCCGCCTGCTCTGTTTCGACTTGTCCGATCTTCTGTCGAGTAACTTTACTCGAGATCGAGCAACCTGTGGTCGACTTCTGCCGTGAGACTTTTCCGCTGCCTATGATCCGCTGACCAGCTTCCTCGAGGATCAAACTTGACTTTCTCTTGCTACATCGGGAGGGAGTCTTAAACATTATTTGATGGGATCCAATCGGTTTTCTTTATTTTATTCGTATTTTATTTGCATTCTCGATTTTCTCCTCTCAACATTCTCTGGTGGAAGTCTTCCCCCTTTCCTCTTTTTTGGGACCATTTCTATTAGTGGTGTATTCTAGATTTTGGAGTGTGGTGTCGCTCAACCGTCGTGGGTGTTTTTTGGTGATTCGGAGGGCGGTGGCTTTTCACCAAAAAATCCATTTCTCTTCTGTTCTTGGGAAGGGAAAACATTTCAAAGGGAGGAGAAAAGTACCCTTTTTGATTACTTTCTCTGAGGTCAACGTCTTTTCATTATCCATGTGGGGTTTTTTGGCGCCATTTTTTTATGATCGTGATTTTGAAAAGATTGCATTTCCCTTTGTTAATTTTCTCTTTTCGCGTATTTTTAGAGGGTTTATTTCCTAGAAGTCTTTTCTTGGTATAGCGATGTCTTTGGAGAGTGATAGCCAGAATAGGAGTGCGGGCTTTTTGGAGGATGAGGTTAGTTCCTCGAGGACTCAGGAGTCCGCGATGGGAGTTGATTCGGAAGCTACTGTATCTTCCGTTCATCCTCCTTAAACGGAGGTCGGGCCTTGCGGAGGAAAGGGAAGGAAACTTGTAGCTCCTAAGAAGGCTAAGAAAGATTATTTTGTTGGATCCATCAAGCGTCCTCTTTCGAAAGAGGATCCGGAGTATTATCATATGACCGACTCTATGAGTTGCTTGGGCGACAAAGGGGGTCCATCTCGCGCAGTGAAGCGGAAAAAGGACATTTTTGTGGTGCTCGTGGATTTCGTTGTGCCTCCTTATAGGATCAAGGAGGCCGCAAATTGCAGTTTCTATGAGGGCTTGGTTCCCTCACCCTCTCCAGCGTAACGAATGCGATGGAGATTTTTCAAAAATGAAGGTAATCTCCAGCGTAACAAAGGCGATGGAGATTTATCAAAATCGAAGGTAATCTCCAGCGTAACAAACGCATTAGAGATTTATTGAAAATGAAGGTAATCTCCAACGTAACAAACGCGATGGAGATCTATCGAAAACGAAGGTAATCTTCATCGTAACAAATGTGATGGAGATTTATTGAATTAGAGGCCCGCTTGCACATCTGTGTTTGAAAGAAACACGATTTGCTAAATTTTATTCTCCTTAGAGGCTTGCTTGCACGTACATCCATGTTTGAAAGACACGCGATTGCTAAATTTTATTCTCCTTAGAGGTTTGCTTGCACATCCATGTTCGAAAGACACGTGATTGCTAAATTTTATTCTCATTAGAGGTTTGCTTGCAAATCCGTGTTCGAAAGACATGCGATTGCTAAATTTTACTTGTGGACGTGCGTGGTCATAGTGGGCTTGAAACTTTCATTTATATCGATGAAGAAGTTTACCCACTCGGGATCCTTGTGACTACTATACACGGAAAATTCTAAGTCATCATGTCTCCAAAGTACAGAGACAAACTACGCGAAATATGCTTTGAGGTTCTTGGTATTCCATGCTTTTGCAAGGATGACATCTTCGGAATTTTAAAGTTCAGAAGAGCCTCTTCCTACCTCTTGGTGAATGATGTAGGGCCCTTCCTACTTGAGCTTGAGTTTTCTTCGCTTCGTGGCTTGTCGGAGGACTAGATCGCCTTTTTGTAATGGTCGTGTGAACACGTGCTTTTTATAGCCTTCGGAAAGTCGTCTTTGATAATCATCCGCTTTGAGGCAGGCTGTGTCCCTTCTTTCTTCTCACTAATGGAGTTCTATTTCCATCGCCGCGTTGTTGGTATCTTCATTGAAGTCGTACACCCGGGCCGAGGGTACCAGTAACTCTACTGGAATGATCGCGTCTACGCCATAGGTAATTGCGAAGGGTGTTTCCCCTGTGGGGCTTTTGGGAGAGGTTTTGTAGGACCAGATGACAGGGGCAAGATTTCCGCCGATTCTCCTTTTGCGATGGCCAATCTCTTTTTAAGTGTATCTAGAATCTGGAGATTTGTAGTTTCTGCCTGGCCATTAGATTGAGGGTATGCCACAGATGAGAAACAAAGATCGATATGGGGTCCGATGCAGAAATTGTGGATTGCTTTGCAATCAAATTATGGTCCATGATCAGTGATGATAGCTTGTGGAACTAAACCAACATACCATATTTTTCCAAAGGAACTTGCGTACTTTTTCAGCAGTGATCATAGCCATGGTCTTGGTTTCCACCCATTTTGTGAAGTAGTCGACAATTACGAGGATGAAACGGAGCTGACCCGGTGCTCGAGGGAATGGTCTGAGGATGTCCATTCCCCATATCGCGAATGGATATGGTGCGGATATGTACTTCAGTGTGTGAGGAGGCTGATGTTTGAGGGATGCATGTTGCTGACAAAGGTCGCATATGCGGATAATCATTTCAGTGTCGGCCTTGATGGAGGGCCAGTAGTACCCCAATCGTGTTATTTTGGCTGCAACGACTCTCCATCATTGTTGATTCTCGCAAATGCCAGCGTGTAGTTCGCGGATGAGTAGGGGTGTTATTCGAGCCGAACGAGCCGAGCTTGGCATGTTCAAGCTTGTTCGTTTGTTAAACGAGCCCGAGCCTAATTTTTAAACCGACTTTTTATTTTGTTCAAGCTCGGCTTGTTTAGGAAATGAACGAGTTCGAGCTGAGCTTTTTTCGAGCTTTAAGTAGTTCTAATTGGTTATGACATGTTAACTTACAGGAAATTTTAGAAATTACATAGAATTCGAGCTATTCGAGCCTTATTCGAACGAGCCGAGCTTTCAACTGAGCTTAAAATCTTATTCAAGCTCGGCCTGTTTAAATAAACGAGCGAGCTCGAGTCCAGCTTTTTTCGAGCTGATCCCGAACCAAACTCGAGTTGTTCATTTCATATAACAGCTCTACGGATTAGAGTATAACTCTCGTGATCGGAGACACGCAGGAGGTCGGGGAGGTGGAAGCCTCTTTTGTATAAGCGTCCGTCCCTGACACCGAAACGAGATGCCCGTTTCGTGATGTCAAATTGGTGATGGAGATAGATGAACAACCATTTCAATTATGATTTATTTTTCTTCACCGTATGGTGGGGTTTGAATGTGGTTGGACGAAAACTTGAATTGAAATAGTAATTGCTTTTTTTTTTCCGTAAGCTTGAAATAGTAATTGCTAACGGAACTATTTTTAAAACAAAAAAAAACTCTATAAAAAATATATTTTTTTTAAAAAATAATCATATCCTAGAATTCATATAATTTTGTGTAATTTTTAAAAATTGGGGTTGTATTTTATAAAGTTGGACAACCAAATAGTGAGTTTGATGTATTTAAAATATAAAAGGTGGATTTTTGCAAAGTATGAATAATTATAGGTTGTTTTATAATTTTGATAAATAAAATTTTGTTTTGAATCTTATCCTAATTTAAGTTCAAAAGTTTGTTTTGGTTGATTTAAAAGTTTGTATTGATTTTTTGTTTATAGGTAGATAGTTTGTATTATTTTGAAACTTTTGTTAGTTCATACATAATTTTTTGTTCATATCTCACAATTGGTATTATTTTGAGTCATTTTTACCATTAATAATGAGTATGAAATTATTTTAAAAAAATTAATTAAAAAAGTGGGAAAATTAAAAAGCATATTGTAAAACCAGATGACGGACTAAATTATTACTTCAATGAGACCAGTACAGCTGTCAGTACTAGCACCGGCCATCATCTTCCACATATACAAGGGCTGGTGGACTAACCTCCTCTATCTCCCACATTCTTCTCCCAGAAAATCATACTCAATCTCTCCAAGTATGGCCATGGCTAACAGCCCAAAAAGCCTAACCTTCTGTATCTCCCACCTCCTGTTAACCCTCATCCTAATCCTCAATCTCAATCTATCCAAAGCAGTTACAACAATTGCCAATACCAACACCACCGCCGGCGGCTCAGACCTCTCTAGCATTGAATTTGATGCTGAACAAATCATGTTGTCGACATGGGAGTCCGCGTCAACGCATAGGATCCTCCTGGCAAACCAACAAAAAATTAACATACAGCAAATTGTGAATCAACGAAACAAGCCTGCTTGCGACGCTAGGCGGTACTCCTCATGTGTGGTAGGTGCTACAGGCGGTGGGACTACACATTGCACCATTTATACTCGCTGCAAAAGGCCCCCTTCGTAAGAATATATATATATATATTATCTATGTATCCAGTGTTTTGCCGCCGCTACCATCAAATTGGTTTCCGTGTTTTACGTTGCTGTGTAATTTTCCACAACTTCCCTTCCTCGTTTAGCAATTCCTTTGCTTGTAATTAAGTACATATTCGTCACCAGAAATAAAGCGGTATAATTTAACGTGTTCTCTAGTGGCCGGCTGCATTTCCGCAAGTTGTAAAAGCTTTACAAATATGGCGTATTTGAATATATTTTTTGTTTTAATTTACTTTGTTAATGCGACTGTCGCAAGTAAAAAAAAAAACTTAAAATTTTGTCGCACGATTATATATAATACGATCTTTAATATTCGCCATATCATGGTGTTAAATAGATGTGAATCGGGTCATTTGGGTCGGGTTTGAGTCGAGTTATTTCAGCTTTTATGTAAAACTAGCATAGACCCCCGTGACGCAGGATTTTTAAAAATAGTCTAAGAAGCAACCAACATTAACCATATACCTTTAACACAGTCTGCAACACTAAAATCAGATGGGACTAACACGTTTTCATCCCCCTTTGCTGTCATACTTGTGGCCCTAGACTCCTAGCTGTCTTGGATCCTCCCTTCCCCTCATCACTCAATCCATTTGTCTTGAATTTAGAAGGCAACACCTATACAACAATAGACAACCCCCTTTTTATGATCTCCTCCTGTTCATTTCTTGTCACTCCACCCAAAAGAGTTGCAGAAATAGCATCCTCCATTGTTGTCCTAGAATAGCTCCTTTTCTCCTTTATTCTTGCTATCATAGAACATCCCCACTTTGATGTTTACCATGCACTCCATTTGCAGCATCCCCACCAGCGGCATTAAGATTTTTCTCACGACAAGGGGACACACATAATTTTCCAGTAGCTTGTGCAATTAAAATAACACCACCAGGGTAACCATGCAGACAAATTGCTAGAATTCACATTCATATTATTACTCTTCGTGGCCATACATTGAAAAAGATGCTTAATAATAACTTTTTTAAGCTACATACCAAGATCAAGATCGATGTTGTCATCAAATTTCACATAGAATTCTGCATCCCAACTCTGAATTGCAGTGCTAAAAAAACAACTTTGTTTTCTTGGGTAGCTCTTCCTCAGCATCCTCATGGCCTTCCTGAAATCATGAGAACACAAGCTCATCGCCGACGCCAACTCTTAATAAAATTAAATCAAGCTTAGACCTAAAAGAAATTCATGAACATCCCTCAACTATTCTCAAACTTCGCAAAAGTGTCAATAAACTGACCTATTTCATTTTAGAAGCGGACACCAATCACAATAATTGCAAGTACCATAATTGCAAGTTTTTTCATGACATATATTATATATACTAAAGGCGCACAAACTATCATTGTGACAATGCACCATTTCAGCAAATACACCAGGATACAAGACATATCTCCAATTTCTAATTCAACCAAGCTAATAACAATTTATGCACTGGCCTCTACAACAGTTTATGACAATTGTTTTCATTCATGACTAGCTTATCATGAGAGGTGGAAAACTTTAGGAAAATTTTAGTTTTCTATAATAAAAAATACAGACCTGCCTCTCTTTGTTTGCTCGACATGAATGAACCGGTGAAATCATGTAGCACTTTCCAGTATGTCATTGAAAGTCACCTTTCCCTTACCATCCCAGTCAAAGACCTTGAATATGACTGCAAAGGACAAGGCATGGCGGTCATAATAATACCAAGCATAGATAATTTTTCTTTGACAGAATTTATTTGTTACAAGTTTTGTTTTCATAAAACCATCCAAAAGGCAACACACAACTTTTATTTAGCCGGCAGAATGGAAAAATCCATTGAATGCATCTATATAGGACAAAGTGATAAACAACCACCAATCTAACTGGTGAGAAGAAACATGAAATCTAGATACAAGTACATATTTATGACTATGTACCATATAGATGGAGTGTTTGCAAATTACATTGCAGAAAAGCGAAACTACTATCTAACAGAGAAGAAAAGAAAAGACAAAGGCAAAAGCAAAAGACTTGAGAATTTGTCTACATGTGCTAAAGTTAGAGTGAGATCTAGAGGATAAAAATAAGGAGATTATAAGGATATTTGTAAGCATAAAGATACCCTAGGTTAGATCATGGTGCATCAATCGATCTAAAGTCTAAACCCTTGCCGAAATTTTATACTTGTCAACAGAGCTACTAGCTTTGAAGAAAATTATATGAGTTCATGAAATTAGGAAAGCATATAATCTTATCGTGACAAAACAGACTCTTCTGATTATACTCCTACACAGCTAGAAGAGCAAGAAGGACGAATACCTGGTACTATTAATCAAGAGCTCATTCGACACGATCACTTGTTTGAAGTCTTCTGCTTTAACAGTGTCAAGAAAGATGAAAGTCGCTTCATCGCATCTCAATTGTGGTAGCTGTTGCATTAAGAAAAATTGAAGCCAAAATTATGAACTTTTTTTCTTGGTGAGTTTGATTAGCAATAGCATGGATATACATGTCAAGACAACCGATAAGCGAATGCTTAAACACAACTATGAGAGTGTTAACATACATTACAAAAAGTATAAACATAAAGTCATCATCCTAATCAATTAATAGCTCAAAGCGAACTGTAAATTATGACAAAAATTCAACACTTTCACCTATATGAATTAAAACACAGTAAATAAAGACGGATAAAACCAAAAACCATGCTCTAAAGAAAAAAGACCAAACTTTTCAGTTCACTGATCAAACCAGCTCAAATCCAGTGACAGTCAATCAGGCTAGATGAATGACATAATTGCAAAGTTCACACAACAATTCCTTCAGTAATCACCATATTCATCCCAACACCACAAGCTAACAACTCTGGAACACTATCATTAATACAAATCATGATAAAGACAACCCTATGGACAAAACAAAAAAGGTCAAATCAATATCTTGGATGAAGATTATACCTGAATCATTTCAACAATGCTCTTCTCCCCTACTACCCAACCCAAAGAATAAACGAACCATGAATACAAACCCTAAACCTCAAAGTGAATGAAACCATGAGCCTAAATTTCATCAGAAAACGATGATTGGGACAAAAAAAACAAACGAATCAAACAACAAACATGCAAGGAGTGAAAGATTTATCGAGAAAACTATTTTGTTGGAAGAAGAGGCATAGAAACCAGAAGCGAAGTAATGGTGTAGTTTGATAATGGAGACTAATTATTCATGCAGGTTTACCTTTTTTCTCGTCTCCTCCCATTCGTCACTTTTGAAACCGAAAAAAGTGGAGCTGATGCTGATATTTTCTTTGCCGCAGTTACAGAATGTCTATTCTTGGAAAAATATAACTTTCTATGTGACTATTCATGCAGATTTATTTTCAGCATAAGACAATGAAGAAAAATAAAAATTAGATTAAGAATGACAAAGTCACAATCACAAATTTTGTTTTCCAGTTTTTTTTTTAAATTTACCTTGCTATTCAATGAATGCATTTTGCAAAACAAACGTTTGATCTTTTGTACTGAGAATAATCTTGGTATTTTTATCAAACATGAAACAGCTTGTATGCATTTTATCAAACACCTTGTATCCATTAAGATTAGGCATCCATGAAAGTATTAAACTACAATTTCAAACTATAACCTCATAAATTTCAAGTCAATCAACCATGTATAATAACATTCACCACATATTCAAGCTTTTATAATACTCCGTACCAAATACGAAGAAATTGAATTTACCGTGTATATTCTCCTTGCAAGGCAGCAAGAGGTCGGTTCGCAGGAGCCTTGGTGGAGGTACAGGGACAACGCAACGACTGTGTAGTGGCAAGTTCAGTACCTACCTAAATCCCTATTTCAAATCAAACCTTAAAGTAAAAAAAAAAAAAAGAGTTACATGATGCAGCAGTGCCTGTGATACTGCAAGGAAGAGAGGGCAAAGAGAAATCTGAGAGGAAGAGGGCAATTAGCAGTAGGGAGAAGCAGCGGAAACCCCCTAAATCCCTAAACCCTAAATTAATAGCCGAAATCAAGACGGAGAAGTTACCACTACAGCAGTCGCGGTGTTCTAGATCGGAATTGCTGGTGTCGGACTCCTCCCTCTTGGCGTATGTGGCTCCACCGACGAAGGCCCTCACCTATAGAAGAAAGTGACGACGAGAGAAAAGAGAATGGAGAAGAGAAAGGGGCGGTTTGCATTTGGTTGAGAAACCCGTTTCAGAAATCTATGAAGCATTTTTGGTCGACTCGACCAGCGATACTCCTGTCCGCCATCACCGCCGACAACTCCAGCAACGGTCTTCGGCGCTTGCAGCCGCTAGAGAGGAGCACCAAGCATCCTGAGAGATCCGAGAGAGGTCGAAGAAATGAGGGAGAAGCGGTTTGAGAAAAGTAGAAAACCGTCTGATCGAGAGAAAGATCGTGGGAGAGAGGGACAGAGAAGAGAGAAATAGAAAGTAAAGGGTAAAAAGGGGAAGGGAAAAAAAAATCTAAGAAGGCTCCACGTGGATAGTCTGAGAGGGCTGGAAAGTACTCAGCTCTAAGATATAGGAGGATGAGTTCTGGGTAAAATGAATATCGGGTATATCTGGGTTAACTCGAACCCGAATTTGATCCTATTTCGGGTCAAATCGGATTAATTTCGGGTTTGTCATATTTTGTATTCTTAATAAAAAATCGTATTTTTATAACTTTGCGATAACTCTAAAATGCTAAAGTTAAAGACGTGGTTGTTAAGTTGTTCTTTTTATCCTTGTACTTATTAGAAGATGTCATCCTAAATTCGAGCACATGTAATTATATACTACCTCCAATATAAAATATCTGATTTTTACTATTACTCACTATTTTTAATATAATTTAAAAATTTACAAGATATTAAAGTTTTAATTAATTTTAAAAATTATTTTATACCTATTATTAATGAGTACAAAATTATTTTGAAATTTTAATAAAAAAAATTAATACTCAGTATATTATAGAGTTTTTTTAGCTTTTTAAAAAGACGTGTTGAAAAATAAAATAAAAAAATATTACCGATCAGAGGGAGTAATATACAATACAAATAAATATAAAAGTTGATTTGGAAAAGAAAGATCGAGGGTTTAATTATAAAATATAATAAATTGGAATCTTCATTAACAATTTTAATTATATAAATTTATAAATCAATTGATTTTAATAATATATTAAATATGAACTTACTCTAATATGATTTTCGGATTTTCTTGAATTTTGATTGATCAAAGTTTTGTTTTAACAAATCAGATCAGCCAAGTCATCGGGTCGAAACCCAATTTTATATGTAATGTAACTCATTAATTGATGAATTCCTAATAAAAGTTATCCATTTTTGTCCTTAAATATTTTTTTTTCTCAGTTTTACTTTATCAATGCCATTTTTTCCTTGAATTCCTAATAAAAGTTACCCACTCCACTATTTGCTCAACGTCATCCTCTTTTTGCTCAACAACAGGTTATTTTTGCACAACAATCGAGACTTGTGAATTTGTTTTCAACATTATCTTATTTTCTCTCAATATAATTTCATACTTTCTCATTAAATTATTGCACAACATGCTCTTATTTTTCCGTGTCAGCACTTTTTTAGAGTTGCACAACCGTATTTTAGAGTTGCACAACTTTAGTGTAGAGTTGCACAACTTTAGTTACAATTAGTGGTGAAAATTTGCACGACTCTGTTTTAAGAGATGCACGACTCTGTTTTAAGAGTTGCACGACTTTGTTTTAAGAGTTGCAAGACTCTGTTTTAAGAGTTGCACGACTCTGTTTTAAGAGTTGCACGATTCTGTTGTAAGAGTTGACTGAGTTCTTGGATAAGCGTAAGATGATGCAGGGTGGCATGTCTGTCAATTTCAGTGGGGTTAATATCGACAAATCCGTTGTTAGATACTTGGCAAGTAACATCGAAGCACAAGGCGCTAAGAGACTTGATTTGCTCCATGAAAACTTGCTACAGACTTTATCATATTGGCGCAACTTACGGTTATATTTGCACATCGTAGTCTTATATTTGCACAACGTACTCTTATATTTTCACGACAAAATGTAAAAAAAAAACTAGATTTGGGTCATATTTGAACAATTTACGGTTATACTTGCACATCGTATTCTTATATTTGCACAACGTACTCTTATATTTGCATGACAAAATGAAAAAAAAATACTAGACTTGGGTCATATTTGCACAACATACGGTTAAATTTGCACAACGTACTATTATATTTGTACAACGTACTCTTTTTTTTGCTCACCAATAGATTATATTTGCACAACAATTCAGATTTGTGAAATTGTGCTCAATATGATCTTATTTTTTCTCAATATTATTTTATAGTTGCTCAATAGATTATTGCACAACATGGTCTTATTTTTGCTCATCAATAGACTATAATTGGCACAACATGGGAGATTGGTGGAAATTTGCTCAACGTAATTTTATTTTTGCACAACTATTGAGACTTATGAAATTGTGTTCAACGTGATCTTATTTTTTCTCAATATTATTTTATAGTTGTTCAATAGATTATTACACAACATGGTCTTATTTTTTTTATCATCAATAGATTATGTTTGCACAACATGAGAGATTGGTGGAAATTTGCTCAACGTGATATTATTTTTGCTCAACAATAGATTAGTTTTGTACAACTATTGAGACTTGTGAAATTGTGCTCAACATGATATTATTTTTTCTCAATTTTATTTTATACTTGCTTACTTAATAAATTCGATTCGAATTGTTTATTGGATAGGAGTATGAACAACATAGTAACTACTAATTACTAGAGCTTTTAACATGGAGTTTACAAAATCAATGTAGATGGAGCAGTAAACAAAGATGGAATGTGCAAAATAGGGGGTATTGCCAGAAATTGGAATGGAGAAGTAGTCGAAGTCTTCCAAGAAAAGACTACTAAGGGATCAGTAATTTTCACCGAAGCCTTGGCTGTGTACAAGGGGATCGAGCTAGCTTGTAGTAGAGGCTGGCAGAATGTTATCATTGAAGGAGACAGCTTATCAGTGATCAAAGCTATCACAGGAGATGCAAACATACCATGGGAAATTCTGAGGATCATTGAGAGCATTAGAAGAATGAAGACTCAAATTAACACCGTAAGCTTCAGACATATCTTTAGGGAAGCAAATGCAGCAGCAGATTTTATTGCTAGATTTGAATCTGATTGTAATCTTAATTCCCTCCTTATGAATAGGGTTTTTTGTAACATCATCTGCAAGGATGATCAAGATCGTTCTTCTCTTTAGAAGACGTTCTAATTTTTGCCCACTGTAAAAAAAAAAAAAAAATTACTAGAGCTTTTAAACTCCATGATTTTTTTAAAATTACTAAATTAATTAACATGTGTGCAATTTTAAGATACAGTTGTGCAATTGTAAGATATAGTTGTACAATTGTAAAATACAGTTGTGCAATTTTAATAGCTGACATTGTTTTTTGTTTAGGAAGAACCAGTGTAAAGCCACAGACAGCTGGACTGAAATTTTTCGAGCCATAAAACTGAACACAGCAACTGAGCGTGGAAACAGATTCACAAACGTTGAATCTGAAATCCCCAACCAACAGAAATTGCAAATCGAAATCCCTAAAAAAACCAAATACCAAAGTCAATACACTCAAAAAGACAACTCAATTCAAGTTTACACCCATCAGATAGTAGAGAGGCTAAGGTGTCATATCTTGAGCCTAGCGATGCCGAAACAAGGTTTGCACCTGGTGGAGATGTGCTTCGGGTTGTCATCAACCAAGAAGATTGTTATGGAGGAGCTTCTTAGATTGAGCAGTCAAGGCATGCTTGAACTTGCCTGCCACAAATTCTGTAACTTTGTCCTACAAAGCGTGCTCTGAGCCGATTCACAAGGGGTGTTGATGACAAACTCCCAAGTACTTGCGTCATAAGTGGTGATAGTTTCGATTCCTCTCACCTAAAAGACATTACAAACATACTTAGAAAGACAATGCAACAAACTAGAATAGGAACCAAAACAGATAGGAAGTATTTAGAAACTATTTACTCACATTACTACCGTGCCCCAACTCAATCATGGCAAAGAAACCCTTGAACACATAATCTTCAGTGGCTTTCAGCCATTTGTCATGATGGCGCTTGGTACCGAAGAATTGGATAGGACCACCCCTGAATTTCACAAAGGAATTATGTGATCATCTTGCTTCTTCAACCAATAGATACAAAATGAATGGATTTTGGAAATAACAGAGGCAAATACCAAAGGATCATAATGATCTAATTAGGGTTCATTTGGTGTGACATTTTCATCATGAGGAGTTTATTTGTTTAGATGAAGAACTAAAAAGAGGCTTATGGATGAAGATGATCAACATTCAATATTAATCTTAACCCCCCTGCATTAACTGTCAGACAATTTTGTGTTAGTTCACCTTAAAGCAATTTAACCAGTCTCCCAGAAGGCAAAAGTCTTGAGCAAAATATCAGTTTCACAGTAATCTAATTGAACAACTGTACAAGAAGCTGACCAAGGGCAACAAAACCTGATTGAATTATGATTCAAGTTCTCATCTAACACAATCAAACAGAGATTGACAGAACAATAACCATCCAGCCATGTGTATGTCAGTCAATTTCATACACAACCATGGTCCATAATCAACTTCAATTGCAAAGGCACAGAAGAGCATACCATAGAAAGAAATGAACACCAATCTTAACGGAAAGAGAGTGATCGAAAACTGCAAAAACCTCCTGGAAAGCCAATTTCCTCAGCTCTTTCTTCTTTCAGTATATAATCAGTTAAGGCCTTTGGATTTGATCGATCTCTACATATCAGGGCTACTGCACAACGCTCCAGCCTCGAGTATATCCTAAAAAACTCCTGAGGCTTGCTCTCAAATGCTGTTGAGTGTAGTGTCATAAGCAAGTTTGCACAATCTCTGTAACCATTAGCAAAAGAGAGCAAATTAAATTTTTAGCATTCATTAACCTAAAACAAACTTATATATCAATCAGAGTCTCTTTACATTAGTTGAGCTTCTGTGAACTGTGTGTGCAGCTTTAGAATCTCAGTCCAAGCAGGGCTCTTGTGGAGGATGCGGCGAGCTACATAGACTGCAGAAGCAGCCACCATTGAGGGGCAATACACCAAGGCGGTGTAGTTCAGCAAAGCAAGCTCTGCAGGGAAGTAAACCATGTTCTCCAACTGCAATGTAAGTGAATAAAATTAACACCTGAAACCATAAATTTGCAACTGACAAACACAATTTGCAATATCAAAATGAAAATCAAGTTTGATTCCTGACGCTTTCTCCTTCCAGTTCAGAAAAACCTAAATAACAAATCATCATTCACCTAATTCACACATGTCTCAGAAAAATATTCCAATTGAACACTTGAAATTGAGCACAATCAGTTCAACTGAACCACAAATAAACTTCGATATCTAGCGAACAAAGTAAATCGATGTAAAAATCCTACCTTGGAAGCGCTGTCAATGAGGAGAGGTTGATCGGCAAGGCGGAGGTAGAGCTGCTTCTTCCTGTCCTGGCGGCAGGCATCAGGCGGCGTCGTTAGTGCGACCATTGACGCGATGCATTCCTCCATAGATCTCGGCCTCGCTCACTCGCTCGCTCCGCTCGCCTCGCTCGACGTCGACCACGCGATGAGGACGTAGGCTTCGAGGCCGCAGCCTCAGATCGGAGCGATTGCACGCGGACGACGAGCTGGAGGCAACGGAGGGGCTCCACTTTTTCCAAATGGACCAACCGTCGCCGCCAGCAGCCCTGGAATAGTCGTCACCGTCTTGATCGGGGCCCTCCCAGAGCGGTGAGAGTGCCTTAGGGTGCCGTCCCGGATCGAAGAGAGATTGAAAGGGAGTGTGCGGAGAGGGAGAGCGGAGGAGAGAGAAATGCCCGTGGGAGAGAGCTAGTAGGGTTTTATTTAGGACATTTTACAAAATTGTCCCAAAACGCGGACATTTCGCAAATTAAGCCTTTTTCGTGACTATTTTGCAAAATCCCCCATGATTTAAATTATTTATATTGTTTACTGTGATTGTTTAAAGATAAACAAAATTATTTGGTACATGAGTAATTTTTGCAAGGATGTTGAGTAACTTTATAATCATCATCATTTTTTTAATAGTAAAATTTAAAATTTTATAAATCGAATACTCCTTCAATTTCGAATACTTTGGTGCTCCTCGACTTTTTAATCCAAATCTTATCCTTTTTAACATAAAAGTCACTAAAAATAGGGGTAAATTTCGGGTTTTATCTTAGTTTATATTCATTAATAGATTGGAATTATCTATAAATATGTATAAATTAATAGTTTCAAATTATCTTTAAACAAATGCAAAATCCGGGTTGAGTTATTCAAATTAATATTAATCCAAATCATATCCTTTTTTTATTAGCGTTTTAATCCAAATCCTAATGATACACGACAATATGGAGATGTTTTTGAAATCTATCTTTAAGCTAATTGGAATATCAAGCAAGATCTTTTTAACATAAAATATATAAAATTGATTGAAAATACACGTAGATAAATATATTAGATCATTATATTACATAACTTAAATTTATTGGTTCATCATTAATTGACGTGTCAAAAAACCCGAACCAGATCGCACCGATGAACGACACATAAGCGAAATCGACCAGAACCCCCCACATAGGATTTCCACGTCTCTATTTTAGTATTATACTAATATTCGGTACTCGCCTGTTGTACGTGCGGTTTCTTAATAAATTTTATTATATTAAAAAACCAATGAATTAATATTCGATAAAAGGTAAATATATATTGTAAATATTCAACCTTACATCTTATAATTAATTAATTAGAAAATTTATTTTTTATATCAAATAATCTATCCAATATTTCATCAAAATTGAATATAATATAACTATTGATAAAAAAAAATGAATGCAATGACTTGCAATATGTAATTAAATTCCTTGTATAAACTCTTCTCTTCTAAAAAAAAAAAAAAAAAAAAAACCTTGTGTAAAGTGTAAACCATCTAATTTGATCACGTAAGTAAACAATGTATTTATTTTTGTTAAAAATTAATTATTTGTGGGTATTTATTTTTTAAACAACTATTTTTGTTGTTTTTATTATTTATTGTTTGGATGACCAAAATAAACAAAAATATATTAAAAAAATGTTACAAAATGGAGGTTATTTGAGTGTTTATTTTGTACAAATACTATTTTACACCTTTTCTTTTATTTTATTTGGTTTGAAAGTACTAAGATACCCCTAATAATAACCAAATAAACTACACTTTTTTACAAATAAATTGTTTGTTGTCCCATATAGATATTATCTTATTGTTTAAATTTTTAACTACTTTTACCAACCGTTTATAAATTTGACCATGTTTATAATTTTAGTCGGTTTATTAACTTCGTCCCATACAAACCCTTTGTAGCGTATTCACGTACTCTAATTTAAATATCAGTTTTTCTATCCTATCCACAATTGTCACGTATTCACGTACTCTAATTTAAATATCAGTTTTTCTATCATATCCACAAGGGCATAGGATAAGACCCTAAATTGGGAAAAATTCCATAAAAAAAGGCAATTGCTAAGAATCTAATTAAAAAAAGGCTAAACTAATTAAAATTTTTTAAAAAATTCCGAATAAAATAATGCATGTTATAATAATAATATTATTAAGTGGATGTAAAAAAAATACACTTTACTTTGATAGAGTTTTATCTATATAGATTTACTATTGGTTGGAGCCTAAGGAGTTTATCTCTATATATTGTACCGGTGTAATATTAAGAGAGATCAATTGAATACAATCTCATAATATCATCTTTTTTTTTTTTTTTTTTTTTTTTTTTTACAGTGGGCAACCAATAGAATGCCTTTAACAGGTCATTCATGATCATCCTTGCGGATGATGTTACAAAGATCCCTGTAAAAAGGGAGACTAGAACTACAACTTAAGCTATTCTTCGCAATGTAATCAGCAGCACAGTTAGCTTCTCTATAGCAATGTTGAGATCTAGCTGTCTCAAAATCCTTTTGAATCATGTTGATTCTCTCGATAACTCTAAGAATCTCCCAAGGGGCTGAATCCGGGCTTTCAATTGCTTTGACAACTTCCAGGCTATCCCCTTCGATGACAACTCTACTCCAGCCTCTGATGCGGGCTATCTCTAACCCTCTGCAAAACACAAGGGATTCTGTGTGGATTACAGATCCCTGTGACACTTTATCATAGAAAATATCAATAATTTGTCCATTCCAGTCTCTGACAATCCCCCCAATATGGCAGTCACCCGTCGGTTTAACCGACCCATCTACATTAATTTTGTAGACGGACATTGGGGGTCTTGCCCATTTGGTGTTCCTATTCCTTTTATTTTTTGGTCTCTTATTTTCCTCTTGTATATTTGACCATTCTTTTATGCTATGAATAGCTTTCCTTACCGCTGTCTCAAACCTATCTTGAATGTTTCCCTTAAAGATTACAGAATTTCTGAATTCCCATATGTGATGCCAAAGTATACAGAGATGCTCAAAATGACTATTGTTTCTCCTTAGGTGGTTCATGTCTGTCGTTGTTGTATTTGGGTTGTTAAAACCATACAATTTCTCTCCACTTAGTTGTTCATATTTGACCGTAATCATTCTTGAAATAGGGCATTTGAGGAGTAAATGGTCTGTATCTTCAATTTCTACATTACAAAGGCTACAGTGGCTAGGGACCCTATTGAAAAATCTGTTGAGACATTCTTTTGTTGCAAGGCTATCGGAGATAACCTTCCACATAAAGTTATGGGTTTTCGGTGGAAGTTTTAGCTTCCACATCCAACCAGTGTCTGCGTTACTTGGGTTCATGGTTGCAGATTTGTCATTACAGGATTTTGTGGTATATGTACCATCCTTATCGAATCGCCAGATCAATTTATCATTTGACTCCCAAGTCGGGATAGGGACCTTGGTGATTTGTTGGACAATTGCCGGGGGAAAAACGGATTTGAGCAAAGGTGTATTCCAATCCTTTGAGGGTGATATGAAGTCTGAAACTTTCATCTCCGGATTGTGGGTAGATTTGAATTGTTCAAGATTCACTCCTTGTAACCATGGATCATCCCACACATTTATGCTAGACCCATCACCAATAATCCAAAGAAGTCCTTTCAGAAACCTGGGTCTGAGTTGTAGCAGACGACCAAACTGCCATGAGGTGTTGTGTATATATTTAAATCAGTTCCCTCACGCAACCGCCCCATATCTTCCCCTAGATATTTTTCCCTCACGCAACCGCCCCATATCTTCCTCGCAACCACCGAGTTGTCGCTGGAGCCGTCGCTTCCCCAACCATGGTCGCCGGATCTGAAGCCGAAGCGACCCCGGATCTACTCCCTCCTTCATGGCTTCATTGCAATCGACTCTGGCTCTGGAACACAAAGGCAATCGGTCTTTGACATCCACACAAGTGGATCTTGCACAGGCTTTGCGGTTTTTGGCATCAGTTATTTCTCTGAGTTTGATGTATGCTCTGGAACACAAAGGTGAACCCCAGGACCGGCCTAGTCGCCTTCACGGTGCCCCGAGGTTGAACCACGGCCTTGCGGAACAAGGACGACGATCGTCGAAGGCCTGATTTTACCACAATCGAAGAGATCTTCCGCCGGGAGCGAGGAGTTCTCATCACGCCGATCGACGCAGAACGTCGAACGAGATCTTCCGCCGGGAGCGAAAAGTTCTCAGCGGCCTGATTTTAGCACCAGCATCCTCTTAACGATGATCTGATCGGTGATCTCGTCCATGTGCTTCTCCGCTCGGAGCGGCGCCGGCGTCGTGGCTGGTGGCCTTGACGATGAGGGCTTCGAGGCTCTGTCGGCTTTTACCCACCACCTTGGCGAGGCTGATGCTGGTCTTATACTTCACGAGGGAGATGTGGAGATGGCCCAGCGAATTTTGGATTATGGGAGCCATTGATTGGGGATTTGGTCAAGCAAACCCGTCTCTCTGCAATTTCATAACGGAGAAGGGTGCAGTTATTGTATTAATTACAAAACCAACCCTGCAATTATCAAAATTGTGGATGGGGCATGTATTTTTCTGATAAATAACAGAAAAGACCCAAACCTTTAGGGTTACAAGTTTTTTCCGTAATGAAGGTTACGGATGAGTGTAAAATCTCTTCCTAGAAGCAATGAGATTTAGCGAGTGAGGTAGATAAATACATCCCCCGAATAGGATGTATATATAAATTATATCATTCTCCGAAGTTGGCCTTAGAGTTCTGTGTCGTCGTGGAGGTAAGTGGAGGTAAGCGCAATTTGATATTTCTAATTTATTATTTTGTTTATAAATAATTTAATTGGTCTTCCGAAGTAGAAAATATTAAATCTCTCGAGGTGGATGAAAGTAAAGAAATTGATATTATAAATCACTTGATGTGATCGATAAAATTTATCCCCGTAGTGATGAAACAACAAATATCATCCATATCGCGATGATAAATGATTATTGTTTTGTTTGTTTGTATACTATATTATTCATCTCCCGAAGCAGATGAAAAGACATCTCTTGAAGTAGATAAAAACACATTTTTTTATGCATTGCTTCGGATTTTGTCTATCTATCTCTATATTAACTCATACATATGATTGCTGCTTTATTATAATAGATTTAACCCCCCCCCCCCCTATGTATTGATAATATAAAGATTAGGGTTCATAATACTACATCTTAAATTCGCACATGTCCGTTCATTCGTCTCAATGGAGGATATGCTCATATTTATTTTTGAGATAGTGAATAAAGACAGATTATCGCCAATCGGAAAGATAATCAAAATAAGGCATTATGATAATATTGTAAATCTGTTTTGGAGTGTGATTATGTACGCGTTGCTCACATAAGAGGTACGTTGACTTACCTTGCTTTGATTAATTAGAATTTCAAAAGGTTTAAGGTCTTATACATAAGGATGGATAGAATTATGATATGTGTTTTAAATAAACTATGATTATAATTTATTAATATTTTGATTTGGCGATGGATGATGTCATGTGAGTGGTTTGTCCACGGATCTACACTAGGATATCATGGTAAAAGGAGGCGAATCCTAGAAGATTGAACTCTACTTGGTAGTGGGTCTATATGGGTTAGACTCGATTTTAATGTCCGTGATGGAGTTGGACTGATTTCCAATATTGGTATATGCGATCGAGCTTGCGGTCAGGTAAGCCTAAACATCATATATTTGAATTATGATTTTTGTGCCTCTTGATCGTGAGTGATTATATATGTGTGTTATGAGTTCATCCCGTACATTAAATATGGATTACCATTTAGTTGTTAATTGCAATATGACATTATTGATTGTACATGTAGATTTTATATCATAAATCTTGTCATAATGCTAATATACTTTGATATATAAGAATTTAAAGCATTGATAAATTATGTTCGATTTGGGGTTGATGATGCATATATGATATAGATATAGTTATTGGATATATAAGAATTTAAAGCATTGACCATATATTGGACGGATACATGATAAATGATATCTATATGAATTGATACATTGATAAGTTGATGAATAAATAACGTCATCATGCACCGATTAAAATATTAGCCCCATCTTTTTAGTGATGAGCTAAGATGATATTGTTGATTCCATCTTGTACTTGTAACTATTTGTTTCATATATGATTTGTTTCATAGAAGGTGAAATATAAACTGCTGAAGTGGTTAAACTTGTTTGATTTCTGGTTACCAGAAGTTGACATTATTTATGTATCATGAAGTTGATTTGTATATAGCTTAAATTGCATGAAATTGAAATTTGAGATAGTTATTGAACCTATACTATTTGTGGATGATATTGTTTATTGAAACAAATGATAAATATTTGGATCGATATCCACCTGAAGTGGCCAAATAAATTTGTGGTTGATATTGTTTATTGAGATTATTTTTGTTATTTACTTGTGAGGTGTATATATTTTAATTTACTTTTGCACAAAGCTCAAACTGTTTCCAGAAGAAACAACTTGTTAAGAGTTTTTATGCCATAAACATATCTGGTTTTATATTGATAAGGATTAATCATGTCATTAATGTTAATAAAAAATTAGGGGTGGGCGCGGGACGGGACGGGACCGGGACGGGACGGAGGTCGTCCCGCATAATTTTTGCGGGACAGGACCGGGACCGGGACGGGACGCGCCTTGTCCCTCAAATAAAAAAATTATTAAAAAAACCCCAATTTTTTATAAATATATTGCGATTCTCAAAGGCGTAATAAATATATATGTATAATTTTTTATATTGTGCAGGTTCTCATATATGCGTACGCATATATACGTGTGTACATGTATATAAACACCGATGCAGTGTGTATATATATGGTCTTACATTGGAGGATGTAGTGTATATTTATATATGACTAAATTACAGTATGTAGTATATACACACACACACACACTATATAGTATTACATTGTGTACGAAATATATATTATAGTGTGTACGTATGTAATATATATACAAACTATATATATATATATATACTATAATACATACTCTATATCCTAATATTGTATATATAGTATTACATTATTATTTTTTTTATTATTATTATAATAAAATATTATTACTATAAAGATTGCTTGCATAAAGTTGGTTGGAAGTCTCGTAACAAAATATTATTATTATTATTATAATAAAATATTATTATTATTATTTATTATTATTATTAGTATAATAAAATATTATTATTATTATTATTTTTTGTTATTATTATAATAAAATATTATTATTATTATTGTATGTGTGTGGGACGGGATTTGCGGGATCCCGCCGGGTCGTCCCGCGTCCCGTCCCGCATCATTTTTCCGGGACGGGACCGGGACGGGTCCGGGACGGGACCGGGATTTGCGGGATTTGTGCCCACCCCTATAAAAAAATATCTATTGAATGAATAGTTTAAATGATCCAACACCTTTGAGTATGTAAACTCTGCGATTTTTTGTTTGCTATTAGTCCAATTTGGCTATTTTAAGGTACATGGAATCTTTATTTTATTTATTTATTTGATTTGAATTGTATTTTATGTATATGAATATGCATTGGAAATGCTTCTTGAAGAAACAATTATCGGTAGATAATGCCAATTTTATACAATAAATGATGATTTGAGAGAAGAGTTTGAAGCACATCCTTGTTAAATTGTGTTAAATTGATAAAATTAGTTCACGAGAGCCCGAAGACTCTTTATTTTGAGATCCTGTTCTTAATCTACTTGGTTATGGTAGAACTCAAATAAATAGCTAGTTAAATGACCTATGTTTCATAACAACCTCTTTTATTGCCAGATGCAATATATATTGTTACCCCTAGCAGAGGACATGAAGAGGATACAGTGCGCACGACCGTTGTTAGGATACTGGTCATAATTTTGAAAATGATTATAGATAATCATGTATCAGTCAACTCCCACATCAACGAGAATGTGGAAGAACAAGTCAAAGTTAATGGTTTACCTAATTTGGATTCGTAATCTCCCAAACTATGAATAAATCATCGTATGAAAATGTTAGAATGGCTTAGAGCTTGGTATCTGATGCTATAGAAAACCTGAAGTTTTCAAGATGAAATAACTAACGACTATTTATATAAAGTCTATAACTAACGCAGAACTCTAAGGCATTAGTAAATGCAAACGATGGCATGATTCAAATCAAAGTTCTAGTAGTAACTTCAAACAATGGTGATATGTCCACTAGTATAAAACTTCTGAAGAGATTTTATGAATGTTGACAATGTTAGAATTGATTATGAGTTGTCTTGAAATGACCAGATCCTTGATTATCGTTGATGACACATATCTAAGTTTGCACTTGAAGTGCTTGATAAAAATAATTAGAGCTTACAAAACGCTAAGAGCGTAATGCGATTGGTTTATTGAACAATTCATTATATTGTGAAAGGATACTAAGTCAGGAGTACCATATCTTTATAAAATTGATGATTTATATGCTAAATTGGGGGGGGGAGGGGGGGAGGGGAATTGTACTCTTTTCCTTAACTTTGGTTTTTGTCCCATTGGGTTTTTTCCAAAGCAAGGTTTTTAACGAGGCAACTCCCCTCACAAGGATACCTGTTATATCCCAAATTCTAGAAAGAAATACACTAGTAGAGAAATTTGGTTTTACCTCGGTTCCGTGTGCAAGCTTTACCATGGTTTTGAACCGAGGTAAAAGTGGCTATGGTAAATTTGTTTACCACGTCAACATAACCGTGGTAAAATCGCCCACCCGTGGTAAATCTGTTCGTAGTTGTAGGCCTTGTGAACCGTGGTAAATAGGTCGCATGGTAATTGTTTTGAACCGTGGTAAATTTATGAACCGAAGTAAAGATGCATAAATTGGTAATTCTGTTTTGAACCGTGGTAAATTATTGAACCAAAGTAAAAATGTATAGTGTAATTGATTATTATAATAGCCTATGCGGGATTTGAACCCGCATCTTTGTGGTTAAACACATTGCTCAACCATTTGAGCTAATAGGCTTAAATAAAATAATAGTATAATTTTCTACCTTGCAAAGGAAAATAACACATAAAATTGATGGGTTCTAAGTTTACAGCATACTGCAGGTTAATCCAAGCAGATTAATTGAGTTAATCCAGGCATATTAATTGAGCAAAAATCCAAGTCATTGAGGAGCTTATGTTATAGGTTTTTGGAGCTTTTGTAAAAAGCATAAAGATTCCCTAGAAAGGTGATCAAAACAAGTACATGAAGGGGAAAAATCAAATTTAAAATTAATAAGAACATAATTATATATATCTTAAGTTGCTTAAGACACAAGAACACATCTAGAAACATCAACTCTAACGAAGATAAGGATTGTCATACACAAAGTATACATTCTTAAACAAGCATTAACTGCTAACATAGGCAGCAAAAGTAACTAAACTAAATTATATAAATCATAAGGAATGTAATTAAGACTTTTTTTTTTGTATTTTGGTTCCTTGTGATTAGATAAATATAGACTGATATCGTTTTGTAGGGCAAGAACAATAAACAAACTTAAATATTACAAACCTGTAGAAAAAGTAACCTAATGTCTATCCCAGGACAAGCTCAGAACTCATATTACGCCACAAAACATGGCAAACATAAAGAAACCCTTATCCTAGCGACTTTAATTAGCTTTGAGCAATCAGTCAAGCACACAAGCATAAACCTCGAAATAGGTCACTGAAGCATAAAGTTGCAAGATATAAGTTTGAAAAATAAGTAGCAAAATTCTTATTCTTACCCCTTATTTGATTTATATGAAAGAAAATAAAATTAAAAGGAGGAAGGTCCAGAATATTTGAGTTATGTGATAAAACCTGTTTTTGTAGTGGTGGAAAAGTTACCTTCAAGATATGAGTATGGTTTTAGAATCTAGTAAATGAATTGAATTTATTGATTTTCTTTGTCTGAGCAGTTTTTAGAGCAGACTCAATAAACTAGGCCTTGTACATTGGATAGACCTGCACCCAAAGTGTTGATAAGATCTCTATGTAAACAAAATTCCATAAATGACCCATAAGAGCAATATCCACAACATAATGAGCAAACCGTTTCTGATATTTGCTGAATGAACAAAATTCCATAAATGACCCATAAGAGCATTATCCAGGTCTTTTAGTGGTTCACTTAAAACTGTTAAAGCATAGATTCCGTCAACAATCACAATACGAGAACTTGGGGCTTCAAGGGTCCTGACAATATAACAAATTCACATAATTTGAGCATTAATGCACACCATATTCCTTGGTATAAGACATGGTTTCTCGAATAGTAATGCCATTACATATTTACATCTTTGAAATGTGGTGTTTTTATTCTTTATATAAATTCTGGACACGATCAACAGAAACACTGAGTAATAAAAAAAAGCATGGATCCCACTAACTACATATCCAGTGGAACTAGGGAAGTGATTAAACTGTCAAAAGAACAACATCAATAAATAAAGGAATAAATAAATAAATAAAGACAAAGATGTAGAAGAGTGGTTCAATATTATATTATTCTCTTTCTTGTATATTGCAATATGGCAGTCCCTGGAAGATCACACTTCAGTCTTCATAGTTCATACCTCATAATACTAATCTATAAATTCATTAAAGGCCCTTTTGGTTCAGGAAAAGAATCAAATACCTCATAATACTAATATATAATCTCATGGCATTTCGAATCTTTCCTTTTCACGAGCTGAACTTGGTACTTCAAAATACCTGGTTTTCGGCGAGGTGATTTAGAACCATGAGCAATATAAGCTATCAATTTGATAGCTTCTTTTACTGGAAAAGGCAAAATCAGCATTAAAACTTATATGAATTTATCTAAGACTGGCCAATGTCACATAAATTTTGTAATCAGAAAGTCAAGATAAACTTGTATGAATTTTGTAATCATAAGCCTAAAAAAATCCAGCACATTGTCCACAAACTCCACACTGAATGTTGCATTTTTCTCTCATACATTTGTATACTTAATGAACAAGGAGGAGACATTGCTAATTGGACTCTTTTGAACATCAAAGCGACTAGGAATACCAACAATGCTAATTGGACTCTTTTGAACCCATTGAGCTCATATGAATACAAACGACTAGACGTCAAAACCTATTGAGTTGATATGAATACCAACATTGCTAATTGGAATCTTTTGAACATCAAAACGACTAGGAATTAACAAAAATAAGAAAATATTCGGCAATCAATTTTGGGCTTATGCTTCATACTGCTGAAGATAACACTGATAACACATCAAAATTCCAATGATCCCCAACATAAGCAAATTGCTAACTTCACATTAAGGTAAGATTCAATAGTCAGTTTTCCTAAGATTCAGCAGTTAGTTTTCCTGCATCGGCATTGGTTCTCATACATTAATAGCCATTAAATATAGGAATACAAACCTTATCTAAACTACTTAAATACATCATCTAAAATCATAACTTCAAGGTTTCAAGTTAAAAGAACACAATTACAATCTGTTAAATTCTATTTAAAACTCAATTCCAAATTTCCAATTACGAAAGGCAAAAAATAGTACAATTAGAGTAGCTATACAATGCAAAAAAATAAAACAATGCCATTACACCACCACAATTACAATAGCTATACAAATAACACAATGCAAAAAATAGCACAATTAAAACAATATATTAATATCAAATAACTTATGAAAAAAAAGCAGCAGCACAAATAGCATAATATAAAATAACACAATACAAAATAGCAGTTGCACAAATACAAAACTACATGTGTCCATATAGGAGAACAAGAGTGCCAGTGATAACTGGGAAAAGTTACATGCATCAACAACACCAATACAAAATAGCATGAGCAGTATAACACAATTACAACACATCATCATCAACCACCAACAACAATACTACGATAGAACACAAATAAAATGAATTGTGGGCAAAATATCAGTCGACAGTCGGCACTGGGCAAGTGTACAACACAATTATAGCAGCTATCATCCCTCAAGAGTACCGATTTCAAAGTTCAGAAAGAGAGAGAAGAATACCTGGTCGGGAACAAGTCGTGCAGGAGGAGAGGCCGCACATAAGGAGAAGAAGAGGAGGAGAAGGTCGAGTAGGTCGAGCTGTCGAACAGGAGAAGCGAGTCACGGGCCAGAGGAGAATCACCGACGGAGCTCGGGAGGAGAGGAGAAAGTGCTGGAAGGAGAGAGGAGGATCCATGGATAGAGTCGAGAGGAGATTTTGGGAGGTGAGAAATGGAGAAGAGACGGTTAGGGTTTTATTGCTCATCTTGAAGATTTACCACAAAAAAAAAAGAACCATGGTAAATATGACCTTAATTTACTTCGGTTCTCCTAGAAATCGCGGTAAACTTGTCGACTTTTAAAATTTACCATGAAATTACACAGAATCGTGGTAAATTTGATGCTAATTTACTTCGGTTCTCCTATGAACCGTGGTAAACCTGTAAGCCTTGAAAATTTACCACACAAAGACACGAAACCGTGGTAAATTAAGTGTGGTCAAAGACCATTTTTCTACTAGTGATAATTCATGCAAAGATGGGTTATTTAAGCATGAAGTTTTTGGACCTATAGCTCCAACATTGAAAAGTGTAGTATAAATTGGTTTTAAGTGGGTGTTTGTACAAAGGAAAATATAAAGCCAAATTGATTGGACAAAAGCCTATTAAAGGTTACATTAGAATGTACTCACCAGGAGTGAATATAATATTGGCTCCAAATGTAAATGACGAACGTTGTAAGTGCATACCCATATAAATGGGATGGATCGATTAAAAATGCCTTAAGCATTATTATCAAAGTCCTGTCACATGCAATTGGTTAAAGATCCTTATTAGAGTACATGAATTAGCTATATTTGTGAAAGTGGTGACATATAATTAGGTCCCGAAGTACCATACAAAGTTGTACCCTTTTCCTTAATCTTGGTTTTTATCCCACTGGTTTTTCCAAGGCAAGGTTTTTAATGAGGCAACTTAAGAACCATTTAATACATCAGATCCCAGATCAATAGTTAAAGGTACACTAGGTCCTGAAGTACCTTATACTTGTGCATCCAAAGCAGATCAACATCAATACATGCAATTCAGGCACGCCAAAGTTAATCATGAAGACATTCCAGCTTATACACATCGAAGACAATGTTGAGATTCGACCATATGCTCATGAAGACGGCGATATTAAAAAGAATGAGAAGACTTCGAGAAGGATATTGAATTCAGGGGAGTATACACGCAATGCACTCTTTTTCCCTTCGATCAGGTTTTACCCCACTGGGTTTTCCAGACAAGGTTTTTAATGAAGCAGTAAAACAAGTAAAAAAGGGCGGGCGTACATAGAAGGATGCACTTTTTTTCCCTAAGCTATGGTTTTGTCCTATTGGGTTGTCCTAGCTAGGTTTTTAACGAGGTAGTTGGAGGAACAATGAATGTACATCAAAAGGGGAGTGCTATAATATTATTATTATTATGTGGATGTACAAAATATACACTTTTCTTGGATAGAGTTTTGTCTATAGATAGATTTACTATTGCTTGGAGCATAAGAAGTTTATTTCTATATATTGTGCCGGTGTAATACCAAGAGAGATCAATTGAATACAATCTCATGTTCTCATCCTTGATTCTTCTGTTTTACAATAATGCCAATGTTCTGATGGATTTATAATGGTTGAATACTTATTCTTGTCCGATGGCCTCCCTATTTAACATCTCACATAGTCCAGAAATCGCAAACATGTTTTCAAAAAAATAGGGATTGATATTGATTGATATTCTTGTCCGGGCGGCCTCTGCTTTAGTATTTTATGTAGATATTGATTGATATTGATTTTGTAAAAACTTAGGTTCCCTATCAAATTATCCTCCTCAACCACAGTAAACCCTTCCATCAAGTTACGACAAGTGGTTTTGGTTTAATTAGTGCATTTCTACAAATTTCGTGTCTTTTTGTAATTTTTTCTTTTTATGTCTTTTGTTAATTGCATGCTATACATTTGCGATGAATATGTAAGGTAAATATGTTTGTTGCTGTTAATCAAGCCCTTAAACACACATAGTATGAAAACCCGGATAATTATAACTTGATCCCATGAATTTGAGGAAATTAAATTAAATGCTCGAACTTCCTGAAAAAACTTAATTTGTTCATTTTGTTTCCTTCATGGTAGTTAAGTATGTACGTTATATTATTTTTCTTGGATATCCATGCTTGTCGGTTACCTTATTTCATGAACCTTATAGTTTCTAAAGTGTACAATATGCCTTATGTGGTCATCTAGGATGGAACTGTGGACTAGTAATCATAAAGCGAGACATTGTATATTGTCACTATTATTATTTTTATTATGATTTGTCTTAATCAATAAAATATGGTAAAATCGGGTCAAGATTTCAAATAATATTTTAAAAGTAAATTGTATAGAATGGATTTAAGTTGAAAAATTATGATATTTTGAAAATTCTCGTCCTTAATATAATAATCCGATTTTAAATTCCTTAAAGCGGATTCCGGCCTAATTTTGAACTTTTGAAGATCAATTCTCTCTTTTCACCTCATGATATGAGATTAACTTCGAATGTAAATATTCTCTTGATTTTGAAAAGATATTTGATCGAGTCAGAAAAAGATCGAGAGAGCGGGTTTCGGGAAGTAACTTTCGGGAATTCGAATTTGCGCTTTCAGAATTTTGTTATGGGTATTGTTTACTTTGGGGACCACTTTCTTTAGTTGTTCCTCCCTCACCCTTCTTGTCTTATTTCTCCCCTTGTTTCCTCTGTTTCCCGGATAATCAGCCCAAGACGCATCATACCTCCTTCTCGTTCGAGCTCGCAACTAGCACGCACGAACTTCACCTCCTCCAACGTTCAAGCAAAGCCCGATCTCAAGCTGCCCCCTAGGAGCCGTCGACGTTGGGGCCAAGCCCCTCCCCTTCCCCTTCGTTTCCTCAGTTGTCGAAGAGTAGATCCGAAGAAGAAGGGTGAACAGTGTCCTCTGATGAGAGAGTTTCTCGACTAAATAAATTTATAGTCAAGACCCCGCTATAGGATAGGGAGTTAGGTTCGTCCTCAAGAGAGAAGTAAGCGGTTCTAGGTTTAGTTGGTTTTGGGGTTCGTGAATAGTGGGAAAAGGAGATGAGCGTTGTTGTCGGCGTTAACTAAGAGTTGGTCGATGTCGCCGTTATTAACAAATAGGAATATAGAGGCTTTCGTATAAACCCTAAGTGTTACTATCCCTTTTTGATAATTAATCCAAATTCATAATAAGATTAATTTCGCTTCAATATCATAAATAAGGATCACCTACTACTCTCGTAGAAGAATTATGAATATATGATAGAAGATGGTAAAGACATAAAACATCATAAATTCAAAAATCAAACACACATATCCATGTTGGGATCACCCAAACCCTAGAAGAAGTAAAGCAAATAACTTTATCATTAAACTAAATCTAAAACTTACAACAATTTGTTCCTTCCTTCTCCTTCTCTCTCTCACCTCTCTTCCTCCTAACTATTTTCACCCCAAGACGACTTGGCTTGAATGAATGAAAAATCAGCCCCGAGGGCTTTTTTTTTATAGTGCTCAATCCTTGCTACCAATGGAGAGCAGATATCTATCTAATATCTAAAGATAAAACATTCCTAAATTGACTAATTGAAATAAATAAAAACTCCCCTAGGTAAATATGAGTTTAACACAAGAGGATAGAAGTCTTCCAAGGAGATAAAAGCTCTTCACTTTGTGGCTAAGTAATCTCCCCTGAATATGGATTCGTGAAAAATGCGTCGAAAGGCTCTTGGACTCCACTCGATATATTAAGTCTTTGGGTTAATATCGACTCATGTTGTGCTATCTCGACACCAGATATCGAGTGACTGACTAGATATTGAGTCATCCAGTAGATATCAAGTCATCCAATAGATATCGAGTGATATTCCACTAGATATCAAGTGATAGGTAGATATCGAGTAGATCTCTTCTCTTCTGGCTTTGAGTGTGGCTCAAGTGACTCGACGTCGAGTCAACTTCAGTAGACGTCGAGTGAACTTCACTAGATTTGTCTTTCTCCAACACTTGGCCAAATTCGACTTCACTACAGTAGATGTCGAGTGGATCAGCGGACATCGAGTGAAAGTCTGGCTTGATTCCTTCTTCTCCGAACTGCTATGAATATGTCTCGATTTTTGCAAAATTAAACAGAAACTTGTGTAGACCTCCATAATTTGCAAATAAACATAAATTACACAAATCTCATACTTTTTTAACCCAAACGCATAAAATATGGACATAAATTAAAGTAAAAGTAGGCATAAAACATGGTAGAATAAGCGCACATCAACACCCCATACTTAAACTTGCTTGTCCTCAAGCAACACTTTTAATGGTCATACAGGGGAAGAAATTAGACTCTCAACATATAGATTCATTCTCATATAACCCTGAAATCAATTACCATCCTTGAAAAGGTACTAATGACTCCAAATCCATGCATGTGAACAAAAGCAACATCATACACAAAAGGAGGGTTATGCATAAAACAATTCATAAGTAACATAGCATTAATAATCAAGAGGACTTTTATGCACATGGTGAAAAAAAGGTAAAATGCATAGTGGTGGCCTATTTATGGGCAATGTGGTGCTAAATCCGGAGAGATCTTCTTCGAACTTTGCTTTGATGCACTTTCTCCCATCATAATGTCTTTCCACATCCTTCATCCTAGCTATCATAATTCACTTTTTGCTTTTTTCACTATTTTGCTTTTACCACTCTAACCTCAGCACTGTCTTCTCGCGAGTCACAAACATGGGTGTCATGAATGGCCCCGGATACGTAGTGTTTCGGACTCCACGCTGATAATGCATATTTTATATAGGCATTATAGGTGTTTCTTATTGTAATTAGGTAGTGGTTTTGCTATTGTTTGAGTCTAGTTTCGTTTATTACTTGTGAAGTATTCGACTTCGGAATCTATGCGTTTTTAGTGTTTATTCTGCAAAATTACATTCCGACCTTGGATGGACTTTGGGAAGAGCTTAAGAAGCATGTTTTAGAGCATATGGAGGCTAAGGAGGAGCTAGAGAGGGGCAAGGAGGCACGCCATTGGAATCTTTGTGGTTTTTCTTCGGTTTTCCTCTAGTTGCATCATGTCTTCTACTCCTATGAAGAATGATGTGGCAGCTTATTTCGATGAGACTGGTGTGCTATGCTGCAATACACTTGGGAAGCGCACCTACACGTCCACTATGTTTTTTGACAAAATCACCTTGAGACGGTTGGGCCTGTTTGACTCGGTGATCGCCTTGATGGCACATGGAGGGCTGCGTGATTTTATTGGAAGAAGGGCTCCTACCTATCCTTTCTTTGTTAAGGAGTTCCTTACTACTTTGGAGGTGATATCGCCCAAGGATGTTCGATTTCGATTTCGAGAAAGAGCATGTAGCTCCTCATATGTTGTGATTGGAGTTGCTTTTGGTGTTACAAAGAGATCCTTTAGGAAGTGGAATAATGCCATGCGTGTCCTTGATTCAACAGGGATTTGGAGGAGTCTGACAAGAACACCGGAGAACTTGAAGGACTTCAGACTTGATGATATGATTACTCATCCAACTCTTCATCTTTGCCTGCAGATTTGGGCTTTACTTTCTATGATTCTGATAACACTACTATTGTTGATCCCAATGTGATTGATTTCATATATTGCCTGATTTATGAGTCTTCTATAGTACCGGACTGGGTACTCTTATTTTTGAGGATGTGTTAGAGGGTTTGTGGCCAGCGCATCAAGAATTATCCTCTTGTCACCCCTTTTGGAGGCATGATCACACTTTGGCTATGTTTTATGGTGTTGATGTTAGTTCATTGTAGCATGTGAGTCATTTGTATACATGGGACATAGATGCTCTTGTGTCTGCACGGATATTAGAAAAGCTACAGTTGCCATATGCTATTGAGAGATTTCGGTGGTTATCTTGACCTTAGCAGTCTCATCATCAGTATATGTCTACTATTTTACCTATGGGGCTGAAATTAGTAGACTTCCACCGAAGCCATGTTCTTGTTGACACTCATATATGGAAGCCTGATAATCCTATGACCCCTGCGAGCGATGTTGAAGATATGCAGATAGAGATGACGCCGCCTACAGTTCATGACGTCGCGCGTATTGCCTGCTTAGAGAAGAAATTGACTGAATTTGAGAAGCAGCGGGCGGACGAGTTGATGGAGATAACAAAGTCCCATGCAATTCTGGTTGGGAAGATCGATCAACTACATGAGACTTGTGTCTTGTTGATGGATATGATCAATCAGTGGTATGGGCCCCAGACCCCGCCTTCACAGTAATTGGTCGGTCATTTGCTTCTTTCAAACCTTTTATTTTTATGTTTTTCATTGTTCCTTTTTGTGTTTCTATCCATTGAGGACAATCCAACATGTAAGTGTGGGGGGGGGGGGGGGGGGGGGGGGGGGGAGAAGTGAATTACTTAGGTTAGTTCATGTTTGAATTTCTTTTTTTAAATTTCCGTTTTTGATTTCTTTGTTATTTTCTTTAGGTTATTTCTTTTATGTGATAGAAGATGTCAAAAATGAAAAAAAAATTGAAAAATGTCGAAAAAATGAGAAAGAAAGTGAGACTTGTTTTGTTGTTTTGCATATTGTGTTATCAAAGATTTCCATCTTAATTTGAGTTTGTCGTGGCATGATCTTATAAATCCTATGGAATTCTGAAATGATTCGATCTTATCCTGAAAATTGGTTTTTATGTGAAATATGATTGAGCATGTATAATTGAACATGTATGATCTAAGTTTGGGAGTATGCTTGAAATTCAACAAAAATTTGTCCCAATGAGATATTTTTGGCCTTATAAGGGATACATCTTTATTCCTTTTTGCTTTCTTGTGTGATTTACTCTTCCTATGCATTTATCATTGAGTATTCTCATGGTCATCTATTTTTAAGGTCGACTATATACATGTTCATTGCTTGGTAAGTTCAAATGATAGAGGAAACCTTTTAGCCACGTATTTATCCATGTCTACCTTATGTTATATCTTGCTTTGAAGCCAATTTGAGCCTTTAGCCTTTTTATTGATAGCTCCACAAAATTATTATTCCTAGCCTATGATGAGCCTTACCCTTATTCCGGGGAAATTAAGATTTTGAGTGGGTTATGAAATCTATTTTGGAGATTGAGAAGAATGAAGCTTAAGTGTGATGTTATGGTCTATAGTTCTGAGAAGATGTAATGTTATGTGCTTATTTAGTCCCTCATTCTTATGCATTTGATTTTCATGTATTTTGGCTCAAGAAAAAGAAATAGAAAGCTTGGACCTATGGAGGATAAAATTCACCTAGGGGTAAAAGTAAGTTAAAAAAAATCCGAAAAAAAGAAAAAAAAGAAGAGAGGATAAAAGAGCCATTTATCTTATTTTTGCATAATGAGGAAGAATTGGATTTATGTTGGTTATGAGATATATTGGTTGGGTGTTGAGATTGCATGGTATGTGAGATGATGAGATGAGATATGATTTGATGAGATATGATGATTTTTGGAGTTATTTTGATGATATTGAGAGATGTTGTGTATTTGTGAGCTTGATTTTATTGAGTTGGTTTGTGTTATGTTGGGAGTTTTGGAATCTTGTTTTCCCGAAATTTATTGCACCACATGACCAAATACAATTCCTTGCCCTTATGTTTCTACCGAGGCCCATTACAATCTCGCCGAACGGAATCTTCTATGAAGGTTTCTATTGAGCGAAAGTCCTCTTAATGTCCTTATTTTTGCATTGACGTATCCGGTGGAGATTTTGCGATATAAATATCAATATTTGAGTTGATGCTTGTATATGCAATTGAGGTGAGTGTGTGCTTAAAGCCTAAATACCTGAGAGTGAGAGATTCACATTTTATCCTTGGTAAAGTTAATTTTTGAGCATGCAAGCAACTTGATCCCATATATACATCTTATGATGTTTATATATTTGATTATATTTTCACCATTGATGATGTTGCTTTTGATAAGTAAAGTTATGAAAGATTTCATGTGGGATGCGTAGATGATGTTTTGCTTTATGGTCGCTTGAGGACAATCAAGAGTTAAGTGTGGGGGGATTTGATAATGCATATTTCATATAGGCATTATAGGTGTTTCTTATTATAATTAGGCAGTGGTTTTGCTACTGTTTGAGTCTAGTTCCGTTTATTACTTGTGAGGTATTCGAGTTCGGAATCTATGCGTTTTTAGTGTTTATTTTGCAGAATTACATTCCGACCTTGGATGGACTTTGGGAAGAGCTTAAAAAGCATGTTTTGGAGCATATTGAGGCTAAGGAGGAGCTAAAGAGGACCAAGGAGGCACGAAATTGGAATCTATTAAAGCCAATTGAGGAACGTCAGACACTACATATGCGGCGCCCGCCACCCCTTGCACGGCGCCCGCCGTGGCCCAGTTTTCCGGATACGTGGTTTTGGATTCGAAGACATTATTTTATATTATTCTATTCTATTTGCTACTAGGATTTTTTTTTCCGACCTTGAGGAGTCTTTTGGGCTATTATATCATGCTCATATCATATCATCTCATCGCTTGCCCGATGGTGTTGGGCTATTATATCAGGCTCATATCGACTCGACTGACTCAGGGCAAACCCGATGGGGCTGGGCTACCCTATGACCCTAGCAAAGACTCTAGGACTATCACAGGTAACGACTGTTCTGTATTCAAACACACATAGTAACCACATGCTCAGTTCAATGAAATCACACATCTCTATTCCTCCCTATTCCGACTTGATACTACATGGCATGCTTAAATCGCATCAACATAACATAATATATATATATAACAAATAATATTACTTGTAAACACTTTTATAATATATATATACTAATTTTCAGAAAATATATAATCACAAGATCATATTATATAGTTATATAGCAACATTGGATAACCCATAACATAAACATGTAATAAAATAACAATAATTAACAATAATAATTTCTAAACAAAAGCCCAGCAGGCCCAAACCCAAGAGAAATCTGAGGAGGAGGAGGAACCCGAAAATAAAAAGCCCAACCTGGAAGGTAAAGAGGGAAGACCCGCCCAACATGAAAGAGGAGATCCGGAACAAGGAAGAAAAGAAAGGAACCCACATCAACCCGAATCCATTCCCATACCACAACCCCATCCCGGATTTTGAAGAAAATAGGCCCAAAGCCCATCTAAAGAAAGAAAGAGGGGATCGTCTCCTTCAAGCTCAACAGAGCTTTCTGAATCCCGCCAGAAGAAAACGTGAGGGAAGGAGGTGAACCCAGGGCCGGCCGACGACACCTTTTCCGACTCCAACCACCCCAAAATTGATCGAATCAACATTCCAACCTCACCCAAAACAAAGAGAACAAAGTGTGAGTGAAGGGGAGAGAGAAAAAGAGAGATTACCGAGAACGGGAGATTCCGACTCCGACGGTGGCTCCGGCTGCAATGGCGATCGTCCGTCTGCGAATGCTTGAGAGGGGTTCAATTGAGGGCCTAGGGAGGAATAGAGATGTGTGAGGGGTAGTTTGGAAGGAGATCAAGTCGGAATCGAGCGGAACCCATGAACGAAACTTGTAAGGATTGGGACATGGTTTTACTTTGTATAGGGCCGATTCTGTATTTGGGCCGAGCCCAGCCCATGTTGCATAGTCCGGGTCTAGTTTGTTTAAATACTCGGGCACTGTACCTTTCCCTCATTCAATAGAACACAATCCAGAATTTTCCCTCCATCTTGTTCTCTCTCTCTATCTCTGTGTTCCGTCTTGCTCCAGATTTCTTCATGAAATCTGAGCTTAAACTCTAAATCCTTCATGGTATCAGAGCTTATTTCCGCAAGTTTGAGTCGGGCTTGCCGAAGCAATTCTGGGGGGATAGCGTATTGACTGCTACACACATCATCAATCGAATTACCAGCCGTGTGTTGAAGTCTAAATCGTCATATGAACTATTGTTCTCCAAGCCCTCTGATTACGCATCCCTCCGTTGTTTTGGAAGCTTATGCTTTGTTGCAACCCTTAAGCAAGGAAGAGACAAGTTCTCTCCTTGAGCCATCCCTTGTGTTGTTCTGGGCTATCCCATGGGAAAGAAAAGTTATAAGTTGCTTCGAATTGATAATAAAACCATCCTTCATTCAAGGGATGTTGTTTTTCAAGAGGGAATTTTCCCTTACCATACTCTTACTGCCAGTCCAACTCATGCTTTTTCCCCTTCCTTCTCCATATCAGAGGTACCTTTTGTTGATAATTATAAGATCCCATTTCAAGATTCAACTGTTCCACCAGCTCCTTGTGTTCATTCAAGGGTACAGGTTGGTCTTCGACGATCTTCTTGTGTCTCTCGTCCACCGTCTCATTTGTCTAATTACGTCTGTGGACATGCTTGTGATAACATGTTCAGCTGTTTTCATACAATCACTTCCACTATCCGATTTTCTTGCAGTTACTCTCCCTACCGATTGCCGTCCCGAACCTGAACCTATTTCATACATAGAGGCCTTCCAGTATCAACCTTGGCAAGATGTTATGCAAGCTGAGTTTACTGCCCCTGATCTCAACAAGACGTGGTCTGTGGTACCCTTGCCAAAGGGTAAGAAAGCAATCAGTTGTCGCTGGGTTTACAAGGTGAAAAGGAGAGCTGATGGGAGTCTTAAAAGATATAAGGCGAGGCTGGTTTGTCGATTACAGAAGTCCTTGTACGGGCTTAAGCGGGCATCCCGTTAATGGTACGCTCGACTCTCTTATGCCTTGAAAGATCATGGCTACACTTAGTCCTTGAATGATTACTCCATATTCTATAAGAAGCAAGCTTTTGGGGATGATTTTGTTGGCGTTTATGTCAACGATTTGATACTCACTGGTAGTGAACTTGATGAGATTGGGAGCTTAAAGTCATTCCTAGACACTGAATTTCGTATCAAGGATCTCAGAGAGTTTCATTTTTTCCTTGGTATTGAGTTCTTAAGAACTTCAGATGGATTGGGTCTAACTTAGCGAAGGTTCATTGCTGAGATCTTACGTGAATTTAAGTGTCCTGCCCAATCAGTGGTCAGTCCTCTTGATCCTCAACTTCGTCTATCACCAACTGATGATGTTCTGCTTGAGAAGCCTACTGAGTACCGACGGCTAGTTGGGAAACTCAATTTCCTCGTCCATACAAGGCCGAATTTGGCTTTTACAGTCCAGCTTTTAAGCCAATTTATGCAGCATCCCAGAAGTGCTCACCTTGATACTGCTCTTCATGTCTTGAAGTATCTTCGTGGTACCATATCAAAGGGCCTTTTATTCACCAGCACTTCAGATTTCAGTCTTCAGGCTTTCTGTGATGCCGATTGGGCGAGTTGCCCCTTCTTACACTGATCTATCAGTGGCTATTTGGTCTTCCTCGGTTCTAGTTTGCTCTCTTGGAAGTCGAAGAAGCAGGTTTCTGTCTCCCTTTCGTCTGTTGAGGCTGAGTATTGGTCGATACGCCGAGTATGCTCCGAGCTTGCTTGGTTAACTCGCTTGCTGACCGAAATTGGTTTTCATGGTGTGACTCCCATTCCGATTAGGTGTGATAAACAGGCAGCTATTTACATCACTCGCAACCCTGTTTATCACGAGCGGACTAAGCATATCAATCTCGATTGCCATTTCGCTCGCGAAAAGTTTCTTGAGGGCTTAATAACAATATCCCATATCTCTACCAAATCCCAGCTTGCTGATTTCCTTACCAAGAATATTTATAGCATTCGTCTTCAACCTTTCCTTCGCAAGATCGGCCTCGTCTGCGTCCCGGCTCGCTCTTGAAGGGAGGTGTTAGGATTTGGACATGGTTTTACTTTGTATAGGGCCGATTCTATATTTGGGCCGAGCCTAGCCCATGTTGCATAGTCCGGGTCTAGTTTGTTTAAATACTCGGGTACTGTACCTTTCCCTCATTGAATAGAACACAATCCAGAGTTTTCCCTCCATCTTATTCTCTCTCTTTCTCTGTGTTCCGTCTTGCTCCAGATTTCTTCACGAAATATGAGCTTAAACTCCAAATCCTTCAAACGTCGATCGGTAAGTAGGGAAGGAGAGGCACCTACGACTGGGCTCCTAGCGGCTCTGGGCGGTCGCTTGACTGCTGGCTGCTCAGTGTACTTGGGAGATACTTGAAAACAGAGACAATGAGAGCTCGGGGAGTTGCTGGAAATATTCGAATGGTCGGGGTGGTGCTCGGGCACCTATAGCGAAACAGAGGAGCCTCTTGGCGGCTCGCGACTCAGATGATGGCGATGGCTTCTGGTGGTCTCTGACGGCTAATGGACGATAATCAACGAGGAGGAAGAGGAGGTGTGGGTTACTCGGAAGTGGTGATTTCCTGGTGGTTGGGATTTCTGGGTTTTTGAAGATTTGCATATAGTGGAAAGAAGGAGAGAGAGGGTGGGTTTTCTGAGATTATGTGGATGACGAATGAGGCAGTGCAGGCTTATTTCTAGGGGGAATAGCACAGCTTGAGGGTTTATGGGGAGAAAGTGCACAAAAGGACAATATGAAAGCTAATGAATTGACGAGCTCTACATACTCCAACTACAAGCACGAGAGAGAGAGAGAGAGAGAGAGAGAGAGAGAGAGAGAGAGAGAGAGAGAGAGAGAATAAAGGAAAAAGGAAGAGAAACACAAATATAAGAATGGTCCCAACAATACCAAAGAATTTAAAATAGCGGAATAGACTCAAAACCCGCTCGCTCGACAAATCCCGACTAAATCAAATTTAAATCAAATTCTCGAACTTAAACAAATAATAGAACTAAATCATACTTTCAATGTTCAACACGAGTAAGCGAAAATAAATCCGACTAAAAGTGGTCGATTTCAAAGAAATATATGCCAGAATCTTTATAAAAGATTTGAATAAAATAATCGCTCGAGGACGGTTATTTCAAAAAGTTCCGAATTGAATTAAATGAAATTAGTCATGATAATAAAATAATGATTTTAAATTTTCGTCCTTTACATGTGTCCCATCTCGTCGAACTAACATCTCAACGAGCAGGATCGATCTACCTTTATCTCATGAGGTGGCCGGATTTTCTTTCTCTCATTAAATTTTCCATAAAATATCATTCTTCTACCAAACTCCAAAAGTAATGATACAACACAAACACCGTATAATAATCTCCATAATATGACATCGGTTTCTCAACATACTCCTGAATGGCTTGTGATGCATACATGCATAGGTAATGCGGAGAATAGGGTAAAAATATATGGAAAAATAATGTCATTTATCCTCTTATCATGCATATGTAAAAAGCAAATTCAAATTTACCTTTTTTCATGGTTTTCAAGAAATAATGCACTTCATTGTGACTCCCCTTTACTAGGCAATTTCATGATATATCTCTAATGAATCCAAATTTGCATCGTCGAGTTTTGTTAAAACTCCCATGATAATAATTATAAAATTTCGACAGGGGTGATAAAAATAAACTTTGGATGAAAATATGAAGGATATAGATGAATAAATCAAATCCAAAGTAACCATGTACGAGCAATTGGAGAAAATATGCATACATGTATAAAAACAAGGGTAAAGAGAGAAACTTACTAGACAGGTGCCCGTAATCTCAAAAATTGGTGTTGTAGATGGCGGTAGGGTCAGTCGATATTGAGTGAACGGGTCGATATCGACTGGATTCACTCGATTACTAGCGTGTTCCAATGCTCAGGATGATCTAGAGTTGATTACAACATCTCCCAGTCGACATGTTCAGTCGATGTTGAGTCCTTGACACGATATTGATTGGTCTTTTCAACTTCTTTCCACCTCTTTCTGCTTGTAAATCTAGTAGACGTCGAATGGGCTAGTCGACGTGGAGTGGACTTCTAGTTCTCCGGATTACCTAAAGTCATCAAAGAAAAAGAAAACCTTGCACGAAGTAAAGAAAATAAAAGAAAAATAAATTCATTAAAGGAAAAATAATAGCGGGTTGCCTCCCGTAAGCGCCAGGGTTTAAGTCACTAGCTTGACCTACTTCCCTTTAAGCATTAGCCTGACTCATCCCTTTTCGGAGGTATAGGTGGATTGATGTCTCCAAAGTAGCCATGTCTTTATGCGTATTTTAGTTCCATATTCTTTACATTTTGCATATTTCGGGTTGAGAATATGTCGGATTTATGTAGTATATGCTTATTTGTCAGAAATGGAGATCTACATAAGTTTCTGTTTAATATTGCAGAATATGGAAACATCTCGGGAGAAAACCAAGAAGTAGGAACCGGAGCTCAAAGCTACTCGACATCGACTAGCTTTAGTCAATCTCGACAAGCCATGTCTAGACACCTGCCAGGATCGAGGAGCCTATGTCGAGAAGCTAAAGACGAAGAACCCGACTTCCGAACCTTTGTCGAGACCGAGTTAGGCTACTCGAGATCGACAAGACCTCGGAGACAACCCGGAGTCGAGGAGAGCATGCCGAGGAGAGATCGACCAACCATGCTCGGATATCCTTACTCGATGTCGACAAGAGGTACTAGAGGTCGACAAAGCCGAGGAGCCATGACCGAGCACATCGAGAAGACTTGCCTGACCAGCCAAGCCAGACCTAGTCGACGAGCCTCTCTACTCGATGTCGACAAGGGGTCCTCGAGATCGACGAACGCCAGGAGCCATGTCCGAGCTTGTCGAGGACCAGGTAGCTGAGACGACGAGCCAAGCCCAGTCGACCAACAATTCTACTCGATATCGACTAGCCTTACTCGAGATCGAGGAGGACTTCAGAAGCCGCGTAACGCGTTTTGGGGAGTTCTACTCGGATTGGGATTCCTTGGGCTCGAAGATTGCCGAGTTCTATCCGATCTATCAAGTTCTATCATGATGAAGAGAGATCTATCCACTTGAAGACACTTTAGATATATTTCCCTTATTTAGATTTAATTTCATTATAGCTTTTATTTATCATTAAGCTTTTTAGATATAGTTTTAGATATAGATAAAGATTTCTATCCTTGAGTAGCAAGGTTTAGAAGCCTATAAATAAAGCCCATGGGGCTGATTTCTAGTCATTCATTTTCAGAGGGAAGTAAGTAGGAGAAGTAGAGAGAGAGAGAGTGAGCGGCCGATTGGAGTTGTGAAGCGAGAGCGGAATTGGCTTCGAGCGGTTGCAAACTTTGGTTTATTTTAATGCAATTAGTTTTCTTTCAATCGATGATGTCTGAGTTTGAAATGAAGCACGGGTAGTCCACCCACTTCTAGGGTTGGGGCGAGCCCGACCATAGCCCTGTGTGTTTGAGGTAAAGATCCGACCTTTATCATGTTTTGAGCATCTACTACTTATTTATGTGTTTATTACCCATCTAATGGAGATCCATGTTAACAACTTGGATTGTAAAAATAAAATTGGTAGAGACAATTAGGATTTCTTGAAAGAGTTGTCTAATTGTTGGAAAAGGCGAAAGCTTGTCCTTTGATGCAATTCACATGATTATCTGTTTTATCTCTGCCTTATGCATGCTTGGTTATCGTTGTTGCAAACCCCAATCTTGGAAGTCCTTTTCATACAGTTTATTTCGAAGTCCCAAAGCCTTTGCCTTTACTTTATTTCTTTGTTTCGTTTTTCTGCCCTTACTCGATCTCGACCAAATCTGGTCGACCTCGAGTTACTGATATTCGATCTAGCATCGTTGTAGCTTCTGTGTGCAGGTACTCGACAAGCCAAGCCGACGTCGACAAGGGATCTACTCGATATCGAGTAGCCTCTAGTCGAGATCGTCGAGACCCAGTGCCTGTGTCTACTGCGCTGCTCAACCGTCCGATCTTCTGTCGACTAACCCTAGTCGAGATCGAGGACTCCTGTAGTCGACTTCCGTGAGATTTCTCCGCTACCTAGGATCCGCTGACACGCTTCCTCGTGGATCGATCATGACTTCCCGTTGCTGCATCAAGAGGAGGTCTTGTAATTATTTGCAAGGGACGGAATCTGGTTTACTGTGATTTATTTATATTTTATTTGCATACTCGATTTTCCTCCTATCAACAAATTGGCGCCGTTGCCGGGGAAGCTATCATTCACACCTTAGGTAGTTAGTTCTCACATCTGCTTTGAGTTATTATACAGGTGTATGCGGCGTTCTGGTCTACCACCTGAGTTTGACAGCTTAGACGAACCGGAGCGTTACCTACACATCCACTCTAAACTCAAAAGGATCATGGCGGCCGCTGAAACACAAGAACAACTTATTGTCAGGCTTACCAGGGAACTAGCCACTAAAGATGCTGCTATCACCGCTGAGAAAGCAGCAAGGGAACAAGCAGAAGCTGAGCTTGCCCAATATCCAACTACAACAGAGGATTATATGCATCCAACTCTCGTCGTGCCTGAATCGGCGATTCTAATCCCTGATAACTCTTTTGAAATTCGCACTCAATTTCTGATAGAGCTTAAAAATAATGCTTTTTATGGCAAATTTAATGAGTGTCCTCTTGAACATATTACAAATGTTTTTGACATGTGCCGTACTCTTGCTGAAGGTACAACTCTGGAATATGTCAAGATGAAAGCTTTCCGCTGGTCTCTCGCTGGGCCTGCACTGAAGTGGCTTGAATGGCTGAAACCAAGATCACTCACAACATGGGCCCAAGTAGAAGAAGAGTTTCTGAACAAATTCTTCCCACCCGCCAAAACAGCACTTCTCCGCTAGAAAATCACCGCCTTCAAACAGAAGCAAGGGGAACCGCTGGCAAAGGTGGGAACACTACAAAGAACTGCTGCGATCTTGCCCTACTCATGGACATCCACCCTACGTCATTCAGGAGATGTTCTTCAACTCTCTTTATCAAGTCACTAAGGACATAATCAACCATTATACTCGCTATGAGTATCGGACGATGCCGCCAATTGACGCTTGGGGTGTGCTGGACAAGCTCACCAATTATGACAACAAATATGGGTCTACTGCAAACTATGAGGAGAACTCCTACGCCAGGCCAGCACCATCTATGCCACTCTATGAGCCAGCAAAGGAGATCGACCCAGATGTCAGAGAACAATTCTACAGAGACCATAATCGCAAGCTCCTCAAGCAAGTCAAATATCTATCTGTCAATCAGCCTTGCATCGAATGCGGATCACAGAGGCACACCACTACTGAGTGCCCACACACTGAGCAAGTCAGAATGGCAGAGACACATGAAGAGGCAGCTTACGCGGGGGGTCCCAATCGCTACATGGGAGACCAAAGGTTCTATCAACCACAGTGGAACCAAGGTCCTCCTAGGAATCCCCCACCCTACAGAGCTTCAGGACATCCAGAAAGGGATCAAAAGAACGATGATCTGCAACTGATCCTTGAGGAGATGCGTCGGAATTAGGGCACCATCAACAACCAGTTCCAGAACATCAACACAAAATTTAGGGAACTGAATATCTGGAAAAGAGGAATAGAGACGTAGATGGGTCAAATCGATGCACATATCCCACGACCGTCCGGACAGCTCCCTCGGCAAACAGAACCAAATCCTAAGGGGGAGACCGGACACGTCGCAGCTATCAAACTCAGGAGTGGGCATCAATTACACAAGCCAGAGGTCGGGAAACAGCAAAGCAATTCAGAGCAGCAACTCGAGACAGAGCAAAGCCTACTCGATCTCGAGGAGACCGTACTCGACCTCAACAAGACGCTACTCAACACGGACTAGAAGCTGAGCTCGGACTCCACTGCGCAGACCAGCAACTCCAGGTCGACCACCCAACTCGATGTCGAGGAGCCCGTGGTCGAGATCGAGGAGCAGAATCTGGCCGATGTCGACGACTCTGCAACACCTTCGACAGCTGATCTGGCTCGGAAACAGAAAAAGCCACTGCGTTTCCCTTCCAAAGCACAGAAAGATCCCACTGCAGGTAGATTTACCAGATTTGTTAATATGCTGCAAGAACTGAATGTTTCTATTCCTTTTATAGAAGCCCTGCAAGAGATGCCTGGATATGTCAAATTTCTAAAGGAAATCCTGAGCAAGAAGCGATCCATCTCAGAGATCGCAGGCGAATGCAAAGTACTCCACTTCCCTGAAAAGAGACCTGACCCTGGTAAGTTTTCTGTTACTGTGGGTTTTGGACAATATAAATATGAGTCTCTGTGTGATTTAGGAGCAAGTGTGAGCATCATGCCTCTATCAATCTGGTGGAAAGTCAAAATAGGATGCATAGAACCTGTGGATGCCAAGTTATACATGGCGAACAATACAGTAGTCATCCCTACAGGTATAGTTGAAAACGTCCCTGTCTAGGTTGGCAAATTCTTTGTTCCAGCAGATTTCCTTATCATTGACTGTGCTGAAGATCCTACTAGCCCTATTATTCTTGGTAGACCATTCTTAGCTACCGCAGATGCCAAAATTAGTGTTAAGAATCGCTCGCTCACCTTCACCATAGGCGATGAGGTTTTGGATTTCTCTTTTGGCCCTGCAAAAGAGGAAATTTCCTGGATGGAGGTCAAAAGCATTAGCAACCGCGGGACCAAGCAAACAGCGGAGGAAAGCGCTAGTACTGTCCTCGAGGTCGACAAGAGCTGCTCGATCTCGACAAGGGCTCTACTCGATCTCGACCAAGACTTGTCGATGTCGACTTCCACTGATGAGCCACTGACTTACCCAGAGCCTAAGTATGGGGTCCCTGTACTCGAGGTCGACCAGCTGTACTCGATCTCGACTAGCCCAATACCCAAAGACTTCTGTTTTGGGTCCGAAAATGTAAGTTCAGGTATGAATTCTACTCCCCCTCGGTCCATAAAGAAAATTATCAATGATTTAAGGGGAGATAAGACACCATGGCGAGAGAATCTGCGAAAACTAAGAGCTAGAAGGAAGAAGAAGAAAGAGAAGGGAGATGATGCAAGCAACCACCTGTCAGCTGAGCTGGTATACTACCATCAGGACCTAGATGATCTAGGAGAAGGGCCAAGAATGAGCGGGCCCCACACTAATGGTCCTTGAGCGCAAACGGAGAAGTCGGCCTAGCGACTCTAAAATCTAGAGCCTGTATATAGAACTTTATGAATTTTGGGACTTTTTTTTTGAATTTTTCGGTTTTTGTTTTTGTTTTTGGTTTTATGTCTTTTAGAATATTTCATGTGGATAGTCTTGGTTCTTGTGCAATCTAACACTTTTAGGTCGGCAAGCATATAAGGATTGCGAAAAGTGGAATAAAGAAGTCCCTGAAACCAGTCAGAATCGACGAAGGCCAAGTCGATTACGACAAGGAGGAGACGCCCAGAAGTTACTCGATCTCGAGTAGACGTACTCGACATCGACAAGTCACCAGAAGCTCCTCGACTTCAGAATCCACCAGACGCTGAGAAGCTACTCGAGATCGAGTAACATGTACTCGAGATCGACCAGCCAGTTACTTGACCTGCACTGATTCGCCCTCCTCGATGTGTTATCATTTGAGTTCCTTCCTTTACTCTTGTTTTTATTTGATTTTATACAGTGGGGACACTGTAAATTTTAAGTATGGGGTGGGGGAAGGGCTCATTATCATTATCATATGTGTTAGTCTTGCTTTTGGTTTTACATGGTGAAATTTTAAATTTTTATGTTATGCATTCATGTTTAAATTTTATGCCTTTTTCTTTCGTCGTACTTTAGTTTTCATTTTTGCATAAAAGAAAAAAATAAAAAAAATAGAAATTGTCGAATAATAAAAAAAATATGCATGTTTAATTTTTGCATTGTTTTAGTTTTTATACCCTAACTTAGATGTCCTATGATGATGAATAATGATTGACTTGATCATGTAAATCCTATGGCATGTTTGGAAGGTTTAGCCTAAGTCCTCAAAATGGTTTTTATGTGGATTGTGAACCTGTGATGAAATTGAGCACATATGATCCTAAGCTAAAGGTTAAAATCCAACAAAAATTGTCTCACTGAGAATTTTGGCCTTGTAGGGAGAACATTAAAAATCCCTCTGCTTTCTTGAGTGTATTTACTCTTCCTATGCATCTCTAAATGTTGTGATAGTTATTCAAAGCCAATGCATTTATATGTTTATGTTGATGAGAATTAAATAATGGAGGCACCTTTTAAGCCAATTTTATCCTCTCTTTACCTACCCTGCATTATCCCTGCTTGAAGCCATAACATTAGCCTAAGACTTTTATTATGAACTCCACAAAAAAATATCCTTAGCCAAATTGAGCCTGACCCCCATTTGGGAATTAAGACTTAGAGTTGGTTGGAATGATGATTTGTGGAAAGAATAAGCTTATGTTGCATTTCAAGAAGGAAGGATTGTTGAAATTATTGAGATATGGGATGGTTTTAAATTTTTATCTTGCCATACATATTATGTAAAAGGATTTTTGGCTCACATTATAAATGCACTATTAGTATTATTTGGTTTTTATTTTCGAAAAAAAAAGTATATATATTTGTGAATAAAGTGCATGAGCCAAATTTACCTTATTTCTTTCACTATTTGCAAGATACACACTTTGGAAAGGTTGAGGAAGTTTGAAAGGTTACATACTTTATGGAGATAAATTGGAGAGTTTGGTTGATGCATATGATTGAGAAGTTATGGTTTGGTTGTGTTGGAGATTTAGGAGTCTTGATTCCCGAATTTTATTAAGCACCACATGGCCAAATAATTCCATACCTTATTATTTCTTACCTAGCCCCATTACAACCCCGCCGAATGGAATCTTCTTTGAAGACTTCTATTGAGCGAAGTCCTCCTGATATTTCTTGTTGCATTTTCATAATTGGTTGCGATGGATTCATATTTAAATTGCAATATTTATGAGATTGTATATGAAATTGAGTTGAGAGATGATCTACATAGTCTAAAACACATTGAGAGCTGAGTGCAAAACACATTATTCCTGTGAGGTTGGATTTATACTGCATATGCCTATGGATCGCTCATATATGTGTGATGACGTTAAATTCACTTGACTTACATTGCTACTACTTGAGATGTTGCTTTTGACAAAGGCGAAGACTTGAAGGATGTGTTGTAGGTCTTGGTTATTGTTTGGTTATTGCTTGAGGACAAGCAAGTCTAAGTATGGGGTGATTTGATGTCTCCAAAGTAGCCATGTCTTTATGCGTATTTTAGTTCCATATTCTTTACATTTTGCATATTTCGGGTTGAGAATATGTCGGATTTATGTAGTATATGCTTATTTGTCAGAAATGAAGATCTACATAAGTTTCTGTTTAATATTGCAGAATATGGAAATATCTCGGGAGAAAACCAAGAAGCAGGAACCGGAGCTCAAAGCTACTCGACATCGACTAGCCTTAGTCGATCTCGACAAGCCATGTCTAGACACCTTCCAGGATCGAGGAGCCTATGTCGAGAAGCTAAAGACGAAGAACCCGACTTCCGAACCTTTGTCGAGATCGAGTTAGGCTACTCGAGATCGACAAGACCTCGGAGACAACCCGGAGTCGAGCAGAGCATGCCGAGGAGAGATCGACCAACCATGCTCGGACATCCTTACTCGATGTCGACAAGAGGTACTCGAGGTCGACAAAGCCGAGGAGCCATGACCGAGCACATCGAGAAGACTTTACCGACCAGCCAAGCCAGACCTAGTAGACGAGCCTCTCTACTCGATGTCGACAAGGGGTCCTCGAGATCGACGAACGCCAGGAGCCATGTTAGAGCCTGTCGAGGACCAGCTAGCCGAGACGACGAGCCAAGCCCAGTCAACCAACAATTCTACTCGATCTCGATTAGCCTTACTCGAGATCGAGGAGGACTTCAGAAGCCGCGTAACGCGTTTTGGGGAGTTCTACTCGGATTGGGATTCCTTGGGCTCGAAGATTGCTGAGTTCTATCTGATCTATCAAGTTCTATCATGATGAAGAGAGATCTATCCACTTGAAGACACTTTAGATATATTTCCCTTATCTAGATTTAATTTCATTATAGCTTTTATTTACCATTAAGCTTTTTAGATATAGTTTTAGATATAGATAAAGATTTCTATCCTTGAGTAGCAAAGTTTAGAAGCCTATAAATAAAGCCCATGGGGCTGATTTCTAGTCATTCATTTTCAGAGGGAAGTAAGTAGGAGAAGTAGAGAGAGAGAGAGTGAGCGGCCGATTGGAGTTGTGAAGCGAGAGCGGAATTGGCTTCGAGCGGTTGCAAACTTTGGTTTATTTTAATGCAATTAGTTTTCTTTCAATCGATGATGTCTGAGTTTGAAATGAAGCACGAGTAGTCCACCCACTTCTAGGGTTGGGACGAGCCCGACCATAGCCCTGCGTGTTTGAGGTAAAGATCCGACCTTTATCATGTTTTGAGCATCTACTACTTGTTTATGTGTTTATTACCCTTCTAATGGAGATCCATGTTAACAACTTGGATTGTAAACATAAAATTGGTAGAGACAATTAGGATTTCTTGAAAGAGTTGTCTAATTGTTGGAAAAGGCGAAAGCTTATCCTTTGATGCAATTCACATGATTATCTGTTTTATCTCTGCCTTATGCATGCTTGGTTATCGTTGTTGCAAACCCAATCTTGGAAGTCTTTTTTCATACAGTTTAGTTCGAAGTCCCAAAGCCTTTGCCTTTACTTTATTTCTTTGTTTCGTTTTTCTGCCCTTACTCGATCTCGACCAAGTCTGGTCGACCTCGAGTTACTGATATTCGATCTAGCATCGATGTAGCTTCTGTGTGCAGGTACTCGACAAGCCAAGCCGATGTCGACAAGGGATCTACTCGATATCGAGTAGCCTCTAGTCGAGATCGACGAGACCTAGTGCCTGTGTCTGCTGCGCTGCTCGACTGTCCGATTTTCTGTCGACTAACCCTAGTCGAGATCGAGGACACCTGTAGTCGACTTCCGTGAGATTTCTCCGCTACTTAGGATCCGCTGGCACGCTTCCTCGTGGATCGATCCTGACTTTCCGCTGCTGCATCAGGAGGAGGTCTTGTAATTATTTGCAAGGGACGGAATCTGGTTTGCTGTTATTTATCTATATTTTATTTGCATACTCGATTTTCCTCCTATGAACATGGATCTGGCGGTTCCTCTAGTGGTGGGAAGCATGGGATGTCATCCAGAGGCATCGTATGAAGAGGCTTAAACCTCCCCGAGTGAACGCTCAATGTCTTCACCCATTCATCTTCCCGGGCCTCAGTTGGCCTGCACAAGGGAAGACATAAAGAAACTTTTCATACCTCATACTCGTCTCTCTTCTGCTTCATATGTTAATTTGGTTTTGCGTCTCTATCACAACAGAGCGATGGAGTTGGAAGAGAGACTCCCGGCCACCTTATCTTGTGGAGCTTTGTGCCACTTCGCGAGGACCCCATATTTAAATGCGAACATCGGTTACTCAAAATCGTCGGGGACGGCCTCCTACTTTTTTCTTGGTAGCTCTTCAAGGGATCCTTCAATTGGTTCATCAAAGATAGATAGTAAAGATGTAAACGAGGTCAAGGGAGGACATACCTGGGTTTCTATTGTACAGTCGACTTCGACTGGTGTGCACTCGATATCGATTGATATTTCTGGATCAGGTCCTCTAGAATGTGTATATGTCGAGTCTATGTAGTCGATGTTGACTGGCTCACAGAAGGTTACGTTGTCGAACCAACTTGTCATTTTTGGTTCTCGGGGTGCAATTGGCTTGTAGGGGGGAGAATTGTTGGAAGCCTCAAGCCTTTCGATTAAATCTTCGAGTCGGGCTATTTCCCTTAATCGTGCCTCCTCTTGTGCGAGCCTATTTTGCCGTCTTAATTCTTGGAGCCATCCTTCCCATTCGAGATCCTCTTCGAAATAGTCATATGTTCCTTGCATCTTTGTTCCTAAGCTTTGAAAGCAAAATGATGAATGCACGAGTTAGTAGAAAAAGCTTGGCACCTAGTCGGTACTAGTGAGGCAGGTGGCGGTAGGGTATGTGATAGTAAGGAAAATGGATGTGATATCCTAAATCTTAAACACAACTAAGTTAGGCACAATTGATATCTGCCCCATCTTTGCTACTCTACGAGCCATCCAAAGAGATTGATCCTGACGTAAGGGAGCAATTCATAAAGGATCAAGTGCGGAGGCTACAAAAACAAGTCAAGTTCCTCCCCAACAACCACCCTTGTTTTGAGTATGGGTCCGTCAGGCACAACACCACCGCCTGCCCACATTCCGAGGAAATCTAGCTTGCGGAGTCACATGATAAGGAACGCTACATAGGGTGTCCTAACTATGGAGGACATCAGCAGAATTAGGTATACCATCAACCCTAATACCAAAGGAACCCCCCACCCTATAGAGCCCCTGAACACTCTAAGAGAGAGTCAAAGAAAGATGACCTACAACTCTTTCTCGAGGAGTTGAGGCAGAACCACGCTGAATTCAAACGTGTGCGTAGGATCTCGAGATAGGTGCATTATAGTCTCAGTCGATCTCGAGTGGACCAGTCGCTTGTCTGCTTCAGCTAGCAATTTTTTTGTTTCTTGCAACTCCCTCTCACGTTCTTTCTCACGTGCCAACAGTTCAGCTTTTGAGATTATGATTCTTCGCTTCCTTGGTATCCCAAAGTATTGGGCTTGACTTACAAATCCTCCAACACCCCTGACCCTACCCGAGTGCTCGGGATTTTCTAAAGCTTGGGTCAGTATGTCATTACACCCTTCCTCAACAAGCTCTCCATTCCTTTTCTTCTCTAGCAAGTCATCCTATAAACCATTACATTACATGTCTACATTCAGCCCTTGATTATTCAAAGAATCACGCATAAAATGGAAAACCAAAATATGCATATATGCTTAAAATTTTCTCAAGAACTGGTTGCAAGCTCTCATTCACATACCCGTCTTTCGGTATATGGGCCTTCCTCCACATTATGACACAGTCAACATCATCATCACTACCCATCTCCTGATTCTCTTTCTGCCACAGAGAACGAAGAAGAGTAAGACATGTGAATGGGCATCTCCTAATACACGAATTCACATATTAATCAACGTAGTCATTACCATATGCTCCTCCAAACCAATGTACCCTGACCTAGATGTTCTGTGATGATATCTTCTCAAGCGCACACGCTCAGCATGCACCTTATGTTTTTCCTGCAGAGACTGATAGGTAAGACTTGGCTATCCATATGTGACACTACTCTAACTATTACAAATGGGAAATTTGATTTTTTTAATCCACAAGATCATATGATATCAATTTCAAGGACATACCATCCACTCTACTGTACACCTGGATTTCACAAACTCCCTCCAATTCTGTTTTCCAACAAACGCATACTTCTTTGGCGGATTTCTGAGTTTCTTCTTCTGGTCATAGTGTGGAAGCACCTCAGTTATCGTCAGATGTGTCTTGAATTGTCTCCATTTAACACCAGCAGAAGAAAGGATCATTGAACGACTTTCAGGCACAACCTTGAATGTATCCTAGACAATTAATATCAAAAAATTCTCTCAGGAGACATATTCAGTATAATTGGGGTCAGTTATTGTGAAAATATGAATAAAACCAGCATATACACAATAGCCAAATCCCTGAATGTCTTTCCACAATTTCTCTTTGAGCTCCTTACTAACTTTTGGCCAACTCTCAATGTTGATTGGCACCATTCTGTGGGCAAGCATTCCAATGTAAGATTGTAGAGTAGCGCGAGTTTTCCCACATGGATTGCCTCGACGATTGTACTTCACACTGATTTTTTTATTGACCGCCTTCTTAATCAGGACCTTGTACATTTGGGCAACACCTCGCTTCCCCCGTATCTTACCCGAGTCATTCATTTTCTGGACACCTTTGACAGATTTCTCCCCAGCATCAACAGCATCCTCCCTAGCCTCATTGACAGATTTCTCCGCAGCTTCAAGATTGTCCTCAAGATGTTTCTTTGAAGATGTCTTCTTGCTACTCTTTTCGGTCAGCTCACTTGTGGCCTTCCTCTTCTTCACATGCCCTTCCTGAGATTCCCGGGCAGAATAAGATTTCTCCCCAACTTCAGTAGCATCTTCCTTAGCCTCATTGACAGATCTGTTGTTGCTAGGCAGTTCCTGTTGCTCAATTCCATCCTTGATGTTGGTCGGCTTCGCAGGACCTTGTGAGTCATCATCCGATCCATTTGATTGCTCCTTTTTGGTCTTCCTTTTTCCAGTAGGAGAGCTTACCCCCTTTCTTTTCTTTTTAGATCCCATTGTCCAAAATATAACCTGCAATGGGAACAAGGAATAAATGTAAACATAGTTTCTTAACATGGTAGAACATAAAGATAAAAATTTGAAAATGAAGACAGTATAATCCACAAGACAGAAATAGGACTACAGTTTAAATATAAAATCAGTTATAAACATTATAATTTCACACGTATTTGCTCATTTAAACATTACAATATAAAGAAAGTATTAACTATCGACAGGAATAGGAGTATTAACTATAGACAGGAAAGTATTAACACTATAATTTCAAACATTTTTTCTCTTTTAAATATTAAACAAAGAATCAAATAAGTATGTCTACACATAAAATGAGTTCAATATTATACAATATTCTTCTACACAAGTATATCTCTTCAGATTTAAGGTGACATCGATCTGGATTTTTAAATGACACCATATTTGGTTTTGTCCATCACCAACTGCTAAATGAGTCATAACACCTAAATCAAAGGAAATTATTGACATGACACCAATGCAAATTTTTATACAACACCATATTTGATTTTCAAGGCACATATATTTAATGAAAGGAAATTATTTACACACATGCTTCTAAGCACGTAAGAGAACCCATAGGCAACACTTTAGGTGACCAAAAGATTATCAAGTGTGGTATACTATGTCTCACCCTTCGGCTCGGCCATCAAGGAGGATATAGCACACAACACTTATCACCCTTGCACATTTGAAGTCACTGCCTTATACATACCAAAATATTTTGAATCCAAACATCCCAATACCATTTAAGCCTATACATTTTCCTAGCAACAAGATCAAAAGGTTGCTGGACAGTTTAGTCTTCAAGGCGCCCCTTACTCTGCTACTCTGACCGTAATCTTCATTACTCAGCATGCACAACATCAAGACAAAAGGGGGTTGTTGTGCTGACATTCAGCCTCTTGGTTAGGCACCACAAGGAGTGTGTTCAGTAGTTTCTAGTCATCAAATGGATCACCAGTTTCGTCATTCCAAAAACCCTCAACATTTTCTCGTAGATAGGTCATATCCCCCTCATTCTCAATGTCGTCATAAGAAAGTGGTATTTCCTTAGAAAATAGTTGATGCTCAACACTGCTCTCTGTTGTAAGCTGAATCTGCCATGTGTTACAGTAAGTTTTATATCGATTTATGTATACATTGCATTCATTTGGGCTTAGATAGTACATAATCTATGTAGTTTATGTTTATTTGCCAAATTATGGAATCTACACCAGTTTTTGTTTAATTCGCAGAAATCGAGGCATTATACAACAATTCTATAGAAGGTCAGAAAAGCTCGGAAAACGGCTACAGAAGTCCAAGGTCAATGAAGCAGCGGAACCAGTCGAATCAATCTGAGAGTCAAGGTTACTCGATCTCGAGTAGACCTTACTCGATCTAGACGAGCATGTCCGAGCAGGCCTTGTCGACAAAGCCTGATCGAGAAAGCCAGACCAACCCGGCTCCGGACCCAACTCGATCTCGACAAGCCCTAGTCGAGATCGACGAAGACCAGACACCACACCCGGAGTCGAGAAGAGGACTGATCGAGAAGCCGAGGACAAGGACAACCCTACTCGATCTCGACGAACCCTGGTCGAGATCGACAAGACCCACAACGCCAGTCCGAGTCCGTGCCGAGGAGAAGCTTCTCGACCAGAGAAGGCCACACCCTACTCGATCTCGACGAACCCTAGTCGAGATCGATGAGCCCCTGAGTCCAGATCCGAGCTTGCCGAGTAGAGCCACTCGAGGAGACCTAGTCGACGATCAACCCTACTCGAGGTCGACGAAGGCTACTCGAGGTCGACGAGCGCCAGGAGCCAAGTCCGAGCCACATCGAGCAGATCTAGCCTAGAAGTCCAGCCGACGAACCATCCTTGTCGAGGTCGACGAGCCGTGGTCGAAGTCGAGTAGATTGGATCCCAGAAACGTGTCGACGAAGACCTGTCCGAGTAGAGTTGGGATTCCTTGGGGCCGAAGGAAGAAGATTCTATCCAAATCCATCAAGTTCTATCCATGGGAGACAAGATCTATCAACATCATGAAGACTTACCTAGTTTAGAATTATCCTTTCCTTGTTGATTTATTTCCATTAGGTAATTTATTTATCCTTTCAAGTTTTAGATATAATTTTAGATAGAGATAAGAAGATTCTATCCTTGGTTAGCAAGGGTTAGAAGACTATAAATAAGGCCCTAGGGGGCTCAGTTTTAGTCATTCAATTTCAGAGACAATTAGTTAGTTCCACAGAGAAGTTTAGGAGTTTTAAGGTTTTTAAGGTTTTGGCTTTCTGCGAAAGTTGATTGCCATGATTGTAAAGGCTTTTGAATATAGTTAATGCAAGTTTCTTTTTATACATCAATGTCTGCAATTGCAATGAGGCGTGAGTAGTCCACCCACTTCTGGGGCTGGGGTGAGCCCGACGGGGGCTATGTGAGGCGATGCGATAAAGGTCATATCTTTTGTGCAATTCATCTTCTATCCCTACGAGCATGATTCTTTTGCGAGAGTTGAAGGTGATCCTTGTTTGTATTATTGAAGCGAAAGTGATCTTAATGCAACTTGGATTAATTATGTGAAAAAGGGTTAGTAACAAATAGGGTTTATGCGAAAGCCTCTATATGCCTATTTGTTAATGACGAAAGTTATTTGATGGAAAGCATGATCTTTTATGCCTTTATGTGTTACTTTGCATGGTTATCGTTGTGACTCCATATATGAAGGAGTTGGTGTTGTCGCAAGTTATTTCAGTTTCTGTTTCTGCTTTTCTTGTCGATCTCGAGTTGGTGTTGTCGAGATCGAGTTGCCTGTTGTCTGTCGAGTTGTTTGCTTTCGTTTCTGTTTTCTGTTTACACCACTTTTCTTTGTCGATATATAGGACAGCTTACTCGAGATCGAGTAGCTTCTGTGTCCTCGTTTTAGTTTCTGCTTTACCTTGCCTTTTCTGCCTTAGTTTTGTTCTTTGCTTTTGTTTGTTATTTTCTGCTTTTGTTTCTGTCTTTTCTATCTTTCTGCTGCTTTGCCTATGAGAATTTATAGCTACCTGAGAACTGCTGATGTGCTTCCTCGTGGATTCGATCCTGACTATTCTCTTACTACAACGGGAGGAAGTCTTGTATTTATTTGCTGAGACAGGGAAGTCAGTCTGAACTTTATTTCATATTCATTTCATACTTGATCATCCTCCTGCAACAACACTCTCCCCTTCATCTCCTTCATATATGGAATCACGGTAGTCTTTGTTTGGGGTTCGAAGGACAACTGACCACTCAGGATCGAGGGGATCTTCCACATAGAAGACTTGTTTCACTTGCGCAGCAGATACGAATTGGTCGTTTCGATCACCCCGTCTGTTGAGGTTGACCAGCGTAAAACCATACTCATCTTGCTTAATTCCTCGCTCGTTCTCTACCCATTGACACAAAAATAAAGGAGCTTTAAAGTCATAATAATCCAGCTCCCAAATATGATGAATAACCCCATAGAATGTCATCTCACTATTGATCGGATTTTTATCCTTAGCACTAGCAACTTGCATTGTTTCAGCAACTAAGCAAACTCCACTGTTTTGGACTGCTCTGCAATTGTCTCGCTGTTTTGTGAAGTATTTGACACCATTGTATTGGTACCGTTGATAGGTGAAGATAGTGTAGCTCGGTTTTGAAGCCAACCATCTCAAAGTTTCTGAAACATGTCCAGGCTTTTCCTCCATTTCAGCTTCGACCTACGGAGTCACCGTTGAATAACTCAGGAGTTTGTTTACTAAACTATTTTATTTAGTATATAGTTAGAACTATGTCTAAGCCATAACCATACCTTTGCCTTTAACCAATCAGCAAAGGTACGATTATGTTCATCATGCAACCACTTTTTACTCATCTTCCTTCCACCGTGTAATTCCTCCACGATCTTCTTATGCATCCTTCAATTAAGGTACATCTGTTAATGTGTTTTAAGCACAAGTAACAGGAATACTTAATTAATGAATTCATGCATACTTACATTTTGTATGGATCCACCTCAGCATTATTGGATAATACATGAAGGTGGGCCTCATCTCGTTCATCCTCAGCCAACTCCTTCAGAGTCGATGATGAAAGTGGACCTTCGGCACGTATGTCCTTAGGTAATCCAATTGGTCCACAATCTTGCCTAAACTCACCCCAAAACTCGGCTGATTCTTCAGCAATGTAGCTCTCAGCTATACAACCCTCGGGATGTAAACGATTGCGCACGTACCCCTTCAACACCTTCATGTTTCGTTCGAAAAGATACATCCACCTATAACATACAGGGCCACATAATCGGACCTCTCTTACTAGATGAACGGTCAGATGAAGCATTATATCTAAAAAAGAGAAAGGGAATATCTTCTCGATCTCACACAACGTTAGCACCAAATCTGATTGAAGCTTCTCCAACTTTGCCACGTCAATCACCTTAGTGCACAATGAGTTGAAAAAGAAACACATTCTCATTATAGTGATCCTAACACGCTTTGGAAGCACCGATCGAATGGCCACAGGAAGCAATTGTTGCATCAATATATGACAGTCATGCGACTTCAGCCCATATAACTTCAAATCGCCCATAGACACCAGATTTCTAATGTTTGATGAATGTCCACTTGGAACTTTCATGTTGAGTAATGAAGTAAACATTTTGACCTTCTCGGCCCTTGACAATGTAAAGGGGGCAGCAGGTATGTACGTCTTCTTCTCCCCAATCTGTGGACCTAATTCAAGCCGCAAACCCATATCAACCATATCTTGGCGAGCGGCAGCACTATCTTTAGACTTGAAAGGCATGTTTAATAAAGTCCCAATGAAACCTTCCGCCACATTCTTCTCGATGTTCATTACATCGAGACAATGGCGAACATGCAACCACGACCAATACTCCAAACTGAAAAATATGGACTTTTTCTTCCAGCAAGAAGCTTCCCCTTCCGAGTTTTTCTTCTTTTTGTTCTTCCCAAACACATAGTTGATCTTCTCGACGGCCTTCAACACATCCTCACCAGACTGTGGGAGAGGTTCATCTTCCAACTCTTGTTCATTATTAAACGCCTTTCGTTGCCTCCGATAAGGATGATGACGATGGAGATACTTACGGTGGCCTCCATATGACATCTTCCTACTATTCGGAAGATACGTGGCAGTTGTGTTATCACCGCAGATCGGACATGCCTTGTACCCCTTAGTGGTTGCACCCGATAAATTCCCGTAGGCTGGCAAGTCGTTGATTGTCCACAATAACATAGCTCTAAGGGTGAAGTGTTCCTTCAAATGTGCATCATACACACTGATCCCATTCCAGAGTTCTTGTAAGTCTTCGATTAAAGGCGCCAAGTAAACATCTATATCAACTCCAGGCTGCCTAGGGCCAGAAATCAGTAAGGACAACATTATAAACTTCCTTTTCATACATAACCACGGAGGAAGGTTATATGTGACCAAAAGTACAGGCCAACAGCTATATCTACTGCTCATATTGCTATGTGGATTGATACCGTCAGCTGCCAACCCCATCCTCAAATTTCTTGCTTCCTTACCAAATGCAGGACACTTGTAATCAACCAACTTCCAAGCAGGGGAATCCACTGGATGTCGCATGAAGCCATCATTACTCCGATTATCATCATGCCATGTGAGCAACTTTGAAGTTTTAGCGGATTTAAACCATCGACGAATTCTCGGGATAATGGGAAAATACCACAACACCTTTGCTGCTTGCCCCTCCTTCTCAATCTCATCTCTTGTCAACTTCCAGCGAGAGAGGCCACATTGAGGGCAAGAATTAGCATCAGCGTACTCATTCCTATATAGTATGCAGTCATTAGGACATGCATGTATTTTATTATATTCAAGCCCTATTTTGTTCAATGTTTTCTTTGACTCGTACAAAGTTTGCGGTAACACATTTCCATGTGGAAGCAAGGAGGACACCGTTTCAAGTATTTCATTGAAACAAGTGTCACTCATTGCATATTTAGCTTTAACGGTGTGAAGTTTAACTAGTGCATCTAATTTGGTGTCGGGACTTCCTTCAAATAAGGGTCTTTGAGCATCCTCAACGAACTTCCTAAACTCAACGGATTCCTCATCAAAATCATCCTCACTTGTAAAAGCAGCTTCACACATCTCCACAGTTTCAGATCTAAATTGGGGGAACTTGGCTGATTTTTCTTCACTAGGTGTAATCTTGCACGAGGGGTCAGCAGGTTCTCCATGCCAAATCCAGTTGGTGTACCCCAAACTGAAGCCAAATCGATGACAATGCACTCTCACAGCTTCAAATGACCGTTTCTTAAAATTGCCACATCTTGAACAAGGGCAAGGGACTTTCTTAGCGTTATTAGTATTAGTCTTAGCAAAGGTGATGAAGGCTTTCAACCCCTTTTCATACTTTACACTACACCTATCCTCATATATCCATGATTTATCCATGGCTGAAATTCTATACAAGCAAATGCAAACAAGAATACAAACAATGTCATAATTAAAGGAACACAAAATTGAAGTTGATATATTCATGAAGAATGATTGCATAATTCATGAAGAAAGAAAAGATTTCACATGTGATGCTATATAATTTCCATTTTATGTACACCAATGTCTCCAATTGAAAAGAAAATGGTTTACACGAAAACATTAAGCAACTAATGGCTAGCAAATTCAACAACTAATGATCCAGTATGTTTGGAATGGGACACAACTTACTGCCATAGCCATATACATATATATTGGTTAACTCTTAATTATGAAACTTTTCATTTGAATTTATGGGAGGGGGTTAATTGAATTCATTCCCCAACTCTCTTACTTAATTAAAGAGTTTTGTTAAGCATAATCAAAGAATGAAATACAAAACAGACATATATCCCCAAAACAGATATGTTCAAAAAGAAAATAGATATGTTCAAAAAGAAAATAATCAAGGAATGAAATACAACAACAAGCAGTGGCACATATATCCAAGTACAATTCACTTCACAAATCTCAAGTGGTAGATATGTACAAGGTTAACCACAAATGAGCACACAAATCCTAGAAATCTTACCTTCGGTTTGCTTATACCAGGAGAAAGTACAATCCACAGAAGCAACCACCTCCACTGTAATTGAACAGACTCACTAGCTTAGCAATAATTCAACCCTCCTATCACAAGACACAAAAGGAAATGAAGTACATTAATCCTAGAGCAACAAAATATTGCAAAACTAATTATATAAAGAATATATCATACAAACAACTAATTATATAAACTACTTCCAACATGGGAAAGATTTTATCCTCTTCCAACATTCATTCAACTGCCTTAAGCTAACACACACAGAAAGGAGCTACACCTTTATGAATACAACTTATCAGTCATAAATGAACTTTGGTGTTTTATTTTTTCTCTCAATGTTTAGGGTTTTAGGCAGTAGAAATGGTAGTTTAATTTACCATTGCATAATTATTGGACAGAAAAATGAAGAACAAAAAACATGAGAGGCGAAATCAAAGCACATAAGAGACAAGCACCTTGTGGGTTAGGGAGCAAACGAGCACCTTCTTCTGAGAGCCTTCCTCTGAGACAACACATATAGGGTTGGGTTAGGGATTCATGAAAATAAACAATAAACCAAAGGAGAATATATCATACAAACAACTAATTATATAAACTACTTCCAACATGGGAAGGATTTTATCCTCTTCCAACATTCATTGAACTGCCTTAATCATAGATCAACACATTCATATATCATAAAAAATAGGGGAGAAATCCAAGGAAAGTGAAGGCAAAGGCGAAGAAAAGAATAAAAAGAATAATTCATTAAACTGATTCACAATGTTTAGTCACTAAATGTTTAATAAGTCACTAAATGTTTAAATAACTGCTTCCTTACAGAAACCTTATCATAAGTGCTATGCCCCAATGAATCGTTATGAAGAAAAGAAAACATTAGCTTGCCAATTCGCATAATTACTGAACATAAAGTTCAAAACATTATGCAGAGAAACAAAAGTCAAGTTGATGTGGAAGGAGCAGTAGGTAATTTATTTAGATCTATAATTATTTCAAGAAAGGTTAATGGATGTTACAAGAGCTGAAAACGGAAGCATCAATCACAAACATGAAGCAATAACAATGATTCCCTAGTGAACCATCATAAAATTAGCTTACCATCGCATAATTACTAAACTTAAAAATTAATAACAGAAAACATGAACACAAAGATTCCCTAGTGAACCATTATGAAATTGCCTGAAAGATTGTATAATTCAGATAATGATCGAATAGATCCATTGATCAAGCTAAAAGAATAGTGTTCAAGAATCTCACTTTAGAGCATGTTCCATTTATATTTTTAAACAACCAACATATATACAACCCTTTGGTGTTAATGGCTTTCACAGTAGGACACCATCAATATCAAACTTACCGCTAATATTTTATCAATCTCATTTTGCAAACTCCAATTAGAAACTATTGTATAAAGCAAAAAAAATTGACATAAAAGAATTACAAGCTTAGAAACTATTGTGTGAATCACATTTTGATCTATACAAATCACTTGGCCTTATTGGTTTCTAAATAAGAGAAAATCATCCGTCCAAATTGGTCAGGATATATACATATCTTATCAGCAAATATTCACAACAAAAAAAACCTGAACTTGTCTTCAAGTAGTATGGTTTCAATGCTAGGAATTCAACTTATCAGTCATAAATGAAGAAAGGACACCTTATGAACACCTTATGAATACACACAGAGAAAGGATATATGCATATCTTATCAGCAAATATTTCACTCTTAAGCTAACACACACAGAAAGGACGTAGACAGTTATGAATACAACTTATCAGTCATAAATGAACATTGGTGTTTTCATTTTTCTCTCAATGTTTAGGGTTTTAGGCAGTAGAATTGGACAGAAAAATGAAGAACAAAAAACATGAGAGGCGAAATCAAAGCACATAAGAGACAAGCACCTTGTGGGTTAGGGAGCAGACGAGCACCTTCTTCTGAGAGCCTTCCTCTGAGACAACACATATAGGGTTGGGTTAGGGATTCATGAAAATAAACAATAAACCAAAGGAGAATGAAGATTGAAAGCAAATGAAACCAAACAAATAGGTTGAAATGTCGGATACCTCGTCGGCGATGATTTGGGGGTTTGGTGCGTGGCTCGTATCTGGAGAGAGGTAGACCGAGGGTTAGAGGCTTAGAGATGATATATTGAATGTGGAAATAAACCAGAAACCAAAGGATAATGAAGACAGAAAACAAATTACCCGCGCGCTATAGATCGGAAAGTCGAATACCTTGTTGGCGATTTAGGGTTTCAACCCCCATCCATTTTCGCGATTCTTTTGACAGATTATGGCCGGATCGGGAGGAGGAAGGAGCACTGAACGATGGTCGCCGGAGCTAGCTACCGGCCGAGGCTTGGATCTGGAGAGAGGAGAAGATGAGTTGGGGGTTTTGTGTGTCGCTTGGATCTGGAGAGAGAGAACGTGAGTTGGGGCTAGCTTCGAGCTAATTGAATGTGAGGGGAGAGAGAAGAAGATAGATATTTTATGTTATCAATTTTAGGAAAGGTGCAAAAAGGTTTAGATTTTTTCAAGTGTTAAAAGGTTAATAGAAAAAGGAACAAAAAAAGTCTATTTTTTTCTAAGTGTTAACATTACCTCCAAATTTTGAAAGCCCGGGCTCCAATTTTTTTCTAAGTGTTTTGATCCCGCCTTTTCCCCTCATGGCGCGCGTTTTGGTTTTTTTCCAAACTAATAGTTTAACATCTGTCCAAATATTTGACAATTGCGTAAAACATTTTAGACATCACAAAAAAAATTAACGATGTCATATATTAATTTTACATCTGTCAATTTATTGACAGACTTAAATGATATGATGTCTAATTGTTGTTTTCTAGTAGTGGTATGATCTTCTATGCCTTTATGTGTTACTTTGCATGGTTATCGTTGTGGTGTTGATGCCCTGATTCTGGAGATCTTTAGTTTATTGAGTTAATTTTGTGTTTACATACACTTTCTTTCGAAAAGGTGAGAAATTGGTTTCTGGTTTTACTCGAAATCGACAAGGTTTGGTCGACATCGAGGAAAGTTAGTCGACGTCGAGTTGATTTGGTCGAGATCGAATACTTGTTCTTTTGTTTTCGTTTTCTGTTCGTTTTTGCCTTCTGTTTTAGTCGACATAGTGGTTGAAGTTGAGTACCTTACTCGAGGTCGAGTAGTCTCCTGGTCGAAATCGTGCTAAGATTTGGAACTGAAAAGGCGGGCGCTGACACACTTCCTCGTGCTAAGATTTGCCTTCTGTTTTAGTCGACATAGTGACTGCCTACTACTACAACGGGAGGAAGTATTGTATTTGTTTGCTGAGACAGGGAGTCAGTTTGCAGTATATTTTATTTATATTTCATACTTGACATATCCTCCTACAACAACAACCACCGCCGGCAGGGACGGAAGCCAGCTTCTCCCTGCCAGCTGCAATGAGTTTAGTGATATCCTTCCCCCTCACTTGGCTCAAAAGCATCTCAATCCTGTCATCATCAGCCTCAACGCCCACTGCGAGCAGCACAACAACATCCCTTGTTAGAAATTGGATGATCAATCAACCCTTAGTTCCTTGACCTGTATGAATTAAAATTGGATTATCAATCAATGTTACTGATATTTCAGAATGCACAATTGACCCCAAAAAAACAAAATCTTGATGTGAATTTGAATTATTAGGGGTGCGATGAACAAAAGAGATCAAATAACAATTCATAGTACGACATCCCATCCCTTCAGCATCGAGAACACGTGATTGTTCAATCTCCTAGATTTCTTCATGGATTCTAGTAAGACATCCCATCCCTTGAGATCCAAGAGTTGTGTAATGGGAAAAGTAAGGCGACAGAACCCACATAGGTAACATCACATAATGTGCTACATATTCAGCAAGCATACTGTAAAGCTCTAGATGCTGCGACTGACACATTCTAGTTCTGGATACGTGATTTTCCCGTTTTTATGATTATGAGTTGAAAATATTTTCTCGTAATGATTTGGCTTTAAACATGACTACGAGTGTTGAAACTGAGCTTTAAGATGAATGGTGAGGTGCATACCTGGGCAGCATGAACATTCTACTTCTGCAACATTAAGGACTTCGTACGAAAAATCAAAAAGCTCAAAGTGCAGCTGCTGTCCCAGTAAGTATATTATGGTACATCCTCCCCCAGGCAACAGAATCACTTATTATTGAATGGACACCAGTAGATCCACCAACGACATCCTCTAGATATTCCTTGATTCGAATACAATTCATAAGAAAGATTGCTCAACTTAAACAATCTCAAAAATATAGTTGCCACATGAGGTGTTTATTTTCATTGATAAATGATACACAACACCTTTAGTTCCTTGACCTGCACGGATTAAAATTGGATGATCAATCATTGTTACTGATATTTCAGAATGCACAATTGACCCCAAAAAAAACAAAATCGTGACGTGAATTTGAATTATTAGGGGTGCGATGAACAACGGAGATCAAATAACAATTCATACGCCAAAGGTTCAACTCGATCAAAGGTAAGATCAGCCAGAGATCTCAAAAGGTGAGATCTTTCTATCAGATGTTCTATCAAACAAAGAAAGCAATCGACAATTAATGAAGAAGAACAAGCCAAATCAAAACCACGCGAATTGAAAAGATAAGGTGTAATTTGGATTGATAAAAAATTACCTAGTGATGAAGAAGAGCCGCTCCCTCGATCGCTCGCTCCCTGGACCTCGCTCGTTCCCTCGGGCTTCTCGACCTCGCTCGCTCGCTCAACCTCGACCTCAGATTTGAGAATTGGAAGCCGTAAATTCCAAGGCGAGCGCTTCAAAAAATCGCTAGGTTCGAGCCTCTCGCGATCTCTTGATCTCGGATCTAAGAGGATGCGAAATCTGGAGGATCATCCCGAGGAGATTCCAGATCTGGATCCACCGAGGAGATCTCTGATCTCAGTGGAAGAAGGGCCGCCGCGCGAACTCTGGCGACTGCAATTCCCCACGAGTTGGCGGCCGGAGCTGCCCACCTCCACACAGATCTGAGCACAAGAACTCCGGCAGAAGACTTCATCTTCCTACCTCCGGCGTCAGAGACATAAGAGATCGAGAGAGTGAGACAAGAGAGAGGTCCAGGGAGAGAGGGGAGAGAATTAAGATGAGAGAGAGAGAGAGAGAGAGAGAGAGAGAGAGAGAGAGAGAGAGCGTAAAATGTTGTTTACATTGTGGACAGTTCACCAATTTGTCCCAAAACTTGGATAATTCACCAATTAGGACATTTTTGGTGGACATTTCACAAAATTCCCCATTAAAAAAAGCAATAAATATATTTTTTAATGTTCCTTCACCTTCCCCCACTGTTTCTTAAAAATAAGGTTCTTCCACCAATTGAATTGGTCTCCACCTCTAAAGGCTCAGAATTGGTCGCCATCCTAATTTTCCGGAAAAAAAATTTAAAAAATGAATTTAAAACGGATATAAAGCTCGTTTAGCGTATTCCGACCAAAATATAAAATTTCATGAAAAATTTATGTCCTTTTACCTCAAAAATTTGAAATAATTATCGGATGGCGATATTCTTTTCGTTTTAAGAATTTAATTGACCGAGAAAGCGAGAGTCGGGGAAACTAACATTCTGGAACTAATTTCGGAATTTGAATTCGCATATTCGGGATTTATTTCCGGGTATTGGTTAACTAATTTCACACTCAATGTCACACCCACTCTCTCTCCATACCCTACAACCCGAACCCATCCCTCTTCGGTTCACCTGTCCACCTTCACCTCGTCTTCACGCCATCGTTATCCTCTTCATCTGACTTCACCATCACCATTACCTTCTCCATCACCCTCACTTCTTCTTCATCAACACCCCCATCCCTCCTTAACTCCATCACCGTCATCCTCATCATCCGAGCTCCAAATGCCACCACCATCACTGCTCTCGACATCACCATCTTCACCAGCACCACCGCAACCTCCATTCCACGTTCTCTGTTTTCCTGAGGCCTGAACCAGCGCCACCAGCCTTGTCCTCCTATTTCCTCAAGAGCACAGCACCATCAGCAGCCCTCTAACACCCCGACGCCGCCCAGAAGCCACTGAAGCCATCGACGACCCACCGAAAAATCTCCTTGCTCTGTTTTCCGAAGCCTCGTTCCGGTAAGCCGTTCTCCTTCGTTTCAACGAGCCATCGCGAGCCACCGACGAAGCCTAGAACTCCGATCGAGACCTTCGAAGTCGCAAAAAATCCATCTCGTTGAGCTCCGAATTTATCCTCGTTTCGATTCGTTTCTTTTAGTCCTTCTCAATGCTTAGATTAATCGTGGGTGAGCGAGAGCTCAGTGAGGGTAGTCAAGTGAACTCGAAAGCTCCAACGAGCTCGAGAATGGGCTAGGTCGTGAGCAGCGTGCAGCGCAAGCGCGTGGGAGCGAGCGAGCTCTTGTCTGGCGAGGCGGGAGGTGATCGGATTCGGGAAGGGGAAGTAGAGGAAGCCATGGGGAGGTGTGCTGGATTCCGAGGCACCGGGCAGCAGGCGGAGGAAGCCGGAGGTGGGTCGAGCTCCGTCGGGCGCCGTGGTCGCGAGCAGTGGCGGAGCCAAGAATCTCGGCCAGGGGGTGCTAAAAAAATTTCGAATTTTTATTTTTGATGTATATTTATTAAGAAGATTTTTTTAAAAAAAAATATTGAAAAAGCACTAAAATTGTGATTTTTTAAAATGTAAATCACGAAGAATTATTTTAAAACAATATTGAAAGAAAAGGTTAAATGTATAATTTAAACATAAATATGACATTTTTTTAATGAAATAGCTTATACAAACAAAAAATATACAGAGAATTTTTAATGAAATAGTTGATAGAAACAAAAAATATAGAGAGAAATAAAAAAGAATTAATGATATAGTAAAACAAATACAAAATGAAGGAGTTGGGAATTTAACTCAAGACCTTTTAATTTTGATTCTCATTCCCTCCTTCCCTTACCACTTCAAGTAGATAGCACTTTTGTTTCAAATATCCTTTAAATATGTTATATTACCTTAAAAATACTAAATATATGCAAAAAAATAATTTTTTTTTTGTATTTTGTTTTCCGCCAGGGGGTGCTTGAGCACCCCCAAGCAACCCCCTGGCTCCGCCCCTAGTCGCGAGCGAGGAAGCGCAGGCGGGAGCAACTTCTTCGATCATTTGAAATCGGGGAAGGAGAAGCTGACAGGGCTCCTATAGACCCCACCTTTCCAAATTGTATTTTGTTTAGTATTAAACCGGTTGGGGATTTAGCATGTTCGGTGCGGTTCGGGTTGTCCGTTTATTCATTTAACTAATTAACGGTATTTAAATTATTATATATATACAATATTATTTGAGGTTTAAGGGATAAAATATTATTTAAGGAGAATTATAAGAGTTGATTTATTAAATAAAAATGGTCGGGATTTTAGGGGATTTTAGGGGATTTGGAAATAATTTATAAAAGTGTTAAATAAATGGTATTTAAAATATCAGGTAATACTATTTGAGATTTAAAATGTATTATTGGGACTTAAAGATTTATAAAGAATTTGGAAAAGAATTTCATGGTTGAAAGTAATCAATTAAATAAATTTAAATATCAGGTAATACTATTTAACTGAGATTTGAAACGGTTTTGAAACTAACATGGAAATAAGGCTTATTCGATTACTAACTACCATGATAATATGATTGTTTGACTAACGATATGATATGTATGACTAATAGCATGATATTGTGGTGATTTTTAGAAGAGATTAAATGTTCGATACTTATTATGATAACGATATATATCCTTATGGAGAGTATGAGTATGAAATAGTAATATGCGAATGTCACTAAGTATGATATGGGGGTTATTTTAAGCCGACGAGTTGGCAAATTATGATGAATAGTATGAGATAAGAGATGGTTGATCGTGATGAACTGAAAGTATGGTTGATGCAAGTGTTAATTATCTGCTTGTATGAATGTGTGATATATGTGCTCAAAGTGGCTAGAGACGTATACTCATTGCATTCTCGTTATGTACTTAGGTGATACTCTGTGATCGTGACTACTGTATGCTGGATTATTCTTTTGCTGATCTGCTAGGCATGTAAGTCCTCCGGGGCTTACTTAGTAACCTGTACCTCCTGTCTTACGTGTCATATAGTATGTAGGTGTTGCATTTGTATAAAAGCATGTCATGTAGTATCATGCTTAGGAATTGCACTTGCGAATGAGCATTCTTATTCTGTATGCGTTTGAATACAGAACAATCGTTATCTATGAGTGCTAGATTCCTTGCTAGGGTCATAGGATAGCCTAGTCCTATCGGGTTTCATCCTGAGTCATTCGAGTCGTTGGAACACCTTTACTATTATCAGCATTATTATTTTCTTTTCGCAAGATCCACGGTATGATGATGAGATTTGAGATGCTATAGAATCGAACTGGCCAGTCTCCAGCCTACCTGGGAGGGGGGTGGTGGTAGAAGAGAGATATACCACTTGGTATTCTTTGTTAAGGCCTTACTTAATATTCTGCACATATGAAGTAGGAACATGATAGTGTGGTTAATATTTCAGTACTGCATGAAGGCATCCTTTATTCTAGGTATATTATTTGCCCTCAGCGCGGTCAGAGGACCCGATACATTGCTTGATTTTGTGTTGTTATGACGGGGTCCATTCATATGACGGAGAGTGAGTGTTTGAACCTGACTTCACCAGATTCATGCTTTTGGGAATTCTCCCTACTTATACTCTATTTTGACCCGGCCCTGCTGTGGCACTAGTTGTATCATTTTCAGAACTTATGTCCTTTGCATGATAAAAGGTTTTCTGCGTTGTAGATTAGGACAGGTACATGGGTTTACCCCAAGGTCTTCGATGGAACTTCCGGATTTGGGTACGAAATCCCACTTTAAACTACAAATCCTTGGTTTCAAACCTTCAACCTGTACTCGGGGCGCAAGATCCTAGCGAGGGGTTTTATCCCTCCAAACGTAACTCGGGAATCATAATCTCGGGCCGTTACAAAGGGGGTATCAGAGCCGAGGTTTTGCAATCCGAGTAAAATAGGTTGAAGATGGTTTTGAAACTCGACCAATGTTTTCAAATGGTTTTGGAAAATGCTTTTAAAAAGGGCAAAATGAATTTAATTGGAATTAAAACCTAAAATGAATGAAGGGGAAACAATCTCGTGGGTAGAGACCTCCTATATGCATGTAGAAGTCGGGGAACGGTAGGCAAAATACTAGCTTTTATTTACAGATGGGCTAGAAGACTCCAAGGAACACCACAGAGGTTGGAGTGTCGAGTTAGGAGGCTGTGAGGTTCTTGCCCCTCCGGTCAGCCATCCCTCGAAGGGCTGTATAGATCGTCTCTATGCTTAATTTTATACATATATGCAATTGGGCCTGAGGGTGATTCTCCTTGAAGAGGATCATATTAATCGTCGAGTGCTTCTGTGCTGAGTGTTTAAATTAATCGTTCATGTAGTCATCATGGTCGATACTAGACGCGGTCCAATTGGGGGTGGGGGTAGGGTAATTCGCATTTGGGGAGTTTCGCCACCATTGGTTGACGACCGAGTTCCGATTTCCATAGAGACTAGGACTAGGTAGCTAAAGGAGGTGTTTAACGACATTCCAAGCGAATTACGAGGAGGATATCGATCTATGGCATCGACGCCAGAGATTCCTGTTCAGCCGCCAATGCCCACATATCGGGCCGAGCTCGAGCAGATGGTGGGTGAGATGCTTCAGAAGGCCAGATAGGCGACACCAGAGACTCTAGTGCAGCAGCATATTCCCACGGATAGGGCTAGACTAGAGCAGGCGATACTAGAGATAATTCATAGGCAGACGAGACAACAGCATGCACCACAACGTCTTCTGCCAGCTGCGACCTACCAGTATTCTCACCCTCCTCTAGGTGAGAAAAGGCAGAGATCTATGGAGTCTAGCCGAGACATGTCTGTTAGTGAGGCCTATTTTAGAGGAGGATATCATGGAGTTCCACCTAGAGTACCCCCGCTACTGGTTCAGGCTACTTATGGAGGAAATGCGCGAGTGAGGAGTATCACTTGTCATATATGCTTCTAGAGAGGTGATTATGTCGCTTCCTGCCCAGATCGTTCGACTGTCTGCTTCACTTGCGGTACCGTGAGACACCGAGCTGCTTATTGTCCCAGGGTCAATGGCGAGGAGATGCTTCTGCTAGACGTTGAGGCGGAGGTAGAGGTTATGGTCGTGGAGGCAAAGGAACATCAAGGCCATGTCAGGGTGGAGGATCGTCATCTGCAAGAACATCGGGATCTGGGTATGATTGTGAACAGAGTTTCGGAGGCCGAGGGCCAGCATTACCCCTGCCGCCCTACATCTTCCAGACGAGAGTTAATGACCTCTTAGTTCCTACTTCTACATGTACGATATTGTTCCATGTTGAGTGTTTGGCTATATTGTGTGATATTGGTTCTACTCACTACTTTATAGCAGAGGTGTGCGTTTCCAGACTCAGCATGTGTTGCACGAGTGGTTCACCCCTTAGTAATTGTTTGCCGGATGGGGCCAAGATTATGACCAGTCGAGAGATCTTATGATGCCCCATCCGTATAGATGGGCGTGAGTGGCCAGCTGACGGTTGTAGGAGGAAATCGAGATTGCAAATAAAATATAAGTAAAGTAAAGCAAACAAGATTCCGTCCCTTGCAAATGATTACAAGACTTCCTCCCTATGCAGTAGTGGGAAGTCCGGATCGATCCACGAGGAAGCGTGTCAGCGGGTCCTAGGCAGCGGTGAAATCTCACGAACAGAAGTCGACCATAGGTTGTCGATCTCGACTAGGGTTAGTCGACAGAAGATCGGACAAGTCGAACAGCGCAGCAGCAGTCACAGGTGGTTAGTCGATATCGACTAGGCTCTACTCGATATCGAGTAAAGTAGGCGATGTTGATGAAGTCCTTGTCGAGCACCTGCGCAGGAAAAGCTACGTTGATCTGGGATCGAGGATCAGTAACTCGATATCGACCAGAAGTTGTCGATATCGAGGAAGGCAGAAACTTAAAACGAAATAAAATAAAGACAAAGGCTTTTGGGACTTCGAAATAAACTTTGTGCAAAAGACTTCCAAGATTGGGGTTTGCAACAACGATAACCAAGCATGCATAAGGCAAGAATGAAACAGATAATCATATAAATCGCATCAAAGGACCAAGCTTTCACCTTTTCCAACAATTAGACAACTTTTTCAAGAAACCCTAATTGTCTATACTGATTTTATGTTTACAATCCAAGTTGTTAGCATGGACCTCCATTAGATGGCTAATAAACACATAACAAGTAGTAGATGCTCAAAATATGATAAAAGTCGGATCTTTACCTCTAACACACAAGGCTATTGTCGGGCTCGCCCCAACCCCAGAAGTGGGTGGACTACTCGCGCTTCATCGCATTCGCAGACATCATTGATTGAAAGGAAATAAATACTTGCATTAAATCAAACAGAGCTTACAACCAAAGGAAGCCAATTCCGCTCTCGCTTCACCAACTCTTCTTGGCCACTCACTCTCTCTCTCTACTACTACTTCTCCTACTGAAATTGAATGCTTAGAAATCAGCCCCATGGGCTTTATTTATAGGCTTCTAATCCTTGCTAATCAAGGATAGAAATCTCTATCTATATCTAAATCTCTATATCGAAATGCTTAAAGATAAATAAATGGAATAACATAAATAAATACAAAAAGGAAATTATATCTAAAAGGCTAAAATATCTTCATGTGGATAAATCTTCTCCTCCATGGATAGATGTTGATAGGTCTCGGATAAAATCGGACAGCTTCGGCCTCAAGAAATCCAAAACCGTGTAGGACAGCTCAAACCGCGTACGCGACTTCGGATAGATCTCCTCGATATCGAGTAAATTTGGTGTCGACTTCAGCTTCAGCGGCATGCTCGACTAGCTGGTCTTCGACATAGCTCGGGTGCGCGCTTCTGTTGTCCTTGATATCGAGTAAACTCGGCGATATCGAGGAACTTGGTTCATCGACTAGGCTGGCTTGGTGTTGTCGAGTAGCCTCTCTTCGACATTGCTCGGACATATGCTCTAGGTTTGTCTGGTCAAATCGAGTAGCTCTCCGCGGCTCCTCAATCAGGCTTCTTCCTCGACTCCGGGCTGGTCTTCAAGGCTTTGTCGATATCGAGTAACTAACTCGATATTGAGGATTGTCCTGGAGTCGGGTAACTTCGTTCCTCAGCTTCTCGACATGGTTGTCCTCGATCATGCTGTGCCCAGACGTTGTTTGTCGAAATCGAGGAAAAGAAGTCGATATCGAGTAATCTTCAGCCTCCGTCTTTGCTTCTTGGTTTTCTCCCGAAATGGCTCAAAATTCTGTAATATTAAACCAAAACGTGTGTAGATCTCTATTTCTTGCAAATAAGCACATATTACATAAATTCGACATATTCCCAACCTAAAATATGCAAAGTGTATAGAATATGGAACTAAACTGTGCATTTCAACATGGCTATTTTAATAGACATCAAATCATGTGGATAAATCTTCTCCTCCATGGATAGATGTTGATAGGTCTCAGATAGAATCGGACACCTTCGGCCTCAAGAAATCCAAAACTGTGTAGGACAGCTCAATCCGCGTACGCGGCTCCGGATAGATCTCCTCGATATCGAGTAAATTTCGTGTCGACTTCAGCTTCAGCGGCATGCTCGACTACCTGGTCTTCGACATAGCTCGGGTGCGCACTTCTTGTTTTCTCGATATCGAGGAACTTGGTTCATCGACTAGGCTGGCTTGGTGTTGTCGAGTAGCCTCTCTTCGACATTGCTCGGACATATGCTCTAGGTTTGTCTGGTCAAATCGAGTAGCTCTCCGCGGCTCCTCAATCAGGCTTCTTCCTCGACTCCGGGCTGGTCTTCAAGGCTTTGTCGATATCGAGTAACTAACTCGATATCGAGGAGTGTCCTGGAGTCGGGTAACTTCGTTCCTCAGCTTCTCGACATGGTTGTCCTCGATCATGGTGTGCCCAGACGTTGTTTGTTGATATCGAGGAAAAGAAGTCGATATCGAGTAATCTTCAACCTCCGTCTTTGCTTCTTGGTTTTCTCCCGAAATGGCTCCAAATTCTGTAATATTAAACCAAAAGGTATGTAGATCTCTATTTCTTGCAAATAAGCACATATTATATAAACTCGACATATTCCCAACCTGAAATATGCAAAGTGTATAGAATATGGAACTAAACTTTGCATTTCAACATGGCTATTTTAATAGACATCAAATCATGTGGATAAATCTTCTCCTCCATGGATAGATGTTGATAGGTCTCGGATAGAATCGGACAGCTTCAGCCTCAAGTAATCCAAAACCGTGTAGGACAGCTCAAACCGCGTACGCGGCTCCGGATAGATCTCCTCGATATCGAGTAAATTTGGTGTCGACTTCAGCTTCAGCGGCATGCTCGACTAGCTGGTCTTCCACATGGCTCTGGTGCACGCTTTTGGTGTCCTCGATATCGAGTAAACTCGTCGATATCGAGGAACTTAGTTCATCGACTGGGCTGGCTAGGTGTTGTCGAGTAGCCTCTCTTCGACATTGCTTGGATATATGCTCTAGGTTTGTCGATATCGAGGAGAGTGGTGCTCAACGTCCGGCTGTCTGGTCAAATCGAGTAGCTCTTCGCGGCTCCTCGATCAGGCTTCTTCCTCGACTCCGGGCTGGTCTTCAAGGCTTTGTTGATATCGAGTAACTAACTCGATATCGAGGAGTGTCCTGGAGTCGGGTAACTTTGTTCCTCAGCTTCTCGACATGGATGTCCTCGATCATGGTGTGTCCAGACGTTGTTTGTCGATATCGAGGAAAATAAGTCGATATCGAGTAATCTTCAACCTCCGTCTTTGCTACTTGGTTTTCTCCCAAAATGGCTCCAAATTATGTAATATTAAACCAAAACTTATGTAGATCTCTATTTCTTGCAAATAAGCACATATTACATAAATTCGACATATTCCCAACCCGAAATATGAAAAATGTATAGAATATGGAACTAAACTGTGCATTTCAACATGGCTATTTTAATAGACATCACCGACCTTATCGTCATCCCACTGACTTTGGAAGATCTTATTCTGGGCATGGATTTCATGGACCGCTATGGGGTGATTGTCAACCAGATGACGAGGACAGGATCCATCTTGGCAGACGACTGGACCGAGCATCGGGTTGGGGGAGTGACCCCAAGAGGAACAGGGCGCTCATCAACACAATCAGAATCGTCAGTCTTCTAGATCAGTGTTGCGTCAGATATTGGTGTTTTGCCATAGAGGTGGATCGGGAGCAACCCATCTTGTCAAACGTCACCATTGTCAGAGACTTTGCGGATGTGTTTCCAGAGGAGCTGACGGGACTTTCCTCGCTCAAAGAGGTCGACTTTGCGATCAAGTTGGAGCCAGACACTAGGCCCATTTCGAGAGTCCTTTACCGCATGCTGCCAACGGAAATGGCAGAGGTGAAGGCTCAGCTGGAGGAGCTAGCCGGGAATGGTTACATCAGACCTAGTGCATCACCTTAGGGAGCTGAACCGTGCGATAGTGAAGCACCATTATCCCCTTCGAAGGATTGACAATCTGTTGGATCAGCTGCAGGGTGTCGTTGTCTTCTCGAATATTGATGCCATCATTGCTAGGGAGATGCCCAAGAAAGTCAAGGACATCCGCTCGTTTCTAGGATTGACCAGTTACTATACGAGGTTCGTCCAGGGATTCTCGAGCATTGCTAAATCGATGACGCAACGGCTGAAGAAGGAGGTTTCGTTTGAGAGGAGTGTAGAGTGGAAGGCCATCTTTAGGCTTCTGAAGGAGAAGCTGGCGATCGCTCTGTTGTGCGCCTAATTTGCCATGTTTTATACTTACTTTTATATCGTTTTCTGCATGCATTTAACACATTTGGGCTAGAATAGTTTAGAATCTATGTACTTTAAGTTTATTTGGCAATTATGGAATCTACACCAATTTCTGTTTAATTTCGAAGAAATCGAGGCAATTTACAACAGTTCAGAGAAAAGAAGAAAAGCTCGAAGTCAACTACAGGAAGTCCGAGGTCCAGGAGTAGCGGAACCAGGACAAATCGAGCTGGAAGCAAGAAAATCGAGTCGAAAATCACAAGTCGATATTGAGTACCCTCGGTCGATATTGAGTAAGTCAAGCCGATTTTCACCCGGAAAGCCAAGAACCGAGCAAAGCTGAAGACGTTGGTCGATATCGACTACCTCAAGCCGATATCGAGTAACCTAAAAATCGGGCAGATGACTAGGAATCGACCAGAGCTGGAGCAAAGGAAAAATACAAGTCGATATCGAGTAACACCAAGTCGACATTCACCCTAGGAGTCGAGATCGAGTTGCTGAGCTGAAGTGAAGAAAATGCCAGGTTGATATCGAGTGACCTTAGTCGATATCGACTGGACCCACAGTGGCCAAAATCGAGCTAGTCCAGGTTCTTGTTAAGTTTCTATCCCGAATCCAATGGAGATATCCACAAGATCAAATTCTATCAAGATCTATCAAGTTGGAAGAGATATTTACCTACATTAGATATAATTCCTTGTTGATTTATTTCTTTTATTCCATTATTTAATCTTTAAGTAAGTAGACAGATAGATATAGATATAGATAGAGTTTCTTTCCTTGTGGAGATTGAGGTTGGAGAAGGCGAGAACGGGATTTGGCTTCGATTGGTTGTAAGCTTTCTTTATTTTTAATTAATGAAAAGTTATTTCCTTTTATTATTTATGAGTTCATTCATGATGAAGAGCGAGTAGTCACCCAACTTCTAGGATCGGGGTGAGCCCGACGGTAGCCATGTGAGGTGATGCGGTAAAGGTACAATCTTTTGATGCGAATTCTTCTTCTATCCCTACGAGCATGATTCTTTTGCGAAAGTTGAAGGTGATCCTTGTTTGTGTTATTGAAGCGAAAGTGATCTTAATACAACTTGGATTAATTATGTGAAAAAGGGTTTTTAACAATTAGGGTTTATGCGAAAGCCTCTATCTTCCTATTTGATAATAACGAAAGTTATTTGATGAAAAGCATGATATGTTATGCCTTTATGTGTTACTTTGCATGGTTATCGTTGTGGTGTTGAAACCCTGATCTTGGAAGTCTTTATTTTATTGGTTAATTTTACAAATTCCGGATTTCAAGTTACTGTCCAAGTCGATTTCGAGTTATACGAGTCGATATTTTTACTCGATATCGAGTCCCACAGGTCGATATCGACCAAAGTTTTCTCATTTCGTTTTGTTTATGCTTTTCTCTGTTATTTATGTCTGTTTGTTTGATTTTCTGCTGAGTTTCGAACTGAAAAGGCGGGCGCTGACACTCTTCCTTGTGGATCGATCCTGACTGCCTTCTACTACAACGGGAGGAAGTCTTGTATTTATTTGTTGAGACAGGGAGTCAGTCTGCTTTATATTATATATTTCATACTTGACCATCCTTCTACAACAACAAATTGGCGCCGTTGCCGGGGAAGCCATCAATCACGCCCTTTTTAGTTCTTTTTCTTTTCTTCATATTTATTTTTACTTTTTAGTTTCTTTTTACTTGCTTTTTCCGTTTGCTTTTCAGGTGCATGCGAGGAACTGATCGCACGCCTATAGACCCAATTCTCGAGCCTGAGTGGTTTTAACATCTTCAGCAAAGGCTTAGGAAGAGACTCATATCAACATCCGACAGCAAGAATGCGGGCCCTCTCACACCTGCACAGGAGCTTGAGCAACTCCGCCAACAAATTGAGGCATTCACCACCAGAGAAGTTGAACACGCCTGTTGAACAAAAATGCGCGAATAATTGTAAAACATATTTTATTTAATTTTTTTAGAATTTGAGTTCGACCCCTTTTGGTTATCCTCTTGATTCAAAGTCGCATCGACACCAAGACTTAAGTGGTTTTGGTGATTTGGGCTGCACCCGAATTTAAACGGGTTGCCTACGTATCTCTTGGAAGAGAATCAAGCCTTACGTAGTTCAGAGTATTTGAATTGATTTTATTTTTGGGTTTTGGTGATTGAACCCGACGAGCTTGAGCTTTTTGTCGGGTGTCCTACGTACCCGTTTGGAACGGAATCAAATCACCCGTAGTTCTTTTAGGAACCAATTATTTAATTTGGTTGGACTTTGACCTCGTATTCATTGAAAAGTGAATTTAGAGGTTGACGACTGTACCTGATATAATTTTAGTATTTAATATCGGGTTACCTACGTAGCCGATATGAGGCGTCATGTCTTTACGTAAGTCTTTTTTAGAACTGTAATGCATAAAATCTGCATCATAGACTTCATAGTTGTTGAAGGAGATCGATCTTGATCATCCCCTCAATCCAAACCCTATCCTGCAAAACAAGAACCAACGAGGTCGGGGCTTGTCTCCCCGGAGAACCCTCCGACGCTCAAGTCAGTTCTCCTCCCATAGAAAGAGATTTCTTCTCGTATTTATATTCATCGAGGATAAATGAAACGGTAAATGCATTTAATTCAAGGAATTCAAACGGTCTTGATATATTTAATAAAAAAACCGTTACCGTATTGATGTCGACCGAGGCATTAAGTATGGGAAACGGTCGAGGCATTCATGTGGGTCATCACAATAGAATAAGCGATAATTGATAAAAGACGGAACAACTCTTGCCTCGTGATCTCGGGATTTTCCCTCTTACAATTGCCCCTCGGGTTTCCTCATCATGCCTCAATGATGAAGGAAACCCGAAAAATCGGTGATTCATTGGCCGTAAATGGCGACTTATTGGCCGTGAGCGGTTGTTTTGGCCTTGAGTGGCTATCGTTGGTCGTAAGTGGCTATTAGCTGTAAATGGCGATTAATCGACCGTAAGCGGCGGTTTCTATTTCCGGTGGCCGTAAGTGGCGATTTCCGATGGCCGTAAGTGGCGATTTACGGTGGCCGTAAGTGGCGATTTCCGGTGGCCGTAAGTGGCGATTTCTATTTCCGGTGGCGGTAAGTGGCGATTTCCGGTGGCCGTAAGTGGCGATTTCTATTTCCGGTGGCCGTAATTGGCGATTTCCGGTGGCCGTAAGTGGCGATTTCTATTTCCGGTGGCCGTAAGTGGCGATTTCCGGTGGCCGTAAGTGGCGATTTCTATTTCCGGTGGCCGTAAGTGGCGATTTCCGGTGGCCGTAAGTGGCGATTTCCGGTGGCCATAAGTGGCGATTTCTATTTCCGGTGGCCGTAAGTGGCGATTTCTAATTCCGGTGGCCGTAAGTGGCGATTTCCGGTGGCCGTAAGTGGCGATTTCTATTTCCGGTGGCCGTAAGTGGCGATTTCCGGTGGCCGTAAGTGGCGATTTCCTCTGCCTTAACTGGCATTTGCTTGGCCATAAGTGGCGAGTCTTCTGCCTTAACTGGCCTTTGCTTGGCCATAAGTGGCGAGTCTTCACTTTTTTGAATAATAGTTGTAGCTTTGAAGACATCGTCTCGTGACATCTACAGTCATTGGACCTGTTCAAAAACATTGCAGTTCTACATAATCCCACGCAGTTAAGTAATTAGAAGCTTAGTATTGTGATGTGTAGTGCCCCTAACACTTTATAAGCCCCTGCACACAGTTTATATACCTTTGCGGAGATGAAGTAAGCTAAAAATCTAGCTTGCAAGATCTATATATTAATCTTTCAATAAACGTTTCTACTTTGGGTAAAATACCGAACCTCTAACTTGCTTTTTGTCTCTTTACAGCGATTGATGCCTCAGATCATTTTGGTTGCCCCAGCGGACTTTGTAGCATTGAACCTTGCTCCGATTGTGTTTCTGGAACGAAAACAAAGCAAAAGGCAAAACCCACTATCGAAAAAATAAGAGTAAGAATCAATTCAAACCCATTTATATGCTCAACCGATCGATAACACGTAGTCTAGGACACAATCACACACGGGCATCAAGGAGTTGTATTCGCAGCAATCGTTGAGTGTACTAGGAGTTTAATTTCATGAAGAGTATGTAAATTAACAATAGCAAATAATCTAGGATACACCGAAGACTTATACTAACAACAATTAAACCCTTTCCAAACTATGGACCTCCGAACCAAACACCACTAGCTGCTAGCATCTCACAATGGAAGAATTTATATATAAGTTAACCACAAAGGCAAATTCCTCAAGCGATTCAAACAAACAATAAATTGAATGCTCACCCCACCGATCTATTTGGACACCAAATCAAAAAATTCCAACCTAATCAAACTCTTTAGAAAATTAATCATAGCTCTCAAATCAAATGGGAAAGATTGAATGTTTAATACCTGCGCACTTACCGATTTGGAACTACAATTTGGCCAGCAATTAAGAGCTCCAGTGAGCCGCTAGGTCCTTTGTGACGGAGGTGGGGTGCGTCCCATGAGCAGATCGGCGGTCGTGCTCATAGGTACCACACCTAGGCAGGTTTGCGGCGCGATGCAGTGGCACTGTGAGGCTCGGATGTGGGCTGATCCACATTGTTGACTCTATGTGTTGCCCGAGCATCAACTCTAGCCAGTACGAATCAATAAGGGTCGACGATCGATATAGCATTCTCGCGCACGAGAGGGCTCGGGTCTGGCGGTTCTCGATGGAGAAGGCGACGGGCAGAAGTCCTTGGTGTGGTCGACGAAGCAGCGGGCGGTGGTGCCGCTGCTCTCTTGCGGACGCTAACAGTTGTTGAGCGAGCAGCCTGTGGCTTGTGGCCTTAGATCCACCGTCACTGGCGGTGGTGAAGCGCGTCTCCCGTTGATCCGTTGAGCCGCGGCGCGCCCTCTCCTAGGGTTTGTGGGCGAAGGCGGGAGAAGGGCGGTCGAGCAGGGTACTCCTGTGGATCCTCGATCTTCGTCGCTAGCTCTCCCACAGCGCTGCCGGTGAAGACGATTGGAGCCGCCTCAGGCCACGATTCGTCTCTCCCTCCTCAACCCGGCGGCGCCCTCTCCTCTTCCCATCACCGATCAATGTGTTGTTGTTGGGTTTTTTTTTTTTTTGATTGGGAGATCCGATCTCCATGGCTTTTTGATCGAATTCCCACAGACGGCGCCAAATGTAATGCATAAAATCTGCATCATAGACTTCATAGTTGTTGAAGGAGATCGATCTTGATCATCCCCTCAATCCGAACCCTATCCTGCAAAACAAGAACCAACGAGGTCGGGGCGGGGCTTGTCTCCCCGGAGAACCCTCCGACGCTCAAGTCAGTTCTCCTCCCATAGAAAGAGATTTCTTCTCGTATTTATATTCATCGAGGATAAATGAAACGGTAAATGCATTTAATTCAAGGAATTCAAACGGTCTTGATATACTCCCTCCGTTCAACAAAACTTGTCGTTTACTATTCACGCACGCTTTTTTAGAATGATAAAAACTATCTAAAATATTCATTTTTAAAAAAAAAAAATTTAACAAGTTTGTACTTATTAATAATAACTACGAAATTGTTAAAAAAAATTATTTAAAAAGTCGATATTTTATATAGTTTTTAGCTCCTAAAAAAGCGTGCATGAATAGTAAAACGTCAAGTTTTGTTGAACGGAGGGAGTATTTAATAAAGAAACCGTTACCATATTGATGTCGACCGAGGCATTAAGTATGGGAAACGGTCGAGGCATTCATGTGGGTCATCACAATAGAATAAGCGATAATTGATAAAAGACGGAACAACTCCTGCCTCGTGATCTCGGGATTTTCCCTCTTACAAGAACCGTTTGAATTTAGGAAATTTTGATTTAGGCTTTTAACTCTGTTTTCTTTTTTTCTCGTTTAGAAGTCAATTTTGAGATCGACCCACTAGAATAAATTGACAGTGAAATTTTACGAGTTTAACATTATGATTTTGCTAAACCCAATTTCGATTTTATGCCAATTTTAATTTCCATATTTTAGTGGGTAAATTTTTATAATTAATCACAATTTCCTACACGTCACGCGTGTGTGGTGCGGCATGTTCTTTCCAAAGAACAAAAGAAAAACTTTGTTAATTTCTCTTTTTTTTTTTTTGTTTGCCACAATCTGATAAAAAGCTCAATATGTTATAATATTATTATATTGTGATGGATAAACTCTAGGAAACCCTAGTTCCGTTGTATACACCTATATATTGGGTCCTTTGGAACCCTAATAAGATATGAGTTCTCCTCTCTTCTCTGCGCCTCTCTTCTCCCCAGATCCCTAAACACCACCGATTAGTTTTTGATCAGCGAAGTTAGTCTGCAACCACCGTAATCATCGGTTTTCTTATGGGGTTTTGTTCCGCCTCCACTCCCGATCGATCTCGCCCTCCAATATCGATCTCTCTATTGATCCTCTCGCATGCCCTTTTGCTACCTCTCTCGATACCTCGTCTGTACACCCTCTCTCTCAATCTCTCAATCTCCATGGTGGCCTCGAGCTCTTGTTCCTCTTCGTCTTAGTATGGACCTCGATACAAAAGTAGAAACCGACGCCGATAATGGAGCATGTTGCCGTGAGTTCTCTACCTCCTTATTGCAAGTGTCGACCTCCATGATGAAGGAACCCAAACCCCTTCGCTCAGATCCGTCGCAATCACGAAAGATCCACACCTCCTTCTTGCTGTACTATTTGTGTTTTTTTTCTTCAGAATACCTTATTGTTGTTGTTGTTCCGTAGGATGAGATATACTTGCTATAACTAATTAGTCTTTGGATCTTGAAATTGGTGCTAAGAGTTTTTGTTTTGTTTGTGTCGAGGCTCTACAGATGGTGAGAAGAGGCTCGAAAATTGCCCCGTTGCAGGGATCCAGTTCTGCCTCCATGGACGCCGCCGACTCCCCATCTCGACCTCTCTCCTCAGATCCGACGACGCTGATCCAAGTTCGATCAGATAGCGCTCCAAGTTCGATCGATGGAGACGACGACGCCTCCGAGGCTGCCAGTGGGAGAGGGCCGTGATGTCCACATGTATCGCCGCCGAGCCCAGAACCTACATCGTCGCCGCCACTGTGAAATCAAGACGAGGAAGAAGGAAAGATCTGATTTTTTTTATTGATCACAAAATCAGCCCAGAGTTCTTTTGAAATCACATATTGGCCCTATATTTTATATAATTACAGAAAGTGGCTTAACACTTTCAGGGCTGCATATTTTTCCCCTGTTGTGTAACATAAATTATAGCAACCCCAAATTCAAACCCCCGAAGTGGTTGAATTAATCGAACAAATTGTGATTTTAGGGTTCCTAATTTCTGCGATTTTGGGGCTTGTCGAATTCAAGTCGGCCAGTACAGAACGTGGAGATCCCGACGTTGATCGACCGCACGAAAGAGGGACGCAGCAGGCGAAATTAGGTATACTCAATCTCTCCCAAAGCCCTTAAACACAATAGTTGAGTTAGTTCTTGTTTCCAGAAATTTTGCCCTTCAGATTCTCAATCAAACTTGTTTTCTGATTGAGGTACTGAATAATTATCTGTGCTTTTTTATCTTGCTTGAAATTTGCAATTTGGGATGATTAAACTGTTTGGTTAGGACCATTGAGGCCTTTAGTTTTGTGTTTTGCAACACTCTTCCCTAGCTTGATTAGGAGTTTAATTTGGTGTCTTTGCTTGTGTGACTGCCTTGTTTTGGTTTGATTGTCTCTCTCTCTTTTTTTTCCTTTATTTTTTTTGTATGTGCCTCTGACAGTACTCAATTTGATGATTTGATCAGTTTGATAGAATTTTCACCAATTTATTTGGTTTGTTTAGGATGGAAATTGATTCCAACTTCAGTTTAGACTCCTTAAGGTGCAAGTTTAGACTTGTCACAAGAGCCAAGGGCCTGATTTGCTTAAATTGGTGAATCTTTTACGCAATATGCGCTTGATTTTAGTTTTTTGGAACAAATTGAATCTGTCCAGCAAAATCTGTGATCTTTTTTTGCTCTCAATTGACTCAAGTGAAATCGCTTCCATTTGTTGGCTTGAACCTGTTGGCAATCTGTTTGCTTGTATTAGTTGGCCAATTTAAAGCCAAATGGGCAATGTTTCGTTCAGACTTTGATGCTGGTTTTGTCTCCTGTTTGGCAGCCCTTTGGTTAGGTTTCTTTGGTTGGGTTTCTTTGGTTGGGTTTAGGCTCTTTTAGATATAAGTCTCGACTTGAGACAAGGCTTGATTCACTTGGAATTGATGAAACTTAGTAGAAGTTCCAGTAGCATTATAACTCTTGAGTGGATTCTCGCAAAGTTTTGCCTTTTGCTTGTTTGAAATCGCTTGTGATTTGTGTGCAAACTTGCTGGCATATTTTAGAATTTTGGGCAGCACTTCGCCCTCCTTTAGGATAGTTTGATGATTCCGAAACCCAGGCCAGAAGCGAAAGGCTGCAAGGTTTGCAAGGGCCTAAGCCACGAGCGAAAGCTTGAGGGTTTGCAAGGGCGGGGTTCCGAGAACCAAAAAAAAAAAAAACCTAGATGAAAGCTCCTACCTTGCTTTGTGATTTCTGCAATTGATGTGCTCTCTCTCTTTCTTTTTTTTTTTTCATTTTTGTGTATGCTGAGCCGTGTGAATTTAGCCCTTCTCCCTGCCTTTTCCAACAGCCCTAGACTACCTTTTATAGGGGAAAAGAAAGAAAGTGGAAATATACTCATTTCCTTTCTCTTTTACTGTCAGAATCTTCCCTTTTGCTTTGATTTGGAAAGCATATATTTATGTGTACAGGAATTGTGTACAGTAATTTCTTTGTAGAAAGAGGCTTGACTTTTTCTGAATGATTCTTTCCCCTTTGAAGACCATAGTGTCGTACTTTTGGGGCTGATATATATATTATATTTATTTCATAGTCATGACATTCTTATTTATTTATTAGTTGCCATTTCATTCATCTTTTTAATGACAAGCTGAGACTTTTATTATTTGTTTTGTGAATGGGTTGGGCCTTGCTTTTGCACATTACTTGGGCTAGGCTCCCAGCTTGAACATCCTTCTTAACCCATTCTTTTCTTTTGCAGCAGAAGCTCGAGCAGAAGGAACAAGACACCAGAAAAAACAAGACACACTCGACCATAAGGAACTTTGCTGCCACAACTACCTTTTCTGTAATTTGGACAGCTCCACTTAGTTTCTTTACATTGTATGTCCAGTTTCCTGGATAATTCAGTTTACGAATTTGTCGTGCACCTAGCGTACTGTATTTGACACGCAATGCTTTGCGTGCACATTTCATTTGTTCGTAACTGCTACCGTCGACTTGTCTTCGTTTCTGAATTGTCAAATACAGGCTTGCACGAATACGAACGACTATCAAGTGTTCTTTTTTTTTCGAGTTGCAAAAATGCACATTTTCCATTCACGAATTTTCCATTCACGCAGGAGTATATCACTTCACCTTCGGCATTTTAGAGCTCATATGCCCTTTTAGGGAAAACTTTGGTCACCACATAAGGACCTTCCCATTTTGCCTGAAACTTTCCTTGGGATTTTCAGTTGACCACAATTGGTCGCCTCATGGTAAGGACCAAGTCACCAACAATAAATGAGCGAAATTTGACCCGTTTATTGAATGCCCCAGCCACTTGGGCTTGGTAGATTTCTAGTTTTTTGTTGTGTTGCTAGCCGATGCTCGTCCAATGCTTCGAGCTCGGCCAGACGGATCTTGACATTCTCTTCCGGGTCGGTGAGCTGAACTGCAACTCTGAGAGATGGCAACTGAATTTCTAAGGGTAAAACAGCTTCAGACCCAAAGACCAGGTTGTAAGGCGTACAACCAGTCGATGTGCGTGTTGTTGTCCGATAAGCTCATAGTGCCTCCGGTAGCCGTTCATGCCAATCTCTTTTAGATTTTGACACCATCTTCTTTAGGATCTTGCATAACACTTTATTAAATGCCTTAGCTTGACCATTTGATGACGGGTTATAGCTCGATGAGAAGCTATGCTTAAACCCAAACTTCTCGCTCAACTTCACCAGCATCTGATTTTTGAAGTAGAGAGCATTGTCTGAGATGATTTTTGAAGGAACTCCATATCGATAGATCAACTTATGAAGTTAGCGACTTCTTTAGCTCCCACTTCTTTCAATGGTATGGCTTCTGCCCATTTTGAGAAGTAATCTGTAGCAGCCAGAATATACTGGTGTCCTCGAGAGGACGATGGGTTTATACACCCTACAACGTCGAGACCCCATGCATTAAATGGCCATGACAAAGTAGTCGGGTGCAACAATTGAGGAGGCTGGTGTATGAAGTCGCTGTGAATTTGACAAGCGTGACAAGTTTTAGAAAAATCCATGGCATCTTTCACCATTGTTGTCCAATAATAGCCCAATCGTTTGATTTGATTAGCTAATTTTGGACCGGCTTGATGCGCCCCGCATACCCCAGCGTGGGTTTCTGCGAGGATATATTTTGCTTCTTCATTTGACAAGCATCTTAATAACATTCCATCGAATGTCCTTCGATACAAAGTGTCATTCTTAAGTAGGAACCTTGACACTCGTCTTTTAACATCCACTCTCTTTTTAGCATCATCAGGAAGGACTCCATGACGAAGATACTCAATGAACGGTTGTCGCCAGTCTGTTTCTTCCTCAACTTCATATACGGAAACGACATCCACCTCTTCGTTGGGCTCGGCTCGCTCCAAGGCTGACATAAGCAAATGCCGCTCCCCGATTGTAATCTCGATTTCTCTTTCACTTGGCAATGTCAGTGACGCGGCCAATTTAGCCAATGCATCTGCTTGGTCATTTTCGGACCTCGATATATGCACGACTTCTATTTGACGGAACTGGTGCATGAGATGCCTGGCTCTTTGATGCAAAAGAAGCAAGTTTGTGTTTTTGACTTCATACTGGCCATTCAGTTGCCTGATTACTAACTGAGAGTCACCAAACACCTTTAATGGGTCAGCGTTCATCTCAAGAGCTACCTCTAGGCCAATGATGAACGCCTCATACTCTGCCACGTTGTTTGTGCAGTTTTCTACAAGGGAAAATGAATAAGGCATTATTCCCTCGGTTGGGGTGATGGATACTATGCCTACCCCGGCCCCTCTTCTCTTTGCAGCGCCATCAAAGTATAACTGCCAAGATTTTTCTTCTGTCATGAAGACTTCTTCATCTGGCAAATCATCCACTAACTCCTCGTTATCGGGAGTAGGATGGGCGGCTAAGAAATCAGCTATGACTTGCCCCTTGACCGCCTTTTGAGGCACAAACTTGATGTCAAAGGGAGCCAGAAGCATAGCCCATTTAGCTAGTCTTCCTGACAACACCGTCTTGGACAAAATGTATCGCAAAGGATCAGCTCTGGAGATTAATGTGATTTGATGAGACAAGAGATAATGTCGTAGGTTTTGGATAGCAAAGATCAATGCGAGACATATCTTCTCCATAGCAGGATAATTTAGTTCTGCCCCAACCATCGTTCGACTGATGTAGTACAAGGCATTTTCCTTTCCTTCATCATTATTTTGGGCTAACATTGCCCCTAATGACCGCTCAAGACTTGCGGTGTACAGGATTAAGGGTTTTCCCTGAACCGGTGCCATGAGGACTGGCGGGTCAGTCAAGTATTTCTTGATGCTGTCGAGAGCATTTTGACAGGCTTGGTCCCATATGAACGGAACATCTTTCTTCATCAACCTCAGAAAGGGCTGACACCTCCCCGTCAGATTTGAAATGAAACGCCGGATGTAGGCAAGTTTGCCCTGTAGACCTCGCAACTCACGGAGATTCCTCGGGGCTGGCATTTGCACGATTGCCTTGATTTTATCGGGGTCGATTTCTATGCCCCGTCCTCGAACAATGAAGCCAAGAAACTTGCCTGAAGTTACACCAAAGGCACACTTAAGGGGATTCATCTTCAATTGGTGTTTTCGCAACCTTTCAAAGATTCTCTTGAGATCATCCAAATGATCCTCTCTTTTCTTTGTCTTCACCACAAGGTCATCCACATAGCACTCAATGGTGTTGTGAAGCAGATCATGAAAGATCACCGTCATGGCTCTTTGATAGGTCGCTCCTGCATTTTTCAGACCAAAAGGCATTACTGTATAGCAATACGTGCCTAGAGGTGTCCGGAAGGCTGATCAATAGAGGATCACTTAAGGCGGTTTCTCCACATGCTGAATAAAAGTGGGCCAAGTGCTCACGAGGTGACTTGTTAATCCCATCGAATTTGTCAAAGTTTGGCCTCTGATAATTTGGAGGAAATGGGATGACGTCAAACTCTGCAGGAAAAGGCTTCATGTAGCCAGCCACAGGCGGATTTTGAGAAATCTTGAATTCCCGGATCCCTTGTGTGATCCATTCTTTTATTTCCTGAGGAGAGATAGAGGTACTGCTTTCTCCCGTGTTGGGAATCTCTTGCCTGTTCTCCGAATTTTGCTCTTGCCTATTCTCCAGATTCTGCTATTGGAGCTGGTCTATGAGCAATTTAATTTGAGCGTCTCTCTCCTCTAGCTTCTTTTGTAGCTCCTGGAGCTGCTCTTCAGTGCTTGTTGCCCCAGTCACTAAAACTGGCATGCTCTCCACTTCCTCTTCAGAGTCGTCAGATGATCCACCTTCGCTTACGACAAGCGGAAAATCCTCCTCTTGAAATAGAGAAGTAGAATCCCCATATAACGGGGAACCCTGCTTTTCTTCTTGAACCATTTCTTGGTTCGACGATTGGGTTGTCGCTCCAACATATGACTCGACCTTAGACATAGACCTTGTCACCCGTCGTTCAAATTTTTGGTGTGGAAGTGACGTTGATTTCAGACCCTTTCCTTTCCCCTGGGCCTGAGAAACCTTCGACGTCTCCCTTTGAGGGTTAGAAGGCCTTGGTACCCCAACTTCTGGGACCTTGGCTTTTTTAGCCTTTATATTTGAGGACATTCCCTCTGATTCCCCATCGGAATAAGAAGTGACCAGAACTTGAGCTACATTGTCCAAGTCCACAGTAATTGACCCAACCAAGACTTGTCTCGACCTGGCAAGCAGATCCTTAGCAGCACTCCACAACGTTGCGTTGGCTAGTTCCAAAGCGGGGGAACGAGCCAATTTGCGAAGAGCTCCAGTTTTTCCACGTTGGGAGCCACACTTACGCCCCCTCTTCCTGCGAGGCTTGTTTTCCTTCCTCGCCTCATTCACAGCTGGCTTTGAGACCTTTGTCAAGTTACCGTTTCTCTTGATAACTCGAATGATTGGCCCACGAGCAGGTCTAGGAGCGAGCTCTTCTCCGCCGGTTCCTTCCTCCCTGATAGCTTCGAAGTTGTTGTTAGTTGGGATCTCAACGATGATCGACTCCCTAGTCACGTCGAACTGGACCTTAAACGATCTCCTCTTCAGCCAGCGACCACCTTCCACGAGAAAGGTAGCAGGTAGTTCGTTGAAGTTGACAATAGCTCTTGGTGCCATTTTCTCCTGTAAATAAGAAATAGGCAAATATTAGTTTCAACACAACTAAGAGATGAAAAGGCAAAAAAGGTCCCACCGTGCATGCCAAAAATATGTTGAACAAAAATGCGCGAATAATTGTAAAACATATTTTATTTAATTTTTTTAGAATTTGAGTTCGACCCCTTTTGGTTATCCTCTTGATTCAAAGTCGCATCGACACCAAGACTTAAGTGGTTTTGGTGATTTGGGCTGCACCCGAATTTTAACGGGTTGCCTACGTATCTCTTGGAAGAGAATCAAGCCTTACGTAGTTCAGAGTATTTGAATTGATTTTATTTTTGGGTTTTGGTGATTGAACCCGACGAGCTTGAGCTTTTTGTCGGGTGTCCTACGTACCCGTTTGGAACGGAATCAAATCACCCGTAGTTCTTTTAGGAACCAATTATTTAATTTGGTTGGACTTTGACCTCGTATTCATTGAAAAGTGAATTTAGAGGTTGACGACTGTACCCGATATAATTTTAGTATTTAATATCGGGTTACCTACGTAGCCGATATGAGGCGTCATGTCTTTACGTAGTTCTTTTTTAGAACCGTTTGAATTTGGGAAATTTTGATTTAGGCTTTTAACTCTGTTTTCTTTTTTTCTCGTTTAGAAGTCAATTTTGAGATCGACCCACTAGAATAAATTGACAGTGAAATTTTACGAGTTTAACATTATGATTTTGCTAAACCCAATTTCGATTTTATGCCAATTTTAATTTCCATATTTGAGTGGGTAAATTTTTATAATTAATCACAATTTCCTACAAGTCACGCGTGTGTGGTGCAGCATGTTCTTTCCAAAGAACAAAAGAAAAACTTTTTTTTTTTTTTTTTTTTTTTGATCAGGTAATAGTTCGGGTAGAATAATCTTACCCGATAGCATCCTTGCGGATGAGGTCTTGGAGACCTGTATCAGTGTAAATGTCGAGGCCCCTGGCAGAGCGGCAAAGGTGTGCAACCTTATCAGCCACTCTGTTGCCATTTCGGAGCACGTGAGAGAAGGACACTTCTCTCACACGCGACAACAATGTTTTAATATCGGACATCACCAATTCAGTTTCCCATGGGCATGTAAAGTTTCTTTTTAAATGATTTATGATTATAAGGGAGTCTCCTTCAATTTGTAATTTGTCTATTCCCAATGCACGAGTTTGGATAATTCCCTGTCTTAATGCCAAGGCCTCCGCTTTCAGCGGGGTCTGGTTACCAATTTTGTCATAACCAATGTGGATTATTCTACCCTCCCAGTCTCGAATGATGTAGCCAATAGAGCTATCGTTATTATCAAGTGTAGATCCATCGAAGTTTAATTTAAACGTACCAACAGATGGTTTTCTCCACTTAGTAGCTTTTTACCGTAGTTTTAACTGTGTGTGATTGGAAGCATTATTCTCTCGAGTACATTGTGTATCATCTTCCTCTCCATGCATGGAGGTTTTCTTCCAATTTTCCAAGTGAGTTGCAATGATGTGTTTAACAGTTTCCCGATTCGGAATAGGTTCATTTCTAAAGATTGTTTGATTTCTAATATACCATATCGTCCACCAGGTTACTGCTACTTTCTCCTTTTCAGATTTTGTAAGAGTGCTTCCAATTAATGACAAGATAGGGGAGAAATCTCTTGAATTTGTAATCAAGTTGATCATAGCCTGATTTGTGCCCACTGACAATGGGAGATGGAAATTAGAAAACTGGCATTCCACAAAGAGATGTGTTTCATCTTCAATAGCACTGTTACAGAGTACACAAGTTGTTGGTACGGAGACCCCTTTTTGGGATAGACGGGTAGCCGTTGGAATCCCCTTCTGCCCTAGTTTCCAGAGGAAGTTCTTTACTTTTGGTGATGTGTCAATTTTCCAAGTCCGGGAATTACTATCCTCATTCTGGTTATTTGTTTTTGTGATTAGTTTGTAGGCGCTAGCTGTTGTAAACCATCCTTCCCTATCCGGCCACCAATATAGTCTGTCATCAAATGTATTCTTAGGAAGGGGGATATCCAATATTTCTTTTACTAAACTTTGTGGGATAGTGTTATATAATTTTTCCTCCCACCATTTTCCTCCTAGTATATAGTCGCTCACTGTTTCGTTATCATTTCGAATGGTAGGACATTCATCCCTTTTGATTATTGGCGAAGTTGTAAGCCAGTTATCGGTCCAGAATTTAATAGATTTACCATTACCCACCGACCAGATTAGACCAGTTTTAAATTTTTCTATAAGAAGAGTTAGTTTCGACCATTGCCAGGAAGAATCCCCACTTTTCTTGTAGTTTAATATATGTGTTGTTTTCAAATACTTGTACTGAATTAGTTTTCCCATATATTTTCTGGTTCTGCAAGAATTTTCCAAAGGAGTTTCATTTGGAGTGCCTCATTCATATCCTTTGATTTTCGAATACCTAAACCTCCCTTTCCTTTTGGTCTACAGATTTTATCCCAACTTATCAGAGGTTTGTATTGGAGATCTTTATTCTAGAAGAAACATCTATTTATTTGATCTAGTTCCTTATGTATCGTGCTAGGAAGCATAAAGCCCTGCATTGTATATAAAGGTTTTGATGCCAGGTTTGTGCCAATAAGAACAGCACGACCCTGCTGTGATAGGGCATTAGCACGCCATTTACTAAGTTGCTCTTTTGATTTACAAACGATTTCCTCGAAGGTTTGTCTATTTACTCTCCCGTTGATAATAGGGCAACCAAGGTATTTTTCAATCGTTTTTGCATTTGATATACACATGCATCTTTCAAGTTCATCGATTCTGGATCTGGGGATTCCTTTCGTAGTTTGGAAAGCAGATTTGTGATAATGAACTTTTTGGCCTGAAATGCTGCAATATTCATCTATAATTGATTTGACTTTTACGCAGGCTGAAGTGTTACCCTTGGTGAAGATAATAATATCATCAGCGAAGGCAAGGAAAGGGATACGCAGTCCGTCCTTCCCGAATTTGAAACCAATAGGGCCATTCCTCGAGTTTCCTTCATGTGAGAGTTTTCTTGCCAAAACCTCTGCCCCCCAAAATGAAGAGAAACGGGGATAGAGGGTCTCCTTGTCGAAGACCTCTGGTTGGTCTGAATAACTCTGTTGGGCCATTATTGACGAGTACAGAGAACGACACTATAGATATACATTCCATAATCCATTTAATAAAAGTCGGGTGGAAGCCAAATTTCTCTAGTACCGCCCTTGTAAAATTCCAATCTACTCTATCATAAGCTTTCTCCATATCAAGCTTTATTGCCATCCACCCCTCTTTACCTTTTCTATTACGAAATGAATGGAAAATTTCATGGGCTATAAGAACATTGTCCTGTATAGCCCTATCCGACACAAATGCTCCTTGCAAAGGGTGGATAAGTTTACCAATTACATTTTTCAGTCTCTCTGTCAGAATTTTAGAAATGATTTTGTAGATTGTGGAGCATAAGCTGATTGGTCTGTAATGTGTAGTCATAGAGGGATTATCGCATTTTGGTAGAAGTGAAATAAATGTATGGTTTATTTGACGAAGAATTCTTCCAGAAAGAAAGAATCCTTTAACCGCTTTGATGATCGATCCTCCAATAAGGTCCCGGTATTTTTTGTAAAATTCTGCTGTCATTCCATCAGGCCCTGGTGATTTATTATTGCCGAGGCTAAACACTGCCTTTTTTATTTCCCCATTGCTCGGATGCTTGGTAAGATAATTATTTTCCTCATTGGTTATAGTTGGGGTGACAAGATTTAGGTAATCCTTTAAGAGATTTTCATTTATTCTTTCCTGTTTGAACCTCTTCTCGAAATCTCTACGGATTTCATTTTTAATATTTTCATCACCCTCGATATACGTACCTTCGCTGGAAGTAATTGATCGAATGATTTTTCTGTTCCTTCTGCCGGTTGCTACTCTATGGAAATATGTGGTGTTTGAATCTGCCAGTTTTAGATGTTTTGTTTTGGCCCTTTGGTTCCAATACTTTTTCTGAAACAGAAGAAGCTTCTCTTTCTTTTGTAGGAGATTTCTTTCTTTGGCTCTATAATCCACCCAATTTAGATGAGTCATTAGTGGTTGTATCTCCAGCAGGCTTCTCTCAACTTCTTGGAGTTGTCGGAAGATATTTCCGAATGTTTTCTTATTCCACTCCTTTGTTTTTTGTTTAAGCAATTTAGTTTTGTACATTACTTGAAACATAGCAGAACCTGTACACGATGCTCGCCAAGCTTGTTTAACAATGTTGCGGAAATCCTTCCTTTGTAACCAAATATTCTCGAACTTAAACGGGGGTGGTTTATGAATTACACCGTTATCAAAGTTTAATGTGATGGGACAATGATCTGATGAGGAAAACGGCCCATTTTTTGTTATTAGTTGTGGAAAAAATTGGAGAATTTGATGTTGAACAAGTACTCTATCCAGCTTCTCGATGATGTTGTCATCTCCCTCAGGTTTTTTCCTCCAAGTGAATTGGTTCCCCATAGTTGGTAGATCAACCATAAAGCATTCACTTTTGAAATTAGCTAGTCTTTGAAATCTACGAGTGTTGAGTTCTGCCCCACCCATTTTGTCCGAGGTATAGTAAATTTCGTTAAGATCCCCCATCACAATACACGGAAGGGTTGAGCTGGTGACTAGTTCAGTCAGAGTTCTCCAAAATTCTTCTTTTTCCCTTAACCCCGGAGGGGCATAAACAAAGAAGAGGATCAGGGAAAAGTTAATGTGGGAGCTTTTGTATCTAACACCAATTATTCTAGGGAGGTGGATTTCTATCGAAATTGACTCATTGAATAGGTGGTTTGCCTTCCAGAGGATACACAATCCACCGGATTTGCCTTGAGCAGGTGACCAAATTGCGTTATCAAACCCAGCATTCTTCCATACAGTTTCGTTCGGAATATTTTCAGCTTTCGTCTCTGCTAGAGCGAGTAATTGAATATGATCATTTTTACACCATGTGTCGATATCGGTCCAAAATGTTGTTTTTCCTATACCTCTACAATTCCAATAGCTGACTTTCATAGATAACCTTTTCTGTTATGGGAGCAAGGATGGTTGCCTCTCCCACGTAGTTTTTTCCTAAAGAGATTGTATGCAATTGTTAGGATTATAATTATTATACTCGCTTTGATCACGTGTAAATAAATTATGTAGTGATCTATTTTGAGTACGCTAATGTGGTTGCTGCCACAACTTCTATACAGTAGAGATATCTTATATAATTGAGATTCATTAGTTTTTAATGGCAGACCTATACCATTCCAAACGAGGGTGTAGTGATCACTTAAACGGCTAGTTTTTAATCTATTGCTATTCTTTTCTGTGCGATTAGTTGAATCCACCAGTATTCTGGGTTTAAAATTTGATAAGTCCCTCAAAGTTTGATTAACAGAACTCTTATCCACACCGTAATCGAAATTGTACTTAGACCACAAACTCAAATTCACCTTTGTTAACTTGAAATTAATCAAAATACTGGTTTTATTTTTGTTAATATGTGCTAGACTATATGCGTTGCCTAAATATGGGGAGTAAACAAAGGGGCTTTTTTTATTTTCATATTTGCCAGCACTAATGACAAACTTTACACTCATTATGTGATTTTTGCTTGAAATAAATGGGATTGTAACCCAAATAATATTGAAGAGAAACAAACTGATCATAGATGAAATGAACAAAACAAAGTTTACATCATAGAAAGGTCTACTAGCATAATCTGGGCACATACCGAAACAGTCCATTATCATCAACACAACCAAGAATTTTCTTACATCCACAAGCATGGTTACGTAAACCCTTTCGGGGGGTTTGGGGCCCTTTCGGGGGGTGTTCGATAGGGGCTGGGGTGAAGAGACCCCCATAGGATTAATCAAAGCAGTTTTTGATAGCAAACAACACACAATACATGAGGCTAAGCCAAACATAGTTACCATGCCATTCATGATTATTTGTTTTGGATTTAACCGAAGGTTGATCAGCCACTCCCTATCACTCGGTGGTTTCTTTGAAAAGGATTTGTCCCTACTTAATGTGTTGCAGAGGATTAGATACGTAGTTAGCATATTCCCAAAGTGTGTGATAGATATCAAAGAAAAAATAACGTTTCTTCTAAAACAATTAAAAAGAATTAGTCTTACAAGAGAGGCTTTATCCGAGCTTGATATGCCTGTCTCCCAACCTCCTTCACAAGCTCCCCCATTCTTCCCCAAAGCTTGATTTTTTGCATTGGAAGTGCAGATAGATGTCAAATAGTACTCCTTTATGGCGAGGTGGTGAGTTGAGGAAATTATGGTAGATTTCCTCTTCCAAATAATTAGGTTGCTCCTTTCTAGCAGCAAGTATAATGCTGAAACGCACAAGTGGGTATAAGGGTTAGATCTTGATGCTCTGTTAATAGTCAACAAGCATTTGATAGTCCAGAGACAGAGGGATAGAAGGAGGGTCTCCCTCCAGGCAGCAGAAAGTATAGCAAGAAAATAATTATTTCTACTAGGGGTAATAATAAACCAGAATGCACAATTTAAGAGCAAGCCAAGCAAAGATAACTTAATACATTCAAAGGTTACATAGCAGATCAGACCACCATCAAAGGGTTTTAGCAAAGACTTAGTACACAAATACTTAATTAGATCGAAACAACTAGAATTCACTCGAGAATTAGTCCACTCATAGATGTATAGCATGAAAAACATTTGTATATAATTGTGAAGTCTCTTATACCAGATCTCAAACATCGAAACCATATCTGTCATACCATAGTATGTCACATAACATCTAAAGTACCCATGAAGTGGTAGCAAATTTTTAATACACAAATACCTATCATTCCGATGTTCACAAGCAACGAGAAGCCATTTTTCCTTCATATTGTACTGTTGAGCTTGATTGCTGCCTTCAAGAGAAAGCCCATTCCTTTTTTGTTTGCCATAATCTGATAAAAAGCTCAATACGGTATTTCTTAAATTGAGCCCAATTCATCCCTTTTTTTATTTTGAGAAAGCCCATTCCTTTTTTTTTTTTTTTAAGATTTGGAGACCAGCTTCAAGTTTTCACAAATCAGAGACGGGTTATGTATTTTTTGTTTGCTTCTTCCCCTCTGTTCACTCTCTCCTTCCTTTAGCTTCTTTCTATTTTCATGCCGTCCTCTCAGTAGCGACTAGCGACCTTCGATCTCTTGGGCAATCGAAACGGAGCAGGACAAAGCAAGGGCGGCGCAAGGGCAGGGCGACGCGAGGGCAGAGCGAAGGCGACGCGAGGCACCCAGATACGGCTTCAGGTCTGTTTGTTTTGTTTTGTTTTTTTTTTAACGCAAATCTCAACCGAAATTTCATGTTGAATCCGATTGTGGGATGATTTCTGGCTTGGATTTTGGATCCTCATGAGAATCCCCTTTCAATTCAGCACTTGATTTTAATACTCGAATAATTTTTCCCCAAATTGTAATTTTAGGTTTTTTTTTTTTTTTATTTTTGAAAATCTCCCTCAAATTTCATGTTCGATCTGCTCTCTAGATGATTCTTGGTCTAAACTTTAGCTTTTCTCATGAATCTTCTTTCAATTCGCCTGATTTTTCCCTAATTGTGATTTTAGGGTTCCTAATTTGTGCGATTTTGGGGCTCGTCGAATTCAAGTCGGCCAGTACAGAACGTGGAGATCCCGACGTTGATCGACCGCACGAAAGAGGGACGCAGCAGGCGAAATTAGGTATACTCAATCTCTCCCAAAGCCCTTAAACTCAATAGTTGAGTTAGTTCTTGTTTCCAGAAATTTTGCCCTTCAGATTCTCAATTAAACTTGTTTTCTGATTGAGGTACTGAATAATTATCTGTGCTTTTTTATCTTGCTTGAAATTTGCAATTTGGGATGATTAAACTGTTTGGTTAGGACCATTGAGGCCTTTAGTTTTGTGTTTTGCAACACTCTTCCCTAGCTTGATTAGGAGTTTAATTGGGTGTCTTTGCTTGTGTGACTGCCTTGTTTTGGTTTGATTGTCTCTCTCTCTTTTTTTTTTCCTTTTTTTTTTGTATGTGCCTCTGACAGTACTCAATTTGATGATTTGATCAGTTTGATAGAATTTTCACCAATTTATTTGGTTTGCTTAGGATGGAAATTGATTCCAACTTCAGTTTAGACTCCTTTAGGTGCAAGTTTAGACTTGTCACAAGAGCCAAGGGCCTGATTTGCTTAAATTGGTGAATCTTTTACGCAATATGCGCTTGATTTTAGTTTCTTTGAACAAATTGAATCTGTCCAGCAAAATCTGTGATCTTTTTTTGCTCTCAATTGACTCAAGTGAAATCGCTTTCATTTGTTGGCTTGAAACTGTTGGCAATCTGTATGCTTGTATTAGTTGGCCAATTTAAAGCCAAATGGGCAATGTTTCGTTCAGACTTTGATGCTGGTTTTGTCTCCTGTTTGGCAGCCCTTTGGTTAGGTTTCTTTGGTTGGGTTTAGGCTCTTTTAGATATAAGTCTCGACTTGAGACAAGGCTTGATTCACTTGGAATTGATGAAACTTAGTAGAAGTTCCAGTAGCATTATAACTCTTGAGTGGATTCTCGCAAAGTTTCGCCTTTTGCTTGTTTGAAATCGCTTGTGATTTGTGTGCAAACTTGCTGGCATATTTTAGAATTTTGGGCAGCACTTCGCCCTCCTTTAGGATAGTTTGATGATTCCGAAACCCAGGCCAGAAGCGAAAGCCTGCAAGGTTTGCAAGGGCCTAAGCCACGAGCGAAAGCTTGAGGGTTTGCAAGGGCGGGGTTCCGAGAACCAAAAAAAAAAAAAAAACCTAGATGAAAGCTCTTACCTTGCTTTGTGATTTCTGCAATTGATGTGCTCTCTCTCTGTTTTTTTTTTCTTTTTTGTGTATGCTGAGCCGTGTGAATTCAGCCCTTCTCCCTGCCTTTTCCAACTGTCCTAGACAACCTTTTATAGGGGAAAAGAAAGAAAGTGGAAATATACTCATTTCCTTTCACTTGTACTGTCAGAATCTTCCCTTTTGCTTTGATTTGGAAAGCATATATTTATGTGTACAGGAATTGTGTACAGTAATTTCTTTGTAGAAAGAGGCTTAACTTTTTCTGAATGATTCTTTCCCCTTTGAAGACCATAGTGTCGTACTTTTGGGGCTGATATATATATTATATTTATTTCATAGTCATGACATTCTTATTTATTTATTAGTTGCCATTTCATTCATCTTTTTAATGACAAGCTGAGACTTTTATTATTTGTTTTGTGAATGGGTTGGGCCTTGCTTTTGCACATTACTTGGGCTAGGCTCCCAGCTTGAACATCCTTCTTAACCCATTCTTTTCTTTTGCAGCAGAAGCTCGAGCAGAAGGAACAAGACACCAGAAAAAACAAGACACACTCGACCATAAGGAACTTTGCTGCCACAACTACCTTTTCTGTAATTTGGACAGCTCCACTTAGTTTCTTTACATTGTATGTCCAGTTTCCTGTATAATTCAGTTTACGAATTTGTCGTGCACCTAGCGTACTGTATTTGACACGCAATGCTTTGCGTGCACATTTCATTTGTTCGTAACTGCTACCGTCGACTTGTCTTCGTTTCTGAATGGTCAAATACAGGCTTGCACGAATACGAACGCCTATCAAGTGTTCTTTTTTTTTCGAGTTGCAAAATTGCACATTTTTTTTTTACCCCCAAACAACGCCCGACGAGAGACAGAATATACACAGAACCAGCAGCGGTGGGAGACAAGAGTAGATCGCAAGATCAACGCGAGAAGGGAACTTGAGGAGTGGGTTGGGCACATCCCAGCCAATGCAAAGGAGTATCTGCATCGTACTCTATAAGTTCCAAAATCAGCGATCATTCTTTCCGTTATTACCATTGAAATTCGTCATTATTTTATTACTGAAATTAGAAGGAGTCAATTTAGGGAAAGAATAAATGAATGTCCTTTAGAGCATGTCAACACTTTTATAGACTTATGCGAAGCTATAGCTGATGGTGCCAAATCTTGACTATCTAAAACTAAAGGTTTTTCGCTGGTCCCTTGCAAGAATAGCCCAACAATGGCTGGAAGGATTTCCTGCACGATCAATTCGCACTTGGAACGAGCTACAGGACATGTTCCTAAACAAGTTCTTTCCTCCTGCAAAGGCAGTTGCCCTCAGACAATAAATGACGGGTTTCAGACAAAAGCCAGGAGAACCACTAGCACAAGTCTGACAGCGCTACAAGAGGTTTCTGAAATCCTGCCCTACTCATGGCCAGCCACCCAACGTCATCCAGGAGATTATCTTCAATTGGCTGGATGCGCCTACTAAGGATCGGATCAATAAATACACCAACTATGAGTATCTTGGATACACTCCACGTCGAGCATGGGAGGTATTTGAGACGCTGGCAAACTACAACAACACCTATGGGACTTTTGAGGCCGCTTCTGAAGAAAGGTATGAAAGGCCTATCCCATCTACGACGTTGTATGTGCCACCCAAGGAGGTTGATCAAGACGTCAGGGACCAATTTCACAAGGATCAAGTACGTCGCCTTACCAAACAAGTTAAATTCCTCTCTAAAGATAAACCTTGTTTGGAATGTGGGTCTGTGAGGCACAACACTACTGCGTGCCCACACGTCGATCAAGTACATCAAGGAGAGACCCACGAAGAGGTAAGGTATGATGGAGGACACTACTCATGGCCACATCAGAATTATAACTGGCGCTATTATCTCCAGCCCCAGCATCCGAATCCCCCTCCCTACAGAGCACCTGGTCACCCTGACAGAGAAGGTAAGAAGGATGACCTGCAGACCATCCTGGAAGAAATGCAGAGGAACCATTCAGACACCAAGCAGTCTATCAATTCCATCCACACTCAGCTATATGGTTTCAACTCTAGGCTTGGGGAAATTGATATTTGGAGAAAATCGATTGACACACAAATTGCCCAGATGGCAGCATCCGTCCCCAAACAATCAGGTACGCTCCCTAGAACCTTCGAACCTAACTCTAAGGGCAAATCAACTAGACAGGTGGCTGCTATGAACCTAAGGAGTGGGCGGCATATGCAAACGCCGGAGCAAACGACAGAGGAAATGGGCGCTGGAGACCAGTCGATATCGACCAACCCAGTCGATATCGACCAATCCCCAGTCAATATCGACCACCCACAAGTCGAAATCGACCCGAATCCTCAGCAAATCCCGAGGCCAGCAGATCAACTCGATATCGACCAGAAACAGGTCGATATCGACCAGACGTCACTTGATTTCGACCCTCTCCAGTCGACATTAGCACCGCCACCAAAGAAAAAGCTGTCTTTTCTGACAAAATCTCCAAAGGATCTATCAGAAAAGAAGTTTTAGCGCTTCATCAAGATGCTTCAAAGGCTCAATGTCACCATACCCTTCAGAGAAGCTCTTAATGAGATGCCATCTTATGTAAAGTTCCTAAAGGAGAATCTTAGCAAAAAGTCGTCAATTGCTGAAATCGCAGAAGAGTGCAGCCAAATGGTTGTACTAGAGAAAAGGCCAGATCCAGGTAAGTTTCCTATAACCATTGGATTTGGTCAATATCGATTTAATGCTTTATGTGATCTTGGAGCCAGTGTAAGTATAATGCCTCTATCAATATGGTCCAAGATTAAGATAGGTGTCCTAGAGCCTGTGGATGCAAAGCTATACATGGCGAACAACACGGTGGTCCTCCCAACAGGCATGGTGGACAATGTACTGATAGTACAAGTAGGTAAGTTCTTCGTCCCTGCTGATTTCCTAGTTATTGATATGGCGGAGGACCTTACTTGTCCAATTATTCTAGGAAGGCCCTTCTTGGCGACGGTGGATGCCAACATAAGCGTAAGGAAGGGAGTGTTCACTTTCAACATCAGCAATGAGGTAATTGAGTATTTCTTCAATAAAACTGAAAGGCATACAGGTCCCATGGAAGAGGTAAAGTTCATATCAGCCGGGTACATTACTTACAGGGAGCCTAAGGTAAGAAATATGACTCCCCAAGAGCTGGAAAAGAGGGATATGAGAGCCTAGGTGGAAGAGATCATGGCCATCCTGAACGAAGAAGTTGAGAATCCACTCGACATAGAGCAAGGTACGTCGATTTGGACTAACTATTTTTTGGTGCTTTGCCAGGTCTTAAGTATGGGGTCAAAATCGACCAGGAGAGATCGATAGAACCACAGAGTCAGTCGATATCGACTTCATCTACTCGATATCGACCAAACCATATCGATTCACCTCCACCAGAAGTCGAGCCAGAGAAAATCGAGCCAGGCCACTCGATATCGAGTGAACTCAATCGATATCAACCTGGGCACATCGACTCGACTCCACCTGTTGAGCCACAGCAACCCGAAATCAAGCCAGGTAACTCGATATCGACCATAGTAGGTCGATATCGACAAGATCAAGTCAACTTGCCTTCCTCTGAATCGACTGAATCTCCACCAGTGCAGCAGAACTCGATAGCGAGTGACTCTACTCGATATCGACCAGACCCTCAGGAGCTTCCGATATCCGATTCTAAGAAGATAAGCCAAGGTATGGATCTTTCTTCTCCTATTTCAATTAATGATCTATCTATACATGGGAGAGGTTTGCCTTGGTATGTGCGCTTATGCAGGATTTCCATTGATGAGCCGAAGGAATATGAAGTTGGGGACAAGTTCTATGTTGCCAAATTAAATGATCATTGGTTTCCTAAAAAGTTCAAACAGAAGAAGATGTGCCCTTTCACTGTGAACAAGATCCATTCAGGAGGACTGCATCTGATGGGTAAGAATGGAGTCCTATTTGAGGCCCAAGCTACATGGGCCTTGCAAATGCCACCTTGAGCTAAATGGAGAAAGTCGGTCTAGCGATTATAAAGTCTAGAGCTTGTAAATATACATTTACTTTTTGGGATTTTTGGATATTGTTGCTTTTGTTTTTGGTTTTGGACATTATTTTCTATTGTGGGTATTTCTCTTCTAATATTTTCAGGAACAAGGAAGAACAAAGAAACAACCGAAATCGATCGGGCCCTAAAGCATAGCACTCGATTTCCGCCGATTAGCACAACTGTCTAGTGAGTTTCTTTCTTTACCCTTATTTTTTTTTATACAGTGAGGACACTGTAAAGTTTAAGAATGGGGTGGGGGAATGGCTTACTTTGTGCATATTTGATATATTTGACATTATTGGTGCATTATTTCTTGAATTGCTTATACATGGCTATTTTGGAATTCATTATTGATTTATGAGCCTACATGCATGTTTTCCAAAGTTTATAAAAATGACCCCCATTGAAATTCTTTTGATTAATGTCATGGAAGTTTAATATTGAACTCGATGATGCAAAATTGGATTCATTAGACATATAACATGAAATTGCCTAGTAAAGGGAAGTCACAATGAAGTGCACATTTTTATTAAAAACCATGAAAGGAGGTAAAACTTGATATTGCTTTTGACATCTTGCATGATAAAAGGATGGATGACTTTATATTTCCATATAATGCTCATATGTTTATATTCCTAGCCTTACCTATGCGTATGCATCACAAAAGCCATATTTATGCCTTATTTCAATTATTGCTCCACTTGTTCTAAATATTGCCCATTCTTTACCTTATTTCCTATATGGGGATTATGATGAGAATGAAAATACATTATGGAGATTGTTATATGGTTGTTGTGTTGTTATATATCATATATGGAGTTTGACAGGAAATTGAAAAAATATATGGAAAATTTAATGAGTGAAAGAAAATCCAATCACCTCAGGAGATAAAGGTAGATTGACCCTGCTCGTAGAGATAATAGTTCGGCGAGATGGGACACACAAGTGAGGAGTCAAAAGCACTAAGTATCCGGGGCCATTCATGACACCCATGTTTGCGACTCGCGAGAAGGCAGTGCTGAAGTTAGAGAGGTAAAAGCATAATATTGAAAAAAGCAATGAGCAATGAGAGAAAGGTGAGAAATCAAAAGAAGAAGGAATGTGGTATGAAAGTTTGGAAAGTACTCCATTTCCCCGGATCATTAGCACCACATTGCCAAAAATTGCCCACCTTTAGCTTTTTACTAATCTACTTCTTTTTGAGCTAATTAAAGTCCTCTTGATTATTAATGCTTTGTCGCGAATAAATGTTTTGCATAACCCTCCTTTTGTGAGTAGATGTTGCTTTTATTTGCACATGTATGGAATTGTGACATAAGTACCTTTTTGAGGATGGTAATTGATTGCAAGGACATATGGAAATGAATCTAAGATGTTGAGAGTTTTAATTTCTTCCCCTGAATGACAATTAAAAGTATTGCTTGAGGACAAGCAAGCTTAAGTATGGAGTGTTTGTTGTGCGCCTAATTTGCCATGTTTTATACTTACTTTTATATCGTTTTCTGCATGCATTTCACACATTTGGGCTAGAATAGTTCAGAATATATGTAGTTTATGTTTATTTGCCAATTATAGAATCCACACCAGTTTCTGTTTAATTTCGCAGAAATCGAGGAAATTTACAGCAAATCAGAGAAAAGAGGAAAAGCTCAAAGTCAACTACAAGAAGTCCGAGGACCAGGAGTAGCGGAACCAGGACAAATCGAGCTGGAAGCAAGAAAATCGAGTCGAAAATCACAAGTCGATATCGAGTAAACCAAGCCGATTTTCACCAAGAAAGCCAAGAACCAAGCAAAGCTGAAGATGTTGGTCGATATCACCTACCTCAAGTCGATATCGAGTAACCTAAAAATCAGGCAGATGACTAGGAATCGACGAGAGCTGGAGCAAAGGAAAAATACAAGTCGATATCGAGTTCACCTACTCGATATCGAGTAACACCAAGTAGACATTCACCTTGGGAGTCGAGATCGTGTTGCTGAGCTGAAGTGAAGAAAATGCCAGGTCGATATCGAGTTACCTTAGTCGATATCGACTGGACCCACAGTGGCCGAAATCGAGCTAGTCCGAGTTCTTGTTAAGGTTTTATCCCGAATCCAATGGAGATATCCACAAGATCAAATTCTATCAAAATCAATCAAGATGGGATAGATATTTACCTACATTAGATATAATTCCTTGTTGATTTATTTCTTTTATTCCATTATTTAATATTTAAGTAAGTAGATAGATAGATATAGATATAGATAGAGTTTCTTTCCTAATTATCTAGGGAATGAAGCCTATAAATAGAGCCTTAAGAGCTGAGTTTTATTCATTCAATTTCAGAGATACAATTTGTTACATAGAGAGAGAGAGAGAGAGAGAGAGAGAGAGAGAGAGAGAGAGAGAGAGAGAGAGAGAGCTTGTGGCGATTGAGGTTGGAGAAGGCGAGAGCGGGATTTGGCTTCGATTGGTTGTAAGCTTTCTTTAGTTTTATTTAATGCAAAGTTATTTCCTTTTATTATTGATGAGTTTATTCATGATGAAGAGCGAGTAGTCACCCAACTTCTAGGGTCGGGGTGAGCCTGACGGTAGCCATATGAGGTGATGCGGTAAAGGTACAATCTTTTGATGCGAATTCTTCTTCTATCCCTACGAGCATGATTCTTTTGCGAAATTTGAAGGTGATCCTTATCTGTGTTATTGAAGCGAAAGTGTTCTTAATAGAACTTGGATTAATTATGTGAAAAAGGGTTAGTAACAATTAGGGTTTATGCGAAAGCCTCTATCTTCCTATTTGTTAACAACGAAAGTTATTTTATGAAAAGCATGATCTTTTATGCCTTTATGTGTTACTTTGCATGGTTATCGTTGTAGTGTTGAAACCCTGATCTTGGAAGTCTTTATTTTATTGGTTAATTTTACAAATTTCGGATTTCAAGTTACTGTCCAAGTCGATTTCGAGTTACACCAGTCGATATTTTCACTCGATATTGAGTCCCACAGGTCGATATCGACCAAAGTTTTCTGCTTTCGTTTTGTTTATGCTTTTCTCTGTTATTTCTGTCCGTCTGTTTGATTTTCTGCTGAGTTTGGAACTGAAAAGGCCAACGCTGACACGTTTTCTCGTGGATCGATCATGAGTGCCTTCTACTACAACGGGAGGAAGTCTTGTATTTATTTGCTAAGACAGGGAGTCTGTCTCCTTTATATTATATATTTCATACTTGACCATACTCCTGCAATAATACGCTCCAGTTCTAGCATTACCAGATGGGACAAAGAACTTTTCCATCTATACAGACGCTTCACGTTCACGAATGAGATGTGTTCTGCATCAGAGAGATCGGGTCATCGTTTATACTTTATGACATTTGAAGCCTGCATATGTGTCTTATCCCATTCATGACTTGGAGTTGGCAGCTGTAGTTCACGCTCTAAAGATTGGGAGGCATTACATGTACGACACTTTATGCAAGGTGTTGACGGATCAAAAGAGCTTGAAGTATATTTTCACTCAGAAGGAGCTCAACATGCAACATAGACGATGGATAGAGCTTCTGAAGGACTATGGCATGGACATAGTTTATCACCCAGGGAAGCCCAATGTGGTGGCAGATGCGCTCAGTAGGAAGACTCATCAGGAGGTATTAGTTGTGAGGCTTACAACTCAGAAGGATTTGTAGACAAATTTGATGAGGCGTTGCTTCGAGGTGTGGGTTTAGCAAGAGAGTGGACAGTTGTCATTCTGGGAGGTTCAGGCTGAGTTGACCGAGGAGCTTCGTCGATGTCACCTAGACTTTCCAGTTAGTGTAATTCCGAGGGATCGGATGGCTCAGGGTCGATTTAGAGAGCTTGTAGAGAGAGCAGATGGGATTCTCATCTTCCAGGGCAGAGTTGTAGTTCCGTCAACATCAGATCTGAGGCAAAGGATCATGTAGGAGGCTCACTCCACCCCTTATTCTGTCCATTCGGGAACGAATAAGATGTATCAGTATTTGAGGTGTTATTGGTGGCAGAGGATGCAAGCAAACATCACAGATTTTGTAGCCAGATGTCAGGTTTGCCAGCAGGTTCGCATTGAGCATCAGAGGCCGAGAGGACTTGTTAGGTCGCTTCCATTTTTCAAGTGGAAATGGACAGATATCTCGATGGAATTCATCACCGGGCTGAGACGGGATGTTCAAGGTTTCGACGTTACTTGGGTTGTGTTCGATAGTTTGACCAAGTCGGCTCACTTCATTTTGATTTAGGAGACATGTCCAGAATCGCGGTTAGCTGAGGAATTCATTCGCCTGATCTTGAGACTTCATGGAGTACCTGAGAGGATCATATTTGATAGAGATGGACGTTTTACCTCAAGGTTCTGGCATCAATTTCAGAAGGGCCTAGGTACCAGATTGCACTTCAGCACAACTTATCATCCTCAGACAGATGGCTGGAGCGAGAGGACGATTGAGACTTTGGAGGACATGCTGAGATCCTGTGTGTTAGAGTGGGGTGACCGTTGGGTCAGATTCTTACCGTTGGTGGAGTTTTTGTACAACACCAGTTACCACGTGTTGATGGAGATGGCTCCATAAGAGGCTCTGTATAGGAGGTGATGCAATTCGCCAGTTTGTTGGGACAAGCCCGCAAACACTATTTTGTATTTGTCATACATAATCAGAGAGACCATTGATCAGGTGGGGCGCATATGTGAGCACATGAGAGTCACCCAGGATCGCCAGAAGAAGTATGCAAATAAGGGGAAGATAGAGATGGAGTTCGAGGTGGGTTCGCATGTGTGGCTTCGAGTTTCTCCTATCAAAGGAGTTCGATGGTTTGGCATCAAAGGGAAGTTGAGTTCGAGGTATATTGGCCCGTTTGAGATTCTGGATAGAGTTGGCGAGGTGGCCTTTCGCTTAGCTTTGCCCCCATCCTTGGCTGGGGTGAAGGATGTCTTTCACATTTCCCAGTTTCGCTAGTATATCCCTGACCCTAGCCATATCCTGGACTATTCAGACCTCCAGATTGAGCCCGACCATACCTTTGTAGAGCGTCCATTGAGGGTTCTTGACCGTCACATCCAGAGGCTTAGGAACAGGGAGGTTCCTTTGCTTCTAGTTCAGTGGTCTAGGAGGAGTCTTGAGGAGGTCGTGGGAGACCTAGGAGAGTATTCGGGCTGGCTATGGGGATGTCCTAGATGAGTTGTTTGTGCCCTATGCCGAGTTGAGCGTAGATATCTCTTTGACCTCTCGAGTGCGGTGAGTTTTTCTTGGTTAGATTGGGGGATTGGTTGGTAGTATCTCTTTGATTGCGTGCTTATGCTTGGTATTTGTGTAGATCTTTGGTGATATGATGTGATGAGCCTTGATGATGTGATGATATGCTAGATATATTATGGTATATGACTGTACTTGACGTGTTTATGTCATGCTACTAAACGTGAGATATGATTGCTATTCTATATACGATCCTTGATTATAGAAATGATGGAAGCTAAAGTATTGGAATTTGATTCTGACTTGGAACTTAGGAAGAGAATATGGGATTAGCCCTTAGAGGTGGATGGTAGTATGAACTGAGAAGATGGAAATGATTTTGACTAATGTCGAACTTGAAATTTGAATGGTGTTTCAAAAGAGACTAACTTGGATTTTAAGAAACTAGTGTGACTCTAGTTTCACTATAATGCCTCACGAAGTGGATACAAGTATTTATGGGGGCAACTGTAGATTACTTGCTAAGACCTAGTGGTGACACTATTATGCTTTTTGAGTTATGATATGGCCGAAAAGTCGGAGTAAGGATGTGGTAGGAGCCCATATTACATTCTTGCTACGATCTATTGGAGATATTATGATCAAGGTAACGGTACTGTGAGGATCTCATAGGGGTACTTATGAGATGCTTACGGGATCCATGTCATGATCCTTGGACTCACCAATTTAAAACTTCATCCCCTGTTTTAAAATGATTTTAGTCTCGGGGACGAGACTTGTTTTTAGAGGTGGATGATGTAAAGCCTCGGATTTTCTAATCCTAATTTTCCGGAAAAAGAGAATTTAAAAAAATGAATTTAAAACGAATTTAAAGCTCATTTAGCGTATTCCTACCGGAATATAAAATTTGACAAAAAATTTCCGACCTTTTACCTCAAAAATTCCAAATAATTATCGGATGGCGATATCCTTTTCGTTTTAAGAATTTAATTGATCAAGAAAGCAAAAGTCGTGGAAACTAAAATTCGGAATTTGAATTCGTGATTTCCCGATATTGGTTAACTAATTTCACACTCAATCTCACATCCTCTCTCTCCATACCCTGCAATCCGAAACCATCTCTCTTCGGTTCACTTGCCCACCTTCACCTCGTCTTCACGCCATCGTCATCCTCTTCATCCGACTTCACCATCACCATTACCTTCTCCATCACCCTCACTTCTTCATCATCAACACCACCATCACTCCTTGATTCCATCACCGTCATCCTCATCATCCGAGCTCCAAACGCCACCACCGTCACTGCTCTCGGCATCACCATCTTCACCAGCACCACCGCAGCCTCCATTCCACGTTCCCTGTTTTCCCGAGGCCAGAACCAGCGCCACCAGCCCTGTCCTCCTGTTTCCTTGAGAGCACAGCACCATCAGTAGCCCTCTGACACCCCGACGCCGCCCAGAAGCCACTGAAGCCATCGACGAGCCACCGAACAATCTCCTTGCTTTGTTTTGCGAAGCCTCGTTCCGGTAAGCCGTACTCCTTCGTTTCCGATCGAAATCGCCTTCGGTCTTCACCAACACACTCACCCATGTCCGAAGCAGGTCCGACGAGCCATCGCGAGCCACCGACGAAGCCCAGAACTCCGATCGAGAGCTTCAAAGTCGCGAAAAAATCCATCTCGGTGAGCTCCGAATTTATCCTCGTTTCGATTCGTTTCTTTTAGTCTTTTTCGATGCTTAGATTAATCGGGGGTGAGCGAGAGCTGAGTGAGGGTAGTCGAGCGAGCTCAAGAGTGGGCAGGTCGTGAGCAGCGAGCAGCACAAGCGGGTGGGTGCGAGCGAGCTCTTGTCTGGCGAGGCGGGAGGTGATCGGATTCTGGAAGGGGAAGTCGAGGAAGCCATGGGGAGGTGTGCTGGATTCCGAGGCGCCGGAAAGCAGGCGGAGGATGTCGGAGGCGGGTCGAGCTCCGTCGGGCGCCGTGGTCGCGAACGAGGTAGCGCAGGCGGGAGCAGCTTCTTCGATCATTTCAAATCGGGGAAGGAGAAGCTGACATGGCTCCTATGGACCCCACCTTTCCAAATTGTATTTTGTTTATTATTAAACCGGTTGAGGATTTAGCAGGTTCGGTTCGGTTCAGTTTGGGTTATACGTTTATTCATTTAACTAATTAATGGTATTTTAAATTATTATATATATACAATATTATTTGAGGTTTAAGGGATAAAATATTAGTTTGGGAGAATTATAAGGGTTAATTTATTAAATAAAAATTGTCGGGATTTTAGAGGATTTGGAAATAATTTATAAAAATGTTAACCAAATGCAGATTTGCTATATACACGATCACATTATCGCCATCTGCACGGCCCAACCTTTGCGATTGCGCACCACGAAAGCGCCGAGGAATTTCTGTGAAATCTACATATATCTGCCTGCAGTTGCGCACTACGAGAGCGCGGATTCGAGTTTGCGCACAGCGAGAGCGCAGATGGGACGACACACCCAAGGGCAATCGCAGGCGAGGCACCGGCACGCGAGATCTCGATCTGTTACACCCGGATTTTACACTCTGACGACATAGCCCTTCGCCACACAGCATGAAAGCACTGCCTATTTCCTTCGGTTGAATTAGAAATTTGGCATTGAACCTTCCGACGCCATTGATCTTCCAGCTCCCTTCGGCATGCCAAGGATTTTTTCGGACCTTCGTCTCTTCACAGCCTGCAGATCGTCTCTGCAACGCTAAATGAAGGTGAAGCTGATAACAATGGAGGATATGGGCAGCAGGTAAGTTCTCTTTATTCTTTATTTATCAAAATTAAAAATTAAAAAAAGGGCAAAAAGGTAGGGCGGAGTTTTAATTTAATTTGAAATTTCCAAGCAAAACTGTAAATTTGTACACTAGTCAAATCATAGCTGCAGATTTTTTTACTCCGTATCACAACTGCAGATTTGCATAAATTACATAAACCCATCCAGCTTTATTTAAGTACACAGACTTTGGGCGTGTTTGGCAACGGGATGGGGGTAGGTGGAATGGGATGGATTTTGTGGGGTGGACGGGATGAGGATGGAAACCCGGGTGGGACCGGGTGGAATTTTGAAGCCAGTTTAATCTCATTCGTGTTTGGTTGAAGTTTAAAGTTCATGGGATGAGAGTCACTGAAAAAGACATACTTGCCCCCACTAATTGACATGAAAGAACAAAATTACCCCTCAAATATACCCCTCAATTCAAAACCCCATCTTTCACTTCTCGTAAAGACAATCGCACATTGATGGAGAATGAATGAATTTGGAGTCGGTGGAGGTGGACGGCGGCGACAGGGAAGATCTGGAGTCGGTGGAGGAGCGGGAGGCGAAACTGGTGCGGATCTTCAGAGGGAGCTGTGGAGTGGCGAAGCAAGAGGCGAAATCGGCCTCGGAGCAAGAGCAGGTGGCGGCGGCGACGATGGCCGATTCGGAAGAGGAGGAGGATGTAGCAGAGGTCGCCGGAGTAGCGGCGGACCTCGGAGCAGGAGCCGGTGGTGGCGGCGACAATGACCGATTCGGAGATCGGAATATGATGTAGCAGAGGTCGTTGGAGTAGCGGCGGACCTCGGAGCAGGAGCCGATGGCGGCGGCGACGATGACCGATTCGGAAGAGGAGGAGGGTGTAGCAGAGGTCGCCTGAGTAGCGGCGGAGGCTTGTCGATCGAGTGGTCTCAAAGCTTTTTGATTTGGGAGGGAGACGAAGGAGGAGGGATAGATAATTAGGGGCAAATCTGGAACTCATCCCCCAAATCCTCCTTCCAGGAGATGCGTCTCGCATCCCGTCTCATCCCCCGCATCCCCGCTTTCCCATCCTCTTCCACCCCCGCGCATCCCTCGCCAAACGCGCAGGCGCGGTTCCCCAAAACCCACCCCCACCCGCGGAATCCCCTCCCATCCCCTATCAAACACGCCCTTTGTTTTTTTTTTTTTAAAAAAAGAGCAACAGCGTATTACGAGTACGCGGATCACATTTTTTTAAAAAAAAAATCCGCAACCGCGCATTACGAGTGCGCGGATCCGCGCACTCGTAATGCGCGGTTACAAACCGTGTAAACTGCGAAAAAAAACCCGTGTAAATAACAATCCCCTTAAAATATCAGGTAAAAGTATTTGAGATTTAAAATATATTATTGGGACTTAAAGATTTAAAAAGAATTTGGAAAAGAATTTCATGGTTGGAAAGTAATCTCTAATAAATAAATTTAAAAAGGGAATTTAGCGAGTATTTTCAAGGGTCAGAATACTTAACTATTTAACTGGGATTTGAAACGGTTTTGAAACTAACTGGGAAATAAGACTTATTCGATGACTAACTAGCATGATAATATGATCGTTTGACTAACGGTATGATATGTATGACTAATAGTGTTGGACAAAAATGCACAATAATCGTACAACACATTTTATTTGATTTTTAATATTTGAGTTCGACCCCTTTTGGTTATCCTCTTGATTCAAAGTCATATCGATACCAAAAATTAGAGTGGTTTTGGTGATTATGGCTGCACTCGTATTTTAGCGGGTTGCCTATGTATCTCTTGGAAGAGAATCAAGCCTTACGTAGTTCAGAGTGTTTTGAATTTGTGTTTGATTTGATTTGGGTTTGGTTTCGTTTTCTTGTATGCATCAGAGGATGAAGTTCAAACCCACCTTCTATGAAGGGTAGCTCAAACAACACTCCACCCGAGTAACCTAAGCCCACCTTCTCGGAAGGGTAACTCAAGTAACCCGCCTATCATTTGCATAGAAAACGATTTGATTTTGATGGTGGAGTTTAATTTATTTTGATTTGAGATTTGACTTGTTTGGACTTAAAAGTCAATTTTGGGGCTATAATTGAACTCATTTGTGAGTTTCCTACGTACCCTTTTGGAATAAACCAAATCACACGTAGTTTTTGAAAAGGCCAAATTTGAATTTGGTATTTGAGTTTTTGAAGTTTTGGTCATGACCGAACTCGACGAGTGGAAGCTTTGTACCGAGTCGGAGGAGATACTTTGGATTTGATGGAAATTTTGATATTTGGGACGACTTGGAGTCGGTGGTGAATTTGAGGAAATTTGGTTGAAAGTTTAGGTGTGACTGGACTCGGTGAGAATTTAATTTACACCAAGTTTCCTATGTATCCATTTGTTTGGTGGAATCAAGTTATCGTAGTTCTTAACAAAAATGAATTTTGTATTTGTTTTTTGATCATGAGATCACTTGAGAGGGGTGATTGAACTTGACGAGCAGGAGCTTTGTATCGAGTCGACATGGACAATTTGAATTTGTTTGATTTTGGCCTCATATTCATTTAAAGGGAATTTAGAGGCGGACGACTGTACCCGATATATTTTTAGAATTTAATATCGGGTTACCTACGTAGCCGATATGAGGCGTCAAGTCTTTACGTAGTGTTAAGCGGCAAACTGATTTGATTTTTTTTTGAGCGGCGATTGTACTCGACGAGCTTAAGCTTTATGCCGAGCTACCTACGTACCCGTTTAGACGGGATCAAATCATCCGTAGTTTTTTTAAAAGAAGGAACCAATTTGATTTTGTGGTTTTGCCCTTTTGGTCATTTGAGGACCATGTGATTGAACTCGATGAGCTATAGCTTTGTACCGAGTTTCCTACGTATCTCTTAGAAGAGAATCAAATCACTCGTAGTTCGTTTATGAGAACAAATTTGATTTAATTTGTAACCGGTGACTGAATTCAGCTTATTTAAAATTTTATACCAAATTTCCTACGTAACTCATAAAAGAGTATCAAGTCTATACGTAGTTCTGAAAGGAACTGATTTAAATTTTATTTGACGATTGAACCCGACGAGCTTTTTGCTTTATGTCGAGCTACCTATGTACCCATTTGGACGGGATCAAATCTTGCGTAGTTCTCAATTAGAACCAAGTTTATATTTGGGTGAAACTTGATTTGAGCTTTTGACTCCGTTTTTGTTTAGGGGCCGATTTTGAGATTCACCCACTAGAATTAATTGGCGAAGAATATTTATGAGTTTTAATTTGACATTTTAATAAAACTCAAATTCTTAATTTATGCCGATTATAATTCTTATATTTTAGTGGGTCGGTTTTGTAATTAACACATTTGATGAACAAATCTGTTATTTCAAATGTGAATTACCATTAAAACAAAAATTATGTTCGGCATTTTCTGTTTCAAAAAAAATACGAGCCAAGCCTACTGTCAACCAAAATGGATCCGGCCCATATCCCTCTCCTTTGTTTTTTTGATCGACAAGCCCATTTCTGTATGTTTTCAGATTGTTCAATTTGAGACCCCAAAGCACATTCAACCTCTTCTTCCCAACGACGGCTAACCACTGCTCGTGTCCCTCTCTCAACGGCAGTAGCTGGCGACACACCGCCATGGGACTGCGTCTTTGGGCGATTGAAAGGGAGAACGACGGGGCGAGTCTGGCTTGACGACAGGACACGAACCCGACCTTTTCGACCCCAAGCGCTCGCGACCAGGTAGGTTTTAGGTTTTGTTTTCTTTTGCGAATCTCAGCCCCCAATTTGGTGTTCAATCCGCTCCTTAGGTGATTTTTTACATAAGCTTAGGATTCTCAATTGAACCCCCTTCAGTTTGAGTGCCCAAGCTTCAGATTTGCTCTTTTGTGTTTTGTTTTGTATTTTTGACAAAATTCTTATTTTTTGAGGACTTTTGAATTAGGGCAATCGATGGAGGAATCAATCCAAGGTCTGGGCAGGCTGAGAAGACGCGGAGGGAACAATCAGGTTTGCCCTTCATTCTTTTCTGTAATCTATCTTTAATTTGGGCTGTTTTTTGTTTGGGAAAATCGGTTGATGACTTTTGATTTGGGATCTTTTTTTTGTTATGGGGAATCGACTGAGAAAGCAAGCGACTCCAAAGCTCGGGAGATTTGAAGAAGGTCAATGGAGTTCCTAGTTGGGCAATTGGAAGGGATAGCCGTACTACAACGATCCATCCAGGCTCTGAGGTGCGCAAGGGCTTTCCTGAGAGCAGATGCAAACTCGGCCTCCCCAATCAGGTGGGCTCAGCATCCTTCTCTTTCCTTTGATTTCATCAAATTGCAACCTTCACAAAAGGCTGATTTTGATTTGCTCTAAATTTATGAGGTTTGTTTCCTGACTTTGCTCCCCTCTTTTATTTCCTGATTGCCCATAGGATCCTAGTTAGTATAGGTCCTTGTTTAATTTTGTTTTGTGATTGTTCACCTCGGCTGATTTCAGTCTCTAGCTCTTCATTTGGTGTCAATTTGTTGACTGCCGAATTTTGCAGTGTTTAGGGATTCTCAGGCTAGTTGCAATTTGGTAGCAACCAGTAAAATTGCTGAGATCTGTTTTCATCCTTTTGATTGAGGGCTAGGACATCAGAGGCAACTCAGTTTTGTTTAAGTAACCATTTGATTTGTTATGTCCTGTAGGTAGTCCTCTTTTTGATATAGGAAACCAGTTGCAAATTCAAAATCCCCTAGGAAAAATCCAGCAGCACTTCTCTCCTGTAAACCGATCCAGGTCGGGATCGAGTGTAGCGGCGAAAAAGAATTTCGAGCCAACTACGGGTGAGTACTCTCAACCTATTATAAGGCTGACCCCTAAGCAAAAGTAATCTTATACTTAGGACTATTATCGAGATCAACCGCTTACGTGAGAGCACTTTTGTTCCAGCCTTTGATCTGCCCTCTTCTTTGTTCACCTGCATATCAAAGAAAAAAGTGAGGATAAAATTATACCCTCTGTTTTGGAGTTCGAACAACAGGCACTGATGGAGTCCTCCTTCTTCTCTTTGGCTGATTTTTTTTGTTTGGTTTGTGTGCGGTTGCAGGCGTTCCTCCAGTAGCATGAAAAGCCAGGAAGAGGAAGAAAATAGGTGCTCGTTGTTTCCTCTAGCAAACCTCTTTTCTCTATTGTTGTTGTAGGTGCACTATCAGGAGGCCAGGAAAAGCCAGGAGGGAGAAGAACGCCAGAGGAAATTGTCCCAGTCCCAGGAAAAAGAAATTGTAGCCCAGCTCTTTATAGTGGAATAGGGGAAGTTATCCAACACTTGGCCACGTAGTGCATAACTGCATAACTGTACTCTTTCATTTGATTTTTTGCATTTTTTTTGGTTAACTGCAAAGATGTATATTTATGCCTCTTTTTATTGGGCTTGTTTGGGCCTAACGAGGTGGGGCTTGTAATGGATTTTTGTAGGCCCAATTTTGGATTTTAAAATCCAGCCTTTAATTTACAGAAAGATTCATCACACATTTTTTGACAATGTGAAATATTTGATGATCATTTGAAATGATGAATTTAAAGGGGAAAAAAAATTTATGAAATTTTACCCTCCAACATTTGCCCCCCGAACTTTGTGCGTGTGAGATATTGAACATGTTCAAAGTTCGAACAATGTACTATTTATGCACCATTTGTGTTTTGAACTGACCTTTGTTTGAGGAAGCTTTTGGTTTAATTTATAGTCCGAAAAAAATGGGAACTTGTATTTTTGTTCCAATGAAAGTTTGGTCATTGAAAAGCAATTCTACTTAGAACTTGCTTATGTTCAATGTGATATAATCTGGTATGGGTATGTGAGAGTCGGAAAGATTTTCCTTCTCGAGATTTGATTTCTGCTTTGTGGCTTTTCAACCCGCTTGGCTTTTGAGCTTTCAAACCGATTGGATTTTTGGTTTTGAGTCAATTTCAGTTTGGACTTTTTGCCGATTTGGCTTTTTGGACCTTTGGATAATTTGGTTTTTGGCTTTTGGTCGGAGATTTTTGACTTTAAGCTGAACTTGGATTTGAAGGTTTTCTTGCGAGGGACAAGAATTTGATTTTGACGACTTGGTTTCATAGGTTTAAGCTTTTGTCTTTTGACCAATTTCATTTTGATTTTCGGTCTTAGACTAAATTTGGTTTTGACGACTTTGTGTCGTAGGTTTGAGCTTTTGTAACCTTTGTGGTTGAAGCTTTGTGATCAAAACATCACATGAGATGATTTTGAAATTTATACCCATACTATTTATAGCCAAGGCATTTGATGGCTTTTAGCTTTGAGTTTTTGTTTTGAATTTAGGGGGTTCTGAATGACAGTACATATGCAGATAATGTAGGTCAATTTCTGTTTGAGAGGGTTTTGAGAGGATTAAGCCTTTTGACTTTGAGAGAAAAGAAAACATTGACCATTTGATTAGTCAAGTTTTGAGGCATTTGACATAGTGTTCCTTGGGAGGAAAATTTGATTTATGTGACTTGATTTGATCACCCCCTTTGGATGTGATAATCAAAGTCGAGAAATTTAGGTAAAAGCCTTTTGTTTATCTCTTTTTGTGAGAATGTCTTTGAAAGACAAAAATTCTCTCTCTCGCTTTTCCCTTTGCCTCATTTTAAGTATAGGCACAAAAACATGCAAGTCTTTAGACCATACTTGATTTTTCTCCTTGTAGTTGAGACAATGCTCATTTGACTACAAAATAGAGGATTTGACTTCTTTTTCTTCTTTCTTGAGAAAAGAAGATGATTTGTTTGTTTTTGTGGCTGCACCTAGCACTTTGACTAGCTAGACTGCCTACGTACCCCCTTTGGGAGGGATCAAGCCGCCCGTAGTTCTTTGTGAACCCATTTTTCATATATGCTTTCGGGTTGTTTGACTTGTGGACTAATTTCAAGTCCTTTTTTTTTAGCATCCATCACTCGAATTATTTGAGCACACCTTCTAGGAAGGGTTTCCCAAAAAATCGACTATCATTTGCAAACCGGGATTTTTTTTACCGCATCATTCAAATCATTTGGGCCCACCTTCTAGGAAGGGTTTCCCAAATAATCTGATTATCATTTGCGAACCCGAAAACTCTTTTTTTTTATGCAACTGAATCTGACATACTTTTTTTATGATGTCAAATTTCCTACGTACCCCTTGTTGGGGATCAAGTCTTAACATAGTTCTAGGCAGAACTAATTGTTTTTCCGCCTTGGAGACTACTTGATCATTTTGACACCCTTACTTGGCTTTAGGTGTCCTTGATTTGGTTAAGCTTGTGAACGAGAACTTTTGACTGCCTCTTCCGGAGCTCTTGTTTTTGGTCCTTTTCATTTGGACCTTCTTGCTTTTAGACTCATCAACTTTTCCGAGCCTTTCAAATATCGGAGCTTTACATTCTCCACTTGTCGAGGCTATATTAAGCCTTTGAAACACCGAAGGTTTGGATTCTTCACTTCCCAAGACCATATCAAGCTTTTGAAACACTGAAGATTTGGATGCTTTATTTGTTGAGGCTAGATCGAGTCTTTCAAATACTGAAGATTTCGGTGCGTCACTTGTAGAGGCTAGATCAAGCCTTTTAAACACCGAAGATTTAAGAGTTCCACCAGAAGCCGTCTGACAGGCCTAAAGTCGTTATGCCAAATCAAAGTAAATTCCTAAGATGCAAACTATAACAAGTATAGTAGGTAAGTTAGGGTCGAACCCACAGGGAAACAGAATCAGTTGTAAGAGCAAGTATTATTACCAAAAGTAACTGATTAAAGGGGGAGTTTTGTGTGTGAGAAATAGTAACAGAACAAGTTGCAAGTAAAGGTTGTGAATATATGATGGAAAGGTATCACACCAGGTAATTATCCGCACAACAATTAAGATGGTTCATCATCGCATTCTATGAGTCTCAAGTTCTAATGTCCAGTAATTGTTCTCAATTCAGATCGTGTAATAGCTTTTAGTCCTACCAGTCCTAAAAGCACTTATCACTAAATTACAAGGGAAAACCTTCACCAAATAATAAAGCAATAGCATTAAAGCATGAATTATAATGAGATACAAGCGATTCTAACAACCCGTTAAAATAGCCTGTAATCGAATCTCCCTCACAATCTACCACAAGCGACCGCGTATGGAGATTGTGTTTGCTACAATGAATCTACAACCCAAGACCTGGAATTGGAAACCCTAGCAGTATGACTAGTATCGATAAACCTAGGTGATCAATCTAGATAAATCAATAATAAGCAATCAAGCAATAAGCTCAGGAGATCGAAACAATTAACAAAGGACGAACAAGAGTAGAATACTCACAACCAAATCAATTGAAGGCTTCAAAGAACCAAGTGCAAGAAAGGAGAGTTAGTTCTCCATAGGGTTTGTGAGATAATGCAAAAGGAAAATATGTCTCTGGAAAATAACCTCATGAAATCCTTACTGCCTTTTCGGCCTATTTAACCTAATAAAGTCGGGTTTTACATCCCGTGCAATTATAATAATAAAATATAAAAACTAAATAGATAAACAGAACCGGATAAGAATCCGTCTTCAGGACCGACGCGGGCGCGCCAAGTGCAGCGCGGGCGCGCCAAGTGCAGCGCGGGCGCGCCAGCCTCGTCTTCAACTTTTCCATTTGGTGTATCAGCGCGGCCACTTCCTCCTAGCAGCGTGGTCGTGTCGGGTAGCAGCGCGGGCGCGCCATGTGCAGCGCGGCCGCGCCAAGGTCTTCAGTCCTCCAGCTGCTTCCGATCTTCTTAGCTTCTGTAACTTGCATGATTTCTTCAACTTCTTCAATATGCTCCGAATCACCAAGTTCACACTAATATCTCTCATAATGTCAGGTAAATGATGACAAAAACTACTAAATGCGCTATGGAATATATCGCATATCAAATTCCCCCATACTTAAACCTTTACTCGTCCCGAGTAAGCATAGAAGCTAACCTACTCTCACTATAAATCTCAAAGGTTCACAGACAGTACAAGGAAAATGAACACTAAGTACTAGTAGTTTTCACCATCTCACCAATCAGCTCAAAAGACAATCAAAATAGGAAATAAGAATTACAATTGTATCTCAACCATCTACACCTTATAGCTCCCAGTGGCCTACCCGAAAACCTCCTTATAACTCCTCTTCTTATGTCGCCTTCGCCAAGAGATCAATCCTAATCACTCAAAGTAAACGCTCATCTTGCCAAGGCGCCGTTTCGGGTTTTCACCAAGCCACTCATTTTTTTCAGGGATGGTACTCACATAACAATCTCACTTCCCTCAAGCCTCATATTGCCAAGCCTAAGGCTCGCCAGACTACCTGCTTTTTGCCTGAGTCGCCCTTCCAGGTTTTCAACTCATCCCAGGATTTTGATTGCTTTCTTTTTTTTTTTATTTTTTTTTTTCATTTTTTTTTTTCTAAATAACAAATGCAGAATCTGTACACAAATAATGCTGAAATAAAATATGTACATGATGTGTGAATCCTTTCCCTCCCCCATACTTGAATGAAGCATTGTCCTCAATGTGAAAGAAGACAGAATTAAGTAGGGAGAAAGGAAACAGAAGGACTCACTGAGGTGGTGGATAGTGGCGAGAGTAGTCCTCTCGCATGCGGCGCAGCTCCTCCCTCATCTCTTTGAACTCGCCGAAGCCCTGTAAGATGTCGGCCTGCTGGTGGAGAATCTGGTTTGTCACTGTCGTCAGACTCCCCACGTCTTGGCGCAAAAGGCCAATCTGATCAACCAGGTGGCCCCACTGCTGGGGCTGCTGATAAGTATCCTGAGAAGCTTGTGCAGGCCAAGGGGTCCACTGGTGCGCGTCCTGCTGGCTCTGATATGCTGGTTGAGAATCCCAACCGTGCTGATAAGCAGGCGTCTCCTGATATGGGCTCTGTGTGAAGCCCTGTGTATCTGCCTGAACAAACGCCTGCTGAGCCATAGGCGCATCCTCCATCGTGGCAGCTCCAGCTGTGCCACTGCTTCTGCCTACCTCCATGCGACGCCTTCTCCCCAGAAGTGACGTTGGAAAGTAATCCGCCTCAATGTACCAGTCAGACCAAGATTCTGACCAAGGCAGGGGCTTAGGGAGCCTGAACTGATGCTCCTTCTTCTTGCCCGTGCACCAAATGGCTCCCCCATCCGGTGCAGTATCCAGCATCAGACATCTCCGTAGATAATCCTCAGTATAGGTCCTCGCGATGACCTCTGTCTCCTCCAGCTCAACCAAACCATTCTGCCCAACGCATGCAGCAATGGCGACTCGAGTAATAAGGCCGCCCTGAACCATTTCTGGTCCAGCGGCACTGCGATCCCTTCTGATCCTGTCGAGGCCATCGAAAAAGAGCATAACCCAGTCAGGCGTATAATCCGTAGTAGGCACTGCGCTGTAGGCAAATCTCAGATGCGTCATGGAAAGCTTGGTGTCTGTAATCAGCCCATAGTACGTCCCAGCAACGATCTTGCACAACATCCGGAAGATAGGATGAGTGATCCTGCTGTTGTATTCGTTGCTCGTCAGAAAATCCTCTTCAGACACCGCTTTGAAGAAAGCAACAAGGTCGGGGTCGGACACAGCTGTGGCCCATCCATCCGTTGGGGCTTTAGTAACCCCCAAAGCTTTTCGTAGCCTTGATATAGAAACCCTGTAGGTGGTGCCATTATATCTGAATGAAACCCCTCTAATGTTGTGATCTCTCAGGTGAACCTGATAAGTGGCGAGGAATTGCTTGCTCAGTTCCGGATACCCTACAGCTCCCAAATCCAGAAAACCACTAATACCGGCATGCTCTAGACATTGCTCCATACATTCTAGCATCTGAAGCTTCTGAAGGGTAGGTCTATGCAAGTATTTGGTAGAACTGACACAGCTGACCTTATTGTAAATCGCCAATTCCTCATTAGACAAATCTAGCCCATGATCAGATCTACTCGTCCCCTCCTCCGATGAACTCATACTTGATATATAATACGAAGAAATCGGAATCGAAAGAAGAACAGCGGAAAGAACTCACGAAGAACAGCTCGGCGCAGGGGGCAGACGCGGGCACGCTGAAGGTGGCGTGGGCGCGTCGAAATCAGCGTGGGCGCGGTGGGAGCAGCGTGGCCGCGTCGAGACTGTATGCTTCCTGGTGGGTCTTCTCTAAAAGCGCGGGTACGCTAGGGATGGCGTGGGCGCGTCGGGAGTAGCAGCGCGGCCGCGTTAGGGTTGGCGTGGCCGCGTCGGAGCTCTCTTCAGATCTGAACGTCGGCGAAGACGGCTTCGTCGATGTGAGGCTCGCCGAGATTTCTCCGGTGCCGGCTTGTACTTGGCCTGGTGGGGGCTGCCGCCGGCGGCTGTGTGCTTCAGGGAGGACCGAGATGTGGTGGTCCAAGGTAGGGGCGGCGGTTGTGGTGAGGAGAGAGAAGGGAGTGTTTGGTGAGGAAAGTTTGAGAGGGATGTGTGGTGAGGGTGATGTGGGGGCTGATGTGTGGGGTGTAGGGTTTTGGTGGGGTTGATGGTTTGATACTGGTTTTTTTTTTTTTTTTTTTTTTTTTTTTTTTTTTTTGACGAAAATTAACACTGCGGGTGCAGTGGGTCCGAAATGCGGGTGCAATTCGTCACCAAAACTCCGTCTTTAGTACCTACAAAATAAAATAAAAATAGAGTTAAAGAAAATAATGCAGTTCCTTGGGTTGCCTCCCAAGCAGCGCCTTTGTTTCATGTCGCTGGCTCGACCAAGCCGTTTTGGCTATTCTAACTCCGCATGTGGCTCCTCCAAAGCTAACTCATCCATAACCTCCTTTGTGAACCCTTCATAGTATGTCTTAAGCCTATGACCATTTACTTTGAACTTCTTTTGGCTATCCGGGTCATATAGCTCTACCGCTCCATGTGGGAAAACTTCAGCAACAATGTATGGTCCCCCCCACTTTGACCTGAGCTTCCCAGCGAAGAGTTTCAGGCGAGACTGAAAAAGTAGGACTTTGTCACCAGCTTTAAAGTCCTTCCTATTGATGTGCTTGTCATGCGATGCCTTGGTCTTTGCCTTGTAGATAGCCGCATTATCATAGGCGTCCAACCGTAGCTCCTCGAGCTCACCCAACTGTAGCTTCCTGTGGTCTCCAACTTCGTCACTCTGCATATTGCATTGTTTCACAGCCCACCAAGCCTTGTGCTCCAGCTCAACAGGAAGATGACATGCCTTCCCATAGACAAGTCTGAAAGGAGACATCCCAATTGGAGTTTTGTAAGCAGTGCGATAAGCCCATAAAGCATCATCAAGTCTCAAACTCCAATCCTTCCTGTTAGGATTCACGGTCTTCTCAAGAATGGCTTTGACCTCTCTATTGGACACCTCAGCTTGGCCATTCGTCTGTGGATGATATGCGGTGGAAACTCTGTGTGTGACATGATATTTCTTAAGCAAGGCAGTCACAGTTTTGTTGCAGAAATGGGTACCCCTGTCACTAATCAGCGCTCTAGGAATACCATGCCTGGCAAAAATATTGCTTTTCAAGAACCCTGCCACAACTTTAGAATCATCAGTCCTGGTGGCCTTCGCTTCCACCCACTTGGAAACGTAGTCCACCGCAAGTAAAATATATAAATTCCCAGAAGAACTAGGAAAAGGTCCCATAAAGTCGATACCCCAAACATCAAAGATTTCGCAAAAAATCATTGGTGATTGTTGCATTTCATTCCTTTGGGAGATATTCCCCATTCTTTGACACCTATCACATGCCTTGCAGAAAGAATAAACATCTTTAAAGATATGTGGCCAATAAAATCCATATTCAAGTACCTTTCTAGCAGTTTTATTAGCACCAAAATGTCCCCCACATGCTTCAGAATGACAAAATTCAAGAACAGATCGTACCTCATTATCTGGAAGACAACGACGAATGACCTGATCTGCGCAATGTTTCCAAAGGTATGGGTCATCCCAAATATAGTGGTTGGCTTCTCTTCGAACCTTCTCTGTCTGGGCCTTGGTATGACCCGGAGGAAATTCTCCACATACTAAGTAGTTCACAATGTCCCGGTACCAAGGACTGACGGAGTGAAGTCCTAGAACGGACTGAGGAGATCGGAGAAACAATGACGTGGGCGCGTCAGAGGGAGACGTGGCCGGGTCGGAGGTCAGCGCGGGCGCGCCTTGAAGCAGCGCGGGCGCGTCAGATTGCAGCGCGGGCGCGTCAGATTGCAGCGCGGGCGCGTCAAGCCTCCAGTGTGTTTCTGTGCTCTCGAGTCTGCATAAGGTGTCGTCCGGAAACGTTCCTAAGATGGGTTTTTGTGACTCCGGCTTGTCCTCCTCATTTACCAATCTGCTCAAGTGGTCAGCCACCAGATTCTCCGCTCCTTTCTTGTCCTTAATATCCACGTCAAATTCGCTGAGCAACAGGACCCATCGAATCAATCGTGGCTTTGTCTCCTTCTTTGTCATCAAGTAGCGGAGGGCTGCTTGATCTGTGTAGATAATCACTTTAACCCCAAGCAGATATTGTCGAAACTTCTCTAGTGCAAACACCACAGCTAGCATTTCCTTCTCAGTGGTGGAGTAGTTGCGCTGTGCTCCATTCAGAGTCATGGAAGCGTAATGGATCACATGAGAGGCTCTTCCCTCTTTTTGGCCTAGCACTGCTCCCACTGCATAGTCGCTCGCATCACACATGATCTCAAATGGGCGAGACCAGTCTGGTGCCTGGATGATTGGTGCACTAGTGAGGCGTCCTTTCAACTGGTCGAACGCCTCTTTGCACTCTTGTGTGAGTGCAAAGGTCACATCTTTCTTCAGAAGCTCGCATAAGGGTAAGGATATCTTTGAAAAGTCTTTGATAAACCTGCGATAAAAACCTGCATGGCCTAGAAAAGAACGAACTTCGCGCACATTAGTAGGATAAGGCAGAGATTGAATTACATCAATCTTTGCCTTATCGACCTCAATACCCTTTGCAGAGACTATATGACCTAAAACAATTCCTTGTTCTACCATAAAATGACACTTTTCAGAGTTCAAAACCAAATTAGTTTCAACACATCTTTTTAATACTAGTGCCAAATGGCTCAAACAAGTATCAAAGCTATCCCCATGTACTGTGAAATCATCCATGAATACTTCAATGAAATTTTCAATGTACTCAGAGAAGATACTAACCATACATCGTTGAAATGTCCCGGGTGCGTTACATAGTCCAAATGGCATCCTGCGATATGCAAAAGTACCGAAAGGACATGTAAAAGTAGTCTTCTCCTGGTCCTCTGGCGCTATAGCCACCTGAAAATAACCAGAATATCCATCAAGAAAGCAATAATAGGGGCGCCCAGCAAGGCGTTCTAGCATCTGATCAATAAAGGGGAGAGGGAAGTGATCCTTCCTGGTTACTGTGTTCAACTTGCGATAGTCGATGCACACCCTCCAACCTGTTTGTGTCCTGGTAGGGACCAACTCGCCTTGTTGATTCTCCACAACAGTAATCCCTCCTTTCTTAGGGACAACTTGGGTAGGACTCACCCACTGACTGTCAGAAATTGGGAAAATCATGTTAGCTGATAGCAATTTCAGCACTTCCTTCTTCACCACATCCATCATGGGAGGATTGAGCCTTCTCTGTGGTTGGCGTGATGGCTTAGCTCCTTCCTCCAGCAGGATCCTGTGCATGCATGTAGATGGACGGATTCCCTTGATGTCAGCGATGGTCCACCCCAATGCAGTTTTGTACTCCTTTAGAACCTCTACTAACTTTTCCTCCTGCTCCTCTGAGAGCTTACTTGACACAATAACTGGTAAAGTGTCATCAACTCCTAGGAAAGCATACTTGAGATGACTAGGGAGTTGCTTGAGTTCAATTTTAGGTGCCTGCACAACAGATGGAACAAGCACTTCGCTTGGAGTCAGTAGATTGGGGCCAACGCCCAAAAGAGTAGGGGACTCACCTTCCATATTCATATGGGCTACTAATTCCTGCATGTTAGATGAGATTGAAAAATCTGTATAGGACTCATCAATATCATTCTCAATAATTGACTGCAACTCATCTTCCCTAGAAATATCAAATAGATCTTGAGCTAATGGTTCAATCACATCAATAGAGCACAGAGACTGGTCATCAACAGGATGTTTCATAGCCTTATAGAGATCGAATTCAACCTTTTCTCCATCAAATTCCATTGTTAGTGTCTCAGAGACACAATCGATTTTTGTCCTAGCAGTTTTAATAAAAGGTCTACCTAACAGAATAGGTGCATCATGCTTATCGTGTTCCATATCCAGGACAAAGAAATCTGCAGGAAAAATCAGTTTATCGACCATAACCAAAACGTCTTCAACTACTCCTTTAGGGTACTTATTAGACCTATCAGCTAGTTGCACAACTACTCCAGTTTCATGCAAAGGTCCTAAATCTAGTGATTTGTAAAGTGAGTAGGGAAGCACATTTATGGAAGCACCCAAATCAAGCATAGCTCTATCAAATTTTACATCTCCAATGACACAAGGGATAGTAACCATACCTGGATCAACGCACTTTTTCGGCATTCTCCTCTGAAACATAGCGGAGACCTGCTCACTTACTTTCACCTTCTTTTTCCCTTTCAGCTTCTGATTCCTCTTTACTGTGCAAAGCTCCTTCAAGAACTTGGCGTACTTGGGCACAGTTTTTATCATTCTCAGCAGAGGAATGTTCACCTGACACTTGCTAAATGTCTCAAACAGCTCTGAATCATCGATTATCCTCCTCTCCTTAAGTGCCTCAGGGAACGGAGGTTTTGGTTTCTCAGACCCGAGAGGGGGAAAATTCGGTCGAACATAAGTATCGACATAAGGTTCAGATTCAGGCGGGATTGGACCAGGTGCGGGCGCGTCAGAGGTAGGCGTGGGCGCGTCATTTTCCGGCGCGGGCGCGCTAGTGGTGGGCGTGGCCGCGTTGGCCTCCGTCGTGTTTTCCTCCTCGGATTCCTGACTTCTCAGCTCCTTTCCATTCCGAAGAGTTATAGCACTGACGTTTTCCTTTGGATTGACCACTGTTTGAGATGGTAGACCCCCTGACGTCTTCGCCTCTATTCTAGTGATTGCTTCAGCCATTTGCCCCATTTGCTTCTGTATATCCTTTATGCTCGATTCAGTTGTCTGAACATGCGCAGTAAAGTGCTGTGTCAGGGTATTGAGCATGGACTCAGTGGATGGAGCGTTACCCTGCTGCCTCTGATTGTAGGGAGGTGGCTGCTGCTGATGTGGTTGGTTTGGTGGATCCCTCCATCTGAAATTCGGGTGATCTTTCCAACCTGGGTTGTAGGAGTTTGAGTAGGGGTCATGTCTGGGTCTCTGAGGTCCATTTCCACCTATAGCACTCACTTCAGCGGTGTCTCTCTGGAGTGTAGGACACGCATCAGTTGGGTGGAAGTCATCACCACAGAATTCACAAGCCTTGAGTTGTTGAGGAGTCCCTTTCAGAGTGAGTCTCCTAACCATATCCTTCAATTCAGCAATATCATTGGCTTGGTTAGAGTCTACCGAGTTGACTCCTTTCTTTCTGGTGGACTTCCCAAAATTCCTAGTCCCCTCAGCCATTTCCTGAATCTTTTCCATAGCTCCCTCTGGCGTGGCATTCAGAATATTTCTTCCGCAGGCGGCATCGATCATCCTTCTATCAGATTCCAGCAATCCCCCATAGATGTATAAGACTAGGTCCTTCGTGCTGTAGCCATGGAAAGGGCAATTAGCACACAGCTTCTTGAACCTTTCATTGTAATCATAGAGGGTCTCATCCTCCTCCTGCTCTATATTGCTGATTGCCTTCTTCAAGGTGTTCTCCTTCTTAGCAGGGAAGAATTTCTCCAGGAAGGCCTTGTGGAGCTTAGGCCAAGTATCGATGCTCCCAGTAGGAAGGCTGTAGTACCAGTCATCCGCAGCATCGACCAGCGTGAACCCAAAAGCTCTCATCTTTATCTGTGCTTCAGTTATATTGGCTGGTTTCATGCTCATGCACACATTATGAAACTTCCCCATGTGCTTGATGGGGTCCTCTCCAGTCGATCCATGGAATTTTGGCAGTTGGTGAATCAGCCCAGACTTAAGCTCAAAATGGTTGTCATCCCCTATAGCAGGGATTGTCACAGCAGGTGCCTGCTGTGTGATGTTTGATGCTGTCAGCTCTCGCAGCGTCTGGTTAGCAGCCATTGGATCGGGTTGGTGGTGTTATTCTCTAAGACGACGGTGGTATGTCCTGTCAATTTCCCAATCAAAAGCAAAAAGATGGGGATCAGTAGCACGAGTGCGAACCATGCAAGAGGTTCACACCCAAACAGGTAATAAAACAAACAAGAACAAAGATTAACCGTTTCCCCGGCAACGGCGCCAAATTTGACAGGCCTAAAGTCGTTATGCCAAATCAAAGTAAATTCCTAAGATGCAAACTATAACAAGTATAGTAGGTAAGTTAGGGTCGAACCCACAGGGAAACAGAATCAGTTGTAAGAGCAAGTATTATTACCAAAAGTAACTGATTAAAGGGGGAGTTTTGTGTGTGAGAAATAGTAACAGAACAAGTTGCAAGTAAAGGTTGTGAATATATGATGGAAAGGTATCACACCAGGTAATTATCCGCACAACAATTAAGATGGTTCATCATCGCATTCTATGAGTCTCAAGTTCTAATGTCCAGTAATTGTTCTCAATTCAGATCGTGTAATAGCTTTTAGTCCTACCAGTCCTAAAAGCACTTATCACTAAATTACAAGGGAAAACCTTCACCAAATAATAAAGCAATAGCATTAAAGCATGAATTATAATGAGATACAAGCGATTCTAACAACCCGTTAAAATAGCCTGTAATCGAATCTCCCTCACAATCTACCACAAGCGACCGCGTATGGAGATTGTGTTTGCTACAATGAATCTACAACCCAAGACCTGGAATTGGAAACCCTAGCAGTATGACTAGTATCGATAAACCTAGGTGATCAATCTAGATAAATCAATAATAAGCAATCAAGCAATAAGCTCAGGAGATCGAAACAATTAACAAAGGACGAACAAGAGTAGAATACTCACAACCAAATCAATTGAAGGCTTCAAAGAACCAAGTGCAAGAAAGGAGAGTTAGTTCTCCATAGGGTTTGTGAGATAATGCAAAAGGAAAATATGTCTCTGGAAAATAACCTCATGAAATCCTTACTGCCTTTTCGGCCTATTTAACCTAATAAAGTCGGGTTTTACATCCCGTGCAATTATAATAATAAAATATAAAAACTAAATAGATAAACAGAACCGGATAAGAATCCGTCTTCAGGACCGACGCGGGCGCGCCAAGTGCAGCGCGGGCGCGCCAAGTGCAGCGCGGGCGCGCCAGCCTCGTCTTCAACTCTTCCATTTGGTGTATCAGCGCGGCCACTTCCTCCTAGCAGCGTGGTCGCGTCGGGTAGCAGCGCGGGCGCGCCATGTGCAGCGCGGCCGCGCCAAGGTCTTCAGTCCTCCAGCTGCTTCCGATCTTCTTAGCTTCTGTAACTTGCATGATTTCTTCAACTTCTTCAATATGCTCCGAATCACCAAGTTCACACTAATATCTCTCATAATGTCAGGTAAATGATGACAAAAACTACTAAATGCGCTATGGAATATATCGCATATCACCGTCCCGAGCCTTTCAAATGCTGACATCCTAGGCTCTATCACATCTGCAGTTAGAACACCGTCTTCGTATGAGATTTGGAAATTTTTGACACAAGCCTCCTCGACAAGTTTTTGTGGAGCTTTACCCTTGAAAGAGGGTTTTAGCTTTTGCACTTGAACCTTATGCTTCTTGTGCATTTTTGAAGCTTCACCGAAGCTTGATTTCTTTCCCTTTGATTTATCTCTTGATTTTGAGGAGGGGATTTGCTTCTTGGAGTGAAGGGTAATCTTTTTAACTCCTGCTTCATTTTCGTCCATGTCATTGGTCCATGAGACCATACAACATTGAGCGATGTCTTTTTCATTCAAGGACTCTTCTTTTGAAGTGTCATCTTTCATAAATGCTTTAAGAGGCAATGAAACCGTGGGGCTTCCCCCAGCTTCAATAGCCATAGCAGATGTTTTTCCTGTTTGAGAAGACACTTGGAGTGAGGGAATGGACTCTGCAACGTCTACCACTGAAATGGTATTTGATGAAGCTACTTGAGTTGAGGATGTTGCCCCCTCAATTTCAATTTCTCCTTTGTTAATCATCTCCTCTACAATGTCTTTGAAGACATAGCAATCTTTGATTGGATGGCCAACGAGCTGGTGATACGAGCAATATTTTGTGATGACGCCCAAAAGATAATGGAAGTAAAGAAACAATTAAAGAAGGCTCAAAAGGGTAGTGGAAATAGACACCAAAGAACAAACATAACAGCTTACGATCCACGGACGAAGGACGCATGCACAAATGGGACATGTGGCGCACAAAGGGACAGGTGGCACTCATGCCCCCCATCCAAGTGCATCTCCTTCCCTAGACACGTGGCGATGCGACATCGACAAATGGCCGAAAGAGGGGAACATCTCCCCTGTTTGATAGACGAAAAAATATACTATAAAAGGCAGAAAGAGAGCTAAAAGAAAAGACTTTTTGGAAAACAAGTGAGGAGACGCCAGTTCCAGAGGGGGTTGAGAGGGAAATAGCCATGCCGAGGTTCCCACCTTGACTCATCTCCTGACCACACGTTCGCGGACGCCTTAAGAGAGAAGAACAACATAACTAACCGGGACAAGTAGTCGGACGTCAGTCTAAGGGGCCAGGGAGCACATGGATTTATTTTGCCCTCACCTTCTACTGTATTAGACAAGCGTATCTCCTTTACCATTGGGTCATTTGATGTACCCGGACAAGTAAAGATGCGAGTCTTCTCGAAAGACTCGGCTGCTCCGGTCGTGGGACCCCCATAATCTGTGGGGATCCCAGGTAATGGGTAAGACCGTCCTTATTTCATTTAGGGTAAGCGGCTCAGGTAAGGGTCTTTTCTCCCCCTGTTTTGTCGCCCCGATCGGGTGGTTGACCGGGGGGAAATGGCTTCAGGTAAGTCCGTATTACCCAATTTCCATAAAAGGAAATCCAAAGCATACCCCCCCCCCCACGGGGACGTGGGGGGCCACATACTTTTTCTTATTCGGTTTCGTCATTGGCGCCGTCTGTGGGAATACTCTCACCCTGAGGGGTTCCCGATTTTAAGTATCAAAATATGATTTAAGACATTGTCGTTAACTAATACTTTTTGTATGTCCAGGTGAAAAATGAGTGAAAGCATGGGAGGGGCCTCTCATGGGACGATGAGTCATGACCACGGAGGACACCAGGAGTCCGAGTTGCATGTAAACTCTCCGGGTCAGAACAGCGCGCATGAGGTTCCGGTTTTCTCACCGTACGCCCCCCTGCAAATGGCTCAAGGCTATTTCATGCAAGAGGAACAATACATCCCCCCTCCGAACCTGGGACAAGGTTTCTTCTACGAGTATGACGGATACCATCCATTCCAGCAGGGGAACCCGTACAACGTTTTTCCCCAAAATATATATGGGAGTACTTATCAAGATCATCATCAGCCCAGATTCTCTGATGATTTTGGTACCCACCGTCGGACCGAAGACAGACGTGCACCCAAGCATCACAGGGGCGAGCATTCATCTGATATATCCACATCCACCCGGACAGGTTCACCCCGTGAGAACGAGAGGAAGGTGGATTTTGTTCCTTCAGTGTTCGCCCCTGAGGTCTGCCTGGCACCAGTACCCAAGCGATGGAGAGACACTAATTTGATGAAATATGATGGCACCACTGACCCTGATGATCACATGTGCCATTTCACGACCGCAATGGGGATCAATGAGTATAATGATGCAATGTTGTGTCGAATGTTCCCATCAACTATGACCGGCATCGCCCTAACTTGGTTCACCAACCTACCTCAGAACTCGATCGCTAGTTTCATCCAGCTTTCCCAGGTCTTCAAGTCCCATTTTGGAAGCTCGCGGTCTAGGAAAAAGACTGAAGGTTCGATAATATAAAACAATGTAATATAGAAATACTCTAGATGGGGGGGGTTGAATAGAGTATGCCTGTTTTTCGCAAATATTCTCAAGGCTTTTGACCTTTGTGAAAACCTAAATCACAAAGTTAAACAATACGAACCAAGTGCGGAAATAAGGTAAAGCAAATAAGTAAAGGACACGAGTACTTTTTTACGAGGTTCAGCACAACTGGCCTACGTCCCCGCCTCGGGTTCTTCCACAACCCTAGGATTCAAAGGCTTTATTGATTGATTAGCTTAGGATCCTAATAGCTCACCGAGAAGCCTCTCTCCTATACAATTGCAATGTAGTCAACTCACGTTCCCTTGGAGTCCTAGACCAATCTAGAAGAGCCCCACCTCTCTTAGCTATCTAGTACAATCCTCTAACTCTCGCAAATCAATAGCCTAGTGCAACTTCCCGAGTTATAAACTCTCGAGTAACACTTGAAATAAATATATCCTATAAGCTCACAGTGACTCTCAAAGGCTTTGAAATAAAAAACAAACTATTTGAGCGCTTTGCAGAGAGACACTTGGAAGACAGATCGCTTGAATGAATTGAAGCTCGTGTGTAGCACTTGTACTTCTGTCTTCTCCTTCCTTTCCTTTATATAATAGCATGAAGATAGCATGGAGCGTGAGGATCTTCATCACCAGATCTCCAAACGGCTCTTTCCAATCAGGTTTTGATCTTGGATCTTCTATTTAAGGATACTTCGAAGCCATGATCTATTTTGAACCGATCTTCTCAACAAGTAAAAGGAAGGATGTAATCTTGATTTATACTTCCTGAAATGGTTAGTCCAACGAAAATATATATAATATAAAGGAAGTATATAATAAGATAAAATAATATACGAATAAGTTAGGTTTTGTATTTCATCAACTGTTAACGCTCCAAGGCCTTTGACACAAACATCCTGTCAAAGCCTTTGGAACGTCATTTCCGATTTTCATCAAGGGAGGGAGTTATCAATCTCCCCCTTGATGAAAGACAAAACCTGTGCATCCCTGCAGCTTAGTCAAACAGATATATCATAAGCAAGATCAGACTAAGTACCTGCAAAGGTTAGACAAATGTTGGATCAAATAATTTTTAACGTAAGAAAACATCCAACCGAAAACCAGAAATCAAAAGGCAAGGTCTTCCAAGACCTTTAATCAGAGGTTTTCAAGGTCTAACGATCATCTCCCCCTTTTTGTCTTTCAACAAAGGGCGGAGGTAAAACAGTCACCAACAGTTACCAAAAGTTTTGAAAATGTTTCCAAAAACCAGCAAAGTAATAGGTTTCAGGGTGGGATAGGGTGGGTTAAGGTTTAGGCTTGGTCAATCCAGAGCATCATCAGTGAGCCTCGTCCATAGTCCTTCCAGCAACGTTGAAATCCCGCTCATCTTCGTCATCACCTCCGTCTGCAGCTCCTTAATATCCAGGCGAACTTCCTCCAAGCCCAACTCTAGGTTGTCCATGCGTTCATCGAAAGCTGGAGTAGTGGGAAAGGCTTTTGAAGGAGTGGCAAGACTCAAGGTCCCTTGGGGAAACCGAGTGATGCCAATCTTTTCAAGGCATTTAGAGTCGAACATACCCGTATGACGCAGCTGTTCTTCATTTTTGAGATCAATTCCAAAAGCTTTGAAGATAGGGGTCAAAAGGGTAGCAAAGGGGAGGGAAGAGCCTTTTCGAGCTTTTCTGGCATGGGCCATGGTTCCAAGGATGGTGTTGGCCAGATCAGGATCAAGGCCATTTAGAATGCGGTAGAGCAGGACCATGGCATTGTCGGTTAGGAGTGAGCCAGAGTTGAGACGGGGTAAGAGGCATCTAACAATGATGTTAAAGATAATTTTTGCCTCAAGGGTTAGGGATGAGTGGGTGAGTTGCTTTGAGGTGTTGTTGGATGCTTCGGGTAGGAGATATTTGGCTCGGGCTAGGATGATGCAGTTTTCTTTTGAGGGATGGATTTTAGATGGTGGAACAGGGGTAGGTAAGCCTAGGAGATCTGCAAAATCATTGGGGTTGAGAGAGATTCTAACCCCTTTGACAACAGTCTCCAAAGACCAACCATCAGTGTCGTTCTTTGCTTTTAGGTTAATGTAGAAGAGTCGGGTAAGCTCAGGGTAGTAAATAGTTTCTCGGTTAAGAAGAGTCCAGGCTGGGGAATTTTTGAGGAGCTCAATGCAAGGCATCTTCAAAGCTTCAAAGAAATCGAAATCTAAAAAATCTGAACAGCTAAGCTTACGAGTACGAAACTCGTCTACCCACTTACCAGCAGTCTCAGCATCTAAAAACCAAGAGGAGGGCAAGGATTGATTTACCTGGATATAGGCCGGGGGTTCAGCGTTCTTCCTGCGTGCAACAGTTGGAGCAGCTTTCTTGGCAGACGCTACAAGACTCTTGACCGTGCCCTTCCTGGTATGCTTAGGGGAGGGAGGCTTGACTGGAGTAGGGGCTTTCCGCTTCTTCAGAGACGGGGGAGGAGGAGGAGAAGGAGAGGGAGTTTCTTCCTCCTCTTCCTCAGACCCCGAGTCCTCACCGGACCCCGCTTCGTCACCTTCCGGTTCCTCATCCCCTTCAGAATCCTCTTGCTCTTCCTCTTCTTCTTCTTCCTCAGGATCCTCCTCGAACTGAGCCTCCTCGGCTTCGGCTTCCTTCCGAATCCGCTCAGCCTCTTCCTCGGCCAGTTTCTTAGCAAGCTCGGCCTCTTCATCGGCCTTTTTCTTCCTTAGAGCCTCCTCCTCGGCTTCCCTGGCAGCGTCTCTTTCCAGGGCAGCATCAAGGTCGTCTTCCTCCTCTTCCTCGTCAGGTTCCTCAGCCAAGATCTTTCTCTTCCCTTTCTGTTTAGCACTGATCGACTTCTTCGCAGAGCGCTTTTGAGAGCCTTTGGGAACAATGACCGAGCTCTCAGCAATGGTGCTCTGGACAACGGTTGGGATTATGGCTTGAGTAGCAGGTTCTGGTGTGGGAGAGGTAGCAGTGGCCTGACGTCCCTTGGGGGTGGCGCCAAGTCTTTTGGGAGTGACGGCTTTCTTGGTTTTTGGTGCCATGGAGGTAATCGGTTAGGGTTTCTTTGAGAGGTTGAAGATGAAGGAGTGGAAAGGTTTTGGGAAAAATCTAAGTGTGGGTTGTAATCGGGTACAGAAAGGGTTTAAGTAGAAAGAGAGGGTGACGGATTGATGGGATGGGTTTAGGGTTCCAAGGAAAGAAATCATTACCTTGCCAAGTTGAAGGATTTTCAAATTCAAATTTGAATTCAAATTACCATAAAAATCGGACTAAACACAAACCAATTTAGTTCCAAAAATAAAATATCTTAACGGTTAAGGAAAACATGAAAATAGGCAATTTTTGAAATCCGATTAAATCAAATATAATTGATTAAGTATCTAAAAAGATATTAACCAAAAATATATGATCCGATATATGTTCTCCACTGTTCAGTTGGCAGACCTTGACATTACTCTCAAAGGTCTTGACACTGAGTGGAGTTAATCTTTCGTAAAGGGAAAGCTCCCCCTACGAAAGTGCATCCTTGTCAAGCATCCCAATCTCTCGTCTAATGAAGGTGAATTTGTCCTCTGCCAAAGGCTTAGTAAAAATGTCAGCCCATTGATAATCAGTAGAAATAAAAGATATGGACACATCACCTTTTTCAACATGATCTCTAATGAAATGATGTCTTACATCAATATGCTTGGTCCTTGAATGTTGAACAGGATTTTTAGTGATGGATATGGCACTTGTATTGTCACACTTAATTGGAATACCCTTGAGGTTGATGCCAAGATCTCGCATTTGTTGAGCTATCCAAAGGATTTGGGAGCAACAAGCTCCAACTGCAATGTATTCGGCTTCTGCAGTGGATAGAGCGACTGAATTTTGCTTCTATGAGTGCCAACTGATCAAGGATGCTCCTAAGAATTGGCAACATCCTGATGTGCTCTTTCTATCCACCTTGTAGCCTGCAAAATCTACATCAGAATATCCAATTAAAGTGAAATCCTTTTGCTTTGGGTACCATAGTCCAAGTTCCTTAGTGCCATTGAGATATCGAAAGATCCTCTTCACAACCACGAGGTGAGATTCTTTGGGATCAGCTTGAAACCTAGCACACATGCAAACACTAAACATAATGTCAGGTCTACTAGCCGTGAGATATAATAAAGATCCAATCATTCCTCGATACTCCTTTTGATTGACACTTGTTCCAGTCTTGTCTTGATCTAGAGACAATGTTGAGCTCATGGGAGTCTTGGCTGCTTTGGATTGATCCATCTTGAACTTCTTCAAGAGATCCTTAGTGTACTTGCTTTGGTTGACGAAGATTCCTTTCTTGGATTGATGAACTTGTAACCCCAAAAAGAAGTTTAGTTCACCCATTAAGCTCATCTCAAATTCACTGCACATAATGTCAGAAAATTCCTTGCACAAAGATGTGTTAGTAGCACCAAATAATATATCATCAACATAAATTTGAATAACCAAAATGTCTTTTCCTTTGGTCTTGATAAAAAGAGTCTTGTCGATCAACCCTCTTTTAAAATCATTTTCTAAAAGATATTTTGACAAGCGCTCGTACCAAGCTCTTGGGGCTTGTTTCAAACCATAAAGCGCCTTGTCAAGTTTATAAACATGATTGGGAAATTCTGAACTTTCAAAACCTGGGGGTTGAGCCACATAAACTTCTTCTTCTAAAAAACCATTAAGAAAAGCACACTTGACATCCATTTGATATAACTTTATGCTCATTAAAGATGCAAATGCTAATAAAATGCGAATGGCTTCAAGCCTGGCTACGGGAGCAAAGGTCTCCTCGTAGTCAATACCTTCCTCTTGATTGTAGCCTTGAGCAACAAGCCGTGCCTTGTTCCTCACAATCTTGCCATTCTCATCTAACTTGTTTCGAAACACCCATCGAGTGTCAATGACTGATTGATGCTTTGGTCTAGGCTTCAAAGTCCAGACTTTGTTCCTCTCAAATTCATTGAGTTCACTTTGCATAGCTATAATCCAGTCTGGCTCCTGAAGTGCCTCATTTACCTTCTTTGGCTCAATAAGAGAAACAAACGCGTTAAAAGCACAAAGATCTTTAAGTTTAGAACGAGTTTGAACACTAGAAGTAGGGTCAGAAATGATATCCTTTAAAGAGTGTGATGAGGAGTATTTAAATTTCCTTTTGCTAGTCTCAGCTCCTTGATTCGTCACACCAGTAGGATTGATTTCTGATACATCTGACTCCGTGGTCATGTTTGGTTCAGTTACAGCAGTTTCTGACGTCTCAACACTGTTGGATTGGACTCCAAGGGCTTTGGACGCATCTTCAACGCCTTGGGCCAATTCTTTAGTGTTAAGAATTGGTTCCTGCATGTTCTTCTTCTCTGTGTTCTTGGTGGCAGTAACATCACCTTCCTCGTTCTCTTCATGGATATTAAGATCTATATCTGCAACACTTTTACTCAAAGCACCATCATTTCATTCATAAAAAATAACATGTATACTTTCTTCAACTACCTGGGTCCTTTTATTGAAGATTCTATAAGCTTTGCTACTAGTGGAATAGCCAAGAAATATACCTTCATCATTACGCGCATCAAATTTCCCAAGGTTATCTTTTCCATTGTTATGAACAAAACAAGTACAGCCAAAGGGTTTAAAATAAGATATAAGAGGTTTGCGGCCTTTGAAAAGTTCATAAGGAGTTTTCTTTAAGATAGAACGTATAAGACAACGATTTAAAATGTAGTTAGTTGTGTTAACAGCTTCAGCCCAATAGGTTTTAGGTAATGCATTTTCTAAAAGCATAGTCCTGGCCATATCCTCTAAGGTGCGGTTCTTGCGTTCCACAACCCCGTTTTGTTGAGGTGTCCTAGGAGCAGAAAAGTTATGGGAGATGCCATATTTAGCAAAAAACAAATCAAATTGAAGTTGATCAAACTCCCTACCATGATCACTCCGAATAGACACTATGGGCTCATTTCTTAAAGTTTGCAACTCCTTACAAAGTTTTGAAAACTCAAATAAGGCCTCTGATTTTTCTTTCAAAAATGCAACCCAAGTATATCTTGAAAAATCATCGACAACAACTAGCATGTACTTTTTACCATTGGGAGATTTGACTCGCATAGGACCACATAAATCCATATGTAAAAGTTCAAGAGGTCTAGAAGAACTTACAACCTTTTTGGGTTTGAAGGAGCTACGTGTTTGTTTACCTCTTGTGCAAGCTTTGCACATGTCAATACCTTTGAAGTCCATCTCAGGTAGCCCTCTTACAAGCCCTTTGGACACAAGCTTCTGTAGTGTATGTGGACTCACATGACCAAGTCTCCTGTGCCAAAGCTTTGGATCGTCCGTCAAGGCCTTTAAACAAGGTAAGCTTCCTTGTGCCACTTGATCAGCATTTACAGCGTATATGTTGCTGTAACGATATGCAGTCAATATAACTTCACCTGTATCATCTCTGCACACTATATATCTTTTCTTGTTAAATCTGACATTGTTACCACTATCACATAATTGAGAAACGCTAAGCAAATTATACTTTAAACCATTGACAAAATAGACATTTTTAATACTATGGCTGGAATCACTTCCAACACTACCAATACCAACAATGTCGCATTTCCCTTTGTCACCAAGAGTGATTGTTCCCGTGGATTGCTCATTTAGATCATGAAAGAGAGAACTCTTCCCACTCATATGCCTCGAGCAACCACTATCAATAATCCATTTGTGTTCTTTCACCTTGGTGATCTCCTGCAAAACAAACATCAACCTTTGTGGCTAGACCAATAAGCAAATTTGGATCCATTGTTGGGATAAACCATATTTGGTAAAATAGTGCCTTTTGGGACCCAAACTTGTGTTATCCGTTCTTTTCTCAAATGAACAGGAAATGTATTGCGAATAATATAAGGATCATTTCTTCTATAGGGGCAGGTCTCTTTTACATGTCCCTTTCTAGCACAATGGTGACATATAGGAGAGGTTCTGCTTCCTTTAGCCTTTACAAAAGTGGTAATGTGTTGCTTCTTTAAAAACTTTGGATTGTAACCAATACCACTTTTGTTTAGAGAGCTTTGTTGCTCACCCAACATCTTATCGAGAGTGCCTTTGGATTTGGTAAAACTTATGAGGGCTGTCTGTTGGTCTAGAATCTTATTATTCAGGGAGATCTTCTCGTTCTCTAAGTCATGATGCTCATTTCTTAGAGAGGAGAGATCTTGCTTGAGTTCAGATTTCTCCGAGTCAAGTGTCTTGACTTTAATGTCAAGACCTGAATAAGAAGCTTCAAGACCTTTGACCCTCATAGACAGATCCTCAATAGTTCTTTCCTGGTCCACAGTTCTCTTAATAAAAATGTTAGTTTGGGCAATAAGCTTCTCTTCATTGGCAATCATATTTGAAAGGAATTCCGATAATACCTCTTTTGGACTTTCTATTAGTTCTCTTACAGTAGCTTCAAGCTTTCCATCGTGGGATTCATTTTCTGAGGCCATAAGACAAATGTTGGCCTTCTCATCATCGGAGTCAGAGTCGGAATCACTCCAAGTAGCCACCATGGCTTTCTTCTTCCATTTGTCACCTTTCTTGGGCTGACTCTTAGTCTTTTGAGGGCAGTCCTTCACAAGATGATCTGTTTCACCACATTCAAAACAAGACAACGGTTTAGTCTTCTTTTCATATTTGGTGTATTGAGGCTTACCTCGAAATTTTGAAGACTCTAATCCATCCTTGTTGTTGAATTGCTTCTTCATTTTGAGAATTCTAGCAAGGCCTCTTGTGATAAGAGCAAAAGGATCATCCTCATCGTCATCTTCATCTTCGGATTCAGATCCATCCTTTGGCTCATCCTTCTTAGACTTGAGTGCCAAATTCTTGGTGCTAGCTGGAAGTTCTCCATCGTCTTCATTAAGGATCATCTCATGCGTGATCAGCTTTCCAAGGAGGTCATCAAGGGGTAGAGTGGTGAGGTCCTGGGCTTCCTCTATAGCTGTTACTTTTGGTCCCCATTTCTCCTTTGGAAGGCACCTCAGTATCTTCCTCACTTTCTCAACGTTGGTAAAGCTCTTGCCGAGAGAGTCAAGGTTGTTGGTGATTTCTGTGAATTGTGTGAACATGGATTTGATTGACTCATCGGACTTCATCTTGAAGAGCTCATACTTTCGAAGGAAGATGCTGATCTTGGTGTCTTTCACTTGGCTCGTTCCTTCATAGGTGACGACCAACTTGTCCCAAATCTCTTTAGCTGACCTACAAGAGGAAATACGGTTAAACTCATCAGTGCTAAGACCACAATAAAGTAAGTTGATAGCCCTGTAGTTTTTGGACATGGTTTCAAGATCTGCTTGGTTGTAATCAGACTCCTTCTTTGCCACTTTGGTATCGTTTGGTCCTTCCTTCTCTGGAATCTTCGGACCATTCTCTATAATGTTCCAAAGCTCTAGATCTTGGTCAATGATGAACATCTTCATCAAAGATCTCCAGTGGACAAAGTTGTTTCCTACAAAGAGTGGCGGTCTGCTTGTGGACCTTCCCTGTGCAAATCCTCCACTTGCTTCACCAGACATGATCGAAAACTCACAAGGCCTTTGACACAAACATCCTGTCAAAGCCTTTGGAACATCATTTCCGATTTTCATCAAGGGAGGGAGTTATCAAAGACCATGTTGGACCTTAACTCAATCAGGCAAGGACAGAACGAGACTCTGGGGCAATTCTTCGCCCGTTTTACCTCTGTGGTAGTTCAAATTCCCAACTTTAATCACGAGTACGCGGTTATAATCCTGATGGGGAACATAGCGGAAGGCGGTTTCAAGACTCGGCTTTTCAGAAAAAAGCCAAAAGACTATGACACATTAAGGAACTTGGTGTCGGCCCAGATTGAGGTAGAGGAAGCCGCGACCTCTAGCTCAAGGGCTAATGAGGGCCCACGAGGTTTCCTGGGGAAGATAGCGGGAAAGTTTCGGAAGGATAAGGGAGCAGCAAAACCAAGGAGGAATTTCTCCGCGGGCGAAATGCACGCGTCCCGACAGGACGAGGTCCACTTCAACCGTGAGAGAGAGAACCCAGACGCTAGATATCAAGGCTATGACCATGAAATACGCCATAAGAGGGAGCCAGTCTCTCCGGCAAGGAAGAATGAGCATCGCGACAACCCCCAACGACACCAGCAGGCTCAGAATCGCAACGTTAGGGGGCACGCGGATGATAGAGGGAGTCATCGCCGGGCTTCACGATTCGAAAACCCTCGGAGGAGGGATGAGCAACAACGTTACCCCCCAGTGAATAGGGGCAGGGGGAGGGGACGTTGGTGGAGGGGTGGTCGAAGAGGGCAGGGTCAGCCTGCACAAGTATCGGTCAATCAGGCTCCACGTCGGGAAGATCGCCTAGAGGGATCGCGGGTCAACCGAATCCCAGAACCTGAAGGGTTCATTGACACTCTGGCGGGGGGACCATCGATCTCAGGAATCAGTCGGCAAGAGAGAAAGAATTATGAGAGGGAGGCTAGGTAACCTCCATCAACTGCAAGCCAAAAAATCGCCTTACAACCACATCCAGAGATAATTTTCACCTCGACTGACGCGGATGAGGTCCGCATGCCCCACGCAGATCCACTGGTGAACCAAGCACAGATCTCCACAAAGATGGTGAAGAGGGTTTTCATAGACACAGGGTCATCAGTAGACATACTCTCATGGGAAGCTTTCTCCCAGTTATGCGTGTCAGCGACAACTTTAAGGCCTTATCATGGCACGTTGATCACCTTCTCAGGGGATGAGGTGCAGGTGGCGGGCACCATCGAGCTCACGGTGGTTCTGGGCACCTCCCCTCGCCGAAGAATGGAAAACATCACCTTCACGGTGGTCCGAATTCCGACCACTTACAACGCACTCCTGGGGAGGGTTTCACTCTACAAATTTCAGATGGTTGTGTCGATCTATCATTTTAAAGTAAAGTTCCCAGTCCCTGGGGGTGAAACGGGGGAGGTGTGCGGCCAACAACCGGAAAGTCGGAGTTGTTATGTAACTTCCCTGAAGAAAAAGAAGGAGGTCATGTGTCTCGAGGATACCGCTCAAAGCGAGGCCAAAGCGCCGAGGGAAGCCCCTCACCAGAGAATGAAGCAGCAAGTGTAACTGATAGAATTGCATCAGAAGCCGAACTCGAGGTCCGGCCATCCGAGAGGGAGGTTCCAACTGCGGATTTGAGAACCGTCCACCAGCCGTTTTCCAATGTTGAGGAGAGAATTTACATGGGCCAAGCCCTCGGAACGGAGGAAAAGGAACGGGTCCTAGAAATTATCCGGCAGTCGCGGGACGTGTTCGCATGGTCCCCAAAAGATCTTTTGGATGTCCCAACCTCCATCGCGATCCATACCCTCAGAATCCGTCATGATGCGCAGCCGGTGGCCCAAAAGAAGAGAAAGATGGCCCCGGAGAAGTCCCGAGTGGCAAAAGAAGAAATAGAAAAGTTGCTTGAGGCCGGGTTCATTGAAGAAGCAGAAGATTCGGATTGGCTTTCGAATGTGGTCCTGGTTAAGAAAGCTAACGGAAAATGGAGAATGTGTGTCGACTTCTCGGATTTAAACCAGGCATGCCCTAAAGATAGTTACCCGCTGCCCTCGATAGACGAGTTAGTGAACATCACTGCCGGAAACGAAGCTTTGAGTTTCCTAGATGCCTACTCCGGGTATAATCAAATCAAACTGGACCCATTGGACGAAAGGACCACCACTTTCATCACCAATCAGGGGATTTTCCGTTACAAGGTTATGACTTTCGGTTTAAGGAATGCCGGAGCCACATTCCAAAGAACAGTAGACAAAATATTCCGCGATCAGCTGCCCAGGAATGTGTCCATCTATGTGGACGACATTGTAGTTAGAAGAAAGAAGGCAGAAAATTATGCAGCAGACCTACAGGAGACTTTTGATTCGCTGCGACGGGGAGGACTGAATTTGAACGCCGAGAAGTGCGTCTTCGGGGCCGATTCCGCAAAATTTCTGGGTTTCATGGTCAGTGAGAGAGGAATAGATGTGAACCCGGCAAAGATAGCAGCAATACAGGAACTACGTGCTCCACGGACTATCAAAGAGGTGCAGTCGTTAAACGGGGCGGTTAACTACCTGGGACAATTATGTTCCTGCCTGGAAGATAGGTCCTTGCCTTTCTTCGCATTATTAAAGAAAAAGGGACCGATACAGTGGACGCCTGAACTCTAGCAAGCTTTCGATGAATTGAAAGTTTTTCTGCAGTACATGCCGACTCTCCAGCAGCCACAAAAGTCTGAGAACTTACAGATCTACCTCGTAGTAAAAGCAACCACTATCAGCGCAGTTCTCACCAGAGAAGGGAGATACCCGGTTTCTTATGTGAGCAGGGTATTACAGGACGCCGAAACTAGATATGAGCCGGTTGAGAAGGTAATCCTTAGTTTGATATTCGCGGCTAGGAGGCTTCGTCCGTATTTCCAGGATCATCAAATCGGAGTCTTGACAGATTTACCATTGAGGCAGATTCTTCACTCCCCAGGCCTCTCAGGACGGATGACGAAATGGTCCATTGAACGTTCGGAGTTCGAGATAGCATACATCCCGCGTAAAGCGGCGTTAGCCCAAGTTTTAGCCGATTTCATCTGCGAAACCAGTTTTGAAGACGAAGATAGCGACCCACAGAAAGGTTGGTCGATAAAAGTCAATGGGGCTGTCAACGCGGATGGATGCGGAGCAGGAATCGTACTCACCACCCCTTGGGGGGGGGACCAATTCTGTTTTGCTCACCAGCTAAATTTCCAAGCCACCATCAACGAGGCAGAGTATAAAGCTTTGATAGCAGGGCTGGAGTTGGCCCTAACCCGCGGGGCTCGGCCCGTCACCGTATACACTGATTCCGAGATTGTCGCTAGGCAGAGAGAAGTAGAGTATGAGGCCAGGACGGGATTGTTGTCAGATTACCTGCGAAAGGTAAACGCTCTGAGAAAGGCCTTTTTGCACTTTACCATAGAGTCCATCCCTAGAGAAGATAATGAACAGGCCGATTTGTTGGCCCTAGTGGGGCCCGCCATGCCGTCAAACGTGGAGGAGAAATTTGATTTCGAAAGGAAGGATCGGCGAAGACTTTTACAAGAGGTATACTTTGTCCAAACTGAGGGACCCGAAGACTGGAGGACAACGATCACTGAATATCTGGGGAAGGGGATCCTTCTGCCAGAGAGAATGGAGGCTAAGAAGTTGACAAGCAGAGCGGCCCGATTTGTAATCCGCGAAGGAAGATTGTACAAGAAAGGTTTCAACTTCCCAGATCTATTGTGTGTATCCAGCTGGGAAGGACATGTCATTGCAAAAGAATTGCATGCGGGGATCTGTGCTCATCACCAAGGATGGAGGGCCCTGTCTTCCAAAGTTTTGAGGTTGGGGTACTACTGGCCCACTATCAGAGCAGATGTGAAGAGTTTTGTGCGTAGTTGCGAAGCATGTCAAAAGCACGGAAACGTGAAGAATGTGCCCGCCGAACCGCTTCAAAGCATCTATGGGGCCTGCCCTTTCGCCGTGTGGGGAATGGACATTCTAGGTCCATTTCCCACGGCCTCCAGACAGCTAAAATAGGTCCTGGTCTTGGTGGTCTATTTCACCAAATGGGTGGAAGCGGAGGCGATGGGCTTGATCACCGTGGAGAAGGTTAGAAAATTCTTGTGGAAAAACCAAGTGTGCCGGTTCGGAGTCCCTGAAGCCATCATCACGGACCATGGAACTCAGTTCGATTGTGAAAACATCAGAGATTTCTGTGAGGGTCTCGAAATAAAATTAAAATTCTCGCCAGTGGCTCACCCGCAAACGAATGGACAAGCAGAGACTATGAATCGCCAAATCTTGGAAGGTATCAAGAAGAATCTAGGAAAAACCTCTAAAGGCCGATGGGCGGAACTCCTCCCACTGGTGCTCTGGTCATACCGGACCTCACCAAAAAATCCAACCAGGGAATCGCCATTTTCCTTGGTATTTGGGACAGAAGCAGTCATTCCAGTCGAACGGCTGATCCCTTCTGCACGGGTCTTGGCCTACGAATCCAAGGCCAATAATGAGGCTCTGGAAGTCGAGATGCACCATCGAGAAGAAAGGCGGATGGTCGCGGAAATTAAGGCTTGGGAGTACAAGAGAAAAACACAAAAGCACAGGGACCAGCATCTCCAAGAGCGACGATTTGAAAAGGGAGACCTAGTCCTCCGTCTGGCCCTGGCAGGAGGAAAGCTGGACGCCAAATGGGAGGGGCCCTATGTAGTTGTTGAATGCATTCACGTCGGAGCATACGAGTAACAAACCCCGAAGGCGTTGTTCTTCGGAAGACATGGAATGCAGAACACCTGAAGAACTACTTTGTGTAATCTCTAAGTTTTTTTGATGTTTATCCAGTCACCCCCGCTATCAGTAAATAAATCAAAGCGGTTAGTGGGTGCTTTATGTATTCTTCTACCACTTTCAGCCCTATGACGCTGGAGCTTGCTCCGCGTCGGACATTTGCTGGACGCATTGGGCTCCAAGATCAACACTTAGTCCTATGACGTCGGAGTTTGCTCCACGTCGGACATCTGGTGGACGCATTAGGCTCCCAGATTAACACTTAGTCCTATGACGCCGGAGCTTGCTCTGCGTCGGACTTCTGGTGGACGCGTTGGGCTCCCAGATCAACACTTAGTCCTATGACGTCGGAGCTTGCTCCGCGTCGGACATCTGGTGGACACATTGGGCTCCAAGATCAACACTTAGTCCTATGATGCCAGAGCTTGCTCCGCGTCGGACATCTGGTGGATGCATTGGGCTCCCAGATCAATGATTAGTCCTATGACATTGTAGCTTGCTCCGCGTCGGACATCTGGTGGACGCATTGGGCTCCCAGATTAACACTTAGTCCTATGACGCCGGAGCTTTCTCCTCGTCGGACATCTGGTAGACGCATTGGGCTCCCAGATCAACGATTAGTCCTATGACGCTGGAGCTTGCTCCGCTTCGGACAACTGGTGGACGCATTGGGCTTCCAGATTAACACTTAGTCCTATGACGCCGGAGCTTGCTCCGCGTCGGACATCTGGTGCACGCGTTAGGCTCCCAGATCAACACTTAGTCCTATGACGCCGGAGCTTGCTCCGCGTCGGACATCTGGTGGACGCATTGGGCTCCCAGATCAACGCTGAGTCCTATGACGCCGGAGCTTGCTCCGCGTCGGACATCTGGTGGACACATTGGGCTCCCAGATTAACACTTAGTCCTATGACGCCGGAGCTTGCTCCGCGTCGGACATCTGGTGGATGCATTGGGTTCCCAGATCAATGATTAGTCCTATGACGTTGTAGCTTGCTCCGCGTCGGATATCTGGTGGAAGCATTGGGCTCCCAGATTAACACTTAGTCCTATGACGCCGGAGCTTGCTCCGCGTCGGACATCTGGTAGACGCATTGGGCTCCCAGATCAACGATTAGTCTGTTGTGAGCTGAATCTGCCATGTTTTACACTTACATTTATATCGATTTCTGCATACATTTCATTCATTTGGGCTAAGATAGTACAGAATCTATGTAGTTTATGTTTATTTGCCAAATTATGGAATCTACACCAGTTTCTGTTTAAGTTCGCAGAATTCGAGGTATTTTACAGCAACTCTAAGGAAGGTCGGAAAAGCTAAGAAAACCACTATAGAAGTCCAAGGTCAAAGCAGCAGCGGAACCAGTCGAATCAAGCTGAGAGCCAAGGTTACTCGATCTCGAGTGGACCTTACTCGATCCTGACGAACATGTCCGAGCACAGGCCTTGTCGACTAGGAGCAGTGTCGAGAGCCAGACTAAACCAGCTCCGGAAGCCAACTCGATCTCGACAAAGACCTAGTCGAGATCGAGGAAGCCTAGACGCCACATCCGAAGTCGAGAAGAGGAGCTGATCGAGAAGCCGAGGACGAAGACGTTGAGCAACCCTACTCGATCTCGATGAGACCTTGTCGAGATCGACGAGCCACCCTGCGCCAGTCCGAGTCCATGCCGAGGAGGAGTCCTCGACATCACCAGAGAGCCATCCTCGACCACCACCCTAGTCGATCTCGAGAAGCCCTAGTCGAGATCGACGACGCCCAGGAGCCCAGATCCGAGCATGTCGAGCAGAGTCTCCCGAGAAGTCCAGTCGACGATGAATCCTTGTCGAGATCGACAAGCCCTTGTCGAGATCGAGTAGACCAGATTCCAGAAACGCGTCGACGTGAGCAGTCTGAGTAGAGTTGGGAATCCTTGGGCACGAAGAAACTCAAGTTGGCCGAGATTCTATCCAAATCTATCAAGTCTATCTATGGAAGGAAGATTTATCAACATGAAGACATACTATCTAGTTTAGATTTATCTTTTCCTTTAAAGATTTATTTCCCTTTAGCATTTTATTTATCATTAAAGCTTTTAGATATAGATAGGAGATGCTATCCTTGATTAGCAAGGAATAGAAGACTATAAATAAAGCCCTAGGGGCTGGTTTTTCAATCATTCAGAAATACAATCAATTTCATTCAAGTAAGTAGGAGTTCTAAGGTTTTTAAGGTTTTGGCTTTCAGCGAAAGTTGATTGCCCGGATTGTAAAGGCTTTTGAATATAGTTTAATGCAAGTTTCTTTTCATCAATCAATGTCTGCTATTGCGATGAGGCGTGAGTAGTCCACCTACTTCTGGGGCTGGGGTGAGCTCGACGGTGGCCATGTGAGGTGATGCGGTAAAGGTCAAATCTTGTGATGCAATTCATCTTATATCCCTATGAGCATGATTCTTTTGCGAGAGTTGAAGGTGATCCTTGTTTGTGTTATTGAAGCGAAAGTGATCTTAATGCAACTTGGATTAATTATGTGAAAAGGGTTAGTAACAATTTGGGTTTATGCGAAAGCCTCTATATGCCTATTTGTTAATAACGAAAGTTGTTTGATGGAAAGCATGATCTTTTGTGCCTTTATGTGTTACTTTGCATGGTTATCGTTGTGGTGTTGATACCCTGGCTTTGGAAGTTCTTTATTATATTGAATTTATTTCGTTGGGAAATCTGAGTTTGGGTTCGAAATTTGCAATTTAAAGTTTCTGTCTTTCAGTCGATACAGAGTAGAGCTTGTCGAGATCGAGTAGGCTGTAGTCGATCTCGAGTACGGTTTGTCTAGGTCGAGTAGAGTTTCTGTTCTGTTGTCGATTTTCGAGTTTCTGTTTCTGCTGTGCTTTGTCGATCTCGAGTGCCCACTTGTCGAGATCGAGTAAGCTTCTGTCTTGCGTTGTTCTTTACTTTCGTTCGTTATTTTCTGTCTTTGCTCTTATTTTCTGCTTTGCTTTGTCTTTCTTCCTTTGTTCCTTTGTTTCTGTCTTTTCTGCTTTTCTGTGAGAATTTATAGCTACCTGAGAACTGCTGACGTGCTTCCTCGTGGATTCGATCCTAACAACCTTCTACTACAACGGGAGAAAGTCTTGTATTTATTTGCTGAGACAGGGAAGTCAGTCTGATCTTTATTCTATATTTATTTCATACTTGACCATCCTCCTACAACAACAAATTGGCGCCGTTGCCGAGGAAGCTATCATTCACGCCTTAGGTAGTTAGATCTTACTTTTTCTTTGAGCTACTTTACAGGTGTATGCGTTGTTCTGGTCAACCACCTGAGTTTGCTGGCTTAGACGAACCAGAGCGCCTTCTACACATCAGAACTAAACTACAAAGAGCCATGGCAGCTGCGGAGACACAGGAACAGCTCATCGCTAGGCTTACAAGGGAATTGGCCGCTAAAGATACTGCTATCGCTGCTGAGAAAGCAGCAAGGGAACAAGCACAGGCTGAGCTTGCCCAATACCCAACCACGACAGAGGACTACATGCACCCAACTCTCGTCGTGCCTGAATCGGCGATTCTTATCCCCGACAACTCTTTTGAAATTCGCACTCAATTTCTTATAGAGCTTAAAAATAATGCCTTTTATGGTAGATTTAATGAGTGTCCTCTTGAACATATTACAAACTTTTCTGACATGTGCCGTACTCTTGCTGAAGGTACAACCCTGGAATATGTCAAGATGAAATCTTTTCGCTGGTCTCTCGCTGGGCCTGCGCTGAAATGGCTTGAAGGGCTGAAAGCAAGATCACTCACAACATGGGCCCAAGTAGAGCAAGAGTTTCTGAAAAAATTCTTCCCACCCGCCAAAACAGCACATCTCCTCCAGAAAATCACCGCCTTCAAACAGAAGCAAGGGGAACCGCTGGCAAAGGCATGTGAGCGTTATAAGGAACTTCTGCGATCTTGCCCTACTCATGGACAGCCACCCTACGTCATTCAGGAGATCTTCTTCAACTCTGTTGATCAAGTCACTAAGCACAGAATCAACCATTATACTCGCTATGAGTATCTGACAATGCCGCCAAGTGACGCATGGGGTGTGCTAGAGAAGCTCACCAACTACGTCAACAAGTATGGGTCTACTGCAACTTATGAAGAGAACCCATACGCCAGGCCAGCACCATCCATGCCCCTCTATGATCCTCAAGCAAGTAAAGTATCTCCGATGTCTGTTCTGGCTCCGAAAATAAAGCTGCCTTTCCCCACAAAATCTCCAAAGGACCCGGCAGAAAAGAAATTTCAGCGCTTCATCAAGATGCTTCAGAAACTCAACGTCACCATCCCCTTCACAGAAGCTATCAATGAAATGCCATCCTATGTTAAGTTCCTGAAGGAGATTCTGAGCAAAAAGCGATCGATGGCTGAAATCACAGAGGAGTGCAGCCATTTGGACATACTGGAGAAGAGGCCGGATCCAGGTAAGTTTGCTATAACCATTGGATTTGGTCCATACAAAATTAATGTTTTATGTGATCTTGGAGCTAGTGTAAGTATAATGCCTTTAACAATTTGGTCCAAGATTAAGATAGGTGCCCTAGAGTCTGTGGATGCTAGACTTTACATGGCCAACAACACAGTGGTCATTCCAACAGGCATGGTGGACAATGTGCCGGTACAAGTAGGTAAATTCTTTGTCCCTGCTGATTTCCTAGTTGTTGATATGCAAGAAGATCATGCTTGTCCAATTATTCTAGGGAGACCCTTCTTGGCGAAGGTGGATGCCAACATAAGCGTAAGGAAAGGAGTGCTCACCTTCAACATCAACGATGAGGTAATTGAGTATTCCTTTAATAAAACTGAAAGGCATACAAGTCCAATGGAAGAGGTCAAATCTATCTCAGCTAGCTACATCACCTGCGGGGAACCCAAGGTCAGGAATATGACCCCTGAAGAGCTGGAAAAGAGGGACATGGAGGCCCAGGTGGAGGAGATCATGGCAATCCTAAAGGAGGATGCAGAAAATCCAATCGACACAAATCAAGGTACGTCGTTATGGATTAATTATTTTTCGGATGCCTTGACAGGAACCAAGTATGGGGTCAAGATCGACCAAGGCTCCTCGACATCAAGGACCCTAGTCAATCTCGACCAAACCAAGGAGCCTCCACCAGCACCAGCCTCGTCGAGCAGCCGGACAAAAGCAGAGCCCTACTCGATCTCGAGTACCCTTGTCAAGATCGACCACCACTCGGATAACTCGACTTCGTCTTCCTCAACGCTGAAACCACCAGACGACCCAGGCTCCTCGATCTTGACGAGGCTTGTCGAGATCGACCACCACCCGGCTGCACCAGATTCTTCTTCCTCGACGCTGAAGCCACCAGGAGCAGAAAGCTACTCGAGATCGAGTAGCCTTGTCGAGATCGACAAGACCTTTTCCATCATCGACTTCTGCATCTTCGAGCAGACCACCACCAGAACTAGCATCCTTGTCGAGATCGACTAGCCCTAGTCGAGATCGACCAAACACCGTGGTTCCCGATTCCGTCTCTACGAAGGTAAGTCAAGGTATGGATCTTTCTTCTCCTATTTCCATTAAAGATCTATCTATACATGAGAGAGGTTTGCCTTTGTATGTGTGCTTATGTAGGATATCCAATGATGAGCCCAAGGAATACGAAGTTGGAGATAAGCTCTATGTCTCTAAATCAAAGGATCATTGGTTCCCTAACAAATTCACCAAGAAGCGGATGGGACCTTTCGTGGTGAACAAGATCCATTCTGGAGGATTACAGCTGATGGACAAGAATGGAGTCTTATTTGAGGCCCAAGCTACATGGGCCCTGCAAATGCCACCTTGAGCATAAATGAAAAGTCGGTCTAGCGACTATAAAATCTAGAGCTTGTACATAGATTTTTTAGGACATTTTTTTTGGACATTGTTTTTTGTTTGTTTTTGGTTTTGAACATTCTTTTAGTTTTTCTATTATGGGTATATGTCTTCTGCACTTTTCAGGTCCATGGTTAGAAGCAAGATCATACTCGGCCTTAAGAGGCCCTGCACACCTGTCTAGTAAGTTTCTTTCTTTACCCTTATTTTGTTTTTATATATACAGTGAGGACACTGTAATGTTTAAGTATGGGGTGAGGGAAGGACTTACTTCGTGCATATTTTCCATATTTGACATTATGTGTGCATATTTAAAATTTATTTCTTATACATGGCTATTATGGTAAGCCAAGGTATGGATCTTTCTTCTCCTATTTCCATTAAAGATCTATCTATACATGAGAGAGGTTTGCCTTTGTATGTGTGCTTATGTAGGATATCCAATGATGAGCCCAAGGAATACGAAGTTGGAGATAAGCTCTATGTCTCTAAATCAAAGGATCATTGGTTCCCTAACAAATTCACCAAGAAGTGGATGGGACCTTTCGTGGTGAACAAGATCCATTCTGGAGGATTACAGCTGATGGACAAGAATGGAGTCTTATTTGAGGCCCAAGCTACATGGGCCCTGCAGATGCCACCTTGAGCATAAATGAAAAGTCGACCTAGCGACTATAAAATCTAGAGCTTGTACATAGACTTTTTTAGGACTTTTTTTTTTGACATTGTTTTTCTGCTTGTTTTTGGTTTTGAACATTCTTTTAGTTTTTCTATTATGGGTATATGTCTTCTGCACTTTTCAGGTCCATGGATAGAAGCAAGATCATACTCGGCCCAGGCGATACCTTCATTCAATATTAAGAGGCCCTGCACACCTGTCTAGTAAGTTTCTTTCTTTACCCTTATTTTGTTTTTATATATACAGTGAGGACACTGTAATGTTTAAGTATGGGGTGGGGGAAGGGCTTACTTCGTGCGAATTTGCCATATTTGACATTATGTGTGCATATTTAAAGTTTATTTCTTATACATGGCTATTATGGAATTCATTATTGATTTATGAGCTTATATGCATGTTTTCCAAAAAGTTTGAAAAAATGACCCCCGCTGAAAATTTTGAAACAATGTCATGGAAGCTTATATTGAACTCGACGATGCAAAATTAGATTCATTAGAGATATAGCATGAAATTGCCTAGTAAAGGGAAGTCACAATGAAGTAAATATTTTAGATGAAAACCATGAAAGGAGGTAAAATTTGAAGTTGCTTTTGACATGTTGCATGATAAGATGATGGAGGACTTTATATTTCCATATAATGCTCATATTGTTATAATCCTAGCCTTACCTATGCTTATGCATCACAAAAGCCATAATATGCCTTATTTCAAATATTTGCTCCACATGATCTAAATATTTGCCATTCTTTACCTTATTTCTTATCCGGGGATTATGTTGAGAATGATGTTACATTATGGAGAAGTTATATGGTTGTTGTGTTGAGATTATCATTATTGGAGTTTGGCGGGAAATTGTTTGAAATATATGGAAAATTTAATGAGTGAAAGAAAATCCAATCACCTCAGGAGATAAAGGTAGATTGACCCTGCTCTCTGAGATAATAGTTTGGAGAGATGGGACACATTGTGAGGAGTCCAAAGCACTAAGTATCTGGGGCCATTCATGACACCCATGTTTGCGACTCATGAGAAGGCAGTGCTAAGGTTAGAGAGGTAAAAGCATAATATTGAGAAAAAGCATTATGAAGGGTGATGATTCTTTTGAAGGAGAAAGTGTGGTATGAAAGTTTGGAAATACTCCATTCCCCCGGATCAAAAACACCACATTACCAGAATTTGCCCACATTTAGCCTTTTACCAATCTACTCCTTATTTGAGCTTAAATTAAAGTCCTCTTGATTATTAATGCTTTGTCACGAATGAATGTTTTGCATAACCCTCCTTTTGTGAGTAGATGTTGCTTTTGTATAATTGCACATGTATGGATTCGTGACATTAGTACCTTTTTGAGGATAGTAATTGACTGCTGGGTTATATGAGAATGAATCTAATAAGTTGAGAGTTTTTGAATTCTTCCCCTGAATGACAATTAAAAGTATTGCTTGAGGACAAGCAAGCTTAAGTATGGGGTGTTTGTTGTGAGCTGAATCTGCCATGTTTTACACTTACATTTATATCGATTTCTGCATACATTTCATTCATTTGGGCTAAGATAGTACAGAATCTATGTAGTTTATGTTTATTTGCCAAATTATGGAATCTACACCAGTTTCTGTTTAAGTTCACATAATTCGAGGTATTTTACAGCAACTCTAAGGAAGGTCGGAAAAGCTCAGAAAACCACTACAGAAGTCCAAGGTCAAAGCAGCAGCGGAACCAGTCGAATCAAGCTGAGAGCCAAGGTTACTCGATCTCGAGTGGACCTTACTCGATCTCGACGAACATGTCCGAGAACAGGCCTTGTCGACTAGGAGCAGTGTCGAGAGCCAGACCAACCCAGCTCCGGAAGCCAACTCGATCTCGACAAAGACCTAGTCGAGATCGATGAAGCCTAGACACCACACCCGGAGTCGAGAAGAGGAGCTGATCGAGAAGCCGAGGACGAAGACGTTGAGCAACCCTACTCGATCTCGATGAGACCTTGTCGAGATCGACGAGCCACCCTGCGCCAGTCCGAGTCCATGCCGAGGAGGAGTCCTCGACATCACCAGAGAGCCATCCTCGACCACCACCCTAGTCGATCTCGAGGAGCCCTAGTCGAGATCGACGACGCCCAGGAGCCCAGATCCGAGCCTGTCGAGCAGATTCACCCGAGAAGTCTAGTCGACGATGAATCCTAGTCGAGATCGACAAGCCCTTGTCGAGATCGAGTAGACCAGATTCCAGAAACGCGTCGACGTGAGCAGTCCGAGTAGAGTTGGGAATCCTTGGGCACGAAGGAAGTCGAGTTGGCCGAGATTCTATCCAAATCTATCAAGTCTATCTATGGAAGGAAGATCTATCAACATAAAGACATTCTACCTAATTTAGATTTATCTTTTCCTTTAAAGATTTATTTCCCTTTAGCATTTTATTTAACATTAAAGCTTTTAGATATAATTTTAGATATAGATAGGAGATTCTATCCTTGATTAGCAAGGAATAGAAGGCTATAAATAAAGCCCTAGGGGCTGGTTTTTCAATCATTCAGAAACACAATCAATTTCATTCAAGTAAGTAGGAATTCTAAGGTTTTTAAGGTTTTGGCTTTCAGCGAAAGTTGATTGCCGGGATTGTAAAGGCTTTTGAATATAGTTTAATGCAAGTTTCTTTTCATCAATCAATGTCTGCTATTGCGATGAGGCGTGAGTAGTCCACCTACTTCTGGGGCTGGGGTGAGCCCGACGGTGGCCACGTGAGGTGATGCTATAAAGGTCAGATCTTGTTATGCAATTCATCTTCTATCCCTATGAGCATGATTCTTTTACGAGAGTTGAAGGTGATCCTTGTTTGTGTTATTGAAACGAAAGTGATCTTAATGCAACTTGGATTAATTATGTGAAAAGGGTTAGTAACAATTAGGGTTTATGCGAAAGCCTCTATATGCCTATTTGTTAATAACGAAAGTTGTTTGATGGAAAGCATGATCTTTTGTTCCTTTATGTGTTACTTTGCATGGTTATCGTTGTGGTGTTGATACCCTGGCTTTGGAAGTTCTTTATTATATTGAATTTATTTCGTTGGGAAATCTAAGTTTGGGTTCAAAATTTTCAATTTAATCTTTCTGTCTTTCAGTCGATACAGAGTAGAGCTTGACGAGATCGAGTAGGCTATAGTCGATCTCGAGTACGGTTTGTCTAGGTCGAGTAGAGTTTCTGTTCTGTTATCGATTTTCGAGTTTCTGTTTCTGCTGTGCTTTGTCGATCTCGAGTTTCTGTTTCTCCCTCTATTTTCCGTCTTTGCTCTTATTTTCTGCTTTGCTTTGTCTTTCTTCCTTTGTTTATGTCTTTTCTGCTTTTCTGTGAGAATTTATAGCTACCTGAGAACTGCTGATGTGCTTCCTCGTGGATTCGATCATAACAACCTTCTACTACAACGGGAGGAAGTCTTGTATTTATTTGCTGAGACAGGGAAGTCAGTCTGATCTTTATTCTATATTTATTTCATACTTGACCATCCTCCTGCAACAACATAGTCCTATGACGCTGGAGCTTGCTCCGCATCGGACATCTGGTGGACGCATTAGGCGCCCAGATTGACACTTAGTCCTATGACGCTAGAGCTTGCTCCGCGTCGGACATCTGGTAGACGCATTGGGCTCCCAGATCAACACTTAGTCCTATGACGCCGGAGCTTGCTCGCGTCGGACATCTGGTGGACGCATTGGGCTCCCAGATCAACACTTAGTCATATGACACCGGAGCTTGCACCGCGTCGGACATCTGGTGGACGCATTGGGCTCCCAGATTAACACTTAGTCCTATGACGCCGGAGCTTGCTCCACGTCGGACATCTGGTGGACGCATTGGGCTCCCAGATCAACGCTTAGTCCTATGACGTCGGAGCTTGCTCCGCGTCGGACATCTGGTAGACGCATTGGGCTCCCAGATCAACGATTAGTCCTATGACGCTGGAGCTTGCTCCGCATCGAACATCTGGTGGACGCATTGGGCTCCCAGATTAACACTTAGTCCTATGACGCCGGAGCTTTCTCCGCGTCGGACATCTTTGAGACGCATTGGGCTCCCAGATCAACACTTAGTCCTATGACGCCGGAGGTTGCTCCGCGTCGGATATCTGGTGGACGCATTGGGCTCCCAGATCAACATTTAGTCCTATGACGCCAGAGCTTGCTATGCGTCGGACATCTGGTGGACGCATTGGGCTCCCAGATCAACGATTAGTCCTATGACGCTGGAGCTTGCTCCGCGTCGGACATCTGGTGGACGCATTGGGCTCCCAGATTAACACTTAGTCCTATGACGCCGGAGCTTGCTCTGCGTCGGACATCTGGTGGACGCATTAGGCTCCCAAATCAATGATTAGTCCTATGACGCTGGAGCTTGCTCCGCGTCGGACATCTGGTGGATGCATCGGGTGCCCAGATTAACACTTAGTTCTATGATGCTGGAGCTGGCTCCGCGTCAGACATTTGGAGGACGCATTGGGCTCCTAAATTAATACTTAATCCCATAACGCAGGAGCCTGATGCACGTTGGTAACCTGATGGATGCACTGGGTCCAAGGACCCAAACCTTGGACCCAACCAAACCGCAAAACCTCATCAGAAATAGAATTATTGAAATTCAAAGAGGGGTAACCCCGAGATGATAAAAAGAAAAAACACGCAAGAGGTCCAGAAAGGCTAAACCAAGCATGATAAACAAGGTAGTTCAATGAAACACAAGATCAACTCAAGGAGTGTCCCGGGGACGATCCGAAACCAAGCCAGTCCGGTCGGCACATAGACGAGTTCCATTGGGCGGAGGACCCTCAGGATGAGGCTCTTGCCACTCAGCATCGACCTCGTTGCCATCCGCGGACAAAATGTGAATCTCGAACCGTGCGTTCCCCTTGTGTAGAAAGGTGATGGCGGACCCTATGTCGACGCCATGCGTACAAGCGGAGTGATTTCACCCTTGTCCCAGAAAAGGCACCCGATAATCACCCCGGTACACCGTCACGGGCCGGGGAGATCCGGGCCGTATTCAATTTCAAAACGGGCAGGCAGGCGCTGTTCAGATACACCAACTAAACAAGTAAAGATAAGCTCGCTCTAGAAAAATGAACAGAAACATTAAAACTACGATTACGACGTACCAAGCGATACATCTGCTCCGGGAAATCAAGAGAACGGAAAAAGGCCCAGGTCGTCTGGTTTGAGGACGACATTTTAGATAGATCCTCTTCGCAAAGATAAAAGGTTCAAGGAACCCCGATTTTAAAAGGGGATCCTCAAGGGTCACGGGATGCACATGCACCACCTCGATAACCTGAAACACTGAAGAGAAACCCGGGCGAAACCCTAGAACGGTCAGGATATCACTGCCCTAGAACAGACAGATGTACATCAAAAGGGACGCTTCGTGCAGATCAAAGCCTGCTACCATGAAAAGAAGTGACGAAAGAAAGGAGAGAAAAAGGCACGTGAACCTCTTTTAAACTATCGAAATTCAAAGAAAGATGAAGAATGAGAAGAGAAAAACCTAACTTTTCTCTCAGGGGGCGGTGAGATCGAGGGTAAGGCTCACCTCCTTAAGTATAAAATAAGCCTAGACGACTCAGAGAATCGAACACCCCTTATCGATGAGATGAATCCAGGGGCACCACCCAGGACTTTCTGTCCAGTCATCATGAGGGAGGAACAACTTCAAACGCTCTGACTCCCGCTCATGTATGTCTTGATAGACTCAGAGAATCGAACACCCCATATCGATGAGATGAATCCAGGGGCACCACCCGGGACTTTCTGTCCAGTCATCATGAGGGAGGAACAGCTTCAAACGCTCCGACTCCCGCTCATGTATGTCTTGATAGACGGGGACACGCAATCCCAAACCAGGCTTTGGTCCCGCTCCAATCAAGAACATGAGGTGAAAGTGGAAAAGGACAGGGATGGCGTTTTCTGGTTAACCCAAGGGTGGCACCACTTCGTTCAGGCAAACCGCGTTATAATAGGGTCGGCCCTGATTTTCGCCAACATGGGGGACTCCATCTTCAAAATCGACGTGATCAATTCCGACAACGGAGGAATGTAGAGATGAGAAATTTCCAAGTCCGTGTCCCCTGTAACATGTACCCTCTTTAAGTTTAAATATTCCGGGCTCGAGGGAATCGAATCTTTAAAAAATCGTTGTTCCTGTTACCTCCGATGAATAATAAAAGATCCTTGTTTCTTGGCACGGTTGGAAGTTACGAAAACATGATCGCATAACTATTGAAGTAACCACAGGCGGCCTGAAGCCACCCTCTGAACCACCAAAGTAAAATGAACAGTTCTGTACGAGGTTTCTGTGGTCGATCAAAAGGCCCAAGCTACAAAGACCACTCTTCGCTTACTTTCAACAATTTAAGAAAGGATCCTCCTTTGTCCGTTCTAAGAGAAGCACTCCTTTTTCATTACCGCTCCTAATCACATCAAAAAATCATTCCTAGTCATGAGCAGAGGCAACGTTTTTCTGCGCCCCACATGTAGCGGTCTCTTCTCTTTCAGAAACACGGGAAGTATGCTCTAAATCCATCTTGAACACGTGGATCCCATTCTACTAAAAGAAGAGAACGTGGGTTGCTGGGAACTCCCACGTATATAAAGGACCACCAACCCCAACAACCACTTGGCCGCAGACAGTCCTAACGAGTGAAGCACCATAAATAGAGGAGAAAGAAAGTGACGAAACCAGAACTCTTAAAAATTAAAAATACCTCCTTCGGAGGGACACCGACATGGGCTCCGAAAACACTCGAGCATTCTACCGTTTCATCACCAAGGAGGTACACTTGCAGACGTTACAGCTGCCCCAAATATACGAGCAACTCGGAGATGAAACACACCAGCTCGTCTACCTTTGGTCAACCACTTGTCAGGATTTCAAAGTCGATGTTGAGAAGGACGCGGACGGGGCCTACTGGTTTACAGAAGGATGGCCGGACTTCATTTTCTCTAATCGGGTAGTCCTGGGATGCTCGCTCCTCTTTGTCTATGAAGAGGAGTCCTACTTTGAGGTACATGTGTCCTACAAAGATCCGGCCCTCGATCACCAAAAGAAGTTCGGCCCAACAAACACGGGCTTGCCCAAATCCAAGGCCCACCGGAAGCCCTCGAGAGCCCCTAAGAGTGTTAAGGTGCCAAAGCGTAAAAAGTGAGCCCACGAGTCCCGATGTACTTGAGACCAATTTTTTCTCAGTTAAAAGAAAAAATCAATAAAGATGTTTTTCCTTAACGGACCAATTTTCCTTCCCTAGAGACCTAGGAAAAGAACGATTCTGAAAGATACTCGAACAGTGAGAGTATTAAATAAAAGGATCAAACAAGTAAGGGAACAATGGCCAACGGCTTCTCTATAAAAGCCAAGGACCAGAAAGCCCCCATAAAACACTTTCTATCAGACAAATATAAACAGAAAATTCCAGAGATAACATGGCAGCAGGTGGAGGCCGCTCAAGGGATTTCCTCCGATGGATCCAGAATGCTTCTCTCTTGCAAAGAACGGTAATGCCCCTTTAAACCTCTCCGGTTAAACTTTCTAGTTTCCTACTCATAATTAATCTTTTCCTCCAAACCACCCTAGCCTCTGCCAGAGTTCTTCGAAGAGGAGTATGGGCTACCCGGCGTTGAAAGAATAATCTTAACCAATGGATCTGGAAGGAGGGGCATACGCGTCTTAATAGAGAAAGATGAAGCAGGGGTGCTTTGGCTCACCCAAGGATGGAGGGCCTTCACCAGATCAAGGAATGTCCACGTGGGAGGGGCCGTCATATTCAAGTATCTGGGCGACTCACGTTTCAAAGCTAGCTATGTACCTTTGGGAGAAAACATCTCTGAAGGTGAAGGTAGTGATGACACTTCCTAAGGAAGGAGTGCTCCTTACTAAATGCTTAGGTTATCGAAAAAGGAAGCTTCTATAAATAAAAATATTGAATGAAAAATGTCAGACGCCCGGGGGGCGAGGTTTCCAAATCTTTTTTGTCACCTAAAAAGATATTGAAGGAAATACTATTAATAAGCGCCGCGAACTGAGTTCCCTGACATGGACCATCCGCGAAACTTGGGAGAAAACCCAATTCAAAAAAACGCGGACCGAGTTTCCAAGCACTGACCTTCCGCAAAAAGCAAAAACATACATAATCCGAAAATAAACACCTAACAAAGTATCAAAGGTTGTTTAAAACAAATAACCGCCCAAGATGGTAGGAACGAATGTCTACAATCCATCACCAGAGAAATCCACTTTGCCGTCATCCACCAGACCCCAATCTTCCCGATCCTCACTGGGGGAGAATGGCTGAAGAGGAACACCCGGGTTTTCCGCAGATTTCTTCACGCTTTGATGTATCCCGGACTTCATCCATGTGTAGAAGCAATCCCTGTACCGGTCTTGAATGAAATCTTGTCCAGCCTCTTCGTTCAACCATTCAGGAGCCGCGCTTTTCATGAACTCTAAACCAGTCGGAGTCTTCAACCAATCGTCCACTAACTTGGTACGATTGTGCGGAACGTCCAACCAAGACAGAACGATATCACCGTCCGTATGAGACTGGTATCGTTCCAACTCAATCGTACGACGGTTGGCCTCCACGACCGCCTTACTCCTCGCCTCGTTCGCCGTCAGCAGCTGTTCCTCAAACTCCTCTTTCTGGGCCTCAAACTCCTTCTTCTGGGCCTCAAACTTCTTCTTCTGGGGCTCGGAGTCAGTTTGCAGGGTAACCATTACCGGTTGAGAAGACTCAAGTTGAGCGCGCAGCGTCTCCACATCCTCCGCTAGCTTGCTACTTTTTGCCTTCTCGGCGGATATAATTTCACCTTTTTCCTTCGCCCGCGAACGAAGAGACTCAACCTTCTTCCTCGGTGTCTCAGCCTCTGAGAGTTTCCCTTCCAACTGCTCCAGTTTCCCTTCTAATTCATGAGCATGCTGGCCCATGCGAAGATATCGACCCCAACCGCTATGAGTAAAAACATGACCCTAGCCGCAGAAAGCATTATGAGGATCAAGAACTCATCAAAGAATCAAATGGATAAGAGGTATAATACACGATTTACTTACCCAGTTGCACCAGCACTCTTGTTCTAGTGTGAATTGCTCGTTAGTAAGATGGTCCAGGTACCGTAACTCCGCTTTCCCGAGTTCGGGGGGAAAGGCCAACCGTTCGAGAGTTTCAGAGTGGAAACCTGGCATCCGGTACACGGGCCGGCCATTGGCGTCCACGTGAAAAACTGGTACATCCCAGCTCACACCTTCCCACGCTGGGTATGAACGCGTTTTCTTTTTCTTCGGCGGCGGTTTGGAAGTTCCCGCCTCACCAGGGGAGACAACTTGACGCTTTGTAGGAGAGACGAGAGGTAGGGATTTGGCCTCAGCGACCGGGGAAGAATCAATCAGTATGATAGAAGGCTCATTTTCCACTTGGACAACCGGAGAAGAGAAAGTCACAACAGCAGCATTTTCTTTCACCACCACCTTTCCTTTGGTTTTTGGGGCTGAAGTTTTGGGGCGTTTCAAGGCCCTCGTTACATCAGTTGGAATTTTCCTTTTGGTAGAAGAAGGGGGGGCCGAAGACATCTTAGCCGCGTCCATCATGGTCTTTAGCTCCACCGCTCCTAGGAAAAACCACAAAGATTAAAATCTAAAGCGAGAAAATACTATTAATAAGACAAGACCAAGGGCACCCCCTGAGATGAGCTACAACCTATGCGCGGATGAGGAAGACTTAAGCCAGCCATCTCCAACCGCAAGGGGGAAACCATATCTTTCCATGACGGTTTGGTCTCCACGACAAACTTCTTCTCGATCTCCTTGAGGTCAGAAACAGCCTTCCTTTTCATCCGCGTATACAAACGCGACTCCGTATGAAAATTTAAAATCCTACGCGAGGGATCTCGGACCAAAAACAACTTATGCCGCCATTCCGGCTTGCTGGTGTTTCGATCCACAATAGGGACATTGAGCTTAGCCTGGTAAAGGCTTTTGTGGATACCCCCATGGCCCACGGTGAGCATATTGCTCAAAAGTCCAAGAGAAGGCTGGACCCCGATCTAGAAAAAACGCATCACAAATGAAGTCAAGAAAAGCCAGTTATTCGGGACCAGTTGGGCAGGGCTCAAGCCACAAGCTTTCAGATAACGTTTAAACAGATTAGGCAAAGGGAGCCGAAATCCTTGGACCAAGCTCTCAATATACACCACTAGACAACCAAGGTAGGTATCCAGGCTTCCTCCCCCCTCGGCCGGCAGACACAGTGCAACTCCCTCTGGCCAGGGAAAGACGCGAGCGATTACGTTCAAATCCTCCAAGGTCGTGAATGTTCCCCCACCACGGCTCTGGGCGTTCGGCGGAGCTATAGGAATCATCCGCTGAGGTAAAACTACGGGTATCAGGCCCGCGGAGGAAGGCTGAAAATCTCCCCTGAAAGGACAAGTTACTAGTACTTTCTCGGTATACAGAACCGGACGAAAATCCCCCGATACAGACAACGAACGGCGTTCTTTTGGCATAAAGATCAGGCCAGAGGGCAAACCAGTATGAGAATCCCACTCTTTGTAAGAGTGCTGAGACTCAGGCGACTCCAATATTGAGTCAGACCCCGATGATGAAGCCCCGACGCCCGACTGCGAGGACGCAGAGTCAACCGGGGAGGAGTCTTCATCACGTTCGCGACCAGGGGAAGCTTAAAAAGAGGGATCCTCGGGATACTTGGGTTGCCGGAGAGTGACGTTCTCGGGAACCTCTATCTCCCCCATCAGGAACTTTCCCTCAGGACGTCGGGAAGACGGAGGTCTGACCAAAGCTTGCACACTCCCCGAACTACTTGAGGAAGTTGACATGATGAGGATAGCCGAGCCGGGTGAGAGAGAATTAGCAAAGGAGAAAGAGGCCTAAGGACCAGTGGCAGCCAATGTAAACACAGACAATTGCCCGCGCACTAACCGCGGCCCGAGAGAGGAAAGGGGGAGAAAAGAAGACTAGAATCAAAATAAAAACTAAGACGCGGAAAGAAAAGAAAATGAAGTCAAGATTTACCTCGAAGATGTCCAAGTTGAGGGGCGGTAAAAATGGAGAACGGTAAAAATAAAAGAGGAATCAGAACCCCTATTTATAGGCACCATGATCCAGGACGCTTCGCCTCCTATCTCAAGCCACGTGTCAAAAGCATGGCCCCCATCAATCAAACGAATGGGCCGAAAATTACCGGCCCAAAAAAACCCTTTTGGGCCCTGAGAAGCCCAACGTTACTATCTTCCTTATCTTTTCGCCTTAAAAAAGAAACTACAAATTACGAAGGAGGTTTTCGAACCGCAGTAAAACCTATCAGGTTCCCCCACGGCCCGAGGAGCTGTGATGACGCCCAAAAGATAACGGAAGTAAAGAAACAATTAAAGAAGGCTCAGAAGGGTAGTGGAAACAGACACCAAAGAACAAACATAACAGCTTACGATCCGTGGACGAAGGACGCATGCACAAATGGGACAGGTGGCGGACAAAGGGACAGGTGGCGCTCATGCCCCCCATCCAAGTGTATCTTCTTCCCTAGACACGTGGCGATGCGACATCGACAAATGGCCGAAAGAGGGGAACATCTCCCCTGTTTGATAGACGAAGAAATATACTATAAAAGGCAGAAAGAGAGCTAAAAGAAAGGACTTTTTGGAAAACAAGTGAGGAGACGCCGGTTCCAAAGGGGGTTGAGAGGGAAATAGCCACGCCGAGGTTCCCACCTTGACTCATCTCCTGACCACACGTCCGCGGACGCCTTAAGAGAGAAGAACAACATAACTAACTGGGACAGGTAGTCGTACGTCAGTCTAAGGGGCCAGGGAGCACATGGATTTATTTCGCCCTCACCTTTTACTGTATTAGACGAGCGTATCTCCTTTACCATTGGGTCATTTGATGTACCCGGACAAGTAAAGATGCGAGTCTTCTCGAAAGACTCGACGGCTCCGGTCGTGGGACCCCCATAATCTGTGAGGATCCCAGGTAATGGGTAAGACCGTCCTTATTTCATTTAGGGTAAGCGGCTCAAGTAAGGGTCTTTTCTCCCCCTGTTTTGTCGCCCCGATCGGGTGGCTAACCGGGGGAAATGGCTTCAGGTAAGTCCGTATTACCCAATTTCCATAAAAGGAAATCCAAAGCATTACCCCCCCCCCCACGGGGACGTGGGGGGGGGGGGCACATACTTTTTCTTGTTCGGTTTCGTCATTTTGGATCACTCGTCTTGCCAACCCGTTTTGGCCTTTTTGGCTCCGGGAGTGTTAAAAGTTTACTACTCACCAATTCATCGAACATCCTCTGTACATCATCATCGTCAAAAGGATATTTCTTTTGCCTTCTTTCATGAAGGGTGAGTCTGTTGGCTGGCTCCTTGGCTGTATCTTTTCTTTGAGCTTTGGAACCATTTCTATTACCCAACTCTCGATCATGTTTGGCGAAAGTTGCTATAGACTCCTCTTCGTTTTGTAGCTCACTGCCATCATTTTTGTTAGCCTCACTATCTTGAAGCCTGTTGGATCCTCGTGCTAGTTGTTTTTCAACATTGCACGCTTTAGATACCAACTCATTAAATGAACGAGGTTCGGCACTTCGAACATGAACCGCTAATTCTGGTATTAGGTTGTTTGTGCACATTTGAACACATGCATGTTCACTTAACTTTTCATGGCACTGGAGTGTTATACTCCTCCACCTAGTGATGTAGTCGTTGACGAGCTCATTAGGCCTTTGATAGGTGTTTGCGAGGTCCAAAATGGAAACTCTTGCCTTCGAGCTTACAAATTGAGCTAGGAACTCTCTTTGTAGATCGTCCCATGTTTGAATCGACCCTGGTTGAAGTTGAGTGTACCAAGTGAATCCCGATCCCTTCGAAGATCGGACGAATTGCCTAATTAACAAACCATCGTTTAAGGCAGTTTCACCACAAGCAGAGTAGAAATGAGCTAAGTGTTCGTGGGGTGAACCGTGAAGGCCATCGAACTTCTCAAAGCTCGGTCTTTGGTAGCCTGGGGGAAATGGCATCAAATCATAGTTTGCTGGATATGGCTTTCTACATCCAACCACCGCTGGATTTTGTGATGCATAAGCTTCTTTTATCCCTTGAGCGATCATCTCTTTGATTTCTTGTGGAGAGATTGACGTGCTACCGCTTGACCCTTCATCATTTGAGCGAGGAGTGATGCAATTTGAGCATCTTTCTCACCAAGCTTCCTTTGCAACTCTTGGAGCTGCTCCTCGACACTTGGTGTGCTGGTAGTCAATACATGCATCACATCTGGTCCCTCTTGTGAGATGTTTGCTTGAGATTTAACCATTGAAGCATCTGAACTTGTTAGCTCCAACTGGTCTTTCTCTCTTGCATCCTCTCTAGAGACTTGGGATATTTATTGAACCTTCTTCCCCTTCTTGGATCTTGATGGTTTAACCTTTGTGGCTCTGATTTCCGTCTCTTCTGAATATGAGGTCATATTGACTTGTACAACCTCTTTCGGATAGATAGGTATAGACCCAATAAGGATCTCTCTTTGACAAACCACTAGGGGAATTTCTCCTACCCCCTGCGATCTAAGAAGATCTTTTGCAAGAGTTGCGTTGGCTCGCTCTAAAGCTGATGAACGAGCTAGCACAAAAAGAGGTCTTGTCTTGCCGCATTGAGATCCACACTTGCGTCCCCTTCTCTTCATGGAGTTGTTTGCCTTCTTGGCAATGAAGACGGGTTGTATGAAAGTTGCGATTGCCCCCTCATTCTTTTTGGTGACATGAATGATGGGCCTTTGAGTGACTTCACTAGTTGGCTTTGTGCCGTTTTAACCACCTTCCTGCATTTTTATCTTTTGGCAGTTAGGATGATTGTTGGGCTTGCTATCGATGAGTCGGGTAATCTTGAGCTTCCTGCCCCCATGGCTTGGAAGGGTTGTATGCTTCATGCTCCCTTCCTCTGAAAGCGTTGCAGGAGAACTGGACACCCACTTGGCGACGGTCTGATTCTCCGGAGCTTGAAGAGCCTCAAAGGTGTTTTTGATCGGGATCATTGCAACCATCGAGTCCCGGGTGATGCCAAAGTAAGCTTCAAATGATCTTTTCTTGATCCATCGACCTCCTTTGTTGATGAAGGTTGTTGGAAGCTAGTTGAAATTGACAATCACATTTGGTGCCATTTGTAACCTCCAAAAAGATATAATCATATATTAGTATAAATACAACTAAGAGATGAAAAGGCAAAAAGGGTCCCACTGGGCGTCCAAAAATATGTTGGACAAAAATGCGCAATAATCGTACAACACATTTTATTTGATTTTTAATATTTGAGTCGACCCCTTTTGGTTATCCTCTTGATTCAAAGTCGTATCAATACCAAAAATTTGAGTGGTTTTGGTGATTTGGGCTGCACCCGTATTTTAGCGGGTTGCCTACGTATCTCTTGGAAGAGAATCAAGCCTTACATAGTTCAGAGTGTTTTGAATTTGTGTTTGATTTGATTTGGGTTTGGTTTCGTTGTCTTGTATCCATCAGAGGATGAAGTTCAAACCCACCTTCTATGAAGGGTAGCTCGAACAACACTCCACCCGAGTAACCTAAGCCCACCTTCTCGGAAGGGTAACTCAAGTAACCCGCCTATCATTTGCATAGAAAACGATTTGATTTTGATGGTGGAGTTTAATTTGTTTTGATTTGGGATTTGACTTGTTTTGACAAAAAGGTCAATTTTGGGGTTGTGATTGAACTCCTTTGTGAGTTTCCTATGTACCCTTTTGGAAGGGATCAAATCACACGTAGTTCTTGAAAAGGCCAAATTTGAATTTGGTATTTGAGTTTTTGAATTTTTGGTCATGACCGAACTCGACGAGCGGAAGCTTTGTACCGAGTCGGAGGAGACACTTTGGATTTAATGGAAATTTTGATATTTGGGACAACTTGGAGTCGTTGGTGAATTTGAGAAAATTTGGTTGAAAGTTTAGGTGTAACTGGACTCGGTGAGAATTTAATTTACACCAAGTTTCCTACGTATCCATTTGTTTGGTGGAATGAAGTCATCGTAGTTCTTAACAAAATTGAATTTTGTATTTGTTTTTTATCATGAGATCACTTGAGAGGGGTGATTGTACTCGACGAGCAAGAGCTTTGTATCGAGTCGACATGGACAATTTGAATTTGTTTGATTTTGGCCTCATATTCATTTAAAGGGAATTTAGAGGTGGACGACTGTACCCGATATATTTTTAGAATTTAATATCGGGTTACCTACGTAGCCGATAGGAGGCGTCAAGTCTTTACGTAGTTCTAAGCGGCAAACTGATTTGATTTTTTTTAGCGGCGACTGTACTCGACGAGCTTAAGCTTTATGCCGAGCTACCTACGTACCCGTTTAGACGGGATCTAATCATTCATAGTTTTTTTAAAAGAAGGAACCAATTTGATTTTGTGGTTTTGCCCTTTTGGTCATTTGATGACCGTGTGATTGAACTTGATGAGTTATAGCTTTGTACCGAGTTTCCTACGTATCTCTTAGAAGAGAATCAAATCACTCGTAGTTCGTTTTTGAGAACAAATTTGATTTAATTTGTAACCGGTGACTGAATTCGGCGTATTTAAAATTTTATACCGAATTTCCTACGTAACTCGTAAAAGAGTATCAAGTCTATACGTAGTTCTGAAAGGAACTGATTTAATTTTTATTTGACGATTGAACCCGATGAGCTTTTTGCTTTATGTCGAGCTACCTACGTACCCGTTTGGACGGGATCAAATCTTGCGTAGTTCTCAATGAGAACCAAGTTTATATTTGGGTGAAACTTGATTTGAGCTTTTGACTCCGTTTTTGTTTAGGAGCCGATTTTGAGATTGACCCACTAGAATTAATTGACAAAGAATATTTATGAGTTTTAATTTGACATTTTAATAAAACTCAAATTCTTAATTTATGCCGATTATAATTCTTATATTTTAGTGGGTCGGTTTTGTAATTAACACATTTGATGAACAAATCTGTTATTTCAAATGTGAATTACCATCTATATACCTTTAAAAATTGTGTCCCAAGGCCTCTTAATGACTCTCCCTCATAACTCTCAAATCTCAATCTTAATAATTCTCCCACTAAAAAATTACTTCAATGCTTTTTTTTCCCCTTTTATTTGATTTTATAATTTGATAATTGCTCATTTAGTTATATATTAAAATTTAAAATATCTATATAATTTTTTCTTTTTCTGAACTAAATATCAATATTAGCATTTGATTAATTTGAAAACCAAAAAATACTCTTTTTTCTGTTTCTTTAGCAAAGCCATCAATAGTTTGAGTACAATTATTTTTTTTTCTGTTTTTTTATTGGGAAAATAATCATTTGATTTTGATTTTACTATTAAAATATAGATGAACAAAAAAAATATAATGTTTGATTTAAAGATGCAAATAAAGACATAATACTATAGTTATCTACTACGTTGTTTATTTTAATCTCTATAAGTCTATCTAAAAAATTCTATATATAATGATATCTTCGAAGAAAAAAAATATATTGTTTGATTTTAAAATTATAAGTATTTTCTTAGTAATTAAATTAAATAGTACAATTTTATCAAAAATAAAAAGTTGAATAGTATAGTATATACAAAGTACTAATCTTTTCTTAGTCAAGCCAATCAATTTTATATTTTAGTTTAAAAGTAAAAAAAATCGACAATTTAATACAAGATAAAATAATTAATTTTTACCATTTGAAGAGGATATGGATAGTCAATAGAGACAATATTGAAAAAATAAAATATGAATTGAATTTCATGCAAGTATAAGATACCAAACTAGGGCATTAAATATACCATAATATTTGTCATTAACAACTAACTATAATAATATTTCTTAAAAAATAAAATGTAAGACATACAAAAAATATAAATATTTTTTTTTAAATAACTTAAACCACAGTATGATACATATAAAATGAAGATTTACTATTTATACATTGTTTTATAGTTTTCGTGTATCCTAAAGACTGTATAAATATATGATATATCTATACACGAGCCAACCAATTTTATATTTTCGTTTTGAAGTGAAAACAACATCAATAGTTTAATCTATCATAAAACAATTAACTTTTACAAGATGATATGGATAATCAACAAAAAAATATTAACAAATAAAATTATGAGTTGAATTTCATGTAAGATACAAAACTAGGACATTAACAATTACGTAATAATATTTGTTAAAATTAAATATCAAACATACAAAAAAATGAACATTTTATAAATAACTTAAGTGAAATTGTTATGAAGCATATAAAACCAAGGTTTACGAGTTACAAACATATAGTTTAGATTAAGGAACAATATGACATAAAATAATTTCTTAAATAATCTTATAAAATACCAAAACTTATATGTCCCGTGCGTAGCACGGGCATGACTTGCCTAGTTAAAACAAAAATTATGTTCGGCATTTTCTGTTTCAAAACAAATACGAGCCAAGCCTACTGTCAACCAAAATGGATCCGGCCCATATTCCTCTCCTTTGTTTTTTTGATCGACAAGCCCATTTCTGTATCTTTTCAGATTGTTCAATTTGAGACCCCAAAGCACATTCAACCTCTTCTTCCCAACACCGGCAAACCACTGCTCGTGTCCCTCTCTCAACGGCAGTAGCTGGCGACGCACCGCCATGGGACTGCGTCTTTGGGCGATTGAAACGGAGAACGGCGGGGCGAGCCCGGCTTGACGACAGGACACGAACCCGACCTTTCCGACCCCAAGCGCTCGCGACCAGGTAGGTTTTAGGTTTTTTTTCTTTTGCGAATCTCAGCCCCCAATTTGGTGTTCAATCCGCTCCTTAGGTGATTTTTTACATAAGCTTAGGATTCTCAATTGAACCCCCTTCAGTTTGAGTGCCCAAGCTTCAGATTTGCTCTTTTGTGTTTTGTTTTGTATTTTTGACAAAATTCTGATTTTTTGAGGACATTTGAATTAGGGCAATCGAAGGAGGAATCAATCCATGGTCTGGGAAAATCGGTTCGCCCTTCATTCTTTTCTGTAATCTGTCTTTAATATGGGTTGTTTTTTGTTTGGGAAAATCGGTTGATGACTTTTGATTTGGGATCTTTTTTTTTTTGTTATGGGGAATCGATTGAGAAAGCAAGCGACTCCAAAGCTCGGGAGATTTGAAGAAGGTCAATGGAGTTCCGAGTTGGGCAATTGGAAGGGATAGCCGCACTGCAACGATCCATCCAGGCTCTGAGGTGCGCAAGGGCTTTCCTGAGAACAGATGCAAACTCGGCCTCCCCAATTAGGTGGGCTCAGCATCCTTCTCTTTCCTTTGATTTCATCAAATTGCAACCTTCACAAAAGGCTGATTTTGATTTGCTCTAAATTTATGAGGCTTGTTTCCCGACTTTGCTCCCCTCTTTTATTTCCTGATTGCCCATAGGATCCTAGTTAGTATAGGTCCTTGTTTAATTTTGTTTTGTGATTGTTCACCTCGGCTGATTTCAGTCTCTGGCTCTTCATTTAGTGTCAATTTATTGACTACCGAATTATGCAGTGTTTAGGAATTCTCAGGCTAGTTGCAATTTGGTAGCAACCAGTAAAATTTCCGAGATATGTTTTCATCCTTTTGATTGAGGGCTAGGACATCAGAGGCAACTCAGTTTTGTTTAAGTAACCATTTCATTTGTTATGTCATATAGGTAGTCCTCGTTTTGATATAGGAAACCAGTTGCAAATTCAAAATCCCCTAGGAAAAATCCAGCAGCACTTCTCTCTTGTAAACCGATCCACGCCGGGATCGAGTGTAGCGGCGAAAAAGAATTTCGATCCGACTACGGGTGAGTACTCTCAACCTATTATAAGGCCGACCCCTAGGCAAAAGTAATCTTATACTTAGGCCTATTATCGAGATCAACCGCTTCGGTGAGAGCACTTTTGTTCAAGCCTTTGATCTGCCCTCTTCTTTGTTCACCTGCATATCAAAGAAAAAAGTGAGGATAAAATTATACCCTCTGTTTTGGAGTTCGAACAGCAGGCACTGATGGAGTCCTCCTTCTTCTCTTTGGCTGATTTGTTTTGTTTGGTTTGTGTGCGGTTGCAGGTGTTCCTCCAGTAGCATGAAAAGCCAGGAAGAGGAAGAAAATAGGTGCTCGTTGTTTCCTCTAGCAAACCTCTTTTCGCTATTGTTGTTGTAGGTGCCCTCTCAGAAGGCCAGGAAAAGCCAGGAGGGAGAAGAACGCCAGAGGAAACTGTCCCAGCCCCAGGAAAAAGAAACTGTAGCCCAGCTCTTTATAGTGGAATAGGGGAAGTTACCCAACACTTGGCCACGTAGTGCATAACTGCATAACTGTACTATTTCATTTGATTTTTTGCATTTTTTTTGGTTAACTGCAAAGATGTACAGTTATGCACTTATGCCTCTTTTTATTGGGCTTGTTTGGGCCTAACGAGGTGGGGCTTGTAATGGATTTCTGCAGGCCCAATTTTAGATTTTAAAATCCAGCCTTTAATTTACAGAAAGATTCATCACACATTTTTTGACAATGTGAAATATTTGATGATCATTTGAAATGATGAATTGAAAGGGGAAAAAATTTTATGAAATTTTACCCTCCAACAAATAGCATGATATTGTGGTGATTTTTAGAAGAGATTAAATGCTCGATACTTATGATGATAACGATATATATCCTTGTGGAAAGTATGAGTATCACTACTAGAATTATGTTATTTAACATCGGCACATTAACATCAGTCAGAAAAACCTGTCATGTTAAACATTTTTTTAACATCGGTTTTTAAATTTGTGATGTTAAAAATAAAATAGACATCACCCAATATTTTAGACCGATGTTAAATATTTATTTTGAAATTTTTTTATAATAGGCGCGGAATGAAATCACGAATTGATTTAAACACCCGCCCATTTGATTCATTATGTCCAACCTTCTCTCCATTTCGGCCCAAGGGTTCACTTTCCCGTCTACATGTTCCGTCTCCTATTCTACTACCTCCTCTCTCGCTGGAGCGAAAGGCTCATCGCCATCACCAAATCTTCTCCATCTCCAGCTCCATCTCTAAATCTGTTCCACCACCCTCTCTCCTCATCCCTTCTACATCTTCACTCCCACAGATTTGCAGATCTGAATCCCTCTTCGACCTCTCTCTTTCTCTGAAACACATAGACGATTCCAAACCCTATCGACCTTCGCCTATGTGCCGGAGCAGCCGCCCTGATGCCATCGTGCTGTCGCTCATCCCCACACCGTCGGTGACGCCGCCAGTGTCATGAACCCGTCTGCATCCTTTTCTCTCTCCCTTCTGGTAAGCCTCTTTTCTTCCTCCTTTCGATCTTCAGTTCCTCTCTATCGCTCTTCTTCCGTACGTTTTGCTTCTTCTGCTTTCGTTTTTTGCTTACTTGCTCCTGTGTTATTTTTCTTCTTGCATTTCCCCTAAAAAGATTCGAGCTTTATATGCAACAACTCGATTCTTTAATTTCTCGTCTTCTTTTTTGGATTTGTTCGTAGTCCTGGGTGATTTTCTATGAAAATTGCTTGAATATGTTTCCAATTTTTAATTAAGATGTCTTTTTTTATACGAGATTTTAGTTTTCTCGGATCTGGTATCGGTTCTGATTTTGTGAATGCAGTGTTTCTCGATTGTTAGATGATAATGAATTACCTCAAGGATGTATATGCAAATAGCTAGATATCAGATCCCTGGTCTAACATGATCAATTTCCCTTCAAAGGTTTCAGTCTGACTAGTAACCTTGCGTTTCAAATTACAGACAAACTCCTCAACGTAAATGCTACAGAATCATAAATTTTCTTACAATTTCACAGAACTGCTTATCACATCTGCTTCTCTTCTTGATCAATTGAATAATGGTACACAGGGATCTTGCCGCCACCAAATCCACCATTTCAACAGCAGTTGCATTGTGGCCATTTTTAAGGATGGTTGTAGCTGAGAACAAGTGATGAGTCAGTGAGTCATTGCAGTTCTGATCATTTGCCTAGGGGTAAGAGTTGGGTCAAGTGAGTATTTGGTGTTCATCTGTTTGTGTTGAACGAAGTCCCTAACCATATCTTTAGGAAGGTGATCTTATCTTACAACTGTCTACTGATTGTGCAGGAATTCCTCTTGCAATATTGGCAGGGAGTATTCAACCATGGCTAAGACTTTGCATGTCCTCACCGCGCTTGACATTGGAGATCCTCCACAGCCCTTCCTTTTCTTCTCCTGCTCGCCTTTTTTTTTGGTTTGTTTCCCTTTATTATTCCATTGATTGTCTATTTGAACCTGTAAATTTCAATTGAACTTTTACTCTATCTGATTTCACACTTGGTAAGCTAGGGATTGAAAATAGGGTTTTCATTCAAGTGAGTGTCTCGTGATTTTTTTAGGTTTTGGTGATATTTGAGGTTACTTGATGATATGTTCAGGCTTTCCATGGTTAATTCAAATTTTCTTTTTGTCCAATGGAACAACTATTTGTGTTGTCAAGCTAAGTGGAAATGTCTTTTATCTTTCTCATGTGAAGTGTTTTTCTACGGTTTACGTTGTGCTAACTATTGGATAATTTGGTTTTTATATTATATCACAAGTTAATTGGTTGCTGATTTATTGTGTTAGCAGCTTGCTTTATGTTTAATTTTCCAGATGTAGGTGTATATTTCTGCTGGTTTAATTTCCCAGCTGATTTATTGTGTTAGCAGCTTGCTTTTTGATACTTGCACTTCTAAATTTAAGAATACATTTCAAGAATCTAATGATTTTGTCGCTTTTATGGTCATAACTGCAGTTGTATAGGACTAGTGTTTTTTCTTTGATTTTGAGTGTATCTAGGCATAAATATATGCACATATATATAGTCTTATATATATATATGACTTGCTAGGAAGCTCCCTTACCTTCAAATTTTCAAGTTTCAAATTAAGATGAAAGAAAAAACAGCACATGTCCCACATCATGCTATAAGAATTGGTCAAATACCAAACTCCCTTTGATGTTCTTTTAAAAAAAGTGATTACCTTATAATTAGTAATTACTGCCTTCAACGCAATAACCCCATCCAACAGCTAGTGTTGATATTGGTCCCAATTTGATTTTCCAGGAGATAGTTGAGTCAGATTTTCCTAGAATAAATTTCAAAGACTGTAGGAATTGGATGTCCTTAGGAAGTGAAATTGAACTTACCTGTACGTATCATTGAGGTTTCAGACCTCAGTAACCAGCTTAAATGGCTTGTGACTACTGTCTTGCGTTATGTCATGCAATTTACAGAAGGCAAGATTGAAGCTCTGCTTTCTCATGTCATCTTTCAAATTTCTTTGGGAACTAGAATGCAAAGATGCCTTTAAATCAAGCACATCATTGTATAGAGGACTGGCAGTGCTTGTAGGAAGTGGGTTTGACATGAACTCTGCATCAGTTGTTTATCTAAAATTTCAGGGAGTTCTTGTCTTGATAGCTGCTGAAATTTCAGGGAGTTCTTCCCAAGCACCTCCCCTATATGTAAGAGGCACTTGCATTCCTTTCCCTTTTGGGATATATATGACAAGCAAACTGAGTTTCTTGCCTTGATAGCTGCTGAAATTTGCCTTATGCTTTCTTGAATTCTTGATGTATTTGTGCTGAAGTTTGTCTTAACAGGTGGATTTTGAACATACCAATCAATCTTCCAGCAATCATCGGTTGGCTAAAGGCTAAAGCCCTATCTATCCCTCATCTTATTGCTATTGGTAATCAATTCTCCCACTATCCTCATGCTTCTATTGGTTTCTATTGCTTAAATTTGGGTAGTTGTTAATTCACTTAATTGTTGGTGTTTAATACTTCAATTCATTTGTGTAATTGTTAGTGATGATTGATGAACAAAAAGATGTTGGTTCTACTAGTGCTTGTACTTGTTAATTGGTTGGATATCCATGGTTATATACCTTTTTTTTTGTCTATTGTAGGTGTTTACCTCCACTTTTTCAATGTTGAATCCACAGAAGTTCAGCTTGTAAGCCATGTTTTCAGATTCAGTGGTTTTTCTCAACTTCCATGGTACTAGTTTTCAGATTCCAGCTTCATCCAAGTAAGCCCATGTTTTTAGATTTTTCGGTTATGTGTTCTCATGTTTTTTTCTCACTATAAAGCCTTCCTCTCGAGAGAGTTGCTCATTTTTCCTACTCACTGTAATTTTTTTGAGATTTTTATCTTCTAAGTTCTATAATTTGTGTTTATGTCATCAATGATTGAAAAAAAGATCTGAAACCGGTCTATAATTTGTGTTTATATCTTCCAAGTTCTGTAATTTGTGTTTATCTTCTAAGTTATGTAATTTGTGTTTATGCCTTGCGGCCCTTGCCTCTTTTTGGCTTTTGCTTTTTAGTCATTATCTAATTGATTCTTAGACTTGAGTGAGTGCTGAAATCTTGTCATGAATTTGCTTGCAGTTCTTACATACATGTAAGAACATTCTATCTAATTTAAAGCCTATTAGCTCAAATGGTAGAGTATTGTGTTCAAACACAAAGATGCGGGTTCGAATCCCGTATAGGCTACGATAATAAATAAATAAAAACCACAAATATGCCATTTCACATCGGGTAATAGCCGATGTCTTTCAAAAAATAAAATCGATGTCTATGTGGGGGATGTAAAAAGTCAAAAGTTTTTCACATCGGCCAGAACCCGATGTCTTTGTATGTTATAACATCGGTTATATTTTATAATCGATGTTATAGGATAACAAAGACATCAGATTTAAAAATACAAGCAATGTTATAACGTACAAAAACATCGGGTACTGGCCGATGTGAAAAACTTTTGACTTTTTACATCCCCCACATAGACATCGATTTTTTTTTTAAAGACATCGGCTATTACCCGATGTTAAATAACAAATTTCTAGTAGTGTATGAAAATATTAATATGTGAATGTCACTAAGTATGATATGGGGGTTATTTTAAGCTGGTGAGTTGGCAAATTATGATGAATAGTATGAGATAAGAGATGGTTGATCTTGATGAGCTGAAAGTATGGTTGATGCAAGTGTTAATTATCTGCTTGTATGAATGTGTGGTATATGTGCGCAGAGTAGCTAGAGACGTATACTCACTGTATTCTCGTTATGTACTTAGGTGATACTCTGTGATCGTGACTACTGTATGCTGGATTCTTCTTTTGCTGATTTGCTAGCCAGGTAAGTCCTCCGGGGCTTACTCAATAACCAATACCTCCTGCCTAATGTGTCATATAGTATGTAGGTGTTGCATTTGCATAAAAGCATGTCATGCAGTATCATGCTTAGGAATTGCACTTACGAATGAGCATTCTTATTCTGTATGCTTTTCAATACAGAACGGTCGTGATCTACGAGTCCTAGATTCATTGCTAGGGTCATAGGACAGCCTAGTCCCATCGAGTTTCGTCCTGAGTCATTCGAGTCGTTGGAACACCTTTACTATTATCAGCATTATCATTTTCTTTTCGCAAGATCCACGATATGATGATGAGATTTGAGATGTTATAGAATCGAACTAGCCAGTCTCCACCCTACCTGGAAGGGGGGTGGTGGTAGAAGAGGGATATACCATTTGGTATTCTTTGTTAAGGCTTTACTTAATATTCTGCACATATGAAGTAAGAACATGATACTGTAGTTAATATTTCAGTACTACATGAAGGCATACTTTATTCTAGGTATAGGCGTATTATATGTCCTCAGCGCGGTCAGAGGACCCGCGGGCGGACTCTTGGCCTGACTTGGTGGTTTAGTTTCAGGTACCCGATACACTGCTTGATTTCGTGCTGTTATGACGGTGTCCATTCATATGGCGGAGAGTGAGTGTTTGAAACCTGACTTCACCAGATTCATGCTTTTGGGATTTCTCCCTAATTATACTCTGTTTTGACCTAGCTCTGACGTGGCACTGGTTGTATCATTTTCAGAACATATGTCCTTTGCATGATAAAATGTTTTCCGCGTTGTAGATTAGGACATGTACAGGGGTTTACCCCGAGGTCTCTCACTTTAAACTACAAATCCTTGGTTTCATACCTTCAACCTGTACTCGGGCCGCAAGATCCAAACGAGTGGTTTTATCCCTCGAAACGTAACTCGGGAATCATAATCCCGGACCGTTACACCACCATCAACACAGGAGTTGAACCAAAATTGCTCACAAACTGCCCTCGGCACCACGAATTACTGCAACACAGGAGTGGAGGCAAAAAACGAAAAACTTCGATCCCTATCAATTAGGAAAATTCCAATATGAAATCGAAAATTAGGCGAAAAAATAGTAGTTACATGTACTGAATTTGAAGGCAAACGAAAGCAAATTAAGACAAAGAGCCAATGAATTTTGGAGGAAGAGCACCAAGATTTTCTCCGGTGAACTCTACAGCTACTTGTAGATGAGATCGGACAGGGAAGAGCTCAAGCGACGGTGGTGGCGGATGCATGAGGAGGAACACCGGCATTGATCGGGGCGGATGCCGAAGGAGAGGCCGAGAGGAAGAGCGCAGGAGATTGGCAAACGCGAGAAGGAGAGAGAACCAGGAGGGTGTAGATGTGAAGAAAGAAACGGGAATAAGAAGGCATGGGCAAAATTGGAAATTTTCGACACTCTCCTAATTTATCCCCTCTTTTGTCATAGGGCTTAATTTTTTCCCAAATTATGGACACTTACCAAAAAAACCCTTAAAAAAAATCCAAGTAGCACCGAAAAAAAATCGGCAACCTCAAAGGCACCCGCAAGCACATACTAGATGCACACACCCGTGTGCACATCCAGGGTGCGCAAGGGGGTGGTACACCCCGACCGAAGCCCTACCTGGTGAGGCAGGCTTGGAGGCTTAATCCTATGGGTTCCTTCATGTTTAAACTCGTTAAAAAAACAACCCTACTAAAAGACCTAGCAAAGCGTTGGCATAAACGCACTTTTCACAATATGCATAAACAAATCTTCGACACAGATGAACAACTTCTGCAGCTACAACAAAAGTTACTCGTTAATCCTAATCAGGACCTCAGTGACATACATAAGAGACTGCTCAACAAAAGGGAACGAATGCTTGATTTTCAGCGTCGCTATTGGAGCCAACGAGCGAAGGTTAAACATATCAGATTAAATGACACAAACTCCAGTTACTTCCATCGTATAGCTTCGGCTAAGCGAGGCAGGAAGATCGTAAAAGTCCTTACAATGGATTCGGGTCTGATTCTATCAGACCATAATTTAATCAGAAATGAATTTGTAGATAGCTTCTCCAAAAGGTTCAAATCGTCCTATAACCATGACATACCTTGTGATGAGGATCTCCTTGTCATTGACTGCGAGATTTCTGATCAACAGAACCAGATGCTAACCGCGCCCATTACGAACGATGATATTAAGATTGCACTCTTTTCAATTGGTGCTGATAAGGCTCCAGGACCTGACGGTATGCCAGCAGGTTTCTACCAGACTTACTGGGACATTGTCGGTCCTTCAATTATAAAAGCGGTTAAAGCATTCTTTTCAAGTGGGAGGATGTTGCGTCAAATTAATCACACGTTCATAACCCTAATCCAGAAAATCGACGATCCTCAAACAGTCAGTCACTTTAGGCCAATCAGCCTCTGCTCTACTGTTTACAAAATTATCTCCAAGATTTTAACAGCTAGATTTTCGACAGTTTTCGACAAACTCATTCACCCATTACAAAGTGCGTTTACTAAAGGTCGGTCGATCCAAGACAATATTCTCATTGCTCACGAGATTTTCCACTCGTTTCGATTAACAAAAGCAAAGGCCGGTTATATGGCAGTCAAACTAGATATGGAAAAGGCCTACGATCGTATTGAATGGCCTTTTCTTTTCGCTACGCTCACAAAATTCGGATTCGACTCAAAATTTATCCACTGGATAAAGGAATGTGTTCAGACGGTTTCGTACTCAGTACTTATTAATGATGAACCATCGACAATTTTCGTTCCAACGAGAGGACTCCGACAAGGAGACCCCCTATCTCCTTTCCTGTTTATCCTCACAGCAGAGGTTCTAGCCAGAACCTTACAGAGACGGTCCAACATCTCAAAGGACTTAGGCTTCACTTTGGGGGGAGGAGGGGTTAAGATTCCTTTCCTTGCCTTCGCTGACGATATCATGCTTTTCGGAAAAGCCAACCAGTCAACATGTTTTGAGCTTTCTGAGATTATTCAGCGGTTCTGTCTCATCTCTGGACAAAAAGTTAACTTACATAAGTCAAGCTTTCAAGTTTCTCCTAACACTACGGCCACAACCATACAAACAGTTACAAATGCTCTAGGTATCCCCCAGTCGAATAACCTAGAAAAATATCTAGGTTGCCCAATTATCAATGGTCGCGTCAACAGAGACACCTTTGCGGAAATCATCCTCAAAACTAAGCAACAACTTTCAAAGTGGAAAGCATCCTCTCTTTCTGCTGAGGGCAGGAAAGTCCTAATCAAAGCAAACCTCTCAGCTCAGCCGTTGTTCCTCATGCAAGCTTTCCTTTTGCCCTCGTCAATCCTGCACGAGCTGGACAAGATTTATAGGCAATTTTTCTGGAATAAAGATGCAAAATGTACTCCTCTGATTAGCTGGGACAAGATTTGCACAGATACCCTTAACGGGGGGTTGGGCATTTACAAGGCTGAAACGGTGAATATAGCATTACAAATGAAATTATTGTGGAAATTAATTGCTGAACCGGACAACATCTGGGTTAAGGTAATAACAGGCAAATATCTAAAAGGAACCCCAGTTCTGCGTTACCAACACAAGGGCAATACCTCATGGCATTGGGCCAAACTGAACTCTATCACCAATCTTTTCAAATCCGGCCTTCGCTGGTCAATCGGTGACGGAAAGACGACTCATTTCTGGACTGACATTTGGGCCACTAAAAAACCATTGATTAAATTGTCTCTTCAATCGCTTCCGGGTGGAGTGGTGAATTGGACAGTTAACAGATTTATTAACGACAATAACTCTTGGAACGTTTCAAAACTTCAAACGGACCTTAGAGGCTTACTACCCGTGGATATCATCTCCAAAATTAAAACTACCCATCTACCTCAAAAATTTTTCCCTGACAGACTTTTCTGGGGATCCAGTAAAGATGGATGGTTCTCCACATCATCAGCAACAAAGCTAATTCCAAATTACGGGGGTGACCAGAACTTTGGCTGCAGCTGGATCTGGAATCTGGACATTCCCTATAAGTTAAGGCATTTCCTTTGGAAGATTGCCCGCGATGGTCTCCCAACTACTGAGAGACTACAACGGTCCCATGCCTCGGTGCCTTCTGGGTGCAGCTTCTGAGGGTGCACTGTCGAATCTACAGGTCATATTTTAATACAATGCCCAACTACGATCGCTCTAACTAAAACTCTCCATATCAGCCACCCCTTATGTGTTGGTATCGATATAGACATCAAACCAAATCTTCTTCTAAACAACATTTACACCAAATTTGGCATTAAGGCATTCACAAAACTGGCCTTTGCTTGGTGGAGTATTTGGTATTTTCGAAACCAAGTTGTTTTCCATCAAATTAATAACGCCTCTGTGCAGGCTATAGCCATTTTCTGCAATTCTACTTACCAAACATGGAATGCCAGAGCTGACGACTCGGAGATGAATGGTATAACCCAATCGAGGAACAAGGCATGTGGTACCGCGGCAAGCTCTAGATCAACAAACCATACCGCTTCCAAGGCCGATAAATGGGAAAAACCACCTATAGGATACTACAAACTTAATTTCGATGGCTCGTACTGCCAGTCGGGGGAAGGAACCTTCAGCTTCGTGATCCGGGATCATATGGGAAATATACGGTCACTAGGAAGGGGTCCCTGTAATAATGGCTCTGCTGTTTTCGCTGAGGCCATGGGCCTTCGGATGGGGGTCGCCAAGGCTAAATCCTTGGGAATGAATAACCTTCTGATCGAAGGAGATTGCTTGGTCGTCATAAAGGCTCTGCTAGGGGACTGGTCTTGCCCCTGGATTATCGAGCTGCTGATGGCTGATACGACTGTCGATTTATATACTTTCTCTCATGTTGCTATTCGTCATATTTTCAGGGATTCTAATGCTGTGGCTGACATGATTGCACGTCTGGCCTACACTGTCCCTGCCGATGATAGCTTCACTGATGATCCAGAACTCTGTGTTCTCGTCCGTTCGGGCGCGCTAGGGAAGAAGTCGGGTCGCCGACGTTTTTCCTAATCTTTACCTGCTTCAAAAAAAAAAAAAAAAAGATCATTTTAAAGAGTGTACCCAAATATAGTATAAAAAAAAAAGAAATGAAATACTCAAATGCCACACGTGCAGTCAAAACAAATTAAAGAGGATGTAAAGGGGCAATGACACAAATGGAAGCAGTTACAAGTGTGATGAAACGGCTAAATAATTGCCTCCGTTACATTGTCCAGTCTTCACGGCAAATTAAATGTCTGGCTGTTACACCATATCTATGCATGTATATAATTGGCATATGGGGGTTGAAGTAAAAAGGAACCAGAGATCGAGAAAGGCGAAGAACAAAGACCAGCGATTTCGGCTAACAGGCTCCGTCGTCGAAGAGGCTACAAATACAAGCATATATACAACGGTAAGGATTCCAATCAGTGGATCCTTTTATGTGCTAATTCATGCTTGCTAGTTTGTTTGTATTCTTTGTTTTCCTCTTCACATAAAAGAAAGAAGAAGAATAAGAAGAAGCAGGTTGAATACAAGCTTATGGGCTACTCAAAGACGAAGCTGCACCAACCAAATTGATTGGTGAAGGAAGGGTCGAAATGCATACCGGGAGCGTTCTCGTTCATCTCGTGGCCGATTGTTCATCCCGCAGAAACATAATGTTCTATGTCAACAAGTATATTGGTGTGGAAAATTCAGAAAAAAAAAGAGAGAGCGGAAAAATGAAAGAGAGAAAAAAGGTGATTGAGTGAAAAAAGATGAGCAAAATCACCAATACAAGGAAGTGTGCATACATATTTGCAGGGATACGATCCAAGCAACCCATAGCATTCACATTGAGCAAAGAGCAGCCACGCAACTGAAGCCTTTGGAATTTCCATCGTCACCACCATGCTACCATACAAGGTGCTTATCGATCAACATCGCCAAAAGCTTGCTCTCGGAAGCCGGCGACTCAAACCGGAAATCCCTTGGTGATCCCCAACACGCCTGCCTTCCTACGGCTTCCATGTCCTCTATCTCTTCGTCGCCTCAATGCTCGATTACCCGTAAGACATCGCAACGGTAGTTCTCTCGTAAGCCAAAAGAAAAAAAGGAGAGAAAAGAGAGCATAAAAAATTAAAGAGTGGGCTACGAGGAGACTTAGCCATTGCATACACTTTCTACACTTATCAAAGCAAAAGCAAAGGAACTCCATCAACCACCACCATGGAAAACGGATTGCAGTAATCGGATGCCTCAAGCAAGCCACGCGGAGATCACAAAACATCGCCAAAATGTTGCTCTCGGAAGCCGGCGACCCACAACGGAGCCTCCCCGGTGATCCGCAACAGCTACCCAAGGAGTCCTACACTCTCTAACAGCTCTAACGGCCAAGATGATCATCAAAGGCCGCTTAAAGAGAGATATGGTACATGGCTAGCAAAGCATGTTTCCGTGCCCCTCGATCATTCGTCAGCAAATCCGCCTTACCCACAACCCAAGTTACCAAGCCTAGGCTACGCCACCTACCACCGAAGGTCAACAACCTCCTCTAAAGAGTGGTCGAAGCGACCTCGAACGCCCGACAAAAGAGGAGTACAAAAATAAGCCTGAAATGATCCTTTTATGGAAGGAGAACAACTGCTCAAGCGGTAAAGTTGCAGGCTGCGGTATGAACAGTTCGAGATGTATCCAAGACCACGGAAAGGTGGGTCCAAAAGAAGGCTATGCAAGGAGTACGTCGGAAGAAACGGCGGCAAAAACAGATCTCTGTGGTGGCTGCAACAAACGCCAGAAGTTAGCTTATCGACCACCTTTGGAGCATTTCTGCACAGCATAGCATATTTCGTGCGCTCCACGAGCACCCGACGATGATCTTTGCATGCCTCCGACTCACTTTTCCAATATTATGTCATGCCAACTACATTCTAAGGGCCACAAATGTCCCCTAGGATTGATCGAGTCAGTCTCAAACACCACGCAAACGAAGCCACGAAGAGCATATATATGCTATATAACAAAATATATATATATAGCAGTCATGTTGGCGGCACCATTGTAAACAACGTCATCCACATCTAAGTACAAAGAGAGTTGGGATCAATAGAGGGCACTGCAAAGAAAGCGTTCAAACAAAGAGCAACAAAAACGAAGCTCTGTAGCAGCGGTGACGAAACTACAAAGTTGACACGTTCACGCAGTTTCTGCAAATGAACTGCCCAGCAGCCCACTTTAAGGCCCTATTGCGCTCAGCTACCGGACTATATGAGCCAACATAAACTAGTGATAGATAGAGGACATCACAAGGAACATGGAGTAACAAAACTCAACGAAAACAGAGCTTTGTAACAGCAATGGCAAGGCTCCAAAGTTGACATGTTCACACAATTTTTGCAAGTTCTTTTGCAACGGTTCGCGTCCGTTCATGGTGAGCTACTGCGTTGGCACTTTCCGAGAGCCTCCTATGATGATGGTGGATTATAATTGTGGTGCTTGGAAGCCTTGGTCATGTCCGTCAAAGCGTCCCTCGAGCTTGTCACATACACAGGTCCAGTTCGACGACTAAGACGGATAGAGGTCGACACACAATTTCGATGCAAACTCACATCAAGCCAAGTTTAAATTATCCACAAGAACTTTGGTGGCTTAACACTCTCAACAAGCTACTCGATCATCGACATCAAGTTCAACAACTATCGAGTCCCGCCTCAAAACTCAAATAAAAAAATCATGTGAAATTAGTATCGGATGAACTACGGGTGATTTGATCCCTTCAAAAGGGTACGTAGGACACTCGATACAAAGTCAAAGCTCATCGAGTTCAATCGCCAAAATAAAATGAAATGAAGTTCTTCGTGTAGAACTACGTTAAGATTTGATGCTCTTTACGAGCTACGTAGGAGATCCGGTATAAACACATGTCTATCGGATTCAATCACATACCGCAAAATCAAATGATGTACCCCGAGAACTACGCCATGACTTGATGCTCTTGACGAGCTACGTAGGAAACTTGACCCGAGTCAAATTCTCGTTGAGTTCAGTCGTTCCAAAAATCAAACCCAAGTTCCACCAAATTCAAATGTCCTAAAAGAACTACATAAGATTTGATTCCGAGTCATCGGATATGTAGGAAACTCGATGATAAGCCAAATCCCATCGAGTCCAATCCCAAATTTCAAAAAGACTTGCTTTGGTCCCAAATGAAGTTAAGTCAATCAAGCAAAAATCAGTTCGTGTAGAACTACGTTAAGATTTGATGCTCTTTACGAGCTACGTAGGAAATCCGGTAAAAGCACATGTCTATCGGATTCAATCACATGCCAAAAGAACTACATAAGATTTGATTCCGAGTCATCGGATATGTAGGAAACTCGATGATAAGCCAAAGCCCATCGAGTCCAATCCCAAATTTCAAAAAGACTTTCTTCGGTTCCAAATGAAGTTAAGTCAATCAAGCAAAGTCAGTTCGTGTAGAACTACGTTAAGATTTGATGCTCTTTACGAGCTACGTAGGAAATCCGGTAAAAACACATATCTATCGGATTCAATCACATGCCCCAAAAATCAAATGAAGTTGTTCGTGGGAACTACAACGACTTGATACAAAGGGCGACATTTCTCGTCGGATCCAGTCACAAGTCCAAGATCAAATGAAGTTGCTCGTGAGAACTACAAATGACGATATTTCTCATCGGCTCCAACCACAAAATAATGTTCAAACCCAAGACGCCCGAACTACGAAGGCTTGATGCTCTCAAACGAGCTACGTAGGAAACTCGACCTCAAATCATACAAATGTCGAGTCCAGCCACAAGTTCCAAAGCAAATTCATACATTTGAACTACGAGTGATTTGATTCCATCATCATGGATACGTAGGAAACCCATATCCGGGTTCAATCACAAACCCCAAAGAAAACAAATCAAACCCGATACTCTGTCGAGTTGAAACCTAAACACATATACCCAAACACATAACCAAATCAAATCAGATATCAAGTCTAAACCAAATCAAATCCAAACACCTTACCATATACCAAACAAGACACAAAGTCTAACCAAACCATCCCCAAATTCAGAAACCCTATATCTTCGAACTACGTTGGACTTGATCCTTCCCATTAAGGTACGTAGGCAACCCTCATCAACGGGTGCAGTCCGAACCACCAAAAACTCAAATCCTTGTCCTCTTAAAGTATCCGCATAATTTAAAATTGTGAAGAAGTACAGATAAGGGTCGAACTTTATAAAAATAATTCAAATTGAAATGTGTTATGCGAGATTGTTCCTTTAACAATTTTTGCCTAACACACGTTATCTACTCACATGCCTCAATCACCACGATAACCTCCACTCATAAATCCTGATTGATTCCCTATGCTAAAATCCTCCGACAACGCATCTAGAAATCTTTCACTCACGAATTCTCGAAGCACTACCAATTCTATCCAAACAATCCCCCATATACTCATCACACGTACACTCCTGATATGACCAACCTAATATCTAAGATTGATAATTTCCCAAGCAACCTCATACTACTCTTCCTTAGCGATTCCTCAACCTCAATCCCTTACCAAGACCGCTCCCAAATCACCGCACATACAGCTTAGTCCCAATTTCTACGATTTCTTAGGCATTCCTTAGCCGATCATTCTCAAAACCACCCACGGTCTGCTTCCTATACTATCTAGACACCTTCCTTCGCGCACCAATCCGTCTAACAACACTCCTCTTCAAGAATCCCCCTATCTACTCCTAGCTCACTCATCCACCTCTAGGACTACACTACCCACACGCTACCGCCCGACACTACCTCTAACGAAAACCTCCCCCTCAAAATCTCGCCATACTATTAATTCTATTCCTCACCGATAACCCCTTGAAAGCTCAACTATACTTACTAACCACTATCCCTGACAAGTCCTAACTCACTCGGCTCTTTTCAAGCTGACGCATCCTTCCTACATCTCATCTCACACAACCAATGACCCAACTCGAAGGCTCCAATCTACCTGCCACTTTCCGACCCATCCCACCAAGGAATCACTCGACTCATGCCGAAGAAGTAAGCACCACCACATATATAGCTCATACATATTCACTAGCAAGTCAGTACACTCAAGCATCAAGGCAAATCATCGCAAGTACAAGTTAGTCAGGCAATCATTCACTTCCGACTCCACATATCAGTCATCACATTTTCAATTATGTCAGCTCTAGGCCTATCGCACAACATCAATTCCCGATCGCATAGGAGAGATCACAATTCGGACGAAGAACATCATTCCTGGAGTCATCTAGGAGGATTACGTCTGCAACCGCCACCTTCGAAAGGCGTCCTTCCTCTGGCGACGTCGACCCTAGGGCCCATGGGCCATGGGCCCACCCCACTTCCGTTGCGCCACTCTGGTGCCACTCGATCGCTCGTTTTCTCCTCTATGTCGACGTCCATCAAGGGGATCACGAGGGGTTAGAAGTCACGGAGATAGGGGAGGGCAAGGGAGGACAAAACGACTTTCTTAAGAATTCAGACACCAACCAGGACTAGAGATGACGAGACTCAAGACAAGACACAGACTCGAGAGTTACAACAATCCCCTTAAGGTATTCTATAAGGTTACAGGTGCACATGGCAATCACAAAATATTTCAAGCATATCATTCCACACTATCATATACCTATTAAAGGAATAGCGTCCTATGCATCCATAACATTTCACATAATCAACTTTACATGCACACGGGACAGGCTAAAACTGATCATCTCATGCACTAATCATGCTTGACATATTAATATCATGTATGCACCAACCGACAATAGACATATGCAGCATAAGTTATATATGACATAGCGAGCATCATAGGATATCACATGTATGATCCATTACTCACTTAGTGTACACATAAGTAGGTCAAAACAATGTGGGTTCCAGGTAAGCATGTTAAGATGCACTCTAATAATCGTGTCAAGGGGTATGGTTAAGTCATTTGGGCATAACAACTATCACATCCAACACAACCATCACTACTACAGAAAAGGGCAAATAACCCGGATATTTAACCCTTTATAACCCGGATATGGTCCGGGTTAAAAGTCAGCGGGTTATATTCTCAGTACACTATATAACCCGGATCCTATATCCGGGTTATTTTATCCGGGTAATCCGGTTATCGATACGGTATATACACCATCCGGTCCGGGTTATTTGGGGTGTTAATATAACCCGGACATTAGAATATCCGGTTTATAAAAGGGTTATGAAATAACCCGAATATTTGATGTCCGGGTTATTATATATTGTCATATTTTAACCCAGATTGATTTGCGCGGAGCATATACACCGGCTCATGCATATCCGGGTTATATTCTCTCTTTTTTGTGGTGAAACTAGGAGTATATAAGCCGGGGATTTCGAGGTCCGGGTTATATAATACGGTATGTTTTGTTTTAATATAATATATGCATATTTCATTTAATACACCTGCATAAATGCATAATCCATACATACATATGCTTTAATACATACACCAGTCAAAACATCTCAACGAATGCAATTACAAAAGTAGAAATAGATTTACAAAAAAACAAAATTAAATATAACGTCTATCCAACATATATCAAAAACACTGTCATAAAGAGTACTTTAACACTATCCAAAATATAATAATCCCACCCTACAGAGTATGATACCATTATCTAAAGAAGGGGAACATATAAGTTTGAAGATCATGGCTACTTCATCATCAATCAATCAACCTGAAAAGACAATTGTAGGCAACTCAGTGATGATGATGAAACTTTCTCCATGTACTAGAACAAGACATTGTAGTTATGGAATCTTGCTACATTAATATTATGCATTTGATACCTAAAATAAGACACGGACCAGACATTGGATGCACAGATGCAACAATTCAGAAGATAAAAGGAGAGGTGATTGCCAAGATCATAATGTTCTCAACGTACCAGGAGTATAGGATGTGAATAAATGCATAAATAGTCGAATGAGGCACCCCAAGAAGCTCCAGACGTACCTTTCCACTCCTAGGTTTAGATTGCAGAAGAAAACTTCCCATTACAGTTGATGCAATCCTCTGTATAAATAATAGAGAGAAACGTGAACAATTGTATAAAAGAAGTTCGATTACAATTAGGTCTAGGGAAACAACTTAGAAGGGATTCTTTTTTGCCTTACTATAGAAATAGCTAGCATTGTCTAAATGGGCTGGAACTTTGATCTGATAAGGATGGATTAGAGAACATGATCACATGTGAATTGTTAGTCAGAGCTCCTTCCTCTATATATGTCTTAGGATATCTACAAGGAGAGTCATCGACAACGACTGGCCACGAACATATGGACTCAGGTGAAGTCATAAACTGTAGCTGTCAATAAAAGGGAGATAACGAAAATGAGATGAATGAAAATGGAAGACAAACCACATATGGAAACAGAAGAATCATAACACATCACATGAAAACGCAATGAGATCAGTTCAAAATTTTACATAAAATCTCTGCTTTTGGCTTTTGCAAAGCAGAGGAACAGTTTAAATAACATCAAGAAAGCATTATGAATCTGATTTGGACACCTTTCTGTAAGTTATGAATGTCTTTGTCCTCATTTGCATAAAATGTCACTCATGGCCTTCATATTCGATCTCCTTTCCCACCTTTGATCTTACAGATGAATCAAATGATCCTAATAAGTTTAAGGTGACATTTTCACATCACTAACATCGTTTTCATTTAACAGTATACATTCAAGCCTGAATTCATCAACAGAGGCACAGAGCCACGTTACAAGTAATTAAGATTTTCAATGTCTTACATTCAAGCCACATGAATTTAATTCACACACTAACAAGAACATATCAGTGATCAGTCACCAAAAAAAAGTAAAAGAAAAAAGAAAAAGCATATTACAATCACATCCGTTCCGAATTCTCAACAGAAGTTCATCACAAATACACTTATATCAGCAGATCACTAATTTCAGCATAAATTCATCCCCAAATTAATCAAAATTTCAACTAAATCTGAGCATAATAGAGTAAGAAAAGCATTAAAAACATACCTTTTGACTTTTTTCTCGATTCAACAAAGATGGGGATGTTGTCCGTCCAGACAGCAAAGGATCTGAAGTCCGAGAGTTTGATAAACATGAGAGAGCGGGGTGAGAACAGCAATAGAGAAAGAGGTAGAGAAGTTGGATCACCCACCCCAATTCAACACCAACCTACTTACTAATTACTAATTACTATACTAAACAGAATTAAGATCATAAAAAAACACAACAGCCCAGAAAATGCAAATCACTACAACAACAACCCAGAAAAAATCAACAACAATTCTTTCAAATTTGTTACATAAAACAACTTTTTATTCTAAAAAAGTACCATTTAAAAAGGATGTGGCTTTAATCTTACTAGGTATATAGATTCCTTTTTACAATCTTTTTTCTTAAAAAAAAATTTGAATAATAAGTCAATTTCTAAACTATGAGTCCATGACTCACTTAATAGATACAACAATCATCTATTTGAAAGCTCATATTCTTAATCATCTCCTCGTCTAAGAATATATAAAGAAGGCATTATTTAGCATTAAAGGCATTATTTAGCATTGCATTAGTTTCTAAACACATGAAAATTCATTTATCAAAATTTGAGAAGGCGTTATATATTTAGCATTAAAGGTTTACAATTTACAGAGAAAACTGAAGTAAATTTAGATTTGACATGCCCATTATAGCACCTATGAACTGGATACGGATAACATCATCATACACGCACAAGAGCTCCAAGGGACAATGCTTTATTTTTCACTCCATTGGCCAAAAAATTAAAGTTGGGTCGAAGGGGAAAACAAACAGCTAACTTGGCAAAGAATGAGTAGCTTCTTCCTAGAAGGGGAAGAGTAGTAATCAATAGAATTCTTTCTATGATTCCATGAAACACATTTCCGAAAAAATAAGCTAAGTTAGGAATTAGAAGAATGTACATGAAGCTGCAATTGATTGACCTAGTAAGGAAACTTGAGACAAATAAAGGGGTGCAAAAGTATACAAGATCACTTGTAAACCAACTATATTGAGAAAAGGAGGTGGTTCTCACTTTGGTTAGATTGGGATGATCCAGATTATGCCTAACCACAACTTCTTGGGTAAAAGAAACCTGAGTTGAGCCACTTCAGCCTTTATCTTATGACCCCTCCCCAGTCGAGGAGTTTAATTGGTTTTTCGAAAAACATGGATTGAATTTGTCCGATCAGAATCTCTGAATCAATTAATAAAAACACATATATATAATGCAAAAATTAAACACTGAAGTCATAAAAATCGAACCATAACACATATAATCTGATATGTACACAAATTCAGCCCAAATACACTTTCATGAACACAAAGACACTTACATCGACACAAACTTTGGCACGAATACCCTTACATCAACACCAATTCGGCACAAATACACTTACATCACCACCAATTCGGCACAAATACACTAATATCTACACATATTCAGCCCAAATTAACCCTAATTTCAACTAAATATGAACAAAAGAGTAAGAAAAGCATTGAAAAACATACCTTTTGTCTTCTCAATGCTTCAATTGAGGCAACAACATAGAGAAAGCGAGCCAATTCGTGGTGGCAGTTCCAAAGAGAGAGCGACTCAGTTATTGGTGGCTGCAACAAGGAGAGAGCGAGTCGGTTAGAGAAGAGGACAGAGGACACCGAGTAGAATGACCGAAAGGATTGAGAAGGGAAGATGGGGCAGCGACACAGAGACCGCAAGGACTGAGAAGGGAAGAGGGAGTCGGAGGAGGTACAAACCCAACGCCGAGCAACAGTTCGCGAAAGTGACGAGAGAGAAGAGGGAGGCGGTGGGTGAATTGTAGGTGACTGGGTTTAATTCTATTGGGTCAAATAACCCGGATCTAGGGAAATATTTTTTTACTAATATAACCCGGGCGTGTCTAAATAGAGTTATTTGATTAAAAATGGTTCTTTTATACACCGGACATTACACCATCCGACATATAAAGGTAATCCGAATCTATTTTTTTCGGTTTCACCACTTTATACACTGTATACGGCACGCCCGGGTTATATTCTATGGGTTATTTTCCTAATTTTGTAGTAGTGCATATACATGTAGTATGACAAGTATGACATATAGATGCATGATGGTCAATAATTAGGAGATGTATATCCTACATGGTACTACCGGCACTCATTAAGAAAATACATAGCCAACGAGGTTCAATTTGATTAGCTTAACATGCTCAGAAATTCATTTCTCATGGCAATCATACAAAGAGGGTTGACCACACTATCATGGACCTAATTCAAAGGAGAGTAACAATGATGGGAATTCATAGATTCGATATATATATATTCGTTCATAAGTGCGATCATGCAAGTTATCAGACAAGTCATGCTGAAATATACCAACACACCATGTCATACAATCACCGACTCATCACCCTGTTTCCCCGTGGGACGCTAGTATGACTCGCTCGGTATGACACAAGGACATTCACACTGTTTTCGAGATGAGAGGGTATAATTTGCGTTTAGACTCTCGTGGTAAGAAGACACATTCGACCAGTATAAGAATCGAGAAGGATAACTCCATAAGACAAATCACTTCTAACTCGAAATTGGGAGAGCGGATGCTCTTCGACCCTTGCTAACATGCCTAAATGTTTTGGTGGGACGATTGACGGAGTCATAATCATCAAGGGGCTTGAATAAGGGAAGGGCTAGCCTGACAAGAAGGGAATTTCGGCAACATAAGGACAAGGTTTCCTCCCGCTATCCCGTTTACACATTCAACACATGATTCGAGTTAAGGCACACTGATTAGTTCTCTATCTTAAGCAAAACAACACTCAACATTTAAGCAATCAACGGGGTTAATATGATCCTCTTCGAGGAGGATCGCCCTCAGGCCCAGTTGGATATAATGCATATAATAATAGAGACGATCTATGCCGTCCTTCGAGGGACGGCTGACCGGAGGGGCAAATACCTCACGACCTCCTAACCCAAGCTACTCTAACCCTCGGGCCCCTTGGAGTCTTCAAACCCTATCTGTAAAAGAAATATAGTATTTTGCCTAGCCATTCCCAACTACATCCAATAGGGATGGTCTAGCGCCTTTATTACCCCGTCATTTCCCTTTGTTTGATTACCGAATTTATTGAGTCAAGTTCATATTTAGTCCATTTGAGTTAGCCATATTAAATTCATTTTGCCCTTTCTAAAACATTTTGAAAAACCATTTGAAAACCTTGGGCCATTTCAAAACCACTTCAACCTATCATACTCGGTTTGCATAACCTCAGCTCTGATACCCCTTTGTAACGGCCCGGGATTATGATTCCCGAGTTACGTTTCGAGGGATTAAACCCCTCGTTAGGACCTTGCGCCCCGAGTACAGGTTGAAGGTTTCAAAACTTACTTTAATGTTTTCAAAGGGGGATTCATACCCAAAATCGTAGGGCCGTTGGGTACCCTTAACCTATCCTAAGACTATGTCGCGGAAACCATTTCAAACGGAAGTAAAGTGGAAGTAAAGTACAGATACAAGTGCCACGGCGGAGCCGAATCAAAACGGAGTCAAAAGTATAAATCCAAAACAATATAATCAGAGTCTGGTGAAGTCTATACTCCAGCGCTCACTCTCCGCCGACAAAATGACCCGCGCAATAAGCAAACAACGTCGATAGGATGAACATAAATAATTCCTAAAAAAATTGATTTGGGGCGGGATCAGATCGATGCCCACTTAACTCTGCATCCCAACCATAAGCACACATATACGCTATACCTAATAAAGATGCTCTAATGCAGTACGAAATTCAAACACACTAGCATGCTCCTAGTTCATAATATTGTGCAGAAATACTGTAAAGGGCCCAAGACAATGCCAAGTGGCATATCCCTCTCCTACCTCCACCCCTTCCGACAGGCGGAGACTGGCCAGCTCGTGAATGCATTCATTCATAATCGGGGGGCACGCATGCCTAACCCGCTCCACAATAAAGCCCGCAGGCATATCATAATATAAGGAAGTACTCGATTGACTCAGGGTACCCGATGAGGCTGGGCTACCCTATGACCCTAGCAAAGACTTCTAGGACTATCACAGATAACGGCCGTTCTGTTTACATACGCACAAAGAAATAGAATGCTCAACGATCGATGCAACCTAGCATGGTACTACATGGCATGCTGATCATGAATGCAAGCACCTAGTATATCATGCACCTAAAGCAGGGAATAGCTCTATTCAATCTGAGTAAGCTCCGAAGAGACTTACCTGGCGGTGCAGAACAGCAAGGCAAGCATTACGATAGATTAAAGATCACCTAGTAAGCATAACAATCGTATAAGTCTATATCTAATCATTCAAGCGCTCAAGCATATCATTCAACGAGAATAGCAACCATATCGCAATCGTCATTCCATCAAGCTCAACCATTCATCATATTGCCACATTCCTCGATACCATATTGTTCTCATCATTCAATTCACCCACATTCATATATTCATAACCATATATTTGCATAACATATAGCTCAATTGCATCATATTCATCATATCTCAACGTATAAGTCAACGATATATAACTCTAACATCTCAACATGTCATTAGTCATCAATCATGCCATTAGTTCACACAATTCATGATATTAGTCAATCAATCATATCAACATGTTGGTTAGTCATTTATCACATAATTTCCAAGTTAGTCCCGAAACCGCTTCAAAATCCGAATCAACTAGTTAGAAATTCCGACCTTTTGAAAATACTCGTCAAATTCCTTTTTCGATTTAAATCCGATCATACCTTTTTAAATCTCCAAGTCTCATAATATGATATTTACTTTAAATCATCATAATATTATATCTTTAATCCCAATATAATATTTTATACTTTAATCTCAAATAATATCATATAATATTTAAATACCATTCATTAAACACTTTCATAAAATATTTCCAAATTCCTTAAAAATCCCAACCATTTTTATTTAATAAAATCAGCCTCTTATTAATTTACCAAAACCGCCCTTATTCTATAAGAATCACAAACCGACCCCTTTATTTGTAAACTTCACAAATCCACCCCTCTCTCTAAACCACAAAAATCGAAGTCCCCATCTTGGAAGAAATCAGACCCTAAAACAAGCCCAAAGGTTGGTTTTATTATGAAAACTTAAGCCCACAAAAATAGGCCCAAAAGTTGATTTTATTATGAAAGCTTAAGCCCACAAAAATAGGCCCATCTAACCAACTAATTCCATTTCTCAATTTGTGAAAACCGGAAGCAAAACTTTAAAACACAAGGGGGCCAGGTGACGTGGCGAGTGATGTGGAATGGAGGGGCCCACAGTCATCTTCAACCCCATTGTTTGAACGAATGAAACGGGGAGGCAGACAGCGTCCGGAAAACAGGAGGAAGAGGGAAAGGGGAGGCCGGCGGTGGCGGAGCTGGGCTCCGTCCACTCGGAATCCGACCACGAGCACACACAAACACACGGAATCTGAAAGGAAAAGAAAAAGGAGAGGATAGAAGCTCACCGAGAGGTTTCGAAACTTCGCCGGAGAACTCGTCGAGGGCTCGATTTCACTCCGTCGGGGTCGGGGCTGTTCCGGCTTGGCCTGGGACGGAGGTAGGAATTAGAAAGGTGAATCCTTGTGGTGTCGTTCGATTGAAGAAAAGGATGGGAGAAATCTTACCGGCTTGAAATCGGGAAGTAGGGGAGACGACGACGTCGGCGACCCCGAGGCCGAGTCTGGGTGGATCGGCTTTGCCTTGGTACGTCGTAGGGAGGACGAGGATGGCTAGGCTGCTGTTGCTTGCTCGGACGCGAATGGGGAGAGATGGGAGCGGCTGGGCTCGTCGAGTACGCTCGGGAAATCAGAGCAATCGGAGGCGCTCGACGGAGATGGCGGTAGAGAGGTGGTGGTTCAGGGGTGTGGCGACGGAGGCTGGACAGAGGAGGAGAGCTAGCCTTGGTGGTGCTGTGGGCTTGGTGTTTCTTCCACGGCAAAACAGGAGAGATGGAGAGCGGCGTTGCGGTGGTGGCCGGCGACGGTGACCTGGTGGTTCCTGGCTCTGACGTCGGAGGTGAGGATAGGTTCTGCTGCTCGGCGAAACAAGGAGGTGGAGCTGGTGGCTGGTGGGTTAGGAAGCTGAAGCTGGGAGGTTGAGCCGTAAGGCTACATGAGAAGGAAAGGGGAGGGTGAAATCGGAGCAGAAGCTGGGAGATTAGGAAGGAAATGGGAATGGGTTTGGATGTACTTTATGTGTAATGTGTGTTGAAGGGAGCCCCTTCAAAGTCAAAAAACGTGTTTGGGGATTTTGTTTTCTTTGTATGAAATAGGAAAGGAGTGCAGAGAAGAGGAAATAAAGGGGTACTGCTTTTGATCTTCTTTTTGCAAGCCTGAATTAGACGTGGAGCTGGCATGGGTTTGTCTTTAGCATTTTGCTTCAAATAGGATAGGAGAGTGTGTGTATGTGAGCTTGAATCGGATGGGAAGAAGACAACATGAAAAGGGGATAAAGGTCATGTGTGTCCCAAAATCAAAATCTCAAATACCCGGAAACAAATTCCTAAACCCACTCTCTCGATCTTATCTCGACTCGCTCAAATAATTTGTAAATTTCCGAGCAAGATGTTGTCATATCAAGTTGATTTTCAAAATTTTTATTTTAGGTCGGAAATTCGTTCTCTGAGTTTTAAAATCCGATTTAGGTAGTTTTTCGTTAAATTCTACTTTTAAATTCATTTTGATTTTCTTTTTCCGATAAATTTGGATTTAAAATCCGAGCCTTTACAAATATAGTTGGCTAAAAACTTATCCTTTTGAATACATAATCTATCCAATAAAACCTTATATCTTAATTAGATTATTGCATTTTCTAGATTAAAATGTTATTATATTTCTGACTCACTTCAATTAATAAACGAATATAGTTGGCTAAAAACTTATCCTTTTAGATACATAATCTATCCAATAAAACCTTATATCTTAATTAGATTTTTAGATTTTTTTTTATAAATATTGAACCTTATATCTTAATTAGGTAGAAAAATCAGTATAATGTTATTCCTGGTGGAATTTTTTTTGGGGGGTGTGCTTCATGTCGGCAAACATTTGATTGAAAATTTGACCATTACAAATTCAACCCATAATTTATATGACATTTATATAAAAGTGAACAAGGATTCAAGATTCATATCAGGATCATGGAGCAGATGAAAGTGACAAGGATATATTTTATTAACGGGAAGGACGTGCATAATTTTGGGTGTATATAGCCAACACAAATCTTAATTAGGCAGAAAACTTATCATTTTAGATAAATCTATATAATGTTATTCAACTTTAGTCGATAAATTTATGCATGTTTATATTTTATTTATAGGCATGACCTCTAATTAATTAGTGGATATGTTTTATTGATAGGTCTTTTTTTTTTTCTTTTAGAAGAATTTTATTTATTAATTAATTAGTTATAAGTACACCATTTACATTTACCCTTTTTTCCCAACAAATAAATATAATTTATCTATAATTCGTAACTTTTGCATCTACCCTTTTTTTTTACTTCTTTAAAAAAAATTAAAAATAAAATGGGGCCTCTAGCCTTTTTCACAACAAACAAATACATATTGATTCAAATGATAACTATAACATTGCTTGCAACTATAAGATTGTAACCGACGGAGTATAAACGATTTTGTTGAAACATATCCAATCTAACTAATTAATCAAATATAATAATAACTTACTGTTGACAATATATAATAGGGAAAATGACCCCAAATAATACAAACTATCGGTCGTGAACCGAAAATAATACGAACTTTGAAAATCACCGGTTGGTATACAAACTATTGCGTATTAAACCAATTTCGATACGAAACCATTTCCGACCAAATTTCCGATGACCGGTATGACATGGCAACTCGACTTTAATTTTTTTTAATGACATGGCATCCATGTCATTATATTTTTTTAATGAATAAAAAAAAGAAATTGTATGATTCTGGGATTTATGGGAATTGGGGGCTGGAACCCTAGATTCATTGTCGATCAAATTGGGCAGAGACGAAGCTCTCAGTTCGACCAAATTGAAGACATGGGGAAGACAAGGGCGGTGTGACGACAAGGTTGAGCAACATTCGATCAGGATAATTGATTCATACAGTCTTCTCCTCCGAATTTGAGAGGTAAATATAGCAATTTGTTTTCTCTTTGATTGTTGTTAGGTTTTGAAGGTAGAGAAAGATACTTGTGTTGAATCAAATCGATTTTTTTTAAATATATTTGGGTTATTTGAATGTTGAGAATGAACTTCAAATTTGAGGGATGTGTTTTCTTCTCTTGATTTGAAATATTAATCGATGCCTTTTTTGTTTTCGAATTTTTTTGGTTGTCTAAGAAGAGCAAAATGGATGCTGAAGATACAGATGATGTGTATGCATTGAATGGCCCTGTGAATGGTGCTAATGAGGATGGAAGAAGGGACTTTGAAGCATCTGTTGAATGTAACATAAACTGGGAAACATTTCTACTTGAAGGTGTTGTTGATAGATCATCCGATGATTCTGATTATCAACCTTCTGAGATTCCATTGAGTGATGATACTTCAGACATTATTGTTGATAAGGGGAAACATGTGATAGTAGATTCTGAAAAAGATTCGGATGAAGAAGAGTTGGCAGATCATGGTGTTGATGCACCTGAAATTGACTCTTCAGATGAGGAGTTGAAAACTGCAAGACAAAGGGTTCAGAAATACAGAGAACAACTTGAGAAGGAAAAAGAGGCTCAGTTAAGTGAATATGAAGACTCTGATGGTGATGTTCAAATTTTGTCTGATAATGAAGATGATGACAATGCTAAAATGAGGAGGAGGAGAAGAAGCAAGATGACTGTTGGTGACAAAATTGACTACAAGAATTTTGTGTGGGAAGTTGGGATGAGATTTCCTAACATGGCTATGTTCAAGGAGCACACAAGAAGCTATGGTATTTACAACGGATTTAACTTGTCATTTGTTTTGTCTGACAAGCAAAGGATGAAGGTTGGAGTCATGTGTAAAGAAGGCTGTCCATTTAGGGTTTATGCATCATGGCATCATAAAGAGGGTTGTTTGATGGTAAAAAGTGTTACGAATGAACACTCTTGTGTGAGGGATATGCAAAAAAATCGTCAACTTACATCTAAGTGGCTTGCTCAACAATATCTCAGTCGCTTTAAACATAACCCCAATTGGCCAGCTGAGGAGATGATGGATAGTGTGAGAAGTAGGTATGGTGTCATCATACAAAGATGGAATGCATACAAGGCAAAAACTGCTGCGCTGAAAATGTTACATGGTTCGGTTAAGCAACACTATAACAAGATCGGAAGGTTTATTGAAGAATTAAAAAGGTCGAATATGGGTAGTACATTTGAGCTTCTGACTATCCCATCAAGCCCTCCAGTTTTTCAGAGATTTTATGTATGCTTTAAAAGCTTAAGATGCGGACAACTTGAAGGATGTAGGCCCTTTATTTGCTTAGATGGATGTCATCTTAAAACATTCTTGGGTGGTATATTACTTGCAGCTGTAGGAAGAGATGGAAACAACCAGATGTTTCCGATTTGTTGGGCTGTGGTGGAAGGAGAGACTAGAGATACTTGGGAGTGGTTTTTAAACAAGCTGAAATCTGAACTTAATGGGTCTAATGGAGAAGGTTGGACCTTCATGTCTGATCAACAAAAGTTTAGATGTTAACTAGATTCATATTGTTTAATGGAGAAGGTTGGACATATCTATGCAAACTGGCATAAGATGCACAAAGGAGATGAACTGAAAATGTATTTTTGGAGGGCTGTTAGAGCATATAACGAGACTGATTTTGAAGAGGCGGTGGAAGAACTAAAAAAGACATCCAGTAAAGCCGCTGAAGATTTCTTAAATCAAAATCCAAAAGTATTTTGTAGGGCCTTCTTCCCTGGTGTAAGCAAATGTGATGTGGTTGTGAACAACATGGCAGAGACCTTCAATGGATACATCTTAAAAGCTAGGGAGAAACACATCATTGATATGCTTGACACAATAAGGTCAATGCTCATGGAAAGGATGGTGACTAAAAAAAGCTTAATGGACAAGCAAGGAGATAATGCTATTTGCCCAAGAATCAAACTGAAACTAGAAGAGGAGAAGGTCAAAGCATGGGAGCTGTCAGTAATTCCTTCAACAGTAACAGTTTTTCAAGTGCGAGAATTTGTAGATGTCTTCAAGGTGGATGTTCAAGAACATAGTTGCACCTGCAGAAAATGGGATGTAACAGGCATACCATGCCATCATGGGGTAGCAGCTTTGTCATTTCTAAAGGTCGCACCAGAAAATTACGTCGATAATTACTACAAGAAGGATAATTACTTAAGGGCATATCAAGGAAATTTGAGTCCATGTGTCAGTGAAAAGTTTTGGCCGAAGGTGAACTTTCCATTAGAGCCACCCCCTATCAGAATCCTCCCTGGACGCCCCAAAAAAAATAGAAGGAAGGATCCACATGAAGATCCAAAGAAACCAGGAAAGCTTACCAAACATGGGGTTTTAATGACTTGTAGTGTGTGCAAGTCAACTGAGCACAACAAGAGAAGGTGTCCAAACATCAGTAATAGTAGCATACCTGCTGAGAAAAGGTCTTGAGGCAGACCTAGGAAGCATCCAAGGCAAAATGCACAAACTCTTGTAGGTGAAGTTGGCGGAGCTTCTGGTAAGATTTCTATTTAAGAAAAAAAATGTGGAACTTTAAATGTTTCAATTTTCGGGTCTGATTTTGCACAAAATTTTATAGATGAAGCTAATGCAGGAAGAGGAAGAGGGAGAGGGGGAGGAAGAGTTGGAAGAGGAAGAGGAGGGACTAGATTAGCTACTGCAGGAATGGGTATTATTTATGATGAAGGGGGTTCAATCCTATACAGATCTGTCATAAAAATCTGTACATAACAATATGTAAACAGCAAAAACATATATTCAGCACTTAAAACCTACTACAACTCAATCTCTAAATCCAAATCTGTCATAAAAATCTGCACAACTCAATCTCTAAATCCAAATCTGTCATAAAAATCTGCACAACTCAATTTGTACATAACAATCTCTCATAAAAATCTGCACTTAAAAAGGACCAAAAACATATATTCAGCACTTAAAAAGGTCCAAAAACATATTTTAAAATATGTAAATAGCAATTTTATTTGGTTAAAATATGTAAGCATCAATCTGTAAACAACACTTAAAACCTACTACAACTCAATCTCTAAATCCAAATCCAAATTCACCAACAATTCAAGCTAAATTCATTTACGAGTATTCAATACCAAATCCACCAACAATTCAATCTCTAAATCTGACAGGGTTGTATAAATAAAGGCCAAATGCCATTAGAGGCATGATTCATTACCATTTAATTAGGTAGCTAACAGTACAAAGATTGTATCCATGTTAAAGTTCCATGACAGTAGAACCAACCACTTCTCCCTAGCTAGTACATGACTCTAACTACATTAGATTTTCCACACTAAGATCACTAGCAGTACAAACATCACACCTACTACAACTTTTAATACTAAATTCTCTCCTTTCATTTTCATAACTTCTTGGCTTGACTTGCCTCTAGAGTACACAATTGAAGGGTTTTGAAAAGCATAATCAACATTGAGGCTTCCCGAAGCATCATCAACCCATCTGAAAAAGTGGCAATTTTGCCCACTCTGCAATTGAATTAGAAAAAGGGTTAAATTTGTGACCAAGTGACTAGCATTATAAACCCTAATTTCGAACAAATGTGAACCCAATTTCAATTAAGTCGGTCGAATACATACCTGCCACAATGGACACCCATAAAATTGTCTACCAATATTTCGCCCTTTCTTACAAGTTTGAACCGTCGAAGTATAGCCATGGAAGCATTTCTGAAAGGCTGAATGATGAAATACACTTCTCTGCGAATTTGTACTCCAGGAGGTGTTCGTATCTGCCTGCCCAACCATCTCTACCAAGATTTGCAAGTCCAGTCGTCTCGAATCTAGCTCTGACCAGGTCGACCTTGTCGCCACACCGCCCTTGTCTTCCCCATGTCTTCAATTTGGCCGAACTGAGAGCTTCATCTCTGCCCAATTTGATCGACAATGAATCTAGGGTTCCAGCCCCCAATTCCCATAAATCCCAGAATCGTACAATTTCTTTTTTTTAATCATTAAAAAAATATAATGACATGGATGCCATGTCATTAAAAAAAATTAAAGTCGAGTTGCCATGTCATACCGGTCATCGGAAATTTGGTCGGAAATGGTTTCGTATCGAAATTGGTTTAATACGCAATAGTTTGTATACCAACGGGTGATTTTCAAAGTTCGTATTATTTTCGGTTTACGACCGATAGTTTGTATTATTTGGGGTCATTTTCCCTATATAATAAGGATACAACTATTTCATAAGTATGTACATGTGCACCCTTATTTATATATAGCTTTACTATTTGAATCTATCTTTAAAATATTCAATTTGATTAAATATAAAATCTTATATTGATCTCTTGATATTCTTCTAATTAACAAATTCGTTACTTTTTACCTTTCTTTTCCACTCAAATTTATTCATGATTTGTAGGGTGAAAGGTCAGTTTTCAGGATTGGATTTCTATTTTCTAGGATTTTTAATGTTTTTTAAAATAGGGTTGAAAAAGATGACGTTTTTTTAGTCTCGATCCAAATAGTAAATATTTTGTACAAATTAAAAAGGATCTAAGTGTAATATTTTATACGTCATCTTGCCAATAGACGAAAAGGAATTTGCTAATAGACTTTATATTGGACAAAACATAAAATTGAATTTTTATTTCTCCAATTTACATAATTTATCTTTCATTTTCTTTGTCAATACCTACCATTTATTGGAAATAAGTAACACATAAAATCTTTTCAATTTATAAAATCTTATCGAGAAATTAGTTTACATTTAAAAATGTATTACAAATAAGTTCTTATTTTATATGACTATAAAATAGTCAAATTTATGTTAAATATGTAGATTGTGATCTACAAACAAATTTATCAAAAAAATTATAAAGATGAAGAGAAAAGATACCTACCTTAGTTGTCTACCATTAGTATTTTTAATTTCATAAAATTATTCACCATCTCTATTTACAATATATAGACATTTAATATTTTTAAATGATGAAGCTTTTTAATAAATAAATAAGTTATAAAATAAACAGGGTATTAAAAAGTTTTTGACATGTGTACGATATATTTATAAAAATAGATTTTAACCATTTTTTAATAAGAGAACAAATATGATTAATGTAGATTAAAAAATATTTACAATCTCAAAAACATAACCCAACCGAAAACTATATATTTACTTTATATGGAGTAATAATTTATATTAATTCAAAGATGTTTTATATAATAAAATTTATTAACAAACCGCACAACGGGCGGGTACCGAATACTGGTACATAATATATTGGAGGAGGAGGCCGACTACCAGGGGGAAGAGCCGCACTTTTGCCGCAACAGGGCGTCGGCCCTGTTTGTTTTCAGTTTAGTTTTAGGTTTAAATTAGGGTTTAGTTCCGAGTCTATTTTCTATAGTTTCACAAGACAACGGAGATTTAGTTTGGTGTGATCGAAGATTTGAGCTTTAATCAAGTTTTAACTTTTGGATTATTTGCAAGATTGGGATAAGTTTTCTCATTCTTTCTCTTCTAATTTAGTTCATGATTATTGTGATTGATTAAATTGTTTTTATCATATATTCGATTATGCTTGGCTAATTCTTTGGTCTAAGGTGATGTGTTGTTAGGTTTGATATGTAGTCGAGTATTGATTTGTTTAATAGCCTGATTTGTTGTGAATAGCATGACAAACTTAATAGCTTCGAATTAAGGTGAATAACATATTATGTTTAATAGCTCCGAATCAAAGTGAATTTAATAGCTTTGTCTTTGAGGTGAACACATTAGCTTTTGATATAAAGTGAATATCTTTGACACGCTTAATAGCTTTTAATCTAAAGTGGACACAATAGCCTTAGATAGAGAGTGAATTTACTAGTTTTGGTTTGAGAGTGAATACCACCGGTTTACTAGTTAATAGTCTAAAGTGAATAACGATAGTTTAATAGCTTTTAGATGAATATGAACAACCGGATGAATTCGATACTTGACATGATGTTAATCTAATACCCAGATCCTTAGATGTCTTTTATCTATATTTTATAGTTGTTTGTGTTGTGAGCCTAATTTGTCATGTTTATATTATCTTTTACATCAATTTCGGCATACATTTCATGCATTTGGGTTAGAATTATACAGAATCTATGTAGTTTATGCTTATTTGTCAAATTATGGAGTCTGCACTATTTTCTGTTTAATTTCGCAGAAATCGAGGCATTTTACAGCAATTCGGAGAAAGGAAGAAAGCCATTAGGATGCTCGATGTCAACTACAGAAAGTTCAAGATCAAGTAGCAGCTGAACCAGACCAAATCGAGCAGAAATCAAGAGAAAGGACACTCGACAAGGCTAGTCGATATCGACCAAAACTGGTCGATATTGAGCACTTCACAAGTCGAAATCCAGCAAGTCGAGCAGTAATCCGCTCGAGATGAAGAAATCTACCCGATATCGAGTAGTGTACTGGATGTCGAGTACCTGACGAGTCCACGAATCCTATCCGAGCTCGAGCACATCACGAGGAGAAAAAGTTCTACTCGATATCGAGTAGTGTACTCGATGTCGAGTACTTCCCAAGCGCCATTCCGAGTCCAAATCGAGTGGAGTCCGAGTAGATGTGATTACTTGCAAGCCAACTCACGTGGGACTCTATCAATTCAAGTGAAGATCTATCAAGAGAAGGAAGATTTATCGACTTTAGATATATTTCCTTAGAGCTTTATTTCCCTTATTTTCCAAATTTTATCATAAAGTCTTTAGATAGATAGTTTTAGATATAGCTAGAGTATTCTGTCCTTGGATAGCGATGGTTGACTACTATAAAAAAGGCCCTAGGGAGCTGGTTTTTATTCATTCTATTCCACACACAATTTAGATTTGAAAGGTAGGAGAGAGAGTTAGAGAGCTTAGGCCGATTTGAGTTTGAGAAAGTGAGAGGGGAATTGGCTTCGATCGGTTGTAAGCTTTGTTTTATTTCATTAATGCAATTTAGTTCCCTTTTATTATTTATGTCTGTCTTTATGAGGAAGGGCGAGTAGCCACCCAACTTCTAGGGTCGGGGTGAGCCGACGGTAGCCATGTAAGGTAATGCGATAAAGGTAAAATCTTTTAATGCGATTTCATCTTCTATCCCTAATTACATGATTCTTTTGTGACAGTTGAAGGTGATCATTGTTTGTGTTATTGAAGCGAAAGTGATCTTAATACAACTTGGATTAATTATGTGAAAAGGGTTAGTAATACTTAGGGTTTATGCGAAAGCCTCTATATTCCTACTTGTTAATAACGAAAGTTATTTGATGAAAAACATGCTCTTTTATACCTTTTGGATTGTTCTTATATGGTCATCATTGTGGTGTCGAAACCCCGATTCTAGGAGCTTTTAGTTTATTGAATCAATTTCCACAAATTCCATGCTATTTCCGTTTTATTTCCATTGCAAGTTACGGTTTTTATTCTGCTGAGTACTCGAAATCGACACGGTAGAGTCGACATCGAGTAAGTTGGTCGATATCGAGTACTCTTGTACTTGACTTTGCTTCGTTTTCGCTTCTGTTGGTCTATTTTGCAGTTTTGCCGACATGTTTAGTCGAGATCGAGGAACCTTCTGGTCGATTTCGAGAGCATTCTGGGACTGAAAAGGCGAGCGCTGACAAGCTTCCTCGTGGATTCGATCCTTAATACCCTACCACTACAGCGGGAGCGGGAGGGATTCTTGTAATTTATTTTCGTGGTTCAGGAAGTCGATTTGCTTTTATACAGATTTATATTTGTATACTTGATTTATCTCCTAACAATTAGTTTTCATTATATATTTTTATCAACTCTCTTATTGGTTCTTAATTACTAGTTTAGCTTAATTAGATTAATTGATATGTCCTTTGGGAAGAACAATAATTTTATTACTTGATACTACAATTGATCCTGTATACTTGCTGGTAGGTTTTTAGCCTATCAAGTTTTTGGCGCCGTTACCGAGGAGAGTTCAATCGCGCCTTGTTTAGTTATTTTTTTAGGGTTTGGGAATAGCCCATACCTTTTCCTTTATAGATATTATTTCTTGTTAATATTATATTATATTTTCTTTTTTTTTCTAGGTAGTTTATCTATATCTATATATATATATATATATATATATATATATATATATATATATATATATATATATATATATATATATATATATATATATATATAAATCTGGAAAAAAACACACTAATTTTTGCACCTCCCACCACCCGTCTCAACGGTATCGACTTGGTGCCGAGCCTTGCTATTTGATTTGTGCACTTGTTTGAGTTTTTAAGATTAGGTACAAGATGCAGTACACATATGATTATTTTGAAACAAGGGCTGAACAGGAAAGACGACAAGAAAAGAAAAAGGAATATGCGAGTTATCTAGCTGAGGTTGATGAGGAGGATGAAGACTTTATTGATTTTGATACTTGGAAAGCAAACAAGTCCTTCAAGGATTCAACCAAACCCCAAGAGCCATATGAGTCCTATCAACCAGAGGATGGGTATTATGCTCAATACGATCAAAGGGACTCGTATTGCTCAATACGATCAAAGGGACTCATATTGGCCTTGCCAGCCATCCTGGGTGATAACTCCCTCCTTTGATGAAAATCGGAATAAAGTTTCAAAGGCCTTGACAATTTGTCTGTGTCAAAGGTCTTGGAGGTTTAACAGTATTGATGAAATACAAAACCTGTTCTATATATTATTATGTCCGAATATTATTTAATATTATATACTTCCATTATATTACACTACAAAAAAAAAATTCAATTAGCCACGGACAGTAGCAACGGCATGGGTTTACCGTGGCTATTGGATCAGTTTTCGCCATGGCAATGTCCTTCCCATTGCTAAATTTGTTACAACTGGCCAAAATTAGCCACGGTAGGGTGATGCCGTTGCAAATTTTGATATTTTATTTGCTAGGGTATAAAACTCAAGATAACCGTAACCCTTTTCTTTCTCTCGCTTCCGCACGGTTCCATCTCTCTCTCTCTCTCTCTCTCTCTCTCTCTCTCTCGTCAAATCTCTGCTCACACCCAACCTTTGTAAATTCGATCTACAACCCTAGCAAGCTTAATCTCTCAGATCTACTGATTCATGAATTCCTTCTCCTCTTCCCCCCATCCGTTTCTTTAGGTAATTAGGTACCCCTTATCGACATCGTCTTCCACCTTCAACGGCACCAAACCCTCCCTCCCACAATGGCCATGGCTTCCACTTCCTCCTTCACTCTCTCCTCCTTCGCAGTCCCCACTCCCAAGTCCCTTCCACAGTCTCTCCACTCCCTCCTGTCCTCCCTCAGGACGCTTGCTCTGGCTACATATTCCTCTTTCTATGTTCGCATTTCTCGTCGCGAAGCGCTTCTCAGCGCTCTCCTCCAGAGTTGCGTCCGGAATGTCGCGGTTTCCTCGGAGGCTGAGCAGGAGGATGATGAGGAGTCGTTCGGTGAGCCTCAGTTCTCTGTTGACCTCAAGCTCTTCGTCGGTAATCTCCCCTTCAATGTTGACAGCGCTGAGCTTGCTAACTTGTTCGAGAGCGCTGGTACTGTCGAGATGGTTGAGGTATCATTCAATTTCATATCTTTTTCATCTCTTTTGGTAAATTTCAATTGCTATTGTTTGGGGATTTTGAATGTTGTGCTTATTTGTGGTTTCTGGCAAGTGGAAATCGAGCTTGATATGGCCTAATTTTGGTATTTTCTGCCTATGGATTGAGATTATTCTTCCAATTAGTGTATTTTGTTAGTCATGCTATCTCATGAATGTTGTATTTGGTGTTGTGTTATTGTTGATATTCTGGTGCAGTTTATCTATGACAAAGGGAGTGGAAGGAGCAGAGGGTTTGGGTTTGTTTCAGCATTCGGCTTTTTCTCTTCTCTGCCACTCTCTTCCTCCTTCCTAGAACTTCAATTCATTTCTTTTGTCTTTTCCCTTCCTTCTCTGTGTGTACGATTGGCTACTTCATTGATACGTAGCTTCAATTTAAGCTAATGTTTTGCACATTTGAATCTTGCACATCGAAGATTCTCTTGCGTACTAGTTTACTTATGTTTTTATATTCTTGCTTGACTTATTCTTCGGTTTCAGCTGTTAGAGTTGGAGATTCCCCACTGAAAATGGATGTCTGAAAGAGGAACTTGAGGCCTTCAGATGATCCTTTCCAGGTTTGGGTATGTGAAGAATTTTAGGTCTCGACTAGTTTAAACATTCAAATTTAGCATTCCCAGAAAGCTAGAGCATGCAAACGCTGAATATTTGTTTTGAGATTAATAATGGAAAATCTTCTTAAAATGATCATATAATTTTTGTTTATTAATCTTGAGGAAGATACAAACTTTTGAAATGCTACTCTGGCCATCTCTCTAGAGTGCAGACGTGTCTTTTTTAGTAGTTGTTGTTACCTTTTTATTTTATCTCTTTTGTTTTCAATTTTATGTTGTATAACCATTGTTTCATCTACTTAATGTTCAAGGTTATTTTTGCCCACATAAATTAATTTGTGTTAAATCTTTGATGGCAGTAGATAGGATCAACTCCTGAGAAGTCTAACTTTGAAAGAGAACAAGAGACAGCTGAGGTACACATACATTTCTATCTTTCACAAACTCCATCCATGTTCTAAGTATATATTTATATCATCTAAATTTTAAAACTATCGTAAATCAGTTTTTTCTATCTTATATCTGTAGGGTATAGTTTAGAAAGGTCTAATTCGGGTATGCTTATAGAAAATAATATCGTGTGATTCGGGTTTTTCTATAAGCACATGGCATCTTGTAGTTTTCACTTGTTTTCTTATCTAAATTCATGATTTTGCTTTCATTTGGCTTAGTTGTAAGTGTTTGTGCTATAACCTCCAGAATATAATCCCATGATGAAATTTGTCTACTTCCTCTATGTCTTAACCTACACTACACACCATATACTTGGTTAACAATGTTAGGTTTGTTAGGGTCTACATTTTTCTTATCTATTAGTATTACTGTATAATAAAATTAGAAGAGGCTTAATCTTGGACACATGTCAGTTGTACACTACAAAAAAATACAACATTCTAAATAGTAATACTAATAGACAAGAAAAATGCAGACCTATTCTCTCATGATGAATATGTCCGAGAAGAATATGTGCATGAAAAATACAACATTCAAACACTTAAATGTTTTAACTTTTATCTGCTTTTTAAGTAATAATTATTCATACATACTCATTAGCTACTTCGTTGATCCCCTAAATTACATCTTTGTGCTTTTTTGTGTGTTTGATATGGGTTTTCCTTTTGCTTCTTTGCATGATGAGGTAAAAGTAACTTGTGTTCTAGGTTTCCAGGTTTCATCCTTTTTTTTTGTAGCCTACTAACTTTGACTAGCTAATTCCAGCCAAGGAATCATGTGAATTGCTCTTATTCTTCTGAGCTTTGTGTGCTTTTTTCACCCCTTTTCTACTGTTTTTCTCAATACTTTTAGTACGATTTCTAGGTTATTATTCATACTAAACTACTCCACTCACCTTATCTTGAGTTTTTTCAAAGGTAATTTTTTTTATCTTCCAAACATTGAACAATGAGGTTGTCAATTAAAATAGGCTGCTTTTTGCTGAGAGTTATGTTGTGTTAATATGGAAAAAATCCATAATTGCTGCCACTTCTACCATGTGATGGGTGTTGTTTATGTCAATTAAAATAGTATCCTTTTTGAGGTATTCAAGTAAACATGTCTAGATATCAACAAGCACATATTTGTAGCAGAAATGTCCTTTGGTAAAATGTAAGAGCCTAGCGCCAGTGTTCAAGTAAAAAACAAGAGGTATGTGATTTCACTCTTATTTCATTTTCCTGAAAATATGTGGAGGTTGATCGTATTTGTTATGTTGATGGGTGGATCATAAAGTACTAAAATAAAGTTATGCTGGATTGAAGATATTCTAAAACTGGTCAACTCTAGAAAATCATTATTAATATAAACTATTGTCCCACAACAAAAGAAGAGGATGATCGATCTTAATTAACAACTCATGAGAGGAAGGTTTGCTAAATTCATTTCTAATAGAGGGTATACATTTTATTTAGTTGTAATAAAATTGGTTATTTGTCGTGTTTCTATTTCATAATATCAGTGCTACTCTATATGTCATATATGGATTTGGGAAAAATTCATAGACTATATTTTGTATTACATATGTGATGGAAAGATTTTAAAAGAGAAGATTAAAGGCAATATGATGTTCATTCATATGAATTCAGTTTTTGGCCTTGTTAATATCATGAAAACTTTCTGTAACATGCCCATGTTGTGATCTTTTGATCATTTTCTGTATTAGGAAGCTTGTTATCGCTATCTTTTTAATCTGTTTTTTCTTACTTGGGGTTAAAATTATACATTAACTAATCTGATGGTAAAAAATATAAGGGTGTGCATTAAATTGTAGAGAAATATAAGCTCATTGAGTTTACATCTCAAAAGATGAAAGTAGATGATAGTACCTATCTCATCAATTCAACCTTAATTATATATGGTGTTCAATTTTTTATTTCTTATTTACTTCTAGATGTGAAATATATATATTCCCATGGGGAAAGCATTTTCCATCCGGTCAAACATAGCCTCAAAATCAAAGTGCAGAAAATATTAGTTAAATATAGTTGCTATTTGTTGGTTGAATCCTTTGAAGGTTGAAGTAGTTGAGCATGGAAATTGTAGCCTGCTGAAATTTGAGCTGCTTGTGTTTCTAAATGCTTAGAATTCTATATGAATATGTAGATCCAATGCCACTTGCATTGGACTCAATAGCACATGTATTGCGATGCTCTATGTCCTTTGATCCTTCAGGTTCATACAACAAGGCTGAAAGGATCCAGAGCTAATGTGGTCATTAAAGTCTTGGAGCTACGGATTGAAGGTATTCTAGTGGCTGGTCTGAATTTTGTCTATGTTGTTGCTCGTATTTTGGATTTCTTGAACCCTTAACTGAGGTGTACCTCCTTGGTGAATAAGTCCTCTTTCGAAATTACCACTTCTATGTACCATTCTAGGTTGTTTTCAAACATGAATTGTGGAATTTGGAGGCTTATTTATTCAGAAAGGTTTTTTTTTTTTTGGAATTCTTTAATTGCAAAATTCTTAGTTTTACAGTTCTGAAATGTTTATTTGTCACTAAGCAGTTGAGTGATTTCATGTATTTTTATTACTTTATGATGCTAGAAAAATCATTTCTTTTTATTTCTGGTAATGCCCTACTGGTTCCCTTGATTCTATTACTTTATGATGCTAGAAAAACAATGATTGGTTTAGACTTGAGTGATTTCATGTCTTAGATGTTCTTGTCATTCTCCCAAGCTTCTGTATTTGTGTGTCCACTTTGTAGTGAAGCTAACAGTGAGAGCTACTAGCCATTTTATGATGAAACTCAGCATGAAAATGGTTTATGTTAGATGCCTTTCAGTTACTTGTTGTGATCCTAGGGTGTATGCAATCATTGGTTCAAGTTCATGCCAGAGTTCGAGCCCATCAAGTCAGGATGTCCCTGGAAGGTGAGGCTGTGCAGCAGATGCTCGACGAAAGATGCCAGGAGGCTGATCTCTTAGAGCATGCTGAGTTATAATGGTGTGACAGTAAAGGAACAATAGTTGGCATTTAATATTATATTTTTGTTGTTGTATACTTGTGTTTGCATTAGTTGATATCAAATGCAAAACAGGTCATTTATTAGTGCGTGTTTTTTTTAATAAAATACGGGATTTTTTAGCCCGATTTGGTAGAATTCCGGGCTAAAAAGTAGTTTTTTTTAATTTCCCATAAATAAGTTAGCAACGGCAGCTTGTCGTCGCTTTGCCGTGGCTAGAACTTTAGGCACGGCTATAGACGTTGCTACTCTCTTTTGCCACCCCATGTTTCCCCACGGCTTGTTTCTCGTGGCTACAGTCGTGGCTACCACCCTTTGGCCACAGCAAATGGACTTTTAGCCACGGCAAATAGCCGTTGCGAATATCTTTTTTTTTTTGTAGTGTTATATGCCTAACTAACCTTTCAAGAAGTATTATTCGAATTACTTCTTTCCTTATGGATCATATTGAGGAGATCCAAATTGGAGAGATCATGTCTTCGAAGTGTCCAAAAATAGAAGATCTTTGGGCGCGCCATGATCCGAACTAGCCGTTGTTGAAGATCCTTAGGTGCCATGTTGCTTCTATATAAAGGAAAGGAAGACGAAGACAGAACACACCGGTTGAACACAAGCTTTCCTTCATTCAAGCGAGATCTGTCTTCCAAGTGTACTCTCTGCTAGCGCTCAAGAGTTTGTTATTTCTTTTCAAAGTCTTTGAAAGTTACACTGTGAGCTTATAGGATATATTCATTTATGGTGTTACTCGAGAGTTTGTAACTCGGGAAGTAAGCACTAGGCTATTGATTTGTGAGAGTAAGAGGATTGTATTAGATAGCTGACAGAGGTAGGGCTCTTCTAGATTGGTCTAGGACTCCAAGGGAACGTGAGTTGACTAGATTGCAATTGTATAGGAGAGAGGCTTCTCGGTGAGCTATTAGAACCCTAAGCTTTGCGAATCAATAAAGCCTTTTGAATCCTAGGGTTATGGAAGAACCCTAGGCGGGGACGTAGGCCAAGTTCGTGCCGAACCTCGTAAACAATTACTCGTGTCCTTATCTATTGCTTTACCTTATTTCCGCACTTGGTTCTATTGTCTAACTTTGTGATTCAGGTTTAATCTCAAAGGGTTTTATACGAGCTCCAAAAGTCTTGAGACTTTCTGCGAAAAACGGGCATACTCTATCCAACCCCCCTTCTAGAGTATTTCTATATTACCTTGTTTTATATTATCGGACCTTCAATTGGTATCAGAACTTTACTAACTGTTTTTGATCTAACAATCTTGTGAGTTTTCGATCATGTCTGGTGAAGCAGGCTGATGAACGATTTTTGGTCGCATAAACCGTATCAAAATAAAACTCAAACCTACAAACTAGTATAGCAAGCAAGTAAGAGGTCGATCCCATAGAGAAACAAGTATTTCTTAGCAATGTGTATTTACCAATTAGTAGAAAGGGGGGTTTTGGTGATTGAAACAAGAAAGAAAGCAAAATAAACTATAAACAGATTGACGCAAAACAATTTAGATAAGATCGCTCTACCTACAACTATCCACTTTATTTGGTTGAATTGATATTGTAACTTCCTCTTGTCGTTTTAGGGTTCTGACAAGAGGAAAACCTGTCGTTGTTCTTGCCAAAGAATACTCAAACTCACAACTAGTATAATGTGTAAGCAAGAGGTCGATCCACAGGGAAATCTATCAATTCAAGGGCAAGTCTAATCGCTAATAGAGAATATGGTGGGGTTTTGGTGTGAAAAAGGTCCGCCTTTTATCAAAGCGGAAGTAAACAAACAAAGTAAATTGGGTTGTAGAATTCAATGGAGAGAAATAGGTTCACCTACAATTTATCACTTTAATTGATGAATTCGATCCTTGTTTCAGCCTCTAGTTCTTGTCTTTTCCTATCAATGTCCTTGTCCAGATCTTAGGTAGATTACTAGTCCTACAAGTCCTAGCAACCCTTATCTCTAAATAACCCTAACACGGTTAAGATTCAACCTAGAGATAGCATTAAGATTATGAATTAACCAAGGTACACATAATATCAAGCTACGAGTCGATATTCAACATGTATTCAACTTCCTACACATCCAATTAGTCCTACGAGTCCTAAAGGGATATGATTGCCACTTGAGTTAAGGTTCGCTACGAGGAATCTACAAAACCCTAGCAATTGAATGAATCTACTCTAACTAGTCGGCCAGGCCAGAGAGAATAAAACACATTCAAGCAATTAAGCGCAAGGAAGTCAAAACATTGCAATAGGAATAAGAACTAGATTAAGAAACTCACAATTCAACAATCAAAGATCCAAATCGTAGGCGAAACCTCGAGAGTTTAGTTGCTCATGCTCAACGGCGCTCTCAACAATGGTGTAAAGTGCATAAGGTCAATGAAAATAATAACTAGAAAAACCTTAAAATAGTCTTTAGAAAGTCGGCCAAATAACTTAATAAAAACCCTAAGTAAAGTCCAATCTTGAATCGGCGTTTCTGTGAAGGCCGCGGGGCAGCCACCACAGGCCGCGGGGTGGCCAGGCGATCAGCGAAATCGTTCGACAGAGCTTCGGGCCGCGGGGCGGCTAGCTTGGCCGCAGGGCGGCTTTTACTGTTCACATTAATTTTTCCGTTTCGAATTTGGTCTCGATGTCAACATGAAAGTTGTAGATCCCGGAAAGAGCTTTCCAACGCATGGTCATAATAGTCAATCGGACCACCGAGGCCTCCAGAAAGTGCGAAACAAGTTCAGCATGTCTGTCGACAACTTCTGTTGCCTTGTTCTTCACTTAGGCTCTCTAACTTCGATTCCGCTCCCGGGCTCTTCACTTTTCCTCCTCCTCTTCACTCTTCCTTCATCCATGAACCTCCTCATTCCTAGTCGGATCCACATATACCTGAAATAATCCATAAAAGCGTGTAGATTCCGATTCCACCAACAACACAAGTATAAATGCAAATCTAGCTTAAACTATGCATTATGCACATCTAAATCATGCTAAATGCATCCTAATATGCCTACCTAAATGCATGCTATCAAATTCCCCCACACTTAAGTCTTTGCTTGTCCTCAAGCAATTAAAGCCTAAATCAAATCAACTCCCCACAGACAAGCAATCCATGTAATAACTTTGGTAAAACACTTAAAAGCTCAAAGTAGGGAAACGAAGATTGACAATTAACGTCATAACATGTATAGGTGCAACCCAAGAAATAAAGCAAGCATATTCATTCAACCTCACCAGGAAAATGTGTTTTCACTCTCGCTCATGTGTTTAGGGTTAAACATTCACGCTCAACTCAATCCTTGAAAACTTAGCTACAACGAAATTGCGTCAGTGGTCTAAATCTCCACCGCTAGTGACTTCACATGCAACCAAAATCATGAGGTCTTTTGAATAGGTTGTAATGGGGCCATGGTAGGAACATCGGGTATGAAAAATATTTAGGCTATGTGGTGCTAAAAATCCGGGAAAAAGGATTAGTAAACAACCAGTAAAACACCAACACCAAACACTTCAAATACCATTCCAATAACATTTACTCCTTCACAATCCAATGCAAGCATACTTCTTAAATAACCACGCAAACTCATTCATTTTTTTTTTCCCCTTTTGATAATGATTTTTTTTTCTTTTTTTTTCTTTTTATTTTCTTGACTTTTACCCCTAAGTGAATTTTATCCTCCTTAGGTCCCAAGTAATAAGCACATAAAAACCGTCTATATGAAGTATAAATGAATCACCCAACATAATTTCTCAACTCAAAGCAACTCCATCAACACATCAAAATATTCGCCAATTCTTCTCCTAATTCCCGGATGGGTCAGGCTAATAATCGGCTAGGAAGATTTTGTGGAGCTAACAAAATAGGCTTATAAGGCTCAAATTGGCTTCAAGCAAAGAATAATGTATACAGGTGGATAGAGTATATAATGGCTAAAAGAAAATCATGCCTCAATCACTTTATGGTTACATGTAAAAATCATGTAAATGCAGCCTCAATAAAGATATCTTAACGCAATTTAAAGAGGAAGTAATCAAGGAGAGTATTCACACACAAAGAAACTAGAGGACATATATGTGTAGTCCCAATAAGGCCAAAATAACTCACAAGGCCAAATTGTTAGAACTTCAATACCACTTAAATTCCAAAGACTATACATGCTCAATTTTCTCATCAATCACGTTCCCAAAAAGTCTATAAAACAATTCAAAGTTTCAAACACTTCAAGCAAGTCATGGGGCACATGATAAGATAAATATAGAGGACAAGTAGCCTAGATGGGAAAATAAGACCTAAAGTGTATGAAATGCATGATATTTTTGGTTTTTTTTTTTTTTTGCAAATGCAATATATGAGTAAAAATAAATATGAAAACAGAAATAAACATGATATGCAAAATCTGTCTATATGAAATGCAATCCCTCCCCCACACTTAAATCTTTCATTGTCCTCAATGAATATAAATTAAAAACAACAAAAGATCAAAATCTGAAGGAAATAGAGAAAACTGACATGCTAATTGTAGGGTTGGTAGGTCTGGGAGGGGAGGTGAGGAGAGGAAACTGTCAGTCCCGTCAGAGGCCGCGGGGCGGCCATGCTAGGCCGCGGGGCGGCTAAGGACTTCACCTGGCCGCGGGGCGGCCTTTCCTGTTTGTCCTTTTCACCGTGTCTTTTCACCCTGCGGTGTTAGCACCCCACGAAAACAAACAAAAACCCAAAAAAAAAAAAAACTTAATGCAATTAATAGAATCTAAATCTAATGACCTTGGGTTGCCTCCCAAGAAGCGCCTTTGGTTAAGGTCATTGGCTCGACAGTGTATTCATCCACTCATTCAAGACTCAAGCGGACATCGTCAGCGCCCTCAAAAGCAAATCAAACTCTCGTGCCCAACCGATATTCGAATGCACACTGTAGATGAAACAATTGATAATTAAAAATTTAGCAATCAGAACCATTACCAACTTGCCCTTCATTCGAGCTTGATTCTCCCTCGAGGGTATGTAGGACCACCAACACAGTTCTGTTGGTGGCTTGTTGAAGTAGTGACTCCATGGATCGACATATTCACCAAAGCCTCCCAATTTGCAAAAAATATCAGTTTCTTGTTCGGGAACCACAGAAATTGGTTCCGGACTTGGCTCCTTGATAGGCGAGTTGGGGATGATTTCTACGAATGAAGAGAGCATCGAAACATACTCAGTCTCTAGGGATGTCTCCTGAGATTTCGTGTCGATAACCACTAGATGCTCTTCTTCATTATCAGAGAATTCATCATTGCTTGCATCTTGGCTTTCATCAAGTTGAGGAATAGAACATTGCTGAACTATCAACTCCTTCACTGTTTTAGAGAGTTGGATAATTGCTTCCCTATTTTGATTCATAGCTTCCCCAGTTTGATTCACTATCTCACGTAATTGCCCTATTTGCTCCATCAAGACAATGGTTGACTCTTCCATGGACGGGTCGGAGTACTCCATTGGTTGAAACGTCGAAGTGTAGGATTCTTCCTCCGCCGATTGGTCACCCATGTAGCAGAGAAGATCCCACAATCCCGACACTCCTAAACCAGCAAAGCTTCCATTGTTTATGGACCTGGCAAGTTCTCGGGTCTGAGGAGCCATGCCCTATAAAACGCAAACCACCACATCTCGCAAACTATCTCGGAAACCCCGTGAATAACGGATGTTAAATAAATTTTGCACTCTTGTGAGGTAATTGTGAAAATATTCTCCCTGAAACTGCCATAACTTCAACATCTAGAAATATTAGCAATAAGGTGTCGTGAACCATAAGATAGGTCCACGACGGGGTTAAATGTAAATATATACAAAAGTTAGCGATTAAAAAAAAACACAAGAAATTGATAAGAATTTCCCCGGCAACGGCGCCAAATTTGACAAGAGGAAAACCTGTCGTTGTTCTTGCCAAAGAATACTCAAACTCACAACTAGTATAGTGTGTAAGCAAGAGGTCGATCCACAGGGAAATCTATCAATTCAAGGGCAAGTCTAATCGCTAATAGAGAATATGGTGGGGTTTTGGTGTGAAAAAGGTCCGCCTTTTATCAAAGCGGAAGTAAACAAACAAAGTAAATTGGGTTGTAGAATTCAATGGAGAGAAATAGGTTCACCTACAATTTATCACTTTAATTGATGAATTCGATCCTTGTTTCAGCCTCTAGTTCTTGTCTTTTCCTATCAATGTCCTTGTCCAGATCTTAGGTAGATTACTAGTCCTACGAGTCCTAGCAACCCTTATCTCTAAATAACCCTAACACGGTTAAGATTCAACCTAAAGATAGCATTAAGATTATGAATTAACCAAGGTACACATAATATCAAGCTACGAGTCGATATTCAACATGTATTCAACTTCCTACACATCCAATTAGTCTTACGAGTCCTAAAGGGATATGATTGCCACTTGAGTTAAGGTTCGCTACGAGGAATCTACAAAACCCTAGCAATTGAATGAATCTACTCTAACTAGTCGGCCAGGCCAGAGAGAATAAAACACATTCAAGCAATTAAGCGCAAGGAAGTCAAAACATTGCAATAGGAATAAGAACTAGATTAAGAAACTCACAATTCAACAATCAAAGATCCAAATCGTAGGCGAAACCTCGAGAGTTTAGTTGCTCATGCTCAACGACGCTCTCAACAATGGTGTAAAGTGCATAAGGTCAATGAAAATAATAACTAGAAAAACCTTAAAATAGTCTTTAGAAAGTCGGCCAAATAACTTAATAAAAACCCTAAGTAAAGTCCAATCTTGAATCGGCGTTTCTGTGAAGGCCGCGGGGCAGCCACCATAGGCCGCGGGGCGGCCAGGCGATCAGCGAAATCGTTCGACAGAGCTTCGGGCCGCGGGGCGGCTAGCTTGGCCGCAGGGCGGCTTTTACTGTTCACATTAATTTTTACGTTTCGAATTTGGTCTCGATGTCAACATGAAAGTTGTAGATCCCGGAAAGAGCTTTCCAACGCATGGTCATAATAGTCAATCGGACCACCGAGGCCTCCAGAAAGTGCGAAACAAGTTCAGCATGTATGTCGACAACTTCTGTTGCCTTGTTCTTCACTTAGGCTCTCTAACTTCGATTCCGCTCCCGGACTCTTCACTTTTCCTCCTCCTCTTCACTCTTCCTTCATCCATGAACCTCCTCATTCCTAGTCGGATCCACATATACCTGAAATAATCCATAAAAGCGTGTAGATTCCGATTCCACCAACAACACAAGTATAAATGCAAATCTAGCTTAAACTATGCATTATGCACATCTAAATCATGCTAAATGCATCCTAATATGCCTACCTAAATGCATGCTATCAGGTTCCTATGAATGCCCTTGTCCCGACCTAATATAGTTACTAGTCCAATCGGTCCTAGAAACTCTTATCAATCGAACAATCCCTAAAGAAGGATTTAACCCAATTGATAGCTTTAAGTTCAGAGATTAACCAAGGTATTTGCAGTCCCTAAAGAGGGATTTAACAACACATCCAATTTCCTACCCATCCAATTAGTTCAATTAGCCCTAAAGGGACAAGTTTGCTACTTGGGTTAAGGTTCGCAATCAGGAATCTACAAAACCCTAGCAATTGAATTGATCTAACAAGTTGGCCAGACAAGAAAGAACAAAACAATAAACAATCAAGCACAAAGAAGTTGAAGCATTCAAATATAGGAAATAAGGAACAAGAATAAAAAACTCACAATCCAATCCAAAAAAGCTTCAAATTGTAGATAGAACGAAGAGAGTTTAGCCGCCCATGGCAAACATCGCTCTCAATCTCCAATTGTTTGATAGAACGTAGAATAGAATAGAAGTTGGTAAGATAACATAAAACATGGCCTTTTAAAACATCAAAGTCGGCCATAAAAGAAATCAAAAGATTCTAGGGTTTTCATTTAATAAAACGTAGCGTATAATCGCTGTCGGCAGATGCGGCGGCCGCCGCATGTATGATGCGGCCGCAACATTAGTATTCTTTTTCCATGGCGGCGGCCGCTACACACCATGCGGCGGCCGCTGCATTGGTCTTTCACGGGAATTCCGTCTTGAATCAGCTCTCGGCGTCAACATGAAAGTTGTAGCTCTCTGAAAGAGCTTTCCAACGCATGGTCATAATAGTCAATCGGACAATTGAGGCCTCCAGAAAGTACAAAGCAAGTTCAGCATGTCTGGCGACAACTTCTGCACACTTGTTCTTCGTTTAGGCTCGCTTCTTCTTCTCAGGACCTCTTGAGATCTTCATGTAAGCTTCTTCGATCAACTAGACATTCTCATCCAATGCGTTATCAACCCATGTCTCCTCCTCGGATCTACCAGTACCTGAAATAATCAATAAAAACGTGTAGATTCCGACTCCACCAACATAGAAAGCAAATATGCAAATTCTACTTAAATCATGCATTATATGCATCTTAACTAAGCTAAATGCAACCTATTATGCCTACCTAAATGCATGCTATCAAACTCCCCAACACTTAAGCTTTTGCTTGTCCTCAAGCAATGAAAAACAAATATAGAATTAGTCATCCCACAAATAAGATCTTCATGCTATTGTTTTAGAAAAGCAACATCAAGCAATAGGAGCAATGAATAAAAGAACAAATATCCTAGCAAATATATGAGCGATCCAATAGTAAAAGAAAATTTAATCCATAGTCACCGGGATGATGTGTTTCATTCAAACTCTCATGTGTTTTATCTTTAAAGTCCAACTCTCAACTCAATCCAAAATTCTCTATACACCATGTAAGTCATCACTTGCAAACAACATCATGTGGACTTTTATAGGGTTGTAATGGGGCTTTGGTAGGAACATAAGGCATGAGAAATATTTAGGCTTGTGGTGCTAAAAATCCGGGAAAAAGGAACAACAACCAACCAGAACAACACCAAAACTTTCATACTTCACAAACCATTCCAATAACATAAACTCCAATACACATCAATAAGCACTCTTCGATTTCAATAGCCATACAACTCATGCATTTTTTTTTCATTATGATGACTTCTTTTCTTTTCTTTTATGCTTACTTTGGCCCCTAGATGAATTTTATCCTCCCTAGGTCCAAGCTTACTAGACTTTTACTCCTAAGTGAATTTTATCCTCCTTAGGCCCCTAGTAATAAGTCATCTCTATTATGCAAGAAGGGTTACCTTATTTTGGCTATGCCTCTCGCCATGCACAACCATACATACATCTACACTCAAAGCAACTCCAACATAAAGATTTTTCACCAATTCTCCTCCTAATTCCCGGATAGGGTTAGGCTAATCATTGGCTATGATAGATTTTTGTGGAGCTATAAAAAAGAATAGGTTTTAAGGCTCAGATTGGCTTCAAGCAAAGGATAATATGTAAGGTAGATAAGGTATAATACGGCTAAAGAAAACATGCCTCAATCATTTGAAATTCACAAGCAACAACATGTGCAATACGGTATTGAAATAAGAAGCATATGGAGAGTATACTCACACAATAAAAAACAAAAGGGAAATAATTATGAATAGTCCCTATAAGGCCATAACAAACTCACAAGGGTTATATTTTTTTTAGATTTCAATTAAACCTCAAGTATGAACCGTACTTGCTCAATTATATTCTCAAATCATGCTCCAAAAATCATTTTCAAGCAATTCAATCGAACCATGGGATTTATGCAATTAATATCATAAAAATGAATTAGATGACAAACTAAACCAAGATGGGTATCTTTTAATCACACCTAAATGCAATGAGATGGATAACAAAAATTGAAAAAATAAAAAACAGAAAACTAACATATATATATAAAGACGGAGCTACACTTGAATTCTCCACCCCATGCTTAAAACCTTACTTTGTCCTCAAAGTAAATAAAAAAATGAATAAAGGAGGTAGAGGAAACTCACAAAGTAATCAGACATTCGAGACAAATTATTTAGCTTAAGACCATAAAATTCAGCACTTCTCATAGTTATAGGACCGCCTTGAGTGTTCAACAGAAACTTTCAGCAACTCTTGGATGCAACTTTACACTTCTGAACCGTCTTGGATTTGGAAAAATATGGGCATCTTCTCCTTTGCAAAAGGTCATGGCCAAGACACAAAGCAAAGAAAACATACAAGACAATGCAGTCCAACTTTCCAAGGATAATAATATCATCCAAGTAAAAGTAATAACACAACCCAGTATATCAAAAATCAGCTTATCAGTACCTACTCAATCACTTATGACAAATTTAAAACATGAATTTCAAGTGATTTCAGGGATCAAGAACTTAGTAAGCATAAATTGAAGCATGGGCACCATCCCTATCAGTAGTAACATTAACATCCCTATACATTTTCCTGATCAATTTAAGCCAATTCATGAGCCAAATCAAGTATAAGAGTTAACAACTTGACCCGTAAAATAGAGATAACCTTATCGATCATGCTCATCCATATTTTGCGAATACAATCATGAAAAATCAATGGACACAGGGAGCAAGACACAAGAAAAAGAAATCAATCAGAGTAACAAAAATCCTGCAACACAGATTCAGAATCAAAATTCACAAAATTTAGATCAGAATGTGATTACAAGTGACAAGGAAATTGTTTTCGAACCGGCTCATACCTGGCGGAGATTGAAGTGGATGGCACCGATTCAGTGATTGAAATAGAAGCCGGTAGCAGCAAGGACTGAGGCGGCGTCGGGCGGCGATGGCTGAGTACTGGAGCTGTGTAGTTCGCGATCAGAGGCGGAAAGGGATGGTCCGGTGATTGCGACGGTTAGCGGTCGAGGAGCACAACGAAAGAGAGGAGAACAGGGGTGTGGTCGGTTCAGCGGCGACCTCGCAGGCGGGTAGTCCGGCGTAGGCTGGGCCTCAGGACGGAGTGTGGGAGGAGGAGGGCGAAGGAGCGGTGGCGGATTGCAGTGGTGGCAGATGAAAGATCCGACGAGGGCGAGTGGAGAGAGATGGAAAAGAAAGCCGGCTCGAGGGAGGATCCCGGTGAGGAGGAAAGACGGTGGTAAAGGGCGGCGCTGAGCGGTGTATCGCCGACAACTTGAGATGGCCGGAGTTGAACTGGAGTGGAGAGGAAGAGGGCGCCGAGACGAGGAGCGGTGGCGGCTGTTGGCGGTCGAGGTGCACAGAGAAAGAGAGGAGAACAGGGGTGTCGCCGGTGTGGTGGCTGCTGACGGCCGGGTGAACAAAGAAATAGAGAGGAGGAGAGGCGAGGACGGAGGGCGGCGCTGGGTTTGAGACGGGGAGAGAAAAAGGAAAGAACGAGGGAGCAGGTTCTGAATTGTTTTTTTTTAATGAAAATTAAAAAAAATCTGAAAATTAATCCCGACTAACTAAAATAAAATAAAATATAAAAAAACATAACTTGGTTGACTCACCATCTCTCTATGATCGATTCAGACATCGTTAAAGTCCTCAGTAGCCTATCATATTCCTGTGCACACATCTTACAAAGCACATCATAGCACCATAAATTGAAAGCATAAAATGTGGAACTTAAGACCCCTTTCAATCTATCAAAGAGTCTAGCATGACTCTCCGCAGAAGGAATATGATACCACCAGCACAGTTCCGCTGGTGGCTTTTCAAAATAGCAATCAAAAGGATCAACATAATCACCATTACCTTCAAGATTGCAAAAGTTTACCTTTATTATTTCTTGAGCCTCAGTTGATGGCTCTAGACTTGGTTCATCAATGGGCGAGCTCAGAATGGATGGTGCAGATGGAGTAGGAGACACATCACATGTAACCTCATGCGTCGAGTCATGCGATTCCAAGTCAGGAATCATTAGACCCTTTCCTCCATCGTCGAAGGCACTATCGTTGTCTGCAACCAATTCCTCTTCTTCTTCGAAGTTCCTTTCTTTCTCACCTTTTGCACTTAAAATTTGAATGAGTTGGCTCATCTGATTCTCCAAGTTTTTAGAGCGGCTCATTTGCTCCTCCAATTTTCCGATTCGGCTCATTTTTCTTTCCTCTAACCGCTGCACCACTTGAGTAAGAGTGTGCAATGGATCCTCCAGGTGTGTGACAGAGTCCTCCATCGGCGGAGAAGGCGTAGCGAGCAAGACTTCTTGTGAAACATGGTAATCCATATAACAGAAAAAATCCCACAACCCCGACAATCCTCCTAACCGTTTCAGGCCTCCGTTACTCATGTACTCAGCAAATGCTCGCGTCTCAACAGTCATCCCATCAAGTATGCAAATAATCATATCTCGGATGCTGAATTGATAACCCCATGAACCAAGGTCGTCAACATACTCATGCAATCTAGTGAAGTATTGGTGAAAGTTCTCACCTTCAAACTGCGCTAATCTCAACATCTTGAAAATGTTAGTAGCAAGGGTGTTGTGAACCGTAAGATAGGCTCACAACGGGTTAGATATATGCACAAAAATCAATAAATACACAAAACAAAGAAATAAACTTGATTCCCCGGCAACGGCGCCAATTTGATGGACGATTTTTGGTCGCATAAACCGTATCAAAATAAAACTCAAACCTACAAAGTAGTATAGCAAGCAAGTAAGAGGTCGATCCCACAGAGAAACAAGTATTTCTTAGCAATGTGTATTTACCAATTAGTAGAAAGGGGGGTTTTGGTGATTGAAACAAGAAAGAAAGCAAAATAAACTATAAACAGATTGATGCAAAACAATTTAGATAAGATCGCTCTACCTACAACTATCTATTTTATTTGGTTGAATTGATATTGTAACTTCCTCTTGTCGTTTTAGGGTTCCTATGAATGCCCTTGTCCCGACCTAATATAGTTACTAGTCCAATCAGTCCTAGAAACCCTTATCAATCGAATAGTCCCTAAAGAAGGATTTAATCCAATTGATAGATTGCAAAAGTTTACCTTTATTATTTCTTGAGCCTCAGTTGATGGCTCTAGACTTGGTTCATCAATGGGCGAGCTCAGAATGGATGGTGCAGATGGAGTAGGAGACACATCACATGTAACCTCATGCGTCGAGTCATGCGATTCCAAGTCAGGAATCATTAGACCCTTTCCTCCATCGTCGAAGGCACTATCGTTGTCTGCAACCAATTCCTCTTCTTCTTCGAAGTTCCTTTCTTTCTCACCTTTTGCACTTAAAATTTGAATGAGTTGGCTCATCTGATTCTCCAAGTTTTTAGAGCGGCTCATTTGCTCCTCCAATTTTCCGATTCGGCTCATTTTTCTTTCCTCTAACCGCTGCACCACTTGAGTAAGAGTGTGCAATGGATCCTCCAGGTGTGTGACAGAGTCCTCCATCGGCGGAGAAGGCGTAGCGAGCAAGACTTCTTGTGAAACATGGTAATCCATATAACAGAAAAAATCCCACAACCCCGACAATCCTCCTAACCGTTTCAGGCCTCCGTTACTCATGTACTCAGCAAATGCTCGCGTCTCAACAATCATCCCATCAAGTATGCAAATAATCATATCTCGGATGCTGAATTGATAACCCCATGAACCAAGGTCGTCAACATACTCATGCAATCTAGTGAAGTATTGGTGAAAGTTTTCACCTTCAAACTGCGCTAATCTCAACATCTTGAAAATGTTAGTAGCAAGGGTGTTGTGAACCGTAAGATAGGCTCACAACGGGTTAGATATATGCACAAAAATCAATAAATACACAAAACAAAGAAATAAACTTGATTCCCCGGCAACGGCGCCAATTTGATGGACGATTTTTGGTCGCATAAACCGTATCAAAATAAAACTCAAACCTACAAAGTAGTATAGCAAGCAAGTAAGAGGTCGATCCCACAGAGAAACAAGTATTTCTTAGCAATGTGTATTTACCAATTAGTAGAAAGGGGGGTTTTGGTGATTGAAACAAGAAAGAAAGCAAAATAAACTATAAACAGATTGATGCAAAACAATTTAGATAAGATCGCTCTACCTACAACTATCTATTTTATTTGGTTGAATTGATCTTGTAACTTCCTCTTGTCGTTTTAGGGTTCCTATGAATGCCCTTGTCCCGACCTAATATAGTTACTAGTCCAATCAGTCCTAGAAACCCTTATCAATCGAATAGTCCCTAAAGAAGGATTTAATCCAATTGATAGCTTTAAGTTCAGAGATTAACCAAGGTATTTGCAGTCCCTAAAGAGGGATTTAACAACACATCCAACTTCCTACCCATCCAATTAGTTCAATCAGCCCTAAAGGGACAAGTTTGCTACTTGGGTTAAGGTTCGCAATCAGGAATCTACAAAACCCTAGCAATTGAATTGATCTAACAAGTTGGCCAGACAAGAAAGAACAAAACAATAAACAATCAAGCACAAAGAAGTTGAAGCATTCAAATATAGAAAATAAGGAACAAGAATCAGAAACTCACAATCCAATCCAAAAAAGCTTCAAATTATAGATAGAACGAAGAGAGTTTAGCCGCTCATGGCGAACATCGCTCTCAATCTCCAATTGTTTGATAGAACGTAGAATAGAATAGAAGTTGTGAAAATAACATAAAACATGGCCTTTAAAAACATCAAAGTCGGCCATAAAAGAAATCAAAAGATTCTAGGGTTTTCATTTAATAAAACGTAGCGTATAATCGCTGTCGGTAGATGCGGCGGCCGCAGCATTAGTATTCTTTTTCCCTGGCGGCGGCCGCTGCACACCATGTGGCGGCTGCTGCATTGGTCTTTCACGGAAATTCCGTCTTGAATCAGATCTCGACGTCAACATGAAAGTTGTAGCTCTCTGAAAGAGCTTTCCAACGCATGGTCATAATAGTCAATTGGACAACCGAGGCCTCCAGAAAGTACAAACCAAGTTCAGCATGTCTGGCGACAACTTCTGCAGACTTATTCTTCGTTTAGGCTCGCTTCTTCTTCTCAGGACCTCTTGAGATCTTCATGTAAGCTTCTTCGATCAACTAGACATTCTCATCCAATGCGTTATCAACCCATGTCTCCTCCTCGGATCTACCATTACCTTAAATAATCAATAAAAACGTGTAGATTCCGACTCCACCAACATAGAAAGCAAATATGCAAATTCTACTTAAATCATGCATTATATGCATCTTAACTAAGCTAAATGCAACCTACTATGCCCACCTAAATGCATGCTATTACAAGCGGAGGATTTGCACAGGGAAGGTCCACGAGTAGACCACCACTCTTTGTAGGAAACAACTTTGTCCACTGGAGATCCTTGATGAAAATGTTCATTATAGATCAAGATCTGGAACTTTGGAACATTATAGAGAATGGTCCGAAGATTCCAGAGAAAGACGGACCAAATGGAACCAAAGTCGCAAAGAAGAAGTCTGAATACATCCAAGCGGATCTTGAACTCGTCTCCAAAAACTATAGGGCTATTAACTTACTTTATTGTGGTCTTAGCGCTGATAAGTTTAACCGTATTTCATCTTGTAGGTCATCTAAAGAGATTTGGGACAAACTAGTCGTCACCTATGAAGAAATGAGCCAAGTGAAAGACACCAAGATCAGCATCTTCCTTCGAAAATATGAGCTCTTCAAGATGAAGTCTGATGAGTCAATCAAGGCCATGTTCACACGATTCACAGAAATCACCAATAACCTTGACTCTCTCGGCAAGAGCTTTACCAACGTTGAGAAAGTGAGGAAGATACTGAGGTGCCTCCCAAAAGAAAAATGGGGTCCAAAAGTAATAGCTATAGAGGACGCACATGACCTCACCACTCTACCTCTTGATGACCTTCTTGGGAAGCTGATCACGCATGAGATGATCCTTAATGAAGACGATGGAGAACTTCCAGCTAGCACTAAGAACTTGGCACTCAAGTCTAAGAAGGATGAACCTAAAGATGGATCTGATCCCGAAGATGAGGATGACAATGAGGATGATCATTTTGCTCTTATCACAAGAGGCCTTGCTCGAATTCTCAAAATGAAGAAGCAATTCAACAACAAGGATGGATCAGAGTCTTCAAAATTTCGAGGTAAGCCTCAATACAACAAGTATGAAAAGAAGACTAAACCGTTGTCTTGTTTTGAATATGGTGAAACAAATCATCTTGTGAAGGACTGCCCTCAAAAGACAAAGAGCCAGTCCAAGAAGGGTGACAAATGGAAGAAGAAAGCCATGGTGGCAACTTGGAGTGATTCTGACTCTGACTCCGATGATGAGAAGGGCAATATTTTTCTTATGGCCTTAGAAGATGAATCCCACGATGAAAAGCTTGAAGCTACTGTAAGAGAACTTATGGCAAGTCCAAAAGAGGTATTATCGGAATTTCTTTCCAATATGATTGCCAATGAAGAGAAACTTATTGCCCAAACTAACATTCTCATTAAGAGAAATGTGGATCAGGAAAGAACTATTGAGGATGTGTCTATAAGGGTTAAAAGTCTTGAAACTTCTTATTCAGGTCTTGACATTAAAGTCAAGACGCTTGACCCAGAGAAATCTAAACTCAAGCAAGATCTCTCCTCTCTAAGAAATGAGCATCATGACTTAGAGAACGAGAAGATCTTCCTGAATAATAAGATTCAAGACCAACAGACAACCCTCATAAGTTCTACCAAATCCAAAGGCACTCTTGATAGGATGTTGGGTGAGCAACAAAGTTCTCTAAACAAAAGTGGTATTGGTTACAATCCAAGGTTTTTAAAGAAGCGGCACATTACCACCTTTGTAAAGGCAAAAGAAAGCAGAACCTCTCCTATATGTCACCACTGTGCTAGAAAGGGACATGTAAAAGAGACCTGCCCTTATAGAAGAAAGGATCCATATATTATTCGCAATACATTTCCTGTTCATTTGAGAAAAGAACGGATAACACAAGTTTGGGTTCCAAAAGGCACTATTTTACCAAACATGGTTTACCCCAACAATGGATCCAAATTTGCTTATTGGTCTAGCCACAAAGGTTGATGTTTGTCTTGCAGGAGAACACCAAGGTGAAGGAACATAAATGGATCATTGATAGTGGGTGCTCGAGGCATATGAGTGGAAAGAGTTCTCTCTTTCATGATCTAAAGGAGCAATCCACGAGAACAATTACTCTTGGTGACAAAGGAAAATGTGACATCGTCGGTATTGATAGTGTTGGAAGTGATTCCAACCATAGTATTAAAAATGTCTATCTTGTTAATGATTTAAAGTATAATTTGCTTAGTGTCTCTCAACTATGTGATAGTGGCAACTATGTCAGATTTAACAAGAAAAGATGTCTAGTGTGCAGAGAAGATACAGGTGAAGTTATATTGACTGCATATCGTTACAACGATATATACACTGTAAATGCTGATCAAGTGGCACAAGGAATCTTAACCCGTCTAAAGGCTTTGACGGACGATCCAAAGCTCTGGCCCAGGAGACTCGGTCATGTGAGTCCACATACACTACTGAAGCTTGTGTCCAAAGGGTTTGTAAGAGGGCTACCTGAGATGGACTTCAAAGGTATTGATATGTGCAATGCATGCACACGAGGTAAACAAACACGTAGCTCTTTCAAACCCAAAAAGGTTGTAAGTTCTTCTAGACCCCTTGAACTTTTACATATGGATTTATGTGGTCCTATGCGAGTCAAATCTCCCAATGGTAAAAAGTACATGCTAGTTGTTGTTGATGATTTCTCTAGATATACTTGGTTTGCATTTTTAAAAGAAAAATCAGAGGCCTTATTTGAGTTTTCAAAACTTTGTAAGGAGTTGCAAACTTTAAGAAACGAGCCCATAGTGTAAATTCGGAGTGATCATGGTAGGGAGTTTGATCAACTTCAGTTTGATTTGTTTTGTGCTAAATATGGCATCTCCCATAACTTTTCTGCTCCTAGGACACCTCAACAAAACGGGGTTGTGGAACGCAAGAACCGCACCTTAGAGGATATGGCCAGAACTATGCTTTTAGAAAATGCATTACCTAAAACCTATTGGGCTGAAGCTGTTAACACAGCTAACTACATTTTGAATCGTTGTCTTATTCGTTCCATCTTAAAGAAAACTCCTTATGAACTTTTCAAAGGCCGCAAACCACTTATATCTTATTTTAAACCCTTTGGCTGTACTTGTTTTGTTCATAACAATGGAAAAGATAACCTTGGGAAATTTGATGCGCGTAGTGATGAAGGTATATTTCTTGGCTATTCCATAAGTAGAAAAGCTTATAGAATCTTCAATAAAAGGACCCAGTTAGTTGAAGAAAGTATACATGTTATATTTGATGAATGCAATTACGGTTCTTTGAGTGAAACTGTTGCAGATATAGATCTTAACATCCATGCAGAGAACGAGGAAGGTGATGATGCTGCTACCAAGAACACAGAGAAGAGGAACATGTAGGAACAGATTCTTAACACTGAAGAAATGGCCCAAGGTGTTGAAGATTCGTCCAAAGCCCTTGGTGTCCAGTCCAACAGTGTTGAGATGTCAGAAACTGCTGTAACTGAACCTAACAGGACCACGGAGTCAGATGTACCACAAGTCAATCCTACTGGTGTGACGAATCAAGGAGCTGAGACTAGCAAAAGGAAATTCAAATACTCCTCATCACACTCATTAAAGGATATCTTTTATGACCCTACTTCTAGTGTTCAAACTCGTTCTAAACTTAAAGATCTTTGTGCTTTTCACGCGTTTGTTTCTCTTATTGAACCAAAGAAGGTAGATAAGGCACTTCAAGAGCCAGACTGGATCATTGCTATGCAAAGCGAGCTTAAGGAATTTGAAAGAAACAAAGTCTAGACCTTGAAGCCAAGGCCAAAGCATCAATAAGTCATTGGCACACGATGGGTATTTCGAAACAAGCTAGATGAGAATGGTAAGATCGTGAGGAACAAGGCAAGGCTTGTTGCTCAAGGCTACAATCAAAAGGATGGTATTGATTACAAGGAGACCTTTGCACCCGTAGCCAGGCTTGAAGTCATTCGTATTTTATTAGCATTTGCATCTTTTATGAGCATAAAGTTATATCAAATGGATGTCAAGTGTGCTTTTCTTAATGGTTTCTTACAGGAAGAAGTATATGTGGCTCAACCCCCAGGATTTGAAAGTTTAGAATTTCCCAATCATGTTTATAAACTTGACAAAGCGCTTTATGGTTTGAAACAAGCCCCAAGAGCTTGGTATGAGCGCTTGTCAAAATATCCTTTACAAAATGATTTTAAAAGAGGGTTGATCGACAAGACTCTTTTTATCAAGACCAAAGCAAAGGACATTTTGGTTATTCAAATTTATGTTGATGATATATTATTTGGTGCTACTAACACATCTTTGTGCAAGGAATTTTCTGACATCATGTGCAGTGAATTCGAGATGAGCTTGATGGGTGAACTCAACTTCTTTTTGGGATTACAAGTTCACCAATCCAAGAAAGGGATCTTTGTCAACCAAAGCAAGTACACTAAGGATCTCTTGAAGAAGTTCAAGATGGATCAATCCAAAGCAGCCAAGACTCTCATGAGCTCAACATTATCTCTAGATCAAGACAAGACTGGGAAAAGTGTCAATCAAAAGGAGTATCGAGGAATTATTGGATCTTTATTATATCTCACGGCTAGTAGACCTGACATCATGTTTAGTGTTTGCATGTGTGCTAGGTTTCAAGGTGATCCTAAAGAATCTCAACTCGTGGCTGTAAAGAGGATCTTTCGATATCTCAATGGCACTAAGGAGCTTGGACTATGGTACCCAAAGCAAAAGGATTTCACATTAATTGGATATTCTGATGCAGATTTTGCAGGGTATAAGGTGGATAGGAAGAGCACATCAGGATGTTGCCAATTCTTAGGAGCATCCTTGATCAGTTGGCACTCAAAGAAACAAAACTCAGTCGCTCTGTCCACTGCAGAAGCCGAATACATTGCAGCTGAAGCCTGTTGCTCCCAAATCCTTTGGATAGCTCAACAAATGCGAGATCTTAGCATCAATCTCAAAGGCATTCCCATTAAGTGTGACAATACAAGTGCCATCTCCATCACTAAGAATCTTGTTCAGCATTCAAGGACCAAACATATTGATGTAAGGCATCATTTCATTAGAGACCATGTTGAAAAATGTGATGTGTCCATTTCATTTATCTCAACTGATTATCAATGGGCTGACATTTTTACTAAGCCTTTGGCAGAGGACAGGTTCACCTTCATAAGATGAGAGATTGGGATGCTTAACAAGGATGCACTTTCGTAGGGGGAGCTTTCCCCTTTACGAAAGATAATATCTACTTAGTGTCAAGACCTTTGAGAATTATGTCAAGGTTTGTGAACTAAATGGTAGATCATATACATCGGATCACATATTTTTGGTTAATATCTTTCTAGATATTTAATCAATTATATTTTATCGGATTTCAAAATTGCCTATTTATGTTATATTTTCTTTCCGTTGAGATATCTTAATTTTGGAACTAAATATTTCGGTTATTCAGTCCTATTTTAATGGAATAGTTTGAATTTTGAATTGGAAATTTTTCAAATTTGGCAATGATATCATTACCCTCCCTTGGAACTCTAAACCCGTCCCATCACTCTATCATCCTCTCTCTCTACTTAAAGCCAATTCTGTACCCGATTCCCTCACAAACTCTGAACCTCTTCAGACCCTTTCACCTTCTTCTTCTTCAACCTCTCAACCTGTTCTAAGAAAACCCTAACCGATTTCATCCATGGCTCCCAAATCAAAGAAAGCTTCCACACCCAAAAGACTTGGCGCCACCCCCAAGGGACGTCAGATCACTACCACGTCTCCCACACCTGAACCCACTCCTCAAGCCATTATCCCAACTGTTGTCCAGAGCACCATCGCTGAGAGCACGACCATTGTTACCAAGGGCTCTAAAAAATGCTCAGCTAAGAAGCCCCTCAGTGCGAAACAGAAAGGGAAAAAGAAGATCTTAGCTGAGGAGGTGGACGAGGAAGAGAAGGAAGATGATGTCGACGCTATTCTGGAAAGAGATGCTGCCAAGGAAGTCGAAGAGGAAGCCTTGAAGAAGAAAAAGGTCGAGGAGGAAGCCGAGCTTGCAAGGAAACTTTCCGAGGAAAAAGCTGAGAGGATTCAGAAGGAATCCGAAGCCGAGGAGGTTCCATCTGAAGAGGAGCCTGAGGAAGAAGACGAAGAGAAAGACGGATCTGGAGAAGACGAGGAAGCTGAAGGAGATGAAGCGGGGTCCGGTGAGGACTCGGGGTCTGAGGAAGAGGAGGAAGAATCTCCCTCTCCTTCTCCTCCTCCCCTGTCTCCTAAGAAGCAGAAAGCCCCAATTGCAGTCAAGCCTCCATCCCCAAAGCGCACCAGGAAGGGCACTCTCAGAAGCCTTGAAGCGTCTGTCAAGAAAGCCGCTCCAACGATTGCTCGCAGGAAGAATGCCGATCCACCTGCTTACATCCAGGTAAACCAATCCTTGCCCTTCTCTTGGTTTGAAAATGATGAGACTGTTGGTAAGTGGTAGATGAGTTTCGAACTCGTAGGATTTGCTGTTCTGATTTTTTGGATTTTGAGTTATTCGAAGCTTTGAAGCTACCCTACATTGATCTTCTCAAAAAATCCCCAGCATGGACCCTTCTCAATCTTGAAACCATTTACTATCCCCAGCTTACCCGTCTGTTCTAAATAAACCTAAAAGCCAAACACGACACCAATGGTTGGTCTTTGGAATCTGTTGTCAAAGGGGTTAGAATCTCTTTCAACTCCAATGACTTTGCAGATTTCCTTGGCCTACCTAGCCCATGTCCACCCTCTGAAATACACCCCTCAAAAGAAAACTGTATCATCTTTGCCCGAGCCAAGTACCTCCTACCCGAAGCATCTAACAGCACCTCAAAGCAACTCACCCACTCATCCCTTACCCTTGAGGCAAAAATCATATTTAACATCATTGTTCGATGCCTCTTACCCCGTCTTAGCTCTGGCTCGCTCCTTACTGACAATGCCATGGTCCTCCTTTACCGTATCCTTAATGGCCTTGATCTTGATCTGACCAACACCATTTTAGGATCCATGGCTCACACAAGAAAAGCCAGGAAAGGAACCCCCCTCCCCTTTGTTACCCTTTTGACCCCACTCTTCAAAGCTTCTGGAATTGATTTCAAAAATGAAGAACAACAACGTCATATGGGTAAGTTCGACTCCAAGAGCCTTGAAAAGATTGGCATCACTCGGTCTCCCCAAGGGACCTTGAGTCTTTCCACTCCTTCAAAAGCTCTTCCCACTGCTTCAGCCGTTGATGAACGCATGGACAACCTGGAGTTGGGCTTGCAGGAAGTTCGCCTGGATATCAAGGAGCTGCACAAGGAGGTTATGACAGAGATGAGCGGGATAACTAAGATGCTGCAAGGTCTATGGATGAGGCTCACTGATGATGCTCCGGACGACGAAGCTTAAACCCTAGCCTACCCTACCTTATCCCATCCCTGAAATCTGATACATTGCTGGTTTTTGAAAACATTTTCAAAACTGTTGGTGACTGGTACCTCCTCCCTTTGTTGAAAGACAAAAAGGGGGAGATGATCTGTGGTTGTTTAGACTTGAAAACCTTTCTGCTTGAAGGTCTTGGAAGACCTTGGTTTTTGATTTTTGGTTTTCGGTTGGATGGCTTTTTCATGCTTTAAAAATGTGATCCAACATTTGTCAAACCCATACATGCACTTAGTCCTTTCACTTATATTATTTATGTTTGACTAAGTTGCAGGGATGCACAGGTTTTGTCTTTCATCAAGGGGGAGATTGATAACTCCCTCCCTTGATGAAAATAGGAATAAAGTTTCAAAGGCCTTGACAGTTTGCCTGTGTCAAAGGTCCTGGAGTTTTAACATTATTGATGAAATACAAAACCTGTTCTATATAATATTATGTCCGAATATTATTTAATATTATATACTTCCATTATATTATATGCCTAACTAACCTTTCAGGAAGTATTATTCGAATTACTTCTTTCCTTATGGTGCATATTGAGGAGATCCAAATTGGAGAGATCATGTCTTCGAAGTGTCCAAAAATAGAAGATCCTTGGGCGCGCCATGATCCGAACTAGCCGTTGTTGAAGATCCTTAGGCGCTATGTTGCTTCTATATAAAGGAAAGGAAGAAGAAGATAGAACACACCGGTTGAACACAAGCTTTCATTCATTCAAGCGAGATCTGTCTTCCAAATGTACTCTCTGCTAGCGCTCAAGAGTTTGTTATTTCTTTTCAAAGCCTTTGAGAGTTACACTATGAGCTTATAAGATATATTCATTTATAGTGTTACTCGAGAGTTTGTAACTCGGGAAGTAAGCACTAGGCTATTGATTTGTGAGAGTAAGAGGATTTTACTAGATAGCTGAGAGAGGTGGGGCTCTTCTAGATTGGTCTAGGACTCCAAGGGAACGTGAGTTGACTAGATTGCAATTGTATAGGAGAGAGGCTTCTCGGTGAGCTATTAGGATCCTAAGCTTTGCAAATCAATAAAGCCTTTTGAATCCTAGGGTTGTGGAAGAACCCTAGGCGGGGACGTAGGCCAAGTTCGTGCCGAACCTCGTAAACAATTACTCGTGTCCTTATCTATTGCTTTACCTTATTTCCGCACTTGGTTCGATTGTCTAACTTTGTGATTCAGGTTTAATCTCAAAGGGTTTTATACGAGCTCCAAAAGTCTTGAGACTTTCTGCGAAAAACGGGCATACTCTATTCAACCCCCCTTGTAGAGTATTTCTATATTAAGTTGTTTTATATTATCGAACCTTCACTGGGGAAATATGTATGAACCATCACTGGAGGTCGACGCTGAAATGTGTAGGCAATCCCTAGATGATGAAACCATCAAGCAAATGAAAGTTGAGATGGCGGAATTACAACGCCAAATAGAAGTTGAAACCACTGAAGTACGAGGAATCAGGGAGACCAATGCAATCATGCGTAAACAACCAGACGCATGGAATAAGCTACAAGACTTGTTAGAATCACTTTCACAAAACGCAACCTCAGAACCAATAGAGGCGTCATATAGGTATGAGGTTGGTTCATATGATAACATTAATTTTTGCGAGCTTGTAGGTGGGGAAGAGCCTGAGAATGAGTTGGTACCTATCTCATACGAGTCAACATACACTTGTGCTCACTCTACTCAGGCTCTTGATGATTCGATTGCGCGTCCTAAGGAGGAAGAAGAGAGTTGCCAAGATCCTACAAAACTACAATTTAGGTTAGGCATTGTCTTTGACCTCTTTTCACATGTTGGTACTGAGACATTTCAGGAGGAGCCATGTGAGGATCCCTAACAAGAGGAAGAAGTGCTCGAAGAGAAATAGGAACCCCGAAAAGAGAATTTCCAAGATCCTACCGAGCCACAGGTAAGCTTAGGTATGATCCCTAACCTCTTTTCTCAAGATGAACAAGCGTGCTTTACCATTACTACTAGTCCACCGCCACCTTTGCCATTCGAGGTGAAGGTGATTCCTGACGTCTCGAGCAATCGATTGGAGTGTCCACTCGGGAAGGTTCAAGCTCATTTATAAGGAAAGAAAAAGAGGCCTAAACATGTACAAGGAGCGAGAGCCATGTCACCTGAGGGCCTATTATGAAGTACCACCCAAGGACGTTCCACCACCATCTCCTCGAGCTAAGCCACCGGATCCACCACCTCCTTCTGATCCAGATTAAAGTTGAGGTAATCACGTCAAGTTAATGACGATAAAGGTAGCGCTTATGGGAGGCAACCCGCTTTATTTTCCTTTTCTTTTTAAATTTTAGTTTTATTTTTAAATTTTAGGATAGGTAAGTTGACGAGAGGGTTTCTCGACCAAATAAATTTATAGTCAAGACCCCCGCTATAGTATAGGGGAGTCAGGTTCGTCCTCAGGAGAGAAGTCAGCGGTTCTAGGTTTAGTGTGTTTTGGGGTTCAGGGATAGCAGGAAAAGGTGAGGAGGTTGCTGTCGACAACTAATAGAGGGGTCGATGTCAATAGATGGAGAGGGAATGGTTGTTGGTGTCGGGTAGAATATGTGCCGAATAAAAATAATAAAATAAAACAAATAAAGATGCAAACTTTCAAGGTTAGGGATCACCACAACAATAAACATATGCGCATATCATTAATCACATAAAGATGCATGCTTTATATCAAAGAATCGACTTTCGCAAATTCCAACAATTTAGGTGATAGATACTCTCGCATAAAAACCTAATTTGTTTCTACCTTTTCTTAATTAGGATTAGTCGGCTCTCGCAAATAAACCCTAATTACTATCCAATTCATAATAAGATCACTTTCGCTTCAATATCATGAATAAGGAATTTCCTCAACTCTCGCAAAGGATTAAGCACATAGGTAGATGATAATAAAGACATATAAATTTATGGATTTATAAATCAAACACACATATCTATATTGGGATCACCCCAACCCTAGAAGAAGGAAATTAGAAACAAACCATAATAAAAGAAATTAACTTTAACATAAAATAAACTAAAACTTACAAAACCTTCCAAACGTGCCTCCTCTCTCTCTCCTCTCTCGCCTCCTCTCTCTCTCTCTCTCTCCTCTCTCCTTCTCCTTGCGTCCTAAGACGACTCGACTTGAATGAATGAAAAATCAGCCCCCTAGGGCTTTATTTATAGCCTTCATTCCCTCTCAAATTAGGAAAGAAAACTATATCTAAATCTATATCTAATTATCTAAAGGCTTAAAGATAAATAAATGCAATAAAGGAATTAAATCCAAATAGGAAATTATATCTAAAATAGGTAAATCTTCCATATGTTAATAGGTCTTGATAGATGTTGATAGATCTCGGCCAAACTCGGATTCCTTCGGCTCTAAGGATTCCCAAACCGCGTAGGACAGCTGATGTCACTAAAGTAGCCATGTCTTTATGCATATTTTTAGTTCCATAATCTATACATTTTGCATATTTCGGGATGGGAATATGTCGAATTTATGTAGTTTATGTTAATTTGTCAGAAATAGAGATCTACATAAGTTTCTGTTTAATATTGCAGAATATGGAACCATTTCGGGAGAAAATCAAGAAGCAAGAACCAGAGCTCAAAGTTACTCGACATTGACAAGCCTTATTCGATATCGACAAATCATGCCTGGACACACCCTAGTCGAGAAGCACATGTCAAGAAGCTGAAGATGAACAACCCGACTCCAGGACACTTACTCGAGATCGACAACGTCCCCAAAGACAATGCCCGGAGTCGAAGACAACCTGCCCGAGGATGCCGAGGAGAAGTTACCTGACCTGGCGCCCGAACACCTTCCTCGAGATCGAGGATTTTCCTCGAGGTCGACAAAGCCAGGAGCCATGTCCGAGCATGTCGAGAAGATCTACCCAACACTACCGAGCACACAAGTCGATGAGCCATCCAACTCGAGATCGAGGAGAATTCCTCAAGATCGAGGACACACCAGTCACCTATCCAAGCCCTGTCGAGGACCATCAACCTGAGACGCCGAGCCTGCCAAGTCGACATCACTTCTACTCGAGATCGAGGAGACTTACTCGAGATCGAGGAACCTTCCGAAAGTCGCGTAACGCGTTGTGAGCTGTCCTACTCGGATTGGGATTCCTTGGAGCCAAAGATTGCCGAGTCTATCCGATCTATCAACAACTATCCACTTGAAGAGATTTTAGTCCTTTTAGATATAATTCCCTTTATTAGATTTAATTATGTTATGGCATTTATTTATCTTTAAAGCTTTTAGATATAGATTTAGATATAGATAGATGTTTCTATCCTTGAATAGCAAGGTTTAGAAGCCTATAAATAAAGCCTTAGGGGGCGGAGTTTTATTCATTCAATCACACAACAATTAGTAGGAGTAGTAGAGAGAAAGAGAGAGAGTGGCCAAGAGGAGTTGGGGAAGCGAGAGCGGAAGTGGCTTCCTTTGGTTGTAAAGCTCTGTTTGATTCAATGCAATTAGTTTCTATTCATCAATCAATGTCTGAGGTTGCGATGAAGCGCTAGTAGTCCACCCACTTCTAGGGTTGGGGCGAGCCCGACGTTAGCCATGCGTGTTTGAGGTAAGGATCTGAATTTTATCATGTTTTGAGCATCTGCTACTTGTTATGTGTTTATTACCCATCTAATGGAGGTCCATGCTAAAAACTTGGATTGTAAACATAAAATCGGTAGATACAATTAGGGTTTCTTGAAAGAGTTGTCTAATTGTTGGAAAAGGCGAAAGCTTAGTCCTTTGATACGATTCACATGATTATTGTTTTATTCTTACCTTACACATGCTTGGTTATCGTTGATGCAAACCCCAATCTTGGAAGTCTTTTACATACAGTTTAGTTCGAAATCCCAAAGCACTTGTTTTTATTTTCTTTCGTTTTAGTTTTCTGTCTTCCTCGAGATCGACTAGCACTCCTCCATCTCGAGTTACTGATCTTCGACCCAGGTCGTTGTAGCTTCTATGTGCAGGTGCTCGACCAAGACCCAACTCAACTCAACTCAGCATCTTTACTCGATCTCGAGGAAGCACTTGTCGAGATCGACCAACCCATGTGCTTGCTGCTGCGCTGTGCTCGACTCGTCCGATCTTCTGTCGACTAAACCCTAGTCGAGATCGAGGACACCTGTTGTCGACCACTTATGTGAGATTTCTCCGCTGCCTAGGAATCGCTGACACGCTTCCTCGTGGATCGATTCTGACTTCCCACTGCTGCATCAGGAGGAGGTCTTATAATTATTTGCGTAGGCAGAATCTGGCTTGGTTTATTTTGTTATATTTCATACTCGATTTCCTCCTACAACAAATTGGCGACGTTGCCGGGGAAGCTATCATTCGCGCCTTAGGTAGTTAAATCTCACATCTACTTTGAGTTACTTTACAGGTGTATGCGCCGTTCTGGTCAACCACCTGAGTTTGACGGCTTAGACGAACCAGAGCGCCTTCTACACATCAAAGGTAAACTAAAAAGAGCCATGGTGGCCGTAGAGACACAAGAACAGCTGATTGCGAGGCTTACAAGGGAACTAGCCGCTAAGGATTCTGCTATCGCCGCTGAGAAAGCAGGAAGGGAACAAGCGGAAGCTGAGCTTGCCCAATATCCAACCATTGCAGAGGATTATATGCATCCAACTCTCGTCGTGCCTGAATCGGCGATTCTAATCCCTGAAAACTCTTATGAAATTCGCACTCAATTTCTTATAGAGCTTAAAAATAATGCTTTTTTTTGGCAAATTTAATGAGTGTCCTCTTAAGCATATTACCAAATTTTCTGACATGTGCCGAACTCTTGCTGAAGGTACAATGTTGTGAGCGGAATCTGCCATATTTTACAGTAACTTTTATATCGATTTCTGTATACATTTCATTCATTTGGGTTAAGATAGTACAGAATCTATGTAGTTTATGCTTATTTGCCAAAATTATGGAATCTACATAAGTTTCTGTTTAAATCGCAGAAATCGAGGCATTTACAGCAATTCTACAGAAGGTCGGAAAAGCTCGGAAAACCACTACAGAAGTCCAAGGTCAAAACAGCGGAACAAATCTGAGAGCCAAGTCTAGTCGACATCGAGTAACCCTACTCGACCTAGACGAGCCATGGCCGAGCAGCCTTGGTCGAGCACACCCTGATCGAGCAAGTCAGACACCCGAGCTCCGGACCCTACTCGACCTCGACAAGCCCTGGTCGAGGTCGACAAAGCCCAGTCCCCATGTCCGGAATCGACAAGGAGAAGAGCCGAGCTTGCCGAGAAAAACCACCCGAGGACGACCAGGAGGACTCGCTGCCGCGGAACGAAGGACCCGCTGCCGCGGACGAAGCCATCCGCTGCCAACGGAAGGAGCAGCTCGAGAAGACCTAGTCGGCCAACCTTACTCGAGGTCGACTAGGGCTCGTCGAGATCGACGAGCCGCCCTGAGCCATGTCCGAGCAACCCGAGGAGATCTACCCGAGAAGGTCCGGTCGATGACCTAATCCCACTCGAGGTCGACAAGGCCAACCTTACTCGAGGTCGACGAGCACCAGTGAGCCAGAGTCCGAGCCACATCGAGCAGAGCCGAGCCAAGCCGAGCCACCCAACTCGAGGTCGAGGAGACCTTGTCGAGGTCGACTAGACCCAGATTCCAGAAGCTTCTCGACTTGGCTTGTCCGAGTAGAATTTGGATGTCTTGGCCATGAAGGAATCCGAGAGTTGCTGGGATCTATCCGATCTATCAAATCTATCCATGGAAGGCGGAATCTATCAACATGAAGACATACCTACCATAATTAGTTTTATCTTTTCCTTATGGATTTAATTCCATTAAACAATTTATTTATCTTTTAGCAATTTAGATAGAAATTTAGATAGAGATAGATATCTTCTTTCCTAGATTAGCTAGGGAATGAAGGCTATAAATAAAGCCCTAGGGGGCTGATTTTCATTCATTCAAATTCAGTTAGATTCAATTTGAGAGAGAAGTAAGTAGTTCCACAGAGAAGTTAGGAGTTCTGAGGTTTTTAGGGTTTTGGCTTACAGCGAAAGTTGATTGCCAAGATTGTAAAAGGCTTTGAATTTATTTTTATGCAAGTTTCTTTCATCAATTCAATGTCTGCGATTGCGATGAGGCGTGAGTAGTCCACCCACTTCTGGGGCTGGGGTGAGCCCGACGGTGGCCATGTGAGGCGATGCGATAAAGGTCAGATCTTTTTGTGTGATTCATCTTCTATCCCTATAAGCATGATTCTTTTGCGAGAGTTGAAGGTGATCCTTGTTTGTGTTATTGAAGCGAAAGTGATCTTAATGCAACTTGGATTAATTATGTGAAAAAGGGTTAGTAACAATTAGGGTTTATGCGAGAGCCTCTATATGCCTATTTGTTAATGACGAAAGTTATTTAGATGGAAAGCATGATCTTTTATGCCTTTATGTGTTGTTTTGCATGGTTATCATTGTGGTGTTGAAACCCTAGGCTTGGAGGTCTTTTATTATATTGATTTATTTTACCGAAATTCTGAGTTCTGTGTTTGAATTTGCAAGCTTTAAAGTTTCTGTCTTTTTTTCTGTTTCTCGTCGACCTAGACGAAGCTTCGTCGAGATCGAGTTACCCCTTGTCCATCTCGAGTTGGGTTTGTCTTAGTCGAGTTGTCTTTTCTTCTGTTTCTGGTCGATTTTCACTTTCTGAGTCACTGTGTTGGTCGATCTCGAGTACTGTTTGTCGATATCGACGAGAGCCTTTGCCCTTTATTTGCTGCGTTGTTCTTTCTTTGTTTGCTTTACTTTCTGTCTTTTACTTGTTCTTTGCTTTTGTTTTAGTTGCCCTTGTCGGGTTATTTGTTTCTTTCTTTCTGTTTCTGCGATTCTGTCTGTTCTGCTCTGCTGCTATGTCTGTGAGAATCTGATAGCTACCTGAGAACTGCTGACGTGCTTCCTCGTGGATTCGATCCTGACTTTTCTCTTACTACAACGGGAGGAAGTCTTGTATTATTTGCTGAGACAGGGAAGTCAATCTGAACTATATTTCATATTTATTTCGATACTCGATTTACTCCTGCAACAACATACAACTCTGGAATATATCAAGATGAAGGCTTTTCACTGGTCTCTCGCTGGACCTGCACTGAAATGGCTTGAAGGGCTGAAACCAAGATCTCTCACAACATGGGCCCAAGTAGAACAGGAATTTCAGAACAAATCCCCCTCGCCAAAACAACACTTCTCCGCTAGAAAATCACCGCTTTCAAACAAAAGCCTGGGGAACCGCTAGCAAAGGCATGGGAACGCTACAAAGAACTGCTACGATCTTGCCCTACTCATGGACATCCACCCTACGCCATTCAGGAGATCTTCTTCAACTCTCTTGACCAAGTCACTAAGGACAGGATCAACCAGTATACTCGCTATGAGTGTCTGACGATGCCACCAATTGACGCCTGGGGTGTGCTAGACAAGCTCACCAACTATGATAACAAATATGGGTCTACTGCAAACTATGAGGAGAACTCCTATGCCAGGCCAGCATCATCTATGTCACTCTTTAAGCCAGCAAAGGAGATTGACCCGGATGTTAGGGAGCAGTTCTATAGAGACCAGAATCGCAAGCTCCTCAAGCAAGTCAAATATCTGTCTGTCAATCAGCCTTGCATCGAATGCGGATCACAGAGGCATACCACTACTGAGTGCCCACACACTGAGCAAGTCAGGATGACAGAGACACACGAAGAGGTAGCCTACGCTAGGGGTCCCAATCGCTACATGAGAGAACAAAGGTTCTATCAACCACAGTGGAACCAAGGTCCCCCTAGGAACCCCCCACCATACAGAGCTCCAGGGCATCCAGAAAGAGATCAAAAGAAGGATGATCTACAACTCATCCTTGAGGAAATGCGTCGGAATCAGGGCACAATCAACAACCAGTTCCAGAACATCACTACAAAATTTGGAGAACTGGACATCTGAAAAAGGGGAATAGAGACTCAGATGGGTCAAATCGCTGCACAGATCCCACGACCATCCGGACAGCTCCCTAGGCAAACAGAACCAAATCCTAAGGGGAAGACCGAACACGTCGCATCTATCAAACTCAGAAGTGGGCATCAATTACACGAGCCAGAGGTCGGGAAACATCAAGACAAGACAGAGCGGCAACTCGACACAGAACAGAAGCAACTCGATATGGAGGAGCCACTACTCGATCTCGACAAGAACCTGCTCGACATAGACCAGAAGCTGAGCTCGGACTCCACTGCACAGCCCAACAACTCGAGGTCGACAAATCCAACTCGATGTCGAGGAGCCACTGGTCGAGATCGAGGAAAAACAAGGCGAGGTCGATGACTCTGCAACACCTCCGACGTCTGATCTGGCTTTGAAGCAGAAAAAGCAACTGCTTTTTCCTTCCAAGGCACATAAAAATCCCAATGCAGGTAGGTTTAATAGATTCGTTAATATGCTGCAAGAATTGAATGTCTCTATTCCTTTTACAGAAGCCATGCAAGAGATGCCTGGATATGTCAAATTCTTGAAGGAAATCCTGAGCAAGAAGCCATCCACCTCAGAGATCGCAGGAGAATGCAAAGTACTCCACTTCCCTGAAAAGAGACCAGACCCTGGTAAGTTTTCTGTTAATGTGGGTTTTGGACAATATAAATACGAGTCTCTGTGTGATTTAGGAGCAAGTGTGAGCATCATGCCTTTATCAATCTGGCGGAAGGTAAAGATAGGATGCATAGAGCCTGTGGATGCCAAGCTATACATGGCCAACAATACAGTGGTCATCCCTACAGGTATAGTTGAGAATGTCCCCGTCCAGGTTGGTAAATTCATTGTTCCAACAGATTTCCTTATTATAGACTGTGCTGAAGATCCTACTAGCCCTATTATTCTTGGTAGACCATTCTTAGCTACTGCAGATGCCAAGATTAGTGTTAAGAATCGATCGCTCACCTTCACCATAGGCGACGAGGTTTTAGATTTCTCTTTTGGCACTACAAAAGAGGAAATTTCATGGCTGGAGGTAAAGAGCATCGGCAACCACGGGACCAAGCAAACAGTGGAGGAAGACACCAGTATCGTACACGAGATCGACCAACCTTCCTCGATCTCGACAACCCTTCTGCTCGATCTCGACAAACCTTCGTCGATGTCGACTTCCTCTACTGAGCCACTGACTTGCCCAGAGCCTAAGTATGGGGTCCCTGTACTCGAGGTCGACCAACCGTACTCGACATCGACTAACCCCAAGCCCGAAGATTTCTGTTTTGGGTCCGAAAAGGTAGGTTCAGGTATGAATTCTACTCCCCCTCAGTCCATTAAGAAATTTATCAATAATTTAAGGGGAGGTAAGGCCCCGTGGCGAGAGAATCTGCGAAAACTAAGAGTTGGAATTGAAGAAAGAAGAATAAAGAGAAGGAAGATTATGCAAGCAACCACCTGTCTGCTGAGCTTGCATACTACAATCAGGACCTAGATGATCCAGGAGAAGGGCCAAGCATGAGCAGGGCCCACACTAATGGTCCTTGAGCACAAACAGAGAAGTCGGCCTAGCGACTCTAAAATCTAGAGCATGTATATAAGACTTTATGAATTTTGGGACTTTTGAACTTTTTGGTTTTTGTTTTTGGTTTTGGTTTTTTGGTTTAGAATACTTCATGTGGATAGTCTTGTTTTTGTGTGCAATCTAACACTTTTAGGTCGGCGAGCATATAAGGATCGCGAAAAGTGGAATAAGAGGTCCTTGAAAAACAGTCATAATCGATGAAGGCCAAGTCAACAACGATGAAGAGGAGCAGCCCAGACACTCCTCGATATCGAGTAGGCCAACTCGATATCGACAAAGCCCAGAAGCTCCTCGACTTCAAAAATCCACTGAACGCAGACAAAGCTCATCGAGATCGAGTTCCCTGTACTTGAGATCGAGAAAGATTATACTCGACATGCATTGATCTGTCATCCTCGATGTGTTATTCTATGAGTTCCTTCCTTTACTCTTGTTTTTATTTGATTTTATACAGTGGGGGCACTGTATATTTTAAGTATGGGGTGGGGGAAGAGCTCATTATCATTACTATATGTTTTAGTCTTGCTTTTGGTTTTACATGGCGAAATTTTAATTTTTATGTTATGCATTCATGTTTAAATTTTATGCATTTTAGTCTTTTGCCATACTTTAGTTTTGTTTTTAGTTGCATAGAAAATAATAAAAAAATATAGAAAATGTCGAAAAAAAGAAAAAAAAATGCATGTTTAATTTTTGCATTGTCTTATTTTGTAAACCCTAACTTAGATGTCCTATGATGATAAATAATGACTGACTTGATCATATAAATCCTATGGCATGTTTGGAAGGTTTAGCCTAAGTCCTCGAAATTGTTTTTATGTGGATTGTGAACTTGTGATGAAATTGAGCACATATGATCCTAAGCTAAAGTTTAAAATCCAACAAAAATTGTCCTAGTGAGAATTTTGGCCTTATAGGGAGAACATTAAAAATCCATCTGCTTTCTTGAGTGTATTTACTCTTCCTATGCATCTCTAAATGTTGTAATAGTTATTCAAAGCCAATGCATTTATATGATGATGTGAATGAGAATTAAATGATGGAGGCACCTTTGAAGCCAATTTTATCCTCTCTTTACCTACCCTGCATTATTCCTGCTTGAAGCCAGAACATTAGCCTGAGACTTTTATTGTAAACTCCACAAAATTATCCTTAGTCAAATTGAGCCTGACCCCCATTTGGGAATTAAGACTTAGAGCTGGTTGAAATAATGGTTTGTGGAAAGAATGAGCTTATGTTGCATTTCAAGTAAGAAGGATTTCTGAAATTTATTGAGATGGGTTGGTTTTATATTTTTATCTTGCTATGCATATTATGTAAAAGGACTTTTGGCTCACCCTATAAATGCACTAGTGTTATTTTATGTTATTTTCGTTTAAAAAAAATTTTGAAAAAAGAAGAGAAAAAAAAAGTATATATGTTTATGAATAAAGTGCATGAGCCAAATTTACCTTATTTCTTTCATTATTTCGCACCATACATACTTTGGAGAGGTTGAGGAAGTTTGAAAGGTTACATACTTCATTGAGATAAATTGGAGAGTTTGGTTGATGCATATGATTGAGAGTTATGGTTTGGTTGAGTTGTGTTGAAGATTTAGGAGTCTTGATTCCCGAATTTTATTAAGCACCACATGGCCAAATAATTCCATACCCTTATATTTCTTACCAAGCCCCATTATAACCCCGCCGAATGGAATCTTCTTTAAAGACTTCTATTGAGCGAAGTCCTCCTGGTAATTCTTGTTGCATTTTCATAATTGGTTGCGAAGTGGATTTATATTTAAATTACAATGTTTATGAGATTGTATATGGAATCGAGTTGAGAGTTGATCTTCACAGCCTAAACACATTGAGAGTTGAGTGTAAACACATTATCCCTATGAGGTTGGATTTATATTTCCTATGCCTAGGGATCGCTCATATATGTGTGATGACGTTAAATTCACATGTCTTACATTGCTACTACTTAAGATGTTGCTTTTGACAAAGGCGAAGACTTGAAGGATGTGTTGTAGGTCTTGGTTATAGTTTGGTTATTTCTTGAGGACAAGCAAGTCTAAGTATGGGATGATTTGATGTCACTAAAGTAGCCCTGTCTTTATGCATATTTTAGTTCCATAATCTATACATTTTGCATATTTCGGGTTTGGAATATGTCGAATTTATTTAGTTTATGTTAATTTGTCAAAAATAGGGATCTACATAAGTTTCTGTTTAATATTACAGAATTTGGAACCATTTCGGGAGAAAATCAAGAAGCAAGAACCAGAGCTCAAAGTTGCTCGACATCGACAAGCCTTAGTCGATATCGACAAATCATGCCTAGGCACACCCTAGTCGAGGAGCAGATGTCGAGAAGCTGAAGATGAACAACCCGACTCCAGGACACTTACTCGAGATTGAGTTGCTAACTCGAGATCAACAACGTCCCCAAAGACCATGCCCGGAGTCGAAGACAACGTGACCGAGGATGCTGAGGAGAAGTTACCCGACCTGGCGCCCGGACACCTTCCTCGAGATCGAGGATTTTCCTCGAGGTCGACAAAGCCAGGAGCCATGTCCGAGCATGTCGAGAAGATCTACCCGACACCGCCGAGCACACAAGTCGATGAGCCATCCAACTCGAGATGGAGGACACCCCAGTCACCTATCCGAGCCCTGTTGAGGACCAGCAACCCGAGACGCCGAGCCAGCCAAGTCGACGTCACTTCTACTCGAGATCAAGGAACCTTCCAGAAGCCGCGTAACGCGTTGTGAGTTGTCCTACTCGGATTGGGATTCCTTGGAGCCGAAGATTGCCGAGTCTATCCGATCTATCAACATCTATCCACTTGAAGAGATTTTAGTTCTTTTAGTTATAATTCCCTTTATTAGATTTAATTATGTTATGGCATTTATTTATCTTTCACTACTAGAATACTGCAATTAGACATCATACGATTTAAGTCTGTCAAAAAAGCAACCGATGTTAAATTAAGTTATTACATCAAAGAAAAAATTTGTGATGTTAAAAAAACTTAACACAACAGGTGAATTTTTAACAGATATTAAATGGTTAATTTAAAAAAAATAGAAATGCGCGCCCAACAAAATTTTCTAAGTGTCTGACCTGCCCATACTTGAATTTTTTTTAAACGCCCGCCCATACTTGGTGAAAATAGAGCTATTCCCATTCTTATTCTTGTGCGAACAGATTTGAGTCATTTGACTAAAGTTCACCAAACCTCTCTTTCTCCCCACTCTCTCTCTCTCTATCTCACCCCGCCTGGCTCCCATCAAACCCTAGATCTCGCCAAACTGCTGCTGTCGCCGGGCTTACGCCTCCAACAGCACCATCACGTCGCCTTTTCCTCACCCATCTCCATCTTTTCGCCAGATCCCTAAGCCGACGCTGCTCTCCTCCTTGGCTCCTCACCACCAGTGACCTCAGCCAAGACCTACATCACCGCCTCCTGTGCCGGGGCTCACTGTCGAGCCTCCGCCGCCTACAGCACCACCACTTCGCCTCTCTCCGTTCAATCCCTCTGTGAGAAACACCGACGCGCCTTATCTTCCCCGACCTCTGTTAGATCTCTCCGCTCTCTCAATCTCTCTCTCCGACAGAGGCCGCCGCCGCCTTTCTTTCTCCCCTCACCAACGACCTTCCTCATTCTCCCCTCCCCTCTAATCCAAATCGCCCCCACAGACTCCCGCTGGAGACAAGCCCTGCCTCTCCCATGGCTCTAGCTAGCGACTATGAGAAGAAGCCGACACCAACACCGACTGCAATCACCGGTAAGTCTTCTCTCATCCCCTATAGATCTATCCACCGTTTTGCTACCAATTTCTTCTGTCCATAGATACAAGGTTTCAGATCTGATTTTTTCCTCTCATTCATACCTCTGTTTACACCGACACAGAAGAAGGTTCAGTTTTGAATTTCAGAGAATGGTTTGGATGATATACATCGGCATAGCTTGTGCTAATTCATTTTTTAAATGCAGGGAAATGCAAATGATGATGGAAATCTGGATGTTTATGCTGAAGGGTATGTACATTTGGCTGAGATATTGTACTTTGAATGTTTCCCTAATACCAACAAGGGGATTATTTTCTTGAATTTGTGTAAATTGATTGTGAATGTTTATCAGAAGCTTTTTGTATTAATAATTGTGACTTAGTTTTTTCTTATTCTAAGGTGTCTATCTGTTTTACTTTGGATTCTGTATGTGTCTCCCATGGCTTTTATGATAGCTTTATTCTTGCATTTTTTATGAATTCATTCATGCCTTATTTCTTTGACATAAGTGCACATTTTTTTGAAAAATCCATATGCTGACTGAGAGTAATCCTTCTTTATTAGTGAGATATATATAGCTTCTAACAATTGTTGCTTGCTTGTACCAGGTTTCCCGTTCTAGTTAATCCATTCCATGATTCTTTTTATTTTGTGTGTTTTGGTAGATAATTTGAAGTGTTTGCAGTGTACTTGTTCTTGTGCTTCTCGTTCTTATATTAATATGGTGCAGTTTGTTATCATGGGTTAAGGGGGAAATAAATGAAGTCGAATTAAATATTGGAATTATATACTACACATCTCTTATGTTGTCTTAGATCTTTACAAGCCTTGATACCTATCTTTGTCATTGTGATGTTTTTAGTATTCTTTTATGGGGCAGAAATTGCATCTACCGCCCACCATGCTGTTGTCATTATCTTTGACAAATTGACTATATGAGTAATAGCCAAGAGGTATGTAGTGATAGTAAGTCACTCTTGTAGTTGCTTAACTCTGGAGGGAATATTCCTTTACAGGAGTGAATAGAACTATAGAAGAAAGATATGTGTTATAAAATATCTTATTATTTAATTCTTGAGGGAATATCCCCTCGATGTTACATATGGAAATATTCATGTAATTGCAATAAGTATAAGTTCTGGATACCACTTGCTGTCCTGTGAGGTTTTGCCTTGTCTTTCCTCTTTTATGCCTACCACCTGACCTGAGATCTACCATTCTCAGTCTTAGGACTATGGGAAATGCCCAGTTATAGGGGAGCCAATGACTATGGATGACAATGTTCCAATTAAAGCTGGCAAGGTAAATCCTTCATCATTTTTTTTTTCATATGCCTTTTACTTTGTTGATTGTTTTTATTTGTGGCCATAATGATTAAAGTAAAGCCTTGTGTACCTACTATGTTTGGAATGTTTGAAATGTTCCAGATTGTATGTTTTTTCTATTGAACCCATATTTCCTTATCTTGTGTTTCTATTTGTTATTTTATGATTTTAAAATAGTGTTTATTTAGCTATAAAAGTGCCACTTTAGGGATTTTTAGAGTTCTTTTTCCGAGGGCGTGAGTGTTTAGGACTTTAGGCTTCATGTGGGAAACATGAAACAAGGGAAATGTGAAAGATATCCAAAATTTCTCTTCATGCTGAGAACAATAAGTCTTTTACTAATGTTCTCGTACTTTATCAAGAACACCTAGTTTTTGGGCACTTTCCCGGCCATTTCCCCTATTTTCTCCATGTTCTCGTACTTTATCCTAAAATTTGTTCTATACGTCTTTTATTTATTATTAGGAGTTAGTTATTTTGTTTCTTGGATGAAAAAAACGTGAGTTGCAACGTGTATTCATACAGATGGGAATTTGAATGAAAGTGAACTTTATTTCCTCACGAGCTTGAGCAAGATACTTGCTTACAGTTTTTATCCTTTTTTATTTTAATTTCTTGGTTCTTAAGATATTCCCATAATTCCCAAGTGATAGGGAGGATTCATTTACTCTAAAACATTTGGCTAGATTTCTAGTTTTTATTTACATTTTTCATGTTAGCACTTAGGAGGTAATTAAAAGCCTCTGGTGTTAAGAGTGAAGAAGGCTAAAAGATATTGATGATTGTTTTAAGGTCTCTCTTGTTTCTCCCTCCCTTGTATTTCTTCTAACCCTCATCCTTTTAGTTTTATTTATGTCACAATGTCAGATGATATCTGTTGTCCATCTTGCCATTTAGTTTTGTTTATGCCACATTTTAGCTAATGTCTATCTTTAATGCTGGTTTTGTTTATGTCACATGATGGCTAATGTACAATCTCTTGCTACATACCTCTAAAGATGCTAGCTGATGTACAATCTCTTGCTATACCTCTAACGATGCTCTTCTTATTATAAGCTATTATTTATTTTTGAGATGAAAACCATCTAGAATTCATAATGCTTCATATTCTAAAGTATGATCAGAAGCTCATGGCATACAATTATTTAAACTGATTATAATAATTTTTTTCGATTCAGTGGAGGAGGACATACCAAGAGAAGGCAGCCTTTTCCCACAATGGCTGCTATATACTTTATGCAGCCTTCAGAACAGAAGTATAATGGTATTGTTTCATTAACTGTTTGTAATATCTTCTACTCTTTTCTTTTCGTTCTACATTCATTCATTGTTCTGTGTGGAGTGTCCATTCTGTCACAACTAACTGCAATTGCTTGCTGGATCTCTATGTCTTCTGTATTGGATACTATTGTGGGCTTCTATGCAAAGGCTAAAGATTTCCTAACTCTTTCCAGCTTAAATGGACGAATGCATCTTCATCTTAATGACTATAGTGTCTTATTTTTATATTTGAACACGTTTATTAAGGATGTGTTCTTATAATTAGAAAAAGTTGGTATCACTTGTAGCACACACCATAAAGTTTATGTAATTATAATTTTTTTTCCTTTGAAACATAATCACCAAGCACTTTGATATTTCATACTTGAATATCATCAAGTCTTTTCCTTTTTTAAACTGTTGAATATTTTGGAAGGATAGTTGCTCTGTGATTAGGCCTGTTATTCAAGGTGAAGATTGTAAAGACCGGGAAATTTTAGAATATTAATTTATTAAAATGGTGATTTATAATCATTCCGATTTCTAAGATTTGGGAGGTTTGGAATTTCCGTCCATGAACTATTGGTTTTATTTTAAATATTTCAAAACGTGTTCCGGCATTATTTAATTGGAAATTTAATATATGTCATACTCTGCTTTTATATACCGAAAATTGGAAAATAATGTTTGGAGTTCCTTATTAAATTCGGAATTGGAAATTTAAAAATCTGTTGAGTTGAGTAACTTGGGTCGGATAAGGTCAGATAGCGGGTTTCGGGATAATTGTTCGGATAGTCAAAATATCTTTTGGGACCATTTATTTTAATTCTTAGCATACTAGCTGATGACGCCTTGATGCTTATTACTCGTTTTGCGACACGAATCTACAGCATGCCCATCTATTCTGTATTCGTCAGATTAACCCATGTTGGTTGTTTTGCATTTAATATCATTGTGTAATTACTTGCGTTGGATGGAGAATATGTGGTATAATAGAGTCTTGATGATTGCATGTTATCTTAGTATCTTTTGATTTGAGCTCATGTCCTCATATTACAGTCATATTGCCCATTATTTGGACTTGTGTTAAACTTTTATCATGCTTCTATATCGTTGGAACATGAGTGAGTGATCTCTTATGCATCGTCATGATCAGTTGCATGCATGTATCGTACGTCATGTTGGGCCTTTAGCACCATGTAGGACCCTTAGTTGTGACTTGTGCGCATTTATATCTTGCAGACATTATCGTGGAATTCCTCTCTTGAGCTAGGTTCCTGATAGTGTGGTCTTTTCCCTTTTCTATCCCCTTAACCTGTCTTACTCATGCAAATTAGATTGATGTGGAACTCAAAGATCGATTTGCTTTCCGTGATGGTTAATTCCAGCATGCTTACATGTTATCGTTTGATGGTATTCCTTTATTACTCTATGATATCCTCTCGTGCTTGAATGAACCATGACTTGAAACCTCGCATGATCACACATCACGCTATATCATGATCCCGCATATGCATGACACCTGAATGTCAGAATTAATTTAGTCGAATTGCCTTGATTGTATTTATTCTTTTATGTGTGCTAGTAGTATCATGTAGGGCTTATGCTTTCTAATATGACTCGCTAAATAATTGCATGCCATACTTGTTCTATAATGTGATAGTTATTGTACCGTTTTATGTGCTCTACGACAGTTCATTCATAGCATGATTATGATCTATCGTTATGATGTTCTATTCGTTACTCTGTGGTGATCCCTCTTGTTTTCATTGATATTATGTGAACCCCTTTTAATGACTCATGACTATGCTTGTATCACATCATGTATCGCTAGTATCATGTAGGACATGTGCTTTCTAAATGTATCCCGTCGTATGATTACATGTCATTCTTAACCTATTATATAATTCTTGTTGTTAGATGTGATGATTATTATGCCGCCCTTATGTATTCTCATATGGTGTTTAGTTTGATTATTATGATATACCTCGCCATGCTATATTTGGTCTCAATTGTGATGTGTATACCATGCTCGTTCATCTTTCATATACATGATACTTGCCATCCTCGTTAAACCCCGTATCACCATTACTGGCTCCGCATAAATTGCTTGAAATTAGTAGGCATCTCTTCTTTCATGGAACAATAAACTGTTAGCTCGTCTCACATGCATCAATGTAGAGCTTGATTGTGTTCTTTTGGAATGAATACGCATGTTGTTCTCCTTGAGATAGGTACATGTTAGTGTGGGTTATTGTAATTGATATGCTCCATGATGAATTTGTGTTACTTGTCGCAATTATAATCCAATAGACTTTCATAAGGGCATCGTTGCTATTCCCGGGTCGAAGTCTTGTCTTTAGGCTTGTCGTTCTTAGCCTTGGTCTATGTCTGATTCCGAGAGGAACATTGGGTTGTCCGCTCTTGTCACTCCCCTACCCTTGCTGACTTGGACTCCTGCGCGATACATTGGATGAGCGATTGCACGAAAAAAAAGAAAGGAAGTTGGATAGCGATAGAGCAATGTGGCGGAAACGTGGGCCCATAACCCACAATCCTCTGGATCAACGGTGTTGATGGGGCAGGTACGTTCGAGGACTGCGGCTACCGAGTACGATATGACTTGAAGGCAGGAGTGTCATCCGTTCGAATTACTAACCCTTCTGAATTTGTTGATGATATTGCACTGACCTGGCGACGAGAGTTACGTGTTGATGTGCTGACTTGGTGATGATTGTTGTCTGATTGTCGGTTGTCTATGATGATATGATTTGATGTTTTATAGTTCTAATGTGCCTTATGCCTTGATGTGTTGATACTCTAAGTTGCTAAGCATGATTGAACTCCTTTGCCTCTAAAATGTGGACTACATATGTTAAGAAGCATGAATTGTATCGGATAAGTTTATAATGCAACATGTTAGCTTGACTTCATTATGTTCATTTATGATGGTTGCAATGATTATCGAGCATGATGGTAAACTGAGACTTGTTGAACCCATGATATTATGTTTATGAATGCTAGTTCATATGATGTAGACCTTATGTTTGATGATTTTCATGATTGCTTCTTCCTTAAACATGTGGGCGAGGTTATTTGGTAGCGTGGTTGGAGAGTGGTGAAAGAATTTTGGGCGGTTGGGATGATCGATGGTACTAGAAGGTGAGTTGTGAGAGATGGATGCTGGCTTAAGTAAGACTGAGTGAGCTTTGGGATTTATGGGAGGCAATATTGGTGGTTCTGATGAGCTTCTAGGTGATGCTTTAGGTAGTACGGGGAGTGAAGTTAGAGATAAAAGTTGGGTGTGAAGTTAGAGATAAAAGTTGATTCTTAGAGGTAGATGGCTAGTGAGAGTGCTTGGTGGAATAAGGGGCGAGATTGGAGTATCGAAATGAATCGTGACTTCTTTTAGAGGATGTTATCTGAGTTGATGTTAGTGAGTCTAGATGAGGCGGGCCTTGACTTGGGAATTGGAATCGGGCGAGCGGGGATTGTGTTTTATTTTGACTGGTATGATGTGATGAATTTTCCTGATTTTGTGATTTATTTATATCTGCTGGCATGATGATTAGATAACGACCATGATGAACCTGATATGGAATTACATGTTGATATGCGATATTAAAACCTAATTGGTAGTGACAAGTGTTACCATGATATATTAATACTTTGATATCCTGTTATATTGGTTTAGAAGCATGTTAGGACGTGTTGTGATATGATATATGAATTAATGATGAATATGACTTGAAGTATGATCATGATTAGGATATATGAGATAATGGTGCATGATTTCTAAATGATTGTCCTTCGATATTGTGATGAGTTAAGGTGATGTCTTTCAGAGCATGCTGACATTTGATGATTTATATACTGCATGATCTTCCTTTTTCTAAATCTTAATAGCATGACTTTGTTGTGTTGATATGTTGACGTGATGAATCTGTTCTACTTGTGTTGCATTATCGATATGCGACAGTGAGATTTGATGTGTACTGACGTACTAACCCCATAACATCTAACCCGTTGATTTCTGGACATGTGTGCTTACGTGATGAGTGATGAGCATTCGATTATGCACTTGTGATACCTTCAGTATGATGTAGATATACCTTATGATTTGTAGTATGTTGAGGTTTGTTGTTCCTTTATTACTAGAGACCTGTTGGCATGTTTATGTCTATGTTAGACGGCTATGTGATGGGTTGTGACTATGGTATGATGTGGGACTTGCCATGTGTGAGATGACTTATGGTGTTATGGTTATGTAAGAGTTGATGTGACTTTTGGTTATAATACATGTTGAGTTGTGAATGATGTTGCATGATCTGGAAACTAGGAAGAGAATATGAGATTAGCCCTTAGATGTGGATGATTCCACCTCCTGATTTCTGAATTTGATTGATTGATATGCGGGAAACTGATTTGGTTTTGGAGGATTTTGTCAAAATTTTGATCGAAAGGGTTTTACTTGTTTTGGTGTAAAGTTGCTTGGTAAGAAGTCTTATTTGAAGATTTTGAGCGGTTTGAAAAGGAATTACTTGAAATTTTAAAGAATAAACGTTACCGAGAATTTCAACGATTTTGAGGCCAATCTTTTCCAGTTGCGGAATCCCTTTCTGAGAATTTTCACACCCGGATTTATATTATAACGCCTCACGAAGTGGATACAAGCATTTTATAGGGGCGCATATAGAATGCATGCTAAGACCTAGTAGAGACGCTATGATTGCTTTTCGAGTTATAATGTGACCGAAAGGTCTGGTTAAGGGTCTGATAGGGGCCCATATCACATACTCGCTACGACCAATTGGAAATGTTATGATCACCTCAAGGGTGCCGTGAGGATCTCATACGGGCCCCTATGAGACGCTTACAGAATCAATGATATGATCCTTGGACTCACAATTTTAAAACTTCATCACCTTGTTTTAGAGTGATTTTAGTCTCGGTGACGAGACTTGTTTTTAGAGGTGGATGATGTAAAGACCGGGAAATTTTAGAATATTAATTTATTAAAATGGTGATTTATAGTCATTCCGATTTCTAAGATTTGGGAGGTTTGGAATTTCCGTCCATGAACTATTGGTTTTATTTTAAATATTTCAAAACGAGTTCCGGCATTATTTAATTGGAAATTTAATATATGGCATACTCTGCTTTTATATACCGAAAATTGGAAAATAATGTTTGGAGTTCCTTATTAAATTTGGAATTGGAAATTTAAAAATCTGTTGAGTTGAGTAACTTGGGTCGGATAAGGTCAGATAGCGGGTTTCGGGATAATTGTTCGGATAGTCAAAATATCTTTTGGGACCATTTATTTTAATTCTTATCCCCCACTCTCTCTCTCTCTCTCTCTTTCTGCTACACCCACGCCACTGTTGAGTGGAGACAAACTCCAGCTGACCCTCTCCCATTTTGGCTAAACAACCAGCCTCGCTACCTCCTTCCCCATCACCCCCTGCCCTCCTCTCTTTGGCAAAATGCCAACTAAACTCTCAGACAACTCCCACGCCAATTACAGGAGAACCAGGATCTCCTCCTCCCTTTCCTTTTATTTTGAATCGGTGCCAGCAAACACACATCCCCAACCCTCTTTCACCCATTCAATCTCTCTATATCACCATACATCTCCATCTTTTCCCTTCTCTATGAAATTCCCCGTCCAAACACATATCCCACACACAGGAGATCCACCCTGCCCTTCTTGCTCTCCGTTTCCCCGTCAGCCACCACCGGCGGTAGCCCGAGCACCCCATCTCCTTCCCTCTATTCCGGAGCGTTTTCCCTGCGTTCCCAATCGACCACCATGGTCCCCTATTTCCGCGAGAAAGCCAGCAAGGTCGAGCCCTCTAGCCCCCATTCTTGCTCTCCATCAAGTCGAGTAGCAACCCAAGGACAGTCCGCATCCGCCCAGCCGCAACCTCTCTCCTCTGTTTTCCGATTTCAGGCGGTAAGGTTCTTGGTTCCCCCTCATTTCCCTTTCTTTCACCCCCAAATGACATAAAGGCGGACCTTTAATCCCCTCTCACTCTTCCTAGGCCACCTCCGGCATGAATCCGACTTCGGCGAGGCAGATCGAGGCGAAGTGGATCGATTCCGGGCGTGAAGAACCCCCTCGGTGAGGAACCTCTCCCTCTCCTTATTCCTTGTCGAATATGTGTCTTCTTTGACAGGGAGATTGCCGCAGCTCAGCCACCGCTGGAGAGCTTCCCCCCTTCCCCTTCCTTTTCCAGCTTTTTCGAATCCAGTGGGGTTGGTGATGATGAACAGTGTTCGGTTGGTTTTCTAATTTTATTTTAATTGGTTCGGTTCACTTGTTTTAATTAAGGGAAAAGGAAAAACCGGTTCATGTGGTTAATTTGTAAGAGATTGAGAATTGGGTATTGGATCCGATTTTTGGTAAAGGAAGGGTTGGGCCTATCTAATTTCTTGGGCCTCATTTTGGAAAATTAAGATGAAGATGCATATTAAGGTATAAGACCTTGTTGGAGTATTTTCGGCTTTATTATTTAAATTATTAGATACATGGATTATTACTATTATATGTTATTCTGAATTTTGTGATAATATATATATTTTCTGAAAATATTATAGGTATTATGTTATTATTAAATGTTGTTAAAAGATGTGATTTTTTGTTTTTTTATCTATAAATGGGGTTTATAAGATGGATTTAATTTGGTGAGTGTTTTAGAGAAATATTATTTGTAATTTAATTAAAAAGGGTTTTCAAGTTTTAGGAATTATCTCTTAAAGGATTATTATTTCAAAACCAAAATACCGGAATTATTCCTATATTATGATTTTGAGGTATTGGCTTTAAGGTTTAAATGTTTAATGTCGGGATTTTGCCTTGGCTTGATGATGTTAGTTTTGGGAAGGAAATTGGAAGAATGCTTTTGGTTGATGTTGATCATATCAAAAAGGTTTTGAAAAATGGTTTTACTATCGGTTGGTTTTGAGTATGTTGAGAACTTGTGATTCATATGTATGAATATTAGTCCAGTAGCTTATGGAAATGGCTTGATGATAGGTGTGTATTGCTTATGGATTGCTTTGGACTTGCATTTGGGCCCTTGCTTGTGTTATCTTGTTGTTCTGCATTTTTAGGTAAGCTCCCTAGGGGGCTTACTCAGGTTGGACATTCATGCCTGTTGTTGCATTTTATGTTAGGTTTTGCATATGCATAAAAGCATGCCATGTAGTATCATGTTTAGGTTGCACTAATTGATTGAGCATCTGTTTACTTTATGCATTTGAAACAGAACGGCCGTTATCTGTGATAGTCCTAGAGTCTTTGCTAGGGTCATAGGGTAGCCCAGCCTCATCGGGTACCCTGAGTCAATCGAGTCATGAACTTCCTTATATTATGAGATGCATGCGGGCTTTATTGTGGAGCGGGTTAGACATGCGTGCCCCCCCCCCGGATTATGATGGAATGCATTCACGAGTTGGCCATTCTCCGCCCTATCGAAAGGGGGTGGAGGTAGGAGAGGGATATGCCACTTGGCATTGTCTTGGGCCCTTTACAGTATTTTTACACATTATGATAACTAGGAGCATGCTAGTGTGTTCGAGTTTCGTACTGCATTAGAGCATCTTTATTAGGTATAGCACATACTATGTGGCCTCAGTGAGGACTGCCGGTCCCGCATGAGTGGCTCGATCTGACTCCTTTCCCCGTTCTTTTTTTTAAAGGTATTTTCTGCAGATTTTGAGTGCTTAATGTCTATATGACGGGGTACCCTTTTGGCGAATTTGAGAATCTGGCTAACATTCTAAGTTGGTAAAATGATAATCACTCACTTATGATTTGGTTTTGACCCGGCCTTGCCGTGGCATTTGTATCTTAACTTTGATTCCGCTTTACTTTCGTTTGAATTGGATTTCGCGACATAGACTTAGGACAGGTTAAGGGTACCCAACGGCCCTACGAGGTTTTAGGGTTCGAAATCCCTCTTTCTACTAATCTTAGAATGAGTTTGAAACCTCGACTTGTACCTGGATTGCAAGATCCGAACAAGGGGTTTTATCCCTTGAAACGTAACCCGGAAATCATAATTCTGGGTCGTTAAAAAGATGGTATCAGAGCTGAGGTTGTGCAATTCGGGTACAAAAGGGCCGTTAAAAAGATGATTTCGCGACATAGACTTAGGACACATCAACAAGCAGGAAAATGCTCAAAACATGATAAAGGTCGGATCTTTACCTCAAATATGCATGGCTATCGTCGGGCTCGCCCCAACCCTAGAAGTGGGTTGACTACTCGCTCTTCATCGCAAACTCAGACATCATTGATTGAAAGAAAACAACTTGCATTAAACTAAATTCAAAGACTTTACAATCCCGGCAATCCAACTCTCGTCGAATGCCAAAACCTTAAAACCTTCGAACTCCCTAAACTGTCTCTGTGGAACTACTTGTCTTCTTCTTAAATTGAATGAATAAAACTGAGCCCCATGGGCTTTATTTATAGGCTTCTAATCCTTGCTAATCAAGGATAGAATATCTATATCTAAAACTATATCTATGACTTTAAAGATAAATAAAAACTATAACATAATTAAATCCAAAATAGGAAAATATATCTAAAAGTCTTCCATGGATTAATCTTCTTCTCTTCATGATGGATCTTGATATATCGGATAGATTTCAGCAACTTCGCACCCAAGCAAAGCTAAGTCGAGTAGAACTGATCAATCCGCGTCGAACACCTTCTGGAATCCTAGTCGACCTCGACAAGACTCTTGTCGATCTCGAGTAGAGGTCTTGGTCGACTGGATTGGTTCGTCGTCTCGGCTTGCTGGTCCTCGACAGGCTCAAACAGGACTCCAGGTGCTCGTCGACCTCGACAAGGGGTGGTCGATGTCGAGTAGGATTAGGTCATCGACGAAGCTTCCTTGGGTTGGCGTGCTCGACAAGCCTGGATCTGGACTCTGGGCGTCGTCGACCTCGAGTAGCCTTCGTCGACCTCGAGTAGAGATGATCGTCGACTGGGCCTCCTTGAGTGGCTCTCCTCGGCAAGCTTGGACATGGCTCAAGGTCTCGTCGATCTCGACAAGGGTTTGTCGATCTCGACCAGGGTTGCTCGGCTTCTCGGGCAGCTTCTCCTCGTCGACTTCGGGTGTGGTGTCTGGGCTTCGTCGATCTCGACTAGGGCTTGTCAAGATCGAGTTGGGTCCGGAGCCCGGGTTGGTCTGGTTCTCGATCAGGTCTTGTCGACCAAGGCTGCTCGGCCAAGCTCGTCTAGGTCGAGTAAGACCTACTCGAGATCGAGTAGCCTTGACTCTCAGACTGGTTCCGCTGCTTTGACCTTGGACTTCTGTAATGGTTTTCCGAGCTTTTCCGACCTTCTGTAGAATTGCTGTAATATGCCTCGATTTCTGCAAATTAAATAGAAACTGGTGTAGATTCCATAATTTTGCAAATAAACATAAACTACATAAGTTCTGTACTATCTAAACCCAAATGAATGCAATGTATACAGAAATCGATATAAAAGTTACTGTAAAACATGGCAGATTCAGCTCACAACATAATTACTTGCGTTGGATGGAGAATATGTGGTATAATAGAATCTTGATGATTGCATGTTATCTTAGTATATTTTGATTTGAGCTCATGTCCTCATATTACAATCATATTGCCCATTATTTGGACTTGTGTTAAACTTTTCTCATGCTTCTATATCGTTGGAACGTGAGTGAGTGATCTCTTATGCATCGTCATGATCAGTTGCATGCATGTATCGTACGTCATGTTGAGTCTTTAGCACCATGTAGGACCCTTAGTTGTGACTTGTGCGCATTTATATCTTGCATACATTATCGTGGAATTCCTCTCTTGAGCTAGGTTCTTGATAGTGTGGTCTTTTCCCTTTTCTATCCCCTTAACCTGTCTTACTCATGCAAATTAGATTGATGTGGAACTCAAAGATCGATTTGCTTTCCGTGATAGTTAATTCCAGCATGCTTACATGTTATCGTTTGATGGTATTCCTTTATTACTCTATGATATCCTCTCGTGCTTGAATGAACCATGACTTGAAACCTCGCATGATCACACATCACGCTATATCATGATCCCGCTTATGCATGACACCTGAATGTCAGAATTAATTTAGTCGAATTGCCTTGATTGTATTTATTCTTTTATGTGTGCTAGTAGTATCATGTAGGGCTTATGCTTTCTAATATGACTCGCTAAATAATTGCATGCCATACTTGTTCTATAATGTGATAGTTATTGTACCGTTTTATGTGCTCTACGACAGTTCATTCATAGCATGATTATGATCTATCGTTATGATGTTCTATTCGTTACTCTGTGGTGATCCCTCTTGTTTTCATGGATATTATGTGAACCCCTTTTAATGACTCATGACTATGCTTGTATCACATCATGTATCGCTAGTATCATGTAGGACATGTGCTTTCTAAATGTATCCCGTCGTATGATTACATGTCATTCTTAACCTATTATATAATTCTTGTTGTTAGATGTGATGATTATTATGCCGCCCTTATGTATTCTCATATGGTGTTTAGTTTAATTATTATGATATACCTCGCCATGCTATATTTGGTCTCAATTGTGATGTGTATACCATGCTCGTTCATCTTTCATATACATGATACTTGCCATCCTCGTTAAACCCCGTATCACCATTACTGGCTCCGCATAAATTGCTTGAAATTAGTAGGCATCTCTTCTTTCATGGAACAATAAACTGTTAGCTCGTCTCACATGCATCAATGTAGAGCTTGATTGTGTTCTTTTGGAATGCATACGCATGTTGTTCTCCTTGAGATAGGTACATGTTAGTGTGGGTTATTGTAATTGATATGCTCCATGATGAATTTGTGTTACTTGTCGCAATTATAATCCAATAGACATTCATAAGGGCATCGTTGCTATTCCCGGGTCGAAGTCTTGTCTTTAGGCTTGTCGTTCTTAGCCTTGGTCTATGTCTGATTCCGAGAGGAACATTGGGTTGTCCGCTCTTGTCACTCCCCTACCCTTGCTAACTTGGACTCCTGCGCGATACATTGGATGAGCGATTGCACGAAAAAAAAGAAAGGAAGTTGGATAACGATAGAGCAATGTGGCGGAAATGTGGGCCCATAACCCACAAGCCTCTGGATCGACGGTGTTGATGGGGCAGGTACGTTCGAGGACTGCGGCTACCGAGTACGATATGACTTGAAGGCAGGAGTGTCCTCCGTTCGAATTACTAACCCTTCTGAATTTGTTGATGATATTGCACTGACCTGGCGACGAGAGTTACGTGTTGATGTGCTGACTTGGTGATGATTGTTGTCTGATTGCCGGGTTTGCCTGTCTGCTGTGATTTTCACTTTCTGTTTTCGTCGACTGCTGTGGTCAATCTCGAGTAAGTTGTTGTCGAGATCGACGAGCCCTTTGCTTTGCTTTTAGTTTCTACTTTACTTTGCCTTTTCTGTCTTAGTTTAGTTCTTTGCTTTTGTTTTTCTGCTTTTATTTATGTTTCTTTCCTTGTTTTTGTGCTTCCGTCTTTCTGCTGCTTTTCCTGTGAGATCTGTTGCTACCTGAAAACTGCTGACGTGCTTCCTCGTGGATTCGATCCTGATTTTCTCTTACTACAACGGGAGGAAGTCTTGTATTCATTTGCTGAGACAGGGAAGTCAGTCTGAGCTATACTTTATATTTATTTCATACTTGACCATCCTCCTGCTTACAACAACACGACTCCTCGAGATCGAGTAGGCCTACTCGAGATCGAGTAAAGTGGTCGTCGACTATGGCTCGACTGGGCGTCTCAGGTAGCTGGTGCTCGATCCGGCTCGGTCAGGTGTTGTTGGGTTGTTGAGATCGAGTAAGAGTGATCCTCGACGTCTTCAGCCCTCGGCTTCTCGACTTGGCACAGCTCCTCGACTCCGGACATGGCATCAGGGGTTGGTCGATCTCGACTAGTCGACCATGCTCTGCTCGAACAGGTGTGCTCGGGCAACTTTTGTCGAGATCGAGTAAGTGAACTCGAGATCGAGTAAAGTTGGGCTCCGACTTTCTGCTCTGTTCTTAAAACGCACTTTCCCGAGTCCTCGTTCGTCGGATTGACGCATATGACCATGCGTTGGAAAGTTCTTTTCGAGGGCTACAACTCTAATGAAGACATCAAAGCTTGATTTGGAATGAAGAATGGTGAAAAATTGCCTTTTCTTAGCTTCTCCATGAGTTTCCTTTAAGTTCCGAAGTGCGTCCGATTTCTGCGAAATATAACAAAAAACTTGTGTAGACCTCCATATATTGCAAATAAACATAAACTACACAAATTATGTATTATTCTAACCCAAATGCATGCAATGTATGCAGAAAACGATATAAAAGTTATTGTAAAACATGGCAGATTCAGCTCACAACATAAGTTAGTTGGGATAGAACATATTGCACTAACCATGTAGGCCTTGAGAGGAAACCACGGTAAAGATGGGTGAAAAACGGAGACCAAAGCAAGAAACAGGGTTGTACCAAGGCCGTACCGACACTCACGCCTCCACCGAGCCACTTCCGGGCAACCCACCACCACTGTTCAAACTACCTCCCTCCGGCGCACCCAACGCGCCCAGCAACCACCCAGTTCGACCTCACAGAGCCACACCGAACCCCTTCTTCAGCCCTTCGCTGTTCGCCTCCCACACCATCCATAGCTCCGTTGAACCACCTCCGACCAAGCCCACCACAGCAGATCAAAACACCATCCCCAACCGCACTCCGAGCCTAGGCTGACCTTGGTTCGAGCCCAGGCTGACCTTGGTTCGAGCCCAGGCTGACCTTGGTTCGAGCCCAGCAACAGCACCATCGAACCACCTTTCCCAAATTCACAGTTTCAACCTTTTGGCTCGTTATACCTTCGAAATCCCGAATTTTCTTCTTCATTCAACTCGGTTGTGGTATGATTTCTTACTCTAAACTTATTTCTTGCAATTATTTTGATTGATTGGATGATTTAGGTTGAGATTGAAAACCTAGGGTATGATTTAGGAGCGGAATGTGGGCCTTTTTGCCGAAAGCTAAATTGGTCGAAATTGATGTTATGGATGTATTGTTGGGTTGATTTTGAGCAATTTTCATGTTCATAGCATTGTCAAATTGTGTATGAATTGTGTGCTAATTATAATTTTAAGATTTCACTGCAATCCGTTCCAAGCTTTGATTTGTGATTTGATTTTTATGCTTTAAGTTGATTAGTTTCTTCTAATTTAGCAGGGAAATTATATTCTTCCAGGATTTGACATGGGCAAACAAGTTGTATATATTTCATATTTGTCTTACTTGTTTTGAACTTAAGTATGGGGTTATGGTGGTTGACTTGTTCGTATTGATTTACATTAGTTATATGGTTTATATTGAGAATATTTTTATAGGTAATGTATTATATTTAATATGGCTGTGAATTTAGGTGCATTTTAGCTTATTTGGTATTTTTAAGAATGCACTTGTTTATTTTATCTTGAGCTTATATTTTTGCACTTGCTTTCTATGCTTATATGATTTATTTAGTGCATACTATTCTTGTTATTTTGCTTGGTTTACGTGGTTATTAGGTGTGGCTTGAGCATATATTGGTTTGATCTGCCGCCACCCTTTCCATAGAGAGCTTATTGATCTTCAACAACTTCTGAATCTTGATTTTGTGAGTTTATTGTGTTATTTTTTTTCGTTCAGAAAAAAAGAGAAAATAAATTGAAAAAAAAAGGAGAAGGAAAGTTTGTGTTTATAGGTTTGTGAATAAAGTGTGTGGAACAAAAATGCGCGAATAATTGTAAACCATATTTTATTTAATTTTTTATAATTTGAGTTCGACCCCTTTTAGGTTATCCTCTTGATTCGAAGTTTTATCGACACCAAGACTTGAGTGGTTTTAGTGATTTGGGCTGCACCCGAATTTTAATGGATCGCCTACGTATCTCTTAGAAGAGAATCAAGCCTTACGTAGTTCCGAGTGTTTGAATTTATTTAATTTTTGGATTTGGTGAATGAACCCGACGAGCTTGAGCTTTATGTCGGGTGTCCTACGTACCCATTTGGAACGAGATCAAATCACCCGTAGTTCTTTTAAGGACCAATTTAATTCAATTTGAGATGGGTGACTGGATCCAATGTATATTTTAACATCGGATTTCCTACGTAACTCAGAAAAGAGTATCAAGTCTTCACGTAGTTCTTTTTTAGAACCTGAATTCGGAGAAATTTGATTTGAGGTCTTGACTCCATTTTATTTTACCTCGTTTAGAAGTCAATTTTGATATTGACCCACTGGAATAAATCGGCGACGAAATTTTACGAGTTTAACTTTATATTTTTATCAAACTCGATTTCAATTTGTGTCAATCATATACTCCCTCCGTCCAAGAATACATGGTCATTTAGGCTCAGGCACGCTAATTAAGGAACCTATTTTACATCTTAAATCTCATCATTATTATTAAATGTTAAAATAGTAATTGAAAGTTCAAGGGTTTTCTTTAATTTTTCCAAGAGTTTTATTTAATTTTAACAAGTAAAAAAGTAGAAATTTTAGAGGTAATAATTACCTATACATCTAAAAGGCCTTTTTTTTGACAAAGTTTCAAGGCCTAAAAGGCCATGTATTCTTGGACGGAGGGAGTTTTTCTTATCTTTTATGGGCTAGTTTTGCAATTAAGCAAAACTCTTTCACAATCTTACCAACATGTACGTAATTATTTTTTTTTTATTAGGTAAAAATTCGGATGGATAGCCCAATCCGAAAGCATCCTACAGAACGATTCGGACGGGGAACCCTATCTGAACGCATCCTGTCGAATGAGGTCTAGAAGACCTGAATGATGGTATAACTCTGGCCCCTTGGTCGAGTAGCAAAGGTGTGCAACCTTATCCGCTACCCGGTTACCAATGCGGGGAATATGGGATGCACTAACGTTATTTACTCCTTTGAGAAGAGCTTGGATATCGGACATAATCATTTCTATTTCCCAGGGACACCCAACCTTTTTATTTAGGTAATCCGTGATAATTTTTTAGTCTACTTCAATTATTAGATCCTTAATCTTTAGTTCATTGGCTTTTTTTACCCCTAGTCGTAGTGATCGGGCTTCCGCCATGAGAGGGGATTGACCGCTAATGGTGTCACCTCCAAAGCTAATAGGATTTCCTTGCCAGTCTCTAATGATGTATCCAATTGAGCTAATTGAGTTCGATATAGATGATCCGTCAAAATTTAATTTGTACTTGCCCATAGGGGGTTTCCTCCAGCGATAGGCTTTTTTGTCCTTTTTAGCGAGACCATTGTAAAGACCGAGAAATTTTAGAATATTAAATTATTTAAATAGTGATTTATAATCATCCCGATTTCTATGATTTGGGAGGTTTGGAATTTCCGTCCTTGAGCTATTGTATTTATTCTAAAGCTTTCGAAACAAGTTCCGCCATTAATTAATTGAAAATTTAAAATATATTATACTCTGCTTTTATATACCGAAAATTGAAAGATAATGTTCGGATTCCATTTATTAAATTCAGATTTGAAAAATTGAGAAGTATTTTAAACGCATCGGGATAAGGTCAAGAGAGCGAATTTCGGTATTTATTCTCGGGTATTTTGAAAATAATTTGGGATTAGCGGGTTTCGAGTTTTGGATTTCGGGATTTAAATTTGTTGTTGTAGGGCCCACTCGCTACTCTTATTTCTTTTCCCTTTTTCTTTTCTTCCCCTCTCTCTGTCTCGTTGCCAGCCAGGACTGGACTCTCCTTTGTCTTCTTCCTCATGTGGTGCAACAACCCACACCAAGAGCAGGTGTCTCCTTTTCCCTATAAAATGGGCAGCCCTCTTGAACCCTAAATCACCTACAATCAAAACCTCTCTACTCACCTCCTTGCACTCTTTTAAACCCCCAGAAGATTTCCCCACAACACAGCTCAAAGGAGCCCCCTTTTCACCTGTTTTGTCGAGCCCCAACAACACCCTGCACCACTTTGTCCTCCGTCCGAAGAGAAGCGGCCGAGCCCTTCGCTCCACCTCCTCTGAGAAGCAAAAGCCCCTCCTCCTTTCAAGCAGCAGCAGAAGCAGCCAGGAACACCGTCGCCAGAAGCCGGAACCACCGACGCCGAGTCTCTCCTCCAATGTTTCCGATTTGGCCTCAGTAAGCTTCGATCTCCTGATTCCAACTTGAAACCATGAAAAGGTTCACCTTTAACCCTCAATCAACCTTCCTAGGACGAGCTTCCTCGATTCCGACTCCGACGAAGCCGATCGGATCTCCGGCGCACCTCCGACAAGCTCGTGTCTCCTTCTCGGTGAGCTCCGCTTCTTCTTCTTTACCCTTGGTTTCTCTTTGTCTTTTCTTTGGGTTCCTTTCGGCTGGGAAAACTTGGGGTGAGAGCGAGCGAGTTCAGGCGGCGGTCCTCCTCCTTTTTCCTTACGTTCTCGTACATGGCGCTAGAGGTTGAAGATAGAGGTCCTGAACCGGGTTTATTTTCTTTCCTTTTCTTCTGTTTCACTTTCTTTTTCTGGCCTGGGTTCGGTTCGGGGAAGGGTTTGGATTCGGGCTGAGTTCTTTGGTGGGATGGGTTCTCTTTTGATGTCTTGGGCCTCTGATTTGGTGTGGGCTGCTGAGTTTTGTTTGGGTTATGTTCCTATTGTGGTCTATTTTATGAGGTTATCAGTTGTATGATTTGGTGATTATATATTTTTCTGAAATTTTACATTTTATAAAAATTATCTTTTAAAAGTGATATTATTAAGGTTTGTATTTTGTGATGTTTTAAATAGGAAATTTTAGGAATTCTAAAATGAATTATTGGCTTGGTTTGTTAATATGAATTGAAAAGAGGATTTAGCTAGGGTATTGCATTTTGGTTAGGTATGACTTGGAAAGTTATTTAAAAAGGGTTTTCAAGTTCCCGGAAATATTTCTCAAATGATTTATTGTTTGAAAATCAAAATGCCGGAATTAATTCTATAATATGAATTTGAGATATTGGTTTTGAGGTTTAAGTGTTTAATATCGGGATTTTGACTTGGCTTGATGATGTTGGTTTTGAGAAGAAAATTGGAAGAGTGATTTTCGTTGATGTTGCTGATATCGGAAAGGTTTTGGAAAATGATTTTACTATCGATGGGTTTTGAGGATGATGAGAACTTGGGTTTCGTGTGTATGAATGATGGTACGGTAGCTTATGGAAGTGGCTTGATGATAGGTGCGTATCGCTTTGGATTGCTTTGGACTTGCATTTGGGCCCTTGCTTGCATTATCTTTTGTTGTTCGGCATTTCAGGTAAGTTCCCTAGGGGGGCTTACTCAGGTTGGACATTCATGCCCGTTGTTGCATTTTTTGTTAGGTGTTGCATATGCATAAAAGCATGCCATGTAGTATCCTGTTAGGTTGCACTAATTGAATGAGCATCTGCTTACTTTATGCGTTTGAAATAGAACGACCGTTATCTGTGATAGTCCTAGAGTCTTTGCTAGGGTCATAGGGTAGCCCAACCTCATCGGGTACCCTGAGTCAATCGAGTCATGAACTTCCTTATATTATGAGATGCCTGCGGGCTTTATTGTGGAGTGGGTTAGGCATGCGTGCACCCCGATTATGTTGGAATGCATTCACGAGCTGGCCAGTCTCCCCCTATCGGAAGGGGGTGAAGGTAGGAGAGGGATATGCCATTTGGCATTATCTTAGGCCTTTTACAGTATTTCTGCACATTATTATACCTAGAAGCATGCTAGTGTGTTTGACTTTCGTACTGTATTAGAGCATCTTTACTAGGTATATCACATACTATGTGGCCTCAGCGAGGACTGCCGGTCCCGCATGAGTGGCTCGATCTGACTCCTTTTCCCGTTCTTTTTTTTAAAAGGTATTTTCTGCAGATTCTTAGTGCTCGATGTCTATATGACGGGGTTTCCTTTTGGCGAATTGAAGAACATGGCTAATTCTCTAACTTGGTATAAATGGTAATCATATGCTTACGTTTTGGTTTTGACCCGGCTCTGCCGTGACATTTTGTATCTTAATTTTGCTTCCGCTCTACTTTCGTTTGAATTGGATTTCGCGCCATAGTCTTAGGACAGGTTAAGGGTACCCAACAGCCCTTCGAGGTTTTTAGGGTTTGAAATCTCTCTTCCTACTAATCTTAAAATGAGTTTGAAACCTCGACCCATACCTAGATTGCAAGATCCGAACAAGGGGTTTCATCCCTTGAAACCTAACCCGGAAATCATAATTCTGGGCCGTTACAAAGATGGTATTAGAGCCGAGGTTGTGCAATTCGGGTACACAAGGGTCGAGTGTATGTTTTGAAAATCGCCCACAAATTTCAAGGACATTTGAAAAGGATTTAAAGGGGCAAAATGAACTTAAGATGGCTAACCCAAATCGGACTAAGTAACGAACTTGGCTTGTTATAAAAGAGGAAAACCGACCAAACGGGGATGCGAGTGGGTAGTAAAGGCACTAGACCACCCCTATTGGGTGTAGTTGGGGCAAAATATCAGCTTGTTCTTTACAGATGGGTTGGGAGACTCCAAGGAGATCAGTTTGAGTGTCACTAACTGATTCTATGTTGAGTGCTTGCTATGCTAGATATCTGATTGATATGCCTAACAATTAAATGTGTATTGACTAATATGTGCAAACGGGATAGTGGGAGTACCCTTGTTTCTGTGTGGTTAAACCCAGTTTGTATGGAATAGCCCCTTCCACTATGTTAACCCCTTGACGGTTCTATCTAGCCTTTTCCTTGATTTCAGTGCCTTCCATGGGAATTGGGTTGGTAACCACCTTGTGTCGGGAATCATGTATGGATATGAAGGTTGTCTGAGTGCATATGGGAAGGTGGTTCTTGATGGCCTTTTGAGTCAAAAGTAAGGTGTCATGGAGCTCCTTTTCTTCATCCTTATGATGATCAGCAGTGTTTCCTTACCACAAAGAGTCGTACCAAAGTCCCACGGGAAAGAGGGGTGATGAGTTAGTTGGGAAAGATCAATGGTTGCCCTTAGGGATCTCTGTCTGGTTGTAATGGTGACTCTCTCTGAATTGAATGACATGATTTTAGAATCTCCCGCATATACCTTGTAAATGATCATTAGTAAAAAGCTGCTCATGTTATGCCTTGCTTTCTGTCATAATTTTATTGTGTAAGATCATGTTGTGGTTAGTTACATTGCTCAAGTCTCGTGTTATGTCTTGCCTTCTATCATGAATGTATGTTGTTATATCATGTTTACTTGGCTTATTGATCGTATGAACGATTGGAAGCATGTACCATATGATATGAACCCACATGATCGTTATTTCCTCCTGGATTAGGTTCATGATAGTGTGATCAAATCATTTTTGCAAGAATGCTTGTAGATTATCGCTTTAGCATGTTGGATGACGACATGTCGATGCTTATTATCCTTTTTGTGACAAGAATCCATATCATGCCTATCTATTTTGTATTTGCCAGATTAGTTATTGCTGATTATTTTGCACATAGTATTGTTGTGTGTTACTTGTGTTGAATGGAGAATATGTGGTATAATTAAGTCTTGGAAAATGCATGTTTCATCCCAGTATGTGTTGATCTACACTCATGCCCCGTATTCTAATCATATTGCCCATTACCTACACTCGTATTATGCATCATTTATCTTTTCTCATGCTTCTATATCGTGGAATATGATTGAGTGATTTCTTACGCGTCATCATGATTAGTTGCATGCATGTATCGTACGTTATATTGAGCTTTTAGCATCATGTAGGACCCTCGGTTGTGACTTGTGCGAACTTGTATCTTGCCTACGTTGTCGCTGATTTTCTCTTGAGCTAGGTCCCTGATAGTGTGATTCTCCTCTTTCATACTCCCTCCGTCTTAAAATACATGTCCTTTTAGGACGGAACACGGGAATTAAGGAGTGTGTTAAGTGTAATGATTAGATGTAAAAAGTAGGGTAAGTGTAATGATTAAACTTTGGTAATAGAGTATTTGTTTTTTTTAAAAAAAAAAATTGTGAGAGGAAGTGTAGTGGTGATGTAAAAATTAGGATAATGATTAGATGTAAAAGGAGGTTAGAAGTAATGATTAAATTTAAAAAGACATGTATTTTTGACAAAATTTTAGGGGCTTAAAAGACATGTATTTTAAGACGGAGGGAGTATCATCTTAGGTGTTTTACTCATGATTAGACTGATGTTGAATTCGATGGGTGACTTGCTTTTCGTGATGGTTATCTTAGCATGCTTACATGTTACCTCTCGGTGGTGTTTCCCTATTACTCTGTTTTATCATCTCGCACTTGCATGAATGTAAGACTTGACATATCGCATGATCACACACCACGTTGTACCATGATTTTACATACGCATAACACATGAATGTTAGGATGAATCTGGTCGAATTACCTTGATTGTGCTTCGTGTTCGATATATGCCAATAGTGTCCTGTAGGGCTTATGATTTCCAATATGACCCGCTAAATAATCACGTGTTGTACTTGTTCTATGATGTGATAACTATCGTATCATTACATGTGTCCTATGATGGTTCATTCCTAGAATGATTATGATTTATCGCTCGTGATGTCATTCTTGTTACTCTGTGATTTTCCTCTTGATATCCTAAATATTATGTTGAACTCTTTAAATGACTCATGACTATGCTTGTATCACATCATATATTGCTAGCATCATGTAGGACCTATACTTTCTAAATGTATCTCGACATACGATTACGTGCCGTTCTTAACCTATTATATGATCATTGTGTCAGATGTGATAACTACTATGCCCCTCTTACGTGTTCCTCTATGAAATTTAGTCTCACTATTATGATATACCTTGCCATGCTTGACCTCACATGTTGATACGTATACAATGCTTGTGCATTCGTTCATATATATAACACTTGTCATTCTCATTAAAATTCACATGAACTCGAACCCTTTATGATCATTACTAGCTTCGCATAGCTTGTTTGAAGTTGCTAAGCCTATCCGTTTCGTGGAATAATATGCTACTAGCTTGTCTCACATGCATGTTGTAGTACTCGATTGTGCCCTTGAAAATGAATACTGATAACATCTAATTTAGTCATATTTTAGGGTTGCATTTGCATATTAGTTTAGATCATTTTCATATATATTTATCATATTTTATACTTTATTTAGTTTATTTTGCATTTTCGGAGTCTACACCGAGTTTTTATTGTTTTTAGGCACTTTGAACATGATATTGTCGAAATTCAAGAGTTGATGTGAAGGAGCGAACATGAATAGATTGGACTCAAGGAGCTAAATTGCCAATAGCTGAAGTTTCTAAACTTGGGGGTTGTTTGATGGAATTAACTTTATAATGGGGTGTTGGGTTAGATTTTAATTATTCAATTTTGTGGGCTGAATTGTAATTTTATCAAGTTTCTAAACTCGGACTTGGTAGCGCCGCGGTTCGGCCGACCACCGGCGTAGTTTTAGGTTTTAGTTTTGTTTTGTTTCTTTTGTTTTCGGTACTGCACTCTAGATCGAGGACGAAGATTTCTGGTTTGCATTTTATTTTAAGCATGTCTTTAATTTATTCAATTGCTTTCTATATTATGTTTAGCTAAATTCTCCATTCTAGGGTTAGGGTGAACCCGACAATGTCGCAAATTGTTTGATTTCGATGTTTGCTTGAACTTAGTCTGAATTCTATAAATTGATTTGATCCTAGTTGCTTAACCTAATTGATGTGAATCGATTAGAATCATTTTTAGATTCAAGATGCTACCGATGCGAATTGAAATTGGATAAATAGATGAAATTCATGAACCCGAAACGAGGATTGGTTTAATCGGAACCCTAGGATTAAACTTGAGAAGTTAACAATTGTTATTGTGACATTTAAACAATTGTTGAGGACTCTTGAGGATTAATAAATTATCGTAGATTCTTAGGTTTGAATCGGTTAGGTGGAACGCGACAGCGAATGTTTAATTGATTTTCTCCTAAGATCTATAAAGAACTTAAAGGGTCTAGATTTTGTTAATTTAGACACAATCACTACAACATGCGACAGCTGAGTAGTGATGACTTTAGATAATTTACCCTCAATTTGACTTATTAAGAAGATGAAGTTCGAGTGAACATCGGGTTGAGTTATTTGTGGCATTGTCGTCGGAATCCTTAACCCTGGAATCATTTCTCATACATATTTTATTCATAATCTTTGCTTGTTTTTCTAGGTTTAGTTGAAAATCAAATCTCTCTTTATTGGCTTAGCTTATTAGTTCTAGATAACAATTGATACAGATTTAATCCCCGTGATCCATACCCATATACTGCAATTGATCTCGTATTCTTGCGAGGTTGGTTCAGGCTACACTATTCTTGTGTTGGTTTAGACCACATCAAGTTTTGGCGCCGTTGCCGGGGATTATTGATAGTATTGGTTGTTTCTATAAACTAGTTTGCTAAGTCTTTCTTTTGCTTTTTATTTTTTTTCTTTATTTTTGTGATTTCAGGTGTGTTCTTGTAGAGATGAATTGCATTCCTTATTGTGATGTTTTTTCATCGTCTGGTCATGCCACTTTGGAAAATCAATTCTCGACGTATGGGACTCATCCGCATTGCGAGTTTTGCGGAGGTTTTGGGCATATGATCTCTGAATGCCAGGTGTTGTGGGCCCCCGACTACGAGGATGCGAATGATATGTACCATAGGTGCAGTTCTGATGAGTATTGTGAGAGCAATCACGCTCATGAAAGGGCTCCGATAGGATTTCAGTCTCGACCTCCACAACCTCCTCCCGAGCAAAGTTCTTATTCACACCTATCAACGGAGGAGCTACTCGCTAAGACTGCGGTAATTGAAGCCCAAATTGCTCAACTTACCATGAATGCTCAAACTGTTCTAGAGAGCCTCCCGAGCCAAACAGATGTCAGTGACAGTGACAATGACGATTGCACTGTTTTACATATTGAGATTGAGGAAAGTCTGGAATAGCATATACATGACTCTAAAGTGTATGAGATTGATGATCCTAGAGAAGAGGAATCTAGAAAAGAACCCGAAATGGTTGTTCCCTGAATATACATGTCACCGTCGCTATTTTCTGAAGTGATGGTTCAAGAGAATGTTAAAGAACAATTTGGGGCGTTTGCTGGACTACTCTCCAAGTGGCATATAGATGACCATTCAAAGGAAGTTCTCGTTGACATACCGCCATGCACCAAATCCCAAGAGGAATTCTTTCTTCTATTCGAAGATGGTGGTAACGTTGAACACACAAAGGGACAAGATGCTAAGGAGAAGAGCACATTTTTCGGGAGTTTGAGCTTCAATGGATCACAATTATATCGTCCCGAAAAGACTTTACTAGATGGGTGGATCGAGCCATGGACCATCCATTTGGGAAGGTTCAAACGTTTTCGAGTCAACCTAAGGTAAATTCTCCCTTTATTTTATTAAGTTAAGATTGTTATTACTATAACAATCTTAAAATTTTCGAGTCAACCTAAGGTAAAGTAGAAGAGCATGCCCGTGTGATCTACCGCGTGGCCGCGCGTTCAGCTCCTGTTGTTCAACCAAAAATAACAAAAACCCTTCCCGTCTCTCCCTCTCCGACCATCTTCACCGCCCCCTCCTCGCCACCGTCGCGGCTCCTTCTTTCCCTCTCCGTCTCCGTCTCGCCCTTGCTTCTGGCCACCCCCACTGGATCCCAAAGCCGGCGGTGCACCCGAGCTCTCTCCTAGCCCTCATCACCCCCGGTGCCCACACCAGATCTCCTCTCCCTCCTTCAGCGCCTCGATGCCCCACCGCTGCCTCACTCCTCGCCGGCGATCTTCCCTCATCGCCACCGGTTTCCGCTTCCTCCCTGCTCTCTCTCCCTCAATCTCTCTCCCGCTCAGCGCTGCCTAGGCTCAATCTCCCGAAGATCGGTTCTCTGGTTGCTACCATTCCGTGCTTCACATCAGCGCTGGTGTGCTCCTACCGCTGCTTCTTTCAACTCGAGGCTCAATCCAATGGTAAGTGCAGGTATAAATTTCAATTTCAATTTCAATTTCTGTATTGTTGGATTGAGAGGGTGTTCTCGAATTTGATATGTGGGATTGGTGGCCATTGAATTGTTCATACTCTTTTGGCATAATTGTTTTGTTGGGATGAATTCATGAATTGTGGCTATACTTGACCTGCTTATTTGCTGAATTTTATCTAGTTGCATAGGTTGGAGGATATGTTTCTTTGATTGTAATGGACTTTTGGAGCTTGAGTATTCTATTGTTTGATGCTTGATCCTGGTGCTCTGGCCTAAATTAGACCATCCTGAAACTTGAACCTTTGAGGCTAGGTTTGCTGATAATTGAGTGTTGATCGAGATAAAGGTGTTGAACTTCTCTTGGCCTTATGATCTTTCCTAGACTTGATTACTTTACTATACAAGATGATTTTATCAAGTCTGTTTGATCTTAAGTGTTTATCGATCACCTAGTGTTGTTTTTGTTCTGATGGTTTTGATCTATATGTATTGGTGAGTTGATATAATGCTGATTTCCATTGGTGATTGGTTCCTGGTTTCAGTTGTGATATTATTATGCTCGTTAGGCTTGTGTCTGCTGCTGTTTTTGTGCTTTGCGCAGGCCTAAAACAAAAGAGATGCAGCTGAAATTTGATCAAATATCACAGATGGTTTCAATCAATTCATTGCACTACCACCTCGGATTAGGAATGCTGGAATTTGCTCGATTGCATCTAAGAGAGCTGCTGAAATTTCAGCAACTGTTGCACAACTCGACATCACACCAAAGTTCGATTTGAACTCAATTTTAGTTTCGGTAAGTCCAGGTTCCACCCTTCTTAACCCTGATAATTGTTGGGAGATAAATTGAATAAATTTATTTGAATAATTATGTTGGGAATGGTTTGACCCTGCCCGGGAATTATGTAGGTAGCGTGAGCATTATGAGATAATGGTTTTTGTTTTGCTTTGCTTTGCTGTGCTTGGCACTGTCATGAGCATGAGCTGGCTCTTAATTTTCTACATGATATGAGGTTGCAATTGATTTGTTTCATTGACTGGCCAGTGAGCCAACACTATTTGCTACCTATTTGGTGTTGTTGTTGCGTGTTGTGTTTGCTACTTTGTACAGTGCTGATTAAGGGAGCTGTTGCTGGATTTTCTTCTTGAGAATTGCCACCTAAATTTTGAGGACATCGCTGCTTTTCGATCCTTTTGGTGAGCTGATGAGCTGCCTGATTACAAGGAAACAATTCTGAAATTTCTGATGGCTTCACCATTGCTCCCTCCTAAGCTAATTTGATGAATTGCTCAAAGTGCCTGATTCTTTAGTGAGTTTCCTCTTCCCTTACTCTTTATCATTCTCTACTTTGGGGACAAAGTAGGAATTAAGCATGGGGTGGGGTAACTCACTTGTGATTCATGTGTAACTCTGTTTTTGCATATAGTTTTTGCATTTTTTTTTCTCATGTGCATTTCATACATTGCATTTTATTTGAATATAGATTTTTGAGATGAACCCTTGCTAATAAAAATTCTTTGCTCTTCTTGAAGAACTTGTATTTTCCTTGATTGAAATTGGTTGATGATATCCTTTAAGACATGTTAAAAAGCTTGTGATGATTTAGATTATTGGGTTTATGCTATAATTCTTTCAAAAACTTATCATTGCTTGAGACTTGTTAAGATTGAGATTCTAAGACAAAAGTCGTGAGCTTCTGAGCCTAGGACTGAGATCCATGAGTCCTCTTTTCTTTTGTGTGTGAATTGCTCATCTTGATTGCTCTATCTTCAGAACTTGCGTTAGAACCTCTTGAGATCGCATATATGACTTGAGTGCATTGCATAAACATGATTGAGGCAATTTTTGTTAGCCTATTATTCCCTTCCTACCCATGAATATATCATTTCCTTGAAGCCCATTGAGCCTATTTGCCTATTCATTGTAGCTCCACAAGATTATCCTTAAGCCTATTTTAGCCTTGTTTACCCATTCGGGAATTAGGATGAAATAGAATTATGGTTCATTTGAGTGGAGAAGAGAGAATAATGTGCTTTCAGTGATTGATATATTGAGTAGAGGATTTTGTGCTTCAAATGTAATTTTCTTGTGATGAAGAAATTTAAAAAAAAAAGAAAAAAAAAAGAGAAAATGGAAAATATGAAAAAAAAAAAAAAAAGTGAATAAAATTCTTCATCACCAGAGGAATTTTTGTGAAAAGGGAATGGGTTTTCAAAGTTATGAGTTTTGAGCTTATTGGATTATGTGATGTTGTTGTGAGAGATTTGGTATGCTTGTGGAAAAGAAGTTGGAATTGTGGTTGAAGTTTAGGAAGTAGTTCTATTTCCCGGATTTAGCACCACATGGCGTAAGAATCCATACCTTATTCTTCTTACCTTGGCCCCGTTACAACCCATGAAAAGACCTCATGATTTATGTTTTGTGCATAGTCCGAGTGATGGAGAATTAGGACGCTAATTCAAGCATATGGTAGATGAGTTTTCAAGATTTGAGCTTGAGCGATATTTATACCCTAAACACAAGAGTGAGAGCGTTCCACAAAAATTTATCCTATGCGAGGTCTTGGAATTGATTTCTTGACTTGTCTCTTATATGATTTGCTTGTCCTTGTTTTGAACCCAATGTCTAGATCTACATGAGCAAATGCATAGCTTGGATAGAAATCGAAATCCTTCTTGTGAAATCTTTACACTTGTTCTTGCTTGAGGACAAGCAAGGTTCAAGCATGGGGTGATTAGATAACATCTAATTTAGTCATATTTTAGGGTTGCAATTGCATATTAGTTTAGATCATTTTCATACATATTTATCATATTTTATACTTTATTTAGTTTATTTTGCATTTTCGGAGTCTACACCGAGTTTTTATTGTTTTCAGGCACTTTGAACGTGATATTGTCGAAATTCAACAGTTGATGTGAAGGAGCGAACATGAATAGATTGGACTCGAGGAGCTAAATTGCCAATAGCTGAAGTTTCTAAACTTGGGGGTTGTTTGATGGAATTAACTTTATAATGGGGTGTTGGGTTAGATTTTAATTATTCAATTTTATGGGCTGAATTGTAATTTTATCAAATTTATACTATATATACTCTTACTAATCAGGGAGGCGGGGGGGGGGGGAGTTCGGACTTTCGGCCGACCACCGACGTAGTTTTAGGTTTTAGTTTTATTTTGTTTCTTTTGTTTTCGGTACTGCACTCTAGATCGAGGACGAAGATTTCTGGTTTGCATTTTATTTTAAGCATGTTGACGGGATGAAAATCGTTGATTCTCAATCAAATAGTTCCCACTCTAAAAAATTAGTATAATTGGCAAGAAAGGGGTCGAATCCTCGGGAGATTTAAGATTTCACAATGCAATTTGATCACCAACAAGTAACAAAAGTGGGACAAGATGCGACTTTTAAATAAGAACAAGTAAAGTAAAGTAAAGATGGAATTTTGTTGTAAAATCAAGAGTAGAGAACGGTTCCACCCACGAATTCTTTGACATTGGTTGGCTTATCGATCATCGAATTCTTTTCAAGCTATTAACTTTCCTACAAATTCCTCTCGTCTTGGTTTATATGGATTAAAAGTCCTACGAGACCAATTAATCCCTTACACCTCAATGCAATCATAACACGGTTAAGATTTAAGAAAGAGATAGCACAACATCCCAAGAACTTGAGCACATAAATAACACCAATTAAACACGGAAAATCGATGTTTAAGATATATGTCAACTTCCTACATAATCATGCTTCAAACACGGAATCCACAATCTTATGCATGCTACTATAGAAATAACGCAAATCCGAAAGCATTAAATCTTAGCACGAAATCAATATTATCAAGTCGGCCAAGTAAGATAACATCAATAACATAACAATAAGCACAAGGAAGTTGAAGGAATTATAATAGAGGAAAGATAACTTGAATTAAAAACTCACAATTCAGCAACCAAGTCTCCGAAAACGTAGGTGAAACACTAGGAAAATTAGCCGCTCATGGCTTACCTAAGCTCTCTTCTCTTCTATGGTGATTGCTCCAATTGAAAACTTAATTAAACTAAGCCTAGAACATCCTATTTATATGCCTAATGTCTTCCATAAAAGGTAGATAAAAGATAGATAAAAGATAGAAACTTCCTAAACAAACTAGATAAAAGATAGAACTTTCCTAAATTAATTCAGCGTCGGATTCCGCTGGCAGCGAGAAATTTCCGCTGGCAGCGAATGGCCTTGATTGAGCTTCTGTTGGATTTCCGCTACCACCTCGATGGCACACTCGTTGGCAGCGACTTTCATGCCTTAGAATTTTCTCGAGCTTCTCCATGGTCCCTTCCTTCCGCTGCCGCGAGTAGCTGATCCCGTTGCCGCGAGCTGGGACTTCCGCTGCCGCGAGAGCTCAAACTCGCTGGGGCGAGTTCCTTCTTCCGCTGGAGCCTCCACGTCCTCGTGATTCCGCTGCCGCAAGTCCTTCCATCCGCTGCAGCGAGTTCTTCCATCCGCGGGCGCGAGAGCCCTCTTCCGCTGGAGCGAGTAGCCGAAGCTTTGTCCTCCTGGTGATTCCCGCTGGCAGCGGATTTTTCCGCGGCAGCGGACGTCTCGCTGCAGCGGAATTAGTCGCTAGCAGCGGACGTTGCTTGCCCTTCCTCTGTCGCTGGCTCTCTCTTCCCGCGGACCCTCTCTCGCTGGCTCCTCCTTGGATTCTGGTTCCACTCGCTGGCAGCGAGTGGGATCCCGCTGGCAGGGACCGATGCCCAGAAGCTCGATTCTTCATTGTTCTTCCCTCTTTCTTTCTCTTCTCCTTTCTTTCTCTTCTTAGCTTGATTTCTTTCCTTCACTTGGCCATTTTTAACAGCTTTCCCTTTCTTTCCACCATATCGGATCTACGATTCTGCACAATTCAACCGAAATAGCGTAGATTTCGAACTTTTCCACAAAAAGAGTTTTATCTAAATTAACACTAAAACATGCATATTCTACAATGTAAATGCAACTAAATTATCCTATAATGCCCATTAGAAATGTGCATTATCAAACTCCCCCACACATAAACGTTTGCTTGTCATCAAGCAATGCAAAATAAAGAAGAGCAAAACCATCATTCCACACATATAATCTTCAAGCACTAACCTTGTCAAAAGCAACATCAAAGTGGAGGAGCCATGAACATGAAAGCTAACATCCTAGCAAGTATATGAACGATTCAAAATAAGGCACATATCATCCAACCTCACCGGGATTATGTGTTTGCTCTCACTCTCATTGTGTTTAGGCTTAATAATATATCTCTCGACTCAATCCAAAATGCAAAGAGCTACATAGAAATTGACACATATATCACATATTCTCCACCGCGGATGCCATCACTCACAAGAAACATCAAGAGGTCTTTTATCAAGGTTGTAATGGGGCTTGGTAAGGAATCAAGGGCAAGGAGAATTTATGGTCATGTGGTGCTCAAAATCCGGGAATCAAGATCCTAGATAATCAAACATCAACCACGCACTCTCTCAAAAACATCATCTTAAACTCAAGCTCTCACAACATTTTTAATTACAAACAACATTCATTTCTCAACCAAAGATTATTTCCAACTCTCACAGTCATAATGAAAATAAAGGGCTCAAACTCATGCTCTTTTTTTTTCTTCTTTTTTTTTTCTTCATTCATTCATTTTTTTTTTCTTTAGAGGCAAAACAATAATGCACAATGTGAGGAATAAAACTAGAATTACATACTCATCCAAACTTGTAACTTTTTCAACAATAATCTCTTTTCCACTCAACTAGATCAATCATTCACCAACTCTAATCCTAATTCCCGGATGGGGTAAGGCTTATCATCGGCTAGGATAAATTTTTGTGGAGCTTCAAAGAATAGGCTAAGGCTCAAATTTGCTACAAGCAAAGGACACATATGTAGGGTGGATATGGATAATAATATGGCTAAGAAAATCATGCCTCTATCATCTGAAACTCATAAGCAATAGACATATAAATTCGGCCTCAAATATAGATAACAATGTCAATCTTAAGAGGTAAGTGCATAAGGAGAGTATAATGTCACACAAGAAAGCAAAAGGGAATAAATATGATGAAAATCCCTTATAAGGCCAAAATTTCTCACTGGGACAAGTTTTGTTGGATTTCAATGATGCCAATAAGAATCATACTTGCTCAATTAAACTAACAAGTCATGCTCCAATGAAAATCAACACAAGTAGGTGACAAGATTAGCCAATTCAAACATATCATGGGATTTATAGGTCAAGCTCAAAAACTCAAATAAAATAGAGGACAATTAAGGCAAGATGGGTATTTGAATAATACATGAATGCAATGCATGATATTTTTGGGTTTTTCAATTTTTTTTCAATTTTTTTTTCTTTTTCTAATGCAATATAAATGCTAGAAATAAACATGATATGCATGTGAAAATTTTAAATATGACCTAACTAATGCAATATGTACACTAAACCCCTCCCCCACACTTGAATATTTCATTGTCCCTAATGAAATAAAGACAACAAAAATTAAACAATTGAAATAGGTGAGGGAGAAGGAAACTCACGAGCTCAATGTGGTGGTGGAAATTGGGTTTGCCACCCAAAGGGTGCCCAAGCGTTGAATTGGGCCATGATCTCCTCATGATTCTTTCGTTGTTGCTCCATGAGAATGGTATGGTTCTCCGCAATTTGTCGGTCCGTGGCATCTTGACGCTCGGTGATTTGACGGAAGGCACTCTCAAAATAGCCATGAGAGGGAAATCCATCATAAGACTCGCCATGGTATCCGCCATGTGAAGAACTAGCTCCCCCGCCATAAGACATTTGTGGATGGAATGTCTCCACTTGTATTACCGGCTAATACTCCATCATCGTCAGTTCTTCATAAGGCTCCTCATTAGCATCTCCTTCGTTGGCGTTCGGAGGTGGGCCCAATGGTGGAGCGTCAGATGGAATATATAAATCGGCGGGGGACGGACCGGTGGGAAGTGGGCGAGGGAGTACCAAAGTGTGGGACTTGTTTACCCCGGCATACCAAATGAAGCTCCCCGCATAATCACTTTCCCTCACGATGTTACCCTTCTTTAGCGAAGCCAAATTGAGCCTATAGTTGTCCGAACAAGGGACATAGGCATTCAAATCAATGTCGAGCTCCAATGCAAGCAAAGTAATTAAGCCTCCAAAGCCAATCTTCACCTCTTCCTTCCTTGAATTCTTTTTAGTAGCCTCGCTACAAGCGGAAAAGAAGAGCTCTACCCAATCCGGGGTCTCATGTGCTTCGGGCAATAAGCAAGTCATCCATTCCCAACTTCCTTTGGAAACCTTGTTGATCTCGGCATGCCCGAAAAAGGTGTTGTTCAAGACCTTGTGGCAAAGTCTAAGGGAAGGGTGGACGATGCTATAATTGTAGTCATTGCCGGAGGTCATGACCTTTTGTGTGACGTCAAACCATCATTGTTGAGGAGTGGAGCGACGAGGTAATTCCGACCAATGGGCAGAGGGATTGCCCGTGATCCCAAACACATTCTTCAATTCTTCAAAAGTCATAGTTTGATTTGCCCCACCCAATCGAAAAGTAAAACTATCCTCACTCGCCATTGCAAAGTTAGCCAAAAACTCTCTAACCAAATCCGGATAAGTGCGGACACACTTATCTACCAAGCCATCAATATCTCCAATCCCCATAAATGTCCGCACACTCTCCTCGAGTCCCAATAATCTCAATGTGGGGATATCAAAAAATTTCGTCGAAATATACCGACGAGCATCAAGATCGTCCCACTTAGTCCTTTGAGCTCTAGTCAATCCTCTAGGCCTAACCATCGGAGGAGAAGCCATAATAATTAAAATCAAATGATGAAGATCGAGAACTCACAGAGAAGTCGACTCACTGCAGGACTTTCGCTGGCAGCGAATGAAATCCCGCTGGTAGCGACTTGAGTCAGGCCGAGGGAGCTGTGCTATGGGTGTGACTCGCTGGAAGCGAAGTCTACTCGCTGGCAGCGAACAGGGTGACACCGACGAGCTCCGGAGCTGCTTCGTAATGGATGAGACTCGCTGGCAGCAACTGGTGCTCGCTGGCAGTGACTAGGATCAAGGGAAAGCTGCTGCTTCGCTGCTGTGGTGGGTGGCTGCTACTTCGCTGGTGGCGGCTGTGGTGGCGGCTACTATTCCGCGGCAGCGAGTCGGAGCTTCCGAGACTCCGGCGTCGTTGTCCGGACGTCGGAATCCAAAAGTTCCTTCACGAAAGTTTCCCAACTCGACCCGATCTACTCAATGGCGGAAGAATAAAAGGGATTTGGGTGATTTTGTGGTTATGTGGTGGTTGATGGGTGGTCGGAATGTGGAAAACGTGGGGTGGTTGCGTAGATCGGCTCGTCGGGAGTCGGAAACCGGTGCCGGAATTGGTTTTCGGGGTGGTGGAGATGACTATGTGGCTATGGAGGTGGAAAGCTTGGAGGTTCTTCCATGGAGCGTCAATGGGGGTTTTGGAAGGAGGAGGAAGAAGATGGTAAAAATGGAAGGTGGGGGATGATGAAAATTAAAAAATGGGTAAAAAGGAAAGTGGTTAAAAGGCAAGTGGGTAAAAAGGGGTAAAAGGGATTCTCAAATATTTTATTCTTTTTTTTTTTTTTTTAGAAAATCCGGATGGGGCCCAGGTCGTCTTGGAAGGACGAAGGAACTCGCTGCCAGCGGGTTCGGTTCGCTGGCAGCGAGTCGTGCTGTTTGACTCGACTCCTCCTTGTTTGCTGCTGGGTGATCTCGCTGGTAGCAAATTGGGTTCGCTGCCAGCGAAAATTGCCCAGTGTTACCTTTTTTCGACTTATTCTCTTAACCCTGCAAGGTTAGCTCCACACTTCTCCGAAAAGTAATCTATCTAATAAAATAAGGAAATTTCTAGCCTAATTATCTAATTATGAAATTGAAATTGAAATTGCAAGACAAAAACATACCTCGGGTTGCCTCCCGAGAAGCGCCCTTGTTTTATGTCGTAGGCTCGACGGTATGACCCCTCAATGGGTATCCTTTGTGGGCTCTTGGAGGTTCATCTCCTCCATGATTTTGTCGGAGAAGCCATCATAGTAGCGTTTTAGCCGGTGTCCATTTACTTTGAACACGTGTGCATTCTCCTCATCCATGATTTCTACCGCTCCATGTGGATATATGTGCATGATGGTGTAGGGACCTCTCCATTTTGAGCGTAGTTTTCCCGGAAAAAGATTGAGGCGAGATTGGTAGAGAAGTACCTTGTCGCCTACCTTAAAGTCATTTCTCAAGATGTGCTTGTCATGCCATGCCTTGGTCTTTTCTTTGTAAGTGATGGCATTGTCATATGCATCCCAATGAATCTCCTCTAATTCTTGAACTTGTAGCTTACGGAATTCGCCAACCTCATCTATTCTCATGTTGCACTCTTTCACCGCCCAATAGGCCTTGTGTTGGAGTTCTACCGGAAGATGACATGATTTTCTATAAACTAAGCGATAAGGAGACATACCTATTGGTGTTTTGTAGGCCGTGCGATAGGCCCAAAGAGCATCATCTAGCTGTTGGCTCCAATCTTTTCGGTTTGGTGCAACCGTCTTCTCCAAGATTCTCTTGATCTCTCTATATGACACTTCGGCTTGCCCATTGGTTTGAGGGTGATAGGCGGTGGATACCCTATGTGTGACATGATATTTCTTCAAGAGAGCGGCCACCGTCTTGTTGCAAAAGTGGGTACCTCGATCACTAATTAATGCACGTGGAATACCAAATCTAGTGAACAAGTCCTTAAGGAATCCTGAAACCACTTTAGAATCGTCAGTTTTGGTGGCCTTCGCCTCCACCCATTTGGAGACGTAGTCCACCGCAAGTAAGATATAAAGATTCCCAAAGGAACTAGGAAAAGGTCCCATGAAATCAATCCCCCAAACATCAAAAATTTCACAAAACATCATCCTAGTTTGAGGCATCTCATTCCTAGTTGCAATATTCCCCATGCGTTGGTACCGATCACAAGATTTACAAAAAGCAAATGCATCACGAAAAATCGTGGGCCAATAGAATCCCGAATCAAGTACCTTCTTAGCCGTTTTATTTGGTCCAAAGTGTCCTCCACATGCATAAGAATGACAAAATCTAAGGACGGACATTACCTCATTATTCGGAAGGCATCGCCGAATGATTTGATCCGCACAATGCTTCCAAAGAAACGGATCGTCCCAAACATAGAATCGGGCGTTGTGGCGAATCTTGTCTTTCTTGTACTTGGGAAAGTTTGGTGAAAACTCCTTCGTGACAAGAAAATTGACTATGTCCGCGAACCATGGTCGAGGAACGTTGGCTGCCATCAAAGACAAAGGAGAAAAGGAGTCCGGACATACCTTCTGGGCAGAATCCGCTGGCAGCAAGTCAGGTTCACTGGCAGCGAATGGAGTCAGAATGTTAGCTGGTGCCGGCGATCGGAGAGGTTCGCTGGTGACTTGACTCGCTGGTAGCGGGTTGGGTTCGCTGGCAGCGAGTGGGGTCCGCTGGCTTACAGGAGCGTTCGCTGGCAGCGAGTCTTCAGCATGACTTGAAACGAAGTGTAGAGTTTCGTCCGGAAATTCTCCAAGTGCTTGTAGCTTCTCCCCCACACTATTTGGGTGCACAATGCGGCTAAGGTGATCGGCCACATAGTTTTCCGCGCCCTTCTTGTCTTTGATTTCGATGTCGAATTCGCTCAAAAGCAAGATCCACCGAATAAGCCTTGGTTTGGCGTCCTTCTTCTTCATGAGGTACCTAAGGGCTGCATGGTCGGAGTAAATTATTACCTTTGCGCCTAGCAAGTATGCGCGGAACTTGTCCAAGGCGAACACCACGGCCAATAGCTCCTTCTCCGTGGTCGTATAGTTCCGTTGGGCTCCATTTAGCATCATTGAAGCATAGTAGATGACGTGTGAGGCTTTGTCAATCCTTTGTCCAAGAACCGCTCCGACGGCGTAGTCGCTAGCATCACACATTAGCTCGAATGGGAGGGTCCACACCGGGGCTTGAATGATTGGTGCGGTGACAAGACGACTTCTCAACTCGTGGAAAGCCTCCTTACACTTCTCATCAAACTCAAATATGGTGTCCTTCTTGAGGAGTTCACAAAGAGGTGCGGTGATCTTGGAGAAATCCTTGATGATTCGGCGATAAAATCCTGCATGACCAAGGAAAGAGCGAACTTCGTGCACATTAGTAGGGCAAGGCAAAGATTGAATGATGTCAATCTTTGCCTTGTCAACCTCAATTCCCTTTCGGGAGACGATGTGACCTAAAACAATCCCTTGCTCAACCATAAAGTGACATTTTTCGGAATTCAAAACCAAATTTGTTTCAACACATCTTTTTAAAACCAATGCCAAATGGTCTAAGCAAGAGTTGAAGTCATCGCCATGAACGGTAAAATCATCCATAAAAACTTCAATGAATTTTTCAATATACTCGGAGAAAATACTTACCATACACCTTTGGAATGTACCCGGAGCATTGCATAGTCCAAAAGGCATTCGGCGATATGCAAAAGTGCCAAAAGGACATGTGAATGTTGTTTTCTCTTGGTCCTCCGGTGCGATGGAAAATTGTAAAGTAGCCCGAGTAGCCATCCAAGAAACAATAGTAAGCTCTTCCGGCGAGGCGCTCCACCATTTGGTCAATAAATGGGAGAGGGAAGTGGTCCTTGAGAGTCTCCGCGTTCAATTTGCGATAGTCGATGCAAACTCTCCATCCGGTTTGGACTCGCGTGGGAACTAGCTCTCCATCTTTGTTCTCTACGACCGTGATGCCTCCTTTCTTTGGAACCACCTGCGTAGGACTAACCCATTTACTATCGGAGATAGGATAGATCATACCGGCTTGTAGTAGCTTTAGAACTTCCTTCTTGACCACCTCCATCATTGATGGGTTGAGTCTCCTTTGGGGTTGTCTTGATGGTTTGGCTCCTTCCTCCAAAAGTATGCGATGCATGCACATGGTTGGGCTTATTCCTTTGATGTCCGCAATTGTCCATCCAAGGGCCGTCTTGTGTTCCTTAAGCACCGCTATCAACCTCTCCTCTTGCTCAAGAGTGAGCTTATTTGATATGATGACCGGCAAGGTATCTCCATCACCCAAGAAGGCATACTTGAGGTGATCCGGCAATGGTATAAGCTCTATCACGGGTGCCTGAACAATAGAAGGTAAAAGCCTCTCGCTTGGGAGGGTTAGTGTTAAGGCATCATTTCTTTGGTGAGTATGTTGTGCCTCTAATGCTCCCAAAACTTCAAGCAAGTAAGGTGAAATAGAATATTCAATTTTAAGCTCATCTAGAGGGGTTTCTAAAGCTACTTGCAATTCATTATTTCCATTAAGCTCAAAAACATCTTCCACACAAGGTTCAATAGTATCGATAGCAAATAAAGAGTGTTCATCATGAGGATACTTCATTGCATCAAATATGCAATACTCTACCTTTTCGCCATCGAACTCCATAGTGAGTGAACCGGCATAGACATCAATCTTTGTTCGGGCGGTCCTTAGGAAGGGTCTACCCAAGAGGATAGGCGCCTCCGCTACTCCATGCTCCATGTCCAAAACAAAGAAATCTGCGGGAAAGATTAGCTTGTCCACCATAACTAAAACATCTTCTACAAACCCCCTAGGATAGATTTGAGAACGATTTGCCAATTGGATCACAACTCTTGTTTCTTGCAAAGCACCAAGACCAAGCGATTTATAGAGTGAGTATGAGATAACATTAATGGATGCTCTTAAATCTAACAAAGCATGATTAAATTTAGCATCTCCAATTGTGCAAGGGATAGTAAACATACCCGTATCGCTACACTTTTCGGGCATACGCCTTTCTAACATAGCGGAGACATGTTCACTTACTTGAACTTTTTGCTTTCCTTTCAACTTTTGATTCCTCTTAACCGTGCATAATTCTTTCAAAAACTTTGCATAACGAGGAATAGCTTTAACTAGGTTGAGTAGGGGAATGTTTACCTCACACTTGGCGAATGTTTCGAAGAGTTCGGTGTCGCTCTCCGGCCTCCTTGGATTCCTCAAAGCCTCCGGAAAGGGTGCCACCGGCTTAAAATCGTCAAAAGGAGGTTTGGAATCGGCAACAGCGTGTCCGGATGTGGGGACGTCAGTTTTCTGGGTATAATCCGCTGGCAGCGAGTCGTGTTTCGCTGGTAGCGAGTCAGGTTCGCTGGCAGCGAGTGGGATCCCGCTGGCAGCGACTGGGATCGTACCTGGTTCAGCAGATGCCTTCACCCCATTCGCTGCCGGCGAGTCTGGTTTCGCTGTCAGCGGAATTTGCACAGAACTTGTCTCCTCCTTGTTTTCTTCGTAGCCTTCTTCCATGATCTCTTCTAAGGCTTCTTTCTCACCCCTAGGTGCGACAAAGAGTTCCTTACCGCTCCTTAGGGTGATGGCGCTCACGTTCTCTCTTGGGTTGACCACCACTTGTGGTGGTAGCTTGCCCGAATCCTTTGCTTGTAGTTCTCCAATTGCTTGAGCCATTTGGCCCATCATCTTCTCTTGTGCATTCATCTTCTCCGTTTGAGCTTTGAGGGTTTCTAGAATGAGCTTGTATGGATCCTCACCTTGTTGATTAGCTTGAGGAGCCCCCCTTTGACGATTATCATAGGGTGCTCTATATTGGGGTCCTCCTTGTTGATAGGGAGGTTGTTGTTGTTGATTGAACCGGCCACCATAACCTTGTTGTTGAAAATTAGAATTATAGAGATTATTACCATAGTTGCGGCGTGGACCGTAGTCTCCCATAGCATTGACCTCCATGGCTCCATCTTGCACGTCGGGACATTGATCCATAGGATGGGATGGGTCTCCACACAACCCACATGCTTTGAGTTGTTGTTGTTGACCTCTTTGCAAAGTTAGATTCTTTAGAGCCTCTCTAATCTCCTTAAGCTCGTTTTGCATGCTTGATGTTGGGGAGTCCAAGTGTAAGACTCCTCTAGCTCCATGAGACCTTCGATATTGTTGAGAAGCATTAGCAAGCTCCTCAAATATCTCCATAGCTTCCTCCGGTGTTTTGTTTAGGATGTTCCCTCCACTAGCCGAGTTAACCATTCCACGATCGTGATCGAGTAGCCCCTCATAAAGATATAGGACCAAATCGTCCTCCGAAAAGCCATGATAGGGACAACTAGCTTTTAGCTTCTTGAATCTCTCCACATATTCGTAGAGAGTCTCTGTGGCCGATTGCTCAATGCTTGATATCTCCTTCTTCAAAATATTGTGTCTAGTGGTGGGGAAGTATTTGCGCAAGAAGGCCTTTTTCATCTCCATCCATGTAGTAATGCTCTCCGTGGGTAAATAATAGAGCCAATCGTTGGCCGCATCCTTCAAAGTGAATGGGAAGGCCCTTAGCATCATTTGATCCTCCGTGATGCCTTGAGGTCTCAAACGATCGCATATTCCGTGAAACTCCGCAAGGTGCTTGTTTGGGTCCTCTCCACTCATGCCATGGAACATTGGCAAAAGATGGACCCATGGTGACTTGAATTCAAATTTGGTGCCCTCCGGGATTGTTGGGAGCCTAATAGCCAATGGTTGTGTTTGTAAATTTGGCTCCTTTAGCTCCTTCAAAGTGCGTCGTTGTGGAACCACGAGCACATTGCCGTCGTTTGGCGGTGGTTGATTGTTGTCTCCGTTGTTGTCGCCCATCTCTTCTTTGTTTTCCGGGGTGGATGAGTGCTCTCTTCGCAACCTAGAAGTCGTTCTTTCAATTTCTGGATCAAAAGGTAAGAGATTGGAATTAGTAGAACGGGTGTGGACCATGCGAGTGATCCACACAAAAAGTTGATGATTAAACTACACAAAGAAATCGAATTAAATCTCCCCGGCAACGGCGCCAAAAACTTGACGGGATGAAAATCGTTGATTCCCAATCAAATAGTTCCCACTCTCACAAATTAGTATAATTGGCAAGAAAGGGGTCGAATCCTCGGGAGATTTAAGATTTCACAATGCAATTTGATCACCAACAAGTAACAAAAGTGGGAAAAGATGCGACTTTTAAATAAGAACAAGTAAAGTAAAGTAAAGATGGAATTTTGTTGTAAAATCAAGAGTAGAGAACGGTTCCACCCACGAATTCTTTGACATTGGTTGGCTTATCGATCATCGAATTCTTTTCAAGCTATTAACTTTTCTACAAATTCCTCTCGTCTTGGTTTATATGGATTAAAAGTCCTACGAGTCCAATTAATCCCTTACACCTCAATGCAATCATAACACGGTTAAGATTTAACAAAGAGATAGCACAACATCCCAAGAACTTGAGCACATAAATAACACCAATTAAACACGGAAAATCGATGTTTAAGATATATGTCAACTTCCTACATAATCATGCTTCAAACACGGAATCCACAATCTTATGCATGCTACTATAGAAATAACGCAAATACGAAAGCATTAAATCTTAGCACGAAATCAATATTATCAAGTCGGCCAAGCAAGATAACATCAATAACATAACAATAAGCACAAGGAAGTTGAAGGAATTATAATAGAGGAAAGATAACTTGAATTAAAAACTCACAATTCACCAACCAAGTCTCCGAAAACGTAGGTGAAATAGTAGGAAAATTAGCCGCTCATGGCTTACCTAAGCTCTCTTCTCTTCTACGGTGATTGCTCCAATTGAAAACTTAATTAAACTAAGCCTAGAACATCCTATTTATAAGCCTAATGTCTTCCATAAAAGGTAGATAAAAGATAGATAAAAGATAGAAACTTCCTAAACAAACTAGATAAAAGATAGAACTTTCCTAAATTAATTCAGCGTCGGATTCCGCTGGCAGCGAGAAATTTCCGCTGGCAGCGAATGGCCTTGATTGAGCTTCTGCTGGATTTCCGCTACCACCTCGCTGGCACACTCGCTGGCAGCGACTTTCATGCCTTAGAATTTTCTCGAGCTTCTCCATGGTCCCTTCCTTCCGCTGCCGCGAGTAGCTGATCCCACTACCGCGAGCTGGGACTTCCGCTGCCGCGAGAGCTCAAACTCGCTGGGGCGAGTTCCTTCTTCCGCTGGAGCCTCTAGGTCCTCATGATTCCGCTGCCGCGAGTCCTTCCATCCACTGCAGCGAGTTCTTCCATCCGCGGGCGCGAGAGCCCTCTTCTGCTGGAGCGAGTGGCCGAAGCTTTGTCCTCCTGGTGATTCCCGCTGGCAGCGGATTTTTCCGCGGCAGCGGACGTCTCGCTGCAGCGGAATTAGTCGCTAGCAGCGGACGTTGCTTGCCCTTCCTCTGTTGCTGGCTCCTCCTCTCGCTGGCTCTCTCTTCCCGCGGACCCTCTCTCGCTGGCTCCTCCTCGGATTCTGGTTCCACTCGCTGGCAGCGAGTCGGATCCCGCTGGCAGCGACCGATGCCCAGAAGCTCGATTCTTCATTGTTCTTCCCTCTTTCTTTCTCTTCTCCTTTCTTTCTATTCTTAGCTTGATTTCTTTCCTTCACTTGGCCATTTTTAACAGCTTTCCCTTGCTTTCCACCATGTCGGATCTACGATTCTGCACAATTCAACCGAAATAGCGTAGATTTCGAACTTTTCCACAAATAGAGTTTTATCTAAATTAACACTAAAACATGCATATTCTACAATGTAAATGCAACTAAATTATCCTATAATGCCCATTAGAAATGCGCATTATCACATGTCTTTAATTTATTCAATTGCTTTCTATATTATGTTAATTAGCTAAATTCTCCATTCTAGGGTTAGGGTGAACCCGACAATGTCGCGAATTATTTGATTTCAATGTTTGCTTGAACTTAGTCTGAATTCTATAAATTGATTTGATCCTAGTTGCTTAACCTAATTGATGTGAATCGATTAGAATCCTTTTTAGATTCAAGATGCTACCGCTACCGCTACCAATTGAAATTGGATAAATAGATGAAATTCATGAACCCGAAAGGAGGATTGGTTTAATCGGAACCCTAGGATTAAACTTGAGAAGTTAACAATTGTTATTGTGACATTTAAACAATTGTTGAGGACTCTTGCGGATTAATAAATTATCGTAGATTCTTAGGTTTGAATCGGTTAGGCGGAACGCGACAGCGAATGTTTAATTGATTTTCTCCTAAGATCTATAAAGAACTTAAAGGGTATAGATTTTGTTAATTTAGACACAATCACTACAACATGCGACAGCTGAGTAGTGATGACTTTAGATAATTTACCTTCAATTTGACTTATTAAGAAGATGAAGTTCGAGTGAACATCGGGTTGAGTTATTTGTGGCATTGTCGTCGGAATCCTTAACCCTGGAATCATTTCTCATACATATTTTATTCATAATCTTTGCTTGTTTTTCTAGGTTTAGTTGAAAATAAAATCTCTCTTTATTGCCTTAGCTTATTAGTTCTAGATAACAATTGATACAGATTTAATCCCCGTGATCGATACCCGTGTACTGCAATTGATCTCGTATTCTTGCGAGGTTGGTTCAGGCTACACTATTCTTGTGTTTGTTTAGACCACATCAAATATGAACGGTGTCCCCCTTGAGATAGGTACATGTTAGTGTGGATTAGTGCAATTGATACGTTCCATGATGAATTCGTGTTACTTGTCGCGATTATAACCTAATAGACTTTCATAAGGGCATCGTTGCTATTTCTGGGTCGAAGTCTTGTCTTTAGTCTTGTCGTTCTTAGCCTTGGTCCATTTTTGGTTCCGAAAGGAACATTGGGTTGTCCGCTCTTGTCACTCCCCTATCTCTGCTAACTTGGATTCATGCGCGATACAGTGGCTGAGCGACTGCTTGAAAAAGAAAGGAAGTTACATAGCGATAGAGCAGTGTGGCGGAAGCGTGGACCCATAACCCACAAGCCTCATGATCGACGGTGTTGGTGGGACAGGTATGTTTCGAGGATTGCGACTATCGAGTACGATATGACTTGCAGGCGGGAGTGTCCTCCGTTTGAATTGCTAACCTTTATGAATAATGTTGATAACTATGTTGCACTGCTTTGATGGTGACATTTATGTGTTCATGTGCTGACTTGGTAATAATTGTTGTCTGATTGTCTGTTGTTTACGATGATATGATTCGGTGCCTTACAGTTCTAATTACATGATGTCTTGATGCGTTGATGCTTGAGTTGCTAAGCATGATCTAAATTCGTTACCTATAAATGTGCACTGCAAATGCTGAGAAACCTGAACTGTCTATTAGATAAGGTTATGATGAAACTTGCTAGCTTGACTTGATTGTGTGCATATATGATGATTTGTAATAATGATTGAGCATGACGGTAAATTGAGACTTATCGACACAGTTGCAATGTTTAATGCTGAACTAATGATGCTATTTATATAAATGCTAGTTGATATGATGTGGTCCTTATGTGTAATAATTAATGTACATGATTGCTTCTTCTTTGAACTTGTGGGTGAGAGTTCTCTCGTGGAGTGATTGATAAGTGGTAAAAGAATTTTAGACGGTTAGGATGATCGATGGTATTAGGAGGTAAGACGCGAGAGAGGGATCTGTATGGTTAGGAGGGTATGATGCTTGTGATTTCTTGAGTAGTATATAAAGTGGAGGGAATGACTTTTGAGAGTATTGAAGATATAGTATGAGAGGGTTCTCGGGTGTGGAGTTAGAGATAGGGGTTTGATTTTTAGAGGTGGATGGTTGATTTTTAGAGGTGGATGGTGTGTGGGAGTGCTTGATGGAATGAGGGATGAGATTGGAGTATCGAAATGAATTGGGATTTCTTCAAGGGATTTTGTCGGAGTTAGTGTTGTTGAGTCTAAAAGAGGATTAATCTTGGCTTGAGAGTGGAGATGGGTGAGTGGGGATTGTGTTTTATTTTGGCCGGTATGATGTGAGGAATTTTCTTGATTTTGTGATTTATTTATATCTGCTGGCATGATGTTAGATAACGACCATGATGAACCTGATATGGAATTACATGTTGATATGCAGTATTAAAATCTAGTTGGTAGTGACAAGTATTACCATGATATATTAATACTTTGATATTCTGTTATATTGGTTTAGAAGCATGTTAGGACGTGCTGTGATATGATATATGAAGTAATGATGAGTATGAACTATGGGATAATGATGTGCTATTATGTGGAAGCATGATGTTTTATTATGTGGTAGTAAGCATGATGTGTACTATATGGTTGACAAGCATGATTATTGGTTATGTAAATGATGAATATGACTTGAAGCATGATCATGATTAGTATATATGAGATAATGGTGCATGATTTCTAAATGATTGTCATTCGATATTGTGATGTGTTAAGGTGATGTCTTCAGAGCATGCTGACATTTTGGTGATTTATATACTGCTTGATCTTTATTTTTCTGAATTCTGTTGTGTTGATATGTTAACGTGATGAATCTATTCTACTTGTATTGCAATATCGATATGCGATAGTGAGATTTGACCTGTACTGTCGTACTAACCCTATAACATCTAACCCGTTAATTTATGCACACGTGTGCTTACGTGATGAGTGATGAGCATTCGATTGTGCACTTATGATGCCTCCAGTATGATATAGTTATACATCATGATGGTAGTATGTTGAGGCTTGTTGTTCCTTTGTTACTTGAGACTTGTTGGCATGCTTATGTTTGTTATACGGTTATGTGATGCATGGGTTGTGACTATGATATGATGTGGCCTGGGACTTGCCATGTATGAGATGGCTTATGGCATTATGCTTATATAAGTGTTGATGAGACTTTTGGTTATGGTACTTGTTGAGTTGTGAATGATGTTGCATGATCTGGAAATTAGGAAGAGAATATGGGATTAGCCCTTAGAGGTGGATGATTCCACCTCCGAGCTTCTGAAATTGATTGGTTGTTATGAGGGAAACTGATTTCATTTTGGAGGATTTTGGCAAAATTTTGATCGAAACGATTTTACTTGTTTTGGTGTAAAGTTGCTTGGTTAAACGTCTTATTTGAAGATCTTGAGCGGTTTGAAAAGGAATTACTTGTAAATTTTAAATAATAAACGTTACCGGGAATTTCAACAATTTTGAGGCTAACCTTTTCCAATTGCGGAATCCCTTTTTGAGAATTTTCACACCCGGGCTTATATTATAACGCCTCACGAAGTGGATACAAGCATTTTATAGGGGCGCATATAAAATGCTTGCTAAGACCCAGTAGAGACGCTATGATTGCTTTTCGATTTATGATGTGACCGAGAGGTCGGGGTAAGGGTGTGATAGGGGCCCATATCACATACTTGCTACGACCAATTGCGAATGTTATGATCATGTCAAGGGTGCTGTGAGGATCTCATACGGGCCCATATGAGATGCTTACAGAATCAATGGCTTGATCCTTTGACTCACATATTTAAAACTTCATCCCCATGTTTTAGAGTGATTTTAGTCCCGGGGACGAGACTTGTTTTTAGAGGTGGATGATGTAAAGATCGGGAAATTTTAGAATATTAAATTATTTAAATAGTGTTTTATAATCATCCCGATTTCTAAGATTTGGGAGGTTTGGAATTTCCGTCCTTGAGCTATTGTATTTATTCTAAATCTTTCAAAACAAGTTCCGCCATTAATTAATTGAAAATTTAAAATATATTATGTTGTGTTGACATGCTTTTATATACCGAAAATTGAAAAATAATGCTCGGATTCCATTTATTAAATTCAGAGTTGAAAAATTGAGAAGTATTTTAAATGCGTCGGGATAAGGTCAAGAGAGCGAATTTCGGTATTTATTCTCGGGTATTATAAAAATAAGTTGGGATTAGCGGGTTTCTAGTTTTGAATTTCGGGATTTAAATTTGTTGTTGTAGGGCCCACTCGCTACCCCTATTTCTTTTTCCTTTTTCTTTTCTTCCCCTCTCTCTGTCTCGTTGCCAGCCAGGATTGCACTCTCCTTTGTCTTCTTCCTCATGTGGTGCAACAACCCACACCAAGAGCAGGTGTCTCCTTTTCCTTATAAAATGGGCAGCCCTCTTGAACCCTAAATCACCTACAATCAAAACCTCTCTACTCACCTCCTTGCACTCTTTCAAACCCCCAGAAGATTTCCCCACAGCACAGCTCAAAGGAGCCCCCTTTTCACCTGTTTTGTCGAGCCCCAACAACACCCTGCACCACTTTGTCCTCCGTCCGAAGAGAAGCGGCCGAGCCCTTCGCTCCACCTCCTCTGAGAAGCAACAACCCCTCCTCCTTTCAAGCAGCAGAAGAAGCGGCCAGGAACACCGTCGCCAGAAGCCGGAACCACCGACGCCGAGTCTCTCCTCCTCTGTTTCCGATTTGGCCTCGGTAAGCTTTGTGTCCATAGACATCGGATCTTTTATATCAGTTAGAAAAATGCATGATGTAAAAAATTATTATAACATCGTCTTTAAAATTATCGATGTTAATGGAAATATATACATCGGTCTTACTTTTTGGACAATGTTAAAAAGACGTTTTGAATTTTTTTCGAAAGCGCGCTTATAACAATATAGCGTTAAAATCCAAACACTTAACAAAAAAAAAGGACTTATTGGATTTTTGGTAGAAAGAGGACCAGAATACCCAGTACCCTAGTTCATCACTACCCACGTGAGGAAAATAAAAAATCCCCAAATTGGAGGAGTAGCAGGGGATGCGATTAATGACGATGAGGTCGGCGACTGAAGAAACCAAGCCTTCTCCCTAACCTGCTCTCTCCCACCCGATTCCATCATCTTCTCTGGCTTCTCAGTCACACCGAAGAGAGGTCGTCTTCTTTCCATCACCTTCTTCGACTGTCATCTCAATTGGAGTGGGTCGTCTACGTCTAGAGTCAGTCGGCTTCAATGTACTGGTCTCCATTGTCTTCAACCGATCTCCGGTGCCCCATTCCTCGAGTCGCGAGTCCATTCGCTCCCCTGGCTTGTCTTCTTCGACTCCATTAAACACCCAAATCAAGGTATGAAAACCCTAATTTGAGAATCGTTATGTAGCTTCTGAAAATCCTAACTGTGAGAACCCTTATGTTGTGGCTAAAGTAAAAACATTTATGCCATCTAGTAACATCTGCTGGTTTTCTCTGAACTCTTGACGTTTTTTATTGTTTACATTGCAGGAAGTCCTATTGAGATTGATGATGAGGATCCCAGAATGTTTGTAGCTGGGTTGGCGGATAATATTGGTCTTCCAGCCATTCGGGTTGCATCAATTGTTTCTGGAATAGTTGCTGCAAGAACTCGTTTGTGGTTTTTATAGGCCTGGGTAAGCTTTTTGAGGCACAGCTTGGATGACTTAAATGCCTAGATTTGACTGATTTGTTTTGGTTAAAAGTAAAATCTTGATTGAATGGTCTGTGCTTGTCGATCAATATCTTACTTTGCTCTTTCTCTCCTTTTCCCATATCCACAAGGGATAAAATAGTATACTGTCCACTTCCAAGAATGAGTGTATATCGTGAATGGCCTTTTTGCAATTTGATCAGGCAGCTAACTCTTGTTTTTGTACATCATCAGTTGCAGACACTATTTTTGCCTTTCTTTCCTGCTCATTTCCGCCCGTTTCTTTAAACACTGTTCAACTTCTATCAAAGTAGGCCTCAAAGATGAGGGTTTCGCTCATTGAGAACAAAGCTAGAATGATCTTGTTTTGAGCTATCAAAGTAGAACTTGGTTTTTCATTTTGTTATTGCATCTTATCTATGTGTTATCTGTAGTTTATAGAAGCAGTTCATATTTCAGGCTTTAGAGATCCAAGGCAGACATTCGAAAGCTCTAGAGGAGTGGGCTGATATAAAATCTTTTAAGGTTGAATAACCAATGATGTTTTGGAATTAATGACTTCATAGGCAAGTTGAAGCATGTCTGTGATGGTATTAGTAAGTACAGGTTGTTTATCTAGTACCACTGACTCTTGTTGACGCTGATAAAAAAAAATGGCTTGTTCAAACAAACTAAATGGATCATGAAATTAGTTTATTGTGGAGAAACTACTTGAAAAAACAAACTAAATGGATCATGAAATTAATCTTGATTTTCTGACATTCCGTTTGTTTTAAAAGAGTATGAAAAAAAAGGGACTGACATTTAGTTTTCCTTTCCAGTTCCGCAAGGCACCTGAAGGCTCTTCCGAAAACTTGAAGCTCAAAAGCAGGTCCTGGAAGCTATGTCAAAAAAATTTGGAAATCATATACGGAAGTACTAAAATGTTTCTTTTAGGAGTCAGTGCTGCATCGTCAACAAATACTTGCCACTGAAGATAGATTTCAGAAGATACTAGAGACGATTCCGATTAATGTATTGCTCTTGTTTGAACTTCTTTTTTCTATGAAGTTTTGAACTGTTTTGCTTTGTCTACAACTACATCCTATTTAATTATGCATGACTAGCTGCTACTGACAGAAACAATGTACTTGTGTAGCTGTTACTTCCAAGTGAAAAGTTTGGTTGATGTACATGACTTCCCTACATCTAGGAGTCTTTAACCATAGTTGAGTTTCCACTTAAAATAAGAATACATGCTTATTTTTTATTTTTTTTGTTTCTGCATAAGTACTGAATTTTGTCAAGGATGAAGACCTCTCCTATAACTTGTCTGCTTTGTGCATAAGTGAATATTGATGTTGATTTAATCAAGTAAATTCATGTATGCAATTTAATTCTTTGTATTCAAATATCATCCATGTTTTTATATTTTAAAGATTTAACCTTTCATTTTACTTGTCTTGACAGAGTAGTCCACTTCGAATACTGGTGAAGACCTTGAAAAGTATGCACCTTTCTTTAGTTTCATAGTATTTTGTGCTTTTCTATTATTCCATATCACTATTTTGATTTTAGATTCCCCTTGGTAAGATGGTGTCTTTGTTTGGGGTAAGAAAGTTTATTTTTTTTCTTTTTAGTGGCAGTAGTTCAGAGCACATGTCTTCCTTTGACGGGAAATAGGATGTACCTAAACTAACATATTAAAAACTGAGAGATTTTGGCCTTGCATAAAATTAATATTTTGTGAGTTGTTCCCCCTAGGCACTTTGTTAAAATTACTGGAGCACTGAACATCAGAAATATGGACCAAGAATGGCCCCTTTTAAATCAGGAAATTGAAGGTTACAGCTGAATACCCAAATGATAATGGGATGATTGCAACTGACTACCTTTGCCTAAGCAATGGATTTGTTCACAAATGATAAATCTCATTTAAATAGCTCTTTTCCATTATGTCTCTATCTAGGCTATTCCTACTGTTAGTAATTTAGCATGCCTTCATTTTTGCTTCCCTTTCTCGTCTCCAATGTTGTATTATATTTATTAGAATGCTGAGATTTCCACACAAGATTTGGCATTCTGATACTCAGCTCTCACTGTGTTCACTACCTCTAGGTTACAGCTGAATACCCAAAATCTGATGGTGCTAAGAGGGACTGGGTTGCTAGATATCTATGATTGAGTGTGCTAATGCCCTTATGAGGTAAGATTTTTCAATCAATCTGTTCTAGTTCTATATTTTAACACTTAGCTTGGACACGTTTGTGGGTTATCTGTTTTAAAGACATCTTCTTTTATTTCTAATTTATTGATCTCTTACTCCATCAAAAGCAAACATTTCCATCAAGGTTGAGATCTTAAAAACGATGAACAAGATTAAACATACTTTCTAATTTTAAACCAGATTGGGTCGATATGCTGGAGTCTTACTTGGAGCAGATTCTTTCCCATGCCTTCTTTCATGCAGACCCTATAAGTTTTTCATTGTTGTCACTCTTCTCTATGTTGGCATCTTTTAGAATCTTTTTAACATTGTAGGATGCATGTGCTGAAGAACAGTGTTGACATCAAATGATCCTCTGAAATAGCTTATCCATTGCTTAGACTCCTCAATGTTTGATTTCATTAGACCTACTACTTCATGCCTCTTGTTTGAGCATGTTTGTTTTATTTGTTTCTATTCTACTTATTTGTAGGTAAAAATGAAAAGTTAAGTTGTTCTTTCTTTATATATATTATATTGGTTCACATGCATATATTTGTAGGTTAAAAATAAAAATAACTTCTCTTTTTTTTTTAACAAGTTCATAGGTTATATGTAGCTATTTTTATCTTAACTGAAATGTCAATGATTTGTTGGAACAATATAGCTCAACTGTTTGTTGGGAGGAAAGATCTTCATGTTGTTTAGAACCCCTCGTTTCTGTTGCTCCTTTTTTTTTTATCCATTTTACTTAATTTTAAGAAAATTATTGCTCTCAAGTGTGCTTGTTATGATAAAGTGTGTTGCTTTATGCATTTCTTGTCCATTTTACTTCATTTTTGTCCATTATACCCCTTTGATGCAGGGCCAAATGCAGTTCTAATCACACGTATCGGAAGGTTGCTGGCTTACTGCAGATCTTGTGCAAAGGATGCTTTTCTATTTTTCTTCTAGCTATGATGTTTGAGTGTGTTTTCATGATACAATACTTTGTTTGAGCGTGTTGTCGTGATACAATATTTTTAGGGATGACATTGATGTAATAAGAATTGGATTTGAATCTTTTTTTTTTTCATCATGTATTTGATCGGATTTTGATTATTTGAGAAGTAGCCTATTAATGGATACAAACAGGAAATGAGACATCATTTAATAGAATAAAAAACGATTTTAAAATATATTGAAATACAACAAAAAGACTAATAAAAGTGATGTCTTTTGCGAAATTATACATTGTTATTCATAAAGAAAATGATGTTATAATCTTTTTAGACATCATTTCTTTCAAATATACTGATGTTAATATATCCATATAACATTGTTTTTATAAATATTGAATGTTGTATACTATTTTTTAAACGAAATAACAATACAAAATACAAAGAAAAAGTTAATAAATATGAAATGAATCACCAATAACTGATGTAAATAAGATATTACAACATTATTTTTGGAAAAAATATCGATGTTAATGTGAATCTTTTTATTGCTGGACATATCTTTAGATAGCTAGAAATACAAAATAATAATGTTTTAACATTAGGTGAATCAATCCAAATGAAATTATATTCATGCATTTAAATCGATATTACAAATAGAAACGATGTTTTAAATCATTATAGACATCGGTTATAAACCGATGTGGTAAAGTTTGGATTTTTAACACCACCCTCTAACACGTTGAATTTTTTTTTAATTAACATCGGTTTATACCCGATGTCTATGAACAGAATTCTAGTAGTGCACTCTCCTTTGTCTTCTTCCTCATGTGGTGCAACAACCCACACCAAGAGCAGGTGTCTCCTTTTCCCTATAAAATGGGCAGCCCTCTTGAACCCTAAATCCCCTACAATCAAAACCTCTCTACTCACCTCCTTGCACTCTTTCAAACCCCCAGAAGATTTCCCCATAGCACAGCTCAAAGGAGGCCCCTTTTCACCTGTTTTGTCGAGCCCCAACAACACCCTGCACCACTTTGTCCTCCGTCCGAAGAGAAGCGGCCAAGCCCTTCGCTCCACCTCCTCTGAGAAGCAACAACCCCTCCTCCTTTCAAGCAGCAGAAGAAGCGGCCAGGAACACCGTCGCCAGAAGCCGGAACCACCGACGCCGAGTCTCTCCTCCTCTGTTTCCGATTTGGCCTCGGTAAGCTTCGATCTCCTTATTCCAACTTGAAACCACGAAAAGGTTCACCTTTAACCCTCAATCAACCTTCCTAGGACGAGCTTCCTCGATTCCGACTCTGACGAAGCCGATCGGATCTCCGGCGCACCTCTGACAAGCTCGTGTCTCCTTCTCGATGAGCTCCGCTTCTTCTTCCTTACCCTTGGTTTCTCTTTGTCTTTCCTTTGGGTTCCTTTCGGCTGGGAAAACTCGGGGTGAGAGCAAGCAAGTTCAGGCGGCGGTCCTCCTCCTTTTTCCTTCCGTTCTCGTATAGGGCGCTAGAGGTTGAAGATAGAGGCCCTGAACCGGGTTTATTTTTTTTCCTTTTCTTCTGGTTCACTTTCTTTTTCTGGCCTGGGTTCGGTTCGGGGAAGGGTTTGGATTCGGGCTGAGTTCTTTGGTGGGATGGGTTCTCTTTTGATGTCTTGGGCCTCTGATTTGGTATGGGCTGCTGAGTTTTGTTGGGGTTATGTTCCTATTGTGGTCTATTTTATGAGGTTATCAGTTGTATGATTTGGTGATTATATATTTTTCTGAAATTTTACATTTTATAAAAAATATCTTTTAAAAGTGATATTATTAAGGTATGTATTTTGTGATGTTTTAAATAGGAAATTTTAGGAATTTTAAAATGAATTATTGGCTTGGTTTGTTAATATGAATTGAAAAGAGGATTTAGCTAGGGTATTGCATTTTGGTTAGGTATGACATGGAAAGTTATTTAAAAAGGGTTTTCAAGTTCCCGAAAATATTTCTCAAATGATTTATTGTTTGAAAATCAAAATGCCGGAATTAATTCTATAATATGAATTTGAGATATTGGTTTTGAGGTTTAAGTGTTTAATGTCGGGATTTTGACTTGGCTTGATGATGTTGGTTTTGAGAAGAAAATTGGAAGAGTGATTTTGGTTGATGTTGATGATATCGGAAAGGTTTTGGAAAATGATTTTACTATCGATGGGTTTTGAGGATGATGAGAACTTGGGTTTCGTGTGTATGCTTGATGGTCCGGTAGCTTATGGAAGTGGCTTGATGATAGGTGTGTATCGCTTTGAATTGCTTTGGACTTGAATTTGGGCCCTTGGTTGCATTATCTTTTACTGTTCGTCATTTCAGGTAAGTTCCCTAGGGGGGCTTACTCAGGTTGGACATTCATGCCTGTTGTTGCATTTTATGTTAGGTGTTGCATATGCATAAAAGCATGTCATGTAGTATCCTGTTAGGTTGCACTAATTGAATGAGCATCTGCTTACTTTATGCGTTTGAAACAGAACGGCCGTTATCTGTGATAGTCCTAGAGTCTTTGCTAGGGTCATAGGGTAGCCCAGCCTCATCGGGTACCTTGAGTCAATCGAGTCATGAACTTCCTTATATTATGAGATGCCAGCGGGCTTTATTATGGAGCGGGTTAGGCATGCGTGCCGCCCGATTATGATGGAATGCATTCACAAGCTGGCTAGTCTCCGCCCTATCGGAAGTGGGTGGAGGTAGGAGAGGGATATGCCGTTTGGCATTGTCTTGGGCCCTTTACAGTATTTCTGCACATTATTATACCTGGGAGCATGCTAGTGTGTTTGACTTTCGTACTGCATTAGAGCATCTTTATTAGGTATAGCACATACTATATGGCCTCAGCGAGGACTGCCGGTCCCGCATGAGTGGCTCGATCTGACTCATTTCCCCGTTCTTTTTTTTAATGGTATCTTTTGCAGATTCTGAGTGCTCGATGTCTATATGACTGGGTTTCCTTTTGGCAAATTGAAGAACATGACTAATTCTTTAACTTGGTATAAATGGTAATCATATGCTTACGTTTTGGTTTTGACCCGGCTCTGCCGTGACATTTTGTATCTTAATTTTGCTTCCGCTCTACTTTCGTTTGAATTGGATTTCGCGACATAGTCTTAGGACAGGTTAAGGGTACCCAACAACCCTTCGAGGTTTTTAGGGTTTGAAATCTCTCTTTCTACTAATCTTAAAATGAGTTTGAAACCTCGACTCGTACCTGGATTGCAAGATCTGAACAAGGGGTTTCATCCCTTGAAACGTAACCCGGAAATCATAATTCTGGGCCGTTACAACCATTTTCCCCTTTCTGTTTTAGTGGATCTTCTGTGTCAGATGTGTTCCAACTGCTAGCTCTTTTCCAATTTTCAATATTATCTCCTATCATTTTCTTAATCCCCTCAGCAGAAGGGGTGATGGCATTTTTGAAGATAGTTTGGTTTCTGATGAACCATATAGTCCACCACTGATTGCTATATATTGTTTCCTGTCCATCGGAAGGGAGGAGCTTAAGATTTGTAGAATTTGATTCATATCTCTATTCTCCGATAGGAGTGACTCAACTTGTTGAGCTAGGTCTCTGGGAAATTGTTGTTGGAAATTGTTGATAAGACATTCTATGAACAAGTGGATATCATCTTCTACACACTGTTTGCAGAAGATACATGTATTTGGTACCGCAACCCCCTTTTGAGATAAGCGGCTGGCCGTGGCAAGGCCTTTTTGTTTTATCTTCCATATAAATATTTTTACCTTTGGGGCTGCGTCAATTTTCCAAATCCTTGAAAATTCGTCTAATGTTCTTTGTGTTGTGGATGTGATTAGGTTATAGGCACTTGTAGTGGTGAACCACCCCTTTTTAGCGGGCTACCAGTACAATCTGTCTTCAAAGGCGGTGATCGGCAGAGGGATTTTCATAATTTCTTCAACTAAAGGGAGTGGGAGAGCGGATAGTAGCTTCTCCCTCCACCATTGTTTTCCTATGATGAATTCGCTAACCGAATCATTAAGATTTCTATTATGATGAGAGTCAACTCTATCGATAAGGGGCGTTGTTGTTACCTAGTTGTCTTTCCAAAACTTGATTGATTTTCCATTCCCCACCAGCCAGATGAGCCCTGATTTAAACTTCGGGACCAGTGAGCTTAGTTTTGACCATTGCCACGATGCATTGCCTTTTCTAGAGTATGAAAGGATGTGGTCTTCTTTTAAATATTTGTACTGTATAATTTTGACCCAATTATTTGTACTGTATAGTTTTAGTTCTGCCAGGATTCATGTCTCTTGTTTTGCGTAGTCCTAGTCCTCCTGCCACTTTTGACTTACAAAACTATGTTGTGCGTCTTTGTTCCAGAAGAAAGTTCTATTGATTTGATCAAGTTGTTTATGGATCGTCACTGGGAGCATAAAGCTCTGCATCGAATATAAAGGTTTTGATGACAGGTTAGATGCTATTAGGGTTGCTCTGCCTTGTTGTGATAGGGCATTTGCACGCCATTTGCTTAGCTGGTCTTTTGATATGCATATAATATCTCCAAATGTTTCCTTGGTAACCCTCCCATTTATGATTGGGCAACCCAAGTACTTTTCCAATTTCCGCTCTAGGGGTATATTAAGAATTCCTTCTAGGTCTCTTGCTCTTAATCTAATAATTCCCGGTGTGGTTTGAAAGGACGATTTATGGTAGTTTACTTTTTGCCCAGAATATTTGCAGTAGTCTTCAATTATTTCTTTAAATTTTGTACAAGCTACATTACTTCCTTTGGAGAATATTATTATATCGTCTGCAAAGGCCAGGAAAGGGATGCAGGGTCCTGAGTGGCCGAATCTAAAACCGACGCTTTTGTTATTAGATTCTGCCTCCACCGATAGTTTTCGAGCTAGGACTTCTGCACCGAGAAGGAAGAGAATATTATTACATTCCATAATGATGTCTACAAACTTTTGGTGGAAGCCAAATCTCTTAAGCACTGATTTCGTAAATAGCCAGTCTACTCTATCATATGCTTTCTCCATGTCGAGTTTTATTGCAGTCCACCCCTTAGAACCCTTTCTAGTACGGAAGGAGTGAAAGATTTCATGTGCTATTAGGATGTTGTCTTGTATTGCTCTATCGGATACAAAGGGTCCTTGAAGTGGATGGATAAGCTTTCCCATAATTATTTTCAGCCGTTCAGTTATTATTTTATAAATAATCTTCTATAACGTGGAACATAGACTAATCGGTCGATAATGTGTAGTCATAGAAGGGTTGTCATTTTTTGGTATTAAGGAGATAAATGTTTGGTTGATTTGTTTTAATAAGTTGCCTGAGTGGAAGAAATCTTTTATAGCCCTGATGATATCAGAGCCCACAATGTCCCAATATTTTTTTATAGAATTCCGTCGTCATACCATCTGGACCGGGACATTTGTTGCACCCCATCGAAAAGACCGCTTTTTTTATTTCACTGTTCGTAGGTTGCTGAATAAGTAATATGTTTTCCTCATCTATAATATTCGGGTTAATTACTGAAAGGTACTCTTCTAGTTGAGCGGCCGTGTAAGTTTGTTCACTATTAAAAAGTTTTTCAAAATATCTTTGTATTTCTTTTTTAATGTTTTCATCACCTATGATTTGGGTTCCTTCCGCAGACGTAATTGTTCTAATAATCTTCCGATTTCTTCTTCCTGTGGCTACTCTATGAAAATAGGAGGAGTTAGTATCTGCTAGTTTCAGATGTTTTGATTTAGCTCTTTGGTTCCAGTAAGTTTTATGGAAGAGGAGTAGATTTTCTCTTTTTGCTAGGAGATTCTGTTCTTTAGCATATATATTTTGGGTTTGGCTAGTAAGATGGTTTGATTGTATCTCTATTAACGCCTCCTCTACCTCTTGAAGTTGGCGAAAGATATTTCCAAATGTTTTCTTATTCCATAATTTGGCTTTTTGTTTAAGGATTTTTGATTTATGGATGATTTGGAACATCGTTGAGCCTGTGCATGAAGCTCTCCATGCTTGTTTGACTATATTTCGAAAGTCTTTTCTCTTTAGCCAGATGTTTTCGAATTTAAATGGGGGTGGTTTGAAAGTAGTGTCTTTGGAGAGGGTAATTGAAATGGGGTAGTGATCTGATTTTGAGAATGCACTATTTTTCGTTACTAACTCTGGGAACATGTCTATAATTTCATGATGAACTAATACCCTATCTATTTTTTCCCAAATGTTATCTGGGCCTCCTTGTTTCTTTCTCCATGTAAATGGATTACCAATGGAGGGAATCTCTACCAAGGAGCACACATCTGTGAATTCCATTATTCTCTGGAATCTTCTCGGTAAAGTTTCTGCACCACGGCACTTATCCGATGTTTGGCTAATTTCATTTAAGTCTCCCATCACTAAGCAGGGGAGGTTACTTTGGACAGTTAAATTGCATAGATTTCTCCAAAATTCCTCTTTTTTTGTAGGGTTAGGGGGTGCGTATAAAAAAGCATAAGACATATAAAGTTTTCCTTTATGTTTTCGTATTTTACTCCTATTATTCTCGGAAGGTGAATCACCACTGAGATTGCCTCGTCTATAAATGAATTTTCATTCCATAATAACACAATACCCCTGGATCGACCAGAGACCGGGGACCAACAAATGTTTGTAAATCCTGCATTTTTCCATAGAGATTCTTTTGGTTCTGATTCGGTCTTTGTTTCTGCTAGAATAAACATTTGTATATGGTCTAGGGTACGCCATCCCTCAATGTTTAACCAGAAAGTTTTTCCTCCGATTCCCCTACAATTCCAATATCTTATAATCATGACCACCTCTTTTTCGTATGGTCGAGAATAATGTTATCTCTCCCATACCAACACATTACTCTTTCTATGATTTTCCTAGGCTTTTTATGATAGGATTTTTGTGTCTTTTTTTGCAAACATTTCTAGAGGTGTCGAATTTTCCCACTATTGCTTGCTTCGGGGTGTCATTCCCAAATGGGATTGTATTTCTCCAAAGGAGAGGTTTCGCAAACCAAACAACGGTCAGGCTATATATCAATTCAAAAATTATCAAATGATTATTCAAAGGACTCCAATTAATGTTGACTTTAGGAGATGCCATGAGGTAGGATAGGCATACAAGTAGCAAGATTTTGCAACGGTATCTTCTCAAGCTAGGGTGATATGCAATTAACAATTTTTTTAAGCAAAGTCTTCGTAGATGGTAATGCACACTCGTTATATTTGTTCTATAGATAATAGACATGTACATGTAATTAGGAAAAACTTCATAGCAAGTCTGATCCAATGCCAAAGGGGATATATTTACATTATTCCACACGAACTTGATATTCGTCCTAAACTCTTTAGTCTCAATAGGATTCCCAGAGGTAATGGGAAATAAGGAAGGTAAAATCAGCAAAGTAATATTCTCTTGCATCCAACCTTGTAGCACAATTAGCTTTTCTCTATTGAAAGCCTTCCTCTTATCTTTTTTGGCCCCATTGTTCTTAGGTGCTGTAGCATCACTTTTAGCATCATTGAGGACAACAGCCGCCTCAACTGGCCTTTCATTCTCAAATGGTATGAGACCCTTTCGGGGGATGTTTGATGGAAGTACAGCCTGCACTGGCTCCATGGGTGTTTTTCCTTTATTCATCTTGGTTATACTCATCACAGAAACCCGTAAAACACACAGGAGAGTAGATTGAAGACAATTACCAGAAAGTGTAAGGGTAACTAAGAGGGGGGGATAAGTGTGAGCTATCAAAATATTGTTAGGTGCATAAGTACATAATGCTCTATTAGCATATCTCAACCAAGTGTTAGTTGATTTTTTGAGCCACCTATAGACACCAGCTAAATTATTCATATAAAGAGGATTTACACGGACCAAATTGAAGACAACAATGATAGACAAAAGATTGGTATGAAACCATGATGGACTACCATAATAAGCCAACAGCGGTGGGCAGAACACATATATACTCAAACAAGGCCACACAAGGGCAAACGTATATACCCAAATTTTTTGTAAATGGATGTACACATTGCTATGAACTTGTAATAACATATTTGTACTAATCACCCTCCAAGGAAGGGAGGTACTTAGTTGAGAAGCCCTGAGGCCGGTTGTCATTTGGTTTTTAATCAACATTATAATCCAGTGAAGAGGGGACAAACAATAGATCAGTAGAAGACAAATTTGTTTAACAGCAAGGGATAGGAAATGAAATTGTAGACAAAGAAAGAACAGAACTAACCGCTTGTCTTTCATTTGGATATTCTTTAACTTTTTCCACACAAACGCCTTTCTCTTCAGATGTTTTACTCCTTTGGGCTTGCAAGAGCAAGCAACCTTTTCACTCTCAAAGAGGACCGCATCCCTCTCATCGGGATTTTCTTTCTCAAATAAATTGAGACCCTTTCAGGGGGGTGGACGAGCGCCTTACAGAGTTCCAAAGCACAGATGGATCAGCCATGAAGGTTATGCCCACATGTGAAAAGTTGGTAATGCTTTTACATGCCGCAAAAACCACAGTTTGTTCCGAACCCTTTCGGGAGGTATGGGGTGCAGAGGCATACGCCTCAAACACAGGTTTGATCAAACACCAGTACATGGTGTGTTTTTGTACACAAGGCATCAAATACACCAAGAGATGTGTCAGAGCTGTATATTCTAATAGCTTAATACCACAAGTGAGAATGATTATAATCAGGAGTTTGAGAAAGAACATGCCATAGATCTGGTAATTCCACATGTTTTGGGAACCCTTTTGGGATGTAGGGAGTGAAGGGACACGAGCCCCTTCCACAGAGTGCGGAGCCAAGATGCAACGCACCCAACCAAAAAGGATAGTTAAACAAAAGAGGAGGAATAGCTCCCTCTCCTTGGGTTTTAGATGGCACCTGAACCGAATCGCCCCTACAACGGGCCATAGAACCCCTCTGAAGACCAAACGATGGAAGGCAGCAAGGGCGACCACCCATAACCCACACCCGTCGTTGAATCGAGTGCACCCACCGGATGCATCCCCACTCAGATTCCTCGTTATCGAACATCTTCTCTTCCAGCCCTGATTAAGAGATCTCTTCTTCCTTTTCCTGAAATTTCTCTCTACTTTTTTCCTCTCTCGACTCCAGGAGAGATTGAGCCCGGATTTGTGGCCAACAATAGCATACAAAGAGAGCCCCCATAAAAAGCAACCCTCCGAAGGAGATTGGAAAGATCTACGCTGAGGAGAGCCAAGAGTGGCCCTCGGGTTGGCATCAGTGGAAACAATCCACACTATTCAATCCAAGCCAAAATAGGATTATTTCCATTGAGGTAGAAACATCGAAAGTAGAACCGTAAACTGCTCGAACAAAACGCCACCAAGTTTTCAGCTTCAAGAATAACAACAAACCCTTTCGGAATATAGTCAAAACCCTTTCGGGTGGATTTATTCAAGCCCTTCCAGACATTTTGTCAACAAATCCTTTCGGGATTTAAAAACTAGTTAGAATTTTCTATTAAATTAAAATAGACAAAGCCTCACACTTGGACCAGAAAAACCCGAAACTTGAGCCCAAAGGACCCGAAACTTGAGCCCGAAGGACCCGAAGCTTGGGCCCGAAGGACCAAGAGAGAGAAAAGTAATATCCACACCCTTGAGCCCCAAGGAAGCGAAACTTGGGCCCGAAGGACCAAGTACTTGGGCCCGAGGGAAAAGAGGATGGGTCCGACAGGCCCTGCCAAGCCCGAATGACACCGGAAGAGAAGAAGGTAGTCGGAGATGGGGAACCAAAAAGTAGGGCCAATCAGCCGCCATCGGACAGAGACGATGAAGGCAAAGGTTACGAGGAGGGCAAGAAGGAGCCGGCGGGCCTGACTCAAGCCCAACGCCGACCTCCCAACCCAGAAACGCCGGATCGGAAAGAGAGGCCGGGAAGAGGAAGACCAACAGCCGACTGAGGACACGAGACCAAAAACTCCGGGGATGGAATACCAAGAAGTAGCGACTCGGACCGCAAGAGCCCAGGCCGGAGATTGCACATGAAGAAGCAGGGAAAGAGGGGAGGAAAGGAAGGCAGTAGAAGACCGCCGGCGACCAGACGAAACCCAGATTCCGGCCACCAAACTCTAGATAATAGCAATAAGACGAGAAATGGACCCGAAATTAGTGGTTTGAGGGAAAGATTTAGCCAAAACTGAAACAAATTGAAGGAGAAGATACACAAATGTTCTAAACGAACATGGTTGCCAATGAGGGTTTTCACAATGAGAGTTTCTCTCTCCTAGGAGAGAGAAACTCTCGGTTTTTAGGCATTTTCATATTGAACACGCTATATTGAATATTAGAAAATCCCTACTTAACTACCTTTAACAAATTATTCTATCTTTTTTTTTTCTGGAACAGAATACACGTACACACCCTTTTTCTTTCCTTAACTGTTGATCTTCTGTTTAGATATGGATAACCTCTGATTTCTTTTCCCATTTTTGTATATAACGATAGCTTCTCTTTTTTTGTAGCTATTTATTTATCTAATTCTCAGAGAATCGGCAGTCATATTTGTTATGTTGGGCCTGCCTGCCAATTCAAGAGCCCAAAGTTTGTGTGGACTTTTTTTCCTTTTTTTTTGTGAATCCACTAATTCAAGCTCGACTTTGGGCATGTTTGGCCGGCATGCACGTTTAATCTAGCTTAAGATTATAATTTAGATGAAAATTTTAATCTAGCTTGAGATTATAATCTAGCTTAAAATTGAAAATCTTGTTTGGTATGACTATTGATTATCCAAGTTTTTTGGAAATTAAATTGTCAAATTACTAAAATGGGCCTATTTTATTTGATACATAACTTTAGAGTCCGGTCATATTTGGCCCGGGCTATAAAATTCCTTTATAAAAGAGAAAAAATACATGACTTTATAACCTAATAGCAAGTCCGGACTATGAAACCAAAATCATGCATTGTCAATACGAGTGATATTTTTATTATCAAGCTTGGTTTTGTGATCATATTCGGCTAATGAGTAATTAGAGTAACTCGAGCTTTTATCCTAAATCTGAACATACAGTTAAGTAACCATGACATATGGACTGATGCCATGAAAGACTTCAACTCAGCATAAGGATGTGGTAGTAGTCATCTTGTTATACTTGAACATACGGTAAACTTAACCATGACAGTACATTTGAGCAACATAACTACATAAGAGATTGGAGTTTCATTCATGATTCATGACCTTCTAAACAAATCCATCTCAAAGACTCAAATTACATCATTTTCCCAACTCTAAAGACAACATGAACCAACACACAACATAACTGAATGACATTTGCATCAGATAAAACAGAAACCCTACAGATTCCCAGGAATAACCTTCACTGCATTCATCAGTACTTAAACCATCACAAATTTTCGAACTGGTAACCAAATTCAATCATTCAGGTTTCAGGAATATCTTCATATTGAGCAGCAACAAATTCCCCCAATTTCATCAACCCAAAACAAACCAACAAAGCCAGCGGAGTAACCATTCAGAATCACAAACCTTGGATGGAATATATATACAAACATATGTATTAGAGAAATCTGGCAGCTTGCATAATATATCATCAATTTATTCAAAGCATACCTTCAAATTTGACAACACTTGAGGAATAAAAACCCTAGAAATTACCCATATTTCAATCTTCGCTTCAAGCTCAGTACTTGCCACGATAATCACTGAAATTATATATCTAATACATGAATGGGTGTCCGTGTGCTGAATTCATCATAAATCTCAGTCAATATGTACTCCATATCAAAGTAGCAATCTCATCTCCAACCGCTCGCATGGAATGAGGCTCTTCTTCCTCCAAGTTTGAAGACGAATTTTAGAGTGGCTCATGTTAAGCGCCTTCATTGTCGGAGCCACCATCTTTCTCTTCCTCCAAGTGCATCCATCCATATATGTTAAGCATAGATATATCCATATATATGTAACTTGAATATTGAATTAAATCAAAACCTATACTTAGATCAGCTATATATCTGATGCAGTTCTGCTTATTTTCCATATATAATTCAGTAACAACAGGAATGCAGATTCATACAAGGCTTGTAGCTTGCAAGGGAAAAAGCAGGAGGTATGACCAGCCTTGGGAAGAAGGCGATAAGAATAGGTGAATTTGGAGAGGGAAAAGAAAGGTAAAATCATGCATGTTAAGTTCATCATCCAAAATCATAGACTTGATGAGCCCACATACCAAACACATAAACCAATTCACAAAAGCTATCATTTTACTCAGCTAATGGGAACACATAAGCTGTCATTTTACTACAGAAACACATAAACCAGCCGTGTAGGCAGAACCACATAAACCAAACAAAGATCACATATTTAGATCACACAGAGAATAGCACTACCACTTCTTAAAAATCTGAAACATATTGGAGAATAAACAAGAGTTATATCTTGAATGATTTAACAACTTTTAAAAAGTAATATGACTAAGATTTGCTGATGTGTTTTGTCCATGTAAATAAGCTCTCTATATGACTAAAATATAATAAAGGAGGATTTTGTATCAAGAATTTGAATCACCACTCGATTCAAATTCCAATCGTTACTAACAAAAAACAATCAATTTGGATTCCAAGTTTGCATACAAAGTCACATATTCAGAGAGGGAGAGTAATTGAGCTCATAAAGTAGCTGTTAGTGCTCAGTGAAGAGCTTCTGAGAAACAAAAGTTCTTCTCATACAAGAGGTGTCAGAAATTTAAGCAATCACACATTTTATACGAAGACCCAGTGAAGCATACTTTTGTCCATCCTTTCAATTTAGGGGGAAAGAAGAATGATCTGAAAACAAAGGGCAAAGGATCACCTTTAATCAAAGGATCACTTTCAATTTAGTTTTGAGTTTCAAGAAGAATAGGAGCTCAATAATCTATCTGTCTTTTAAGAAAGATAAAGGTATGATAGAAATGTCACGGTAAAAAAACATCTGAGTATTAAGGTCCCATGAGAGACGTTGATCGTTATTAGGTTATGAAAAGAAATGTCACATTCAAGAAACATCCTAGTATTAAGGTCAAAAATTTTTTTATTCAAGCAAAATTCTGGCGAGGGACTTATGTAGTTCAAGATTGGAATTGAAGGTGAAAAACGAATAGCCAACAAAGATGTTAAATGATCAGTAATCAACAATCAAGCCTATCAATCAATCAAATGAATAGCCAACAAAGATGCAAGATGCAAACTTTCTATGAATAGGCAACAAGTATCATAGTATGAAAACACAAGTATGATCGTGGAAAAAATCAAAAGCAAACAGCAGAGAGCTCTATGAAAAGCAAACAGCAGCGAGCACTATGAAAGAAATTTCTTGTTATGAATAACAAAACCCACAAAAATTAAACTGAAAAAATAAAATATATGTCAATTAGGAGGGGTCAAAAGCTACTGGTAAATATAAACACATGCACTCCGAGAATAAAGATTGGTGGTTTGTTGATGCCTTTTTTTTCATTTTGCCCTTAAAATGAAAAGGGAAAAAAGTTTGTTTGTTAAGGGTGGTAAATCAATTTGATAAGAAAAGGGAATAAAGGAATGGCTGAATGTTGTGTTTGATGGGTGATAATTCAATTTGACAAGGGTAAGAAATTAAAAGGTCAAAGGGTTGAATGCCATTGATGTATACTCATTTTAGATAGATTTATAAGGGAATTTAACTTACCCCACTTCACCCCACCCGTTGCTATGGATATGCATAAATCATTCCAGTTGATGGTCAGAGGTATCTTGGGAGTTAGGAGCTGAATGGTCAAAGGATGAGTTTCTAATCATGGGAGTCTAAATTTGAGTTTCATGCTCACGTTAGTCACGCCCCTTTTATCTATCTTCATTTAAGTTTCACTGTCATCAAAATTATCCCTAAAAATTTCAGAAAACACTATGCATTGCATAAACTCATAGAATTTGATCTTCACAAGAAACCAAATATGAGAAAACAATTCAGTCATAAAAAATATAAACATATCTCAATTGCACAAGCTATAAATCAAGAATACCTTGCAAAATCCAATCAAAATCAACCATATCCCAATTGCACAAAATACATTTACAGAATAAATGGTTTGGATAAGGGTGGTGATCCTTCTCAAAGTAAGACCTAAGCTGGAAGGCTAATTTTTAGCATTTACAATGACAATAAGAATTCTATATAAACGTATGCGTTATAATGTGCGGGAGGTCATGGAAAACAATGGCCCTGTTCGAGTCAAGTGCTTCATATGCTACCAAAATGAATGCATAGTCTCTTACATTCTTACCAATTTCTAAGTTAGTGGTATTTTTTATGAGTTTATGACAGTATATGAAAATCAAGGGTGGAGCTAAGTGTAGTAGAAGGATTGCGTACATAATTATAGATTGCATATGAAAATCAAAGAGTCCTTGATCAAATCTCAATTTGGAACTAAACCAAATGTCTCAGACTATGAAAATCGAAAATTAGGGTTTGTTGCAAATCCAAAATTCCAGGCGAGTTTTCTATGAAAATTTAAAATTAGTGTTGTTTCAAATCGAAATTGTAGAGAGAAAGGGGGCAACAAAGTAGAACTAAACCGATCTCTTACCAGAAGAGCGCGGAAGCGAAATAGCTTGATGAAGGTGGCGAAATTGAACCTGGGAAGAGCCCTACCAACAAAAGAGAGTGAACATCAGTAATTTTGAAAAGCAAATCGAGAGATTGATTCGATTGCAAAGCATGCAAACCTCATACCTACATATCAAAATTCGTCGCCGATTTTCATAATAGGTGCAAACGAAGACGAAAATGGACACAACGAAGAAGACAAGGAATAAAGAGAAGGACAATTCAGACTTTTTCCAATTTACGCTCACCAGATTTTATCGAACGCTTCCCATAGAAGCGGTGGATGGAACCCTCTGCAAGCTTTGGGCATAAATGAAATATCGAGCGTTTTGAAAAACGATTTGTACTGCCAAACACTCAATATGAGAGCGTTTTTCTTAGGAGTGGTAAAACGCTTTATCTAACGTTTTAGAACGCTCCATCCAAACAGACCCTTTGCCTTTGCAGATTGCTGGACAGCTTGAGCTATATTGGATTTCGAGTAGGCCAACACCCGATTGACGGGATTTGCGCTCTCGACAATTCAACTATTACTTTTTTTCGTATGCTCGACTATTGTATTAAATTTTTATACTTTATAGTTTACGAGCTTCTAGTACGCTAAAATGATGTATTTGATATGTAACATGTTTTGGGCACTCTTTATTTGTTTGTAACGTATCGCATTAAAGCTTCCACAAAAATAATCTCATGAGCTCATACGATAACTTTTAACCAAACACGAAATTTCACCCCCAAACAGATTCCCCCGAACTTTGAATTTGTGAGAAACTTGTCGAACACATTCAAAGTTCGCCTTAATCTTTTGACCTCATTTGATTTGGTCTTTGATAAACAACCATAAGAAGCTCACATATGGGGCGCTTTATCTTGACTAGGTGTGATGTTCGCGCGATGACTAACGCAATTTTGATCATCATTAGCCAACCTCAAGACAGTACACTTGTATTCCCATTGAAAGGGGAAGATTGGTGTTGTTTTTGTTTTTGGGGCTGCATCTAGCATTCTTGACTAGCTAGATTGCCTATGTACCCTCTTCATGAGGGATCAAGCCGTTCGTAGTTCATTTGGACACCCTTTTCTTCACATATTCGACAGGGTACTTCGGTTTCGGACTAACTTCAAGTCCATCATTCTTTTTTCTTTTTTTTTATTTAACTGGGATCATTTTTTTACCGCATAACTCAAATCATCTGGGCTCATCTTCTAGGAAGGGTTTCCCAAATGCTCTGACTATCATCTGCGAACCCAGAGGTTTTTTTTTCGCGACTGAATTTGACGTATTTTGGTTGTCAAACATCCTACGTACTCCTTGTTGGAGATCAAGTCATGGCGTAGTTCTGGGAACGTTCACTCTCGACGCTTCACGTGAAATATTTCTTCACGAATTTTCCATTAACGCAGGAGTATACCACTTCACCTTCGGCATCTGAGAGCTCATATGCCCCTTTAGGGAAAACTTTGGTCACCACATAAGGACCTTCCCATTTTGCTTCAAATTTCCCTTGGGATTTTCGGTTGATCACAATTGGTCGCCTAATGGTAAGGATTAGGTCACCAACAACGAATGAGCGAAATTTGACCCTTTTATTAAATGCCCCAGCCACTTAGGCTTGGTAGATTTCAAGTTTTTGTTGTGTTGCTAGCCGGTGCTCATCCAATGCTTCGAGCTCGGCCAGACGAATCTTGACATTCTCTTCTGGGTCGGTGAGCTGAACTGCAACTCTGATAGATGACAACTGAATTTCTAAGGGTAGAACAGCTTCGGACCCAAAGACTAAGTTGTAAGGCGTACAACCAGTCGATGTTCGTGTTGTTGTCCGATAGGCCCATAATGCCTCCGGTAGCCGTTCATGCCAATCTCTTCTGGATTTTGACACCATCTTCTTTAGGATCTTTCATAGCACTTTATTAAATGCCTCAGCTTGACCATTTGATGACGGGTTATAGCTCGATGAGAAGCTATGCTTAAACCCAAACTTCTCGCTCGTCTTCACCAACATCTGATTTTTTAAGTATAGAGCATTGTCTGAGATGATTTTTGAAGGAACTCCATATCGATAGATCAAATGAGTCCTTATGAAGTTAGCGACTTCTTTAGCTCCCACGTCATTCAATGGTATAGCTTCGGCCCATTTGGAGAAGTAATCTGTAGCAGCCAAGATATACTAGTGCCCTCGGGAGGACGATGGATTTATACAACCTACAACGTCGAGACCCCATGCATTAAATGGCCATGACAAAGTAGTTGGATGCAATAGTTGAGGAGGCTGGTGTATGAAGTCGCTGTGAATTTGGCAGGCGTGACATGCTTTAGCGAAATCCATATCATCTTTCACCATTGTCGTCCAATAATAGCCCAATTGTTTGATTTGATTAGCTAATTTAGGACCGGCTTGATGCGCTCCGCATACCCCAACGTGGGTTTCTGCGAGGATATATTTTGCTTCTTCATTTGACAAGCATCTTAATAACATTCCATCGAATGTCCTTCGATATAAAATGTCATTCTTAAGTAGGAACCTTGACACTCGCCTTTTAACATCCACTCTCTTTTTAGCATCATCAGGAAGGACTCCATGACGACGATACTCAATGAGCGGTTGTCGCTAGTCTTTTTCCTCCTTAACTTCATATACGGAAACGACATCCACCTCTTCGTTGGGCTCGACTCGCTCCAAAGCTGACATAAGCTAATGTCACTCCCCGATTGTAATCTCGATTTCTCTTTCACTTGGCAATGTCAGTGACGCGGCCAATTTAGCCAATGCATCTGCTTGTTCATTTTCAGACCTTGATATATACATGACTTCTATCTGACGAAACTGGTGCATGAGATGCCTGGCTATTTGACCTCATACTGGCCATTTAGCTGCTTGATTACTAACTGAGAGTCACCAAACACCTTTAATGGGTCAGCGTTCATCTCAAGAGCTACCTCTAGGCCAATGATGAGCGCCTCATATTCTGCCACGTTGTTTGTGCATTTTTCTAAAAGAGAAAATGAATAAGGCACTATATTCCCTCGGTTGGGGTGATGAATACTATGCCTACCATGGCCCCTCTTCTCTTTGCAGCGCCATCAAAGTATAACTGCCAAGATTTCTCCTTTGTCATGAAGACTTCTTCATCTGGCAAATAATCCACTAACTCCTCGTTATCGGGAGTAGGATGGGCGGCCAAGAAATCAGCTATGACTTGCCCCTTAACCGCCTTTTGAGGCACAAACTTGATGTCAAAGGGAGCCAGAAGCATAGCCCATTTGGCAAATCTTCCTGACAACACCGCCTTGGACAAAATGTATCGCAAAGGATCAGCTCTGGAGATTAATGTGATTTGATGAGACAAGAGATAATGTCGTAGCTTTTGGATAGTAAAGATCAACGCCATACATATCTTCTCCACAGTAGGATAATTTAGTTCCGCCCCAACCACCATCGTTCGGCAGATGTAGTACAAGGCATTTTCCTTTCCTTCATCATTATTTTGGGCTAACATTGCCCCTAACGACCGCGCAAGACTCGTGGTGTACAAGATTAAGGGTTTTCTCTGAACTGGTGCCATGAGGACTAGCGGGTCAGTCAAGTATTTCTTGATGCTTTCGAGAGCATTCTGACAAGCTTGGTCCCATATGAACGGAACATCTTTCTTCATGAAACTCAGAAAGGGATGACACCTCCATGTCAGATTTGAAATGAAACGCCGAATGTAGGCAAGTTTGCCCTGTAGACCTCGCAACTCACGAAGATTCCTCGGGGCTAGCATTTGCACGATTGCCTTGATTTTATCGGGGTCAATTTCTATTCCCCATCCTCGAACAATGAAGCCAAGAAACTTGCCAGATGTCACACCAAAGGCACATTTGAGGGGATTCATCTTCAATTAGTGTTTTCGCAGCCTCTCGAAGATTCTCTTGAGATCATCCAAATGATCCTCTCTTTTCTTTGTTTTCACCACTAGGTCATCCACATAGCACTCAATGGTGTTGTGAAGTAGATCATGAAAGATCACCGTCATGGCTCTTTGATAGGTCGCTCCCGCATTTTTCAGACCAAAAGGCATTACTGTGTAGCAATACGTTCCTAGAGGTGTTCGGAAAGTTGTTAGCTCTTCATCCCCGGGATGCGTTTTAATTTGATTATACCACGAAAAGCCATCCATGAAGGATAGAGTTTGAAAACCCGTGGTGGGATCCACCAACAACTCGGTTATTGGACGAGAAAATTCATCCTTGGGACATGCTTCATTTAGATCCCGAAAATCCACACATATACGGAGTTGGCCATTTTTCTTCTTAACGGGAACAATGTTTGCTAACCAGATTGGGTATTGGACCTCACGGATGAATCCAGCCTTAATGACCTTGTTGACTTAAGCTTTAATCTACACTGTCAGCTCGGTCTGAAAACGACGTTGAGCTTGCTTTATTGGCTTTTCCTCTTCGGAGACAGATAGCTTGTGCATAGCCACCTTAGGATCCAAACAAGGCATGTCTTGATATCTCCAAAGCAAACACATCTCTATATTCGTTGAGAAGAATAAAATATATTTTTTAATGAATTTGTTTTTATAAGTTAATACTTACGACTTACCAGTATGATATTATTATAAAACAAAATTGATTTAAAATAAAATATTTTATAGTGTTTTTACCTCTTAAAAAAACGTACATAAAAGGATAAACGACTTTTATTTTGGAATGGAGGGAGTAGAAGGTATAAGATATAAGATTTAATTAACATTAATTGACTCAGGTTCGAGTTTGTATCGATAAATGATAGATGCTCGTATGATCGTCTTTCTTCTTCCGTTAGCAAAGCACTAACGAATACGGGCTTAGGGTCTTCTGTAGTCCCCAAGTTGATCTTTTGTAGTTTGTCAACCGTAGCTTGACCTCCCTCTTCCATTTCTGGCGGAGCAGGTTGGACCACATTAAGAAAATCCTGAGGATCTTCACTTGGCTCACTTCTTGTATAGGTCAACACCATATTTACTTCTTCTGTTTGAGCATCCATGGGATCCTCATCTTCGTAAGTGGAGGTTTCTGACTTCTTATTCTCCAGCTTCCACTTTCTTGTCTTCTTGGTTTTGGCCCTCTTGTTTTTAGGCACGTTAACTCTTCCAATCCTCTCGATCACAGAAGCACTTGGAGCACTTGTCTCAATCCTTTCGAAGACCGAGACTCGAGTTGCATTTTTTGTGTCTTGAGAGAACATATTTTTCTCTTGGCTTGTTAGAGTCATAGGCTCCAAGAATTTAGCAGACAATAACTCCCCCTCTTGAGAGATTTGTAAATCATCCATCGAGATCTCATTGAGGGGTTTCCGCGAAGCTTTGCTTTTCAATAGAGGTCTTGTCACTTTAACTTTGATGGCCTTATGATGCTTTGAAGAGGCTTGCTCGACTGGTGCCTTAGAAGACTCACCCTTGAACACCACCATTACGTTTTCGTTTCTTTTATCTCCGAAATGTCTTTGAATGAGCAACTTCTTCTTTGGAATGGATTGGTTGATTTTACGGAGAGGACAAGTGTAGCTTGTCATTAGAGAGTGCATAGCCTTTTCTGCTGCACTCAATGGTTTCTGGCCGGGTTGTCTCTTATCCTTGGGTGTGTATTTGAATAACACCTTGGGACGTGTCTCTGGCTCTTCCTTTCTTCGGACAAGAGAGACCTTGGGTGACGTGGACTCTTCTTGGGCCATTGCTCCCTTTTGAGGACTGTCACTTTTACCCTCTTTCGTTTCCGCACGCGGATTAGAGTTAGAGTGAACAGTCTTGTAGAATTTGGCATCTACGTAATTAACGCTTTCACCTTGAAAAGGATCACTATCACCACAGATAGTCCTTTCATTTCCGTTTTCATCGGTGTACTTCAAGCACTGATGAAGTGTAGAAGCAATCGACTTGCTGGCATGGAGCCAAGGACTCCCTAGCAAAGCGTTATAGGAGGTTCCAGCGTCGATGACATGGAAAAGAGTATCCTTGTAGAGATCATCCAGAACCACTTTCAAAGCAATGGCACCCAAAGCCTTTTGACCAACCTGATTGAAACCTTGAATGGTGAGCAATGTGGGCGAAAAATGATCGACTGCCAATCCCATTGCCTCCAGAACTCGTAAAGGTAACAGATTCACCGCAGATCCACAATCCAGCAGGATTCTGTTGATTTTTGCATCTCCAATCGTACCCGTGACATATAAGGGTCTATTGTGATCAGTGCTTCCTAATTGGAGGTCTCCGTCGGAGAACGTTATGGATGCCATGCATGAAGCACATTGAGATGGAGTGGGTAAAGTCACCTCATCGACCTCCGCTTGATCCATTTGATCTTTGTAGTCTTCCGGATCCATGAGAGCTTGAATTAAGGCTTTCCTTAACTCGGGGGACATTTGCAACGCATCATATACACTTAAGCGTGCTGGAATGCGCTTTAAATGGCCGATCACATTGTACTTCACCTGCTCCTTGGGAGAAGCCTTACGAAGCAACATAGGCCTTCGCGGCACCACAACCCTTTGGGCAGATGCCCCAGCTTCTTGGTCTTTCTGAGCCGATGAGGGAGTCTCCTTTTCAACCGCCTCTTCGAAATTTGATGCATCTGAAGTCTCGTTGACAAGTGGCCCCCTCCCTTTACCTTTTTCCTTGGGCTTAAGAGGTGGCAAATTTTTCCCTGAACGAAGAGTAACTTCATCAGCCTCTAACTCCTCTTCCTCAGTCGTTTCGGCCCACGTGGCCATGCAACATTGAACAATTTCTTCTTCCCAAAATAACTCCTCCTCGGAAGGATCATTTTCTAGGAGCTCTTTCGGAATAAAGTCTTTAAGAGTAATCATTTGGCGTATAGGCTGCACGTACTCTTCGTCAGAACCATCTTCTGATTTCTTGTCCTTCTTGTTCTTTCTCTTATTTCTCTTTTTGTTTTTCTTCTCGGGCTTTCTACGAATCATTCTAAAGCCCATAGGTCTGTTGTGTCGGGTACTCCTTGGCTGAGACTTCTTTCGACTTAGACAGACCTTCCACTCAGAACCATTCTCACCATCTCTATCATGCGAGAAAGATTCTTCGATGTTTGTCTACATTAAGACATCGTATATGGTCGGGTAGCCTGGTTCGTCCCTTAGCATGTCAGGATATGCCCATATAGTGTGCACTTCGTCATGCAACTGAAATTGCACCGGGACCGCCTTCGGGGGTAGTGACACCGTAGGGATGTCATCTAGTGCAAGAACAAACTCGACCTCTTCTACTATAGAGACGGGGTTTGACGAGGTTACTTGGCCTTTTGAGCTTGATCCCTCCATTTCAATTTCTCCCATGTTAGTCATCCTCTCAACGATATCCTTGAATACACAGCAGTCTTCAATCGGGTGACTAGCGATGCGATGGTAAAGGCAGTATTTTGGAGCGCCTGTTTTATTAGCCTCGTTCGGCCTCTTCGGTTCTGGGAGTGATAACATTTTTGCAGCCATCAACTCTTTGAATATCCCTCTTACATCCTCATCGTCAAAGGGATATTTTTTCTGCTTCCTCTCCTCGAGAGATAGTCTTTTAGGAGGCTCTCTGGTTTGGGTCTTCTCTTGTGACTTGGAGTTGCTCCCTGATGAATTTCCTTGAGGCTTAATGAAAGTAGCCACGGACTCCCTTTTCTTTGTGGGCTTTTTATTTTCATCCCTCCTTCCATCATTAATTTGGGGTCGGTTCGTTGTAAGCTTGCGTCGAGCCAGTTGCCGCTCAACATTGCAAGCCTTTGAAACCAAGGTATCGAAAGAACGAGGCTCCGCACTACCAACAGGAATTGCAAGCTCGGGAAGTAGATTATTGACGCACATCTGCACACACGCTTCTTCGCTCAATTTCACTGAGCATTGCAGTCTCAAACTTCTCCATCTTGCGATGAAGTCATTAGCTGACTCATTTGACCTCTGTTGGGTGTTTGCCAAGTCCATGATGGAGACTCTCGCTTTCGAGCTCACAAATTGAGCCAAGAATTCTTTTTGTAAGTCATCCCATGTATGGATAGACTCTAGCTGACGCTGGGTGTACCAAGTGAAGGCCGACCCTCGTAATGACTGGACAAACTGCCTGATCAATAGAGGATCACTTAAGGAGGTTTCTCCGCACGCTGAGTAAAAGTGGTCCAAGTGCTCATGAGGTGACCCGTTAGCTTCAAAGTTGTTGTTAGTTGGGATCTCAGCGATGATCGACTCCCTAGTCACGTCGAACTGGACCTTAAACGATCTCCTCTTCAGCCAACGACCACCTTCCACGAGAAAGGTAGCAGGTAGTTCGTTGAAGTTGACAATAGCTCTTGGTGCCATTTTTCTCCTACAAATAAGAAATAGGCAAATATTAGTTTCAACACAACTAAGAGATGAAAAGGCAAAAAGGGTCCCACTGGGCGTGCCAAAAATATGTTGAACAAAAATGCGCGAATAATTGTAAAACATATTTTATTTAATTTTTTATAATTTGAGTTCGACCCCTTTTTTGGTTATCCTCTTGATACGAAGTCGTATCGACACCAAGACTTGAGTGGTTTTAGTGATTTGGGCTGCACCTGAATTTTAACGGGTTACCTACGTATCTCTTAGAAGAGAATCAAGCCTTACGTAGTTCCGAGTGTTTGAATTTATTTAATTTTTGGATTTGGTGATTGAACCCGACGAGCTTGAGCTTTTTTTCGGGTTTCCTATGTACCCGTTTGGAACGAGATCAAATCACCCGTAGTTCTTTTAAGGACCAATTTAATTTAATTTGAGATTGGCGACTGCATCCAATGTATATTTTAACATCGAATTTCCTACGTAACTCAGACAAGAGTATCAAGTCTTCACGTAGTTCTTCCATTTTCTTTTCCCTCGTTTAGAAGTCAATTTTGATATTGACCCACTGGAATAAACCGGCGACGAAATTTTACGAGTTTAACTTTATATTTTATCAATCTCGATTTCAATTTGTGCCAATCATATATTTCTTATCTTTTATGAGCTAGTTTTGCAATTAAGCAAAACTCTTTCACAATCTTACCAACACGTACGTAATATATACGTGTGCATACAGGACTCCTTTTGCCTCATTTGTTTTTTAATTAAATGAAAGCTAATTCAATAGGATGATTTGCATGAATATACTAAAAAAATTATACTTTGCAAAAATAATAATGGAGGGTAAAAATTGCAAAGGGGTAGCAAAATGTCGTACCATGTGTCACACTTCTTCAATGTCTTTAATTGCCTCTCCGTGAAGAAATGGATATGGGCGCAGCAATATGACACATTGGATCCGATCATTACAATGCCCTCTAGCTTGCTGACTTTCAACATTTTCAAATCAGCCGCGGATAGGACGTCGTCCATTCCTTTCAACAATCCCATCTCCGAGAAGTGTCTCGACCTCCCTCTTAAATACTTTTCCGAAGGAAGGACTAGTGTTGCCTGCACAAATATCACACGACACGACACTATTAACATCACCAAGACAAAAAGAAGACCCTTAATCTGTCTGAGAAGTGATTACAGTTAATAGTTAATACCTTGTTGTTCGACGACGTCGCAATTTTTTTTCCTTTCATTTTTCTCATTATCTCCTTAATCTGTCATACATGTGTTCAGATAATACCCATTTTAGCAATAATCCTTGCCAATATATACATATATCTAGCCAGTCAAAATAATTTTTCTGCCAAAACATATAACATTACATAAATGACACAACTACACAAATGCCACGAATACAAATGTTCACATATTTATATGTCCCACAAATACACATGTTCAAATAATCTCAAAATGGTAACTGGCACTAATAAAGAATGAAACAAACACCACAAGTACACAACTACACAATAGTGTCAACCATAAAAAACTTATGTAATACACATATGACAACCCTAGAAACAAACCTACATTACTCTCAAATGACATCGTCCAGTGTAACATTAATGGCTTCAATCACAACATACTTCAACACATAGAAACAAACTTACACCGATGTACAAAGAATTCAACAAATGCTCAACTCACGTGAATAAAGAATGCAACAAATGACACAAATATACAATAGTCTCAAATATCACAACCTTATGTAATACACATATCACAAACTTACAATACTCTCAAATGACATCGGAGTGGTGTAGTGTATTTTTTTCACCGTTTGAATCACAACATACTTCAACATATAACAAAAACTTACAATGATGTACAACTACCACCAAATGTGAACATTGTATTTAGATTCTACTATTTACAAATCAACCCCAATCTCCAAATTCTCCCAAAGTTCCCAATTCCCAAACTCATAAGCACAAATTTCACATTCTCCTCAAATTCCCCTTTACCATATCCAACATCTTTTGAAACCCAACTGTTCCCAACTTCCCTAATTCGAAAAGCAAAACACAGATTGCTAAATCTAGCCACCTAACCGTTTCACTAAGCCAGACGAACGAATCTGCCTGCCCTTTTCATGTTTCCCAATCCAGATTCGAAACAGTAATGAAGGTTTTCAAGTTTTCCGAATCCAGATTCGAAACAGTAATGGAGGTTTTTAGTTCATTTCTACCCTATTTGGACCTTCAATTTCATCATCAACTTTCCATCAATGGTGATTTCTCAACTAAATCTCAAACCGCCCAACACCAATAAGGTTAGGGTTTGTATATCATTTCACCCCATTCTCTCCAAGGTCCCCGATTCCACATTCAAGACATTCAACCCTCGAAATAACTTTTTCAAGAGAAGAGAGAGAAGATGAGAACTTATTTTTTCGCAGGGGGTTCTTCTTCTTCGACTGTTATTGACCCAGAGGATCCCTTCGCACTCGTCGTCCTCCCTTTTTGACTTGCCTAGTCCCTCCCCCCCTCCTTCTCTCTCTCCCTCTCTTGTGGCTCCAGTCTCACCCTCGATTGCTTCTTCAATGGTATTTTCTCTCTCCTCTCTTGAAGGTCCTTCAATGGAGGTCGACTTCCTCCTCTCTAACCTTCGATTGCTTCTTCAATGGTGTTCTCTCTCCCCTCTCTTGAAGGTCCTTCCATGGTGTCCTCTCTCTCCTTTCTTGAATTTCCAATTGAAATAAAATGAGTGCTTTTTACCCTTGATTTGAGGACTCCCTCCTCTCTAACCAAATTAGTAATACAGATTCAATCGACTAACTTGAGCGTCGGAGTTGGCTCCGGGGACACAAGCCCCGCCAGTTCTCTCTCGACTGTGCGCAGGTTTTGGATCTCCACTCTCTCAATCGCTCTTCAAGGGAGCGCAGAAATACGCTCCCAAATCCTTACACTCAACTGAACTCTATTTCTAAATTGCGATATTAGGGTTTTAATTTGTGCAATTTGGGGCTATTCGATTTGAAGTCAAAATTGGATATTTGCAAGGGGAAAAAATCAGCAACTCATGCCTAAGAAATTCACGAGGGATTGGAAGGCTCTCGTTCAAAGATCTCTCGGTTAGGTATGTGAATTTTAGCCTAACTTTAGGGAACTTCTATTTCGCGTTAATTTACCTAGGACTGATTCTTCTTCTTTCTTTTTTTTTCTGCAATTTGCAATTTCGGAGCTCCTCTTTGAACTTGGGCAAACATCAGCCCAGAGACCAGAGGCAGGAGGAAGAAGGTTCAGAAGGTTTAAAGAGGAGTCAAAGGAAGGCCTTTTGGGAAGTGACTTAGGTATATTCAACTCTCCATCTCCTTTGCCAACATAGTTGCGTTTCAGTCTCTGGTGTAGTTTATTTTCTCTCTTTTTTTTTGTTATGTCCTGCCTATTGACATGAAATTTTTTTATTTATCATCACATGAACTTGCTTGCTTGAATTGTGCAATATGAGATGATTAACCCTTCTGACTGTTTGGTGGTTGTGGCCTTTGGGGTTTTTAACTATGTGTTGCCATTGTTTTCCAACAATCTTTTTTTTTTATTTTATTTTTTCTGCTTTCAGAAAAGTTCTTGCTCCAGGACTTGTTTTGTGTGAAATGGAACTGAGACAGAAAATCTGTTTGCTTTCTTCTTCCTTTTTTTATTAGAATTCCAATTCCACCATATGGTTGCAATGGCTGCAGTGAATTTGTTTCTTTTAGCCCTTGCAATTGATTGCGATTTGTGTGCACTTGTTGGCATGTCTTAGAGAACTGGGCAGCATTTTGCCCCTTTTTAGGGCTGTTTGATGATCCCAAAACCAGACCCAGGAGAAAACCGCAATCATCTCAAGGGTGGGTTTCGAAGATCGATTTTGTGCAGAGTGACTTGAGGATTTGTTAATACATTTGCTTTACAACTTCATTATTTGACTGCGTGTGAATTTGTTTCCATTTGGTTTGCTATTTGATGATCCCAAAACCAGACCCAGGAGAAAACCGCAATCATCTCAAGGGTGGGTTTCGAAGGTCGATTTGTGCAGCAACTTGACCCGATTTGGGGCTGATCGACGGTCCCAAAACCAGACCACAAGAGAAATCCGCAAACATCTCAGGGGTGGGTTTTGGGACCACGCAGGTGATGATGTGACAAAGAAAAAAAGCTACCTTGTATGTGCCTTCTGCTTCTTTTTACTGCTACTGTGTTTTTTTCTTCTTTGTGTTTGCTGTGTTAATTCAGCCATGAGTTTCAGCCTCCCCTTTTTTTTAAACCTAGCAACCTTGGCTACCTTATATAGGGCAAAAAGGATTGGAAGAGAGATCCTTAAAAGATCCCTACTTACCTTTAACAAATTATTCTATCTTTTTTTTTTCTAGAACAGAATACACGCACACACCCTTTTTCTTTCCTTAACTGCTGATCTTCTGTTTAGATATGGATAGCCTTTGATTTCTTTTCCCATTTTTTTATATAATGATAGCTTCTCCTTTTTTGTAGCTATTTATTTATCTAATTCTCAGAGAATCGGCAGTTATATTTGTTCTGTTGGGCCTGCCTTCCAATTCAAGAGCCCAAAGTCTGTGTGGACTTTTTTTCCTTTTTTTTTGAATCCACTAATTCAAGCTCGACTTTGCCTTTGCAGATTGCTGGACAGCTTGAGCTATATTGGATTTCGAGTAGGCCAACACCCGATTGACGGGATTTGCGCTCTCGACAATTTAACTATTACTTTTTTTTCCTATGCTCGACTATTGTATTAAATTTGTATACTTTATAGTTTACGAGCTTGTAGTACGCTAAAATGATGTATTTGATATGTAACATGTTTTGCACACTCTTTATTTGTTTGTAATAATTGTCGATCAATTTGTGCACGTGTTTAAGGTATAACGTATCGCATAAAAGCTTCCATAAAAATAATCTCATGAGCTCATACGATAACTTTTAATCAAACACGAAATTTCACCCCCAAACAAAGTGCATGAGCCAAATTTACCTTATTTCCTTTATTTTTGCAATATTCATACTTTTGAGAGGTTTATTGAGTTTGAGAGGTTGTGTTCTTCATTGAGATGAGTTGGAGAGTTTAGTTGATTCATATGATTGAGAGTTATGGTTTGGTTGAATTGTGTTGGAAATTTAGGAGTCTTGATTCCCGAATTTTATTAAGCACCGCATAGCCAAATAATTCCACGCCCTTCATTTTTTTACCAAGCCCCATTACAACCTCGCGGAATGGAGTCTTCTTTGAATTCTTCCATTGAGCGAAAGTCCTCTTAATGGTTCTTGTTTGCATTTACATAATTTGTTTCAATATTTATGAGTTTGTATATGGAATTGCTGAGAGTTGATTTTCATAGCCTAAACACATTGAAAGTTGAGTGTAAACACTTTATCCTTGTGAGGCTGGATTTATATTGCATATGCCTATGGATCGCTCATATATGTGTGATGACGTTAAATTCACTTGCTTTGCATTGCTGCAACTTTATGATGTTGCTTTTGAGAAGGGCGGAGACTTAAAGGATGTGTTGTAGGTATTGGTTATTGTTTGGTCATTGCGTGAGGACAAGTAAGTCTAAGTATGTGGTATTTTGATGTGCATGTTTTTAGTTACATTTTCCCATATGTTTTGACGTCAGTTTGAGTCATTTTCATAAGTTTTGCATTGGGATTAGTGTATTTTGTATAAGTTTTCATATTTCATGAGAAATATATGTCTTCCCTAACTTTTGTGTTTTTTACAGGAATTTTAGAAGCTGATTTTGGAGAAATGTTCAACTATGAAAAGAAGCGTAAAATAATAACGAGCGCATAGGAAAAAGAACGGAAGCAATCGGAGATATAACGAAGGAGATACGAACGCTTTAGTTATCCAAACTGAGCTGAAACAAGACGTACCGATTCGATTCTTTAGGGTATCGAGTCGATACTTTCCTTATAAGAAATACGAAATGGAACACCGTCATACCGACCCTGTACCGACCCCACCTGGGTCGGTACCGAGGCCCAGTCTAGACAGGCGAAGCGAGAGGAACCAACAGTGTGTTCATACCGAGGCTAAGGGGGTCGGTACCGACGTCCTCCACATCGGTATGGGCCCAGCGGAGCTGATTTATCCGAAATTAATTGTTTTTACCCCATTTTCTTGGGGTTAGAATTTAATTAGACAATTTTTCAGCGAACAATTCTTTAATTTTCCAGCATGATTTTTAGGGTTGTTTAGGGCAAATTTGGGAGTTGTTCAAGGCGTGTTCTAAGGCGAAAGTTAGGGACACGTTAAGAGGTTGTCAAGGCGCTATTTTGAAGTTATTTTCAGGTTTTAATTCATTATAAATTTCTGTTTTTATGTTTCTTTTTATGAATTTTGAATTATTCACCATGAAAAAGTGTGAGTATTCTTCTTTTCTAAGGTTGGGGTGATCCCAACGATAGTTATCCGTGTGAAATTGCTATGAGTCGATTAATTGAATGAGTTTATCTATTTTATGTGCTTAAGTACTCAATGAAAGTTGATAAAAATTCCTTTTTGCAATTAAATTGAAAGATTGAATTGAAAATTGGATAGTTATTAGGGTTTTGAAACGAGAGTTTTGATAACCTAATTAAGAATTGACAGTAAAGTTTTTTAATTTGTGAAAATAAATTGATTGTTTTGCTAGGGTTGATGCAAGTTGACGTCTTTAATAGATAAAAATATAATTTTTATGTGATTCATTATGATGCATGCATGATTGTTGTGGTAATTCATATGCCCTAGATAGCTTTTCTATTGCTTTTTATTCCCGAAATTCAGCAACTATAAACCCCCAAAACAGCTACCTTTTCACCTCTTCTCGCCACTCTTGACTCTAAAACAACTAAATAAATAATCGTTGACTCTGTCCCGTGGACGATCTTGACTCCCTATACTATAGCGGGGTCTTGACTATAAATTATTTGGTCGAGAAACTCTCTCATCAACATGGAAAGAATCTAACTTGAATTGAATTAATGTCGAAAGGTTACAACCGAACGCTCCAAACTCTCACCCTTCACAATCGGCCCTCTTTCTCTCTCTATTGACTAATTAGACTAAACTTGATTGCTCAACTGCTTAGATGAATAAAAACCAGTCCCTTAGGGCTTTATTTATAGGGCTCAATCCTTGCTAGCCAAGGAAAGAGAATATCTATCTATTTCCTAAGATAAAAGAATTCCTAAATTAATATATATATATATATATATATATATATATATATATATATAGATATATTTATTTATTTATTTATAATAAAAAAACCCTAGGGTAAATGTAAATTAACCCGTAAGGGTAATTGTTCATCAAGAGGAGATAAAAGATCCTTGACTTAATGTGTAAAAAAAAAAAAACCTAGGCTTCTGGGACTTCACTCGACATTGAGTGGTATGCCTCGATATCGAGTCAGTTCATGGTCTCGAGTGGAACTCCACTCGACATCGAGTGAGGCTTGTGATGTGGAGTGCTCTTCTTGCTTCCTGGCTCCAATTGTTGAACATTTGACTCGACGTCAAGTCATTTCAGTAGACATCGAGTGAACTTTCAGTAGACTTGCCTTGCTCCAACACTTAGCCAAATTCTGACTTCACTCTAGTAGATGTCGAGTGATTTGAGTAGACATTGAGTGAAAATCCAGCTTCATCCCTTCTTCTCCGAATTATAAAGTGTAGACAGAAACTACACAAATGCTTCCAATTTCTGCGAAATTAAACAGAAACTTGTGTAGACCTCCATAACTCATGAATAAACATAAAACTACACAAATCTCATACTTTCCTAACCCAAAAGTATAAAGTGTAGACAGAAACTACACAAATCTCATACTTTCATAACCCAAAAGTATAAAGTATAAATAGAAAACGGAATAAAAGTATGTATAAAATATGGCAAAATGAGCGCACATCAGTGAGCCTGATGATATCCATATAAGTACGCTAAAGTCATGATCTTTTATGTCATTTTTATCTTCTATTCTATGTACATAATTCTTCTACGAGAGTATTAGGTAATTCCATCTTTATGATATTGAAGCGAAAGTGAATTTATTATGAAGTTGGATTAATTATGAAAAGGATAGTAACACTTAGGGTTTATACCAGAGCCTCTATAATCCTATTTGTTAATGACGAAAGTTATTTGACGAAAAGCATGTTCCTTTCATGAATTTAGTATATCGCTTGCATGATTTTTATTGTGGTAATTCCCCAGCTTTGGAAGTCTTTTATAATATTTATAACAACCCTGTGATATTTTTGTTCGTTACTTTTTATTCATCCTTTCATTCTTCGGACATTCTTTTCCGACACGTACTTTCTGTTTTTCTGTCACTTGACTCGACATCGACTCTTTTAGTCGATATCGAGT